>JBBGZY010000490.1:2892500-4249375 GCA_037952925.1 Lithobates clamitans
TATATATATATATATATATATAGTCTAGCCAAGCCTATACCTGACTGTAGGCCATTCCTGGAGTGCGTGTTCAAAGACACTTTCAGGCAGGCAGGCAGGTGACTCAGTAAGCTGCAGTTCATAAAATATATATCCACTGCATTGTAGTCCAGCCAAGCCTATACCTGACTGTAGGCCATTTCTGGAGTACATGTTCAAAGACACTTTCAAGCAGATGACCCAGTGAGCTGCAGTTCATTTAATATATATATATATATATATATATATATATATATATATATATATATACACAGCAGTGCCGATCCTGACCTCCCTAAGCAAGATTCTCCTAAGGGGCCCTCTACCTGACCCATGATGCCGTGAGCATAGATCCCCAGAGAGCCTTCCTACTTACATCAGGGTCCCCAGAGAGTCTCCCCCTACATCAGGGTCCCTAGAGAGCCTCCCCTTACATCAGGGTCCCTAGAGAGCATCCTCCTACATTAGGGTCCCTAGAGAGCCCCCCTTACATCAGGATCCCCAGAGTGCCCCCTGGCCCAGCCCACCCCTGGTCTTGGGCCCCCCCACAGCGGCGGGGCCCTAAGAAGCTTGCGTAGTAAGCATATAGGGTGGATCAGCTATGATATACAGGCTTGTATATATATATAGTCTAGTCAATCCTATACCTGACTGTAGGCCATTCCTGGAGTGCGTATTCAAAGACACTTTCAGGCAGGCAGTGACTCAGTGAGCTGCAGTTCATAAACTATATATCCACTGCATTGTAGTCTAGCACCAAAGGGCCTGGTAATGGGCTGGGGGGGTACCCATGCCTTTTGTCTCACTGATTTTCACCCATATTGCCGGGACCCGACATTACATTAAAGCCTCAAGCAGTTTTTAATTACTTTTATTCCTTTAGAAATGTCATTTTTTGCAGGGACTGTTCTAAGCACGGGAAACACGCGCCACTTTACAGGCATACCATTGACACCCCCCAGGTACGATATTTAAAGGAATATTTCACTTTTATTTTTTCAATTTTAAGCATCATTAAAATCACTGCTCCCAAAAAAACGTCAGTTTTTAAAACTTTTTTTTCCATTGATACATGTCCCCTGGGGCAGCACCCGGGTCCTCAAACCCTTTTTAAGACAATAACTTGCATATTAGCCTTTACAATTCTCACTTTTGATTTCTCACATTCGAGTCCCATAGACTTTAATGGTGTTCGAATGTTCGCGCAAACTTTCGGTCCGTTCACATATTCTGGATGCAAATCGAACTGGGGGCTGTTCAGCCCCTCTCTAGACCCTAGGATTCGTGGTATCAAGGAGAGGGATCATTACTGGCTGGCAACCCTTCTTTTTTTTTTTTTAATTCTTTATTTTTCAAGGGTTTCACATTACAATTCATTGCACTCATATAGTGCCAGCTTAATACGTCTTAAAGTGGAGTTCCACCCTCTTTTTCATGTCCTCTGCATTCAATGCTTCTTTGTCCCCTTAATCACATTTGGCATTTTTTTTTTTAAATCACAGTTTTATTGTTCATCTGGTTTCCCACTTCCTGGTTGCGGCCGCAGCCGCCCCCGTTCGCTATGCATCCTGGGAGATGTTTTTTTATCAATCCCAGGAGGCAACAGGCCGCTGGGCCGTAGTATCGCGTTATTTCCAAACCGTAAATGACGCGATGTAGAACGGCGGTGGCGGCCGGTGCCATTTTAAATAAGGGCAAAGTGGATTTGTTTTGCCAGTGTTACTATAGCGACTATAGCGTTCATAGCAGCGCCATCGTTTGTCGTGGAAGTTAGTGCAGCAAGCAGCTACTTGAGAGCGGTATGTGCTGGGGGAGATGTACTGTGCTGGGGGAGATGTGCTGTGCTGGGGGAGATGTGCTGTGCTGGGGGTGATGTGCTGTGCTGGGGGTGATGTGCTGTGCTGGGGGTGATGTGCTGTGCTGGGGGTGATGTGCTGTGCTGGGGGTGATGTGCTGTGCTGGGGGTGATGTGCTGTGCTGGGGGTGATGTGCTGTGCTGGGGATGATGTGCTGTGCTGGGGGTGATGTGCTGTGGGCGATGTGCTCTGCTGGGGGAGATGTGATGTGCTGGGGGTGATGTGCTGTGGGCGATGTGCTCTGCTGGGGGAGATGTGATGTGCTGTGGGTGATGTGCTGTGCTGTGGGTGATGTGCTGTGCTGTGGGCGGCAACTTCCTCTGAAACTGCCGTTGCTATGGAAACCTGACCTGAAACCTATTACACTGCTTGTGCTGCACTGAGCATGTGCGAGATCTGCAAGGATGAGATCCAGGAAGAAATACAGTCTGGTTTCAGATGCCCACACTTAGGATGGCCACGGCCTGCTGTAAGTTTATAAAATAACAAACTACTGCTATAAACTAACAAAACAGACCTTAGTTTACAGACTAACTTTACTAGAATACATTAAGCTTGTGTATTATAGGGGTATTTTTATTTAAAAAGTATAATTTCGGCCGGAACACCACTTTAAGTAAATCTATTCATCTGCACATCATATGTTATCTTTAATTGACACTTTAATTCCTTGTGAATTCCCTTTTTCTACTATTAACCCATTGCTCCAAAAAAAAAAAAAAAAATTCCCCTTTTACCCCCTCCCTATCCCAGAGTAATGAAAAAAAAAAACCCTCCCTCTCTCCCCTCCCCTCCATCTCTCCCCACTTCAGTCCATTCTCTCCCTATAGTCCAAATATGGGGCTCATGTTGTCCGGTACTTCTCATCTTGGTCTTTCATTGTCAAAGTAAGATTTTCCATTTGTTGTATTCCTGCAATTCTGGCCAACCATTGTGCCCTAGTTGGAGAGCTGTCTTTTTTCCACAGAGCAGGGATACATGCCCTAGCTGCTGTTAAAAGGTGTCTCAGCAGTGAGTTTTTACATTTTTCCACTGATAACGGGAACTCTAGCAATAAAAAAGTTGCCGGATTATTTCCCAAGGAGAATCCTGTTATTGTTTTAGTAGTTTCTGCAACCATTTCCCAGAACTCACTTATTCTCGTACATTCCCAGAAGATATGTAGAATTGTCCCTTCTTCTTCATGACATCTCCAACATACCTCTGACACCTGAGGGTAAATCCGATGTAGCACATTCAGCGTCCTATACCAGTAATGATTTTATATGCCCCCTCCTAATATCTGCTTGCTACTGATGCCTTTTGATTAAATACTAAGATCCTATTCTTCTGTTCTTGGGAGAATGATGTCCCTAAGTCTCTCTCCCACGCTTGTAGGAAAGTTAGTTCCTGAGGCGATTCTATTCCCGTCAATACAGTATGGAAATAGGACAACAGATGTCCCATTGTTTCTCCCTTCAAACACATATCCTCAAACCCGGTCAATGCTCTTACTTCTGTATACATATTAGATTTTGATTTAATAAACGCTTTTAGCTGCATCATTCTAAAAAACTCGAATTCAGGTGCTATTTCTCTTTCAATTTCTCTTTTTAATAATAAACGATTGTCCCTTGAAAAATGTATGATCCTGCTGAAACCTCTACGTCGTATTGCTCTGAACTTGGGGTCTGTCATTCCTGGCTGAAATGTTGGTGTCCCCAGAACCGGGAGCATTGGACTAGGATTTGTCGAGATTGACGTTTTTTTTGAAAATCTTTTTGATCATCGCAGAGTTACACCTATTGTTGGGTGTTTCCTCAATTCAGCTGGCAACTCAGTTTCTGGTATCCATACTAATCATTCCAGTGGGATATCTGTTGCTGCCTGTTCTGTCTGTATCCAGGGTTTCTTATTTCTAAGTCCACACCATTCCATCACTCTGGTTAAATGTGAAGCCCCTTGGTATCTTATTGGATCTGGAAGCCCTATCCCTCCTTTTCCTTTAGGTAGTGATAGTATAGTTCTACGTACTCTTGCTGGTTTCCAAGCCCAGATAAATTTCAGAAATCTTTATCTAAGATCTCTTAAAAAGCTTGGAGGAATTTTAATTGGCAAGGTCTGTATTAAATACAGACGTCTTGGCATCACATTCATCTTAATAATATTTGTTCTCCCGAACCATGTAAAAATCTCTTTATCCCATCTCGACAAATCCAGTTTATCTGTTTAGCCATTGGTATGTAATTAAGCTCAAATAATTCCTTCAGATTTTTTGATATTTTCATCCCTAAATAGCTTATATACGAGTTGGTCCACCTAAATCCGAATTGTGTGATTACCAACTGTAAGGGGTGCCTTTATTTCTATCCCCATTGCTTCAGATTTACCGTAATTTACTTTAAAATTAGATATTTTCCCATATTCACGCAGTTCCATCAACAAGGATGGGAGAGATATGATTGGAGAAGTTACGAAGAAAATTAAATCGTCCGCATACGCCACAAGTTTCTGTTCTTCTTCCTTTATTTTTATCCCCTTGACATTCACACTAGCCCGTATTTTCCTTAGGAAAGGTTCTATTGTCAAAATAAAAATCAGTGGTGAAAGAGGGCACCCCTGTCGTGTTCCATTTTGAATAAGGAAGGACTCCAAGGTTCTATCATCTATCTTTACTCTAGCACTTGGTGTAGAATATAAATTAGAAATCCATCTCATCATCCCCTCCCTTAAGCCTATATTTTGTAGTACCGCCTTTAAAAAAATCCAGTCTATCCTGTCAAAGGCTTTTTCTGCGTCCGCAGAGATTATCACCATTGGTTTTTACTGCCTTTAATCAAGGTAGATCGTGTTCACCACCCTCTGTGTATTCTCTCTTCCTTCCCTCTCTGGGGTAAATCCCACCTGGTCTGGATGGATTAGACCCAGGATATAATCTAGCAGTCTCCTGGCTAAAATCTTTGTAAATACTTTTAAATCCACATTCAGCAGTGAAATAAGTCGGTAACTAGAACATTGGGAGGGATCTTCCCCCTCTTTCGGAATCACTGTTATATGTGCTAGTAATGTTTTCTCGAAGTGAATTATAAGCTGCTACGAATCTCGGGGCCAATTCCTCTGCATATTTTCTGTAATACGACAGGGTGTACCCATCTGGGCCAGGGGCTTTGCCCACATTCAATGATTTTAACGCCGCTATAAATTCCTCTGTTGAAATTGGGGCATCGAGATCCCTGGCTGCTTCTTCTGTTAGCTTTGGCATTTCTGTCTCCTAAATATATATTCCCTCGCCACTTCCCACTTTTTTTGAACATTTATTGGGTTAGATTTCTTTTCTAACTGATATAAATTCTCATAGTAGTCCTTGAATGTCTGTGCGATTTTCTGTGGAGAGTTAACCAATTCATCCCTCAATGTTTTAATCTGTGTAATATGGTTTCGTGTGGAGGTTTCCCTAAGAGCATTTGCCAACAATCTTCCTGGTTTATTCCCAAATTCATAAAAAGTTCTTCTTCTCCTAATTAATTTGGATTTTGCCTTTTCTATTAACTGTAAATTGAGTTTTTCATGTAGGCCAGCAAGTTCCTGTTCTATTGTTTGAGCCTGGGATTTTTTGTGTATTACTTCTAATTCCCTGATCCGTTTAAGCAACGAGTCAATTTGTTCATTTAGTTTCCATTTCCTATGTGTCCCCAAGGAAATAAACATACCTCTCATGAAGCATTTGTGTGTCTCCCATATACAGAATGGTGATGTTTCCCCTGTTTCACTTATTATAAAAAAAGATTGCTTTAATTTCTCCTCGTATTCACTGTCCTTGAGGAGGGTTTTGTTAATCTTCCAAAACCATTTTTTACGCTCTTCCTCCCCTATTTCTAGCGTGCACTCTATCGGAGCATGATCTGATAGGGTATATGACCCAATCAAAGCTTTTACTAGGGACGTAATTATATTTTGAGAGACAAAAAATATAGTCAATTCTGGAATAGGTCTTATACTTTTCCGAAAAAAATGTATAATCCCTTCCCTGTGCATGAACCACTCTCCAACTATCTATCAATTGTAATTCTTGTAAAAAATGTTTCACTTTCCTTAATTTGACATATGAAAGGTGAGAAGATCCGTGGATGTATCTTTCAGTGGGTCTAAGGCCATATTAAGCTCGCCCCCCAATACTAAGATTGCTTCCTTATGTTGTTGCACTATCTGTAAATATGTCTCCAGGGAGTTTACTTGATCCTTATTTGGTAAGTATAAATTTGTGATTTTCTGAAGACCCAAAGTCCTCTTTAGTATAAGGAGACGACCCCCTTCATCCGTGATCAATTCCTTCCATGGCACTTTTTTAGCTATTAAAATAGATACCCAACAGGATTTTGAAGTCTGCGATGTACTGTGATATATTTTCAGGAAATCATGGTTTTTACGCCATGGAATCTTTTCCCTTTTAAAATGTGTTTCCTGGAGAAAAATAATTTGGGATTTAAATCTCTTTAATTCTGCCATTAATCTTATCCGTTTCTCAGGGCTATTTAGTCCCTTAACATTGTATGATGTAAAGGTCATTTTAGTCATTTTAATCGTTTACTCAATCTAAAAGAGAGGAGAAGAGAAGGAGAAGGTGTGAGAAGAGAGCAGGACGCAAGGAGAAAAACAAAAACAAAAAACAAAAAAAAAAAAACAAAAAAAAAACCCTGAATCAATATTCCTCTTCCCTAGGAGCCAGAAAAAAAGAAAAAAGCTCCCTGGGAGGACAGCTGACTGAGTACTTTTCTGAACCAGTCCTCTGAAAAAAAAAAAAAAAAAAGACCCCAACGCCTCCGACTTTCCCTCCACCCAGAGGAGAGGCGTTGACTATGGGGGGTGCTGTCAAGCAAGTAAGAGTCCGCGCAACGGGCTCCTGTTCAGTGCTCACTGCCATTATCATTTTATGATTTTATGACCAAAAAAGCTCATTATACGCAATCACATTTCCCATACTAAACCAACGAAATTAATCCCTACCCAGAATCCCCACCTCTAATATCCGAATCCACAATAATCCTGCTTCCCTTACTTTCTTTTTCCCCATCCTACCCACCCTCTTTCTATGAAAGAGAAAAAAAATAAAACACCTATAAAACACCTTTCCTTTCTTTTCCTTTTTATCCTATACAAAACTTATTGTGTATGTTGACTACTACCTCTCAACAAACTGTGAATATAATAATAAAAAAAAAAAAAAAAAAACACTCCCCAATTATCACCATGCAGACTTCCAAAATTCCCTTCAATGCTGTGTACACTACCAAACATGTGCTATTAGTCCCTTGAAAAATATCTATATTTCCAAAATAGTGTTCAAAGGATAAAGAAAAAAAAAAACCTCACATATAAAACATCTTTCCCTTTTCATATCCCACACAAAACATATTGTGTATGTTACCCACCACATTTCATCATATTGTGAACATAATTACAAAAAACCCCCCCCAAAAAAACAAACATCTCATGTCCCTATAGTGAATCGCCCTCAGTATCACCAATCACTGAAACACTCCCCAGTCACCTCCATACATGCCACCAAGAACCCCTTCCAATTGTGTGTACATAACCAAACTTGTGTTTATCCAATATAAAATTATCTTAGGTTACAAATTAGTATTCACATAGTGAGAAAAAAAATATATATATATACATTATTATCCCATGTAATACTTAATTACTTATAGCATTACTTATAGCATATATTCCGCAACAGTTATATTATTTCTAATAAATCTGTAAGCACACAACAAGAAAATAATAAATAAAAGAGACAGTTATCAGTTACCTTCCCTTCCACACATCCCTCCCTCCCCTATTCATTCCTCTCACACCCTTCACACCTATAACTCCTTTCCTTCTAAACTTTGTGAATAGTGTTTTGTGAACCATCACTCCCCCCACTCCACGACATAACTCTTTAACTCCTTAGTGCAAAAAAAAAAAAAAATTCCCATGTCTTAAATTGCAAGAAGAAAAAAAAACTAAAAAAAAAATATATATATATATATATATATATATATATATATATATATATATATATATATATATTATCCCATGTAATACTTAATTACTTGTAGCATATATCCCATAACAATTATATTATTTCTAATAGATCTGTAAGCACACCAAAAAAAAAGACAATTATCAATTACCTTCCCCTCCACTCATCCCACCCTCACCCACCCTCTCACACACCCTCACCCACCCTCTCACACACCCTCTTACACCCTTAACACCTATAATTCATTCCCTTCTAAACTTTGTGAATAGTGTTTTTGTGTACAATCACTCCCCCCACTCCCCAACATAACTCATTAACCCCCTTGGTGCAAAAAAAAATAAAAAAAATAAATATATTTTTTAGTGTCTTAAATTGCAAGTTAAAGAAAAAAAAAAAAGGGGGGGAGAACCATCTTCATCTGCTCAAGGGGTTCAATCCAGTTGTTTGCCGGGACTCTCAATTCAATAGTATGTTTTATCTAGGATGCGTCCTTCCTCTGCTGATCTCTTTTTTCAAAAATTCTTTTTTCCCTTGCTAAAGATGGGTCTATCCAATTGGTCACCTCAAAAGCCTCCGACCCTGCGGTCTCCTTTTTTAATTATCAAGGATATTGGGTGACCCCATCTATATGTCACCCCTCTAGATCTCAAATGATCCAGCAGAGGTTTTAGCATCCATTGCCTCTCTTTTGTCTGCCTGCATAAGTCTGAGAACACTTGTACTTCTTGTTTATCAATTTCTACTGGGTTCTTACGCCATGTTGCTTTCATTATCTCTTCCTTTATTTTATAAAAATGTACACGACAAAGGACATCTCTGGGATTTCTCTGGGCGGGGTTGTGGTATGTGGGGATCCTGTGAACACGGTCAGCTCAATCTGGGTCTCCGGGGGATTATCCAGTAATTTATTAAAAATGTCCGTTACTATTTGCCTTAGCTCTGTCACAGACACTTTTTCTGGTATCCCTTTTATTCTTAAATTGTTCCTTTTTTTCCTGTTCTCAGTTTCTTCAAATTGTAATTGTAGAGTGACCAGCCTCTGATGTTGTGTCTTACACTTTTTCTCTAGGTCATTTAACCGTGCATCCGTCTTTTCTTGTGATATCTCGCAGCTATGCAATTTGCAATTTATCACTTCTTTTTTTGAGCATACCTCTCCTATCTCTTCTTTCAGAGGTCCCAACAGATTGCTCAACAACGCCTAAATGTCCTCTTTTGTGGGGAGAGCCTGGATCAGTTGTCTAAGACCCTGCTCTCCCTCCATTTCCCTCACATCTGCTCCTAACACAGCTGTGCGACATACCTCTGGGTTTGCAGAGTACATCCTTTGAGGCGTAGAGGGCAATGTGACAGATATTACTGCAGGCTTTCCATTCTGATCCGCTGGATTCTCCAATGTACTCATAGCTGTCTGTGTAAGTACTTCCGTGATGTGCCAAGTCTGTTCCGGCTATACTGTGTGTGTTCGGATAGTCTGTGGAGCTGGGATGGTATCAGCACTGTCCTTCACTCTGGCGCTTTCACTCCTACCAGTGTCGCTTCTTACCCGAAATCGGGTTGCGTATGAATGGGTAGGGATACACGATGCTCCTATCTTCCACCCACATTCCGCCATGAGCTGTCTGTTTCTTCCCGCCTTCCAAAATCTCTACGGTCTGCCGCTATGCTGGAGCACTGTGTGAGCACTGTCCACTGCTCAGATGTCTCACTCCTCCATGCTTGATCCGCCCCCCGGAAGTGGAAGTCTGTGTGGCAACCCTTCTTGATCCACGTTACAAGGATAAGGTTACAGAACTCATCCTGCCTTCGCAGAGGGATCAGAATGAAACATCTTCAGGAGGCCTTGAAGAAAGGTTTGTGCAACGCATTTCCAGACCCTGGGAGGTTACAATTTCTTGGTGTTGAACAACGTGTTGCTGAGGCTTCGTTCAGTCAGAGGAAGAGCGGTGGAGAAGGTTGCCAGCTGACCGATGCCTTTAAGCAATTTTTTAGTCCTCAGCGCCAAGGTTTGATCGGTTCAAGCAACCATCGCCAGTGTCTGCATTACATGGTACAGGATTATCTAGGGGCAAGAGCAGACTTGGAGACCTTTCCAACAGAGCATCCACTGGGTTACTGGGTCTTGAGGATGGACCACTGGCCAAAACGTGCTCAATATGCAATTGAGCTACTGGCCTGTCCTGCATCCAGCGTACTTTCTGAACGCACATTCAGTGCTGCTGGAGGGTTTGTAATGGATCAAAGAGTGCACCTGTCCACAGACTCCGTTGATGGGCTCACATTCATAAAAATGAATCAGTCTTGGATCAGCAGCTATCAAGCACCTGATGCTGATGTAACTGATTTAATTTGCTATGGATGTGGGATCCCTTGAAGACTGCCTATGCTGTCTATCCTATTCCTCCTCAATCTTGATGATGCTAGCTTCCAACAATATTTTTGGTTTAGGGCACCACCACCACCACCCAAGGCCCAATTTTTCTGCCCCTGTTTAACAGGGGCATGTAATTACAATTTTTGATATAACATTTCAACGTAGGGCCCATTCCTGCACCCAACAAGAGTATCTTTGCGGGGTTACAGTGTTGTGGCACCACCACCACCACCACCAAAGGCCCAATTTTTCTGCCCCTGATTAACAGGGGCATGTGATTACAATTTCTGATATAGTATTTCACAGCAGGGCCTTTTCCTGCGCCCACCAAGAGTAGCTGTGAGGGCTTACAGTGTTCTGGTACCACGAACACCTAAGACTCAATTTTCTGCAGAGTATATAGGGCAGGCAGTATAGTTTATATACTGCTGTTCAGAGTATATAGTGCCTGGGGGACCCCCACGCCATTTTTTCTTAAATTTGGGTGCAGAGTTCCCCTTAATATCCACACCAGATCAAAAAGGCCTGGTAATGGACTGGGGGGGGGACCCATGCCATTTTTTTCAATGATTTTCACCTATATTGTTGGAACCCGACAGCGGATTACCGCCGCGATCAGTTTTAAATGACATTTTTTCCTTTAGAAATGTCATTTTGCTGTGTAAAAGGACCGTATTGCCAAAAATATCCTGGTCAATGTGCCAACTTTATTGAATACAAAAAGAGTAAAAAATGTATAGATAATATATCAGATATAGACACAATGATTTAAAATGTATTGCAGTAGTACATCAATGAATACACATGAACAAGAAATGATTGGTACATATTAACCCAAAAATAATAGTCAAAAGGTCACTGGCCAAACCGTGAAAGGGGTAGCCAACTGGACTTTTTAGACATATAAACACAAATAAGTTTCAGAAATTTTTTTTGCAATGGTATCCATATTCCTTCTTCAGGGGTTATTTATAGACTGGGTGATTATGTTCTTGTCTGCAATATAAATATAAATATATGGTAATGTTTACATGACAACATCCAATAAATATTGGTACTGTCAATAACTTCATATAGAAAATATCAAATAACGGGGGGAGATGGGCGGAGCCTAACGGAGCAGACATGCATTGTTAGAGCTCTGCACCGCTGAGGAGAGAAGAGAAGGACAAAGCGGAGCCCGCAAGCTCAAAAGGTATCCATTTGAACCTTTTTACCCCAGGGAACAAACTGTGAAAGTTTGGGCAGGAAATATGGTACTGGGAGGAAACCGTGGCAGAAATAAAAATCACCTCACAAAGAGCTCACAGGCACTCACTGCAGCTGAAGCAGCTCCAGTCACCTCACAAGATACAGCATCAGGGCGCTCTCACAGACAGAAAATGTCACAGCAAGACTCTCCATTTGAGTCAGATACAGAACAAATCCTCTCACAAACTTCTCCACAAGCCTCCTCAGTATCCCCAGTAATATTATTACAATTTGAAAAGATGCTTCATAAGGCTTTAAAACAAACCTCAGACCAAATAACAAAAAGCCTAACCAAAGAAATAAGAGAGCTGGGAAACCGCACCGCAGCCTTAGAAATAAAAATGGATGAAATTGAAATTACAACCCAAGTAAATATAACAGAATTGGAACAATTAAAAGAAAAGAATTTAATACTTCAAACTAAGCTCGAAGATTACGAAAATAGAGCCAGACGTTCAAACTTGCGCATAAGGGGAATACCTGAAACCGTGACAGACCTGCAATCTACTATTACTGCTCTATTACAAGAACTAAAGCCAGATATCCCTATTGAACGTTTAGAACTGGACAGAGTACACAGAGCCCTCACAGCCAAAAAGAAAGATGGACCCCCACGTGATATAATCACAAAATTTCATTATTACAGAACGAAAGAACAAATACTAATTGCTGCAAGAGAAAAAAAGGAACTTAATTTTCAAGGACACAATTATCAAATTTTTGCTGACCTATCCCAACTTACTATTACTAAAAGACGATCCATGAAACCCCAACTAATGGAACTGCAACGCCACAACATTATGTATCAATGGGGCTTCCCCTTTTCAGTCAGATTTAACTACCAAGGTACAATTTACAGAAGCAGATCAGCAGATGAACTACAACAAACCCTTTTAAAATTAAATCTGACAGAACCCACAAGCAGCAACTCTCCCACACGCAGAAGAATGACATCATATTCACCTTCAGGCAGCACCCAGAAAATTTCAGAACAAAATGGGAATCATCATTCTCACAAAAGAGGCCGTTATGCCACATCATCCATGGACAAAGAAGATTCAATGGACTGACATCCTAATTCCTGATATCTCCTCATTTATTATACTAAGAGATGGTTCTCTATAAAAAACCTGTATTTATAACTGAATGTAACTGCATTCTGATAGTCACACACTGTGTGGGATCATGTTACATTCCAGTTATATTTCTTATTACTTCTGATTCATATAGCCTTAGAATATATAAGTGAAATAAGGAAATTCTTGTTCAGTTATATATTATCAGGTAATAACAATAGATTTATTACTTTTTAGGACAAATATGTTCAATAATCCAGAAGTAATGGAAGCTTTTTCTTTCTTTTCTTAAAACAAATATATTATTACCTAACTAGTTCCTAGAATTATGTTTTTGTTTATTCTAATCTGAAGCAATACAACCTCAATTTTATGAGTTAACATATCTAAACAGTTACATATGAATAAAATATGTAATTGTTTACTCTAAAAGGGTTAAAATCCCAAAATAATTCAAACTATCTTCATCAATACCAAAGTTATTAACAGTACCTTTCTAACTGAATTATTTAGCCTAGGGCAAGACTAACCATATACAACCACCCTGGAATAAATAATTTCAACAAAAACTATATTCTGCACTCCAATTAATGAAACATCATTTTGATGTCTTTTGACATAGCACTTCTCTCCTGTAAGCAGAAGATCCGTGTACCCCCATTAGCCCTCCTCATTCTCCCAACCATATTATGTGGGAGTGTGACGAAGGCACTTATTCCCCTGAGAGAGATATTTATTCTCTTTCACGGGTAAATTGTGATTACTTGCAAAAAATAATTTATACAATATATCAACTAATCTCATATGTTTTTTGTTTACTCTTTACTCCAGAATTCACTGGTTTCTTTTCTATCTATTCATCTCTTCAGTCCACACAGGTTGATCTGCGCAGTCAGCTCTGCATAACAAAAAGTAAGTCAAAACTATTTGATCTGTTGACATGGCACCACTGAATATACTTTCCCTGAATGTTCAGGGAATAAATGTCCCTCAAAAAAGGACCAAAGCCTTCCGTACTTTTCATAACAAGAAGGCTCACATAGTATGCCTCCAAGAAACACACTTCACCAAAGATTCTACTCAAAGGGGAACTCTAATTGCATTTCACCGATCCACACCATTCACCTTATCATCAGAAATTAAAGACCCAGAAGGTAGATACCTGATACTCATGGGTTATATAATGGATACAGCAATCACGGTGATTTCCTACTACGCTCCTAACAAACAACCTACACCATTCCTCTCACATATATTACAAGTGATTAATACACACAAAATAGGAACAGTGATAATGTGTGGGGATTCGAACCAGGTCCTCCTCTCATTTCTAGATAAATCACCTTTTACACCATCCAAAATAACCTCTAGATTACCTTTTTCTCAACTTCTTTCTAAATACAATCTGGTAGATTCGTGGAGAGAAAGTAACCCAATGAAAAAGAAATTCACTTATTTCTCGCACCCTCATCAAACCTTCACCAGAATAGATCATATTTTTCTAACAATAGGAATGATACCAGAAATTATTGCATCAGATATAATTCCGATTCCGTGGTCTGACCATAATGCAGTATACACTACTATAGCCTCAGCCATACCAAAAGCGCATGACCCAACGTGGTACTTACCGGACATAATGCTCAAACACCCACTACATCAGATGGTCATTGAACAAGCTTTAAAGGAATACATATCAATTAATAATACAACAGACATCTCCCCAATAACACTGTGGGAAGCTCATAAGCCTGTCTTGCGTGGTACAATACAAAGACAAATGGCACTATTTAAACGGGAACGCAAAAATCTAGCAAAAAAACTAGAACTCAATTTTAATGCAGCCTACATATCATTTCAAGATAATCCATCTCAGAGTACAAAATCTCATCTGGAAAAATCTAGATTGGAATACGATCTATTTCTCACTGAGTCAGTTGATAAATCCCTCAAACGCTCCAAACACAATTTCTACATGAATACAAACAAACCAGGTACATATTTGGCTCGGGCATTAAATTCAACTAACAAATCTTTCAAACCAATACGTTTGAAATTATCAAAAAATGTTTACACTTGTAATCCAGTTAAAATAGTCCATAAATTTCACTCACATCTCGCAACTTTATACAAGAAAAACAATGAATTTAATCCTACAGAGGCTGAATCCTTCTTCTCAAAAATAACCTTACCTGAGTTATCTCAGAATCAAAAAAGCAGTTTGGATGAGCCTATAACTATAGATGAAGTTGCTAACGCCATAAAAGACCTAAAACTTAACAAAAGACCAGGCCCAGACGGCTACTCGGCTTTATACTATAAAACATTCTCAGAAATACTCTCTCCCATTCTCACTGAAACTTTTAACAAACTTCTAGATGGACATTCTTTTCGGCAAGAAACACTAATGGCAATTGTTTGTATGATCCCAAAACCCCTTTCTGATGATACTTCCTGTGTGAATTATCGGCCTATTTCTCTGTTAAACCTCGATATTAAATTATTAGCAAAAATAATAGCAAAACGCCTCAATAGCATTATAGGAAAATTAATACATAGAGATCAAGTAGGCTTCATGCCAAATAGACAGGCAGGCGATAATATACGCAGGGCAGTGTTATTGGCACATATTGCTAAAAAACAGAAAATCCCTTTATGTTTTCTATCTCTCGATATTAAGAGGGCATTTGACACAGTATCCTGGCAATATATGCAATATTCATTACAAAAATGGGGTTTTGGACCCCACTTTTTAACATGGATCAAAGCATTATATAATAAACCCAAAGCCCATATAAAATATGCTGGATACAAATCTGAAGCCTTTAATATCGAAAGAGGTACCCGACAGGGTTGCCCATTATCTCCCTTATTATTTGCCCTTATACTCGAACCCATGGCCCAATACATCAGAACAAACCAAACTATAACTGGCATTGAAGTAGGAGGTATTACACACAAATTATGTATATTTGCAGACGATATATTACTTTTTTTATCATCACCACAGGTCTCTGGTCCTAACTTAATACCAGCTCTTGATGGATTTGCAGCCCTATCCGGCCTTATGATTAATCCTAAGAAATGCCTAGTGCTTAATATTTCGCTCACAAACATGGAATTGATCCCGGCTAGGGTTGCACTCCCATTCACATGGGCAGAAAAATCAATCCCATATCTTGGAATTCATTTAACAGCATCTCATTCTGACTTATTCTCAACCAATTATCCTCCTGTATTAAGACAGATCACAAATCTAATAAAACAATGGTCGCAACTTCCTTTATCCTGGATAGGGAAGATTAATGCAATCAAAATGACTATTCTACCCAAATTGCTTTATCTATTCAGAGTCCTCCCTATTCCAATTCCTTCCTATTTTTTGAGAATAGTACAAAAAAGAGCAACTTCGTTTATATGGGGCTCTTCTAAACCACGTATACCTATACACACACTACATCTTCCCAAAAATAAAGGAGGCCTGGGATACCCTAATTTTACTAACTACTACAGAACAGCACATTTGGCCAGTCTGTCCAAATACCATGCAAAACAGGAAATCCCATTATGGGTATTTATAGAGGCTTCAGAAAATGACCCTCTATTAATATCAAATTTATTATGGCTTGATCCATAGACCGCTTTAAAATTCATAATCCCATAACTAAACACTTCTTATCTCTCTGGGATAAACTAAAAACCAAATATCAGTTACAATCTCCACACAATCCTCTCCTTTCTTTTATCAGAAATCCGGCCTTTTATCCGGCATGGATCTACCCAAATTCTTTTAAAGCTTGGACAACATCAGGCATTCAGACACTAAATGACTTCATAGCATCTAAATCATTCCTTTCATTCCCATCGCTTAGAGAAAAATATGATCTACCAAACTCTGAGATATTTAGATATCTCCAAATCAAAAATTTCTATACACCATTCCTAAAGGGGGATACACCATTATCCCAATTATCCATTTTTGAATCAATCTGTACAAAAGATCCATTTGCTAAAGGTACAATTTCATCACTTTATAATCAATTATATGGAGTAGCAAATCTTAATAGACCCTCTTACGTTCAGAGGTGGGAGGAGGACCTGGGACGAACTTTAGAAGACACGGACTGGTCTAACATATGGCTCACATCTAAGTCATCTTCACCCAACATCTTAGCACTGGAGACAAATTATAAAGTCCTAACTCGCTGGTACCTTGTACCCGCTAGAGTGGCAAAATATTCACCTAATACCTCAGCTCTTTGTTTTCGAGGATGCCCAGAAATAGGCACATATTTACACATATGGTGGACGTGCCCAGTAATCCAAACCTTCTGGAAGGAAGTCTTCGTGATTGCATCTAAAATATTTAAAAAAATAATACAACCAGATCCATATTTAACCTTACTTAATCTAAAACCGGAATGGTTAACACTCTCTCAATTCAAACTTATGATCCAACTAATAACGGCTGCAAAACAAACAGTGGCCAAGGCATGGAAATCTCCTACATTGGTACTAGCAGAAACAATTCACAGAATGAATAATACAATGTCCCATGCTAAGATGGTAGCCATTGATCAAAATCAAATTCCAAAATTTGAAAAACTTTGGCACCCTTCGATAAAACAACAGTTCCTGTCAAACTTCAATGACTCTGTCCTGTTGCCATGGTAACAGATTAAATGACTTACAGAGACACCCATTCTAAGGCTTCAAAGAGAACTAAAAAGAATAATAAACTGACGAGCGGGACAACCTTGTGGACCATACCTCTACCTTTCAACCCTTTTTCTTCTTTCTCTTTCCTTTTCTCCACCTTACGATTAAAGCTCATTATCAGAATTTATTTGACCTATATACACTCTACTTGTAAACAATATGTATAGTAGGTATAAATCATTTAAATACCTACAAAAGTAACTAAGGAAATGATATATATCTTTAATTTAGGTTTACGTGAACGCAATGTTTAATATTTGAAATTTCATGATATTTACCTATATAAACCCTACTGTAAAACAATGAGCTTACTTTATAGATCCTTGTAAACTTACTTTATGTATCTTTATAATATTGTATACTCAATAAACTTCTTTTGACAAGGAAAATATCAAATAACAAGATCAAAGGTACTTACATATCGCAGATTCGCTACAGGTTTAGCAAAAGATGCTAGACAATACATAGGAATAGTACATGCTGGCTGTGTACATCCACACACTGGCACAATAAGGTTGATTGAGATGTGCACCCATAGCCCATTGATCAGAACGTGTTCACAAAAGGCGCATGACAGTCGCCATGGCAGCAAATTGGTGCATGTTCTCTTTATGATATCCCATAGTTTGTAGATGCTATAACTTTTGCGCAAACCAATCAATATACGCTTATTGGGATTTTCTTTACCAGAAATATGTAGCAGAATACATATTGGCCTAAATTTATGAAGAAATTAGATTTTTTTGCTTTTTTTATTGGACGTGTTTGATAGCAGAAATTAAAAATTATAGTTTTAAAAAAAAAAACTGTCAGTCTTTTTTTGTTTATAGTGCAAAAAATAAAAACCGCAGAGGTGATCAAATACCACCAAAAGAAAGCTCTATTTGTGGGAAAATAGAGGAATATATAAAAGGACCGTATTGCCAAAAATATCCTGGTCATGAAGGGGGGTAAACCTTCCGGAACTGAAGTGGTTAACATACAGAGGCATGTCACGGCCCCTACATGGTAAGTGGTAGCAGGGTAAGCAAAAACAAGGAAGATGAAATAAACCAGCATATAAAGCACTGAAAGGCCAACGGCTAGGAGCCAGGTAGATTGCCACATAAAAAAAGCTCCTAAACTGAAAAATAACAAAATACTAGCTGTTCTGAAGATGTAGAGTCTACATGAGGTGAACAGACAGAGATGAACTGGGACCCCAGATCAATGCGTGTTCAACCAGGTGGAGATCTTGGGTGGGGGTGTCAAAGAAGTGCACTGTGGAACCTTCAGTGCCTTGGAGTTTGTTGAGGTACGCCGGGCTATACTTGAAACCTTTATCTCTGAGATGCTTCCCAACCTCCGTGAAGTATCTTCTATGCTGCTGTACCTCCTGAGAAAAGTCAGAGAGATCCTGTGCATTTCTAGTGGAGGCAAGGAGCATGTCAATGTCAAGTCCCTGTTAGGCCCCTTTCACACTGGGGCAGTTTTCAGGCGTTATTGCGCTAAAAATAGCACCTGCAAACCGCCCCTAGGGCCCGAGGGCTTTTACACTGAAGTGGTGCGCTGGCAGGAGAAGAAAAAATTTCCTGTCAGCCGCATCTTTGGAGCGGTGAAGGAGCGATGTATTCACCGCTCCTAAACCGCTCCTTCCTATTGAAATCAATGGGACAGCGCGGCTATACCGCGGTAATACCGCGGCTATACCGCGGTAATACCGCGGCTATAGCCGCGCTATACGAGGGGTTTTAACCCTTTTTCGTCCGCCAGCGGGGGGTTAAAACCGCACTGCTAGCGGCCGAATACCACGGTAAAAAAGGCGCTAAAAATAGCACTGTTTTACCGCCCCAGTGTGAAAGGGGTCTAACTGAGGAGACAGTCAAGGAAGGGTCACGGAGGGGCACCCGAGATAGGTGCAGTCGGTGGCACAACGGGTGATAGAAGGAGACTGGCTCCTGTCAAGTTGAACAAAGGATTGGTACAGTGGTGGAGCTCAGCGGTTGCAGATGCACTCGACTTCACATCCGCCATGCCTCCACAGGGAAATGCTTAATAGTAATGGTAACAGGTATTTAAATATATACATTTTTTTTGTGGAGGTGATGGCTGGAAAAAAAATTACGCTTTTAGTCTGTAGATTAATCCGTAGCGGAGAAGGATCTGGGGGTTTTGGTAGATCATAAGCTCAATAATAACATGCAATGCCAAACTGCTGATCCCAAAGCGAGCAAAGTCCTTTCTTGTATTAAGTGAAGTATTGACTCCAGAGAGAGCGATATCATTTAGCCCCTGTACAAATCATTAGTAAGACTTCATCTGGAATATGCAGTTCAGTTTTGGGCACCAGTTCTCAAAAAGGATATCAGTGAACTGGAGAAAGTGCAGACAAGGGCAACCAAACTGATAAGAGGTATGGAGGAACACAGCTATGGGGAAAGATTAGAGGAACTGAATTTATTCTCTCTTGAGAAGAGGAGATTAGGGGGGATATGATCAACATGTACAAATATATAAGGGGTCCATATAGTGAACTTGGTGTTGAGTTATTCACTTTACGGTCAAAACAGAGGACAAGGGGGCACTCTCTACGGTTAGAGGAAAAGAGATTTTATCTCAAAATACGGAAAGCTTTCTTCACAGTGTGAGCTGTGAATATGTGAAATAGACTCCCTCCAGAGGTGGTTCTGGATAGCTCAGTAGATTGCTTTAAGAAAGGCCTGGATTCTTTCCTATATGCACACAATATAACTGGGTACTAACATTTATAGGTAAAGTTGATAGAGGGAAAATCCGATTGCCTCTTGTAGCAAATTGGTTCATGCTTTGCTGGGGTTTTTCGCCTTCCTCTGGATCAACTGTGGGTATAGGATTGGGTATATGGGATTGTTTGATATTATTTTTTATATATTTTTTTTATTTTTATGGTCGAACTAAATGGACTTGTGTCTTTTTTCAACCTAACTATGTAAATATGTAACTGTGTAGTCTGTATCATCAGAAGCAGAGGTTTGGAATCCAAGGCTGATTTATTCTAATTAAAGTGAGCTGGTCCACACTGTTATGGGGCAGGGAAATTCACCTTTTTAGAATAAAACCTCCTGCTGCACTGAAGACTCTCTCTGACACAGGTGTCAGGGCAAACCTGAATCTACGGCACATACTGTTCAAGCCTGGACACCCAATAGATCAAAGGGTCCTCACTTCTAAGGCTGTCTGTGTCAAACCTGGACCTAATGTAGTTAGAAATCATGTGTTCCAGGTGCCGCCTATGAGTGCTGCCTGCAGCTGAACCTGTCTGCTGTGGTTTAAAAAACCTTCAAAAGCATTAATGAAGCAGCCAACACCACTGCTGCTCTTCCTTTCAGGAATCAGAGAAAACAAGGCATATTGGTCATGAGAAGGGATCCTGCCACCATCAGAAAATGTGGCCATGAGGTTCTCATCAGAAGCGGCTCTCTAATTAGGCAAAATAGGCGGTGGCCTCAGGCCTCGCAGTCATAGGGGCCTCGCACAGCTGGATTGTTTACCTAATCAGAGAGCCGCCTCTTTCAGCAGTAGAGGTATCCGCCATCACACAGTCCTGAGTCCCCTCGTTTTGTTACAGGGAGAGATAACAGGCTGCGAGTGAGACGTGTGATCGGAGCTCACGTACATCTTCGGATGACAGATAGGGAGAGCCGCTCAGCATAGCCTGTTCTGACAGATCTCCCCCCTCCCCCTGCTGCCCGCACAGCCAAACAGAAGAGGAGAGAGAGCTTCTGCTCCTCCTCCTCCTGCCCTCTCCTCCTGTGTCTGCTCCGCCCACTCTCCTCGGCAGTGTTCTCTGCTCTGCTTCAGAGAAGGGGATGTGTGGGCGGGAAGATTCATGCTGAAGAAGAAAACAAAAAAGGAAAAGGGGAGTCTGATCCATCCATCCATCCATCCATCCATCCATCCATCCATCCATGCAGTCCCTCCTGCCTCCCAGTGAGTACACTGATGTAGGGAATGCTCTTCCTTCCCTTCTTCCCCCATCCCCTTCTCTTTCTTTCCTTCCATTCATCTTTCTTTCTCTTTCTTTCTCTTTCTTTCTTTCCTTCCATCCATCTTTCTTTCTCTTTCTTTCTCTTTCTTTCTTTCTTTCCATCCATCTCTATTTCTCTTTCTTTCTTTCCTTCCATCCATCTTTCTTACTCTTTCTTTCTTTCTTTCTTTCTTTCTTTCTTTCTTTCTTTCTTTCTTTCTTTCTTTCTTTCCTTCCTTCCATCTTTCTTTCTTTCTTTCCTTCCTTCCATCTTTCTTTCTTTCTTTCTTTCTTTCTTTCTTTCTTTCTTTCTTTCTTTCTTTCTTTCTTTCTTTCTTTCTTTCTTTCTTTCTCTTTCTTTCTTTCTTTCTTTCTTTCTTTCATCTTTCTTTCTCTTTCTTTCTTTCCTTCCATCCATCTTTCTCTTTCTTTCCTTCCATTTATATTTCTTTCTCTCTCTTTCTTTCCTTCCATTCATATTTCTTTCTCTTTCTTTCTTTCCTTCCATCTTTTTTTCTCTTTCTTTCTTTCCTTCCATCTTTTTTTCTCTTTCTTTCTTTCCTTCCATCTTTTTTTCTCTTTCTTTCTTTCCTTCCATCTTTTTTTCTCTCTTTTTCTCTTTCCTTCCTTCCTTCTCCACCCATCCCCCTTTATTTCTCTTTGTGACAGTCTACCAGAATAGGTAGGATCTGTGAGAGCAGCTTCCCTGTGCAGCTCTGCTTGAGGAAAATATATCTTTATTATGCCCACTTACCTACCCCCTGTACTGTCCACTCCCCTATACTGTACACTCCTAATACAGTTCATTTTCATCCCTTGAATTATTTTTCCCATTATGGGAGTGAGTGGGGCCTCATGTCTAAGTTTTGCCTAAGGCCTTACAAAGTCTAGAGCCGCCTCTGGTTCTCATACAGCACCTTCTCAAAGTGCCGATTTTTTTTGGTTCCCTCTGGTTTGGTGGCAGTACGTCCTCCATTTTCTCTGTGTAACATGGACCAAATAAGGTATTCACCAACAGTGGTTGTTCTCTCTATCACGCTGTACATCCGGAGGTGTCTGTGTGAGCATTTGAGCATAATTTCTTGTTAAGGAGGACCCCAAGTCTTCTCTGTCACTGTCAAAACTTCATTCTCACCCCACCTACACACAACTCCCAGGATGTGTAAGAGGTGAAATGTCCCCTTAGGGTCAGACACCTCTTAGCCATTCATCAGCTCTCAGCCCATCTTCAGTAGATGCAACAGGAGAATCTTATGAAGGGAAAGGAAGGTGGGAAGTTAGGAATAAGGATGAAGAGCAGGCATGTGGGCATTTTGCTGCTGACTTTTCCCATTGAGGTGCTGCTCCCAATGAGCTTTGTAGGGCAAAGTCATGTGTCTTATCATGCAGATCATAATGATTTATTTGGCCAGCAGATGTTAAAAAGAAGCTCTGTTGACCAGACCTAGGTATAGCAGTGGTGTTTACTTTTTAAAGCGGTACTAAACTCCTCCCCATGTTTCTTTTTCTACTTACCCGTAGTGCTGTAGGTGCCACACAGTGGGTTCTGCACTGGCATCTTGGTCCTCCTCAGCTAGCTGCCCCTTCTGGGTGTAGGCAGCCAGCTCCAATAATGCACTGGACCCACCCTGGCCCACCCTTTGGACTGTCCCACCCTTTGGACTGTCCCACCCTTTAGACTGTCCCCTGGCTACTCTGTGTTTTGATCCTGCAGCCTCCTGGAAGATGTGATGTAAGTATCCCAGGGGGCTGCAGGACCAGGTACACATCATTCTGGTCTAAGCTGGAATGGTGGCAGGGAACGGAACCAACTATTAGAAAAATTTAACAAATGATAGGAAAGGAAAAATCTGCAACTCTGCTCCTTTTCTAATCGATTTTGTGATTATTCCTACAACAAGCTTGTCACTGACTTCCAGGTTAAAGGACAGAAAAATCAGTTTTTTTAAATGCTTGTTGCAGTTTTTAGTTTTCAAAAGAATGTCCCTGCTTTAAATGGTCCTACTATAATGTAAGACACATATGAATATATTCATAGAAAATAAAAAGTTTTTCTGAGTTCACTTCTGTTCTTTATATAAGTTCAAATCAAAAAGAAAAATGGGTCTTTTAAAACATCAGCAGATAATATATACTAGTTAAGGTTACTTTTCAGTACTTCAATAAAAAATCACTCATGGGTAGGATTCTAACATATAATCATATTTACAAGCAATTCTTTTTATTATACAAGCATTCTAACTGCATTATAACAAGTCTTGTATAGCATAATAGAAAACAGTAAAAGCCATTATTAAGTTATTGGTACTTTCCTTGTGATGTAGAAAATTTTATTCACCGCAGGATACAACAGCTAGATGCTCAAAATCTGAATTATTTTTACATTATGTATAACCAAGATAATGGAACTTGAAGTTATCATGTACAGAGCATGAACATAGTGCTTACATCTATAGATTAAAGATGCATTTTCTTAACTAGCAGACTTCATGTTTGCAAAGAAGAATACTTACAGTTGAATTGATCCCCTATGAACTACATGTTTGTAATGCTAAAGGATTAGTGTGACTACCCTTGCTCTGTTTAGCTCCTTAGGCATATACTAATTTAAAATTAAAATTCACAATAATTATGCTATACAGCTTGTGTTTACTAACCAGCACTCAGAATCAAGTTTAACATAGATGTCTAAAAAGCTACTTTAGGCAATGAACAAAAGCTATTAGGCACTTGAAGCTGCTGTAGAGGAAATCAGCTGTGGTACAAGCAGGTCAACTATTCAGTTTAGCTTAATACATTTTTAAAGTGGAACCAAATCTATAAATCTAAAGGGTTGTAAACCCTTGCGGTTTTCACCTCAATGCATTTTATGCATTGAGGTGAAGAACCTCTTATAGTGCGCCAGCTCCCCAGAGCCCCCCTTTTACTTACCTGAGCCCGATCGTTCCTGCGCCGGGGATGAGCACACCCGCTCCAGCCGGTGTCTTAGGTCCTGATTGGATAGATTGATAGCAGCGCAGCCATTGGCTCCCGCTGCTGTCGATCAGATCCAATGACGCGGGAGCTGGGGGCGGAGCCGAGTCCTGCTGTCTGTGTCAATGGACACGGGGGCACGCCCGCACGGGTGCCCCAAGGGAGATCGATTCTCCGAGGGGGCACTCAAGAAGAGGAGGAGCCAGGAGCACCGCTGAGGGACCCCAGAAGAGGAGGATCGGGGCCACTCTGTACAAAACCAACTGCACAGTGGAGGTAAGTATGATATGTTTGTTTTTAAAAAATAAATAAAAAAGGAACCTTTAGTTATCCTTTAACTGTTTTCCAAGATGGTTACATTCAAGATATGCCTTCAATGATAACTGTTAGACCCCTTTCACACTGGGGTGTTTTGCAGGCGCTTTTGGGCTAAAAATAGAGCCTGTAAAGCGCCTGAAAAACACCTCCCCTGCAGTCCCAGTGTGAAAGCCTGAGTGTATTCACACTGGGGCGATGCGCTGGCAGGATGTTAAAAAATGTCCTGCAGCAGCATCTTTGGGGCGGTGAAGGAGCTGTGTATACACCACTCCTCCACCACTCCTGCCTATTGAAATGAATGGCCACCGCTGCCGAATCGCCTGCAAAGCGCAGCGGCGATACATGGGCGCCTTTAACCCTTTATTCGGCCGCTAGCAGGAGTTAAAAGTGCCCCGCCAGTGGCCGAATAGTGCCGCTAAAATTACGGTAAAGCGCTGCTAAAACTAGGGCATTTTACCGTCAACGCCCACCCACCCCAATGTGAAAGCAGTCAAATGCCCCGTACACACGGTCGGACATTGATTGGACATTCCGAAAACAAAATCCTAGGATTTTTTCCGACGGATGTTGGCTCAAACTTGTCTTGCATACACAACATCACACAAAGTTGTCGGAAAATCCGATCATTCTGAACGCGATGACATAAAACACGTATGTTGGGACTATAAACGGGGCAGTAGCCAATAGCTTTCATCTCTTTATTTATTCTGAGCATGCGTGGCACTTCGTGCGTCGGATTTGTGTACACACGATCAGATTTTGTTGTCGGAAAATTTTATAGCCTGCTCTCAAACTTTGTGTGTCGGAAAATCCTATGGAAAATGTGTGATGGAGCCTACACACGGTCGGAATTTCCGACAACAAGGTCCTATCACACATTTTCCGTTGGAAAATCGACCGTGTGTACGGGGCATTACAGTTACTAGTGTGCTTATGTTAATCTCAACAGAACGGTCAATCCTTAAAATCTCATAGCTAATCACATGTGCAGCTCCATGGCCACAGCAGATCAAACAGAGGTTAATATGGCAGCTTATTTTGCGATAAAGAGTTAATGACTGTTATTGGTTGATTGTATGTTTAAAAGGAAATGTGTCATTTGAATATGTACCCCTTATTGGTGGACGGTGGCCAGTAACGCCCATATTTTACCCATACTGAACACCATGCCGGGGATAAAAAAATTTGAACAGTATATGAGTCAACGTGTTGTTGGGTCAATTATTTATATATGCTGTTTTCTATGCATAGAGATTTGGATATGAAGCAATGGAATCGGCTGATGAAAGGTAATTGTAATTAGATAATAAGATGATAGTCAGAACTAGAGTTTAAGGCCCCTTTCAGACCTACGGATCAGTTTTTACTCATCTGCTTGCTCCGTTGATCCCCGCTGAGCTGGTGGATGACAAGTCTGCCTATGCACACTGTGCAGGGATGGACCTGTGAGAGCTCCGCTCTCCGCTATGGGGGATCGGATGATTACATACCTCCTGTCCATTTTCATCCGATCCGCCAGACAGATGGATTTTGCAGAGCGGTTTGGGGCGGATCGGATGTCAGCAGGCATGTCACCGCTGATATCCATCGCTCTATAGAGCTGTATGGAGCGACCGTTCAGATCCGCCTGAAAAAACTGAGAGGCAGATTTGAACAGTCCGCACATGTGAAAGGGGCCTTAAGGTGAAAATGCACCTTTCACTGTTTATGAGCAAATATTTTGTGGTGCTTGTAAGTACCTGTATTAGTCATCAATTTAATGTGTCCCTTTGATGATAGTCCTTCTTTGCCACAACCTCCCCCAATGAATTTCTGAAAAACAAATTTAAACAAATAAGCCCAAAATATTTACCCTAATTCATGCTCAAGTGAGATGATACGTCCTGAGTCTTATATATTCTGCCCTGCAAAGGAGAAGGGTCTTTCTTTAGGTGTCCACATTCTACCAGGCTGACATGGACATCTCCCGTTGGCTGTCCTGTGACATGGACCTCTCAGCATAAAAGGGCTGCGAAGATGTGAGGAAAAGTTGGCCAGTCTACTGTAGCACTAGATCCACCGTTCATAAAGCCTGGCTAGGGAACAGACCAGAAGTTAGGTGATCTGGGGATATGCTTTAAACCCTGCCACCTTCAAACAATGAGCATTGAAATCCTATTCTTGTCATCCACCTCTCAAAATACATATACTGTAACAACATCAACATGTAAAAATACATAAGTGGTCCATATAGTGAATCTAGTGTTGAGTTATTCACTTCATGGTCATCAGAGAGGACAATGGGGCACTTTTTATGTCTAGGGGGGAAAATATTTCATCTCCAAATATTGAAAAGCTTCATCACAGTAAGAGCTGTGAAAATGTGGAATAGACTCCCGCAAGAGGTGCTTCTGGCCAGCTCAGTAGTTTGTTATAAGAAAGCCCTGGGTTCTTTCCTAGATACACATAATATAACTGGATACTAATATTTATAAGTAAAGTTGATCCAGGGAACATCTGATTGCCTCCTGGGGGATCAAAAAGGAATTATTTCCTCTGCTGGAGCAAATTAGATTATGCGTTACTGGGGGGGGGGGGGGGTTGCCTTCCTCTGGACAAACCGTGGGTATAGGATTATATATATTTTTTCCTTCTATTGGTTGAACTAGATGGACTTACTTGTGTCTTTTTTCAACCAGACTAGATATGTAGCTGTGTAAAAAGCATGAACCTTATTAGGCAGTTAAGGATGTGACATTAAAAGACAGACTTTAGTCCTTTAAAGTCAGGATAAATGGTCCTAGGGGCAGAATCAGACACTGACCAAAGCAGGTTAGGCACACTTATTAGTGAAAGCAAAAATTTGAAAATGCTATATAATGAACTTTATGTTATATAAAAAAAAAAGGAAAAGAAGTAGATAAACAACCATATTATATGGGTGGCCACCAGGTGGAGCTGTGGGAACCCATTATCAATTGTCAAGTCCTGAGCGAAAGATATTCACTAAATTAGAAAATTTTTATGGACTTTTCAGACACAGTACAACACTAAGTTAAAATTCAACACATTTTATTTGCATAAAAAACTAAAAACATAGCAACAAAGCTAATCATATTATATTAAAATCAGCACTCAAATATAAGGATGATAACCCCCCCTTGTTATTCAATAAAATAATTTTCAACAATGCAATTAGATAGTATCACTTGGGGGTTCCATCATCCCTTTGTTTTGCAGCTCAACATGTTTCGCAGGAATTCCGCTTCCTCAGGAGCTTCTTGGGTGCAATCAAGTTGTTAAGACTGCTTTTTGAATTAGCCTCTGAAGAAACTGGGAGAAGTCCGGTGAAACCGGCCAGGCAATTTATGTGACCACCTCTGATGTTATGACCACAACAATATCACCCTGAGGATTTGAAGCATGGCACAACCTGTGATGACCAAGCATTGAGTTTGATGAAGCACCCCAGGACCAGATAAGTACCCATCCAATATTTTATCTTGAAGAAATAGTGACTGTGTAACAACCTACTTAGTCCAGATTATGCACTCCAAAGGACTCCACAGGAAATGTATTGGTAGCCCAGTGCTCTACAAAGGCTGTGCATCTATTTTTAGTGCGAGGGGGGAGTCTAGGATACAGCGTGATTTTACAGTTGAATACGTGAATATATGAAAGATACTTCACTTTCACATTTTGTTCCTGACATTTGAACTTCCTCTAGACCACTACTATCATTCTCTGGAAACATTTAATCCAGTGTTTGGTTGTCTTCACCATTTGCCATCGGTCTGTGTTCATTTGGGGCTGGGACTTTGGTGCAACATCCATGCTTTCTGTTGTTCATCTTCACTCCTTTACCTCACAGTACTATTTTGCCAGCTACCAGGGTGTACAATTCCATCTATGTTTCTTCTCTTAAGTAGCTCAGTACTAATATAGAGGACATTATATACAACACAATAGCACTTATGGTTCTACAATACAACTGTAGAGGGGGTCACATTCTTTTAGCAATGTATGTGTCTTGTCATATGTGTGTTTTTATATATAGTTTTCAATAACTTTTTCATACCATTTGTTGCCTTATGAGTTTATGTGAAATCTCCATTAATATCTGTAAAATATTGTAATTATGAATATATTTCATTTAGCTTGTATCTATGTAGGGCGTAACATTTTATCTTCACAGAAGTCTCTGTTAGACCAGACAATTTGGTTCCTAGGCTTGTGTATCTAAACAATGGGACCCAAACCTCATTGTTTTACACATACTCACTCCAAAGGATCCCATGCTGGGATATGCAATGAAGGGAGGCCAGCCCGGGAACATTCAAGTTAATCTCCTGCTCAGAATAGTCACAAGGATTTGCGTTAATGGGGCCTGACTTATGCAAAGTATAGGGATTGGAGAGGTAGCCAGGGAAGATCACCATTCAGAAGCCCCGCTATGCCAACCAATGAGGCATCAGCCTGTAATGTTATACACAGACTAGATGGGAGGGAGAAAGTCACTTTATGGGAGAGCAGCCATCAGAATGAAACCTTGGTGAAAAGGGTAATTATGGGAAAGGTCTGCATTTTACTTGTAACTAAATATGTTTGTAGATTCATGTTTTAAGGAATATACTTAATGTAATTCTCTTATTTTAACCTAATATTTTCTTCCTTGGTGTAAACTATAGATAGATGGTTGTGTATTAGATGGACTTTCAACTACTTACCAATAAGTGTTGTTATTGTGTTAAAGCTTTCACTCTTGGTTAGGGATGAGCTTCGTATACGAGTCGAACCCAGGTTCGACTCAAACATCGTCTGTTCACCGAATTGCGAACGATATGGGCCGTTCGCGCCAAATTCGCATGGCGTGTCACAGCCCATAATTCACTGCAGCATCACAGTGCATTTCTGGCTGATGATTGGCCAAGCATGCACTATGACCCGCATGCTTGGCCAATCACAGCGCCGTCTGAACAGAGAGCCGTAATTGGCCAAAGCCAAGGAGGCTTTGGCCAATTATGGCTCAGGGGATTTAGTACGCGCCCCACACAATATAAGGCCGCCTGCACGGTGGCCCTGTGTAGTGTGTGTTCCGGCGTTGAAAGAGATAGACAGAGAGACAGTGTCATTTGGTTTATGTTAGTTAGATTAGGCAGGACAGTCAGTGAGTTAGCTGCACTTACAGTGTATTGTGTATATATATGCATCCCAGGTGTTGTGTGTGTGTATATATATATATATATATATATATATATATATATATATATATATATATATATATACACTGTATTCAGTTTAGCTAGATCCGTTCCTGTTATCTTCCTACTGACAGGCAGGCTTGTCTTGTTACAGTATTTAAAGCTACCTGAAGAAAATTGCTGGTGTTCTTTTGATCCTATTAGTACCACAGTCAGGCAGCTAGGCTATTTACAGTTAGTGTAGTGCGTCCTCCTCACAGTGTTCAATTAAAGCTACAAGTTAGTTTAGTGTGACCTCTGCACAGTGTTCAGCTAAAACTACAAGTTAGTGTAGTGCGTCCTCCTCAGTGTTCAGCTAAAGCTACAAGTTATTTTAGTGTGACCTCTGCACAGTGTTCAGCTAAAGCTACAAGTTAGGGTAGTGCGTCCTCCTCATAGTGTTCAGCTAAAGCTACAAGTTAGTGTAGTGCGTCCTCCTCACAGTGTTCAGCTAAAACTACAAGTTAGTGTAGTGCGACCTCTGCACAGTGTTCAGCTAAAGCTACAAGTTAGTGTAGTGCGTCCTCCTCACAGCGTTCAGCTAAAACTACAAGTTAGTGTAGTGCGACCTCTGCACAGTGTTCAGCTAAAGCTACAAGTTAGTGTAGTGCGTCCTCTGAACAGTGTTCAGCTAAAGCTACAAGTTAGTGTAGTGCGTCCTCCTCACAGTGTTCAGCTAAAACTACAAGTTAGTGAAGTGCGAGCTCTGCACAGTGTTCAGCTAAAGCTACCTGTAGAAGGTTGGTGGTGTTTTCCTGATCCTATCACTACCGCAGGCAGCTAAATAAGTTACAATTAGTTTTTTGCGAGCTCTGCACAGTGTTCACCTAAAGCTACCTGTAGAAGGTTGGTGGTGTTTTCCTGATCCTATCACTACCGCAGGCAGCTAAATAAGCTACAAGCTATTTTTCTGCGGGCTCTGCACAGTGTTCACCTAAAGCTACCTGTAAAAGGTTGGTGGTGTTTTCCTGATCCTGTCACTACTGCAGGCAGCTAAATAAGCTACAAGTTATGTTTTTGCGAGCTCTGCACAGTGTTCACCTAAAGCTACCTGTAGAAGGTTGGTGGTGGTTTCCTGATCCTATCACTACCGCAGGCAGCTAAATAAGCTACAAGCTATTTTTTTGCGAGCTCTGCACAGTGTTCACCTAAAGCTACCTGTAGAAGGTTGGTGGTGTTTTACTGATCCTATACCTACCGCAGGCAGCTAAATAAGCTACAAGTTAGTGTAGTGCGTCCTCCTCACAGTGTTCAGCTAAAACTACAAGTTAGTGTAGTGCACAGTGTTCAGCTAAAGCTACAAGTTAGGGTAGTGCGTCCTCCTCACAGTGTTCAGCTAAAGCTACAAGTTAGTGTAGTGCGTCCTCCTCACAATGTTCAGCTAAAGCTACAAGTTAGTGTAGTGCGACCTCTGCACATTGTTCAGCTAAAGCTACAAGTTAGTGTAGTGCGTCCTCTGAACAGTGTTCAGCTAAAACTACAAGTTAGTGTAGTGTGACCTCTGCACAGTGTTCAGCTGAAGCTACAAGTTAGTGTAGTGCGTCCTCCTCACAGTGTTCAGCTATAACTACAAGTTAGTGTAGTGCGACCTCTGCACAATGTTCAGCTAAAGCTACAAGTTAGTGTAGTGCGTCCGCCTCACAGTGTTCAGCTAAAACTACAAGTTAGTGAAGTGCGAGCTCTGCACAGTGTTCAGCTAAAGCTACCTGTAGATGGTTGGTGGTGTTTTCCTGATCCTATCACTACCGCAGGCAGCTAAATAAGCTACAAGCTATTTTTCTGCGGGCTCTGCACAGTGTTCACCTAAAGCTACCTGTAGAAGGTTGGTGGTGTTTTCCTGATCCTGTCACTACTGCAGGCAGCTAAATAAGCTACAAGTTATGTTTTTGCGAGCTCTGCACAGTGTTCACCTAAAGCTACCTGTAGAAGGTTGGTGGTGGTTTCCTGATCCTATCACTACCGCAGGCAGCTAAATAAGCTACAAGCTATTTTTTTGCGAGCTCTGCACAGTGTTCACCTAAAGCTACCTGTAGAAGGTTGGTGGTGTTTTACTGATCCTATACCTACCGCAGGCAGCTAAATAAGCTACAAGTTAGTGTAGTGCGTCCTCCTCACAGTGTTCAGCTAAAACTACAAGTTAGTGTAGTGCACAGTGTTCAGCTAAAGCTACAAGTTAGGGTAGTGCGTCCTCCTCACAGTGTTCAGCTAAAGCTACAAGTTAGTGTAGTGCGTCCTCCTCACAATGTTCAGCTAAAGCTACAAGTTAGTGTAGTGCGACCTCTGCACATTGTTCAGCTAAAGCTACAAGTTAGTGTAGTGCGTCCTCTGAACAGTGTTCAGCTAAAACTACAAGTTAGTGTAGTGCGACCTCTGCACAGTGTTCAGCTGAAGCTACAAGTTAGTGTAGTGCGTCCTCTGAACAGTGTTCAGCTAAAACTACAAGTTAGTGTAGTGCGACCTCTGCACAATGTTCAGCTAAAGCTACAAGTTAGTGTAGTGCGTCCTCCTCACAGTGTTCAGCTAAAACTACAAGTTAGTTAGTACGACCTCTGCACAGTGTTCAGCTAAAGCTACAAGTTAGTATACTAAATGTAATTCTCTTATTTTAACCTAATATTTTCTTCCTTGGTGTAAACTATAGATAGATGGTTGTGTATTAGATGGACTTTCAACTACTTACCAATAAATGTTGTTATTGTGTTAAAGCTTTCACTCTTGGTTAGGGATGAGCTTCGTATACGAGTCGAACCCATGTTCGACTCAAACATCGTCTGTTCACCGAATTGCGAATGATATGGGCCGTTCGCGCCAAATTCGCATGGCGTGTCACAGCCCATAATTCACTGCGGCATCACAGTGCATTTCTGGCTGATGATTGGCCAAGCATGCACTATGACCCGCATGCTTGGCCAATCACAGCGCCGTCTGAACAGAGAGCCGTAATTGGCCAAAGCCAAGGAGGCTTTGGCCAATTATGGCTCAGGGGATTTAGTACGCGCCCCACACTATATAAGGCCGCCTGCACGGTGGCCCTGTGTAGTGTGTGTTCCGGCGTTGAAAGAGATAGACAGAGAGACAGTGTCATTTGGTTTAAGTTAGTTAGATTAGGCAGGACAGTCAGTGAGTTAGCTGCACTTACAGTGTATTGTGTATATATATGCATCCCAGGTGTTGTGTGTATATATATATATATATATATATATATATATATATATATATATATATATACACTGTATTCAGTTTAGCTAGATCCGTTCCTGTTATCTTCCTACTGACAGGCAGGCTTGTCTTGTTACAGTATTTAAAGCTACCTGAAGAAAATTGCTGGTGTTCTTTTGATCCTATTAGTACCCCAGTCAGGCAGCTAGACTATTTACAGTTAGTGTAGTGCGTCCTCCTCACAGTGTTCAATTAAAGCTACAAGTTAGTTTAGTGTGACCTCTGCACAGTGTTCAGCTAAAACTACAAGTTAGTGTAGTGCGTCCTCCTCAGTGTTCAGCTAAAGCTACAAGTTATTTTAGTGTGACCTCTGCACAGTGTTCAGCTAAAGCTACAAGTTAGGGTAGTGCATCCTCCTCATAGTGTTCAGCTAAAGCTACAAGTTAGTGTAGTGCGTCCTCCTCACAGTGTTCAGCTAAAACTACAAGTTAGTGTAGTGCGACCTCTGGACAGTGTTCAGCTAAAGCTACAAATTAGTGTAGTGCGTCCTCTGAACAGTGTTCAGCTAAAGCTACAAGTTAGTGTAGTGCGTCCTCCTCACAGTGTTCAGCTAAAACTACAAGTTAGTGTAGTGCGAGCTCTGCACAGTGTTCAGCTAAAGCTACCTGTAGAAGGTTGGTGGTGTTTTCCTGATCCTATCACTACCGCAGGCAGCTAAATAAGTTACAATTAGTTTTTTGCGAGCTCTGCACAGTGTTCACCTAAAGCTACCTGTAGAAGGTTGGTGGTGTTTTCCTGATCCTATCACTACCGCAGGCAGCTAAATAAGTTACAATTAGTTTTTTGCGAGCTCTGCACAGTGTTCACCTAAAGCTACCTGTAGAAGGTTGGTGGTGTTTTCCTGATCCTGTCACTACTGCAGGCAGCTAAATAAGCTACAAGTTATGTTTTTGCGAGCTCTGCACAGTGTTCACCTAAACTTACCTGTAGAAGGTTGGTGGTGGTTTCCTGATCCTATCACTACCGCAGGCAGCTAAATAAGCTACAAGCTATTTTTTTGCGAGCTCTGCACAGTGTTCACCTAAAGCTACCTGTAGAAGGTTGGTGGTGTTTTACTGATCCTATACCTACCGCAGGCAGCTAAATAAGCTACAAGTTAGTGTAGTGCGTCCTCCTCACAGTGTTCAGCTAAAACTACAAGTTAGTGTAGTGCACAGTGTTCAGCTAAAGCTACAAGTTAGGGTAGTGCGTCCTCCTCACAGTGTTCAGCTAAAGCTACAAGTTAGTGTAGTGCGTCCTCCTCACAATGTTCAGCTAAAGCTACAAGTTAGTGTAGTGCGACCTCTGCACATTGTTCAGCTAAAGCTACAAGTTAGTGTAGTGCGTCCTCTGAACAGTGTTCAGCTAAAACTACAAGTTAGTGTAGTGCGACCTCTGCACAGTGTTCAGCTGAAGCTACAAGTTAGTGTAGTGCATCCTCTGAACAGTGTTCAGCTAAAACTACAAGTTAGTGTAGTGCGACCTCTGCACAATGTTCAGCTAAAGCTACAAGTTAGTGTAGTGTGTCCTCCTCACAGTGTTCAGCTAAAACTACAAGTTAGTTAGTACGACCTCTGCACAGTGTTCAGCTAAAGCTACAAGTCAGTGTAGTGCGTCCTCTGAACAGTGTTCAGCTGAAGCTACAAGTTAGTGTAGTGCATCCTCTGAACAGTGTTCAGCTAAAACTACAAGTTAGTGTAGTGCGACCTCTGCACAATGTTCAGCTAAAGCTACAAGTTAGTGTAGTGTGTCCTCCTCACAGTGTTCAGCTAAAACTACAAGTTAGTTAGTACGACCTCTGCACAGTGTTCAGCTAAAGCTACAAGTCAGTGTAGTGCGTCCTCTGAACAGTGTTCAGCTAAAGCTACAAGTTAGTGTAGTGCGTCCTCCTTACAGTGTTCAGCTAAAACCACAAGTTAGTGTAGCGCGACCTCTGTACAGTGTTCAGCTAAAGCTACAAGTTAGTGTAGTGCGTCCTCCTCACAGCGTTCAGCTAAAACTACAAGTTAGTGTAGTGCGACCTCTGCACAGTGTTCAGCTAAAGCTACAAGTTAGTGTAGTGCGTCCTCTGAACAGTGTTCAGCTAAAGCTACATGTTAGTGTAGTGCGTCCTCCTCACAGTGTTCAGCTAAAACTACAAGTTAGTGTAGTGCGTCCTCCTCACAGTGTTCAGCTAAAGCTACCTGTGGAAGGATGGTGGTGTTTTCCTGATCCTATCACTACCGCAGGCAGCTAAATAAGTTACAAGTTAGTTTTTTGTGAGCTCTGCACAGTGTTCACCTAAAGCTACTTGTAGAAGGTTGGTGGTGTTTTCCTGATCCTGTCACTACTATAGGCAGCTAAATAAGCTACAAGATATTTTTTTGCGAGCTCTGCACAGTGTTCACCTAAAGCTACCTGTAGAAGGTTGGTGGTGTTTTCCTGATCCTATCACTACCGCAGGCAGCTAAATAAGCTACAAGCTATTTTTTTGCGAGCTCTGCACAGTGTTCACCTAAAGCTACCTTTAGAAGGTTGGTGGTGTTTTCCTGATCCTATCACTACCGCAGGTAGCTAAATAAGCTACAAGTTAGTGTAGTGCGTCCTCCTCACAGTGTTCAGCTAAAACTACAAGTTAGTGTAGTGCACAGTGTTCAGCTAAAGCTACAAGTTAGTGTAGTGCACAGTGTTAAGCTAAAGCTACAAGTTAGGGTAGTGCATCCTCCTCAGTGTTCAGTTAAAGCTACACGTTAGTGTAGTGTGTCCTCCTCACAATGTTCAGCTAAAGCTACAAGTTAGTTAGTACGACCTCTGCACAGTGTTCAGCTAAAGCTACAAGTCAGTGTAGTGCGTCCTCTGAACAGTGTTCAGCTAAAGCTACAAGTTAGTGTAGTGCGTACTCCGTACAGTGTTCAGCTAAAACCACAAGTTAGTGTAGCGCGACCTCTGTACAGTGTTCAGCTAAAGCTACAAGTTAGTGTAGTGCGTCCTCCTCACAGCGTTCAGCTAAAACTACAAGTTAGTGTAGTGCGACCTCTGCACAGTGTTCAGCTAAAGCTACAAGTTAGTGTAGTGCGTCCTCCTCACAGTGTTCAGCTAAAGCTATATGTTAGTGTAGTGCGTCCTCCTCACAGTGTTCAGCTAAAACTACAAGTTAGTGTAGTGCGTCCTCCTCACAGTGTTCAGTTAAAGCTACACGTTAGTGTAGTGTGTCCTCCTCACAATGTTCAGCTAAAGCTACAAGTTAGTTAGTACGACCTCTGCACAGTGTTCAGCTAAAACTACAAGTTAGTGTAGTGCGACCTCTGCACAGTGTTCAGCTGAAGCTACAAGTTAGTGTAGTGCGTCCTCTGAACAGTGTTCAGCTAAAACTACAAGTTAGTGTAGTGCGACCTCTGCACAATGTTCAGCTAAAGCTACAAGTTAGTGTAGTGCGTCCTCCTCACAGTGTTCAGCTAAAACTACAAGTTAGTTAGTACGACCTCTGCACAGTGTTCAGCTAAAGCTACAAGTTAGTATACTTAATGTAATTCTCTTATTTTAACCTAATATTTTCTTCCTTGGTGTAAACTATAGATAGATGGTTGTGTATTAGATGGACTTTCAACTACTTACCAATAAATGTTGTTATTGTGTTAAAGCTTTCACTCTTGGTTAGGGATGAGCTTCGTATACGAGTCGAACCCATGTTCGACTCAAACATCGTCTGTTCACCAGATTGCGAACGATATGGGCCGTTCGCGCCAAATTCGCATGGCGTGTCACAGCCCATAATTCACTGCGGCATCACAGTGCATTTCTGGCTGATGATTGGCCAAGCATGCACTATGACCCGCATGCTTGGCCAATCACAGCGCCGTCTGAACAGAGAGCCGTAATTGGCCAAAGCCAAGGAGGCTTTGGCCAATTATGGCTCAGGGGATTTAGTACGCGCCCCACACTATATAAGGCCGCCTGCACGGTGGCCCTGTGTAGTGTGTTTTCCGGCGTTGAAAGAGATAGACAGAGAGACAGTGTCATTTGGTTTAAGTTAGTTAGATTAGGCAGGACAGTCAGTGAGTTAGCTGCACTTACAGTGTATTGTGTATATATATGCATCCCAGGTGTTGTGTGTATATATATATATATATATATATATATATATATACACTGTATTCAGTTTAGCTAGATCCGTTCCTGTTATCTTCCTACTGACAGGCAGGCTTGTCTTGTTACAGTATTTAAAGCTACCTGAAGAAAATTGCTGGTGTTCTTTTGATCCTATTAGTACCACAGTCAGGCAGCTAGGCTATTTACAGTTAGTGTAGTGCGTCCTCCTCACAGTGTTCAATTAAAGCTACAAGTTAGTTTAGTGTGACCTCTGCACAGTGTTCAGCTAAAACTACAAGTTAGTGTAGTGCGTCCTCCTCAGTGTTCAGCTAAAGCTACAAGTTATTTTAGTGTGACCTCTGCACAGTGTTCAGCTAAAGCTACAAGTTAGGGTAGTGCGCCCTCCTCATAGTGTTCAGCTAAAGCTACAAGTTAGTGTAGTGCGTCCTCCTCACAGTGTTCAGCTAAAATTACAAGTTAGTGTAGTGCGACCTCTGGACAGTGTTCAGCTAAAGCTACAAGTTAGTGTAGTGCGTCCTCCTCACAGCGTTCAGCTAAAACTACAAGTTAGTGTAGTGCGACCTCTGCACAGTGTTCAGCTAAAGCTACAAATTAGTGTAGTGCGTCCTCTGAACAGTGTTCAGCTAAAGCTACAAGTTAGTGTAGTGCGTCCTCCTCACAGTGTTCAGCTAAAACTACAAGTTAGTGTAGTGCGAGCTCTGCACAGTGTTCAGCTAAAGCTACCTGTAGAAGGTTGGTGGTGTTTTCCTGATCCTATCACTACCGCAGGCAGCTAAATAAGTTACAATTAGTTTTTTGCGAGCTCTGCACAGTGTTCACCTAAAGCTACCTGTAGAAGGTTGGTGGTGTTTTCCTGATCCTATCACTACCGCAGGCAGCTAAATAAGCTACAAGCTATTTTTCTGCGGGCTCTGCACAGTGTTCACCTAAAGCTACCTGTAGAAGGTTGGTGGTGTTTTCCTGATCCTGTCACTACTGCAGGCAGCTAAATAAGCTACAAGTTATGTTTTTGCGAGCTCTGCACAGTGTTCACCTAAAGCTACCTGTAGAAGGTTGGTGGTGGTTTCCTGATCCTATCACTACCGCAGGCAGCTAAATAAGCTACAAGCTATTTTTTTGCGAGCTCTGCACAGTGTTCACCTAAAGCTACCTGTAGAAGGTTGGTGGTGTTTTACTGATCCTATACCTACCGCAGGCAGCTAAATAAGCTACAAGTTAGTGTAGTGCGTCCTCCTCACAGTGTTCAGCTAAAACTACAAGTTAGTGTAGTGCACAGTGTTCAGCTAAAGCTACAAGTTAGGGTAGTGCGTCCTCCTCACAGTGTTCAGCTAAAGCTACAAGTTAGTGTAGTGCGTCCTCCTCACAATGTTCAGCTAAAGCTACAAGTTAGTGTAGTGCGACCTCTGCACATTGTTCAGCTAAAGCTACAAGTTAGTGTAGTGCGTCCTCTGAACAGTGTTCAGCTAAAACTACAAGTTAGTGTAGTGCGACCTCTGCACAGTGTTCAGCTGAAGCTACAAGTTAGTGTAGTGCGTCCTCTGAACAGTGTTCAGCTAAAACTACAAGTTAGTGTAGTGCGACCTCTGCACAATGTTCAGCTAAAGCTACAAGTTAGTGTAGTGCGTCCTCCTCACAGTGTTCAGCTAAAACTACAAGTTAGTTAGTACGACCTCTGCACAGTGTTCAGCTAAATCTACAAGTCAGTGTAGTGCGTCCTCTGAACAGTGTTCAGCTAAAGCTACAAGTTAGTGTAGTGCGTCCTCCTTACAGTGTTCAGCTAAAACCACAAGTTAGTGTAGCGCGACCTCTGTACAGTGTTCAGCTAAAGCTACAAGTTAGTGTAGTGCGTCCTCCTCACAGCGTTCAGCTAAAACTACAAGTTAGTGTAGTGCGACCTCTGCACAGTGTTCAGCTAAAGCTACAAGTTAGTGTAGTGCGTCCTCTGAACAGTGTTCAGCTAAAGCTACATGTTAGTGTAGTGCGTCCTCCTCACAGTGTTCAGCTAAAACTACAAGTTAGTGTAGTGCGTCCTCCTCACAGTGTTCAGCTAAAGCTACCTGTGGAAGGATGGTGGTGTTTTCCTGATCCTATCACTACCGCAGGCAGCTAAATAAGTTACAAGTTAGTTTTTTGTGAGCTCTGCACAGTGTTCACCTAAAGCTAATTGTAGAAGGTTGGTGGTGTTTTCCTGATCCTGTCACTACTGTAGGCAGCTAAATAAGCTACAAGATATTTTTTTGCGAGCTCTGCACAGTGTTCACCTAAAGCTACCTGTAGTAGGTTGGTGGTGTTTTCCTGATCCTATCACTACCGCAGGCAGCTAAATAAGCTACAAGCTATTTTTTTGCGAGCTCTGCACAGTGTTCACCTAAAGCTACCTGTAGAAGGTTGGTGGTGTTTTCCTGATCCTATCACTACCGCAGGCAGCTAAATAAGCTACAAGTTAGTGTAGTGCGTCCTCCTCACAGTGTTCAGCTAAAACTACAAGTTAGTGTAGTGCACAGTGTTCAGCTAAAGCTACAAGTTAGTGTAGTGCACAGTGTTCAGCTAAAGCTACAAGTTAGGGTAGTGCATCCTCCTCACAGTGTTCAGTTAAAGCTACACGTTAGTGTAGTGTGTCCTCCTCACAATGTTCAGCTAAAGCTACAAGTTAGTGTAGTGCGACCTCTGCACAGTGTTCAGCTAAAGCTACAAGTTATTGTAGTGCGACCTCTGCACAGTGTTCAGCTGAAGCTACAAGTTAGTGTAGTGCGTCCTTTAAACAGTGTTCAGCTAAAACTACAAGTTAGTGTAGTGCGACCTCTGGACAGTGTTCAGCTAAAGCTACAAGTTAGTGTAGTGCGTCCTCTGAACAGTGTTCAGCTAAAGCTACAAGTTAGTGTAGTGCGTCCTCCTCACAGTGTTCAGCTAAAACCACAAGTTAGTGTAGTGCGACCTCTGGACAGTGTTCAGCTAAAGCTACAAGTTAGTGTAGTGCATCCTCCTCACAGCGTTCAGCTAAAACTACAAGTTAGTGTAGTGCAACCTCTGCACAGTGTTCAGCTAAAGCTACAAGTTAGTGTAGTGCGTCCTCTGAACAGTGTTCAGCTAAAACTACAAGTTAGTGTAGTGCGACCTCTGCACAATGTTCAGCTAAAGCTACAAGTTAGTGTAGTGCGTCCTCCTCACAGTGTTCAGCTAAAACTACAAGTTAGTTAGTACGACCTCTGCACAGTGTTCAGCTAAAGCTACAAGTCAGTGTAGTGCGTCCTCTGAACAGTGTTCAGCTAAAGCTACCTGTAGAAGGTTGGTGGTGTTTCCCTGATCCTATCACTACCGCAGGCAGCTAAATAAGTTACAAGTTAGTTTTTTGCAAGCTCTGCACAGTGTTCACCTAAAGCTACCTGTAGAAGGTTGGTGGTGTTTTCCCGATCCTATCACTACCACAGGCAGCTGAATAAGCTACAAGTTAGTTTTTTGTGAGCTCTGCACAGTGTTCACCTAAAGCTACCTGTAGAAGGTTCGTGGTGTTTTCCTGATCCTGTCACTACTGCAGGCAGCTAAAAAAGCTACAAGCTATTTTTTTGCGAGCTCTGCACAGTGTTCACCTAAAGCTACCTGTAGAAGGTTGGTGGTGTTTTACTGATCCTATACCTACCGCAGGCAGCTAAATAAGCTACAAGTTAGTGTAGTGTGTCCTCCTCACAGTGATAAGCTAAAACTACAAGTTAGTGTAGTGCACAGTGTTCAGCTAAAGCTACAAGTTAGGGTAGTGCGACCTCTGCACAGTGTTCATCTAAAGCTACAAGTTAGTTTAGTGCGCCCTCTGAACAGTGTTCAGCTAAAACTACAAGTTAGTGTAGTGCGACCTCTGCACAATGTTCAGCTAAAGCTACAAGTTAGTGTAGTGCGTCCTCTGAACAGTGTTCAGCTAAAACTACAAGTTAGTGTAGTGCAACCTCTGCACAATGTTCAGCTAAAGCTACAAGTTAGTGTAGTGCGTCCTCCTCGCAGTGTTCAGCTAAAACTACAAGTTAGTTAGTACGACCTCTGCACAGTGTTCAGCTAAAGCTACAAGTTAGTGTAGTGCGTCCTATGAACAGTGTTCAGCTAAAGCTAGAAGTTAGTGTAGTGCGTCCTCTTTACAGTGTTCAGCTAAAACCACAAGTTAGTGTAGCGCGACCTCTGTACAGCGTTCAGCTAAAGCTACAAGTTAGTGTAGTGCGTCCTCCTCACAGTGTTCAGCTAAAACTACAAGTTAGTGTAGTGCGTCCTCCTCACAGTGTTCAGCTAAAGCTACCTGTGGAAGGATGGTGGTGTTTTCCTGATCCTATCACTACCGCAGGCAGCTAAATAAGTTACAAGTTAGTTTTTTGTGAGCTCTGCACAGTGTTCACCTAAAGCTACTTGTAGAAGGTTGGTGGTGTTTTCCTGATCCTGTCACTACTGTAGGCAGCTAAATAAGCTACAAGTTATTTTTTTGCGAGTTCTGCACAGCGTTCACCTAAAGCTACCTGTAGAAGGTTGGTGGTGTTTTCCTGATCCTATCACTACCGCAGGCAGCTAAATAAGCTACAAGTTATTTTTTTGCGAGCTCTGCACAGTGTTCACCTAAAGCTACCTGTAGAAGGTTGGTGGTGTTTTCCTGATCCTATCACTACCGCAGGCAGCTAAATAAGCTACAAGTTATTTTTTTGCGAGCTCTGCACAGTTATTTAGCTGCCTGTGGTAGTTTTAGCTGAACACTGTGCAGAGCTCGCAAAAAACTAACTTGTAGCTTATTTAGCTGCCTGCGGTAGTGATAGGATCAGGAAAACACCACCAACCTTCTACAGGTAGCTTTAGGTGAACACTGTGCAGAGCTCGCAAAAAAATAACTTGTAGCTTATTTAGCTGCCTGCGGTAGTGATAGGATCAGGAAAACACCACCAACCTTCTACAGGTAGCTTTAGGTGAACACTGTGCAGAGCTCGCACTACACTAAATTGTAGTTTTAGCTGAACACTGTGAGGAGGACACACTACACTAACTTGTAGCTTTAGCTGAACACTGTTCAGAGGACGCACTACACTAACTTGTAGCTTTAGCTGAACACTGTGCAGAAGTCGCACTACACTAACTTGTAGCTTTAGCTGAACACTGTGAGGAGGATGCACTACCCTAACTTGTAGCTTTAGCTGAACAATGTGCACTACACTAACTTGTAGTTTTAGCTGAACACTGTGAGGAGGACGCACGACACTAACTTGTAGCTTATTTAGCTGCCTGCGGTAGTGATAGTATCAGGAAAACACCACCAACCTTCTACAGGTAGCTTTAGGTGAACACTGTGCGGAGCTTGCAAAAAAAAATTGTAGCTTATTTAGCTGCCTGTGGTAGTGATAGGATCAGGAAAACACCACCAACCTTCTAAAGGTAGCTTTAGGTGAGCACTGTGCAGAGGTCGCACTACACTAACTTGTAGTTTTAGCTGAACACTGTGAGGAGGACGCACTACACTAACTTGTAGCTTTAGCTGAACACTGTTCTTAGGACGCACTACACTAACTTGTAGCTTTAGCTGAACACTGTGCAGAGGTCGCACTACACTAACTTGTATTTTTTATTGAACATTGTGAGGAGGACCCACTACACTAACTTGTAGCTTTAGCTGAACACTGTGCAGAGGTCGCACTAGACTAACTTGTAGTTTTAGCTGAACACTGTTCAGAGGACGCACTACACTAACTTGAAGCTTTAGCTGAACACTGTGCAGAGGTTGCACTACACTAACTTGTAGTTTTAGCTCAACACTGTTCAGACGACGCACTACACTAACTTGTAGCTTATTTAGCTGCCTGCGGTAGTGATAGGATCAGGAAAACACCACCAACCTTCTACAGGTAGCTTTAGGTGAACACTGTGCAGAGCTCGCAAAAAACTAACTTGTAACTTATTTAGCTGCCTGCGGTAGTGATAGGATCAGGAAAACACCACCAACCTTCTACAGGTAGCTTTAGCTGAACACTGTGCAGAGGTCGCACTACACTAACTTGTAGTTTTAGCTGAACACTGTGAGGAGGACGCACTACACTAACTTGTAGCTTTAGCTTAACACTGTTCAGAGTACACACTACACTAACTTGTATCTTTAGCTGAACACTGTGCAGAGGTCGCACTACACTAACTTGTAGTTTTAGCTGAACACTGTGAGGAGGACGCACTACACTAACTTGTAGCTTTAGCTGAACACTGTGCAGAGGTTGCACTATACTAACTTGTAGTTTTAGCTGTGAGGAGGACGCACTACACTAACTCGTAGCTTTAGCTGAACACTGTGCAGAGGTCACACTACACTAACTTGTCGTTTTAGCTGAACACTGTTCAGAGGACACACTACACTAACTTGTAGCTTTAGCTGAACACTGTGAGGAGGATGCACTACACTAACTTGTAGCTTTAGCTGAACACTGTGCAGAGGTTGCACTATACTAACTTGTAGTTTTAGCTGTTCAGAGGACGCACTACACTAACTTGTAGCTTTAGCTGAACACTGTGCAGAGGTCACACTACACTAACTTGTCGTTTTAGCTGAACACTGTTCAGAGGACACACTACACTAACTTGTAGCTTTAGCTGAACGCTGTGCAGAGGTCACACTACACTAACTTGTAGTTTTAGCTGAACACTGTGAGGAGGACGTACTACACTAACTTGTAGCTTTAGCTGAACACTGTTAGGAGGATGCACTACCCCAACTTGTAGCTTTAGCTGAACAATGTGCACTACACTAACTTGTAGTTTTAGCTGAACACTGTGAGGAGGACGCACTACACTAACTTGTAGCTTATTTAGCTGCCTGTGGTAGTGATAGGATCAGGAAAACACCACCAACCTTCTAGAGGTAGATTTAGGTGAACACTGTGCGGAGCTTGCAAAAAAATAACTTGTAGCTTATTTAGCTGCCTGTGGTAGTGATAGGATCAGGAAAACACCACCAACCTTCTAAAGGTAGCTTTAGGTGAACACTGTGCAGAGGTCGCGTCGTGATTCGTTGGTGTGCGAGCGTGCACGTGCTGACGTGCCCTCGTTCGTACGATCGCATTAAGTGCGTGCCTAGTCTGGGTCTCGCTCGTTCTTACCGTACGTCTGGCTGGCACACGGGAACGAGCGTTTGTGATGGTTCTCTGACACTGCCTGACTGTGGTACTAATAGGATCAAAGGAACACCAGCAATTTTCTTCAGGTAGCTGTAAATACTGTAACAAGACAATCCTGTCTATCAGTAGGAAGATAACAGGAATGAATCTAGCTAAACTGAATACAGTGTATATGTATATATATATATATATATATATATATATATATATATATATATATATATATATATATATATATATATATATATATATATATATATATGTATATATATATATATATATATATACAACACCTGGGATGCATATATATATACACAATACACTGTAAGTGCAGCTAACTCACTGACTGTCCTGCCTAATCTATCTAACTTAAATCAAATGACACTGTCTCTCTGTCTATCTCTTTCAACGCCAGAACACACACTACACAGGGCCGCCGTGCAGGCTGCCTTATATAGTGTGGGGCGTGTACTAAATCCCCTGAGCTGTAATTGGCCAAAGCCTCCTTGGCTTTGGCCAATTACAGCTCTCTGTTCAGACGGCGCTGTGATTGGCCAAGCATGCGGGTCATAGTGCATGCTTGGCCAATCATCAGCCAGCAATGCACTGCGATGCCGCAGTGAATTATTGGCCATGACGCGCCACACGAATTTGGCGCGAACGGGCCATATCGTTCGCAATTCGGTGAACGGGCGAACAGACGATGTTCGAGTCGAACATGGGTTCGACTCGAACACGAAGCTCATCCCTAATCCTGAGTAATTATCCTCTTCCTCCTCAATGATCACGCTGATAGCTTGTAAGAACATTTTTGGTTCTGGGCGCCGCTACCAGTGCCTAAGGCCCAATTTTTCAGCCCCTGTTTAACAGGGGCGTGTAATTACAATTTTTGATGCAATACTTTGCAGAATGGCTTGTTCCTGCGTTCCAACTAGAGTATCTGTGAGGGGTTGCAGTGTTGTGGCACCAGCACCAGTGCCAAAGGCCCAATTTCTCAGCACCTGTTTAACAGGGGCGTGTAATTACAATTTTTGATGCAATATTTGCAGCAGGGCTCGTTCCTGCGTTCCAACTAGAGTATCTGTGAGGGGTTGCAGTGTTGTGGCACCAGTGCCTAAGGCCCAATTTTTCAGCCCCTGTTCAACAGGGGCATGTAATTTCAATTCTTGATCTAATATTTCACAGCAGGGCCCAATTCTGCGCCCACCAAGAGCGAGTGAGGACTTACAGTGTTGTGGCACTAGCACCACCACCACCACCAAAGGCCCAATTTTTCTGCCCCTGTACAACAGGGGCATGTAATTACAATTCTTGATCTGTGAGGGCTTACAGTGTTGTGGCCACAACAACACCTAAGGCCCAAATTTCTGCTGAGTATATAGGGCAGGCCCCTACTTTCAAACATCTAACTTACAAACGACTCCTACTTGCAAACGGAAGGAGACAACAGGAAGTGAGATGAAATCTACCCCTAGGAAGGGAAATTCTCTCCTGTAAGAGTTAATATGGGAAAAAACATATTTCCTTTCCACTGATGCTTTATCACCAATCCTTGTTTCACAAAAAACCCCAGATTTTCAAAAAACATTTGTCATTGGGACAAAAAGTGAGGTGAAATCTTCTGAAGAGGAGCACAGACAGAAAAACAAATGTCTCAGGGGTGATAACCCTTCCCTATGTTTTCCAAAAAGCTTAAAATAGATTTTTTGGCTGGAGCTAAACACCTTAAAAATGTACCAGTTCAAAATTACAAACAGATTCTACTTAACAACAAACCTATAGTCCCTGTCTTGTTTGCACCCTCTGTATACTGCTGTTCAGAGTACAGAGCCTGTATACTGCTGTTTCCTTTTTTAATTTGGGTGCGGGTTCCCCTTAATAACCATACAAGACCCAAATGGCCTGTAATGGACTGGGGGGTACCCATGCCGTTTGTCTCACTGATTTTCATCCATATTGCCAGGACCCGACATTACATTAAAGCCACAAGCAGTTTTAAATAACTTTTTTTCCTTTAAAAATGACATTTTGTGCAGGGACTGTTCTAAGCACGGGAAACACGTGCCACTTTACAGACATACTATAGACACCTCCCAGGTACAATATTTAAAGGAATATTTCACTTTTTTTTTACTTTAAGCTTTATTAAAATCACTGCTCCCGAAAAAATGGCAGTTTTTAAAAGTTTTTTTTGCATTGATACATGTTCCCTGGGGCAGGACCCGGGTCCTCAAACCATTTTTAGGACAATACCATGCAAATTAGCCTTTAAAATGAGCACTTTTGATTTCGAACGTTTGAGTCCCATAGATGTCAATGGGGTTCTAACGTTCGTGCGAATTTTCAGTCTGTTCACAGGTTCTGGTGCGAACCAAACCGGGGGGTGTTCGGCTCATCCCTACTCTTGGTCAAAGAACTCTCATTTAACCCACATCATATCTTTGAGATATTAAATGTTAAATATAATAAACAGGTAACACATTAAACTTTTTGCCTTATTGAGATGTACGGTGGGCTGTGAGAGTTTTTCTTTTGTTTGGTAAAGCGAGGAGGCGGTTGAGCTAAATTCAGTTTTTTTTATTCTTGAGTTACACAATCAAGTTGTTCAACTGAATATAAATACAGAACAAGCAAAATATCTGCACTATTATGAAAATACATAAATTCAAAGTGTACATTTTCATCATCTTGAGATACTTACATCACTATTACCAGATGCAGGCAAACAGACCCAAATTTGTGTAGAAAAGAAATATAAACAAAGACACACAGGAAACAAGTGTTTTTTCAGAGGCTCCAAAAGAAGACGTTATCCAAACACAAGGATCATTTACACAGATGCAACACAGAGTTCTACTACATCCCTTACATCTGGGCATATAACTTTAACATCTAGCGCTCCTTTTTTCTTCTTTACCCTTGGAAATGGAACATGAAGCGTGGGGTTTATTGGGGATAACATTAATGGCAATTTCTATTGTTACTTTTCCATCTGTATGCACAGGTCCTGAAGCTCACAAAGAATAGCTTGGATATTTTTTTAATTCAAAATAATTACAGAGACAAGTCAAAAATTTGTCCTTTAGAAGTAAGGACTTATTGTTTTGCCATATTTCAATAAAATTGATACAATTATACACCTTCATCTCTTTGCATGAAAAATTATACTGAAATTAGTACATATGAAAAAAGAAAATCTCTCTCTTGGTGACTTAAAGAATGGTTGGAATAATTTAAGTAAAATAGTTTAAAGTTGCTATTTGAACTTCATAGATTTATGGGAGGAAGAAAATGTGGAAGATTCTGATCCTTTTCCTAATATTTCAGCTTTTTAAAAGATCATAATATTTCATTTTCACTTATCTTCACCAATGCCAACCTTGTAGCATTTGTCACTTCTGTTGTACAGTGGGAAGCATTACTTGAGTTATCAATTTGCTGATTAAACCAGCAGACAAGGGAGGCATACAGTGGTGATGAACTCTGACAAATATGAGTGGATGTGCACAAGAATCCTATCTACTACGAAGTGCTATACCAAACTCTCCAAACATTAGCATTTAATGAGAACTGTTTAAGCTTGTAAAGAAAGTTAAACTGATAGTATCTGACAATAATTCATTAGAAAATATTACTTTCTTACAAGAACATGTTGAAACATTACCATTCTGTGTCTGTGATACACCACATTTATTACATAGTTTACAAGATATAGTCTTGCCAGATGATTCAATCCTGGTATCTTTAGATGTAGGAGCAATGTATTCCTCCATACCACATGATAAAGGCATTTCAGAGTGCACCACTCTTCAGACTTATCCTAACAGGGACATAACTTATTTTTTATACATTTATTGACATTTATTCAAATTCATAATGTTTTCTTTTCTATTGGGGGCTCATTACCTCCAGGTACAGGAAACAGCGATAGGGATGACATGTACTCCATGTTATGTATAAAGTTATCACATGGTCATATATTTCAGTGGTTATAGTCATGTTCAAGTTATGGCTGCTGATGGGTGTGTACATACTCTATATAAATCTACAAACACCTACTGAGAATTCTTCTAGTTCTTTGAATGCATTTATGCATTGCCATGGGGATGGGATTGTTGCGCTGGTGCACTGTATATGCAGAGATCCGGAAGTGTGATTGAATCAGCAATGTGGGCAGAACTTTTTTCAGTGTTCAAAACATTTTTGCTTTTTTTTTAATTGGAAAAAAACAACTTTATTTGAATGAAAATCATTTTACAATGTAGTTACTTATGTGAAATAATAAACATTACATTTTAACAGGCATTTTGTGTGAGATTCTTCATACATACAAACATGTTAATTTACAAGGTTATGATGGTGAATACATCCAGTATATAAGAGACTTCATGTCATTCTACTACCAATATATTTTTAATTGAGATTTAGATGTTTTAGAACTTCATTAGAACAGTCATCTTCTACTTTTATCTAAGTAGGTGTGTCTGCGAGGCATTGGGGTGTTTTAAGCACGTGTTTCTCCATCCTCTAACCATCTATCCCACACCTTTGTGTAGTTATGTGCACATTTTCTATGGGCATAGACTAACTTTTTAAATGGCAGTGCATCATTAACATCCCTCTTCCATTGGCGTATGGAGGGAGGCTGAGCCTGCATCCATACCTTAGCTATGCCTTTACGCGCCATAAACAGAGTTTCATTTAGAAATGTAGCTTGGTGTTTGTCAATTTCTACATCTGGCAGAAGTCCCAAAGTTTGGGGTCTAATACCACCGGGGATCCCATATTGTCATGTAAGAATCGGACAATCTGCGTCCAATATGTCTGTATATTTGGGCAGCTCCATATGAGATGGAAGAACGTACTTGGTGCTGCGTGACACAAATGGCATGACGGGTCATATGTACAGAGAAATTTTGCCTTTTTTAGGGGAATCAAGTGGGCTTTGTGTCTAATGTATATTTGTGTCAGTCTGTCTGATAGCTTAGGGGATGTCAATCTGGTCCCTTCCATTATTTCATCCCAGTCTTCCTCCCCTATGGGGCCTATGTCTTTTTCCCATTCCATTTTTGCCTTCTGTGCAGTAGCATTTGATCTACGGTTTCTAATCTGCAAGTAGAGAGTTGAAATAAGTTTAGAGGGTTCCTCTCCCAGTATTACATCCAGGACTGGGGGAGAATCCAACACCACTTCCATATTTGGTATTTGTGTATTTAGTGCATGGCAAAGTTGCAAGTACTTAAAAGCCATCTGGTTAGGGAGAGTATTTTCTTCCTTAAGCACCTGAAACTGCTTGAGTCTGGAGTCAGATATCACCCGATGAATGTATATTATGTCATATGTAGCCCATACTGTTGAGTCTGACAGGTATTCTAACTCCGGGAGGTGTTTGTTAAACCATAGTGGGGTGTGGGTGTGAATTTTTCCAATGTTTTGCTTTTTCAGCGTGATTTACCATATTCTTTGATGAATGAGCAACATTCCCATATTATACCTTGGGTGTTTTTTAGTAATTTGTTTCCCTCTAAGGATAGCTTGAATCGGGGTAAATGCTGGGTGTCCCAGTTTGTTGCATACTAGAGATCTATAACATTGCATTTCCTCTTTTTTAAAGTGGTATATATGGGAGAGTTGAGCTGCTAAGTAATAATCTTGTAGATCAGGAAGGGATGCTCCTCCCCTATCTGTGGGGTTCTTTAAAACATGCCAAGCCAGTTTGTGTCTGTCATTACCCCATACAAATGGGTTTAATATGGCTTCCATTTGTTTAAAGACTTTTAAAGGAATATATAGAGGGGCATGCCAAACCATATACAGTATTTTGGGTAACAAAATAATTTTTATTATATTTATTAATACCCATCACCCCCAGTGGCAGCCTGGACCATGTCTGGGTTTTGAACTTTATTAGGTCAAATAGGGGTGTAACATTTAAGTGTGTGTAGTCTGTCAAAGTCCTGGTGACCTTTACCCCTAGGTACTTAATTTTGGATACTCTGGGTAATGGAAGAGTTGGGATTGTTTTAGGGGGGGGAGATGTCCAGTGGGAGAATTTGAGATTTGTCCCAGTTAATACGCAATCCCGAGTAGCTACCCATTTTTTCAATAATTTTGAGTGCAGCCTGCAGTGAAGGTCCTTGGTACGCCAGATACAGAATTGTGTCATCAGCATATAGACTTATTTTATCTACTGTATGACCTTTTCTCAGTCCCTTTATATTAGTGTCTGCTCTAATGGCAATTGCCAGTGGCTCTGCCGCCAGGGCATATAGCAGGGGGGACAGGGGGCATCCCTGTCGTCTACCCCTCTCCAGAGGGAATTGCTCCGAAAGCCAGCCATTAACAAATACCCTTGCTTTAGGTGTCTGGTAAAGAAGCTTAACCCACTGCATAAACTGTGGACCAAAGCCATAATTATGTAGGCACTCCCACAGATATGGCCATTCTATGGAATCAAAGGCTTTGGCAGTGTCAAGTGCTACCAACACCCTGGTTCCGGAATTGTCATGCTGAGCCTGTATGTTCATATATAATCTTCTAATGTTCATGGCATAAAGCCTGTTTGGTCAGGATGTATTCACGTGAGTATAACTGTGTTCAATCTATTGGCCAGTATTTTAGCTAGTATCTTTATATCCACCTGTAGGAGTGATTGAGGCCTATATGACTCAGGGTAATGGGGATCCTTGCCCGGCTTAGGGAGTACAATTATCTGGGCCTCCTGCATGGATAAAGGGAGCAAATTTGTGTCAAATATGGATTGATAAAGATCCTTGAGTTTAGGTATGAGCGTTTCTGAATATGTTGCATAGAACTCCAGGGGTAGTCCATCTAGTCAAGGAGCTTTAGACTTGGCCAGTTAGGCAATCGCATTGGAAATATCCTGTGTAGTTATGGGTGCATCTAGTAATTTCACTTGTTCTGGTTTTAATCTAGGGAATTGGATAGTGTTTAAGTACGCCTGAAGTTCCGTTTGTGTATGCATTATACGGGATTTATATAGGATTTTATAGAATTGTAAAAACTGGGATGCTACTTGGAAGGGGTCTGTAATACTATTTCCCTCAGTGTCTATTAGGGAAACTACTACCGGGGCCTGTCGTCCATGTGAGCTAGATAGGCTAATAACCTGCCTGCCCTCTCCCCCTGTTCATAAACTCTCTGCTTACAGAAAAATATACTTTGCTTGGCCTTTTCAGTGCATAATTGTGTTACCATGCGGGACTGTAATTTTACCCTGCCTAGGTTTTCGGGAGTGGGATTGGAGTTATAAATTATTTCCAGCTTTTGTAGCTTGTCAGTTGTTAATTGTAGTGATAGATTGGATGTCTGTTTTAGTCTATTTATTCTGGTTGTAAGAATCCAACGGGCCTGTTCCTTAAAGTCATCCCAGAATGCGTGGAGGGAGGGTGGGATTCTAGGTCTATCCAGAAAGTATTTAATCTCTCTTTCAATGGAGTCATGGTCTGTAAGGGCTGACAGCCAGTGGGGGTTTAATCTCCATGTGCGTATAGGGGGGGCATTCCCCAGAGATACTGTTACCCAACATGGGGAATGATCTGATAATAACCTTGGTGCAATCCCTGACCCCGTGACTTTAGGTAGTAGAATCTGGGACACCAGTACAAAGTCTATTCAAGACATGGTATTATGGCTTGTGGAATGGCACGTATATGCTCTGGTTGTTGGGTTGCTGTGCCTCCACACATCTACTAGGGCAAACTCCGTCATGGTGCGAGATAGTCTGGTCTGCCTGGGTGCACCTAGTGGTGTCGGTCAGTCTAGATATGGAGACATTGTCCTGTTAAAGTCTCCCATCCAAATTGCTGGTATTGTCGGGTGTTGCACTATAAACGCTAGGCCCTCTGCTACAACATCAGATTTATATGGGGGGGAAATGTAGCTGGCTATGATTAGCAAGGGGGTTCCTCCAACAAGTGCATGTATAAATCTACCCTGCTGGTCAATCTCCAGAGTAATCAATTCAAATGGGGTGGATTTAGCCACTAGCACTGTGACCCCCCTGGAGAAGTTTGTATGTGTGCTGTGATATGCCCATCCCACCCAGGGGCGCCGCAGCGCTGCCTGCAGATGCCCAGTCACATGTGTCTCCACCAGTGCTACAATGTCTGCCTTTTGTCTTTTAATAAATTTTAGTATAGCTGTACATTTAATTTTATCCCGCATACCTCGCACATTCCAAGTCATAATAGTAATATCTGTCCTGTTGGTCATGACTCACAGGGGATACATATACCGGCAGGGTAGCGCATCTCATCAACACACATTGTCTAATCACTTTAAGAACATCTCTATATTTCACACAATAACCATATAATTTCAGGTTCTTTTTCCCACACAATAACTTGCGCACAACGGTGCAACATTTCCCAATGCTTTGATCTACTGATCTGGCATTTTCCTTCCCTCCCAGCTTTTCACCTCCCCAACTTGGTGAAAGCATACTGTACCCATGAACCAGTGTTTGGATTTTCTTCCAGCCTTCCAAACTGACTGGAGGTGTTCTTCTTAAACCAGCAACCTTTATATGAGTTAGCGTCCAGCTGTCAACATTGGCTGGAGGTGCAGTACTTAGGGTATTACGAGCTGGAACGTTCAATATAAAAAAGAAAAGAAAAAAAATAGGGGTTGCATACAAAGTGGGGGCGATTATTCACTGTGTGAGGCATGGATAGGTCACAGGGGATGTCCTATGTGTCTCTTGCTCTGTCTGAGTGAGACTCCCCCTGCAAGAATATATAGTCATCCTGGTGTGCTAGATATTTGGAGCCGCAGCCCCACAGTATCTACATAAATGCGCTGTGGGGGCATTACAATACACAGGTTGATACTCTCTGTAGTCCAAGTATCTGTAGATTCAAAATCGTGTATATATGAATGTCAACAAGCTGAAGGTTTCCACCTCCCCAGAGTTGTCGCAAGAGGAGCTGACCCTCTATCTTCAGTAGAGGAAGTCTCCAGTTTCACATTCGGTAATACTTGGGTCATAAGAATGGGGGAGGGGAAGGGGTAAAGACAGAAGGAGGGGGAGGCTTTCGAACGTTTGTGTAAAAAAATATAATAAATGATGGGCTGAAATTACCCCCCCACAGCAAAGAGGACAATTAGAAGAAAAATGGAGCCTGATATCTTCTGCCAATGGCAACAGTACTCACAGTATCCGGCCGTATATCCAATCATCCATCCGGGCGTCCGCGCCGGTCCAACCGGTGTGCTGCCGCCTTCGGGTCTTCAAAGAATAAGGCCTTGCCAAACTCCTCCACTCTCAGTCTGGCCGGGAACAACATAGCATATTTAAGGTGTGCCACTCTGAGTCGTCTCTTGACATCTTGGAACTGTGCAAGTTTTCTTTGAACTTCATTAGAGAAGTCAGGGAACACTGCAACATGACCATTGCCCAAAGTAATGTTTCTCTCCTCTCTGGTCAACCGCAGAATTGGTAGTTGGTGGATCTGGCACTGCAAGTCCTCCGTGGTGTGGCTCAGGGGATGCAGAATATCCTCTGCTGCTCCGATGCGTGTCTCGGCCTCGGTTACCCTATCTTTTACTTTAGATAAGTCCTGACGTAGCAGGGAAATGTCAATCTTGACCTCATCAATTTTGGCGGTGAGTGTCCCCTGCAGCGCCGCTATGGCATCCAAGACCTTAGCTGTGTCTGCGCTTTGATGGTCCGTTGCTGAGCACGTGCCTTTCGCTTATCTGATCTGCTGAAGAAGTCCCCGCCCACAGGGACGCAACGCGTCCAGAACGAGACGTCGTGACGTCACCCGCGGCCACCGCGCATGCTCTATTCCTTCTGTGTTTACACACCACCGCTTGTTGCTGTTTTACTGGCACTTGAGAAGTGCTAGCTATGTAAGTGTATCTATTAGCATTTTAATAAATTGTTTTGCAAACGGAGAGCACTATATGTTGTTACTCTTTCATTATATATATCATTGGAATATCTGGAATTTTCCACCCGGTGTGTGACGGAGCCCCTGGTCCCTGATTCTGAATACCATCCACTTATATGACCCGTAAGGGAAGGCTTGCATGACCCTCTGTAATTAAAGGGTCCTGATCGTCAGGTGAGAGGCTATTTCAGATACCGGTGAAGGGCACATCAGTCACCCATATCAGCATGATATCACGATCACTTGGTGGAATTTCTTAAAAGATTTTCTTAAAAGATTTTTACAAAGTTTTTTACGGACTTTTTGGACTTTTGATTTGCATCAAAAATGCTTCTATTTTATGTTGTATGAGGATTTACTCTTTCAACTGCATTTAATATCCCTTGATGTTTAGTTCAGTTTACTCAGCGCTGCACCATTTTTTACATTTTATTTAAGGGATTTGATTGATTGACCCTGGTGTTCAGCTGCTTATTGTCATACACGCGCTGATTTCTTTCCTATTCTGATATCAACCCTCCCCTGAACCCACTATTAGATTTAGGCTTTATAATTATTAGCTAAAATAGCTTACGACCAATATGCTTATATACTTTTAATAATCTGAGATTGGAATTAACCATTACAGGGGTCATTTGACAATTGTAGAGTTGTCTGTCGGTTGATGTAATATGCCTAATAGGTAAAGTAGGGTGGTAAGCAATCTTCTATAGTCATAGGTGTGGATCACTGTTAAAAATGCAAATAAATAAGGTTACTAGCAGCAATATCTGACAATAGAATTGGTAATTGAACAGACGGATGATCCACCATAGGCTTATTGCAGCCTACATTAAGTCTATTGATCTCTAGTAATTGGGTTCTGAAGGGGTTACAATGAGGAGGATATTTAAACTCTGTTGCCATGCCGTGGAGCCACCCCCTGTGGCGAAGTTGAATGTGATGAAGCACGTCGGATTGTGGCTACACGGTAACCGGATGTGATGTCAGGGCTTTGGCTCAGGAACTGTGAGCGCCTGATATGATTCAAGAGGGATGGTGAGATCGCAGCACTGAGGCATCTGACATTCAATTGATTTTAATTATGGGTGTATTTGATCTATTCTTGATGTGAGTGCAATACTTTTGAAATAAAGCGGTTACTTTAAGGTTTTACACTATCAGAGTCTTTGTCTCGATTCTTTCCCCACATGCGGAGACTATTCCTAATATCTGGATGGAGTTTGGAGATTCTGAGCGGCTTTAGTTTAGCATAAGAGCTATTAGCCACAGTCATGAGAGTGAATGGCAATACCATCTGGTGAACATTATTCTTAAGGGAGTGCAACCTGCATTAACACTGCAGTGTGTACTTTTTCTCATTAATACACCAATTTTATCATATTTGTTTGGACTTTACTTATTGCTATATGGACTTTTTATGCACATATATATATATATATTTTTTTTCTATTCACATGGTTTTGATGTGATTTGATTGCAATTGGCGCGCTACAGTGGAATATCTGTTTTATTATTAATTATTTCACCTTGTTGTTTGAGTATATCAGATTGCCTTTTACAGCAAGCCTATTTTCTACTAAAGAATGTTTGGCAGTTTGGTACCACACTGACCCTTTTTTTGAGAACTTGCTTCAATATTACTTTTAAGGAAATGTACTGAAAAAGTTTTCAGACTTTTTTAGCTGCTTGCGGTAGTGATAGGATCAGGAAAACACCACCAACCTTCTACAGGTAGCTTTAGGTGAACACTGTGCAGAGCTCGCAAAAAACTAACTTGTAGCTTATTTAGCTGCCTGCGGTAGTGATAGGATCAGGAAAACACTACCAACCTTCTACAGGTAGCTTTAGGTGAACACTGTGCAGAGCTCGCAAAAAAATAACTTGTAGCTTATTTAGCTGCCTGCGGTAGTGATAGGATCAGGAAAACACCACCAACCTTCTACAGGTAGCTTTAGGTGAACACTGTGCAGAGCTCACAAAAAAATAACTTGTAGCTTATTTAGCTGCCTGTGGTAGTAATAGGATCAGGAAAACACTACCAACCTTCTACAGGTAGCTTTAGCTGAACACTGTGCAGAGCTCGCACTACACTAACTTGTAGTTTTAGCTGAACACTGTGAGGAGGACACACTACACTAACTTGTAGCTTTAGCTGAACACTGTTCAGAGGAAGCACTACACTAACTTGTAGCTTTAGCTGAACACTGTGCAGAAGTCGCACTACACTAACTTGTAGCTTTAGCTGAACACTGTGAGGAGGATGCACTACCCTAACTTGTAGCTTTAGCTGAACAATGTGCACTATACTAACTTGTAGTTTTAGCTGAACACTGTGAGGAGGACGCACGACACTAACTTGTAGCTTATTCAGCTGCCTGCGGTAGTGATAGTATCAGGAAAACACCACCAACCTTCTACAGGTAGCTTTAGGTGAACACTGTGCGGAGCTTGCAAAAAAATAACTTGTAGCTTATTTAGCTGCCTGTGGTAGTGATAGGATCAGGAAAACACCACCAACCTTCTAAAGGTAGCTTTAGGTGAGCACTGTGCAGAGGTCGCACTACACTAACTTGTAGTTTTAGCTGAACACTGTGAGGAGGACGCACTACACTAACTTGTAGCTTTAGCTGAACACTGTTCTTAGGACGCACTACACTAACTTGTAGCTTTAGCTGAACACTGTGCAGAGGTCGCACTACACTAACTTGTATTTTTTATTGAACACTGTGAGGAGGACCCACTACACTAACTTGTAGCTTTAGCTGAACACTGTGCAGAGGTCGCACTAGACTAACTTGTAGTTTTAGTTGAACACTGTTCAGAGGACGCACTACACTAACTTGAAGCTTTAGCTGAACACTGTGCAGAGGTTGCACTACACTAACTTGTAGTTTTAGCTCAACACTGTTCAGAGGACGCACTACACTAACTTGTAGCTTATTTAGCTGCCTGCGGTAGTGATAGGATCAGGAAAACACCACCAACCTTCTACAGGTAGCTTTAGGTGAACACTGTGCAGAGCTCGCAAAAAACTAACTTGTAGCTTATTTAGCTGCCTGCGGTAGTGATAGGATCAGGAAAACACTACCAACCTTCTACAGGTAGCTTTAGGTGAACACTGTGCAGAGCTCGCAAAAAACTAACTTGTACCTTTTTTAGCTGCCTGCGGTAGTGATAGGATCAGGAAAACACCACCAACCTTCTACAGGTAGCTTTAGGTGAACACTGTGCAGAGCTCACAAAAAAATAACTTGTAGCTTATTTAGCTGCCTGTGGTAGTGATAGGATCAGGAAAACACTACCAACCTTCTACAGGTAGCTTTAGGTGAACACTGTGCAGAGCTTGCAAAAAACTAACTTGTAGCTTATTTAGCTGCCTGCGGTAGTGATAGGATCAGGGAAACACCACCAACCTTCTACAGGTAGCTTTAGGTGAACACTGTGCAGAGCTCGCAAAAACCTAACTTGTAACTTATTTAGCTGCCTGCGGTAGTGATAGGATCAGGAAAACACCACCAACCTTCTACAGGTAGCTTTAGCTGAACACTGTGCAGAGGTCGCACTACACTAACTTGTAGTTTTAGCTGAACACTGTGAGGAGGACGCACTACACTAACTTGTAGCTTTAGCTTAACACTGTTCAGAGTACGCACTACACTAACTTGTATCTTTAGCTGAACACTGTGCAGAGGTCGCACTACACTAACTTGTAGTTTTAGCTGAACACTGTGAGGAGGACGCACTACACTAACTTGTAGCTTTAGCTGAACACTGTGCAGAGGTTGCACTATACTAACTTGTAGTTTTAGCTGTTCAACGGACGCACTACACTAACTTGTAGCTTTAGCTGAACACTGTGCAGAGGTCACACTACACTAACTTGTCGTTTTAGCTGAACACTGTTCAGAGGACACACTACACTAACTTGCAGCTTTAGCTGAACACTGTGCAGAGGTCGCACTACACTAACTTGTAGTTTTAGCTGAACACTGTGAGGAGGACATACTACACTAACTTGTAGCTTTAGCTGAACACTGTGAGGAGGATGCACTACAGTAACTTGTAGCTTTAGCTGAACAATGTGCACTACACTAACTTGTAGTTTTAGCTGAACACTGTGAGGAGGACGCACTACACTAACTTGTAGCTTATTTAGCTGCCTGTGGTAGTGATAGGATCAGGAAAACACCACCAACCTTCTAGAGGTAGATTTAGGTGAACACTGTGCGGAGCTTGCAAAAAAATAACTTGTAGCTTATTTAGCTGCCTGTGGTAGTGATAGGATCAGGAAAACACCACCAACCTTCTAAAGGTAGCTTTAGGTGAACACTGTGCAGAGGTCGCGTCGTGATTCGTTGGTGTGCGAGCGTGCACGTGCTGACGTGCCCTCGTTCGTACGATCGCATTAAGTGCGTGCCTAGTCTGGGGCTCGCTCGTTCTTACCGTACGTCTGGCTGGCACACGGGAACGAGCGTTTGTGATGGTTCTCTGACACTGCCTGACTGTGGTACTAATAGGATCAAAGGAACACCAGCAATTTTCTTCAGGTAGCTGTAAATACTGTAACAAGACAAGCCTGCCTATCAGTAGGAAGATAACAGGAATGAATCTAGCTAAACTGAATACAGTGTATATGTATATATATATATATATATATATATATATATATATATATACAACACCTGGGATGCATATATATATACACAATACACTGTAAGTGCAGCTAACTCACTGACTGTCCTGCCTAATCTATCTAACTTAAATCAAATGACACTGTCTCTCTGTCTATCTCTTTCAACGCCGGAACACACACTACACAGGGCCGCCGTGCAGGCTGCCTTATATAGTGTGGGGTGTGTACTAAATCCCCTGAGCTGTAATTGGCCAAAGCCTCCTCGGCTTTGGCCAATTACAGCTCTCTGTTCAGACGGCGCTGTGATTGGCCAAGCATGCGGGTCATAGTGCATGCTTGGCCAATCATCAGCCAGCAATGCACTGCGATGCCGCAGTGAATTATTGGCCATGACGCGCCACACGAATTTGGCGCGAACGGGCCATATCGTTCGCAATTCGGTGAACGGGCGAACAGACGATGTTCGAGTCGAACACGAAGCTCATCCCTAATCCTGAGTAATTATCCTCTTCCTCCTCAATGATCATGCTGATAGCTTGTAAGAACATTTTTGGTTCTGGGCGCCGCCACCAGTGCCTAAGGCCCAATTTTTCAGCCCCTGTTTAACAGGGGCGTGTAATTACAATTTTTGATGCAATACTTTCCAGAATGGCTTGTTCCTGCGTTCCAACTAGAGTATCTGTGAGGGGTTGCAGTGTTGTGGCACCAGCACCAGTGCCAAAGGCCCAATTTTTCAGCACCTGTTTAACAGGGGCGTGTAATTACAATTTTTGATGCAATACTTTGCAGCAGGGCTCGTTCCTGCGTTCCAACTAGAGTATCTGTGAGGGGTTGCAGTGTTGTGGCACCAGTGCCTATGGCCCAATTTTTCAGCCCCTGTTCAACAGGGGCATGTAATTTCAATTCTTGATCTAATATTTCACAGCAGGGCCCAATTCTGCGCCCACCAAGAGCGAGTGAGGACTTACAGTGTTGTGGCACCAGCACCACCACCACCACCAAAGGCCCAATTTTTCTGCCCCTGTACAACAGGGGCATGTAATTACAATTCTTGATCTGTGAGGGCTTACAGTGTTGTGGCCACAACAACACCTAAGGCCCAAATTTCTGCTGAGTATATAGGGCAGGCCCCTACTTTCAAACATCCAACTTACAAACGACTCCTACTTGCAAATGGAAGGAGACAACAGGAAGTGAGATGAAATCTACCCCTAGGAAGGGAAATTCTCTCCTGTAAGAGTTAATATGGGAAAAACATTTTTCCTTTCCACTGATGCTTTATCACCAATCCTTGTTTCACAAAAAACCCCAAATTTTCAAAAAACATTTGTCATTGGGACAAAAAGTGAGGTGAAATCTTCTGAAGAGGAGCACAGACAGAAAAACAAATGTCACAGGGGTGATAACCCTTCCCTATGTTTTCCAAAAAGCTTAAAATAGATTTTTTGGCTGGAGCTAAACACGTTAAAAATGTACCAGTTCAAAATTACAAACAGATTCTACTTAACAACAAACCTACAGTCCCTGTCTTGTTTGCACCGCCTGTATACTGCTGTTCAGAGTACAGAGCCTGTATACTGCTGTTTCCTTTTTTAATTTGGGTGCGGGTTCCCCTTAATAACCATACAAGACCCAAATGGCCTGTAATGGACTGGGGGGTACCCATGCCGTTGTCTCACTGATTTTCATCCATATTGCCAGGACCCGACATTACATTAAAGCCACAAGCAGTTTTAAATAACTTTTTTTCCTTTAAAAATGACATTTTGTGCAGGGACTGTTCTAAGCACGGGAAACACGTGCCACTTTACAGACATACTATAGACACCTCCCAGGTACAATATTTAAAGGAATATTTCACTTTTTTTTTACTTTAAGCTTTATTAAAATCACTGCTCCCGAAAAAATGGCAGTTTTTAAAAGTTTTTTTTGCATTGATACATGTTCCCTGGGGCAGGACCCGGGTCCTCAAACCATTTTTAGGACAATACCATGCAAATTAGCCTTTAAAATGAGCACTTTTGATTTCGAACGTTTGAGTCCCATAGATGTCAATGGGGTTCTAACGTTCGTGCGAATTTTCAGTCTGTTCACAGGTTCTGGTGCGAACCAAACCGGGGGGTGTTCGGCTCATCCCTACTCTTGGTCAAAGAACTCTCATTTAACCCACATCATATCTTTGAGATATTAAATGTTAAATATAATAAACAGGTAACACATTAAACTTTTTGCCTTATTGAGATGTACGGTGGGCTGTGAGAGTTTTTCTTTTGTTTGGTAAAGCGAGGAGGCGGTTGAGCTAAATTCAGTTTTTTTTATTCTTGAGTTACACAATCAAGTTGTTCAACTGAATATAAATACAGAACAAGCAAAATATCTGCACTATTATGAAAATACATAAATTCAAAGTGTACATTTTCATCATCTTGAGATACTTACATCACTATTACCAGATGCAGGCAAACAGACCCAAATTTGTGTAGAAAAGAAATATAAACAAAGACACACAGGAAACAAGTGTTTTTTCAGAGGCTCCAAAAGAAGACGTTATCCAAACACAAGGATCATTTACACAGATGCAACACAGAGTTCTACTACATCCCTTACATCTGGGCATATAACTTTAACATCTAGCGCTCCTTTTTTCTTCTTTACCCTTGGAAATGGAACATGAAGCGTGGGGTTTATTGGGGATAACATTAATGGCAATTTCTATTGTTACTTTTCCATCTGTATGCACAGGTCCTGAAGCTCACAAAGAATAGCTTGGATATTTTTTTAATTCAAAATAATTACAGAGACAAGTCAAAAATTTGTCCTTTAGAAGTAAGGACTTATTGTTTTGCCATATTTCAATAAAATTGATACAATTATACACCTTCATCTCTTTGCATGAAAAATTATACTGAAATTAGTACATATGAAAAAAGAAAATCTCTCTCTTGGTGACTTAAAGAATGGTTGGAATAATTTAAGTAAAATAGTTTAAAGTTGCTATTTGAACTTCATAGATTTATGGGAGGAAGAAAATGTGGAAGATTCTGATCCTTTTCCTAATATTTCAGCTTTTTAAAAGATCATAATATTTCATTTTCACTTATCTTCACCAATGCCAACCTTGTAGCATTTGTCACTTCTGTTGTACAGTGGGAAGCATTACTTGAGTTATCAATTTGCTGATTAAACCAGCAGACAAGGGAGGCATACAGTGGTGATGAACTCTGACAAATATGAGTGGATGTGCACAAGAATCCTATCTACTACGAAGTGCTATACCAAACTCTCCAAACATTAGCATTTAATGAGAACTGTTTAAGCTTGTAAAGAAAGTTAAACTGATAGTATCTGACAATAATTCATTAGAAAATATTACTTTCTTACAAGAACATGTTGAAACATTACCATTCTGTGTCTGTGATACACCACATTTATTACATAGTTTACAAGATATAGTCTTGCCAGATGATTCAATCCTGGTATCTTTAGATGTAGGAGCAATGTATTCCTCCATACCACATGATAAAGGCATTTCAGAGTGCACCACTCTTCAGACTTATCCTAACAGGGACATAACTTATTTTTTATACATTTATTGACATTTATTCAAATTCATAATGTTTTCTTTTCTATTGGGGGCTCATTACCTCCAGGTACAGGAAACAGCGATAGGGATGACATGTACTCCATGTTATGCATAAAGTTATCACATGGTCATATATTTCAGTGGTTATAGTCATGTTCAAGTTATGGCTGCTGATGGGTGTGTACATACTCTATATAAATCTACAAACACCTACTGAGAATTCTTCTAGTTTTTTGAATGCATTTATGCATTGCCATGGGGATGGGATTGTTGCGCTGGTGCACTGTATATGCAGAGATCCGGAAGTGTGATTGAATCAGCAATGTGGGCAGAACTTTTTTCAGTGTTCAAAACATTTTTGCTTTTTTTTTAATTGGAAAAAAACAACTTTATTTGAATGAAAATCATTTTACAATGTAGTTACTTATGTGAAATGATAAACATTACATTTTAACAGGCATTTTGTGTGAGATTCTTCATACATACAAACATGTTAATTTACAAGGGTATGATGGTGAATACATCCAGTATATAAGAGACTTCATGTCATTCTACTACCAATATATTTTTAATTGAGATTTAGATGTTTTAGAACTTCATTAGAACAGTCATCTTCTACTTTTATCTAAGTAGGTGTGTCTGCGAGGCATTGGGGTGTTTTAAGCACGTGTTTCTCCATCCTCTAACCATCTATCCCACACCTTTGTGTAGTTATGTGCACATTTTCTATGGGCATAGACTAACTTTTTAAATGGCAGTGCATCATTAACATCCCTCTTCCATTGGCGTATGGAGGGAGGCTGAGCCTGCATCCATACCTTAGCTATGCCTTTACGCGCCATAAACAGAGTTTCATTTAGAAATGTAGCTTGGTATTTGTCAATTTCTACATCTGGCAGAAGTCCCAAAGTTTGGGGTCCAATACCACCGGGGATCCCATATTGTCATGTAAGAATCGGACAATCTGCGTCCAATATGTCTGTATATTTGGGCAGCTCCATATGAGATGGAAGAACGTACCTGGTGCTGCGTGACACAAATGGCATGATGGGTCATATGTACAGAGAAATTTTGCCTTTTTTAGGGGAATCAAGTGGGCTTTGTGTCTAATGTATATTTGTGTCAGTCTGTCTGATAGCTTAGGGGATGTCAATCTGGTCCCTTCCATTATTTCATCCCAGTCTTCCTCCCCTATGGGGCCTATGTCTTTTTCCCATTCCATTTTTGCCTTCTGTGCAGTAGCATTTGATCTACGGTTTCTAATCTGCAAGTAGAGAGTTGAAATAAGTTTAGAGGGTTCCTCTCCCAGTATTACATCCAGGACTGGGGGAGAATCCAACACCACTTCCATATTTGGTATTTGTGTATTTAGTGCATGGCAAAGTTGCAAGTACTTAAAAGCCATCTGGTTAGGGAGAGTATTTTCTTCCTTAACCGCCCTGGCGGTATTCCCGAGTCTGGCTCGGGTTGGATTTTTTATACCAAAAGCGGTATCCCCGAGCCAGACTCGGGCTTGCATCGCAGGATCCAGGAAGAGTATACTTACCTTGTCCCCTGGTTCCTGCGATGTCTCCCCGCTGTGATCGGCGAGCCGCTGTGTCTCGCTCGATTCACAGTGCCGAGCTCCGTTCCCTGCGAGCGTTGCGACGCACGGGGACGGAGTTCGGCGGTAAATTCAAATAGTGAAACACACAGTATAGATACAGCATACTGTAATCTTACAGATTACAGTACTGTATCAAATAACTACACATCCCCTTTGTCCCTAGTGGTTTGCCCAGTGTCCTGCATGCAGTTTTATATATATAAAACTGTTCTTTCTGCCAGGAAACTGGAGATTGCCCATAGCAACAAAAACTGTCTCTTTACATCAAAAGTGGTTTTAGACCAGCTAGAAAAAAGCGATAATAAATTAGAATCACTCGCAGAATTGAGCGATAGTGATTTGTGGGGAGATCCGTCATCAAACACTAAAAGTAATAAAAGCCAAAATTCTGCAACTGAGCAAATTTCAGTGTTTTTGATTTGATTACATTATTATATAATTTTTATTATTATTATATTATTATTTGTTATAATTATTTATAGTTATTTATTATATTATAATTTTTTATTTAGTTTTTCAAACTTTATCATACCCGGGATGTCTACTAGACTCTTGTTTGGACAGATTTAAGTGAACTATTCCTAAGAATTACAGGCCTACAATATAAAACGCCAAATTTCTGTGCAAAATAATTGTACCGCTTTCAGCACCTAAAATCAGAAATAATCATACCGCCAGGGAGGTTAAGCACCTGAAACTGCTTGAGTCTGGAGTCAGATATCACCTGATGAATGTATATTATGTCATATGTAGCCCATACTGTTGAGTCTGACAGGTATTCTAACTCCGGGAGGTGTTTGTTAAACCATAGTGGGGTGTGGGTGTGAATTTTTCCAATGTTTTGCTTTTTCAGCGTGATTTACCATATTCTTTGATGAATGAGCAACATTCCCATATTATACCTTGGGTGTTTTTTAGTAATTTGTTTCCCTCTAAGGATAGCTTGAATCGGGCTAAATGCTGGGTGTCCCGGTTTGTTGCATACTAGGGATCTATAACATTGCATTTCCTCTTTTTTAAAGTGGTATATATGGGAGAGTTGAGCTGCTAAGTAATAATCTTGTAGATCAGGAAGGGATACTCCTCCCCTATCTGTGGGGTTCTTTAAAACATGCCAAGCCAGTTTGTGTCTGTCATTACCGCATACAAATGAGTTTAATATGGCTTCCATTTGTTTAAAGACTTTTAAAGGAATATATAGAGGGGCATGCCAAACCATATACAGTATTTTGGGTAACAAAATAATTTTTATTATATTTATTAATACCCATCACCCCCAGTGGCAGCCTGGACCATGTCTGGGTTTTGAACTTTATTAGGTCAAATAGGGGTGTAACATTTAAGTGTGTGTAGTCTGTCAAAGTCCTGGTGACCTTTACCCCTAGGTACTTAATTTTGGATACTCTGGGTAATGGAAGAGTTGGGATTGTTTTAGGGGGGGGAGATGTCCAGTGGGAGAATTTGAGATTTGTCCCAGTTAATACGCAATCCCGAGTAGCTACCCATTTTTTCAATAATTTTGAGTGCAGCCTGCAGTGAAGGTCCTTGGTACGCCAGATACAGAATTGTGTCATCAGCATATAGACTTATTTTATCTACTGTATGACCTTTTCTCAGTCCCTTTATATTAGTGTCTGCTCTAATGGTAATTGCCAGTGGCTCTGCCGCCAGGGCATATAGCAGGGGGGACAGGGGGCATCCCTGTCGTGTACCCCTCTCCAGAGGGAATTGCTCCGAAAGCCAGCCATTAACAAATACCCTTGCTTTAGGTGTCTGGTAAAGAAGCTTAACCCACTGCATAAACTGTGGACCAAAGCCATAATTATGTAGGCACTCCCACAGATATGGCCATTCTACGGAATCAAAGGCTTTGGCAGTGTCAAGTGCTACCAACACCCTGGTTCCGGAATTGTCATGCTGAGCCTGTATGTTCATATATAATCTTCTAATGTTCATGGCATAAAGCCTGTTTGGTCAGGATGTATTCACGTGAGTATAACTGTGTTCAATCTATTGGCCAGTATTTTAGCTAGTATCTTTATACCCACCTGTAGGAGTGATTGAGGCCTATAAGACTCAGGGTAATGGGGATCCTTGCCCGGCTTAGGGAGTACAATTATCTGGGCCTCCTGCATGGATAAAGGGAGCAAATTTGTGTCAAATATGGATTGATAAAGATCCTTGAGTTTAGGTATGAGCGTTTCTGAATATGTTGCATAGAACTCCAGGGGTAGTCCATCTAGTCAAGGAGCTTTAGACTTGGCCAGTTAGGCAATCGCATTGGAAATATCCTGTGTAGTTATGGGTGCATCTAGTAATTTCACTTGTTCTGGTTTTAATCTAGGGAATTGGATAGTGTTTAAGTACGCCTGAAGTTCCGTTTGTGTATGCATTATACAGGATTTATATAGGTTTTTATAGAATTGTAAAAACTGGGATGCTACTTGGAAGGGGTCTGTAATACTATTTCCCTCAGTGTCTATTAGGGAAACTACTACCGGGGCCTGTCGTCCATGTGAGCTAGATAGGCTAATAACCTGCCTGCCCTCTCCCCCTGTTCATAAACTCTCTGCTTACAGAAAAATATACTTTGCTTGGCCTTTTCAGTGCATAATTGTGTTACCATGCGGGACTGTAATTTTACCCTGCCTAGGTTTTCGGGAGTGGGATTGGAGTTATAAATTATTTCCAGCTTTTGTAGCTTGTCAGTTGTTAATTGTAGTGATAGATTGGATGTCTGTTTTAGTCTATTTATTCTGGTTGTAAGAATCAAACGGGCCTGTTCCTTAAAGTCATCCCAGAATTCGTGGAGGGAGGGTGGGATTCTAGGTCTATCCAGGAAGTATTTAATCTCTCTTTCAATGGAGTCATGGTCTGTAAGGGCCGACAGCCAGTGGGGGTTTAATCTCCATGTGCGTATAGGGGGGGCATTCCCCAGAGATACTGTTACCCAACATGGGGAATGATCTGATAATAACCTTGGTGCAATCCCTGACCCCGTGACTTTAGGTAGTAGAATCTGGGACACCAGTACAAAGTCTATTCTAGACATGGTATTATGGTTTGTGGAATGGCACGTATATGCTCTGGTTGTTGGGTTGCTGTGCCTCCACACATCTACTAGGGCAAACTCCGTCATGGTGCGAGATAGTCTGGTCTGCCTGGGTGCACCTAGTGGAACCCCTATTTGTGTCGGTCAGTCTAGATATGGAGACATTGTCCTGTTAAAGTCTCCCATCCAAATTGCTGGTATTGTCGGGTGTTGCACTATAAACGCTAGGCCCTCTGCTACAACATCAGATTTATATGGGGGGGAAATGTAGCTGGCTATGATTAGCAAGGGGGTTCCTCCAACAAGTGCATGTATAAATATATATCTACCCTGCTGGTCAATCTCCAGAGTAATCAATTCAAACGGGGTGGATTTAGCCACTAGCACTGTGACCCCCCTGGAGAAGTTTGTATGTGTGCTGTGATATGCCCATCCCACCCAGGGGGCCGCAGCGCTGCCTGCAGATGCCCAGTCACATGTGTCTCCACCAGTGTTACAATGTCTGCCTTTTGTCTTTTAATAAATTTTAGTATAGCTGTACGTTTAATTTTATCCCGCATACCTCGCACATTCCAAGTCATAATAGTAATATCTGTCCTGTTGGTCATGACTCACAGGGGATACATATACCGGCAGGGTAGCGCATCTCATCAACACACATTGTCTAATCACTTTAAGAACATCTCTATATTTCACACAATAACCATATAATTTCAGGCTCTTTTTCCAACACAATAACTTGCGCACAACGGTGCAACATTTCCCAATGCTTTAAACTACTGATCTGGCATTTTCCTTCCCTCCCAGCTTTTCACCTCCCCAACTTGGTGAAAGCATACTGTACCCATGAACCAGTGTTTGGATTTTCTTCCAGCCTTCCAAACTGACTGGAGGTGTTCTTCTTAAACCAGCAACCTTTATATGAGTTAGCGTCCAGCTGTCAACATTGGCTGGAGGTGCAGTACTTAGGGTATTACGAGCTGGAACGTTCAATATAAAAAAGAAAAGAAAAAAAATAGGGGTTGCATACAAAGTGGGGGCGATTATTCACTGTGTGAGGCATGGATAGGTCCCAGGGGATGTCCTATGTGTCTCTTGCTCTGTCTGAGTGAGACTCTCCCTGCAAGAATATATAGTCATCCTGGTGTGCTAGATATTTGGAGCCGCAGCCCCACAGTATCTACATAAATGCGCTGTGGGGGCATTACAATACACAGGTTGATACTCTCTGTAGTCCAAGTATCTGTAGATCCAAAGTCGTGTATATATGAATGTCAGCAAGCTGAAGGTTTCCCCCACCTCCCCAGAGTTGTCGCAAGAGGAGCTGACCCACTATCTTCAGTAGAGGAAGTCTCCAGTTTCACATTCGGTAATACTTGGGTCATAAGAATGGGGGAGGGGAAGGGGTAAAGACAGAAGGAGGGGGAGGCTTTCGAACGTTTGTGTAAAAAAATATAATAAATGATGGGCTGAAATTACCCCCCCCACAGCAAAGAGGACAATTAGAAGAAAAATGGAGCCTGATATCTTCTGCCAATGGCAACAGTACTCACAGTATCCGGCCGTATATCCAATCATCCATCCGGGCGTCCGCGCCGGTCCAACCGGTGTGCTGCCGCCTTCGGGTCTTCAAAGAATAAGGCCTTGCCAAACTCCTCCACTCTCAGTCTGGCCGGGAACAACATAGCATATTTAAGGTGTGCCACTCTGAGTCGTCTCTTGACATCTTGGAACTGTGCAAGTTTTCTTTGAACTTCATTAGAGAAGTCAGGGAACACTGCAACATGACCATTGCCCAAAGTAATGTTTCTCTCCTCTCTGGTCAACCGCAGAATTGGTAGTTGGTGGATCTGGCACTGCAAGTCCTCCGTGGTGTGGCTCAGGGGATGCAGAATATCCTCTGCTGCTCCGATGCGTGTCTCGGCCTCGGTTACCCTATCTTTTACTTTAGATAAGTCCTGACGTAGCAGGGAAATGTCAATCTTGACCTCATCAATTTTGGCGGTGAGTGTCCCCTGCAGCGCCGCTATGGCATCCAAGACCTTAGCTGTGTCTGCGCTTTGATGGTCCGTTGCTGAGCACGTGCCTTTCGCTTTCCCTGGCCTGCGAGTCTTGATCTTGATGGCGGTATTTTGCTAACTTATCCACCGCCTTGGAGGTCCTTTTCGGTGGAGACATGGTTCTTCGCTGCTCCGGGATATGTATCTCAGGACCTTCCCCAGGTGGAGCAAGATGGCCACTGCTCCGGTGATTAGGCTGGAGCCACGTTCCGCTTCCAAGACAGTCGCAGGCTGTGTGTATGGCTATGTTGGGGGTGCAGATACTCAGAATGTCCCTCTGGAATGTAGCGGAGTGTAGGCCAGACAGGAGAGCCAGAAGAACACAGTGACCACTGCCGGGTGCAGCAAGATGGCTGTCGCTCTGGGTGGTAGGCCGAAGACACGGCCTTTCCTGGGGCAACAGAGAGCGTGGGTCACTGCAATCCGGTCCCTAAGCAGTCAGGTGGTGGTTTTAGCAGATGGGCCAGTGCTAGGCTGCCAGGGGGGCCCAAAACAGCTATCCAGGCCGCCGCCGGGTGCAGCAAGATGGCCACCGCTCCGGAGACTAGGCTGAAGCCGCGGCCTTTCCTAGGGGTGTTACCGATCCGGAGGCTCCGGGTGGCGTTCCAGCGATGCAGCAGGCTCCAGACGCAGGGGAAAAGAGGGATTTTATCCCCAAATGCGGTGTTTAGTGTTTAGTATACATTTTAAAAAGATGTATTTTTATGTAAAAATATTGGATACATGGTTTGATATCAACCCTCCCCTGAACCCACTATTAGATTTAGGCTTTATAATTATTAGCTAAAATAGCTTACGACCAATATGCTTATATACTTTTAATAATCTGAGATTGGAATTAACCATTACAGGGGTCATTTGACAATTGTAGAGTTGTCTGTCGGTTGATGTAATATGCCTAATAGGTAAAGTACGGTGGTAAGCAATCTTCTATAGTCATAGGTGTGGATCACTGTTAAAAATGCAAAGAAATAAGGTTACTAGCAGCAATATCTGACAATAGAAGGGGTAATTGAACAGACGGATGATCCACCATAGGCTTATTGCAGCCTATATTAAGTCTATTGATCTCTAGTAATTGGGTTCTGAAGGGGTTACAATGAGGAGGATATTTAAACTCTGTTGCCATGCCGTGGAGCCACCCCCTGTGGCGAAGTTGAATGTGATGAAGCACGTCGGAGTGTGGCTACACGGTAACCGGATGTGATGTCAGGGCTTTGGCTCAGGAACTGTGAGCGCCTGATATGATTCAAGAGGGATGGTGAGATCGCAGCACTGAGGCATCTGACATTCAATTGATTTTAATTATGGGTGTATTTGATCTATTCTTGATGTGAGTGCAATACTTTTGAAATAAAGCAGTGTTAATGCAGGTTGCACTCCCTTAAGAATAATGTTCACCAGATGGTATTGCCATTCACTCTCATGACTGTGGCTAATACAGTAGCTCTTATGCTAAACTAAAGCCGCTCAGAATCTCCAAACTCCATCCAGATATTAGGAACAGTCTCCGCATGTGGGGAAAGAATCGAGACAAAGACTCTGATAGTGTAAAACCTTAAGGTAACCTTAAGGTTTTACACTATCAGAGTCTTTGTCTCGATTCTTTCCCCACATGCGGAGACTGTTCCTAATATCTGGATGGAGTTTGGAGATTCTGAGCGGCTTTAGTTTAGCATAAGAGCTACCGTATTAGCCACAGTCATGAGAGTGAATGGCAATACCATCTGGTGAACATTATTCTTAAGGGAGTGCAACCTGCATTAACACTGCAGTGTGTACTTTTTCTCATTAATACACCAATTTTATCATATTTGTTTGGACTTTACTTATTGCTATATGGACTTTTTATGCTCATATATATATATATATATATATATATTTTCTATTCACATGGTTCTAATGTGATTTGATTGCAATTGGCGCGCTACAGTGGAATATCTGTTTTATTATTAATTATTTCACCTTGTTGTTTGAGTATATCAGATTGCCTTTTACAGCAAGCCTATTTTCTACTAAAGAATGTTTGGCAGTTTGGTACCACACTGACCCTTTTTTTGAGAACTTGCTTCAATATTACTTTTAAGGAAATGTACTGAAAAAGTTTTCAGACTCCTAAAATGTTTTTTATGAAAAGATGTATAGCTATACCAGAGGTAACAGATTTATAGATTTGTAACATTCCCACAAAACATGCTTTTTTTTAAATCTAACACTTGTCTCTGTGTGCTCATTGTAGTCAACTAGAAAATACATAATAGTTTGGATAAATGTGTCTGATAATAACAAGCTCCATGAATAATTAGCTACTTGCAATGTCACCTGTCATTCTTCCGATGCTGATAAGTGTCTAAACATAATTGTTTATTCTGTGTCATATTCTACAACATGCCAAGTTTTCTGAGCACAATTTACTATTTAGGAATTTAAAATAAACCTGTGATGCAAAAAATGTGCAGGTTCGGAAAGTACTAGTTGCCTGGCTGTCATGCCATTCCTTTGGTAGTTTTAGGGATATTGAGAAATAAGGTCTAGCAGGGTTTATTGCCATCTGTGTGATGCCCCACCCCCCTCCCACCACTGGACTCTGCGTGAACAGAGCAGCTGTGCTGCAGGCTGGGTGTAATCCCCTGCTCGGCTACCCTCCCTCCCAGCAGCAGTAGCATTACTGCAGTGGACACTTAATGCAGCCGTATGGAGTCATGGGACATGTAGTTCCCCAAGGAGTGCTATATAGGGCATGAGTACCTGATCGAGAGGACTGAGTCTTCTGGGACAATGGACCGCAAACCACACTGGACTGAATCAGTTGCCTACCAGGATTGGTAAGCAGAGCTACCAATTTTAATCCCTTACTGTCCACAGTTAATGGTAACAGAGACTGCCCCTTACTTTGCAGCCCATCAGCCATCCATTGTACAGTCTTACAGCTTCACATGCATCACCTTACAGAAGGGTCCCAATGATAGCCGACTAATAAAGATAATTAGGAGCCAATTGTAATGTACTTGTTGCCACCTCTAGGGGTTCCCCTTTGACAGGAATGCATACACCCACCCACTATTGGGGCTGTAAGTGCAGCATGCACACATGGACCTTTATTTTTGGGTTAGTTCACGCCGATACTTTTAACCCTGTTTGCATCACCTAAAATTTGGTTTAGCAATACCACAGTTAAATTGATTGCCATCTTATGTTTCAATGTTGTTGCCTTATGAGTTTATGTCAAATCTCCATTAACAGCTGTATAATATTGTAATTATGAATATATTTCATTTAGAGTTGTATCAATGTGGGTGTGTAATATAGCTTTCCAGAAGTCTCTATTATACAGGCGATTCGGTGCCTAAGCTTGTTTATCTAAACAATGGGACCCAAACCTCCTGGTTCTACAAATATTCACTTCAAAGGATGCCTTGTTTAGATATGTAATGAAGGTGGCCAGCCGTCCTCAATACTTAACTTCCCTGAAAATGTCATATACCTACAAGTTAAGTTTCCAGCTCAAAATAGTCTGTGCCAAAAATTTGCATTAAAGGGGGCTGACTTATGCAAAGCATAGGGATTGAAGATTTAGCCAATCCTTAACCAGAAATAAGGAGGCCCACCAATCAGAGGCATGCCATGCCAACCAATGAGGCACCGGCCTATACTGATATACACAAACTAAATGGGAGGGGAGGGAACACTCGCTCTTGAAGGGCAGTCACCAGAATGGAGTCCTCGTGTGTGCAGTAGAATGGTAACTATGGAATATCTCCCTGGCATTTGTATCTAAATGTTTTGTCTTATGTCTTACCCCTCTCATTGTTTGTATGTGGGTTTTGAGAATTATACTCTGTATTCCTTTATGTAAACCATGATTTTTACCCTTTTCCTGTACAATAGATAGATTGCTGTGTATTAGTTTAGGCCTCCTTACTATTTAATAATGCACTTTTGTTATTATGTTAAAGCTTTCACTCATGGTCAAAGAACTCTCATTAACCCAAATCATATCTGAGAGATATTAAATCTCAAATATAACTTATGAGTAACAGTGTTCACTATATCTAACACAACATCTTGAACTATGTTCAACTGCCTGTTTGCTCATTCATGCATTGTTTGACTGCCTTGCCATAATATATCAATTTAATTGTACCATCCAATTGCTCGTTACCTAGCTTCTGTGTACTGTTATAGAGTGGTACCATTCTAATGCCCCCGTACACACGGTCGGACATTGATCGGACATTCCGACAACAAAATCCTAGGGTTTTTTCCAACGGATGTTGGCTCAAACTTGTCTTGCATACACACAGTCACACAAAGTTGTTGGAAAATCCGATCATTCTGAACGCGGTGACGTAAAACACGTACGTTGGGACTATAAACAGGGCAGTAGCCAATAGCTTTCATCCCTTTATTTATTCTGAGCATGCGTGGCACTTTGTGCGTCGGATTTGTGTACACACGATCGGAAATTCCGACAACGGATTTTGTTGTGGGAAAATTTTATAGCCTGCTCTCAAACTTTGTGTATCGGAAAATCCGATGGAAAATGTGTGATGGAGCCCACACACGGTCGGAATTTCCCACAACAAGGTCCTATCACACATTTTCCATCGGAAAATCCGACCGTGTGTACGGGGCATAACACTTACATTACACAGGTGGGAGCAGCCTTTCAACTTATGACCAGGTGTGTCAGTGGGTATCAAGCAACTTAGAGTCAAGTTGCAAAAGGCAAAATAGAGAACCCAATCTACCAAGTGGCTTCTGCAAGGGTAAGGCCTCATACACATGGACATTTTAAAAAACGGGCTGTAAAGCTAGTAACAACACCTGGAAAAAAGCAGCAATAAAAACGCGATTTCATTAGCATTTAGATTTGGCGTCAATGCGCGTTTAACGTCGTCGTTAACGCTAAGGAGCGTTTTTTTTAAAAAACATCCCTCTGCTATTTTCCTCTCCCAAATTACCCACATAAACATTTTTACAGCTTAAAAATACTGATGCTAAAAAACGTCGATATAGTGTTAATGCGCGTTTTTGAGCTTTTTTCGGCGTCGGCGTCAAACCAGCTCTAGCGCTGGAGCCTCAGAACGCGCTGGTCCTTCGTTTTTTTTGGAGCTTAAAAACAACAATGCCTGTTACAGCTCAAAAACGTCATGGTGTGTATGAGCCCATTGAATAACATGGAGTGGCGTTCTTAAGCAGCAAAAAAAAGCTAAAAAAATCCGCTGTTAAAACGTCTGTATGAGGCCTAAGCGCTAAAAAGGCTACAGTTGGAATTCCTGATCTATATACTTGACTCAGTTAAAAGACAGTGAATCTGGATAACAACAGGGGGGAAGTTAGCATTTATTGAAGGAAGTATTAGCTATATATGACAAGTTTGCTTTAAAGATAAACTATACAAAATATTTTTTTTTTAGTGTTTACAAGTTTATAAAATTATCTTTATTTTATTTGTGTCAAATCTTTATTTTATAAAAACCTTTGAAAGCAGAACTCTGGGCACAAAAACTTTAATTCAAATGTATTCCTCAATATTCACAAATGCTAAAAATTTACTTTGTTTGCACTAAATGCTATTACAAAACTACCTACTACAGGCTGTCTGCAATAAACTACCACAGGGGAAGATTCAAGACCAGACACCCTGCACAAAGAGAGAGAGAGCAATGATGAGAAGATGTTTCTGCACAACAGAAAAGTTTCACTCTGGCTTAGTTCAAAGATCTGGAAGAAATACACAAAGTACACCAAGATTCAAATAAGAATACACATGCCTCTTGTATTTAGACAATATTAGCTTATGCTAGAGTTCATCTTTAATATAGTGTTCTGCCATGAACTTTAGGTAGCAAAGCATGCTTGGCTTTCTAATAAGTAATCCCAGCATTGTCTTTTCACATGTTTACTGCCTCTGTCTAGCTTAACGTGGAAGTCCAGGCTAAACCTATGTAATCCTAAACCTGCTATCACTCCCATTCCTATACTATACTAACTAGTCTGTTGAGGAAAGATGTTTATTCTTACCTATTCTAAGGGTGCTCCAGTCTGGTCACATGATCAGCTGCAAACACCGGCTTCTGGGGAGAGAGCAGTGACAATAGCTTCAATGGCTGGGCAGTGACGTCACCCATAGGCACCTGTTGTCAGCTGTTCCTTCTCTCCCCTGAAGCCACCGTGGGGAGTCAATAGTTAGTTAGTATAAAAATTTGAATGGGAATGGTAGCAAGTTTAACATTAGATAGATATAGCCCCGATTGCAACTGCACCCCCCCCCCCCCCATGTCTCCTACCCTCCTCTAAGCGCTGGTATGAAAAAAAAAAATCCAAATGATCATTTTAGTTACGTTAAGCTATGGTAACATGAGTATCCTTCTATCTGCTTCTGTTTTCTTCCTTGGGTCCTACTTCAGGTGTATACATCACTGCCTGCTCGATGTTCACACCTTCTATTGATAAAGGCAACATTTCCAGTGGCCAGGTCCACTCTCATAGGCTCCAGAGGCAGGATAACTCAAAGGGCAGTGAGGGGACCAGTTCCCAGGAAGATTGCAAGCAGGAAAAAATATCTGGCAGGATATTGGCATTGCTAATAAAGGAAACTGTGATTCTGATCCATTACACTGCAGGATAATTTAGGAATAGGTATTTGCAAGACTAAGGAGTAAGATACTTGATGTGTAATAATCCTAAAGGGATAATAAAGGGAAAAACTTTCTTCCTGATCCCCCAAGAGGCAATCGGATGTATCCTGGATCAACTTTACCTATAAATATTAGTATCCAGTTATATTATGTGTATCTAGGAAAAAATCCAAGCTTTTCTTAAAACAATCTACTGAGCTGGCCAGAACCACCTCTTCAGGAAGTCTATTCCACATTTTCACAGCTCTTACTGTAAAGAAGCCTTTCCGTATTTGAAGATGATATCTCTTTTCCTCCAGATGTATAGAGTGCCCCCTTGTTATCTGTGATGACCTTAAAGTGAATAACTCAACATCAAGTTCACTATATGGACCACTTAAGTATTTATACAGGTTGATCATAACCCCCCTTAATCCCCTCTTCTTAAGAGAGAATACATTCAGTTCAGTTAATCATTCCTCATAGCTGAGTTCCTCCATGCCTCTTATCAGTTTGGTTGCCCTTCTCTGCACAATATATTTTTTATTCTACAATGAAACATTATTTACACTTTGTTTTCATATTATGAAAGCCTAGCTCGCGCTGCACTTCTTGCAACATACACACCAAGGCAAAATGAGCAGGCATATGTGTTGGAAAAAAGTTATTCAGTGCTCAGACGGATGCTTAGATTGATCAACCAATGCATGCTACAATTTATTACTTAATGGACAATGCCAAATAAGTTGGCTGCTCTGAATTAATACTGGAATCATTATATTCATAATTTCCTTTCAGGTACGAGACTGAAAACAAAATCAGCCAGTACATAATATATTGCTCAAGGGAAAAACTGGAAGACTGTATAATGTCTGTAATGACTGTATATGTCTCTTATAGGACTTTGTATTCTTGGGTAAAAGACCATGGACTGTGCTTCATTACTAAAAAATAAATTATTTGGCAGCTTCCATAGATAAAGGTCCTTTTAGACCTCTCTTCTTCTGCTGTATACCTCTAATCATCGACTCTTCAAAAAATGCGCCACTCAAGTCCCCCTTTCCTAATGGTAAACACTAGGGATGGGCCAAACGAACCCCTGTTCGATTCACACCAGAACTTTTGAACATCGTAAAAGTTCGGAACCGAATAATGAACCCCATTGAAGTCTATGGGAACTGAACTGTAAAAATCAAAAGTGCTATTTTGAAGGCTTATATGTAAGGAATTGGGCATACAATGGTTATGGGGTTCTGGGGTACTGTCCCGGGGAACATGTATCAATTAAAAAAGTTTGTAAAAAATGTTGTTTTTAAATGAGCAGTGATTTCTTGATGCTTAAAGTGAAAGCATAAAAATTATTGCATTTATAAAGCCAAATAAATTACATTTTCCCTTGCAGGCTTTCTTTATTTTGTAAGCAATGGCTTGGGGAGCCAGTCTGTAAGATGGGGCCACAATGTGGTGTCTCTTCCACAGACTTTGGATAGAAGTAACAGGTGCTGAAAAATTGGTCTTTGGGTTTCGGTGGCACCTTCACACCATAACCCTATAAGAGGTACTCTTGAAGAAAAGCAAGAATTGGCCTTGCTGTCAAAAATTGCAATGATATGCACCTGTCAAACAGGTGCGGAAAAATTGGTCTTTGGGTGTCGGTGGCGCCTTTGCACCGTAAACTATAAGAGGTCTGAAACTGACTCCTCCCAGCCATGTACTACTCTCAAGGGTTCTGGGGATGGAAAACTATCTCTTATGCCGCGTACACACGGTCGGACTTTCTAGAAAGCTAGGTCCGACGTACTTGCCGCCAGACTTCCGGCGGACTACCGCCGGACTTTCTGAATGGCCGGACTTGCCTACACACGGCCGGACTTTCCGGAATCCGGTCTTCCCGACGGACTTCCGCCGGACTTTCAGAACGAACGGACTTTCCCACACACGGACAAGTCCGTTCATTTTGAACCTAACTTTGGTACGACGGGACTAGAAAAGGAATTCAATCTCGCCGCTTTTTTTGGCGAGATTGAAACCTTGCGAGCCCCGTCACAGGCCCTTAGGTCTGGTATGGATTATAAAGGGGAACCCCTATGCCGAAAAAACGGCGTGGGGTCCCCCTAAAATCCATACCAGACCCCGATCCGAGCACGCAGCCTGGCCGGTCAGGAAAGGGGGTGGGGACGAGCGAGCGCCCCCCCCCCTCCTGAACCGTACCAGGCCGCATGCCCTCAACATGGGGGGTGGGTGCTTTGGGGGAGGGGGGCGCCCTGCGCCCCCCCCCCAAAGCACCTTGTCCCCATGTTGATGAGGACAAGGGCCTCTTCCCGACAACCCTGGCCGTTGGTTGTCGGGGTCTGCGGGCGGGGGCTTATCGGAATCTGGGAGCCCCCTTTAATAAGGGGGCCCCCAGATCCCGGCCCCCCACCCTATGTAAATGAGTATGGGGTACATGGTACCCCTACCCATTTACCTAGGTAAAAAGTGTCAGTAATAAAACACAACACAGGTTTTTAAAATAATTTATTAAACAGCTCCGGGGGGGTCTTCTTCCGTCTTCGGGGGTCCCTCCGGTTCATCTTCTCCCGGCGTCCGGTTGGTTCTTCTCCGCTCTCCGGCCTCTTCTCCCGGTGTCCCAGGTCTTCGGCCGGCCCCTCCGCTATCTTCAGGTAGCTCTATTGCTAGCGGAGGTCCGGACTTCTGGGCTTCTTGGCTTCTTGGCTTCTTGTGTTCTCTTCTCTTCTCTTCCCCCAGATGTTGACACGACGCTCTCTCCGGCTGGACTGGTCTCTGAGGGCTGCGTTGTGACTTATATAGGCGGAGACCCCGCCCCCATATGATGTCACAGTCCCTGGGCATGCTGGGACTGTGACGTTTTAGGGGGCGTGGTCGACCACGCCCCCTAAAACGTCACAGTCCCAGCATGCCCAGGGACTGTGACATCATATGGGGGCGGGGTCTCCGCCTATATAAGTCACAACGCAGCCCTCAGAGACCAGTCCAGCCGGAGAGAGCGTCGTGTCAACATCTGGGGGAAGAGAAGAGAAGAGAAGCCAAGAAGCCAAGAAGCCAAGAAGTCCGGACCTCCGCTCGCAATAGAGCTACATGAAGACAGCGGAGGGGCCGGCCGAAGACCTGCGACACCGGGAGAAGAGGCCGGAGAGCGGAGAAGAACCAACCGGACGCCGGGAGAAGATGAACCGGAGGGACCCCCGAAGACGGAAGAAGACCCCCCCCCCGGAGCTGTTTAATAAATTATTTTAAAAACCTGTGTTGTGTTTTATTACTGACACTTTTTACCTAGGTAAATGGGTAGGGGTACCATGTACCCCATACTCATTTACATAGGGTGGGGGGCCGATAAGCCCCCGCCCGCAGACCCCAACAACCAACGGCCAGGGTTGTCGGGAAGAGGCCCTTGTCCTCATCAACATGGGGATAAGGTGCTTTGGGGGGGGGCGCAGGGCGCCCCCCTCCCCCAAAGCACCCACCCCCCATGTTGAGGGCATGCGGCCTGGTACGGTTCAGGAGGGGGGGGGGCGCTCGCTCGTCCCCACCCCCTTTCCTGACCGGCCAGGCTGCGTGCTCGGATCGGGGTCTGGTATGGATTTTAGGGGGACCCCACGCCGTTTTTTCGGCGTAGGGGTTCCCCTTTATAATCCATACCAGACCTAAGGGCCTGGTATGCCCCGCGCTCGCCGCAATAGGAAGATTTGTTTTTCCTATTGCAGCGAGCGCGAGATGCAGTAACCTGCTCCTCCGTCGTATCTGGTCCTTCGGACTAGCATACAGACGAACGGGCTTTCCGTCAGGAACTGAGTCCGGCGGAGGTACGACGTAAAGATTTGAAGCAGGCTTCAAATCTAAAGTACGTCGATTTCCGCAAAAATCCGACCGAAACGGTCCGTCGGAAGTCCGATGGAGACCACACTCCGTCGGACTTTTGCAGGTGAAAAGTCCGACCGTGTGTACGCGGCATTACTGTTTGATGTATGTCTTCCTCTGCTTCAATGGCTCCAAAACTGCGGGAATCCTCCTCCCTCTCCTCTTGTGTGTTCTGTGGTGTAGGAACAATGATGTCTGCATAAAGTGGGCCTTGAGAGGAAAGGAAGTCCTCCTCTTCCTCCCGCTGCTCTGCCTCGAGTGCCCTGCCCATAATGCCAGGCAGAGTCTGCTCCAGCAGGAACACAACAGGGATTGTGTCACTGCAGGCATTGTCAAGGCTCACCATTCTTGTGGCCTCCTCAAATGGTGACAGTAAAGCGCATGCATTATTTATGAGCAACCATTGACGTGGGGAAAAAAAGTTGAGCCGGCCTGAGCATGTCATTGTGCCATACTCACACAGGTACTAGTTGACGGCCCTCTGCTGCATGTGCAACTGCTGCAGCATTGCCAAAGTCGAGTTCCACCTGGTGGGAATGTCACAAATCAGGCGGTTCAAGGGCAGGTGGAATTCCCGCTGAATTTTAGCCAGCCGAGCACTAGCTGTGTATGACCACCTGAAATGGCTACAGACTCTTCTGGCCTGCTTTAGAAAATCTTCCAACCCTGGGTACCTATTTAGGAAATGCTGCACCACCAAATTGAGGACATGTGCCAGGCATGGCACGTGTGTCAACTTTCCCTGTCTAAGGGATGACAGGAGGTTTGTGCCATTATCGCACACCACGATTCCTGGCTCCAGTTGGCGTCATGTGAACCACCTCTGGGCCTGCCCCTGCAGAGCTGCAAAAATCTCTGCTCTGGTGTGGTTCCTGTCCCCTAGACACACCAGCTGAAGCACTGCATGGCACCTTTTAGCCTGAATCATTGAATAGCTCCTTGATTTCTTAGGGGGTACTTGTGGTTCATAGGAAAATTCAGCAGAGGAGGGCATGGAGTAGGAGGAGGTGGTGGAGCTGACAAATCTCGTATCATAACCAGTATCTGTATGGAGACATGGGGGCACAACAAGCTACATCACTGAGCCCTGAGCAGAGTTAACCAGTGTGCTGTAAACGAAATATATTGTCCCTGACTATGCTGCTGGATCACGTGTCAGCAGTAACGTGGACTTTGCAGCTGACTGCCTTGCCTAACGATGTCACAACATTGCCTTGCATGTGATGGTACAGAGCAGGAATGGTCTTATGTGAAAAAAATAGTGACTGGGAACCTGCCCTTGTGGTACAGCACATTCTCCAAATTCACATAAGGGAGAAGAATCCACCAGGCGGAAAGGCAGAAGTTGTAGAGCCAGCAGCTTTGACAAGCTTGCATTTAGACGCTGGGCATGTGGGTGGCAGTGACTGTATTTTTTTTTCGCTGCAGCAGATGGGGCAGAGAAATTTGCCAGCTTTAGTCTACAGCAGGTGGGGTGCTGCTGGCAGATGTGGACACCCTGCACTATACCATCATCCCTGTCAATGGAGGCTGCTGAGAGGACATAAGGTATAGTGGGGGCAGCTTAAGGTGGATAAGGAGGAGGAACAGATTTGCGTGGCTTTCAAGTGCTCTTGCCATCAGGTTGAGTGGTGGGAGGTTAAATGCCTTGTTAAGCATGTGGTACCCAAATGGCTGGTGTTTTTGCCATGCTTGATGTGCTTGAGACAAAGTTTGCAAATTGCAACAGTGCGATCGGCTGCACATGTGCTAAAAAAGCCCAGACAGCTGAGCTATGGGAAGTGGGCCGGGAGATAACAGCTCCACACGTGATGTAATAGGGTGGCTGCTCTCTACTCTTACATGATGGCTGCCTCATTGGGGTTGTGCCTCACTCTCACTTTCCTCCTCTGCTCTATCTGGCACCCAAATCATGTCAGTGACCTCATCATCATCATCATCTCCTCCATCCTCATTACCACTGGGGACAACTTTGCAATATGCTGTGGCTGGGGGAACATGATTGCCAATTTGTGTACCAGTGTTCTCCCCTCTCTGTAGGCTCATGTTCCTGCCTTCCTCAACCTCAGAACCAACATCTCAATCAAGTAATGGCTGTGCATTGTCAAGGAGCAAGTGGCTGATGCTGTGTACAAATAACTCAGCTGACTCCTCCATGCCTGGTGCTGGGGCTATGGCAGGAATAGCTGTGAACAAGGAGGCAGGTTTAGCCCTGCCTCAGGACTGACCACGTCCACCTTTGCCTGTGGACACATACGCTGTTGGTCCCCTCACAGTGCCATGGGAATGTCTGGCTCTCTTTGTTGTCCTCCCAGACATGATGGGGGGTGTTTATTAACATAATGCAATAAAGATGTGGAAATGTGTACTTGGATGCACTTTAATCAATGGAAAGTGGTGTTTTGTGCATTTTAACTTGAGTACTCACTACACAGACACACTCCACTGATACACTTATAATATACTGCAGTAAAACTGCACTGACGCACTATAATATACTGCGTCACATGTGCAGTAATGCACAGAAATATAGGGCATTAAACTTGCAGTAATGCACTGAACTATACTGTGTTAAACGGAAGGTAACGCACCAAAACATGCGGCGTTAAACTTGCAGTAAGGCGCTGAAATATACTGCATTAAATGTGCTCTAATGCACAGAAATATGCTGCGTTAAATGGCCCGTAACGCACTGAATTATACAGTGTTAAACTTGCAGTAACGTACTAAACTATAGTGCTTCAAATTGAAGGTAATGCACTGAAATATACAACGTTAAACTTGCAGTAACGCATCAGAATTATACTTTGTTAAACGTGCAGTACTGCACTGAAATTTACAGCATTAAACTTGCAGGAACACACTGAAATATACTGCGTTAAGCGTGCACTAATGCACAGAAATGTACTGCGTTAAACTTGCAGTAGTGCACTTAAATATACGGTGTTAAACTTGTAGTAACGCATTGAAATATACTGCGTTAAACGGAAAGTAAAGCACTGAAATTTACAGCGTTAAACTTGGAGTAGCGCACTGAAATATACTGCGTTAAATGCGCACTAACGCATGGAAACATACTGCGATAAATGGCACATAACGCACTGAAATATACAGCATTAAACTGGCACTAACGCACTGAAATAAACTGCGTTAAACGGCACATAATGCACTGAAATACAGCGTTAAATTTGAAGTAACGCAATGAAATATACTGTGTTAAAAGGTCACTACACTCACACTGACTGAACTATCCCTAGATTCACACTAATATAAAGATGAATGGTCATCACACTACACTCACACTGACAGAACTATCACTAGAGTCACACTAACACTCACACTGACTGAACGATCCCTAGATTCACACCAATGTAAAGATTAATGGTGGTCACCCTTCACTCACACTGACTGAACCATCCTTAGATTCACACTAAACTGATATTCTATACTGACAATAGAATCACAATAGCACACTAACTGTCTAGTAGCACTGAGCAGAGCCCTGTTCTATCCCTCTCCATGCAAATATCACACTAAAAATTGCCACTATTGAAAGAATACTTTTATAGTGTGAGGCAGGACTAAGAGCAATGAGCCATGATTGGATAGAATCATCATGACAGCGTCCAATCAAGGCTCTAAAAGTGCTCTGTGCCCTGATTGGGCAAAGCTTTCATTGCTTCAGCCAATCAGGGCTTTTAATGCACTGTTTGGCAGCGCAGTGTCTTGTGGTCGTTCGGCGGGCCGAACAAACGGTCAAACACCCCAATAATTTGGGTTTCGTCAAACATACGAACAACCAATGTTTGGCCCGAATTCATCCTCGGGCCGAACCGTTTGCCCATCCCTAGTAAACACCAATCTCCATGGATGCCAGTTCCTTCAGGTCTAACAGGGTAGTTAAGCTAGAGTCAGAGGGCACAATACACACATGATGTTGATATGGCAAGATAAAATACATATATATAATATTATACTGTACCATCAAAGAAAATAGATGTGGAGTTGAAGTTTGTGGCTATTAACCAATCCCCATTCCTTTAAAGACTGTGTTGGATATTTAGACACTAATACACCACATTCACTTTATGTACCTCAAAATATTTGAGTTATTATATATATTTCCTAATATAATATTTTGATTTATATCTTCTTTTTGGAATGCAGTAAATCTTGTGCTTTTAATCACAAGAATTCATAAAGGGTGTGGGGTTGGTTGTACAGATATGTTGAAATTATGTTTTCTTGAATAAAATTTGTAATAATGGTATAAGTATCTTTAAAATGCTAATGTATACAAAACCCTTTCCTTTCCCCAAAATTTAAGCATAGTTTGGATTGAAATGGGGGGAGGAGCTTGGTAGTATGAGAGTGGCTTGTCAGCTCAATAAAGTTGTTCAAAGGGTGACATAGTGGTGGTGTACAGCTGTTGGTTGCAGACAATCAATTACTTGTTCCCAGTTGAGGCCTTGTGTGGGGGGGCGCGTCGGGTGGAGCACTGGTCTCTGGTGTCGCCACGCATCAGCTGGCTGGCCTGAGCCGCGGTCGTTTCAAAATTAGTTTTATCGCTTGTGGATGTTAGTGTATCATGGAAGTCTTTACAATAAATGCTTTTAACGGAAATACTACACCATGAAGGATGTTCTTCTTCTTCTTTTGCCTGGTAAATGAAATTGATTTTGGGAGATAAATAGGAAGATTGTCTATTGCGGTGTGGAAGCATTGCAGGCAACAGCAATCTGCCGTGTCAGGAGGTATACTGTTCCGGGAAGCACATTGATAGGAACCCCTAAGATTGATTGGATCCATTACTAAGCATGTGTCACTTTGGTCCTGGAAGTATCTTGGAAGGAATATCCAGGTTGCTGAGCCTTTCTGATCTCTGTAATTGGGGATCTACATTATCCGGTAAGCGCCCCCCCCCCCCCCCTTATGAACCAGTACTGAATTGGAAGCCAGAATTTCTAATTGAATGTTTGATATCACCATTTATTATTATATATATTTTTTCCAATCATAATGACTTGAAAGTCAACACCTTTTTATTTATTTTTTATTATTTTCATTTTTATGATTCACCACATGGACTTGAATGTCAATATTTTTTTGCATGTATCAGTATTTGATTTTATCACACACTGTGCTATGTAGGTTTGTGCAAACTTAATCTGTTTTTTCAAAGAGTAAACAAAAGTGAGAAATGGAAGACTTGTGCATTCATCCAAGGCTTTCATTGCCTTTTATTGTTCAACTTTTACCAGAGTACTGTGATGTCAGCAGTTCTTGCTACGGGTTTAATGAGGTTTATGGCATGGTACCCAGGAGAGCTGCTGACATTAGACACACAAAGATAGGCATATAGGTAATAGTATAAACATATAAACTTCATTGTGAATGGCTAAGAGGGGAAGGATAAAATCATGCCTTCTAAAACTCATGGCCTAATATTTACTACATTTCTGCATTGCTTTTAATCTACCACAGTGACAATTATGCTAATCTGATAGGCTGCACCAACCACTACTGGTACAATAATGCTTTATCTTTAATCCAGCACAGTCTTGGTTAGTGACTTATGTGTCTTTTATACTTCTTGTGGTTTACTCACACTCCTTTCAATGTCTACCTTTGGCAATCAACACTAAATTAGGAATGTATTCCCAATATTTGTCCTGCACATAAACCCTGAGCTTTCCTATGTACGAATTAAAATGTACAAATTTTACAAATGGTTCAAACCCAATGAAAAATGTTAAAAATAAGTTCTATTTCTCTTTCCAAAAAAATCAATAATAAATAATTTTCCATTTTTAATGTCCTTTAATCTCTTTTATGTTCTCGGGATGGTTTGTTTTTGACCTCTCACAACAAAAGTTTAATATATAGGCAGGGATATATACTGTAAACAGATGTGAGTGGGTATATTCTGCTAGAGGGCTTTCTACTTTGTGTAGCTAATACAATTCCCATTGCCATTTAATTAATTTACTAAAAAGTATAGTATCAATAGAAATTAGAAAATGTGCTTTTAGTGATAAAGCTTTATTTATCAAAAATGTTATTAGGCCCATCCATTCTGATGTAGTAAAGGTAAATAGGATCTATTCCCAATTTCCAATGGTACGAGCTAAGGCTGCCCCTTCTACTACAACATTCACTTTCCCTTCTTACCACCCTTCTCTCTTAACTGTAGGTGAGACAAATGGTGCCATACCTCAGATTTTGGGATAACAACCTCCAAATCACTCTTTCTCCAGAAGATACTCAACTTCTCAATGTGTTCCAGTGTGTTCCAAATTCCATGAAACAAGCTATAAAATCTTGTCTTGACGATATAGAACTTTTCCCACTATCTGGAAATTTTGCCCAACAGTCCCTGACAAATGCTAGTGCTACAATTTAGACAAGGCTTAATCTTCCACATATTTTGTTTCTGCCTGAAACTTAAACTCTTTTGTAGAAAGGTCAGAGAACTCTCCCAATGAAAGGCTTATGGATTTTCACATACCAGATGACCCGACCGTCTTCCTTTTGCACCACTATAGCATTCCCATTAAAACATTTGCCACTTGTTGAATGCCACAAAATCTTGCATTCTTTAAGATGGAGATATCCGCCCCCCCACCCCAATATCTTTGTGGTTCCACAGAGTAGAGGATATTAAGCAAATGGAAGATCTTGTCCTCACCTCGCAAAACATGACACAGCACATACCACAGTACGTGGTTCTATTGTATTGATTTCAAGTTTCCGGCAGATAGTAAAGCCCTTTTTTATTGAGATTAATAATCCAATGTACCATACACCTAAACCCACCAGAGGAAATGCTGCTCCTCTTAAAGAGGAAGTAAACCCTGATGGGTTTTACTTCCTCTTTGTTTCCCTGCAAAGGTAAAGCATAATGGGCTACTATGCATTGCATAGTAGCCCATTATGTGTCACTATCAGGAACCATGAATCAGACCGAGACAGAAGTATAGTTAAATCACACTTGTTTAATAATAATAATAATAAAAAGGTAAACAGAGTAAGTGTGGTCAAAACAAGCCAGAGTTCATTAACCGGATCGGGTAGTCAGCCAAGCCAATGTCAGAGAGCCAGAAGTAAACGTAGTAGTACAGCAAGCAGGATCAGGAGCCAGAAGGACGTCAGCCGAGCAAGTCTTCAACAGGAACGCAGGAGAAAATCTCTGTGACGTTGACAAAGGTGAAGGCAGAGATCAAGTGAGCTGGACGACTTTAAGTAGGCAGGACTGACAAGCAGAATCAACAACAGCTGGGTAACTGTGGAGAGAGATGGGAGCTGGCAATTAGCCGACAGCTGAGCAACCAGCTCAGAGAAGGAAGGGCTGAGCCCAGCCCTGACAGTCACTTACCTGATACCGAAGCCTGCGATGTCCCCGCTGGCTGAAAGCGTCCATCTTCAGCCCTATTCCTTCCGGGACTGTGGACTCCGGCTCTGTGGCTGGCCGGAGTCGCGTGACGTCACTCCTGCGCATGCACGTGAGAGCTGGCAGTCATGGCATGACCCCAGCTAGAAACGGCACACCGTGCTCTTTCTAAAGTGTGTCGAATATATTGGTGCATGAGCAGAAGAAATCATTGTACGGGGAATTGTAAATATCTCCTAAACCGTGTAGGTTTAGGGGATATTTCCAGCACATACAGGTAAGCCTTAATCTAGGCTTACCTGTGGGTGAAAGTGGTTGTACAGGGTGTATAACCACTTTAAATGCTTAACCTTTTTATGTGCCACCCTTTCCCCCATGCTTTTCTCTGTCCATCTTTCTTTCTTCTTTCCTGTCTAGATCCCACTCCCTGCACCTTGAAACAACAATCCCTAACCCCCACCCCCCTTGATTTCTTTTGGCCACTTCTCTACATCCTATACCCCTTACCTTTCATTTTTCCTAAGATTACTAAAAAAGACCTTGCCCTTTCTCACACTTCGGGTGTCCAGGGCTTTTGCTTCGCCTTAACAAACCTACACAGACAAATGACAAGATATCAAAACTAAACTGTCGCTTACGTTTTTATTATAGTCCAAGGTTATATACACTGAATGGTACTTTACCTTGTCTGGGTAACTGGACACTTGTTAGTTTGTTGTGAATCCCATGTTTAATAAAAGAATTTACAAGAAATGTGAGTGGGTCCTACAAGTTAGTGTACACTCCTCATCTTTATTGTAAACTGTACTGCCTTATGAAATATTCTATTGTTTTGTAATTCTTTAGTGGTTTATTCACAAGTTCTGCATACAGCATCCCATAAAAAAAGTACACACATTTACAATCTTATTTTCTTTAATTTTGTTCAAATACATCATAAAAGGGCATATTTTTTTCTACCACATATCAAAAAAGTCATCACGATGACAAGATATTTTCACATTTTGCATAAAAAAGAAATTCTAGTAGGAATTTCGCAAAAAGAAAAAAAAAAGTTCTTAAAAAATCAGTGAAGTGTTAAACGAGTAAGTCATAAAATTGGCACATGTACAAGAACAGCACATATCACAGTTAGTATGTATAATACTTAGACCATACCAAATTTCACGTATGGGGGGAAAACAGGATAACATACATGACCTGCAAGAAGATGGTTAAAAAGTCATATTGTCATTACAAACAGGTAACTGTCAAACAACATTGCGCATACAACACTAATGCACAAACTGGGTAAACAGCAGCAGTGTATTTTGGAACATATTTGTAGAAAGAACGCAGAGGTTGGAAAGTGGTAGAAATAGTCAAATTCATAACCTATATATATGTCAAAACTGATTTATTGCATTGAGCAGGACAGGGCTCTAGAAAGCGCAAAAATTTGCGAAGGTGTTGACCATAGCAACCAATCAAAAACTAGATAACTATCAGCTGTACTAGATGATTGTGAATGATATCATGTTCATGCCATTTATTTTTAATCAAGGCATAACCAATACATGCCATAGACCATAATCACATGGTGTTGCTGTTGTCAATAAAATATTTCTGTGTATCATAATAGTTCCAGAATACCACCATGCCTATTTGTGCAATATAAATGAAAATGAATGTCCTACTGATGGAAACTCTGATATATAGTGTAAGCTTACTGCTCCATATTTTTCCTACAACAGGAAAAGGTTATTAACAACCAGAAATGTTCTAGGACATTAAAAACTTAAAAAAATATATATATACTCTATTATGTTAATACTTGAAAGATAGTCTCCAATGAGAGTGGTCACTATCTGACAACACATCTGTTACATTTACCCTATAGAAATGTTGGAGGTCAGGAAGTGTTTGTCATACCTAACAATCATTTAAAACCTGCTGATCATGCATGTTTGTAAAATGTTTAGTTCTCCCATTTCCTGGCTTATCTTGGGTAAGAAGGAGTGAATCTGACTGGGTTCGGTTAATAAAACGTTTTGCAAATCTTGCTTGAGGTTTGTGAATGCTGCAGTGAACCACATTAAAGTCTATATGGGGTGATTTTTGTTATTCAATTCTGGCCATTTGTAGGGCTATTGACAAACAAAAAGCATGGGAAGCTGGGCACTGCCATAGGTACCCATTCCAAAATTTAAAAAAAATGTAAATTCCCCTATAGCTTTAACACACACTGACAATATGGTTGCTGTTAGCCCACTCTTTTAAAGAAAGTGGGAAGGGTTATCAATTTCTTCAGATTAATGCCTCTTGTGAGTTAGATAACCAGACCCAAAGGCTACGCACTGCCTTGTAGGTTGTTCCTTATCTCTGCCTGAAAACCTGTGATGTTTTTGGCCAAAAAAGCTTATGATGCATGAACTTCACAAATCCTTTGGTAGTAGCTAACCCAAACCTCATACCCAATCTTGGGGAAACAATAGCAACTAATCCATAAAATGTAACCCATCCAAATTAACTTTCATTAGGATTAGCTAGCTATAGGGGTGCATGCATAGGATACAGTAGTGACGTGGAGGTACTGTAAGTATGGAGAAACAATTGAGAGCTGTAGAAGACCTAAGAGATCAACACTCCTTAAAGTGAGGTATTCCCTGAACATGGAAATTTTGTGTTCAGGGAATATATGCCTATGCCAATGCACAAAAGCACTTCACTTCTGTGGGTGGTTGTACATGACACCTGTCACCTCCCCGGGTGAGGAAAACACCCAGGGATTTTATGTTGGAGCAAAGTTTATGTCTCAGATTGTCTGTGTGCATGAAGTATTGTGTGGAATTTTAGCATCAGTGCATTTTCAGCTTTAGAGTGAGACAGCTCAGGTAGCAGGAAGGGAGAGCATGTGCTGTCTTCTTTTACAAGCAGGCCTTAGTTTAAACAATTGAAAACAAAGCTGCTTTATGAAGGCTATAATAAAAATCTGGTCCTGGTCAAGTGCTAGAATATAATTCATTTAATTTATAATCTAGCTATATACTGTGAGAGGAAAACCTGATTTTATTTGGTCTAAGAATACATAAAATAGTAGTGTTTACTTATATAGAAGTTAACCAAAGTTTTGGAGCCCTTATGTCACTTTTTCTAAATGTTTAAATCTATTTTTATTACACAAAGCTTTAAATAACTTTTTATTGCTTAAGTGTACTATATAAAGATCAAAACTATGAATTATACTTGCTCATAAACAGTATATGACACGTTATTTGCTTATTCGCAAAATATCAAATATTTACCAATGTAGATCAAAAATTAGAGATAATTCAGTAATGTCATTGTAAAATTCACAGTATTAAATATATTTTGTCCTGAGTCTGTCAGTGTAGTCATAGTGTATAAAGATGTATAATAGCTAATAATTCTGCAGTATGAATAAAATACTTTTTTATACTTCTATTTTCAAAGGCTTGGGTCCATTGGCATTCCTAAATCAGATCCGCACTCCATTTCAAGCAAATGGAACAGATTTTTTCAGCTTCTAGGCTTTTTTGAGCTCTACAAACATGCTAGAGGGCAGGACTAAGCTACATAATCAGTGCATGCCTTTAGCTTTACCCTATAAGCAGCCTCTTTGACATCCACACCACCTAGCATCCATAAAATATAGTTCAGGTGGAACTATGATACTTTCTCATTGTGTACATAAGCTTCAATGGGGGTTATACTGTGACTGAAAAATACCCTAAAATCTCTTCTTCCAAATGATTTTTAAGGTAAAGTTGAACCTTACTTTAAGAAAGAATTGTTACCATGAAAAGCTTTTATTGTAGAAGAGAAATACTATGTCTCATTACAACAAATGCGTCTTACTTATGCTTCTTACTTGGCTGCTAACAAACTGCTTTAGATTGTAAACATGGTATGTGCAGTGAGGAGTACAATCTTGCCATGCCTTGGTGCCAAAATAAATGAGTTGCCATGTGGATGCATGGGAGCTACATTATCACTGACTGGCCAATCGAGAAGGCCAAAAACAACGAACCTATAACAAGATCAGTTGAGAATACGAGAGTGAAAGCACCTGTAAAGTTCAAATCACTCTCTTAAGTACTGTGGACGTTAGGTTCGCTTTTTTGGTCCCTCCATTGGTGAAGAGAGAAAGTTACAAATTGCTACCCAGGCAGCTGGCATGTGAGCTCACTTATTTTATGTTAGTGGGCACCTTCTAAAAGTAAATATTTACATTCAATAAGGCAGTGCAAACAATGGCATAGATTCATAGAATGTACTTAAAGTAGTGACCTATCACCTTTCAATTTACCGCAGCTAGTTTAGTTAGTAAATTATTTCTGATTGGTTATCATAGCACACTGCACTGTACACATGATTATTGATAAATGCACTTAATAAACCTTAATTATATAATATTAATATTAATCTGCCAGAAATATTTTTGATTGTCTATTCATATGATGCAAAACTTTGACTCTCATTTATGGAATGCTTGAAACTACATTTCTCTACATGAAAGACCTGTTTTTGAGTAGTCGCATTTTCTAGTTTATTTGACGTGTCCACAAATTGACACCCTTTGTTCTTCAGTAGAAAATGTAGGCACTCTTGGTATTATAATTTCAGTTTGGCAAAGTTACTTGGTTTAGAAGGGACCATCTTTATCTAGGCATCACACTTGAACTAATATAGTATCTGTCCATTAGGAAGTATCATATTAAATTATGCTGGTATCTAATTTCATTGCTCATCAATTTATAAACTACATAGAATTTTTCTTGCCAGAACTATAATTGCTTTTTACAAAAGTTAACACTTTAATGAACTAATGAAATATTAATGCACAGCTTCCAATAGCAGCCAGTCATGTTTTAATACAGGCCACTATACTGCAGTTTGGAAGTTTGTACTTTGGTAGTTAATCATATTCTTTGACATGGATGTAGTTGGTCTCAAAATATAGTTTTCATAATGCTGACATGAACACAAACACACATTGGGTAATATTAACCTGATGAACATGTTTGGAATACATTCATTTTAATCATTTGTCTGATCTCATGTTAAACATTAAATATCATGCTTGAATTATATGTTTAGGCAAACCTTTTTATTTCATTTTGAATGGAATAGGGAAGGGTTATAACCCCTATGATCTCTTTTGTGCTGTCTGTGTCCTGTTCTAGAGACTTCCCTTTACTTCTTGTCCTGGGAATCCAACAGCAAATAAAAAGAAAATCCACAGCATCATCTTCCTCTAATGTCTACTATAACATTTTGGACTTCCCCTCACTTTCTATTTCTGTGACAGGAGAACAGAGGGGGTAAAACAAACTTGACAGAATGTCTAATTCTCCTCTACTCTATCCAAAAACTAAAAAAGAAAAACTTTGTCATTGCATGCACTCTGATTAACGTATGATTGTGAAATTTTATAAAATAATTTATAATGGGGCATTACAGGTAAAACTAGCATTTTAATCAGTTTTTTTTGCTGCAATTTTAACCAGGACAACAGTTTATGTTGTTAGTCCTAGTTTTCCATTTTTAACAATTGGGAAGCTTAGAATGACCATTCTAACAAAGATTGAGAGTTATAAGTATTGGAAAAGGTTCCAGCTTGTATCTTTTTGGGCACTAAAGGATATTGAGTTCAGCTGTTCAGAGGTAAAAATTTTGCTATATTTATAACAAATACACCAAAACTTAAACTTTGAATTTCCTTTTACCATCTTACAAGTAGCAGCTAACGAATCATTAAATTTTACATTGTGCTCATGATAAGTGTAACAAAAATATAGAAATGCATTATTTCTTTGACTTAAATTAACAATTTATAACCTAGAATTAATAATGTTAGCTATGATACTAAAACTATTGTTGTAAAATTATTTTTTAAATAAAAATATAATGTTTAAAATATAATGGTACAGCTGACTTAGTCCACAATTCTATGTATTTACAATATATTATTGAATATCTGAATATATTATTAATATATGTATTTTTCTCTCTCTTTGATTTTCTAGTGAACTTATGTGAAAATAAATGAACACTGTGTTTGGTAGCATCATTTTTGTTGTGTAATACAAAACACCATCACTATTAATCTGTGTTCTACAGTATTAACAAGAAAAAAACAACAATAGCTTCCAATAAACATTTGTCACTTGTGTTTAAAATATTTCATATAACACCATAACTGAATTATATATCCTATATCATGTATTATACAATAACTGAATTATATTGCTCTGAGTTTTAAGCACACAATTTGTGTATAGTTAGCATTATTTTTGAAAACCTTAACAGTCAAGTTACTAAACATTTTTTAAGCAGTTATATTTGTTTTCATGCACAGAATAAAACTGTGTACAGAATTCAAATGTAGTTTTTCATCTATAAATGTAATGTTAGTTTAAAAAAAGTAACATTTTAGTGATTTATTAATTGATATTGAATTGAGTAAAGCAAAAAAAATGTATACAATCGATATACTGTTTTGGAAATCTTCAGCTGGTGGTTTTTGAAACAGATTTGCCATAAATAATGATTAAAAGTATACTTCTATATACATTAAATTTCATTAAAAGTAAATGTATTGCACCTAATCAATACATTATATATTAAATATACAGTATATAAGTAAAGTTATGTTTATAAAGACATTTGATATATAACAGATCATGGCAGACTGTATAAAAGACTTTAGATAGACAACTTATTCGTGGACATTTTGCCATATTGCAACAAAGCAATCCTAGTATGTAAAATAAGTTCCAAATAATCTAATTTCCAATGCTGTCTGCATAATACTATTTAAAAAAGTATAGAGATATTTGAATATTTTATTTTGTTTAGGCTGAAAATACTGTAGTATTGTTCTAAGTGTAATAATACATAGCAGCCAATAAGGTTTAATTTACTTATTGATACTGCCACTGCCCTACTGTGTTTGGTCATTTTGAAACTTTTGAAACTTCATCTGGCCTAAAACAATAACATTAGTGCTGATGGACAGGCAATTTACTTGCATAAGAGTTTAAATTGGTATTTGTGTCCCAGTGGAGCCCCTTAGATTCTAGGCCCAGAATGTACATATGGCCCTAAGCTAAGGTTGAGCCCCGTCACCTCTGACACTCTGTCTCTGGTCTTTCCACTGTCAAATAAATATTCCTTTAATAGTCACTGAGACTCTAGCTTTGACAGTTAAACAGCATGGGGCCAAAGGATGGTGGGGCATATTCTTAATTTAAAAAGAAATTAATGACCTGTGTTCAACCTGTGTCTAGGATTTTAAAGTACTCCACAGGGAAGCAGGACTTAATTTGAAGATGGTTGCTTTCAGGCACTGTTGTTGCCTTAGGCACTTTATAGGACAGATCAGATTTACTTAAAGTGTATTTCAACTTTTGCAGTCAACTTTGAGAAAACCCCACTATGTGTTTTGTGCTATGTGTTCCTATTCACAAATCATACCTAAAAACAAAAAAAATCATTCCTACCTTTTAGATGTTTCTTAGGAGAGGGAATCATGGCTAACTGCAATCATTTCTCTACAAGTTCAGTGTGAGTCTTAAAACTTCATGAGCTTCTAAATCTTTAACCCTTTGTTAAGACAGACAGTGTTCAAATCCAGTCTACAACTGACAATGAGATCTGTCAGCACAGTATAGACAGGGTTAATTATTGGAAAAGCAGCTCCTCAGTCCCCTTATAAACAAAGAGAACTAAGTAGGGTTTTTCAGCGCTGGAGTATCCAGAAAAGAGAATCTAAAAATGTGGCTTTAAAAATGGAAATACACTTTAAGTCCATATGATTCAGTCACATACAAAAAGCTAACATTATTTAAATATCTGCTGTACAGATTGTCTATCTTTAAATGACCAATGCATAAATGTGCAGGGGGTTGATTTACTAAAGTCAAATAAACTGTGCACTTTGGAATGTGCAGTTGCACTCTGCAAGAACAGTTGCTCCAGAACTTAGTAAATGAGCAGAAACTCTGCTGACTTCTATCATACAATCATTTTGAATCAAAAATGCTGTTTTTTAATTTTCCTTGCATGTGATTGGGTATTCTTTAAGTGAAACTTTACCTCATTTCAGTCTTGCCAACCGTCAGTATTTTTACTGGCAGCCAGTAAAAAATGGGCACTTTACTCCTGCCAGTAAATGCCAGTGACGGGAAAAGGTTGCCAGTAAAAAATATGGCTGTAACACTTGGCCCGGCCAAAACCATTTGAGTGCCTTCTACAGTGTATTTGGGCATCGCTTGCGGGTGACGGGTCTGGTGGAAACAGTGCCTGAGCATTGTGTGTGATGTCATGGTGCAAAGAAGCTGAGCCGAGCAGCTGGAACCTGGGAGCGGGACTGTCAGTGCTGTTTGGACTGGAGTGGACTGAAGGGACCATCTGGCATGGAGAGAGACTGTCACTGTGACTCAGGAGGCAACGTGCCATGTCGGTGAGGTGTCATCATCATCTGTGCTGCTGCACACTGCTGTCAGAGTCGCAGTGAGAGTCAATTTCATGTGTGTGTGCACCTGCCCGTTTTCACTTCTTGTCCTCCTGAGTCCTGTCCCTGAGCTACTAACTTACAAGTAAATCTATTGTATTTACTATCGTAAAAAAAAATAAGAACTTTTTTTTGCCTTAATATCTACCATAAATCATATTGCTAATTGCATTTTTTATTGTTTGTATCCTAAATGCTAAAATGTGCACTTAAAATTGTAATTTTGTAACTTTTGGAAATGCCAGTAAAAACTTGGCTGTGCCGGTAAATTTTGGGTGTTGTGTCAGTAAATTTCAGTCTGGTAGGCTGGCAACACTGCCTCATTTACTAAGCTCTGGAGCAACTGCACATGCAGAGTGCAACCGCACATTGCAAAATGCACAGTCAATTTGCCTTTAGTAAATCAACCTGCAAATGTTCTGCAATTTTTACTTGATAATCTGCTAATCTGCCTTTTTTAAGTCTACCTCTATAAAAGGTACATTTAAAAAAAAGTTACATATAAATATATAGTATAAAGTATGCTTTATGTGTTTTTTAGATTGTAAGCTCTAACGAGCAGGGCCCTCTGATTCCTCTTGTACCAAATTGTAATGTAACTGTAATGTCAGCCCTCATGTTGTAAAGCACTGAGCAAACTGTTGGCGCTATATAAAACTTGTATAATAATAATAATAATAATCATTACCAGACTAGAAAGTACAGGTGACCAACAACTCGACAACTTCAGTGTAATTGAAGTCACCACCCTTGAACAGGAATGTGACCTGTGGTCAGATAGTGCTACTGAAGTGAGAACATTCTCAACCAGAACTGATAGAGCAAAAGCTTAAACCGTTATATGTCATCAAGGAAGACACCAGTTTAAGGCGTAATTCTGCCCTCCAACAATAGTAGCCACCTTCTGATTCTAGGGCCACACAAAAGGCAATAATTCAGTTTACATTGAAACCAAATCGAGTGGACCTTTAGTGAACCTGTCCTTTAATAACTCTGCCAGCTCCTTGAATATTTACATGATCGTTAATCTTTTCTCTGGCAAGATCCTGGCCACTTCCTCTTCATACTGTGCATGCGCATCACCACTCCTTTCATTCCTATGAATAAGTTGTACTCTGAGGGACCATTGGGAGCTTGCATGAGTATGGCTTGCCCATTGGAATAAATGAGGCAGCAGTGCATATGCAATATAAAAAAGGAGTCATCTGAGATATTGTCAAAGCAAGAAAAAAAAATACTGGATTGGAGAGCAAGCCAAGTTTTGTCCCAGGTGGGCTGCACTCAGGGAGGTGGGGATTTATTCAAGGATAACTTCACTAATGGTGAAGTTGTATTAAAAAAAACAGGTTTCTTTATGTATGTTTTATTCAGGGGTTATGAGCTGCTTATTTTCTATCATGGTATACTAATTTTAAATCATATGAAGATGAATATACCTTTCTAAAACAACCCTTCACTACTGATACAAATTTTCTGCAATATTGCTGAATGTATATCTATTATATTGCAATATATTCAATATTTTTCACTGAAAATTACCATAACAGCTAGGGCTAATCAGTGCACCACTGAATGGTCATGTCAGAGTTTGCTGATCTCTGAGTTTTCTGATACAAACTTCTGTGTGAACATGAAAGGTTTCAAGATATCTTTTCCAGCAAACCACTTCTCCACAAATAGGGTCATGTCTGAAAACACTGCAACTTACTTATCCCTTTCATTATTCAAGAATATTATTCTGCTATTGGGCTAGAAATGGTATATTATTATATTACTTATATGCTTTCTAAAAAAAAAGATATACAAGTTTCAAGTAAAGCAATACAAGTTCATAATATAATTAAAATAAAAAAAATACGTTATACGTGTATTTAGGGGGGTTTTTTCATTACAACCAACAACACCTTTACTTTGTTGCTGTAACTTACTCTGTAAATACAATTAAATTCCTTTCTTCTTCCCTTATCATTGTGTAGGCTTTTAATGCATAAGCCCAAAAAAAAGGTTCAAAGATTATATTTTGCTTTAAAAGAACTACATGAATAGCTGTGCTTACAGAATTCAGTGGGGAGGCAGTAAAGAAGGAGCATTCTTTTTGCACAAACAATAAACAAAATCTGAAACAGTCCATAGGTGCAATAGATACTTCAAGGTTCAGGAAATACAGAACATTTTGTTTATGTCATTGATCATTTTGACTCTGCTATCAGATTTGCGTGCCACTGTAGAGAACGTTCAGAATCAACAATATAAGAGGGTAAGACATTATGGGTATATACTGAGTTATAAATTAGCAATAAGTAGCACATTTTTTATTTTTATTTTACCTTGGACAAACCAAAACCACAGTGATGGTTTAGGACATACACTGGCATTCAGAGGATTGGTGTTGAAAAGGGATATTGGTATAGAACTTGGAAAATATGAAAAGAGGCTTTTTTACAGGCATGCATTAAAAACTGGAATGGTCAACTTTGTGTACAGTAGATTAGAAGAAGTTTCTATACAAACACCATGCTTCATAAAATCCAAGTATAAAAATTTTACAACGCACTATACATGTGTCTAAAGCTCTATATAAAACATTGACCAGTATCACATTATTACATAAACTTGGCACTAAAAGAACATACAATACTGTTTTTTTTTGTAATCAGTCACTTATATAATAATTAAAAATCACTTTAAACAGTATACAATGTGCACTTTTAAACATGTTAAAATCTGTGTGAAACAAGTGAGCCTCTATTAGTCTCCGTGTAATAATATTTTATCCTTTTCAATATATCTTATTTTACAAAACAACAGCCAGAAAATAAAATATCCTTTTAGAAGTGAGTTTCTTTTTCTGTAATGGCCGATATGGTTCCATCACCTGTAAGCCTGGCGTCACAGTCGTTGATGGCATTTGTACAGGCAGCAGCTGCAAGTTTCCCTCTCATTTTCAAGTCTGGGCTGGGTATTATCAGCTTTTTGAATCTCTGCAAAAAATGTAGTTTTTGAATTAGTTGTACACAAATGTAAAAAAAGGGCAAGTCAAGCTAATAAATCTTTATAAAGCAAAGAAAATGTAATGACGTCTGCACCACTCTCTGCCATATTACACTGTGAGTGCAGGGTACCATGTTTGCACTCTCTGTGACAGCCTGCTCCCACATTATATCCTCAGTCTTCTTGGATGAATGACACTGGGTGTTATCCAGAAGACTGAGAACATCCAGTAGAGGAAAGCAATCATTGTGAGGAACAGTGCTGGATAGTCAGAACTGCTTTTATATTTTAAACTATTTAAACCTTTTTTTATTTTAAACTATTGAAAACGTCTTATTTTGCAAAAAATTGAAAACCCAGTGGTGATTAAATACCACCAATCAAAAGCTCTATTTGTGTGAAAAAAATTATACAAAATTCATATGGGTACAGTGTTGCATGACCATGTAATTATCATTCAAAATGCGACAGTGACAAAAAACTGAACATTGGCCTGGGCAGGAAAGGGGTGAAAGTGGTTAAATACATCTATAATAAATCTACGGGGTAAGAAATAGTTAAAGTGATTGTAAAGTCATGTTTTTTTTTTTTTTTAAGCAGCTTGCTATAGGGGCACTCAATCCAAGCCATAGCTCCCTGTGCCTATTCAGACCCGGGCTCGTCCCCTTTCTCTCCCCATTGGCTGACTTACTTTGATTGACAGCAGCGGGAGCCAATGGCGCCACTGTTGTGTCTCAGCCAACCAGGAGGGAGAGTCCCGGGATGACTGAGGCACTCGTAGACATCGCTGGATAGAGGCTCAGGTAAGTATTAGGGGGGCTGAGGGGGGCTGCTGCACACAGAAGGCTTTTAATCTTAATGCATAAAAAAAACTTCTGACTTTACAACCACTTTAAGTGTAATGAAATGTGTGCCACTTCCTTGATCACTGGATGTTCTTTACAATATACACTTTTATTCATGCTGGGCAGTACAGCTTTCACTATACCTCTGGTGCTCCGGCATGACACTTGTGGCTCCCTTACACAAAAGCCACACTATAATTTTTCTGCTCCTCCTTTCTTTTTGTCCACGAACTGAAAACCTTGTATTCTGTGAATCTATTAGCAGAATACAAATAAATAATATACAAGGAAAAGAATGGTTGGACATGCAGTTTGTGTGTAAAAGAACTGCAACTCTAATGCCCCATACACACGATCGGACTTTCCGCCAACAAAACCTTGGATTTTTGCTCAAAGGTTGTTGGCTCAAACTTGTCTTGCATACACACGGTCACACAAATGTTGGCCAACAATTATGAATGTGGGAACGCGGTGACGTACAAGATGTACGACGAGCTGAGAAAAAGAAAGTTCAATAGCCAGTGCGCCTCCTTCTGCTTGATTCCGAGCATGCGTGAACTTTTGTGCGACGGACTTGTGTACACATGATCGGACTTTCTGACAACAAAGTTTTGTTGGCGGAAAATTTGAGAACCTGTTATCAAACATTTGTTGATGGAAAGTCTGACAGCAAATGTTCGATGGAGCATACACGTGGTCGGACTTTCCAACAACAAGCTCACATGCAACATTTCCCATCGGAAAATCAGACCATGTGTACGCAGCATTAGGCTTCATGTACACTATAGCTCCTGAACTTGAGTTTAGGAACTTTTGGCCTTTTTTTCACCAAAGCTCCCAAAGCTCCTAAACTCAACTTCATGAAAGCCTATGTGTCAATGTACACATAGGCTTTTAGCAGAGTTAAGGCGCTGCTTTAGTTACGGCAGGTTCAACCTCCCTTTCCTGAATGCAGAAGAATCGTGGAAGAAGGATAGGAACGTGTTGACCACCGTCCGCAAAATGCAGCAAAATCACAGTAAAAGTAAGATTTTGACACATTTTGTGTTTTCCCGCAGCGGGCGGTTAAAGTAGGCTATGTGTACATGAAGCCTTATAATGGAACGCTTTTGCTTTACTTCCTAGTATGAATAAATGTGTAAATTGTAAAGAACAGTCAGCGATCCAGGAGGTGACATACATCTCATTACACTTAACTATTTTGTTAGACATGCTTCTTTTTAAAGCCAACATGTCCCAAGGGTATGGTACCCTCTTCATAAATAAATGACTCATCACAAAGCTATATCCTGTATAACAGAGGTAAAACCTGCACCTTATAGGCTTTAAAAAAGAAAAAAAAAGAGTTGGCTATGGCGCAGGATAATTCTGTAGCTGTTTATATTCTGCATATTACATCCTATCAGGACAACATTGGGTAAGTTACCTGGAAAAACTGTGTAACAAAATGTCCCACACTCCGCTTGAGTGCTTTCGTCATATACCACTTCCTCCCAGTCTAAATATAGATATCAGATATTCCAACCACTCACAAGCACAAAACAAGACAATACTTGTACAAGCACAAAACTTGACAATACTTGTGTATAAACCTTGCGCCAAAAATTGTGTAAAGGTAACTAATTAAATATAAGCTGCTTACCCCCTAAACTAGATTAGAGTTCTAGTGCAAGTGAAAAGGTAGACTGTGGGGGGCGCTAGGTCTATATAAACGGTGAACTGAATATCATCTAAATTGTTATGTTCAAACAAAATAGATATAAACACATCAGTGTACCATACAAAAATAATAAATATGTGTATAGACTATATACCACAAGTGCATATGACAAAAGGATGACAACCATGCAATCCCTGCATATAGGGTAAAACGATATCTTAGTGACAAACAATATAAATTTCAATAAAAGTGTATGAAAAATTGAACAAATGAAAATAGTCCACATGCAATTGTAGGATAATAGACAAATCAATATAAATGAATCTTCCACTGTTGCAAGATATATCAATGAATAAAAGGGAATCTTCCTCTGTATGGTTGAACAACCTCCACCAGCTGTAGTATACACCCAAAGTGCTCAGAATGTGGATGTCCGCTTACCAGAAGATGTTGATCTGTTTAATTAAAAAGAGGTCAATAATAGCCTTTGTAAGATTTGGCTTGCTGCCATGGTATGGATAAGCCTTATAGGTAACCTGTTCCTCTCCCCCAGTAGAATATCAGGAAATATAAAGAAGGATACAAGAAGGACTGGAATAGTGTAATCCCATTTATTAAAAACGATTAAAAACAGAAAGCCAAACGGCTGCTTACATTTGGGAGTGCCCTCGCTTGGCACTGAGGCTGAACCACTCGCATGATCTATTAGCTCCGCTCTGCACGTGGTAGCTGGAGTGTGCTTCACCAACAGCTGCCGACAACCACAGGGACCGGAATGAGGGATGAGGATTGCATAACCAAGCACGCCTCGACGTACGTTTCGATTCCTGTCTTCAGGAGGCCATTCCGCTTTCTGTTTTTAATCGTTTTTAATAAATGGGATTACACTATTCCAGTCCTTCTTGTATCCTTCTTTATATTTCCTGACGTTCTACTGGGGGAGAGGAACAGGTTACCTACAAGGCTTATCCATACCATAGCAGCAAGCCAAATCTTGCAAAGGCTATTATTGACCTCTTTTTAATTAAAAAAGTCAACATCTTCTGGTAAGCGGACATCCACGTTCTGAGCACTTTGGTTGTATACTACAGCTGGTGGAGGTTGTTCAACCATACAGAGGAAGATTCCCTTTTATTGATTCATATATCTTGCAACAGTGGAAGATTCATTTATATTGATTTGTCTATTATCCTACAATTGCATGTGGACTATTTTCATTCATTCAATTTTTCATACACTTTTATTGGAATTTATATTGTTTGTCACTAAGATATCATTTTACCCTATATGCAGGGATTGCATGGTTGTCATTCTTTTGTCATATGCACTTGTGGTATATAGTCTATACACATATTTATTATTTTTGTATGGTACACTGATGTGTTTATATCTATTTTATTTGAACATAACAATTTAGATGATATTCAGTTCACCATTAATATAGACTTAGCGCCCCCCACAGTCTACCTTAATACTTGTTTAGTTGCTGAACATGGACTCTTTTATTAAAACCAAAATACAAGTTTTATATACAGTAAAAGAGGAGGTTCCTCCCTCCTGCTCATATTACTCTAACAATACAACTGTAACCAGAAACAGAATTATAAAGAGCTAATTAACTAATCCCTTAAAGCATGCGATGTGACTCCATGCCCTCCTGAGCATTGTTATGATCAGGATTTCACTACAGGTCAAACTTGTTGTCACCGAGCTTTACCTCAAGGGTCCCCAGGCATACAGCTCACAAAGAACACCGTTCCCCCGAATGCCAGGGCCCATAATTGGTAGGCAAGAGGCTAGCATTCAGTCCCCTCCAAAAGCCTCTGTCCCAGGTGAGTCTGTCACAAACTGGTTTTAAGTTTAACCCCGAAAAGGATAAAAGTAAAAGTGAGATCAGCACCAGAAAGCCAGAGCTGGAGACTATCATTGAAGAACTCCAATGAGAAAAACTGTTATGAAGTAATGAAATAACTTGTTATTTGGCACTGAAATTGTAGATTTAGCAAAAAATATTATTTACATAGTATGAAAAATAACATATTTTGTTAAATTTAGATTGCACCGTTGATATAAACAATGTATGCAAGGAAGAATCCAGATGTCCTGTAATTGGTATTATCATCTTACCTCCGATAAAGTTCCTTCAGTCTTCCACACCTTTACGATTATCCACAGTGGAATGCACACCATTGATGAAAGGGCCATCATCCAGCCTATTCCATAACCCCATGGTGGGTATGTATATACATTATTGTACTTTAGAGGCTTGTACTTCACCAAGAAGAATATGAATATGCTCTAAAACAAAATTTAAATAAACTGCATTCACAAAAAAACATAATGTTCATACATAAATACAATCTCATTTATGAAAACTTTTCAATATGCAGATTCTAATCTGCTGTGGTAAATGAAAGCTAAATAGCAAATACATGAATGTGATTGTTTTTTTATGGGGCAACACAGAGGTCTGTTATGCCAAAAACATCACACCACCAATCAGGACCAATAAATATTTATCAGCTCCAGTATCAGAGCTGTTACTGAATAGTTAAGGACTATTTTATGTTGTTCATAGGATATAATATTGATCTGTATGCGTTTTTAGAACCAGAGATGGGCAAATCAATCCTCCGCATTCAAATTTCAACTGATATGCTCAGTAGGAAAACCGATTATCTTCTGGTGGTTTGCTCCAAACATATTTTGTGCCATTTTACCTTCTGTTAATATACACTGGGCTCCTCCATGCCTCATATGCTTTCTCTTCTACCTATGCTTTCCCAAGCTATTTCAAAGTCAAGCGACACAAAATTACAGCAAAAACCTACTTCCTTTCCAACAGTGCCTTCATCTCCAGTACTATTCAGGAAGCAGGCTTTAAAATCCCTTTTGTTAGTACCATGCCCCCAAAACTCTGCATAAATTCTTTCCACAGTGCTCCCCCTTTTGTTGGAGATGTAAAAAACACAAGGGCTTCTATTTCTCTATCATCTGGTCCCACCCGAATATAGGGTGAAAAAGAAAAAGTTGAGAACCAAATAAATGGGTAAAGCTGCCTACATCCCTAACTTAAACCTAGCACATAATGTAAAAATGCCCTGAGACTTTAACAGACAGTAACTTAGTATGGTAAAATATAACAAAGCTAAAATTAGCAATCTAACTCATTCCTCACAACTCCAGAGCATTGCAGTGTTCAGTCACAACAGCAACTATAACCTCCAACTAACTTATTCCTCCATCATCTTCACCACTGCCATAAATACACGAAAAAAGAAAATGAAGACAGGTTCAGTTTTATAGTATGCTGGTGGTTGAAGGTTAGAGCAGAGAACAAAACTGACAGGCAGAGTTCCAATACTATCCTAGTTCCCTGCTTTGCTCCCCAGAGCAAGCAGACCACATAGTGGGGAGGGTTCTTTGGACTGTTGATTAGCATGTGAGTGCTTGCCAGTGTGTGGCTGCATTTATGAGCAGCTTTCCAATGTAGACTTTATGTGGTGAGCCGATCCCTTTTTCACTGCATGTAAGTGTATTTATTAAATAAGGAACTGTTTTTTTTTACATGGAGAGCACTACATGCTCTTTTTTCTCTTTTTGAGCATTACGTCTGGGCTAAATTCTTGAATACAGTGAGTGTTTGATGCTGGCTAATGCTTTTCCCAGCTATTTAAAGGAACCTGCGAGATTTATATATGCATGGATATTAATATAAAATAACTTTTCTTACATATTAATTGGATTGGTTAATTTAGGATATCACACTATTTATTATATATCACACTATATATTATATATTACTTTATGGTATATTTGAAGGATTTGAAGAAGGCCCACCTCCTTGATACCACATATACATGTGAGCTCAGCAAAAATTAGTTAAGTAATGTCCAAATTACTGCTGAATAAACAGGCCTATGGCAGAAATGTAGTAACACTCCATGCCTTTGGTTTATCTGTACTAAATTTGAGCCTAAAATTGCTTTTTAAAATTATTCTGTACACTTTGATTTACTAAAACTGGAGATTGCAAAATCTGGTGCGGCTGGGCATGGTAGCCAATCAGCTTCTAACTTCAGCTTGTTCAATTAAGCTTTGACAAAAAAAAACTGGAAGCTGATTTCTGTGTTTGAGCTGCACCAAATTTTGCACTTTCAAGTTTTAGTAAATCAACCCCTTTGTCTTTAGTAAATTTAGCTTAGCCTTTTCAACTAAAATTGTCCTACTGCTGGCCGCTATACTACATCATTACAATTATACACTACTGAACACTGTTGTGTCTACTGAGGTCTCTTAATCCTTGTGATAAAACACCTACCTGTGCTTTTTATCGTTTTTAAATTTGGACCTAATATAGCTTTTAAAGGTTCTGCTGCTGATGGCCAGTTTTATACTGCTGGGGTGCTCAACCATTTGAAGAGCAAGGGCCACATTGAAATCAAACAGTTCAGAATTTCAAAAATCTTTATTTTGAATAGCATAATGAAGATTTTAAACAACAACCAGGATCATTTCTGTGGGACCAGTCCCCGTTGCATGTTTACCCACTGTTTAATCACAATCACAAAAAGAAAGAGTGGATGGCACTAGTGTGAACACTGACTTTTTACAAAGAGTCTATGTTTATTTCAGTGGTTGCAGGGGGAAAATGGAAAGGATAGGTTACTGTATATGCAGCCACCACCACCGCTCCTGTCCAGGCCAGTGGCGGCTGGTGAAGTTTTAGGATTGGGGGCCCCAGACCCCTCCCTTCCTTTTCTGCCCATCCCACTTTGCATAAGCCCCACCCCTTATATAATCCACCCACTCCATTCCCTGTATTCCACCCATAGTGTAAGGAGTATACAGCCCAGCATCACAGGACAGGGTATACAGCCCAGCATCACAGATAGGGTATATAGCTCAGCATTACAGATAGGGTATACAGCTCAGCATTACAGATAGGGTATACACGCGGCTGGAGTAGCAGAGAGACAGAGATAGTATGATGATGACCGTCCTCCTGTCCTGTAGTCAAACTATACAGCTATATACACCCACATCTTCCTTCCTGACTGTATATGGAGACCTTCCTCCATCATCACTGTCACTGCAGAAGTACAGATATACATCATCTGTCTCTATCTCTCTGTCTCTCTGCTCCTCCAGCTGCGTGATTGTGCCCAGGCCCAGTCTGCACTGGCTGCTCTGGTGGGGAGAGAAGTGGGGAAGCTGTGTAATGTACGCCTATGCAGAGCGTTGGCTGTCAGTGCTGGGAAAATCATCAACAGGCCCGCTGGAAGCACTAAGATGGTTGGTGCTGCTTAGCTAAGTAACTTAGCTTACTGTCCATTCTGTCAGGCCGTGCTCTCTGAGTGGCGGGGAAACCAGAAGTGACTTTTCCGCCTACCGTCCCCTGGACCCGCCAATCAGGTGCAACAGGGTGGAATGGAATCATGAATGATTCGATGTAGAGTGGGACTGGGAGTGTAAATCTGACGCATGGCAAGCTTTTCAGCTGCAATCACCCGATTGCAGCAGTCAAGCTTCTAGTGGACAGCTCAGTGTTTTGTGACCGGACGCTCTTAAAGGGCCACACAGCTTTGGGGGGCAGCGCCCGAGCGCCCCCTATTGACAGGCCACCACTTGTCCAGGTGTAAAACAGAATTTGACAGGGAAGCATTCAGGAGATTTGAATGTGCACCAAACCTGCAGGATATAATAGAAGTCTATGGCTTAATGCAGCTAACCCACAGGTGCCCTGCGCTGCACCCACAGATCAGTGTGAAAGCAGCCTAATAGTTGTTGCCCTTTCATAGGTGCTAATATGCCCAATGCAAAAGCGTAGTGTATGTGTTGTTTAATACACTGACCTTCTTTTTCTCTTCCAGCTTCTGCTGACATTGCTCTCCAGGCTGCTAGAAAGGTCCCAGGCAAAGTGTACTTGGTATTAGACATGTGCATTAGTTTTCGTCCGAATGCATTTTCATCTGAATGACGGGTATTTTCGTACTTGTTTTAACTAACGATAACGAAAGTGCAGAATCCGAAAACCGAAAGATCCGACATAAACAAATGCTTTATTTTCGCTTTCGTTGCGACAACAGTTCGATATAGATAGAAGATTCGACATGACGCTGACAATAGTGATCTGTGTCCATCGAACCTGTGGTCGAATGTGCCTAACCTTAGCTCTATTAGTCCAAGATTATTCTACATAGAGAGAAAAGATTCGACATAGAGAGAAAAGATTTGATACTATAGAGACAATAGCAAAAAAAGTTGAATGTGCCTAACCTAACTCTATTAGTCCAAGATTATTCTACATAGAGAGAAATGATTCGACATAGAGAGAAAAGATTTGACATAGAGAGAAAAGATTTGACAAAGAGAGAAAAGATTCTACATTATAGAGACAATAGCAAAAAAGGTTGAATGTGCCTAACCTAACTCTATTAGTCCAAAATTAATTGACATAGAGAGAAAAGATTCAACATGAAGATTCGACTAAGCAGTCGCCGTGAACAGACATTTATGGACAAATGTTTCGCCCATAGGCTATAGAAGAATTCTAATGTTGGTTTACTAGTAATAATAATTAATAAATATAATTATTACTAGTGTCATACAACATTAAAATTGTACTATAGCCTGTAGGCGGAACATTCGACCGGAAATGTACAATTGCGGCGTTGTGCAGTTTAGCTGCTCCGTCGAATCTTCTTAGAATATTCGACAGACACCATAAGCCTTCAATGACAGATTCGACCTTAATTGTTTCAGATTTTCAGACAAATGCATTTTTTAACGAAACAAAATAAATAAAAACGAATTTCGGGAGTAGCTAAAAAAAATGTATTTTTCAGACGAAAATGAAATTCCGAAATGAAATATTTCAGTGTGCACATGGTTACTTGGTATCACTCCACCTGGGACAGGAGCCAGCACTACAGAGAAAGCATCAGCTTACGCGTCTCTTGCTCTCTCTGTGGCCACCTGCTTTCTCTGCTGCTGGCGCTGGCTAGATGCACTATGATGCTCTGGGATTGTGGGTCAGCAACCCATTGATTGTGATCTGGGTTTGCCAACCCACCATTCCAGATCATGGGCATGCTCTTCCCTGGTTTAAGGTCACAGGCCACAACAGAGGGCTCTGTGGGCCACATGTAGGACAAAATAAGAACAGATGACAGGTGATAAAATGGTTGGGTCTGGGCTAGTGTTTTGCTCTCAGCTCTATCAAAGTTCATGTCACTGCTCTTTTTATCTTGTTTTAGAGACCATTGGTGTCTACCTGATTAAAAGACCTAACATGCTTCAGTAGTGGCCTTTTTAATATTAGAGACATAACTCTTTCCTCTATCACCTAAAAGATGGGATTCCTAGCAGCCATCACCTTTGCAAGGTCAGTGAGTGATCTGGTTGCATTATTGTTAAAGTAATCCATTTTTTTGCATAGGAACAAGATTGTGTTGAGGTCTAGGACTTCTTTTCATAAAGGTAGTATCCAGTTTGCATTGCTGTCCCTGCTTGTTGTTGCTTTACCAGGGCAGGGATGGCCATACAATGAAAAACATTAGCAGTTTAAATAGAAATAAAAAATAAAATGTGTAAAAAAAAAAAATGTAAATACCTGCAACAAATATAACATACACAACTGCCAGTCCATGACAGTTGATGTCCCCATCCAGACTGCCTTTCTGATTTGTTTTCCCTTGTGAAGAAAATTATGAGGAAGAGCAGTCAGCCTGAGGCAGTATAACTCGTTGCTCATATTTATGCTACTACCTGCCTTTTCCCCTGCATTCCCCCTATAAATTTCTTCCATCCACTTCCTGCTGCCTGCCCTCCCCCTGCATTGTGGAACAGCAGGTAGCCTTTTTGCACAGGGGCAGGTGGTGTTTTGTCCTAAGACTCTTTTTTTTTAAGCCAATACCTAGTTTACACTGCCGTCCCTGCCTGTAAATGCTTCACTTGGACAGGAGTGGTCTTACAAGGAAAAAATTAATAATTCAAAAAAAATCGGTAAATACTATAATAATAACATAAAAAATAAAAAAACAACACTATTTCCTTATGCAGAGCTGCTGCCACTCACTTTAGCTCTTACCGACCTTTTTTATTCAATGAAAAGAAAAAGAAGAAAGACAAATTTATTAATATATCAATATCAATTCTTCAGCTGGCATTTTATTTCCTGTCATACAAATATAGAGCTAGATGCAAGAAAGTGGATTTTTTTTTTAATTCAACTTCACCTGTTTCTAAAACCTAAAAGATACATTTACCAGTAAAGTGAAACAGACATCTGATGGCTGTTTTTTATGTCAGCTATTACCACCCGTCAACCACTACTACCTTTTAGCTGTAGAGGCAGTGGCTGGGTGTGTTCACATGACACAGCTGCAATTATACCCCCTGTTGCTTTGAGCAAGTGCAGCCCCACACTAACTGTGACCTATTCAAGTGAATGGTGGCACTCTACAAGTGCAGTGTGGAGTTCAACGGGTTAAGTGCTCTCTGAAGAGTGATATGATCGCAAATCGCTCTTCAGAAATCAAAGTACATGTGAATGAGCCCCTACATATTCTCACCCTACCCCCAACAGAACTATATTTAAAAAGCCATTTGCAAACAAACCATCCCCCCCCCCCCCCCATGCAGTCCCAGCCTCCAACACTTCTGGGAGCTCAAAGTCCCATGATAATGCACTCATCTAGCATGCAGTAGTGTGTTCTCATAGGATTTTGGGCTCCCCACACTCCTAGAAAGCATTGAGCATCCCCACTCCTGCCTCCTGAGAACATTGAAGGTGGGGGTCCAGCCAAGCATATCTTTCTTAGAGGGAATGGTTTGTTGACAAATGGTTTCCTATTTTTTTCACATTATAATTTTGTCAAGTGTTGAGACATCTGCTTACCTCTATAAGGCTTTCCTGTGAAAGCAAATGAGGCTTGCAGTCCTACTGTCAGGGATGCTGTTGCTGGGACTGTAGAGGCAACATCGAATAATGTGCCTGCCTGCCTGCCTGCTTGCTTGCTTACTCTGCAGCTGGTGGTGCAGGACTGAAGTGCCAGAATGGAGATGTTGCATGATACACCATAAAAAAGCCCTGGCAGCATTGCAAGTAGGACTTGAAGATCTGTCTAACGGGGAGGTCTACATAAAGATTGAAATTCAGCCAGTCCCTGCTGAACTGGACAAATCTCTGTGTGTAGCCAGCTTTACCTTATTCCTTTCTCCAGTAGGTTCCCTGACTCTGACTTGTCCCATTCAGCTTCTATGTCAGTTAGTGGCTGGGGTCATACTCCAGCCTCCCCATCATACCATACAAGGTTAATGTCCCTGTATGGTATGAGATGATGTCACGGCTTTGGGTGAAGAAAGAGAGCTTGGAATCAGGTATGTGAAAGAGTTGACCCCCCTCCACCTCCCCCCACATTCACACTCAGCCAGACAAACAGAAAGTACTAAACCCAGCTTGGAGTGTCAGTGAAAAGGAAGCAATTGGAACCATTTATCTATATATGACTTGTCCTTTATCAGAGTATGCAGATATTCAACATTGTAGAGTGTTAAATCCTCTCAGCTGCAAGCTCAAGCATGACCATCAATATAAGGTTCCATTACGGAACTGTCTCTCTATAAATTCAATGACTTGAACTGATTAAGGAAAGGAGTGGAACAATTCTTACCAGGACCCCTGCTGTAGATATCTGTGGTTTGCCTTCAGCTAATGGGAATTGATAGCTATACATGACATGTTCAGCAATCAATAATTTCTAGACTATACCACTGGACAGCACTGAGATACCCTGTATGAACTTTTTTGCAACACGGAGTGTCCATCAGTATTCCCATTTTTTCGTGAGGGGGAATCTGGGTAGTGGAGTTAATGGGGAGAATAGTGGTTTTAAGATGTTATGTCTTTTTGTGTTCAAGTTATTGGTCGGACACCTATTTGCGCCGCCTCTGATGTGCCCTACTCTTTTTATTTTTTCATCAATAAAGTAGTCCTGTTGAATTATTGGTATATAGGAGGCATCCCGTCTGTCAGACGAACCATCATTGCTCATTAATTGATTGATTAGCGGTGTGGATTCAACAGGGTTTTTATTTTTATTAGTCAGACAAACAGAAACCCTCCTGTGAGGATGGCAGCCACTGGCTGTGGAGTAAGCAGGCATGAATTATCCGTTGCTGCTTCTATTGTCCCGGCTACAGCATCTCTGACAGCAGGCGGCAGAGTGATATTCAGCTGTTAGGGATGCTGAAGCCGGAACTACAAAGGCAGCATCGGAAAATGTGGCCACTTGCCTGCTTACTCCGCGGCCGGTGGCTGCAGTGCTCAAAGGTAGTTAGGCATCCCACTCACAGCGCTACCAGTGTCCATTATTGGAGGAACTAAAATTAAGTTTTTGGACATTCTAACAGAAAAACAGCCCTGGGGTGTGTTTGGGCATTAGGGTGTGCCCTGGCACACCTGGCACACCCCCTGCGCACGTCTATGCCTCCTTCTCATCCTCCCTGCCAACACTTAATGCATAGAATGCATTAAGATAAAAAACCTTCTGCCTTAACAACCACTTTAAGGTATACAAAAAGATAGTATCAGTTTTAAGTTAATATTAAATTTTTATTTTTTATTTTTTTTTAAGTTGCCACCATAATTTCCAATAGAAGGATTTGGTTGTATTTCATGAATGTGTTTGGGGTCCAGCACATGCTGATACTCTTGTACAGTAGTTCAACAATTTCTATAAATTATAATGTTGATTTTGTTATTGGGAAGATATACATTGTCATTGGGACAGAGAGTTAACTGGAGACCAGTTACAGTGCAAGTGTACACGGTGTACGGTCATCTGCCTGCCTTAAGGTTACGTGTTCCCCCATATCAGCCTTGACCCAGGGCACTGATGAAAATAGCACAGAGTAAATTGTACCCCATGTGTAGTAAAAGTGACCCAGTACAAGGTGCCTAGCATAGCCAGAATAACCCACCCCGGTGTAGACCTCTCATGTGACCCTTGCTTGGCTACCAACGAGGATGGAAACATGGAAGTTGTGACAAACAACTCCCCCCTCCCTTAAAAAGCTTTTAATCTTTTGATTAGAAGGAGGAAGAGGAAACACGTTATGTTTGAAACAGAAATTAAAAGTATTAAAGGGGTTGTAAAGGTAAAAGTTTTTTCACCTTAATGCATTCTATACATTAAGGTGAAAAAGCATCCGACAATACCGCCCCCTCAGCCCCCCCGTTTTACTTACCTGACCCCTCGAAAGTCCCGCGCTCGCCCCCGACATCTTCTTCGCTGCTCAGCCTGACCGTTGATTGGCTAGAGTGGATGGATTGAAAGCAGCGCAGCCATTTACTCGTGCTGCTGTCAATCGCATCCATTGACGCAGCACGCAGGGTGGCGGGGCCGAGTGATACAGTGAGCAGCTATGGCCGCCGGCTGCATCATGGGAGCGCGCCTGCAAGCACTCAACACCATGCGAGGGAGCTCGCATGAAGGTGTTGAGTCCTTGCGGGGGGAGCCGAGACAGCCGCTGAGGGACCCCAGAAGACCAGGTTCGGGGTCACTCTGTGCAAAACGAGCTGCACAGTGGAGGTAAGTATAACATGTTTGTTATTAAAAAAAAAAAAATTATCTTTACTGATCCTTTAAGGAAAAACTTCTTTCATTTTCTAAATTAGAAGACATGGGTACATTTTCTAAACAGTTGAAGGAACATCTGAATAACAAAGTTAAGGAATTACAGGACAATTACAAAAGATAACGATGACAAAAATATGTACGAGATGGCAGACCAAGAAAAGAGAAAATATTAGCCACTTACTGAGCACCTCATAGCAGATATACTTCTACAGGACGGCCGTTCTGTTCAGAATAATAATAATAAAAAAATATATCCGCACTTCAGTCTACAGTGGGCGCGCTCAAAGATTACTCAAAGCAGAAGCCGATCTGCAGGTGGACTGGATGTCAGCTGGCACCTGCCAATCGTTGGGCAGAGACACAGGACAGAGCTCTTCCTATGTAAACAAGGCAAAGCTCTGTCCTGTCAGCGGAAAAGTGATGGATTTTGTGTCCCTGCGAAGCTGGGAATAAAATCCATCACTTCCCTGGGTAAAAGCATTACACAGTTTACACCAAAACACTGGCTGGGCACACAGTTAACCCTTTGATCGCCCTAGATGTTTAACCCCTTCCCAGCCAGTGTCATTAGTACAGTGACAGGGCATATTTTTAGCACTGATTACTGTATTAATGTCACTGGTTCCCGCAAAGTGTCAAAAGTGTCAGTTAGTGTCTAAATGTCTGCCATAATTTTGAAGTCCCACTATAAGTTGCTGATCACCACCATTACTAGTATATAAAAAAAAAAAAAAAAACTCCAGTATATATCCCATAGTTTGTAGACACTATAACTTTTGCGCAAACCAATCAATATACGTTTATTGGGATTTTTTTTACCAAAAACATGTAGCAGAATACACATTGGCCTATATTTATAAATGAATTTGATTGGATATGTTTTATAGCAGAAAGTAAAAAATATTGTTTTTTTTTTTTTTTAAATTGTCGGCTTTTTTTTGTTTATAGCACAAAAAAAAGAAAAACGCAGTAATGATCAAATGCCACCAAAAAAAACTCTATTTGTGCGGAAAAAAAAATGACATACATTTCATTTGGGTACAGCATTATATGACTGCGCAATTGTTAGGTAAAATAACCCAGTTCTGTATCACAAAAGATGGCCTGTTATTGAAAGGGGGTAAATTATCCAGAGATCTGATTCTCCATAGGGCATTGGATATACCAGATGCAAGATGTCAGATCACGCCCAAGGGTCGGCAAGAAGCTGGACACCATATGAGAAAGGGCAGACTTCCTTATAATAGGGAGAATTGTGGCATAAAAGGGTTGATAGTTTGACACCATTACACAATAGATTTTCCAATGACAATATGAAGAACCGTATTCACCAGTCCATAATTATCCCCCTCATTGTTTTAGGCAGAAAAAAGAATATGATGGGGATTAGAATATTTCCCAAGAAGGGTCTTAATAAATTTCAGGCACATTTTGATGTCCTTAAATATATACACAAGTTAAATATTGAGAAGTACAGTATTCTTCTGCCAAACAACCTGTAGAAGACAACACCAAGTGGGTTACGCGATAGGTCTTAAATCCTAATTTATTAAATAATCATTAGGTGTTTAAATGCATGGTTCCAGATTATATAAAAAAGTGGATAAGGAAAGATGTTAGGGCAGTTTTACAATGCCACGCTTCGGTTTGGCCACAGTGCAGCAGTGTAAACCACCCTTATAATGCCTCTTACATAAAGAAAGGTGTAAAAAGATTGCATAAAAAGGAGAAATATCATAATTCCTCCAGCTGATAAAAGTGGAGGGATGGTGATATTAAATAATACAGGTTAATTTAAAGGATGACCATTATCAGATGATCAGATTTACAAGATTTTGAACTCTGACCCTTCCTATTTTTGAACAAATTGAAAGTATAAATAGACAAAGGAAGGAAAACAAAGGTAAACAGTCACATATTATATGCAACTAAGAAGCTAGATACTTGGTACCCACTATGTAGAGGGTGCTAGTAATTTACTCACCTGGAGGTGCATAAGGACAAGGAATGTCCTCTGGGAAGCCCTATAATTAGTGGTAAAAATGTCTTTACTGTTTGGGAGAATATCTTATTTTTTTTCTTACAGCCATTGGTTAGAGGTACTGAATTTTACCTTAGGGATACAAAACATAATATACAACTTTGAAGATTATATATAAGGATCTAGTGATGTGTCCCCTTTGTATAACATTATTAGTCATGGAGATGTGTATATTCCAACAAAAAAATGTAGCAGATAGATTTGGTTTAACCAATGAGCAACAAAAATATATTACTGATTGTTTACAGTTCTGTTTAAGTCATAATTATGTTGAGTTTGGTGGCCAATATTTTGTGTCGGTCTAGGGGGCTGAAAATATTTTTGATAAAATTCCCCAACAGTTAGTATGTTGGTATCAATATATAAGTGATAATTTTTAATTTGGAAAGGAACACAGGATGATTTTTTTTAAGAATATTAACAAAACTGATAAGGGCATTAGATTCACAACACATTATGATACACATTTTGTTAACTTTTTAGACTTGGAGATATTTGTATGCAATAGTGACTTATGTACACATAATTATTTTAAGGAAATGTACCAAAAAATTATTTTATACCCACACATAGTGGACACGTCTCTCCAAAAGTAATTAGTGATGAGATAGAGAGAGTGGCAGAAACAGATAGGGATTATTTTATTAGGGATTAGGAGATAGATGTAAAGAAAAATGTCCTTCTGACTATTACACTCATTTTTATTGAGCTATAAATATAATAATTATTAGCAAGGGTACCCCAATACTGGAAAATTGTTTCAAGGATTCATCCATGTTAAAAAGGTTAAAATGGGATGGTTTAGTGTTTAAAAAGATTGTAATCTTACAGCACAAATTCCAGGAGTGAAGAACATCCAACACCATTTAATTAAAACAAAAGGACGATGACCAATCATATCTTCAATGTTGTCGTAGAACCGATTGCTTCCTGCAAATGTAGAATAAATTCATGATTTGCAGCCAAATTATAGTAATAATTTAATGTTATTTGATCTATAATACACCTCTCTATGAAAAAAATATAGTAGTCAGCATCACTATACATTTTGTAAATATTGCATTCTAACATTAACATATACTCCATTGTTCTCAAGTTTTTATTGTATTTCTTCAGTTCATATTACTGTTGGTTGAAGTCCTACCCCAGTGGTGCTTCTCAAGTTAGATATAACTTTATGTACCTAGACTGCAACCTTATTTCACCTGAAAATTCACCCAAAGGTCTGTCCATTAGTATTTGTCAGTCTGCAAACCATTACAGTCTTTGTCTGCCACCCGCAGTTCATAAACAAATCATTTTGTAGAAAGTTGTATATAGTTGCGCGATAGTTGCACCATTTTTATTTCTTGCTGAGCTTTGTTAGGCCACAACATACTGCCATGCATAACCTTCCTTCTTCCCATATACCTATCTGGCCTTTTCCATGGTCAACTCAACAGGGTGCTGTCACCAGACACAACATGTCAACACAGGAGCACAATTTTGTTCACAGTGCACTGGTGCTCTATAATTCATCAATATGTTACTAAGTGTGCAAGTGCATACTTGCTGACCAGTTGCTTAAATGCTTAAAGTGGTTGTTAACCCACTTCTACTAAATAGTCTTATCCCCTCTATTCCATAATAAGATGTGTCCCTGTGCCTGTGTAATGTAAAAAATCCACTGATCTGTGCTGATATAAGCTCCACTCTGGGCACTCAGCTGATTCCTCTCTTCTCTCTCTGGCTCAAAGCTTCACTGGGCGGGGCGGAGCCCTCCCACTGATGTCAGCTGGGGGGAGGGGGGGGAGGAGAGAGAGAAAGCGCCGACAATCAGCTGAGCGCCGGGAGCGGAGCTTATACAGGTACAGATCGGCAGATTTTTTACATTACACTGGCACACATGTTATTATGGTACAGAGGGGGTAAGAGAATATAAAAGCAGATATGAGAACAGCAGGAGCGGGGGGGCAGGACGGCAGGACGGGCGCTGGTACGAGCAGGGAGGGGGGAGGAGAAAAAAGGAGAGACAGACATAGGAGAGCTGGAGAGAGCAGGCTGCGAATGATGGAATCACGCAAACTGACCACTGTGTCAGGGCTCAGCAGCCATGATCATTGTGGTCAGTTTGCAGAGGGGAGGGTATAGCCAGGTAGGATTAGCCAGGTTTTTTAGGGTATACAGGGGGCCAAATTACACAGCACAAGCACTGGGCTGTATAACATGCTTTAAGGAAACAGGATCTGTTTTTTTTTTTTTTTTTGGGATAACAAACGCTTTAAAGAAGACAAAGTATGGTGCCACAGCCCTGTACATAGTTACATAGTTACATAGTTACATAGTTAGTAAGGTTGAATAAAGACACCAGTCCATCCAGTTCAACCTGAGTGAGTGTGGGTCTACAACCCTGACCCTTGTCCCTAACCCTGAACATCGCACACTCACATCAATCCCTACCCTCAATCCAAGGTCCCCATTCATATACTAGGGCCAATTTTGGACAGAAGCCAATTAACCTACCAGCATGTCTTTGGAGTGTGGGAGGAAACCGGGGTACCCAGAGGAAACCCACGCAGGCACAGGGAGAACATGCAAACTCCAGGCAGGTAGTGTCGTGGTTGGGATTCAAACCAGCGACCCTTGTTTACTGCTAGGCGAGAGTGCTAACCACTGCACCACTGTGCCGCCTGTACAGTTTAATTGTTACATTATAACCTAATGTTTTATGTTTTTTAAGTTTTAGATTAGAGTAGGTAGATTAGATTAGTGTATGGGGTGGGTTAATCCCCCATTGGGAAAAGTTCCTTTCTATTTTTGTCCTAGAAACACAAGTTTGAGAAAATATCAAAGTAAAGGTAATTCACCTATATGGCCATGTTCACACTTATGCGACACATAAAAACATGCCATGATCTGGCAAGTGCACTGGCATTCATTCTCAATGGCCCCCCAAATGCACCAGCCAACGCACTTGTGCCGAATCGCAATTGCAATGCATGGTAACTTATTGTCCTGCATTGTAGTGTGATGCGATTTAAAAATAAAGGTGCCTGTACTTCATTTGTATGTATGTCGCATGTATTGGATTGACTGGGCTGCCCTAAATGCAACACACCTAAACACACAAAAACACACGCCAAGCTGCATAGGTGTGAATGGAGCATAAGACTGTTATCACCAGAACGGAAAGATTTTCTGTCACCTCTAGTACTGGGAACAACTCTAAAAATGTAGATATACCTTATGCCCTGTACACATGAGTGGACTTTTCGACCGGACTGGTCCGACGGACCGAATCCGGCGGGCAATCCCATCATGTGTGGGCTTCATCAGACCTTCAGTGGACTGTTTCTGTCGAAAATCTGACAGACTTTAGACTTGGAACATGTTTCAAACCTTTACGTCGGAACTCCGCCGGACCCAGTTCCTACCGAAAAATCCACCCGTCTATATGCTAGTCCGAAGGACGAAAACTGACGCTAGGGCTACTGGCTATGAACTTCCTTATTTTAGTCCGGTCATACGTCATCACGTACGAATCTGTTGGACTTTGGTGTGATCGTGTGCAGGCAAGTTCGGTCGTTCGAAAGTCCGTCGGAAGTCCGTCAGAAAGACTGTCGGACCTTTGTTGCCGAAAAGTCCGCCTGTGTGTACAGGGCATTACTTTCGTTTTTGGTGACAGTGGTCACCAGTACCAATAGAGGGGTGAATCTCTCCAATGGAAAAACAGACAAAAAAAAAAACTTGATAGAGAACCCTTCCCATAAAAAAGGATTATGTTAGAGATACTGATTAAGAATCTGACGTCCAAATCATTTCTCAAAATGTGACTGACCTTAATCATTTTTTGTTAATCCATTTGACTGACATCTCCCACGGTTTTACATAAGAGACCTATTGCATGCACACATATATCTTTGGGTTTTAGGATGCAGTGACAACAATGATATTTGTTGCAGTTAAGTCGTGCAGCAAGCTTCAGTATCTCAGTCAATCAAACCCTTATTTTCCTGCTTATGCTGTCAAGTAAAATAACAAAAAAATGTACACACATCATTGCTGTCATTGTTTAGGAAGCAGCCACCCATTTAAAAAATACTGTAATTTTAATTTAGAAAGCAGTCAAAAGGGCACTGGGATATTACATTCCAGAGATACCTCCACTCACAAGGAAAGTAGCAAAGATAGCACAAACAACAACAAGCATATATAAGCAGTAAGTGCCAATTTTTTCACAAAGTACCAAAAGCCTGATTCATCCCTGACAAGCTCCTGATATTGTCTATTGGGTGCTTTGTTTGAGTATGCAATTATAACAGGACAATTAATGTGCTATAATAATGAGTCTGTCACACAGTGGTTCCTCCCACTGCCACTAAATCACTACTTTATGAAAATCTCTGCTGGGGCATTTTAATGGAATTTTAGCAATAGGCTAGATCTAACTTTGAACCAAGGTACCACTCTGTATTCCTTCTTTTCACCCTATCAAAACACAAGGTGTCTGCCCAATTCTTCTAAAGTCGTAGCTAGCGAGAGAAAGGGGCTGTATAAGAATTTCCAATTCTTCAAACTTTATAAGGGATTATTTTGGAAATGTGAATAGATGTCATTAGCCCTGCAGTATTAGTTATGAAGCCTGTGAACAGAGTTGGGTGCATTTTTCTTTAATGCATTTGTATCAAATTTATTTTAGTTTTTTTAAAGTCTAAACTCTTGCAGTTAAATTTGAGAAAACGTCAATGTATGTTTTGTTATGTGTTCCTATTAACATAGCATACCTGAAAGTAGTTTTAAAAAAACATTTCCTTTTGGATGTTTTTTTGGAGCAGACATCTAGGCAGACTACAAGCTACTCTGGACGATTTCACAGTAATTCTGTTCCCATAGACCAACAGGGTCAGCTTCTAGATCAGGGGTCTCCAAACTGCGGCCTGTGGGGCAGATGCGGCCCTTTGCTTGCCTTTATCTGGCACTAGTCATCCCACTGATATGAGACACTATTCTGCCCTCTGACACCAGAAATGGAGCATAAGTCCTGCCACTGACATCAACAATAGGGTACCATTTCTTTCACTGACACCAACAATGGGGGCTTATTCCTCCCCCTAATACCAAGGTGGGGTACTGTTTACTCCCACTGATGCCAGAAAATGTTCTATTCACGCTGGCAACAGTCTGGCCCCCCTAAAGTCTGAAGGACAGCAAACTGGCCCTTTGTTTAGAAAGTTTGGAGACCTCTGTTCTAGATCTTTAACTATTTGTTAGGGCTGGCAATGTTCAAAACTAGTTTATAACTGATAATGAGATCTGCCAGCACAGTACAGACAGGGTTAATTATGATAAACATTCATTTCACAGTCCCCCTCTTAAATATTACATGGAAAGGAAAGCAAATCAGGATTTTCAGTCCTGGAGATTTCAGAAACAAGCATTTAAAAGGTACGCAGAAATGTATATTCCTTTGTAAGTTGTGATATGTGAATGGGAACATGTAACAAATACAAAAATGTGTTATCCCAATTTGGTTGCAAAAGGAGAAATACTCTTTAGGTTTATCTGCTTTTAAACTGTTTGAATTTTAAAAAGTCTAATTACAAAAAAAGAAAAAACCAGTGGCAGAAGATACGTGACACTGTGAATGCAGTGTGTCCCTTGTGCTGCTGGCTCCTGCTTTTGTTGAAATGTTCCTCCCCCAATCCCACCCCTTAATCTTCTGGTGCAGGAAAATCGGGGTAGTTTAGCAGAGGAACCTGGCATATGCACTCATGAAGAGTGGTGCATATGCCCGCCCTTTCCACCCACCTCCTCAATTGGAGGATGGGACATTTCAACTAAAGCAGGAGCCAGCAGCATAAGGAACACATTGCATTGATAGTAAGTCATGTCCCTTGTACTGATTTTGTTTCCTTTAGGCTTTATTATATCTACAAGCTTTGCTTTACAAATAGATACTTAATACATGAAAACGAATCTCAGAGTACTATAGGTTAGTTAAAGAGATGGTAATGCAGAAGCAACTTGCTTTGATGTTCCCTTTGTCTAGTTCAGTGGTTCTCAACCTGGGGGTCGGGGCCCCCTCGGGGGTCAAATGATGATTTGTCAGGGGTCACCAAATCCTTGTCTGTTTCTGAAGCCCGCACCGCTTTCCCAGCCTTTTTGTGGCCGCCCAGTAGGGCTGTCCCTGGAGCCCGCAGCCGCCCACTAAGCCTCTTCGCAGCTGCCCATTCAGTTCACGGGATGACTGGGGGGCAGAGACTAGAGGTCAGCTGACTGGTAAGGAATGTGAAGTGGGAGGGGCTAGAGGAGACCCTATCTCCTGATTTTGGCATAGGTGTCACTGCTACGAGACACCACAAAGTCGGAGACACAGTGAGTAAAACTACCTCTGATTATAGTTGCCATTAAAAGTCCCCACTACAGTTCTCAGATCAGCAGATGACCTTGATTACATGAGCACCTAAGTTGGCTGATCAGAACTCCCCGACAACATTGCCACTCATCCCATCCCCCCCCCCCACCAAGGAGTAAGAGAAGGAATAAAAATATAGAATGCATGGAAGAGAGAGGAAAAGAGGGAGAGGAACAAAGAAAAAGGGAGAGAAAGAATAAGAGAAAGAACAAGAAAGATCCTAAGAAATTAGGATAGAGAGATATAAAAGGGAAAGAAAGGAGAACAAAGAGAAAGAGTGGTATATTCTAAAATGTACCATAAGGGGTTTTAATACTGTATGAGTGGAAGGGACTCAGGGAGCACTAAATGTCCATGGGTTAGGGGCGCAAATTACTCGTCTTGCCTTGGGTGCTGACAACCTATGCTATGAAAATAATTTTACAGTTGGGGGTCTCCACAACTTGGGAAATTTTATCAAGGGGTCACGGCACTAGAGTGGTTGAGAACCACTGGTCTAGTTGAACCCTCAGACTAATGGTAACCAGAACAGTGGTTACAGTAGTAGTGTATAAAAGACAATTAGTGCCACCTACCTAAAGTGTTATGTGCTAAAAATAAACTATAAAGTATACTAATTAGTACTCCACAGCTGCTGTACACTTCCAGTGAATTCACCTCACCATACAACATATAAAATAAAATTAAAAATAGCGCTATTAATCTTTCATGTGAAATATCCAGTGATATCAAATTATATTGAAATAAATCAATCAATCAATATAATAATGTGTTCAATTAAAGTTCATATGCTGAAACTTTTCTGCGTTGAATGGTCTCATCTCTTCCAAACCCGACCAGCTACTCTGTATCCACTTTTCAATCAGTAGCCTCCCAGGGGGATCGCAAGAAAGATCTCTCTTATATACTGCCCCACTGCTTTTCTCCTTCCTTCACACCGGCTTTATTACTCGGTATTCCTGATAGGATATGGCTCCACATTCATGCAACAGTAAATAGAGGATACATAGTGCTCTCCGTTTGCAACATTTATCCATGGGAGGCTACTGATTGGAAAGTGGATACAGAGTAGCTGGTCAGATGTGGAAGAGATGAGACCATAGCTGAAAGAAAGAAAGAAATTGTTTTGAGTCTTTCATGTATGAGGTGAGCAGGTATAACGGCTGGTGAAGGTGTGCACATTATCTGCTGAAGACACGATTTGCACAGTGGTGGATGAGATATGAATTGAGAAGTCACAATAATTGAGAAGTCACAATAATTCAACGCAGAAAAGTTTCAGCATATAAACTTTAATTGAACACATTATTATATTTATTTATTTATTTATTCAAATATAATTTTAAATCACTGGATATTTCACATGATAGATTAATAGTGCTGCACTTATATTTTTCATTTTATTTTATAGGTTACAGTAGTACAGTGGTGCTGCAATCACTGTTTGGCTGATGGTTTTTCACCCGGCTCAGTGGATTTTTAAATCAAGTTTGTTGAGCCAAGTGGTGCTTGCAGGGCCACCCATGTATGTATGTGGTCCGACTCTTCCGGGTAGGGGGGCGCACATGCGCGCTGCCAGTGGCTCGCTTCTGCTGTGATGTTCTCTGGCACCTATCGATTGTTAGGCAGAGAGACAGAACAGCGTTCTGCCTATGTAAACAAGACAGATCACTATTCTGACAGGAGGGAAGGGCTGGAATTTGTTTCCCTGCACAATTCCATCTCTTCCATCAGTAAAAGAACCTCACACAGTATAGTAAAATACAGGCTATGCACACAGTTAACCCTTTGATCGCCCCTGATGTCAACCATTTCCCAGCCAGTGTCATTAGTACAGTGACAGTTCATATTTTTTAGCATTTGTCACTGTATTACTGTCACTGGTCCTCAAAAAGTGTCAAAAGTCTCAGTGTCAGAATGTCCTCCACAATATCACAGTCCCGCTATAAGTTGCTGATCACTGCCATTACTAGTAAAAAATTAAAATAAATAAAAATATCTTATAGTTTATAGACGTTATAACTTTTATGCAAATCAATACATTTTCCCCTATTTGAGATTTTTTTTCACCAAAAATATGTAGCAGAATACATATTTGCCGACATTTATGAATAAATTCTGTACTTTTAATTTTTCTTATCGGATAGGTTTTATAGCAGAAAGTAAAAATTATTGTTTTTTTTGTCGGTCTTTTTTTGTGTATAGCGCAAAAGATAAAAAACGCAGAGGTGATCAAATACCACCAAAAGAAAGCTCTATTTGTGGGGAAAAAGGACATCCCTTTTATTTGGGTACAGCATTGCATGGCCGCGCAATTGTCAGTTAAAGTAGTGCAATGCTGTTTCGCAAAAAAGGGCCTGGTCATGAAGGGGGTAAATCTTCCGGAGGTCAAGCGGTTAACTGACAACCTTTTTTTTTTTAAATTCCTGACTAGAATAAATATAAAAATACAGTATGTAGAATACCACTACACATTTCTTTTAAAGGCATCCTTTGTTCTATATTTATTCCCCTGTGACAGGCAGAACAAGTAGGAGAACTGATTGATACAGTATATTATGTCAATTTGATGCAGATGCCACATTTACTTACCATAAACCCACCCTATGCAGATACATTCAAACACTGCAACAAACAGGAGACACATTCCACTGGCTGCATATGAGTCAAAAAGCTGGAAGACATACATTCCTCCCTTAAAACAAAGAAAAGAAAAAAGATTACGTATGCAAATTGTTCTTACTATCCCTTCAAGTCCATCCATTCTTAAATGTTTATATAAGGGAGTCAGCTGTTACATGTTACACCCCAAATCACCCCTAATCATGACTGCATTTTATATATATATATATATATATATATATATATATATATATATATATATATATATATATATATATATATATATATATATATATGAAGTAAGAAGAAGTTGGCTTCACTGTATCGATGTATCCTCATCTATGAGGAACAAGTTGAACTGAATTTACTCTCTCCTGAGAAGAGGAGATTAGGGGGGATATGATCAACATGTATAAATACATAGGTGGTCCATATAGTGAACTTGGTGTTGAGTTATTTACTTTAAGGTCATCACAGAGGACAAGGGGGCACTCTTTAAGTCTGGAGGAAAAGAGATTTAATCTCAAAATATGGAAAGGCTTCTTCACAGTAAAAGCTGTTAAAATGCGGAATAGACTCCCTCAAGAGCTGGTCATGGCCAGTTCAGTAGATTGTTTTAAGAAAGACCTGGATTATTTCCTTTGCCTCTTGGGGGATCAGGAGGGATTTTTTTCACCTGCTGGAGCAAATTGGATCATGCTTTGCTGTTTATATATATATATATATATATATATAGTTATTTATTTTTTTGTTTTTTTTTCTTCTATTGGTTGGACTAGATGGCCTTGCATATATTTTTCACTAACTATGTAACTATAGATTTGCAGAACCTCTGACACCTAGCTGGAAAGCAGTGAATGATCAGCACATTTATCATTTATCATTCACCACTTTCTGTATATGTCTCCTAAACTGATCACTTTACAACCTGATTGCACAATTTTTTTGAGAACTACTACCAATTATGGGGTTTATTATGGACCTCTATGAATAAGCCAAGAGGACGGAGCAAAACACATCATGGGGCTTGGCCTGGGAGACATACTGGACTGTCGGAAGTGGCATCTCTACATCACACAATTATTGGGCTTGTTATCAAATTTTTAAAGCAACAATTACACAATTTTTACCCAAGATTCACACATTTCTCAAATTGACTTGGAAAATATGGAACTTGGGTGAAAGCTGCGTGCATCTTGGGTGAATATTTTGATAAACTGATTATTATGTTACATAGTTGGTGAGGTTGAAAAAAGACACCAGTCCATCCAGTTCAACCTATGATGTATGTGTGTGTGTGTGTAGAAAACTATGTGTAGGAGCCTACTTGAATACGTACAAAATAAATGCATTGTTTACACAGGCCCTCACATTATAGAGTTTTGGTCAACGTAAAAATTGTAGTAGAAAGATTGAAATCAGGTTGAAATGTGTATTGCCAGATATAGTCCACATGATCTTACACTTAACTGAACTATTATTTGTTAAAGACAACAGCTTATTAAATGTTACAGAATATTCTATTGCAATATGAATTGGAAGAAACTGGAAAAATACTGAAAAAGGTACCTTTTTAAATAATCTTACCTCAGTTAACATTATGAGGCCAAGAAGGTAGGATACAATGGAAAGTGCTAAGATTAACAATTCTCGTCTGTAACCTCTTCGGAAAATCTTTGGATACATGTCCACCACAGCAGTTACCAAGCTCTCTACACACACAAACTGCAAGCATAAAGATTGCATTATTAATATCCAACAATATTCATAATTTCTAAATAGCAAAGTTGACAAAATTTCACAATTAAAAAAAGTGCTTAGGGGATGTTCGAAGGGTCCATGCACGCTGGGCTTAAAAACGTTGCTTCTACAGCAATTTTGTGTTTTGCCTGTAGAAGCAGTTCAATGTTATCCTGTGTCAATGCACATGAGAGCGTTTAGACCATTGTTTCTGAAGCTTTTTTCAGTCAAGGCACACTTTAAAATTATGGACAATCTCGAAGCACCCTCCAAAATTATGTCCTAAAGCACCCCATTCTAAAATGTAAAAACAATTCTAATAGTTTTACATAATGCAGCAACATCAATACACATGAGCACCCTGTGTTAGAGGTGATTTATTCTTCCAAAGCAAATACTCTTTTGCAAACTAGTACAGGCTATGTTTCTCTTCTCCCTCAGTTTATCTTCATCACCTACCTAATGTGGCCCCAAAACTGATGAAGAGAGGCAAGGGAGAGTCAAACAAGGAAGATATGCAGACAACTGACATTCTCCTTATCATTCTCCTTATCAACTGATGATGTCATTGGTCGCTAGGAGGTTGGCAGCTAGAAGGTTGTAATGGTATACAAATAAAACCTGTAGCTTTATGTAACTAATGCCGCGTACACACGGTCGGACTTTTCGGGCTACACAAGTCCGACAGCCCGTCCGACAGACTTTCGACGGACTTTTGGTGGACTTTTGGCGGACTTGCGGCAGACTTTCTAACTAACGGACTTGCCTACATACGATCACACAAAAGTCCGATGGATTCGTACGTGATGACGTACACCGGACTAAAATAAGGAAGTTGATAGCCAGTAGCCAATAGCTGCCCTAGCGTGGGTTTTTGTCCGTCGGACTAGCATACAGACGAGCGGATTTCTGGGTCCAGAGTAGTTACGACGTAAAGATTTGAAGCATGTTTCAAATCTAAAAGTCCGTCAGATTTGCAGCTGGAAAAGTCCGCTGAAAGTCCGGGGAAGCCCACACACGATTGGATTGTCAGCCGGCTTTAGTCCGTCGGCGTCCGTCAGACTTTTGTAGACGAAAAGTGTACGCGGCATAAGGTTTCATCCACCCATCGGCTTGTATACACTTTTTTTTAGACATTTTGCCAAGGCACCCTGGGCACCCTGGTTGAAATGGGCTGGTTTAGAGGTATATTTTAAACCCAGTGTTTAGAAGCAAAAATAAAAAATCCTTCTGCATTGTATTTTTGAGAGGCATTTTCTGGCAGAAAAAAATGCTAAATGCTTGTACAAATATGCTCTTTATAAGTATTTTTTTTCTGCCAAGGAAACTGGTGTTTTTTAAGCCCAGTATTCATGGACACTTAATGTGTACCAATTTAGCTTAGTATAACTCGCTCAAGTATAATGGTGATGTCAGATTGAAATGTTCATTTTTGGTACTTTTTTCTGCTGCAGTCCAATCACAGTTATATGTCTTGGACTTTTTCCAGTCTGTGATTGGACATTGAAAAGAAAAGCAGCAGACTGATGAGCTCACCTGAATGGATGAATTAAAGGTTCTCCCCCTCCTTTTTTTGAAAGCTTTTCATGAATGGAAGCTATAGTAAAGCTTCTATGAATAGTAGAGAGGGTGGATAGAGACAGCATAGTCAGCACGTTCCTGTAACAAGTAACTCCACAGTGTTAACCTCTCCAGCATCAGAAGATTACAGCTGTGGGTTATGGGAGAGGAGCAGAGGACAGAGGATTTCAACCATGACATGTAAGTACCATCCCTTGTGCTGATTTTTTTTTTTTTAAAGTGAATTTAGAACAAGAAGGACCTTAATAGAAACAAGCCATGATAACAGAGTAGAAAAAAAATGAAACAATTCAATGTTAAATGATAAATAATTCACGACTAATAGCAGAGCGCCGCCTGGAAGATATGTGCTATAAAGCTAATGGATATTGAAAAACAAAGCCCAACCCAACTGAAGATTCTCATTAGGTACTATATGTAAAGTAGCTAATATAACAGAATAGTGACCCTAGTGATTAGGGTTGCACCGATACCGATACCAAGTATTTTCCCTCATAATCATAAAAACTTTATAAAATGTCCCCATCCCGCCGATGATAGAAAATCACGGCCGCTTGTGGTGCTTACAGGGCTGGAGAATTTCAGGGAAACCTGTGGGTATGGGGGGAGGTGGTATCAGCTTGGTGGAGGTATTCTCCTCCAGCCCTGTGATCACCACGATTAACCGTGGTTTTTTATCATCGTCAGGACAGGGACACTATACAGGTTTGGATTTGATGAGCTACGTACTTTATTGTGAGTTGTTATAACATTTTTAATAAATTGCCCATTCCTGCCCTTTCTGTGGGTATAAGGCGGAAGTGATGTCAGCTTTGTGGAGGACCGTCTATACATCTTCTCCAGCCCTGTAAACATTGTAAGCGGCCCTGGTTTTCTATAATCGGTGGGACGGGAACCCTATGCAGATTCGGATTTGACAAGATATGTACTTTAATGTGAGTTGTTATAACATTTTTTATTAAACTGACATTTGCTGCACTAGATGGCACTTCCCTTTCTATACTGGGTTCACACAGGAGCGGTGGAGGAAATACATTCCTATTCGAATTGCTTGCAATTCTTTGCTGTGCAATTTGTGGCCACTAATTTTGTATGGGCTCAAATTGCACCGCAAAGGTATCGGTACTCGGTATTGGTGAGTACTTGTATTCGCCGATTTAAAATTGTATCAGTGCATCCTACTAGTGATGGATCAACCCTATAAGGAGACCTAGATTCATATGTGTAGTATCGGCAATAATACAATATATAATAAAATAAAAAAAAACATTAGTATAGATAGAGAATTTAGAGAATGTAGCCACTGTTGTCAGATGAAATACTACTGCATATACATCACAAATTAAAAAAATAAATAAATTATTTAAACAATGCAAACATTTAGAATTTTTTACCTGACTGTCAAGTCCCAGGAAAATGAGCATCAAAAAAAACAAGGCTGCCCATAATGGGGCCAAAGGCATCATGGTGACAGCTTTTGGGTAAGCGATAAAAGCGAGACCGGGTCCTGAAAAAAGAATCAATAATGGCAGTATTTGCAAGGAAAAGCATCAATTGATATGGTAAGAGTTGTTGATTTCACTGTGATGGATAATGAAGGATGAAATCCCCTTCTGGTTTCTCACGCAGCAGTCTGGGTCCCTCTTGTGCCCTCTTTTACAAGACCATAATGAAGGTGTCTAGATTCAGAAATGATACTAATTCTACACTAGGAAACATCTATCGGGGGGCAGTCGCACCATTATTTGACTTTGTAATAAGGATGAGTGAATTCTCACAAATATAGATACGCACTAGATCAGGCTACATTGCAATATGTGGCCTGGATCGATGATTCACCCAGGCTAACTAAGCCACTCATCTGTGAGCTATTAAAGAGGTCCATTGGACCCCTCACCAGCTTATTTTCTGTTACCAATTATGAGGGACAGTCAATCAGACCCAATATCCTGCTTCTATTTACTCGCAGAGGGTCCCGGGAATTGTTCTAGCAGAACCCATCCTCATGACATTACTATTCCTAATAAGGTTGCTCTATACTTGCTTATCAGGGCCTGACCTAATGCCGAAATATAGTACCTTCACAATAGAGCAGTGGTATCATAGTGATGAGAAATCTCTTGCTGCCATTACACAAATAAAAGCAGGATCCTCACTGGCTCCCACACAATCAAAGAGGTATAGGTCTCAGAGGTAAGCAGTCAGGGATAAGAAGCCCACAGTAATGGGAAGAACGAGGCCCTCCTATAGTAATCCAATAAAGCATCAGGAACCCCTTTACTTACATAGCATGCAAATAGCTAAGATTTGATTATAAATACAAATATGCAGCTCAATTAAAAATTTGGTGCAAACAAAAGTAGCACATTAAAATTTGAGTAACTGCAAAGAAAATCTCTACTGATTAGCATGCATTATCAAATGTTATGTTTTTGCAAAATAGATGCAAAGAATTCAAAAGAGAAATACAAAATAACCCTTTGGTAGGCACTCATACCTTGAATACCAAGGCCTTAGAGCTGTGTATGCATGGCCCTGGCAACAATGTGGGTAGAATTCCTTATATTTAGCCTTTAACAAACAGCTCTATCAATGATCATTCTTCTAATATCAATACATTTGTAATAATATTACAATGAACCTTTTTAATAAAGAGGTGTACATCTGGGATAAATTAATTTTGTTCACACAGCTGCGCAATTATTCTGCTTCTTTGTCCAGGCAAGTGTGGTTGGGTGCATAGGCTACACCTCTGTACTGTTTCAGTCTTCAAGTTTCAGCACTCACCATTGTTTTACCAAATAAAAAAAATACAGTATTTTTTATTAAATATTCAGTAACATACAGTGCAAAAATTAAAAACCTGGTTGACATGGTTCAGCATTATCCAATCTTAGTCAGAATCTTTACGTTTAAGGCTGAGTTCAGCTGAAACACACCAACATGGTTTTTAATCTTTGTATTGTATCTTCTTGGATATTTAATATATATATTTATTTATTTATTTATTTATTTGGGACAATGGTGAGTGCTGGAACTTTGAGACAATGCATCTCTGTTGCTTAAAAAAAAAATAGAACAAACTGAAAAATTGTAAAGAAACTGTTTCCTACTTTTGCTTCTTATTGACAAATTGGGTGTTCAGTTTTTGGGTCACACAAGGCAACTGATGACCATCCAAGGCATGAAAGAAGTCCAAAGATAGATGCTTTCTACTTTGAACTACTTTCTTTTCTTGCAGTTTTTTATTTACCAGGTCATTGAATTGCTTTCTAAGAATACAACCTATAAATAGATATGTACCATAGGCCAATAATAATGTTAGAACTCTGATAAATTAGTAGATGATGGCACAACACTATTAAGGGTTTATTTAAAGGGTTTTACAGTCTCGGGATGAAAACAATAGGCTTCAGAGAGAAATATCAGGAATGATCAGTGAGGATTACAAGCAAAGAAATTCACATTGATTAGCAAATGTGGGTGTTTTCCAGATTATTGTAGAAGCAAATATCAAGACAAAGAACTCAAATTAATAGGAATCTCAAACAACCTGTCAGTTACTACCTTTCCTTGATTAGGCTATATGTAAGTTATGAAATCTAATTTAGATTGATTGTTCTATGTACCTGCAGTTCACCGCTCGTGTTTAATAATATAAAACAAAGGCTTTTTTTTTGTTTATTATTAAAGTGAACAACAACAAAGCAAAATATTGTATTTTTTATTTTGGATAGGGTAGGGAAGGATTAGAGCATGTCTGTTGTTTCACTTTTGTCCTCGCTAGATAGATTCATCCCTTTTTGTCCTGGCCACCACTGTCATCAAGGCAAAAAGTGTTGGGGAGCCAACATTTTACAGTTGTCACCAGAACAAGATGCAAGGATACATGTTCCAAAGAGGACTCCTGTTTGAGCGGGCATTTCCACTCACTTTGTGGAGATTTCTCTCTCACTTAGTGCTGTTTCTCCAGGGCAAGAAGTGAAAGGAAGACACAGTTGGCAGACACAGTAAAAAAAATAAAATAAACAGAGGATTTGACCCTTCCCTACTTTACCAAAACATAAAAAAAGTATATATATATATATATATATATATATACACACATATATATACATACACAGAGCCTTGAAAAAGTATTCATACCTCTTGAAATTTTCCACATTTTGTCACGTTACAAACAAAAACGTAAATGTATTTTATTGGGATTTTATATGTTAGACTATCACAAAGTGGCACATAATTGTGAAGTGGAAGAAAAATGATAAATGGTTTTCAACTTTTTTTTACAAATTAATATGTAAAAAGTGTGGCGTTCATTTGTATTTAGCCCCCCTTTACTCTGATAACCCTAACTAAAATCTAGTGGAACCAATTGCCTTCAGAAGTCACCTCATTAGTAAATAGAGTACCTGTGGGTAATTTAATCTCAGTATAAATACAGCTGTTCTGTGAAGCCCTCAGAGGATTGTTAGAGAACCTTAGTGAACAAACAGCATCATTAAGGCCAAGGAGCACACCAGACAGGTCAGGGATAAAGTTGTCGAAAGGTTTAAAGCAGGGTAGGTTATAAAAAAAATATCCCAAGCTTTGAACATTTTACGGAGCATTGTTCAATCCATCATCCAAAAATGGAAAGAGTATGGCACAACTGCAAACTTACCAAGACATGGCCGTCCACCTAAACTGACAGGCCGGGCAAGGAGAGCATTAATCAGAGAAGCAGCCAAGAGGCCCATGGTAACTCTGGAGGAGCTGCAGAGATCCACAGCTCAGGTGGGAGAATCTGTCCACGGAACAACTATTAGTCGTACACTCCACAAATCTGGCCTTTATGGAAGAGTGGCAAAAAGAAAACCATTGTTGAAAGTAAAGCCAAAAGAAGTCCCATTTGCAGTTTGTGAGAAGACATGTGGGGGACACAGCAAACATGTGGAAGAAGGTGCTCTGGTAAGATGAGACCAAAATTTTACTTTTTGGCCTAAAAGCAAAACGCTAGGTGTGGTGGAAAACTAACACTGCACATCAACCTGAACACACTATCCCCACCATGAAACATGGTGGTGGCAGCATCATGTGGGGATGCTTTTCTTCATCAGGGACAAGGAAGCTGGTCAGAGTTGATGGGAAGAAACATGGAGCCAAATACAGGGCAATCTTGGAAGTAACCCTGTTAGAGTCTGCAAAAGACTTGAGACTGGGGCGAAGACTCACCTTAAAGTAGGACAACAACCCACGCTCCTAAACCTTGTGGACAGCCTTCCCAGAAGAGTTAAAGCTGTTATCGTTGCAAAGGTTGGGCCAACTCAATATTGAACTAAGACTGGGATGCCATTAAAGTTCATGTGCGTGTAAAGGCAAGTGTCACAATACTTTTGGCAATATAGTGTATATACACAACCACAATTCCAAAAAAGCTGGGAAGCTGTCTAAAATCTACATAAAAAAGAATGCAATTCACAATAGAGAGTAGAAAACATATCAAATAGTTAGATTGAGAAAATGTACCATGATGGCAGCAACACGTCTCAAAAAAGTTGTTACAAGGCAAGAAAAAGCAAACTAATTAGGTTATTTGGCAACAGGTCAGTAACATGACTGGGTGTAAAAAGAGCATCTTAGAGAATCAGCATGCTTCAGAAGATGGACAGAGGATCACCAATTTGTGAAAAGCTGCATCTAAAAATTTCCAAACAATTTAAGAATAAGGTTTCTCAATGTAAAATTGCAATGACTTAATATATAAACAAATATTTCATGATCTACAGTATATAATATCAACAAAAGTTTTTGAGAATCTGGAGAAATCTCTGTGTTCAAGGGACAAGGCCAAAATGCAATATTGGATCCCCACAGTTTTCAGGCCCTCAGACGGCATTGCATTAAAAGCAGGCATGATTCTGTGATGGACATCACTGCATGGGCTCAGGAACACTTCCAAAAATCACTGTCTGCAAACTCTATCATGCAAAGATGAAGCCATATCTGTACATGATCCAGAAATGACTAATTTAAAATGGTCTGTTGCAAGGTGGAAAACTGTTCTGTCATCAGACTAATTGAAATTTGACATTCTTGTTGGCAACCGTGGGCGCCACATCCTCCAGATTAAAGAGGAAAGGGACCTTCTGGCTTTTTATCAGTGCTCTGTTCAAAATCCTGCATCCCTGATGGTATGGGGGGTTCATTAGTGCATATGGAATAGGCAGTTTGCTCAACAGCACCCTGTTGGTTCATTGAGAACTACAAGCTGACAGCGGTAAAGGTCTTTTTTTAAATGTGACAGCAGGAGCAGGGAGAAGATTCCTGGCTCGTGGTCACAATGGGGACTCTGGGTGGGGGGGGGGGGGGTCGCGGGTTACAGTTGCAGCAGTAACAAGTTACATGTTACACCATGAGTACAGGGGTAACATGTAACATGTTATAAAGTGTGAACTTAATATTTAAAAGCCTTTTACCCCTTCCCTACTCTATCCTTTTTTTTAATGGCTTTTGATATACTTGAATATACTATATATACTACATATACTATGAAATTACTATTTTATTTTGTAAAAATGAATGCAAAATATTAAAAATACCTCATGTATTATGTGTTAGTGAACAGAGCTTTTTTTATACAGGGAGGAAAGCTACAGAACCTCAAATACCTGATTCAGCAACTTCAGAAATCGGAACACCTTGTTCATAAGCCATAAATCCAAGAACAGAAAATATGGCAAAACCAGCCACAAAGCTGGTGCCGCTGTTCAGGCAGCAAAGCAGGAGGCAGTCTCTGTAACACAAACCAGAAACGATCAAATTAGTGAAATAAGCAACGACATTTCTCTAAATCTAATTTGGTTCCTAACATTCCTCTAATGAGGTCTAGTAGCTGCTGACAATTGACCGTGAAAATGAGCAGCTGTGACCAAGATTTAAGCATTCAGTACACAGAATGTATCACACCATTCATTGTTAGAATACATGCTTTTGATGAATTTATTGAGCAAAATGAGAAATTTCCACAAGTCTCTGATGTTCATATTAAATCTGGCATGCATAAGTTCTCAGATTGTATACAATACTCATAAATATTCCCCAGGTACAGCAGATACGTCCATAGCCTAAACAAGCATAGGGCTTGTGTATTTTTGATGCAGTTACAGGAGTGTGAAATCACACACAAAATGCTCAATGAGAAATTTGTCATTATAGCCAATGGCACTCCTTTCATTTTGTGTTTTCTGTCTACAGATCGAGTGCCACTGAATTGATTATAATGGCACAGATCATGTAATCATGCCTTTAGCAAACACATTCGCATGCATTTGACTGCACCTAAAAGTTCACAAATCTAAAAGGGGCCTAAGGGAATGAGCACCAAAATAAATTTAAAGCACTATAAAGAGACTTATTTACATGTGAAAGGATTTGTAATTGTATGCAGGCAGTTTTTATGATCAAAGCACCCCTGACACCCCCAGACAGCACAGACCTATCCTTGACCTCCCCTCAAGGTTTGTCTCTGTTCCCAGTGTGTCCTCCTCTGGATACCCCAGTGGTTTAGGGCAGCAGGGGGCTCTCTCTTCCTTTAGTACATTAGATACATCATACAGGTCAGGGGTGTCCTGTTCCCATACCCTATCAAGACTGGACCCACCCAGAGCTGCCACATAAATGGGCACTAATTCCACCCACTAAATCACCACAGGAAGGGCTACAGATAAAGGGGCACTACACTTGCCACCAATCTTCTCTCTGCACTCTCTGTGCTTTCCTCCTGTCAGTATATTCAGTATCAATACATGCAGAGCCTGGTTGGTTTAGAGTGATGTTGCTGCCTCTCATAGTCTAATTACTGCTGTTCAGGGGGATTACAGAGGATGATAACACATTCAGGTACTGGTAGATTTAAAAACGCACAGTGTACAGTAACTGCATTGTTAGGATTTTTTTCTATGTTTTATTCTTGTCTGGAGTTCGGCGTTAAAAACTACATACATGAATTGCTAGAAATTCTCCAAGATAGTACCATTTTTTTTAAATCATGAGCAATTGTCAAATAATGAAAGTTGCCTTTTTAAGTTGTTCAATGTCATCACTATTTTAACATAGATTTTGGTGATAACAAATCAATAAATAGGTTGGCTATTTTTTATTGTTATGTTGGGTGTTCATAACTCAGGTGTTCAATTGGAATTTTTATATAGTCATATACTGTATATAGTCAGTAAAAAAAATATTACCAGTTGCTTGACAAATTAGTCACAGTCATTCATCAGCTAGACAGACGCCTGGTTCTTTCTGCATCTGTCATTCTAAATTACAACCAAAAGAATAAATAGAGAGAAGGAGGACACATAGATAGATAGATAGATAGATAGATAGATAGATAGATAGATAGATAGATAGATAGATAGATAGATAGATAGATAGATAGATAGATAGATAGATAGATAGATAGATAGATAGATAGATAGATAGATAGATAGATAGATAGATGTTTTGTCAGGTTTTTAATAATGTTTCTTTCTTTCACTGGGGAGATTTCTATTCACTCCTAATAGAAGTAACACTGACAATAAATAAGTATGACAGGCCAGCTAAACCTTTCCTATTTAAAGGAAAACTAACCTTTCATAAAAAAAAAATAATTAATACAGCATAACAAATTGCTATTTGGAAATGTACTTTTATTATATGCTACATTTCTATTTCAATGGCATTTTCCATTTTGTAATTTAATATTATTATATTAATATTATTATACATTGCCTTTCTATTTTAATGTGCAGCTACTTTTCTAGAAATACAAATAAAAAAATGTGATGCAGCAACCTGAAGGTGTTCTGTACACATTTGGTATCCAGAATGCCCCAGAAGTGTCCTTCTTCTTTGATTGGATCACAAATTTTCTCAGAAATCTGCCCAAAGGTACAAGTCACATGCATAAGTTTGATCAGAACCCAAGTCGTTTGCAGTTCTGGAATATGGTGAACTAATACTGTAGTTCATTGTCAATTACCATTAATACGCATCCTGGCCTCTGGACTGTGGCCTAAAAGGGCCAATTTTGGGTGTTTTGCTAATGTTCCAGGGCTGTTGTAGCAGTCAGTGTGTGTTAAGCCAGGACACGTGGGAAGTTATTTTTTTCATTCAACCCGTGGAGAAAAAAAACTAAGAGGTTGCTGTACTAACTAAGTGATGTTAGTGCGGCAATCTCCCCCACTGAGCTTTTGTTCTGACAAAACACACTGACCAGCGCTCGCAGCACTTATTGAACGATGTCTTTTCAGCACGTTAGTTTGACAGAAGCCTGTTAGACCAGCTTCTGTCGGACAGGCTGCTGGGCACACAGAGAAAATGTCAGATGGTTTCTGTTGAAATGGCCGATACCGGCCGATATGCGGCCCATGTGTACCAGCCATTAGGAACACCTAGAGTAGATAGGGAGAGATCACACAGTGTTTGCAGGTAATTGCTGCAATCCTATACAGCGCAGATTATTTTTAATCCCCATCTGTGTTCACATTGCATAAAACCAACAGTCAATTTGAGGACTACCTTTCTGTGTGTGTGTGTGTGTCAGCAATGACTTGAGTTGTTGTTTAGCTGCTGTTCACTCTCCCTTTTTTTTTCTTTTTGTTGTTGTTTTTTTTTTTTTTTTTTATTCGCCTGTTTTAATAGCTGTTTTTTGACTTTCAGTTAGACAAAACCTTGGGGTTTAGTGAAGTTGCTGTGTATTGTAATTTAGCTAAGGTCTTTTTTTATTTTGGAGTAGCATGAAATTGTTCCTGACACAGGCAAAGCTGCCTTTTGTTTGCAGCACAGCACCACATACTTGTGTGGTACAGTTTAGTGCACCAAATCACCACATTTTTAAAGTATCACATCCTCTATTCCCCTTATTGAGGAGGAAGCACGAGTGCCAATTTGAGTGTAGTAAGTAAGGTCATTTAATATAGGTTAGAATACTGGTACTCGCAAGGATAAAACATCGAAAGGCATTGAGCACAATAGTGCAAGAGCATCTGTAAAGCTGGACATCAGGATGGCTTCTGCAGTATGGCACTCAGGAGGACTGCACCGGTGGGTTCCGACGATTCCCGGAGTCCTGAATGCACAGGGAGCCGATGATGACGTCACTTCCGGGACGCGATGTGGAGGAAAGGCACCGCGTTTGCGGAGCATGCGCTCATTCTTCATGCCTAGTGCAGCAACCATAGTCAGAACCTCTGCTGTGCCATCTCTACACCCACAACCTCAAACCTCCACTGCACCATCCCTGTGAGTACAACAGGGACTGTGGGTGCAGCAGAGCTGCAACTGAGACAGTGGGTGAAGAATGAGGATAGCAAAGTCTGTGGCTGCAGCAGAGGCTGTGGGTGCTGCAGAGGTTAGGGCTGTAATAATGAGGCATATACTGGCTCCAGCTAAGGCTGAATACGATGAGGTGTTTTTCACAGCATCTACAGTAGGAACCTCCATTGGGTCTTCTTGGCAACTGAAGCTTGATGCTCTGCTGAGCCATCTTTTTCCTTGCAGTCCAGTGAAGACCTCTGCTATGCCATCTCTACATGAAAATCCTCAAAACTCTGCTGCACCATCTCTGCACCCTTGGTCTCAAGCCACGCTGTGCTCATCTGTGCTCGCAGCCCTATGACTTAATCCATGCTTACAGCTTCCCTGTGCACGGTGGCACTCTCATACTCCAGTTCCTTGTTACCTGGCACCTACCCTCCTTTCCCCTGTGGGTATCTATAGAGGGTCCTAGGAGTAGCCAGCAGTTAAACCCAAATCCCAATGAGAGACTCCCTGGGGAAACAGCAGCTATCCCTTTGATTTCACTCTCAGAAGAAACAACCACACAGAAAAGAAGGGTTTTCCTCTTGACTTGAGACAGCTTACAGTGTGCATTGTATCTGTACAATATTTCTGCCTTTTTCTGTGAAATAAGCTGCCTGTTGTATCCTTGTATAACTGCGGTCCACTCCATAACTATATTTTTGGCAACCAATTCTTAGTTTTTTTGATATCCACAAAGCTATAGTATAGTAACTGAACTTGATAAGCAAGGCACTTCTGCATTAGCAATCAGGGCCAAAAGAAAGAGTTGGAAGTCAAATGGTAGCGAGTTTCTAATGCATATGTTTCTGCTTTAACTCTCAAATGCTGAGTTCATTTGTAACGCCCCCTCCTGCCTACTTCACCTTCTCTGAGTGTGGTAGGTTCTGCTGTCATTAAAAGGGTTGGGAGATCTTGGCTGAGTTTTATATTTATTACTGTAAACATGGATTGATTTACTCATACCAATACCACTCTTTAAATGTGAACCTACTTAAACCTTTCAACTAATTAATAATAATGTAACATGTCAAACAATTAATATATAATGTGTAATCAATAGTATTTTATCTACTATTTGTGTCACTACAACTTGAAAAGTAAAAGTTAAAACATGGACACAGAAAGGTGTCCAGTCTCTTTTACAATAAACACCTGTAGAATTATTCAGGCTTTGGGCTCTGTTCACATCTAGGCGTCCAGTATTCTGGCCATGATCCCGAATCACGGCAAATCGTGGGACACTCATGCGATCCCCGTCACTTCCAATGGCACCCAGATCATGGCACGATTTTGCCGTGATCATCGCCTGACTAATCATGGTAAAATCACGCAAACTGAATCGCGGGATGGCCTTTCACCCAAAAGAAGTACAAGAACTTATTTTGGGCAACAGGCATCCCGCTATTCTGCTTGCGCGATTTTACCATGATTCGTCAGGCGAGGATGGCAGCAAAATTGTGCTGCAACTTGGTGCCATTGGAAGTGACAGGGATCGCACGGGAATCCCGTGATTTGCCAAGATTAGGGATTGCGGGCAGAATCACGGCGATTCTGCCCACAATCCAGGACACCTAGATGTGAACGGAGCCTTATTGTATTTAGGCAGAACCTGCGGTGAACCAGTGATCAGGCTATAGCTATTCTAGTATTTACATGCAGCAAGTAAAATAAGTATTGAACACGTCACCATTTTTCTAGGTAAATATATTTCTAAAGGTACTAAAGAGATGTACAAAATACAGCCCAAAGTACACCACTCAGCGCCAAATAGCTACTACCCTTCCTGAGTCAGCTGAATAATTGACACACACAGATATACATCATAAAAAAATATATACGTAAATTCACCTGGTGTAAAACAACAGGGAATTCTAAATAACAGCAGCTGTTTAAAATTTATAATGCAAATATGATTATATAATAACACAAAGATCAGTCCAATGAGATATAGCAGTCCAATGTTATAACAGCGCTAGCGTTGGATGGTAATTAGTGTCCAACTCCACATTAAGCATATGAAGATATGACAATTGATTCTTAATAGGTGATCCTAGGTAATAGCCAGTAAGTGCACCCTACACCGGCTCCCAGTCTTCACCACATGAGGCACACTTCCCCTCAGGGGGTTAAACTCACCAGAACATTCAAAGAAATCAGCTTTAAATTATATAACCCAATTCCAATCGTGAGATCAGGTGGCTTTTGTATGAGAACTCCAAATGGGTTCATAAAATACAAGAGAACACTCACATAGCGTAATCCCATTTTTTGTAAAAAATCCCCAAATACAAAGCACCCTCCTTCCTATATACGTACAATGTAAAATAGTCAATCAAGCATAGTAAAAGCGGGCGAGTGTATTCACCGTTCCACTGTCCCTCATTCACTCGTGCAGTCTACACGGCATTCGCAAACACTTCCTGGCCGGGTTCAGCTGCTGGTGGAATGCACTCGTCACTTCCGGTTAAGCCGTGGTAGTCACGCTCTTACGCGTTTCATCATATCCGACTTTGACACTACTATATCTCATTGGACTGATCTTTGTGTTATTATGTAATCATATTTATAAAGGTGACATGAAATTTTCACCACATGTCGATAACAACCCATGCAATCCATATATACAAAGAAACCAAAATAAATAAGTTCAGAAATGAAGTTATGTGTAATAAAATGGAATGATACAGGGGAAAAGTATTGAGCACCTGAAGAAAGGGAGGTGCAAAAAAAGGCATGGAAAGCCAAGACAGCAGCTGAAATCTATCAGTTATTACAAAGCAATCCTGCCCCTTGTCAGTGCAAATTAGTATCAGCTGATTCAGTCTCAACTGATGACCTATAAAAAGGTGTCTCAGTACCAAGGCGACACACAAGAAACATCTCATGATGGGTAAAGAAAAGAGCTCTCTCGAGACCTTCACAACCTTATTGTTGCAAAGCATTCTGATGGCATTGGTTACAAATGGATTTCTAAACTTCTGAATGTGCCAGTGAGCACTGTTGGGGCCATAACCTGGAAGGGGAAAGAACATAATTTCACCATAAACTGGACATGACCAGGTACTCCTCGCAAGATTTCTGACAGAGGAGTGAACAGAATTATCAGAAGAGTTGTCCAAGAGCCAAGGACAACTTGTGGAGAACTTCAGAAAGACCTGGAATAAGCAGGTACAATTGTTTCAAAGAAAACAGGTAATGCACTCAACCGCCATAGACTGAATGCATGCTCACCATGCAAGACTCCATTGCTGAAGAAAAAGCATGTTGGAGCGTGTTTAAAGTTTGCTGCACAACATTTAGACAAGCCTGTGAAATACTGGGAGAATATAGTCTGGTCAGATAAGACCAAAATTGAACTCTTTGGATGCCATAATACACACCATCTTTGGAGTTCAAATGGCACTGCACATTACCCCATCATTCCATTTTATTACATATAACTTAATTTCTGGACTTATTTGTTTTGGTTTCTTTGTATGTATGGATTGCATGGGTTGTTACCGACACGTGGGGAAAATTTCATCTCAGTAACACCTTTAGAAATATATTTACCTAGAAAAATGGTGACGTGTTCAATACTTATTTTACCCACTGTATATTCAATAAGTTGTAAATGAGCTTTAAAATGAGCTCTCACTACCTCTCTAGCTGCAGGGCCTGTGGAGCAATTCTTCTTCAAAGTTCACAGCAGAAGCACTGAAGGCTGAATTCAAATTATTCTCTTGTGTATAGGTTATGCTCCCTGCCCCCCCAGAGCTTGTGTTCAAAGTTTACATTAGGAATTAAAAAGTTGGAAGGTGGCTGAGTCACTACTGGGAGCAGGGGCTGTGCTGCTGAGTTACATAATTAGTCAGGTTGAAAAAAGTCATTCTAGTTCAAGCAATAGAGAAATAAATAAATAAAAAACAGAAAACCTCCAAATACAGAACTCTATACAGTATCTACAGTTGATTCGTAGGAAACCAAAAAAAACCCTATAAAGCATGGTACAAATTGCTCTAGCGGGGGGCAGAATCCTTCCTGATTCCCTGAAGGCAATCGGACATTCCCTGGATTAACAATCTATAAATATGAATATCCAGTTATGTTCTGTGCATTTAGCATTGCATCCAGCACTTTTACTTTAAACAATCAACCTCAGTGCTTGTGATATAAGATCTGAAGATTAATGGGCCAGATATTGCTTGATTTAACGCTTGTTTACTGCTGATTAAGCATATGTAAATATTTAAATGATTACTATAACTTCACCAACTTTTTTTTTAAAAGTACAGGTTTGTCAGTAAAATTGTATCTTTTATAAGTTGACCGGCTCACGCACATTTACTGTGGCACAATGGCACCGTTGCGCGAAATCCCATAAGTATATGGGGTTCCCTTTAAGAGCTACAAGAGGGTGCGCGCTGCATGGCGGGGGACCCGATGCGCGTGATTGTGTGCACGAGAGCCAGGCACGGGGATTTGTGTGTGTAAACACACAAATCCCTGTGCTGTCAGGGGACAGGAGACATATCATTTGTTCCTACTAAGTAGGAACAGTGATATGTCTCCTCCCCTAGTCAGTCCTATCCCCATACAGTTAGAACACACTGAGGGAACACACATTTAACCCCTTGATCACCCCCTAGTGTTAACCCCTTCCCTGCCAGTGACATTTACACAGTAATCAGTGAATATTTATAGCCCTGATTGCTGTATAAATGTCAATGGTCCCAAAAATGTGTCAGAAGTGTTTGATCTGTCCGCGGCAATGTCACAGTACTGCTAAAAATCGCAGATCACTGCTATTACTAGTAAAAAAAATTAAAAATGGCATAAATCTTTCCCATAGTTTATTGCTATTTTTTTTTACCAAAAATATGTAGAAGAATATATATTGGCCTAAACTGATGAAGAAATTAGTTTTTTAAAAACATTTTTTGGGGATATTTATTATAGCAACAAGTAGAAAATATTGTTTTTTTATTCAAATTGTCGCTCTTTTTTTTAGTTATAGCACAAAAAATAAAAAACGCAGAGGTGATCAAATTGCACCAAAAGAAGCTCTATTCGTGAGAAAAAAAGGACGCAAATTTTGTTTGGGTACAGCATCGCATGACTGCGCAATTGTCAGTTAAAGCAACGCAGTGCCAAATTGTAAAAAGTGCTCAGAAAGGGGGTAAAATCTTCCGGGGCTGAAGTGGTTAATTGGAACACTAGTTTTTCAAAACATAGATTATGTTAGACTCTAACGGTTACAAGACTGCATATAACTCAAATAACACCCCCCCCCCCCCAAAAAAAAAAAAAACATAGCAGCTAACACAATACCATAATACATAGCATAATAAACCCTAAACATCACCAAACAATAGTGCAGATAGATAAATCAAATAGGATGTGCAATACAATAGTGCAATGCAAATATATCAACCTATTATGTGTCATCACAAATTGAAAAAATAAAACAAAGAAAGTCAAATGTGAAGCCAAAAACTGTGAATTCAGTGATTCTTCGATAGCATGCCATTTCTTAGCACGTCATTTTTTTTTGGGAGGGGGTACCTAGTTTTGACAGGTACCCAGCCCCCACTTGCGCTCAGGCCACCTAGGTGACTCGAGCAGAAGTTCTCTTATCCCCCTCCTTCCCTGTAGTCTTCTGGGACACATCAAAGGTCCCAAAAGATTGCCCGGCCATTCAGGATGTGCAGCGTGACTCGCACATGCGTAGTGCGCACCTGGCTGTGCAGCCGGAAACTGTTACAGCTGGATGCCCACACTAGTGATACTGGCATCAGGGAGAGGTGGGGGAGAGAACCGAGGCTTTGAGCAGCCACATTGCTGGACCGTGGGACAAGTGAGTGTGTGTTTATTAAAAGTCAGCAGCTACACTTTTTGTAGCTGCTGACTTTTAATATACAAAGAAACGGCTGGAACTCCGCTTTGCTGATAAACCACACAGCACCCCAGTGTGCAACAGAGGGAGGCTTACCAGAATCATATGACCCCCAATTAAGAGTGGTCAACCAGTGCTTGTGTGTCAATCCAAGATATCCAGCTTTCCTTAAAACCACATGTCAAAAGATGGTACTGCTGCATTGTAATAGCTTGCTGTGTATATATACTCAGTTGGAAATAGTATCATGAAAAAGAAAAAGACATGCTCTCCATAGTGTAATCCCAATTAAAACACCAATTTAATGTGGTGAATGCCCTTACAATGAAGAGATGACAACCAGGCACTTCATATCATATAAAACAACTCATATTGCAGAATCCAAGATGGCCATGTCAGGATCGCATATGCGTAGTGGCATGTGTTCCGTCTCTACCCTACTAGATTCATCAAAGATGACGTCATCAGGAGCATTCTTTTTCATGATACTATGTCCAACTAAGTATATACTGTTATAGCTGTCTATTACAACGTAGCAGTACCATCATTTGACATGTGGTTTTGAGGAAAGCTGAATATCTTGGATATAAACACAAGCGGTTGACCACTCTTAATTGGGGGTTATATGATTCTGGTAAGCTTCCCTTTGTTGCACACCGAGGTGCTGTGTGATTTATCATTAAGAAGTTCGGTGGCATTTAGTATCAACATCTGTCATTTCCCTCATAATCGAAGAATCACTGAATTCACAGTTTTTGGCTTCACATTTGGATTTCTTTGTTTTATTTCTAAATGCAATTAATATAATTATTTTCCAATTTTATCTATGAATATGGTATATTACCTGTAGCAGTTATTGTTGTAGTTATTATAACTTCCCAGAGCAGTCAAACATCCCAGGCAGATGGCATAGGAAAAGAAGATCTGGGTACCTGCATCCACCCACACCTGTTGACCAAAAAAGAAACAAAGACAAAAATAAACAATTGCTAAAGATGAATATGTAAAGATATAAATATGAAGACTAAACACACAAATTACATTTGCCTGTTCAATGGCTTTTGTAATCAGCATTCAACAGCATAAAAGCAAAGTACATTTTGACCTACTTAAGAAACAAAAACACAACCTTGCTAAACCTAAAGGACCATTTCTTTTTTCATGAACGTGTTCTTCAAATTTTAGGGATTGTACAAAACTATGATAACATAGTTTTTTTTATAAGTCATGCTTGTCAGGCTTCATTAATTTAGAAATGAAATGTTGAATAAAGCAATTTAAAAATAATGTATCTTATGTTATCCAAAATAGCAAAATAGAATATCAGGTTGACCTGACAGACGAAGCTAAAAATCTTGTTCATGAGATTATGTATAATAAAATGGGAAGGGTGTAGACATGTTTTTTACTTAAAAAGTATGTTGTTTACATCTAGAGTTGATCAAGCATTTTATAAAGTGCATGTCCTATGAAATTAAATTAACAGAAATAATTGCTAGTATTATTGATGAGACCTGGGCAGAAAAAGATTTGCAACTGTCAAGCATACGTAAAGCAAAAATAGTACTGCAATAAAGATGAATAACGACTTTGTTTTCTTCTGTGGGTTACAGTTAAGTTAAGAATCCTGATAGCACCTTACAGAGTCACTGGTAGTGTACTTCATATGGCTTTTAATGTGTAATTATCTCTTTCTCTGCTTTCAGTATAACCCCTTAGGCCGGCTATGGACGGTTCGAATCTTGGCCGTTTCAGCAGGAACCAGTTGAGATTCAAACTGTGTGTGGGCAGGCTGACTGTACCAAGTTGCTCACCTTGGTCAATTCACTTGCAATTATCGCTAGCAGTTGATATAGCCTCTAGCAATGATCAATGTCTTCTCTCAGCAGGGACAGCTTACCTCACCCACCCCTGCCCGCCGCCAGGAGCAGACAATTGCTTAGCAGGAGGGATTCCCCTGTGAGCACTGTGTGTTGAAGTGGGAATCATGTGAATTTCTTTCCTGCAACTGGTTGCAGGAAAGAAATGTCACCATCTATGGCCTGTCTTACATTCAAACATCCTAGGCAAATTTAGAAGTGATGGGTCTTTAAAACTTCCAAGAAATAGTATGTTTTTTTTTCCACTAGGCTTTTTGTATGTGAAAGACATGAATAAGCCTACAATGGATATGTATAGGAATTTATTTCCTTTAATAGTAAAGGTTAGAGATCAACCGATTTCTGAGAAAAGATATTGGAAAGGACTGGTACACTTCAGCAGTACCTGAGTATAGTGGTGGAACTACCAGGGTCCCAAAGGTCGCACTTGTAACCGAACCCTGGCGTTCTGCCACTGTGTGATGGGGGGGTAGGAGGGCTTGAATAGCAGCTTTTCTGTGCTGTAAAAACCAAGCACTTTTCTCCTGTCCATATGTCCGTGACAGAAGAAGAGTGCTATGGCTGTGCTGTAGTGTAGGCTCGGAACTGCTGATACTACTCAGGCGGCAGGGGGCGGGTCTGGTGGTGCATTCTACAGAGTGCCCCCTTAGTACCTTCAGAGTGCCCCCTCAGTGCCTCCAGAGTGCCCCTTTACACTCCTTGCCAGAGTGCCACCATAGTACCTCCAAAGTGCCCCTTTAAATTCTCCAGGGTGCCCCTTTACATCCTCCTCCAGAGTGCCCCCTTAGTATAGTAGTATTAAGGGTGCATTCTGGAGGTACTAAGGGGGCACTCTGGAGGATGTAAGGGGGCACTCTGGAGACACTGGTGTAGGGGGGCACTGATGTGGGGGGGCACTGATGTGGGGGGAACTTTGGGGACACTGATGTAGGAGTGCAGTAAAAAATATGTGCTCCATAAAAAAGTACTCTGAGGTTGGCAAAATGTCACGGGAGTAAAGGGCCCTGGAATCAGGGCCGGAGTCGGGGGGATCAGGGGGGGGCCCTTCATGGTTTTTTGTACCAGGGCCCTGAAGGTTCTAGTTACACCTCTGCCTGAGTACCATGGAAGCCCAAAATCTAGGCAGTAGATACAGCATACCACCACTTAAGCTCTAAATGTCCTATATTCCCCAATCCACTATCAAATAAAGAGGCCTAAAGTGTAAGGGAATTTCAAAGTTTAATTTAAAAGGCCTGGAGTGAAAGTTTGTATATGTTTTAGTGATATCCGACATCCACAAAAACAGAAAGATAGATAGATGCAGGCTTCTCTAAATGCTAAGACAAGATTTCTTGATGTTATCAGAGTTTATTCACACTCATTCATAACAACTGTCCTATCAAATAAATTAAATATCTGTTGCAACAATGTATTTAAAATTGTATTTAAAAGTAAATAGCAATCATCAGGTAGCTTTATACTGTAAAAATCAATACAAGATATCCATACACACAAATTTCAGGCACCGCCTTAAACTACTCCTAGAGGTTCCATAATTAAGTCTTGATTTTAATTAAAAGGCTCAGTACAATAAGAAAAAATACCAAATTTAATTGAAGTGTTTGTACACAGCTTAAATAACACCATTTTATTTTATATCAAGAACACAATGCTATATGCATTCAGGTTGTAAGGAGCCAGCTCAGATTTTTTATTTTTTTTGATTAATCTCAACCATGTTGGCATTCTTTGTGTAAGTTCTCAAAAGCAGTGTAACTTACAGAACATTTTTTTTTTTGGCAACAAATTTATCTATCTATCTATCTATCTATCTATCTATCTATCTATCTATCTATCTATCTATCTATCTATCTATCTATCTATCTATCTATCTATCTATCTATCTATCTATCTATCTATCTATCTATCTATCTATCTATCTATCTATCTATCTATCTATCTATCTATCTATCTATCTATCTATCTATCTATCTATCTACAGTATCTATCTACCTTGTTATTTATTTAGTAAGAAATCACATACACTAAGTGAAAATGTATTTGTAAATTCCCTACAAAATAAACATTCTCTGCTTATTTGATAAATCAACCACAATAAGCGTCTTTATCACAGTACCTACATATAATTTCAGTATTTAAAGGAAAAAATACTGACCCGAACAGTGTATGCATCTGATTGGATAGCTTTATAGCCAGATCCTTCAATAAAAGTCATTTGAATAATTGAGTCAGGCATCCACAGTTTAGATTTAGGCTGATTCATGCTGAACCTGACAAAAGTTGAGCCATGTACGGTAGTCTTCAATATGGACTTTGCTGTTAACAAACCAATGTGTTGACCATACTAGAAGGTAACCTATAGGAGTTTAGGGTGCTATGTGGATTCATTCCCATCAATGAGTTACACCTGATAGGAAGATTTATTTAAAAATTACTCTTACAGTATGTGCTAAAGGTCTGATTTATTTTCATGCTATTTTCTTTTTAAGTGTTTTAAAGTGTCTTAAAGAGAATATATCTCATTTTCAATGTTTTTTAGGTATACACATCATGGAGAGGCTTGGTGTAACAAATGTTATCAGTGCGTGTGCATTTTTAACAATCATTACTTCTATGTATACTTCATTGTTATATATAGTAAAAACAAATTTGTATAATATGTGTGCAAGGATTGCTTCCTGCTTAGTAATGCTACACCTAGGTTGTGATTTACTGCTCCTTCTCGCAATCCAAGCTTACTAGCATATCAAGTTTTATTTTGCGTAATTGCATATAAACAGGAGATTTTTCCATGCCCTCTGGAATGATGCTGCTGTTTATCCTTTGTAGACTGTTGTGAAGGAATGTTTTTATTTGTAACTATTTTCTGCAGCCAGTAAGCCTCAGTTCTGTGTTCTGCGGGGGCTACGACTACACTGGGGATCTTTGATACTGAAAAATGTAACTACTTTTTGGCAGTATGCTCATTTTGCAATCCAATGAAACATGCATTGGAATCCCTTAATAAAGAGATTCAATCACCAGAGCAACCATAGCCTTAGGCTTGCCTTCTGTAAAATTTCATTTTAACTTTTAACTGTACAAGAAAGTATAAAAATCTATTTTTGAATTACTTTTAGCTCAAGTACCATGTCAATGTCTCGATTTTCGTAGAACAAGCAATCTATTTCTGTATTAACTTTGACAAGTGCTTGTGCATGACACTAGTGAAAATTTTTACAATTTATGCCAGGAGCAAATACAATTTTTAAAAAAATTAGTTTTTGTTCAAAGGATGTTGGCTCAAACTTGTCTTGCATACACACGGTCACACAAATGTTGGTGAACAGTTACAAACGTGGGGACATACAAGACGTACGACGAGCCGATAAAATGGAAGTTCAATAGCCAGTACAGCTCCTTCTGCTTGATTCCGAGCATGTGTGAACTTTTGTGCGTCGGATTTGTGTACACACGATCGGAAATTCCGACAACAATGTTTTGTTGGCGGAAAATTTGAGATCCTGCTAGCCAACATTTGTTGGAGAAAAGGCCGACAACAAATGTTTGATGGAGCATACACATGGTCGTACTTTCAGTCAACAAGCTCACATCCAACATTTGTTGTCGGAAAATCCGATCGTGTGTACAGGGCATTAGATAATCAAATGAACATTCTGAAAATGTACAATTTTTTAACAAATTCAGCAGGTGTAACTCTAGTTTAAATGTCATAGGCATTGTTAAAGGCTAAAGGTCCAATTGCTTTGACTAAAACATTTCGAACTACAAAGGGTGGTTTTATCTGTCAAGGCTTGCTTACTGCCTACCTAATGAATTAAAATTGAAGAAAAGAAAGTTACAAGGAACTGTTGCCAGCAGAGTTCCATCGTCTGTTATGATGGGTTGTAAATCTTTGATTACCTTTCTTATCCCTTCTAGTGCTGGATTGCATGTGGTGACTAGAGGTACACGGTTATTTGTTTTTTTCTGTTTGTATTGAACCCTAGTGGGAAGAAATCGGGATCTTGGGGGCAACTAACTATTGTCAACTTTACAGTTGTCATTTAAAGAATCAGCCCAAATAGAAATTTAAAAAATAGAAAGGGGAATTTTACAATCTTATTTGCCCATAGGTAGCAATTATGGTTTAAAGCTCAAAGTAAGTGCCGGTTCACACCAGTGCATGTGCGAGATCGCATGTGATTTGCACTGCACTGCAGTGCTAATCACATGCGATGTCCGTGCAATGCAATTTCAGCCATACAGATAGTATGGCTGGATTAGTAACGCATTCGGTCCAAGCTTGCACAGGACCCTTTTTTTGGTCCGCACCAGAATTGGATCGCATAGGTGTTCACACCCATGTGATCCTATTCATGTCTGAACTGTCAGTTTGCAGTGCGATAAGCGAGCTGAAATGAAGTTGTCATTAACATTGTATTGAAACTCCCAGCAGTTCGCATATGGCAGTGTGAGTGCGATGAAGGAACCCGTAGTGGATTTGCATTGTTCCTGCATCACACAAGTGAAACGGGACTTAAGCTCAAATTCAAGTCCACAATTACATTTGATCATTTCACAAGATTACCAGTAAATTGTTTTATACTGGAAGCAAGGGTGCATTTACAGCCAAAGCAGACCTTGCAACTAATATGAGGCCTAGAAGAACACAGTCTTACAGCTGTCTTAATTAAGCAGTGATTTATGCAGGTAGCAATAGCATATGACACATACATTTGGATAAAAATTATATATTTAAAGCTTGTGAACCTCAATACAATTTCAGTAAAAACTGTTAATATTGTTTAAATTTACTGTAAAGGTGTTTGAGATGGAGATTGGAGGGATTGGGCACCATCAATGAGTTTGCTGTGGGAATATAGTTGTAGCCCTGACTGGAAGTGTGGAAAACATGTATTCTTAAGAATCTCAATGACTGGTTATAACTACTGATTCTTCTGTCTGCCATAAACATCAGATCTCTGAACTTTCATGTACAGTATCTGCCAATCATAGAATCTCTCACCATTACGGCATTCTATCCTGCTTTATTTAGGCCTGATTTAGGCTCAATTCACATTTATGCATGTTGCTTTTGAGCGTTTCTGCAATGCTTTTTGTGGTGCTTGCTGTGTTTTTGGACATTCGTTTTTACCGCGTTTTATAGCGATTTTGCGACAATTTGCGCTTTGCAGGTTTTTTTACACTGTATATAGCTGATTGCTAAGGAGGGGGCCGGGAAGCCGGTTGCTGCGTCCTTAACAACAGAAGAGTCATCAGCTGTCAGCGGGCTTCCCCGCTGAATGTAAAAAAAAAGAATTGCTGGCTAAAAAAAAAATTGTGAAAAAAACACAGCGTGGGGTCTCCTCCCAGGTCCATACCAGGCCTTGGGTCTAGTATGGATTCAGAGGGGCACCCCATGGCAATATTTAAAAAAAAAATGGCATGTGGTCCCCCCAAAATCCATACCAGATCCTCCCCCTCCTGAACCATACCAAGCCGCATGACCTCAATATGGAGGGGGTGGGTGCTTTGTTGATGGGGACAAGGGCCTCTTCCCAACAACCCTAGCCCGCCGGTTGTCGGGGTCTGCAGGAGGGGGGCATATCGGAACCTGGAAGCCCCCTTTAATAAGGGGGCCGCCAGATCCCGCCCCTCCATGTGAATGAGTATGAGGTACTGTGGAACTCAGCATCGGAGGAGGGTCGTCAGCGGCAGAGGAAGAAGAACACTGGACAAAGAAGATAGGAGAAAGAAGAGCCAAAGAAGAAGCAGGAGAAGCCCAGGGGAGGAAGATACGGGAGAAGATGGAGGAAGAAGCGGGGAAGAAGAAGATATTTTTAATAAAAGACTTGTCAAAAAAGATTTTTTTCACACTACACTATTTTTCTTTTTTGGTGAATGGGTAGGGGTACAATGTACCCCATATTCATTCACATGGTGAGGAGGCCGGGATCTGGGGGCCCCCTTGTTAAAGGGGGCTTCTAGATTCCGATAAGCCCCCTGCCTGCAGACCCCCAGCAACCACCGAGCAAGGGTTGTCGTGAAGAGGCCCTTGTCCCCATCAACATAGGGGCAAGGTTTTTAGGGGCGCAGGGCCCCCCTGCCCCAAAGCACCCACCCCCCCATGTTGAGGGCATGTCACCTGGTATGGTTGGGGGGGGCACTCGGGCTGCATGCCTGGAAAAGGGTCTGATATGGATTTTGGGTGGACCCCACGCCATTTTTTTTTTATTTTGGTGTGGGGGTCCCCTCCGAATCCATACTAGACCCAAGGGCCTGGTATGGACCTGGGGGGGGGAACCACACGCTGTTTTTTTTTCATGATTTTTTTTTTAGCCGGCAATTCTTTTTTTCTACATTCAGCAGGGAAGTTAAGGATGTGGCGGCCGGCTTCCCGGTCCCCTCCTTAGCAACCAGTTATACACAGTGAATGTACAGCTAAAAAAGCACAAATTGCAAAGCACAAATCGCGGCAAAATCGCGGTACTTGCGTTTCGGATGCAGGTCCATTGAATTCTATAACATGCAAAATGCTGCATTTTGCAGGAAAAAAGTCCCAGACCCTTTCCAAAAATGCAGAAGCACCCATGTTAAAAATGTCCCTGCATTTCTGCAAAATGTAAAATACATCAGAAAACGCATTAGTGTGAATCGAGTCTTCCACCTATTCACCTATTGTATTTCATAAGAGCAAGAAAGGAAAACATGTCATCATAAAAGCAATGCATCTATGAAGTTAGTGTTAATAGAACATAACTTATATTAAACAGAAAAAACTGGTATAAGGCTTGATTCACACCTATGCATTTTTAGTGCATTTTGCAGATTTGCACTACAGTCCATTCAACATAGGTTTCAATGGAAAACGTTCTGTAGTGCAAATCTGTAAAATGCAAAAAGCACTAGAAATGCATAGGTGTGAATCAAGCCTTATACCAGTTTCTTCTGTTCAATATATGTTATGTTCTATTAACACTGTAACTTCATAGATGCATTGTTTTTATGATAACATGTTTTCCTTTCTTGCTCTTATAAAATACATGGTTTTCCATTTCAAAAGAGCATTAAAACTGCATTTTGGTTTGCCTCAGTGACTTAAATGGTTCCAACGCTGTCATGCTCAATAAGACACAGCTGATTACATCTCCGAGATTCACCACTTGCTGGAAAGGGGAACGTCTTTTGACAGACATGCTTCCTAATGTAAGCAGAAGCCAGCAGAAATCATAGGTCAAGTGAAAATGAAGCCTTCTTCTAAGCTTTTGAAAAAGTAAAGAATCTGGAAACAGTACAAAAGTGTCGTCCCTGTATTCACAATTCAAGCCATGCTCCAGCTCACGTGTTGCTGTTTTGTCAAGCGGTGCCACTAGGAGTTGGTGCTTTGGGCAGTTAATAAAATGTATGTATAGCCAATATTTTTCATAGTTTCGAATAGAGTAGGACAGGTTTAAAACCCATTAGTTTTTTTTTCTGCTCTTTGTGCCCCTTTGGGGAGATTTCCCTTCACTTTTTTTATAATTTAATTTTTATTGCATTTTGAAGGTAAGTGAGACCTGGTTCACACCTATGCATTTTTTAGTACATTTTCAGTTGAAGAAACACACTACAGTCCATTTAACATGATTTCCTATGGATGTAGTTCACATCTGTACATTTTATAGAAAGGACCAGGGACTTTCTGGTTTTGGGTTCCATAGACTTGAATGGATGAAAAATTTGTTTTTTCTTCATACTTACCTGTAAAATCCATTTCTTTGAGTACATCACGGGACACAGAGCAGCCATATACATTACAACCTGGGTTATGAGCCACCTATAGGTGAATGGAAACTGGTAGAATAACCAAAAACAGGAAGTGATCCTATATATAACCTCTCACATACAGGAACTACTTCAGTTTTGTAGCAAGCACTGAACTTCCTAAAAAAAGGGGGGGTACCTCTGTGGTCGTGATGTGCTCAAAGAAATGGATTTTACAGGTAAGTATAAAGGAAAAAAAAAAATTTTCTTTCTCATACATCATGGGACACAGAGCAACCATATAAATTACTACCTGGGACGTCCCAGAGCAATAGCCTTGCGGGGAGGGAGACACACTGTATGAAAACACCATCAGATTTATACAGGACACTATGGCCAAAAGCCGAGTCCTCTGCTGCCTTAACATCCACCTCATAAAATCTTGTGAATGTATGTACCGAAGACCAAGTCGCGGCCTTGCAAATCTGCACCACTGACGCCCGATGGCGAAAAGCCCAGGAGGTTCCAACACCCCTGGTAGAATGAGCTCTAACCCCAAAGGGAGGAGCTTTACCTTTCAGGCCATAGGCATGAGTGATCAACTGGCGAATCCAAAGTGAAATGGACGCCTTAGAAGCCACTTGACCCTTCTTGGGGCCCTCTGGCAGAACAACAATTGCAACAGAACTTCTGATGCCTGCAGACCTTTCCAGGTAGACTCTGACCGCCCGCACCACATCCAAAAGGTGCAACTGCTTCTCTTCTGGCAAGCCAAGCTGAGAGAAATAAGAAGGTAGAACAATATCCTGATTTAAATTAAATTCAGAAACTACCTTAGGCAAAAAGGACGGAACAGGACGTAGCACCACCTTATTGTGCAAAATCAAATACGGCTCCTTACAATTCAGAGACCCTTCTAGCCAAAGTAATTGCAAAAAGAAAAGCCAACTTCCATGTCAAAAGAACTAACGGAACGTTGTTGATTGGTTCAAAAGGCTGCTCCTGTCGCACCGACAAAACCGGATTTACATCCCAAGGGCAAAGAGGTGATTTAACGGGAGGCAATAAGTGAGTCACTCCCTAAAGAAAAGTCCGGACCAGGGAATGTGAAGACAAAGGAAGTACACTGATAAGGTTGAAACCTGCCCTTTAATTGTTGTCAAGGCTAATCTTTTATCTAAGCCTGACTGAAGAAAAGAGAGAGATTTCTCTCTACCAAATATCTACGAGGATGCAAACTTATGGCCTCACACAATGCAATGTAAGCCTTCCAAGCCCTGTGATAAACCTTCCTGGTGACCGCCTTTCTGGCATTCACCAATATAGTTACCACTGGTCCTGGGACACCACAATCTCCTAGCACCCTGGCTTCCTATGACAGTAGATCGAGCCGGAGTGGAAGCGTCCAAGGCTTGCCTACTGCTAATCTCACTACCTCTGGGTACCAGGCCCTCCTGGTCCAGGCTGGAGCTACCAGAATGACTGATGTCATCTCCTCTCGGATCCTGTGCAAAGATGTGGCAGAAGAGGGATCGGGGAGAAATGCATAAATCAAAGAGAACTGAGTCCAGGGAACTACCAGAGCATCTATCCCAATTGCAAGTGGATCTCTTGCTCTGGATACAAACTGCTGAATCTTGCAGTTGAACCTGGATGCCAGCAGGTCTACATCCGGTGTACCCCACTGCTAGCAAATCTGCATAAACACCTGTGGGTGCAGAGACCATAGTCCGCTTTCCAGTTCTCTACCCCCAGAATGTGGACAGCAGACAGCACTGGCGCATGTATTTCTGCCCAAGACAGTACATAATTGACCTCCATGATTGACCTCCATGTTCGCCAGATGACTCCTGGTGCCGCCCTGATGGTTGACATAGGCCACAGCCGTGGCATTGTCGGTTTGCACCCTAACTGGGTGACCCTGTAACTTTGATGTCCAATAATTCAGTGCAAAGCTTATTGCCCGCAGTTCTAGCACATTGATGGGTAATCCCTGTTCCTTCAGAGTCCATTTCCCCTAGAATGTTCTGCTGCAATGCCCTGGAATGGAACTGGGCCTATGGAATTGCCTTGAATGAGGAAATCACCCTTCCCAGAAGACTCATTCAGAGTCGGAAAGACGGACGTCTCTTTCAGCTTACCTGACAAACCTAATCCTTTAGGGCCTCGACCCTTCTTGGAGGCAAGAAAACTCTTGCCTGAACTGTGTCCATGATAAGGCCTAAGTATTCCAGACTTTGAACTGGTTTTAGGGCCGATTTCTCAGAATTTATGAACCATCTGGGATGTTCCAGGAATTGGACCGTAAAGGTCATGTTCCCTATCAAAACTTGCAGCGATTGATCCCTGAGTAGGAGATCATCTAAGTAGCCTACAATCAAGATCTCACAAGATCTTAGAAGACCCAGTAGGGTGCTAGGATCTTTGTGAAGGCTACAAACTAAAAATGTTGTTCCTCTATGACAAAGCGCAAAAGCCTTTGATGAGGTTGAAAAATTTTTACGTGCAGGTATGCATCCCTGATATCTATGGATGTCAGAAAATCTCCTTCTTGGAGAGAGGTCGCGACAAGGGATGAGCCGAACAACCCCTGGTTCGGTTCGCGGCAAAACATAAGAACAGACAAAAAATTTGTGCGAACACGCGAACATTAATAAAGTTTATGGGACTCGAACATGAAAAATCAAAAGTGCTAATGTTAAAGGCTAATATGCAAGTTTTTGTCATTAAAAGTGTTTGGGGACCCGGGTCCTGCCCCAGGGGACATGTATCAATGCAAAAAAACGTTTTAAAAAAGACACTTTTTTCGGGAGCAGTGATTTTAAGAATGCTTAAAGTGAAACAATAAAGGTGTATTATTCCTTTAAATATCGTGACTGGGGGGTGTCTATAGTATGTCTGTAAAGTGGCGCATTTTTCCTGTGTTTAGAACAGTCCCTGCACAAAATTTCTAAAGGAAAAAAAGTCATTTAAAACTGCTTGCGGCTGTAATGTAATGTTGCCCCCCAGCCCATTACCGGGCCCTTTGGGTCTGGTATGGATAATAAGGGGAACCCCGCACCTAGATTAAAAAAAAGGCGTGGGGCCCCCAGGACCTATATACTCTGAACAACAGTATACAGGCGGTCCCTGGGTTACAAACAAGATAGGGACTGTAGGTTTGTTGTTAAGTTGAAACTGTTTTTAATTTGGAGCAGGTACATTTTTTAAGTGTAGCTCCAGCCCAAAAATTTATTTTTAAGCTTTTTGGATAATATAGGGAAGAGTTATCACCCCTCTAACATTTGTTTTGCTGCCTGTGCCCCTGTTCAGAAGATTTTACCTCACTTTCTGTCCCAATGACAATTGAATTTTGAACATTTTGGGTTATTAGGGAAACAAGGATTGGTGATATCAGTGGAGACACCTTTTTCCCATGTTAACTCTTACAGGAGAGAATTTCCCTTCCTAGGGGTAGATTTCCTCTGACTTCCTGTTGTCTCCCTCCGTTTGTAAGTAGGAGTTGTTTGTAAGTTGGATGTTTGAAAATAGGGGACCGCCTGTATATACTATATGGCCTGTATACACTCTGCGGAAAATTGGGCCTTAGGTGTTGGTGGTACCAGAACACTGTAAGCCCTCACAGTTACTCTTGGTGGGCGCTGGAATGGCCCCTGTTGTGAAATATTATATCAAAAATTGTAATTACATGTCCCTGTTAAACAAGGGCAGAAAAATTGGGCCTTAGGAGGTGGTGGTGGTGGCACAACACTGTAAAGCCTCACAGATACTCTTGTTGAGCGCAGGAAGGGCCCTGCTGTGAAATATTAGACCAAAAATTGTAATTACATGCTCCTGTTAAACAGGGGCAGAAAAATTGGGCCTTAGGCAGTGGTGGTGGTGGTGTTGCCACAACACTGTAACCCCTCACAAATACTCTTGGTGGGCGCAGGAATGGGCCCTGGTGTGAAATATTAGATCAAAAATTGTAATTATAATACAGTGCAGGAGTACTACTTTTCTGGTGGTGTACACAGTACACAATACAGTGCAGCCATAGTGCAGTTGCTACTACTTTTCTGGTGGTGTACACAGTACACAATACAGTGCAGCCGTAGTGCAGTTGCTACTACTTTTCTGGTGGTGTACACAGTACACAATACAATGTAGTGCGCTGTTGCAAAACAAAATATGCATCATGTCCAGAAGGCCACCAAGGAGAGGCAGACGCCCACAGGTCACTAAAAGAGGGCAAGCAGGCTCTGTCTACAGTCAACAGTGCTGGTCATGGACATTTTACATCTTTTTGAGTTGGTGGAGTGGAGTGGTGGAGTGGATAACAAAGCCTTCCTCATCCTCTGTCACCCAGGCTCAGAGTAGTTTTCCTTCCTATGCAGCTGACAAAGTGGCCTATTCCACCGGCTCCTTGTCCACAGTCACTCCTTCCGCAGCCCCGCCATCATGCATGGAGGAGTCCCCAAACTATTCGACCACAGTGTCGGGTACATGCTGCTGGAGGATGCGCAGCGATTTGAAGGCTCCAATGTTGGTTCCCAGGTTGAGAAAGAGAGTAACGGGAGCCTAGAGAGAGGGGGTACCCAAGAAGGACAAGAAACTGGCAGTCATGTTGCAGCATACTGCCAAGTTTGCTCCAGTGACGAGGAGGGAGGGGATGATGAGGTCACTGACTCTACTTGGGTGCCTGCTAGAATAGAGGAGGAGGAGGAGGCACAACTCCAATGAGGTAGGAATTCCTCTAGGGGGCAACTTAAGGGCAGCCACCCAACTGCATCATACCGCAGAGCTCCGCAGGTGCAGGGCGCTGCTGACTCCCCGCTGACTTTGAAAAGTTCCTTGGTGTGGGCCTTTTTGGACACGTTTGCAGCAGATCGCACCGTTGCTGTTTGCAACCTATGTCTGAAGCGGATCAAGCATGGCCACAACAGCAGCCGCTTGGGCACCACATGCTTGACCAGACATATGACGACCTCCCATGCAGTCTTTTCCCCATATACTATATTTGAGATTTAATATCTCTCAGATATGATTTGGGTTAAATGAGCGTTCTTTGACCAGCTTTAACACAATAACAACATTTATTGGTGAGTAGTTGAAAGTCTATCTAATACACAACCATCTATCTATAGTCTGCACCAAGGAAGAAAATATTAGGTTAAAATAAGAATTGCATGAGTATACAGAGTATATTCCTGAAAACACCAAGGTTCCATTCTGATGGTTGCTCTCCCATAAAATTGTGTTGTTCCCTCCCATCTAGTCTGTGTATACCATTACATGCTGATGCCTCATTGCTTGGCATAGCGTGGCTCTGATTGGTGAGCTTCCCTATTCCTGGTTAAGGACTGGCTACATCTTCAATCCCTATACTTTGATAAGTCAGCCCCCTTTAATGCAAATCCTTGTGACTATTCTGAGCAGGAGCTTAACTTGAATTTTCCCAGGAAGTTAAGTATTGATTATGGGTTGGCCTCCCTTCATTGCATATCCCAGCATGGGATCCTTTGAAGTGAGTATGTGTAAAACAATGAGGTTTGGATCCCATTGTTTGTATACAGAAGCCTAGGCACCGACTTGTCTGATCTACCAGAGATTTCTGTGAAGATCGTATGTTCCGCCCTACATGGATAAAAGCTAAATTAAATATAGTCATAATTCCAATATTTTACAGCTATTAATGTAGATTTCACATAAACTCATAGGGCAACAAGTCCGTTGGCAACAACACTTGAAAGACCCACATCAAAGAAAAAGGCGGACTTCTCCTTGCTCCTCATCTGGGATCTCCAACCCTACTAAACCTCCAGTCCTTTCGAAAACCTGTACTGAGAGGAATGAAGGTATAGCAATACTTGTCCCAAGTACTTGCAGCCAATCTGCTAGCAGTACACCACTATCCGATTTTAGCAGGCAAATATCCCTACCCAAGTTGCTAAACCGTAAAAAAAAAAATTTGATCCCAGCCATCCACATGCTCAGCGTCTAAATGCTAGCTTGGCCAAAACTACTGCCTTTTCAGCTTGTAGACTCTGCCCCCTTTTGTGAATTTTTGGAATGCGCTGTACCTCAGTTGCAGGTTCCAAAACGCCATTTCTTTTCATGGAAGGCCATTCCAGCTCTCTACCGGCATGTGGAAGGCAATGTTTTTGTCTTATTGGACAGGGCGGTCAGCAGTAAGGTGTATATTACCGCAGACTCATGGTCTAGCAGGCATGGGCAGGGATGTTACCTTTCCTTCACAACGCACTGGGTATCTCTGCTGGCAGCTGGGAAGGATGCAGGTCAGGGTTCAGTATTGTTGGAGCTTGTTCCGCCACCATGCCTCCAAAATGCTAGCGGTGATTCTGCCACAGCTCTCTCTCCACCCCTCTTCTTCTTCCTCTATGGCCTCTTTAGCAGATTTGTTCTCTGAACCAGCGGTGCTCTGTAAGCGTTCAAGGGGCTACGCAAGCACCCAGGCAAAAAGATGCCATGTGGTGCATGAGTTACATAGTTACATAGTAAGTGAGATTGAAAAAAGACCATTATTATGGAGGTCACCACAGACATCAGGGAGCAGTGACCTCCATAATAAGCACTACATGCCTATTACCCCTGTAGGGGTGTTTGGATTCGGTGAGTAGGAACTCTGAAGGGGGAGCACAGAAATTCTGATGCAGACACCACTATGTATATGGGACTATCATACATCATCTTGTCCTGCATATTATAGACTTTTCATTTTTTCTGCTAACAGCCATATTATCTAGTGACCACTGTACCGATTACTGAACTTCTGTTGCAGGGTCCTACCTGGCTGATTTGTAATTCTTATATAGATGTGACAGTATTATATGTGGATTGGAGTTGATTTGCATGTATACTCTGGTTTATCTCCTATACATAGCTTCTTTCTCCATACCAGGTTTTACCTTCACCGCACACCCATCCATTACCTGGAGCCACGGGCTGGGTATTTTAGGTATTTGACACATCTCCTCCATTCTGCCTATTGTGGCAGGAAGCATTTATAATTATATATCACATAGCCTTATTCAGACATTATGGGTATAGCTGTGTAATAATCTATATATAATAAATATCTTCATTGGATTTTTTCCCTATGACTGCCTGCCTAAATTATATTAAAAACAGTACACCAGGAACGGGCTGCAGTCAGATATAGCTAAACTGGATACAGTGGTTGGATATATATATATATATATATATATATATATATACAGGCAGTCTTGTGTGTGTGTATATATATATATATATATATATATATATATATATATATATATATATATATACACACACACACACAAGACTGCCTGTATATATATATATATATATATATATACACACACACACACACACACACACACAAGACTGCCTGTATATATATATATATATATATATATATATATATATATATATATATATATATACTAAATACACTGCAGCTAACTGAATAATCTGCATAACCTGCCTGCTCAATCTAAATGACACTCTCTCTCCGTCCACGCCAACAACACACTACACGGGGCCGACCTGCAGGCAGCCTTATATAGTGTGGGGCGTGGGCTTAGTCCCCCTGAGCCATGATTGGCAAAAGGCAGGTTATGGTGCATGCTTTGGCCAATCATCATACGGCAATGCACTGCGCTCCCGCAGTGCATTATGGGCCGTTACACGCCACTCAAATGTTCGGTTTTCAACGAGTGGGCGAACAGCCAATGTTCGAGTCTAACTCATTTTTGACGCGATCAGAAAGCTCATCCCTAGTCACGACAGAGCAGACTGATTCCATTCAGAAGGGCCGCAATGAGAGATAACGGTTCAGTGCTCTTAGATGCAGAATTGGTCTTATGTCATCATTTGGCTTTGGAACTGTGAACAGATTCGAATAAAACCCTGTCCCCCTTTTGGGAACTGGGACCTCCATGATCACCACCTGCCGCCTTAAATGGTCTAGTGCTTGGAGTAATAAGCTCTTTCTTGAAAGGTCCATGGGAACGCTGGACCTCACAAATCTTTGAGGAGAGTAACAGTGTAATTTCAGCCTGTACCCCTGAGACACTGTGGAGATGACCCACCTGTTCTGAATTAGCATTCCCCACAATCCCTCAAACTGCAGCAACCTTCCCCCCACCCACAGGAGTGGGGGCGTCCCTTCGCAAGTAAGGTCTGGTGCCAGTCTTAGCAGATTTTTGAACCCACGACCTCTTTTGGCCCTGGCCCTGCTGTTTACCTTTGGCAGCAGATCCCTGGTGCCGTCAGAACTGCCTAGGCCTGAAACACCTGAGCAATTAACGTGTGGCACCTTAAAAAAGGGCTGTGTATTCAAACAAGGAAGAAGGGAACTCTTTCTTTTTCATAGGAAGGAGGGAACTCTTTCCTCCAGATATCTTTTGAATGTACTTATCAAGATCATCCCCAAACAAACGTTCTCCATGAAAAGGAAAACCAGCTAGCATCCTCTTACAAGGGAGCTCTGCTGACCAGCTTTTTAGCCATAATATTCTGCGCATGTGCACAGACAAAAGAGCCATGCGGGAGATCTGCTGCATGGAGTCTTTAAGGGCATCTATAGCAAAGCAAAGAGCCCCAGCCAGATCTGCTCTATTCTGAACAGAATCCTCTGGTCTATTGGGCCATCTAGCCTGATCCTTCAAGGCTTTACAGACCCCAATTGCTGCTACTGTGGGCTGAATAGCGGAGCCTGTCAGGGTGAAGGATGCCTTTAACAAGGCTTCCAGCTTCTTATCTGCAGGATCCTTAAAGACCTGTGTATTATCCACTGGACAAGTTGGGGTCTTGCTCAGGGAGGAAACCTGCTGCATCCACCACCTGGTATGCGCCACTTCTTACTAAAGCTTTTCTCCATAGGATATAACAGAGAAAATCTCCTTGGAGACACAAATATCCTCTCTGGGTGCTCCCAGTCGGAATATACCACCTGCTTCAAGAGTGGGTGAAAGGGAAATACCTGTGTACCCTGCTGTGGTTTCAAGGAATCCAGTGAGGAACAAGGTGTTTCAGGGACCTCCACTAGAGGTATGGACCATCTGTACAGAGAATGGATGAGAAGCTTTTGTGATTGAGAGGCTGATATAATCTGAGCCTCTTCAGGCTCTGAATCACTTGAGGGAGATGCCTCTGCTTGGATATCAATTGCCTGATCGGCCATTACCTCTTCTACCTCGTCAACCCAGTCTTGCTACAATATAGGAGGAATAGGGGAAGGGGACCTGTCACACTTCCTGCCACTTTGTGTGACAGAAGCGATCATTCCAGCAATTTTGCTCTCTAAACCAGCCAAAGCTGATGCTAGGTCCTCTTTAGTAATAAACTCTGAGGTAGTACTGGTAGTAGCCACAATGCCAGATATACGCAGTGGCTCAGATTGCCTTGTGACATCCAGTCTTTCAGGAGAGGCTAATGCAGCAGAGTTCTGTTTAGCCTCTACTGGGGCCACTGATGGAACACATGCGCCCTTTTGGTGCAGTGCTTCCCCCAAGACGCTTCTTTGGAAGACATAGCTTGTTTGAAGCAACGGTAACTAGCTTTGTGACAGTACACAAGTTCCTCAGTACCACAATTCCCCCTTGGAAGAATCTTATACAATGAACTGTTCTTCCAGCTACTGCAACATAATTTGTTTCTGTTATCTCCCATAGGACTCACATGTCACCCAGGAGAGACTGCTCTGTGTCCCCTCAGCTGGCCAGCAAGATTGTTGCAGGGGAAAATAGATAATAATTGGACCCTGGTTTTTCACAGGGCTACTTACCACCTTTGGTGGGCAAAAAAAAAGCATTGCAAGCAAAACGTTTTTTTTTAAAAGATTCCCACAGCTTCTGCAGCTCTGGGAAGAGAAACATAGAGCAGCAAACCCATGCCCTCTAGTGGGCAAAACAAGCATAGCAAGGAAAACGTTAATTTTAAAAACATGTCAGTCTAACATACATTGTTGCAGGGGAATATATAATAATTGGACCCTGGTTTTTCACAGGGCCACTTACCACTCCCTCCGCAGGACAATAGCCTAAGCCAGAGGTCCAGCCTTCACCCATTGTGGTGGGTTCTGTCACCACAGACCTTCAAGGACTGGGTACCCTTTTAGCATGAGGGTCCATTCCCTTGGACCTATACAGCACACTGCAGGAATGCCTTAGCGCTGTGGTGTCCAGGATTCCACTACGCAGGGTCTAGCATCCAAAGGTTGCATTACAGGTAAAACCTTGTTGTTGATCCTTTAATCTTCTTTACGAGGCTTGGGTACCATTTATCTTAGCATAGTAGCTTTTTGAAATGGATCCGATCTAGAAACACTGTCCCTAGATTCTTAAGAACATGTGCGGGATTACAGCATGGAAGCTCACAGAGAACTCAAAGTGACCATCCAATATTTTAGACACTGGCGAAAAAACTGGAGTACTTCCTGTATGTGAGGGGTTATATAGGGTATAACTTCCTGTTTTTGGTTATTCTACCAGTGTCCATTCACCTATAGGTGGCGCATAACCCAGGTAGTAATGTATATGGCTGCTCTGTGTCCCGTGATGTACGAGAAAGAAAGCGTATTGAAAAATGCTAAATGCACCTGCAATATAAAAACTGCAACATGCATAAGTGTGAACCAGGAAAGCAAATGAAATGGGAATTGTTGGACACACACAGATCACATTGTACAATAATAACAATTTTCAGCTAACAAAATGGTACATCAGACATAATATATGAATATAAGCATGTGCTCATCGGTCATCCAGTCCCTTTTTTGAGATACGGCACTGCATTACTTTAACTGACAATTGCGTGGTCGTGTGACACTGTACCCTAATAAAATTTATGTCATTTTCCCCACAAATAGAGCTTTCTTTTGGGGGTATTTGATCACCACTGCATTTTTTATCTTACAAAAAATAAAAGACCCACAATTTTGAAAAAAAACAATGTTTTACTTTCTGCTATAAAAAATATCCAGTAAAAAATTTTTAAAAATCTAATTTCTTTATTTAGGCCAATATGTATTCTGCTACATGTTTTTGGTAAAAAAGAATCCCAATAATCTACAAATTATGGGATGTATTTATGGAATTTTTGTTAATTTAATTTTTTTTATACTAGTAATGGCGGTCAGTGACTTATAGCAGGACTGTGATATTGCGACGCACTATTGGATGCCAATTGACACTTTGTGGGAACTAGTGACACTAATACAGTGATCAGGGCTAAATATATGCACTGTCACTGTACTAATGACACTGGCTGGGAAAGGATTAAACAACTAGGGTGATCAAAGGGTTAACTGTGTGCCTAGGCAGTGTTTTTGTGTAAACTGTGTGCTGCTTTCTACTACGGGAAGAGACCCCCCCTCCCCCCTGCGCCAAAACTGAGATACCGTATGCCTTATTTACATAGGCATATCTCAGTTCTCCGTGTTGAACTAACGATCAGCTGGAGTGCCGGAGGACATCGAGCCCCCAGGACTCGCAGATTAGCTTCTGCTGTGAATTATCACAGCAGAAGCAGCCCGCTAGCAGCGCACGCGCGCCCCTTCAGGCAGAAATGCGAAATCACGTACAGTATATATATATATACGTGATTCTGCCCACAGCTGCCGCCCTGTAGCAGTAAAAGTGCTATAGGGCGGTCAGCAGGTAGTTTAAGCAGTAATCATACAAGATTTGTATAAATTCCAGAGGAACACATAAGTGATAATTGTAAAGAAAATAGTCTAAAAAAGATCAACAAATCCCCATGTAAAAGACAAATCTCAAATGTTACAGATGTCACCATTATGCAAAGTAAACTTGGAGGCATGAAGCCCATATTAATATTTAGGCGTGGGATATTCCCCCCAAACCTATATGACATAAACAAAATGAAAAAAATAAAATAAAACTAGAACTTAGGATTCACACCAGGGCCAGGGTAGGAGATAAACAGCCCAGACGAGGCATTTACACAGTACTGTCAAAGAGGAATAGCTTATAAAGACATGAGCCCAAAGGGACCTAAAAGCTGTGCCTGAGATGGGGAGTGAGTGGTGTGTTTTTTTTTTTAAATCCTGTCAGTGTCCCTGATCACTGCCATACCAGTTATATGATAATTCTGTATTGCAACTTGTGAAAAAAGTTCTGAATTTTTTTTTTTTTATTTCTTCATTTTCTAAATAATTTTGACAAAAAATTACAACTTTTACAACAAAAAACTTGCCATGCTGCATCAGATATATATATATACCATAGATTATGGGCTCTCTAACGTTCCTACAGACTAAATAATATACACTGATTGGGGTTATTTTCACCAGAGAAATGTAGGAGAATACATTTTAACCTACATTTTTGAAGAAATATAATTTATTTGCAAAATTGTATAACAGAAACAAAGAAAAACTATTTTTTTTTCAACATTTTCTGTCATTTTTGTTTATTTAGCAAAAATATAAAAAACCCAGTGGTGATCATATACAAGAAAGCTCTATTTGTGTGAAGATCTTATGGGTACAGTGTGACAATTGTCATTCAAAATGTGACAGCACTGAAAGCTGAAAATTAACCTGGGCAGGAAGGGGGTGAAATATGCACAAATTATAACTGAATACTAATATTTATAAATAAAGTTGATCCAGGGAATATCCAATTGCCTCTTGGGAGATCGGGAAGGACTTTTGTTTCCCTCCTTGGAGCAAATTGGATCATGCTTTAAAGGGTCTGAAGGGTCTGGTATGGATTTTGAGGGGGACCCTCACGCCATTTCTTTATTAAATTTTGGCGCAGGGTTCCCCTTAATAACCATACCAGACCTAAAGGGCCTGGTATAAAATTTGGGGGGACCCCCACACAGTTTTTTTTTAAATTTTGGTTCGGGGTTCTTATTAACCACTTCAGCCCCGGAAGGATTTACCCCCTTCTTGACCAGAGCACGTTTTACAATTTGGCACTGCGTCGCTTTAACTGCTAATTGCGCGGTCATGCAATGCTGTACCCAAACGAAATTTGCGTCCTTTTCTTCCCACAAATAGAGCTTTCTTTTGATGGTATTCGATCACCTCTGCCGTTTTTATTTTTTGCGCTATACACGGAAAAAGACCGAAAATTTTGAAAAAAAATGATATTTTCTATACTTTGTTCTAAAAAAAATCCAATAAACTCAATTTTAGTCATACATTTAGACCAAAATGTATTCGGCCACATGTCTTTGGTTAAAAAAATGTCAATAAGTGTATATTTATTGGTTTGCGCAAAAGTTATAGCGCCTACAAACTGGGGTACATTTTCTGGAATTTACACAGCCTTTCATTTATGACTGCCTATGTCGTTTCTTGAGGTACTAAAATGGCAGGGCAGTACAAAACCCCCACAAGTGACCCCATTTTGGAAAGTAGACACCCCAAGGAAATTGCTGAGAGGCATGTTGAGTCCATTGAATATTCATTTTTTTTGTCCCAAGTGATTGAATAATGACAAAAAAAAAAGAAAATTACAAAAAGTTGTCACTAAATGATATATTGCTCACACAGGCCATGGGCCTATGTGGAATTGCACCCCAAAATACATTCAGCTGCTTCTCCTGAGTACAGGGATACCACATGTGTGGGACTTTTTGGGAGCCTAGCCGTGTATGGGGCCCCAAAAACCAATCACTGCCTTCAGGATTTCTAAGGGCATAAATTTTTGATTTTACTCCTCACTACCTATCACAGTTTTGAAGGCCAGAAAATGCCCAGATGGCATAAAACCCCCCCAAATGACCCATTTTGGAAAGTAGACACCCCAAGCTATTTGCTTTGAGGCATGTTGAGTCCATGGAATATTTTATATTTTGACACAAGTTGCGGGAAAGTGACAATTTTTTTTTTTTTTTTGCACAAAGTTGTCACTAAATGATAGATTGCTCACACAGGCCATGGGCATATGTGGGATTGCACCCCAAAATACATTTATCTACTTCTCCTGAGTATGGGGATACCACATGTGTGGGACTTTTTAGGAGCCTAGCCGCGTAGGGGGCCCTGAAAACCAATCACCGCCTTCAGGATTTCTAAGGGTGTAAATGTTTGATTTCACTCTTCACTGCTTATCACAGTTTCGGAGGCCATGGAATGCCCAGGTGGCACAAACCCCCCCCCAAATGACCCCATTTTGGAAAGTAGACACCCCAATCTATTTGCTGAGAGGCATGGTGAGTATTTTGCAGCTCTCATTTGTTTTTTGAAAATGAAGAAAGACAAGAAAAAATTTTTTTTTTCTTTTTTCAATTTTCAAAACTTTGTGACAAAAAGTGAGGTCTGCAAAATACTCACTATACCTCTCAGCAAATAGCTTGGGGTGTCTACTTTCCAAAATGGGGTCATTTGGGGGTTTTTTTGCCACCTGGGCATTCCATGGCCTCCGAAACTGTGACAGACAGTGAAGAGTGAAATCAAAAATTTACGCCCTTAGAAAGCCTGAAGGCGTTGCTTTTGTTTTTGGGGTCCCGTACGCGGCTAGGCTCCCAAAAAGTCTCACACATGTGGTATCCCCGAACTCAGGAGAAGCAACAGAATGTATTTTGGGGTGTAATTTCACATATTCCCATGGCATGTTTGAGCAATATATCATTTAGTGACAACTTTGTGCAAAAAAATAAAAAATTGTCTCTTTCCCGCAACTTGTGTCACAATATTCCATGGACTCGACATGCCTCTCAGCAAATAGCTTGGGGTGTCTACTTTCCAAAATGGGGTCATTTGGGGGAGTTTTGAACTGTCCTGGCATTTTATGCACAACATTTAGAAGCTTATGTCACACAACACCCACTCTTCTAACCACTTGAAGACAAAGCCCTTTCTGACACTTTTTGAATACATGAAAAAAATATTTTTTTTTGCAAGAAAATTACTTGCAATTACCCCCACACTTTATATATTTTTTTAAAGCAAATGCCCTACAGATTAAAATGGTGGGTGTTTCATTTTTTTTTTTTCACACAGTATTTGCGCAGCGATTTTTCAAACGCATTTTTTGGGGAATAAACACACTTTTTTAAATTTTAATGCACTAAAACACACTATATTGCCCAAATGTTTGATGAAATAAAAAAGGTGATCTTAGGCCGAGTACATGGATACCAAACATGACATGCTTTAAAATTGCACACAAACGTGCAGTGGCGACAAACTAAACACATTTTTAAAAGCCTTTAAAAGCCTTTACAGGTTACCACTTTAGATTTACAGAGGAGGTCTACTGCTAAAATTACTGCCCTCGATCTGACCTTCGCGGTGATACCTCACATGCATGGTGCAATTGCTGTTTACATTTGACACCAGACCGACGCTTGCGTTTGCCTTAGCGCGAGAGCTTTTTTTATCTTATTTTTAAACTGTTCCTTTTTTATTGTTATCTCAGGGAATGTAAATATCCCTGGGGCGACGCATATCACCGCCGGGCAGTCAGGGGGCTAAACCTTTATTCGGCAATAAACGGCGGGTGCCCTGACACTATAAAAAATAAACAAACTAACCAGCGTCACCCGTAACGGTTATACGGTGATCAGTGATGAAAGGGTTAACTAGGGGGCAATCAAGGGGTTAAAACCTTTATTAGGTAGTATATGGGGGTCCCTGTGGCTATAAAACGCTGACGGCGAACCTAAAAATTTACGTCCCTAACTAGCGGAACCAGTGACACTAATACAGCGATCAAAAAAATGATCGCTTAGCGACACTGGTGACAGGGGGTGATCAAGGGGTTAAAACTTTATTAGGGGGGGTTAGGAGGGTACCCTAGACCTACAGGGGGCTAACCCTAACTGCCCTAACACTTCTAACTGTCACAAACTGGCACCATGCAGTAATCAGAAAAAAAAAAAACACTGCTTGGTGTCGATCGGGGGGGATCGGGGGGGGGATCAGGGGTGTAAAGTATGCCTGGCATGTTCTACTGTGTGTGTGTAGTGTGTTGTGCACTCACTTGTCTTCTCTCCTCGGCGCCGGAACGGAAACTGCCGAACCGAGGAGAGATGACATCACATCCTCTGCCTCTGTGTACTATACAGAGGCAGGGGATGTTTCTCATTGGCTGGGAGCGATCGCGAGGGGGGGGGCCACGATTGGATGGCCTCCCCCTTATCACGGAACGCTCCCAGATAAATGTCGACCGCCGCTGGCACCAGGGGGGGGTCCGATCGGACCCCCCGCCCGCGGGAGGGCAATCACGTACCAGGTACGTGATTTTGCCTGCCCGTGCCGCTCTGTTCACGTATATAGGCGTGAGGCAGTCGGCAAGTGGTTAATATTCATACCAGACCCAAAGGGTTTTCAATTACTTCTTTTATCTGTATTGCCGTGAGTACTTTTAGAAATGTCATTTTGTGCATGGACTGTTCTAAACATGGGAAAAATGTGCCACTTTACAGGCATACTATAGACACCCCCAGGTACGAAATCTAAAGGAATATTTCACTTTTATTATTTCACTTTAAGCATTATTAAAATCACTTCTCCCGAAAAAACAGGCATTTTTAAAACCTTCTTTTGCATTGATACATGTCCCCTGGGGCAGGACCCAGGTCCCCAAACACTTTTTATGACAATAACTTGCATATAAGCCTTTAAAATGAGCACTTTTGATTATTCATGATCGTGTCTCATAGACTTTATTGGTGTTCGCGTGTTCGAACAAATTTTTTGCCTGTTCGCATGTTCTGCTGCGAACCGAACTGGGGTGAGTTCGGCTCATCCATAGTTAATTGAACAAGCTAAAGTTAGAAGCTTATTGGCTGCCATGCACAGCTGTACCAGATTTTGCACTCTTTAGTTTAAGTAAATCAACCCCAAAGTGTCACAAATAAGAATGATAATATTTAGTTTAATCAGGAGCCCCTAGTTCCCTTTACTTTTGGTCCTGAAGATGCAACAGGAAATACGAGAGAAAGGGCTTTATTTACTAAAGCTGGAGAGTGCAAAATCTGGTGCGTGCAGCTCTGCATAGAAACCAATCAGCTTCCAGGTTGGATTGTCAAAGCTTAATTGAACAAGCTCAGGTTAAAAGCTGATTGGCTACCATGCCTAGCTGCATTAGTTTCTGAGTGCATCAGCTTTAGAAATTCTACCCCAAAAACGTATTTACTAATGGAGTACTTATATTTCCTTACTGGATATTTTGTGCCTTACAGAGACTTAAAAAATCCCCACCAGACTGAATTACAGTTTGTGGAACAGAATAGAACACCATACTTGTGCAGCAAAAACAACTTTGGGAAATAATTAACACCAATAAGGGTAGTATTTTCTTCCAACAATGATAAATTGTTACCTAGGAAAAAAAGTAGTAAAAAAATTGTAACAATTATATAAAATACACCCACCAACAAAAAATAATAATTGTCTTTTTTTCACCTCGACCTACATTACAGAAATGTAAATTATGATTAAATGTGTCCTAGGCACATAGTACATTTTATGTGGCCTAAATAGCGGTTGTTAAAATGAAGGCTTTCATTTCTGCAGGTAAAAAGAACACAATGGGGCTGATTTACGAAAACTGTGCGCCATCAGTAGAGGTGCACGGCGAGGCGCAACACATATTTTCAAACTTATGAAACGGTGCACTGGGAACAGAGAGCGATTCCCCCATTTACCATAGCAATCGCGGCGCACAGGAGAATGCAATCAGTGCACCACTATGGACATGGCGCACGGCATCTTCAATTCAATATTAACAGAAGATGAAGGTGCCAATATTATGGGGTGATGTGGGGTGATATGAGAAAGTTTAGTAACAGCTGCCCAGGTAACAAATATGCCCAAAGTAGAATGAAAAAATAGGATTTTTATGTCATACTTACCTGTAAAATCCTTTTCTTTGAGTACATCATGGGACACAGAGTCAGGCTAATATTCATCACCTGCTGGGGTATACTCCATCATTAGGTGAATGGACACTGGTAGACCAAAGGTCTTCAGACAGGAAGTGATCCCCTATATAACCCCTCCCATACAGGAAGTACTTTAGTTTTGTAGCAAGCACTAAATCCTCAAAAAAGAGGGGAGGGATCTCTGTGTCCCATGATGTACTCAATGAAAAGGATTTTACTGGTAAGTATGTTGTAAAAATCCTATTTTCTTTTTCATACATCATGGGACACAGAGTTAGGCTAATATTCATTTCCTGCTGGGATGTCCCAGAGCAAAGCTTTGAGGGGAGGGAGACACCCTGCCAAACAATAGCCATCAGAACTACGGCAGCCCGCAGTACACTGTGGCCGAAAGCCGAATCCTGGGCAGCTCCAACATCCGCTTGATAAAATTTTGTGAACGTATGCACTGAAGACCAGGTAGCAGCCTTACAAATCTGAGCCACAGATACCTGATGGCGAAAATCCCAGGAGGTTCCTACACCCCTGGTAAAATGAGCTCTCACCCTAAAAGGAGGAGCTTTATGTTTCAGACCGTAGGCCTGAATTACCAATTGACAGACCCAATTGGCAATGGAAGCTTTGGAAGCTGCCTACCCCTTCCTGGGTCCTTTTGGTAAAACAAAAAAAGAGTCTGATCCTTGGATCTCCACAGATCTAGACAAATAAACCTTGACTGTCTGGACATCGTCCAAAGAATGCAGTCATCTCTCTTCCGCCGAGCGAGGCTGAGAGAAAAAAAGAAGGCAAAATAATGTCCTGATTTAAATTAAAGGCCGACACCACTTTTGCCAAAAAGGATGGAACAGGTCGTAACATGATTCTGTCGTGGTGAAGGATCAAGTACGGTTCCCTGCATGAAAGGGCTGCCAACTCCGACACCCTTCTAGCCGAGGTGATAGCCATCAGGAAGGCTAGCTTTCGGGACAGCAAGTCTAATGGAATTTCCTTAATAGGTTGTTTCTGTTACACAGACAGCAAGTTCAAGTCCCAAGGACACATAAGTGACCTAATGGGGCGAGTTGCCCCTTCATAAAGGTTCTGATCAGTGAATGGGAGGCTAAAGGCCTTTGGCAGAATACTGATAGGGCCGAAACCTGACCTCTGATTGTACTCAAAGCCAATTTGATTTCCACAGCTGACTGTAGAAAAGAGAGAATTCTCCCAATCCCATATTTCCAAGGATGCCATTTTCTGGCTTCACACCAAGCAATATAAGTCTTCCAGACCTTATGATAAATCTTCCTAGTGACAGCTTTTCTAGAATTCACTAGGGTAGACACCACTGGTCCCGAGATGCCACGGTCCTTTAACACCCTGTCTTCAATAGCCATGCCGTCAAATTTAGAGACTAAATTGGGGTGGAATATAGGACCTTGAGACAGTAGATCAGGGCAACGTGGAAGCGTCCATGGCCCGTCTATTAACAGTCTCACAATCTCCCTGAACCAGGGCCTTCTGGACAAGGCAGGAGAGGGATCGGAGGGAAAGCATAAACCAGGGAGTACTGGCTCAATGGAACTATCAAAGCATCTGCTCCAATTTCCAGAGGATCTCTTGTTCGAGACAAACTGCTGTAGCTTGTTGCTGAACCTGGATGCCAGTAGGTCGACCTCTGGCCATCCCCAACGTTGGGTAATTTCCTGGAACACCTCTGGGTGTAGGGACCATTCCCCCGGGCAGATCTGCTGGTGGCTGAAATAATTTGCCTTCCAGTTATCTACTCCGGGATATGGACTGTCGATATTATTGGCACATGTCCCTCTGCCCAGGCTCGTATGTAGTTCACCTCCTTCAGAGCTGAATGATTTCTGGCACCGCCTTGCTGGCTTATATAGGCCACTGCCGTGACATTGTTGGACTGAACCCTGGTGGGGCAGTCCTGAAGCTCCACCGTCCAGGACCGCAGAGCCAATCATACTGCCTGTAATTCTAGGATGTTGATGGGCAGGGTCTGCTCTGTCCCTGACCATTTCCCCTGAGCTGTGAGCCTGTCTAGTACTCTCCAAGTTACCGGGAGAAAGGATTTTCCCTTTCGCAGGTTCTGATCCTGCAACCACCAGTTTAGCCTTAGGCATGGCTGAGGAGATAAGCACATTGTATAATCCAGGGCTTTTCTCCCTCTGTTCCAAGCCAACAAGATCTTTTGGTGTAAAGGCCTGGAATGGAACTGGGCATAGGGCACCGCCTCGAAGGAGGATACCATCCTCCCTAGAAGACTCATACAGAGCCCAATGGAGAGTTGTCTGGTGCCCCTTATCTGACCACCTGATCCTTCAGGGCACAGATCCTTATGGATGGCAAGAATAATCTTGCTTGGACCGTGTTTAAAATCAGACCTAAATATCTTAGACTTTGAGCTGGTCTCAAGGCTGACTTTTTGGTATTTATGATCCAGACTAAGCTTTTCAAATACTTCACTGTGTATATTATGCTCTGTTCTAGAGCCTGTACTGAGTGATCCCTGAGCAGGAGGTCGTCCAGATACCCGAACACCAGGATCCTTTGGGCCCTTAAAAGACCCAGTACTGGTGCAAGGACCTTTGTGAACACCCGGGGAGCTGTAGCAAGCCCGAAGGGTAGAGCCACAAACTGAAAATGATGTTCCTCTACTACAAAACATAGGAACCTCTGATGAGGCTAAAAGATAGGTGTAAGTGCGCATCCTTTATATCGATGGAGGCTAAAAAGTCTCCCCTCTGGAGTGAGGTTACTACTGAGCGGACAGACTCCATCCGAAAGGACTGTATCAATAGATACTTGTTCAGGGACCTTAGGTCCAAAATGGGCCTTGTGTCCCAGTTTGGTTTCTGAACCGTAAACAGGTTTGAGTAAAACCCTGTGCCCCTTTCGAATACAGGAACCTCTACAATCACTCCTTGATGCACCAGATGATGTAGTGGCTGAAGCAATAAGTTTTGGGTATTTATTATCGTTATTTGCTCTTCAAAGTGCGCTGGTTCGCACATTCGGTTAATGACTTTTGCAGAGCACCAATTAATGTATGAACCGGCGCAGTGCATTCATCTAAGTAAATCACCCCCAATGAAGCACAAAAAACACATCCATTATTTCTTTTCACAAAATAACAAAATTATATATAAATATTTAGTAATAATACGTTTTTAGTAACATTTTAACACTATAATTTATTTAGCATACTGGGCTCCATTCCAGTGTTAATTTTGTCAACGAAAACATTTTTGTACACCACATTTGTGTCCACTGATGAAAACTATGACGAAAATCAATTTGGTTTTTATTAAAGAACAAAAACAAAATGAAAAGTATGAGGCAGGGACATTTTCCCTTGTGAACTTCCAGTTTCCATACAGCTCCGTCTGCTTCTGCTCCCAGCAAGCAAGTGACTCGAGTCCGCAGCGTGCATCACTTAGCAGCAGTTAGCAGGCCGTGAAGGCAGCATTACAGGCCTTTGAAGCCTTATGAAACCATGCTGTATTTATTCTCAGGCGATATCCAGTGGCATGGATACAGTGGAGAAGAATTAGAACCCCTGTCATTTTTTTTTTTGCTAACAAAGACGTAAAATGGTTTAAACTGTAAAAACATGTCAACTCACTACATCAGTGCAGTCCCTGCAGCATATATATAATACAAAAGAAAAAAGGTGACTAGTTAAAGGGAAGCTGCTTTCACAGGACATACATGGGGGTTATTTACGAAAGGCAAATCCACTTTGCACTACAAGTGCAAACTACAAGTGCAAAGTGCACTTGAAATGGCACTTTGGAAGTGCACTTGGAAGTGCAGTCGCTGTAAATCTGAGAGGTAGATTTGAAATGAGGGGAAGCTCTGCTGATTTTATGATCCAATCATGTGCAAGCTAAAATGCTGTTTTTTATTTTCCTTGCATGTCCCCCTTGGATCTACAGCGACTGCACTTCTAAGTGCACTTTCACTTCTAAGTGCCTTTATTAAATAACCCCCAAACAACTAGGTTAATTTAGGCAAATACAAAACAGCTTTCTATATGTCAAATATTGAAAGAAAATAGAATATAGAAAATAGAATAAACAAATCACGCACATATATCAATACCCTTCTTCTACAATGTTGTCATTTTTATTGGTGGAAGAAGGGTGTTTATATATAGGCGCATCTCATAAAATTAGAATATCATCAAAAAGTTAATTTATTTCAGTAATTCAATTCAAAAAGTGGAACTCATATTTTATATAGATGCGTTACACACAGGGTAATATATTTCAAGCATTTCTTTCTTTTAATTTTGATTATGGCTTACAGCTAATGAAAACCCATCATACAGTATCTCAGAAAATTAAAATACTGCATAAGACCAATAAAAAAAAGGATTTTTAATACAGAAATGTTGGTTTACTGAAAAGTATGCCCATGTACAGTATAGTATGTACTCAATACTTGGTTGGGGCTTCTTTTGCATGAATTACTGCATCAATGAGGCGTGGCATGGAGGCGATCAGTCTGTGGCACTGCTGCGGGGTTATGGAAGCCCAGATTGCTTTAATAGTGGCCTCCAGCTCGCCTGCATTGTTGGGTCTGCATTGTTGGGCCTCGATTTTTCACTTCAGGAGTATATAATGAGTTTGGAAATTGTAGAGAAATGCTTAAATAATGCATTACAATTTAACTAAACCCATTAGATTTTATGGAAACCCAGGTTGCTTTGATAGTGGCCTTCAGCTTGACTTACATCATTCACTTCCATGTGCAAGAAAAAAAAATGCTGTTTTTTTGTTATTGCACGTGAATAGGTATTCTTTGTAAATTGAAACTTCACCACGTTTATAAAATCTGGGGAAATTCCCTTGCAAAGTGCAACTCTCCTTGCCAAGTAAACAGCTTATTTGCCATTAGTAGAACAACCCCCCGGCCTCTGATAGTTTTCTGTGAAAATTTACCAGAAGAAATAATGAAGGCATCCTAATACGTTACCTTCAATGGCACACCCCTTCCTGTGTAAGACCTACCCTGTCATCTGTAAACCACACCCCTTCCTCTTTAGGCTCCACCTTTTCCTCTTAGAGCTCCACCTCTTCCTCTCTGTACATTAGGCCTAGGTTCACATTAGGGCGGGTTTGAAATCGTGCGAATTCAAACTGGCAATGCAGTCCGACTTTGGGGGCGATTTGACAGACATCTGTGTGGGTTCATGCAGAGTTGCCTATTCAAATTGCCCCCAAAGTTGCCAAAAGTAGTACAGGAACTACTTTTGGGAACTGATGCGGCACCGCAAAGTCTGCGTTGCACCGTTTCGAACTGTGCCATTGCCAGCAATAGCTGCCGATTTGACATGCCAAATTGGCCCAATGTGAACGTGGGCTTAAAGTGGGTACCAAGTGAAACCTCATCAGTGTCCATCAATGCAGCATTACCAGTCCCCATCAGTGCAGACTCACCAGTGCCCATACAGGTGGTGAGGAGGCAGCATATCGCTGCCTCCACTGCCTGTCAATTGCCTCTGAAAAGAAATCTGTGTGGATTGTTTTTCAGAGGTGTGTCAGTCTTTTTCAATCAGAGCAGCAGAGGGGGGCATTAGTGTAATTGTCTAGGAGGAGGTGATGTTTAAACTTACTAACTTATTTTCCAGCCTCTAGTGTGCGTCTACTCTGATTTGCCCCCTGTCCTGCATACCTTAACATACACACAGAAAGTGTGTGCATCAGGGGGTGGAGTATGGACGCAGCTGATGGGGCAGGCACAACAGAGATTGGATAGATCATAAGGAGGCGGAACAAAATCAATGAGTTCACTCTGAATAGAGACATGGAGACAAAAAAATAAATAAATAATAAAATATCCATCAGTCTTAAATGTAGTTAGCAGGATGGACAATAAAATCCTGTCTGATCTATAATGAGAAATGACACTTTTGTTCATTTGTCAGAAGGCAGCATGAGCCATACAGGTAGCTATGAAAGGTCAACCAATATATACAAGCAGACACTAAGGTGTTAAATGCCATTTATACCAGAAGCACCAGCCTGCAGATATTGAGCTGTAAATAGTCAGGCTGCATTCACACCTGAGCGTTTTCAGCTCGTAAATCACCATAAAAAACGCCAGAAAAATGCCCAACAAGCAAAATCTCATTCTTTTAAATGGCCCCTGTTCACATCTGAGCGTTTTGTCGCCTGTAGCAAAACGCCAGCGGCTGCATTCACACCCGAGCGTAACGTTTTCAGGCAGAAAGTCGCGTTATTTGTGCGGCGATTTTGTACAGGTCAAAAGGTCATCAATGTAAAAGAATGAAAAACGCCTGTAATCTACCAAAAAATAAGCTCCTGTACTTTTTTGAGCGACGGGCATTTTGTTTTAGGTGACAGAACGCTCAGAAGAGAACAGGGGCCATTGAAATGAATAGTATTTGTCTTGTTGGGCCGTTTTAGAGCTGAGTCTGAGAATAGAAAAACACCTAGATGTGAACGGAGCCTGAGCTCAAAAAAGTACATGGACTTCTTTATAGGCAGATTACAGGCATTTATCTGCTTTTTACATTGGTGAACTTTTCACATGTACAAAATCGTGGCAAAAAACGCAACAAAAAAACAGTAAAAATGCGTGACTTTCTGCCTGAAAAAAATACGCTGAGGTGTGAATGCAGCCTTAACCATTCAGGTAAGCAGCAGTGTACATGTGTTCATTAAGCCTGGGCAAAAATTATGCAATGCGGGAACCAGCACGATTCCAGCTTCGGTTCCCGCATTGCATCTCTCCCGCAGGCAGTTCACACTGCCCTCTGTGAAGCGCTGCAAGTGTCAATACATTGTTAATGACACCCCCAGATTGGTTCACAGATCTCAGTGTGAACTGTGAACACAGGAATCAGATCACATAGGTGAGAACACCCATGCAATACAATTATAGTGCGGGGAAAAACAAGTCCCTGCACTTTTTTTTGTGCCAATCCAATGCAATTTCAGCCATACAATTGTATGGCTAAATTTGCATCTCACAGACATCGCATGTGATCGGCACCGCAGGTGTAGGTGTGAATCACATGCGATGTCTATGATCGCACTGATGTGAACCCGGGCTGAAGCAGAGAAGAAAAGCACAGTTCTCCCCTAAAAAGGACACAGAGGGTTAATTACTAGAGAGTCTCTAATTCAGATAACAGGGAGATAGGAGAAACAAAGTTGTAAAGCTGTAGCACAGTGAGGATCAGTTACTCTCACCCCTCCAGCCAGGTCAGATATACAGAATGTACACAGTAGGTGGGTCCGCTGCTAAAGTCACAATCCGACGGTTCCGTGTGCACCTGGGGTCACAACACAGGAAGAGAAACTGACCAGATCTCTCTCTGCTCTCCCGTCTGTGTGGAGAGGAGGGGGAGGGGGGAACTGTCACCACACGCTCTATGAGAGAGACGCTCTCCGAACAAATGTCTCGGGAGCGGAGAGGGAACTTTTTTTGTTAGGAGAGGTGGGTGACTCGCTTACGTCACCGGGTGGCCCCGCCTTCAGCTATATAACAGCTGTCGCCGGGAAGAAGCGTCACTCGGTGGGAGCCTCCCATGGAGGTGGAACTGTTTCGGCTTTTTTTTTTCTTTTACAGTCTGTCGGGCGGCGTGTCCCAAGCTGTCTCGTGTGTTTTTACCATTTTTGACACTTTTTTTGTGAAATGGTACCCCCTTACCAATTCACATGGGGGGCCGGGATCTGGGGGTCCCCTTGTTAAAGGGGGCTTCCAGATTCCGATAAGCCCCCCGCCCGCATACCCCACAACCACCGGGCAAGGGTTGTGGGGATGAGACCCTTGTCCCCATCAACATGGGGACAAGGTGCTTTGGGGTCAGACCCCAAAGCACCCTCCCCATGTTGAGGGCATGTGGCCTGGTACAGTTCGGGAGGGGGGGGCGCTCTCTCGTCCCCCCTCTTTTCCTGCGGCCTGCCAGGTTGCATGCTCAGATAAGGGTCTGGTATGGATTTTGGGGGACCCCTGCGCATTTTTTTTAATTTTGGCAGAGGGTTTCCCTTAAAATCAATACCAGACCTGAAGAGTCTGGTATGGATTTTGGGGGGACCCCTACACCATTTTTTTAAATTTGGTGCAGGGCTCCCCTTAATTTCCATATCAGACCTGAAGGGCCTGGTATGGATTTTGGGGGGACCCCCACGCAATTAAAAAAAAAAATTGGTTCAGGGTTTCTCTTAATATTCATGCCAGACCCAAAGGGCCTGGTAATGGACTGGGGGGGGACCCATTCCCTTTTCTTCAATCAGTTTTATCTATATTGCCGAGACCCAACAAGTAATTACAGCCGCAATCAGTTTGAAATTACAATTTTTCCTTTAGAACTGTCATTTTGCTGTAGTACTGTTCTAAACACGGGAAAAATGCGCCACTTTACAGGCATACTATAGACACCCCCCAGGCATGATCGTTAATGGAATATTTCATTTTTATTGTTTCAGTTTAACCTCCCTGGCGGTATGATTATTTCAGATTTTAGGTGCTAAAAGCGGTACCATTATTTTGCACAGAAATTTGGCGTTTTATTATGAAGGCCATTGATACATGTCACTTGGGGCAGGACCCGGATCCCCAAACACTTTTTATGACAATAACTTGCAAACAAGCCTTTAAAATTAGCACTTTTGATTTTTCATGTTCGTGTCTCATAGACTTTAACGGTGTTCGTGTGTTCTTTCAAATTTTTTGCCTGTTCGAATGTTCTGGTGCAAACCGAACCTTGGGCTGTTTGGCTCATCCTTAAATGTCATATGTCTCTTTTGGACATTCAACTCTGCCATACACCTCAGTCACCTCAGTCCATCTGTGAGTATGTGAGGTCTTGCCTCAATTTGGGCCTAGTCATTTATACAGTACAACGTGTCTTTTAAAAGATTTTTAGAAGACAGTCCTGTCACAACAGAATCAATGGACAATAAGAAAAAGATTTTATGGTAAGTCCAAAAATGGTATGTCTCTAGTGGCAATCATTTTGGCCCCATGCACTCTTTTTCAAATAGGAATGAATAAGATTGGTGTTCTGCTGCTGTATGTAAGCCAAGCTAATTGTACAAGAAAAAAAACAATTCAATTCCACGGTCAAATATGCACTGAAAGTATAAACTGTCACAAAAATTTTTCATGAAATTCATATGCCCCGTACACACGGTGGAAAATGTCCGATCGGAGTGTGTTGTCGGAAATTCCAACCGTGTGTGGGCTCCATCGGACATTTTCCATCGGATTTTCTGACACACAAAGTTGGAGAGCAGGATATAAAATTTTCCGACAACAAAATCCGTTGTCGGAAATTCCGATCGTGTGTACACAAATCCGACGGACAAAGTGCCACGCATGCTCAAAATAAATAAAGAGATGAAAGCTATTGGCCACTGCCCCGTTTATAGTCCCGACGTACGTGTTTTACGTCACCGCGTTCAGAACGATCGGATTTTCCGACAACTTTGTGTGACCGTGTGTATGCAAGACAAGTTTGAGCCAACATCCGTCGGAAAAAATCCTAGGATTTTGTTGTCGGAATGTCCGAACAAAGTCCGACCGTGTGTACGGGGCAATCACAGCCGGAGCAGGGCTCATACAGGTAGTCACATACAGGTACGTGATCTTGCGCTAAAGGGCCGCCCTGCCGCAGTAAATGAACGTGGGGTGGTCCTTAAGCGGTTAAAGGCATAGTTCACATTTTTTGCCAAAAAAAGCTGTCTACGCAGGTAAGGGATGTCTGTAGATAAATCTAACAGTACAGCTTTGACCACAGTTGAAAAATGCCCTTGCTTTAGGTGTAGGCTATGTACATGCCTCCTGAAGCCTGACTGAAAAACACCCAGGGATATTATCTTTCTATCCTGCCCTATTGCTAGGACATTGCTAAGAGACATCCAGCTATTGCAATTCATCTCCACCATCACAGGAGTGAGCTCTCAATACTGAGCTCGGAGCTACTGCATCAGGGGAGAGAAAAGGCAGGACAGGATAATTCCATCCCAGGGAGTTTTCAGTCAGGCTTCAGGTAGTACGAAAATGGCCTATAAGTTGTCTTTATCTGTAGATGCCCCTTAGCTGCATTTGCAGAATATTGTTTTGGTAAAGGTGAACTAGGCCTTAAGCTTGGGTTCACACATATGCAATGTCAGACATCATACCTGCATTGTTGTGCAGATCAGATGTGATGTCTGTGCAATGCAAGTTCAGCCATACAATTGTATGGCTGAACTCGCATTGGATTCGCACAAATATAGCGCAGGACCCCTTTTTTCCCCGCACTACAATCGGATCACATGGGTGTTCACACCCATGCAATCCGAATCCTGTCCGAATCCACATTTCGAACTGCGATCTGCGAACCGATCTGGGGGTCTCATTAAGTTTGTATTGACGCCCGCAGAGGGCAGTGTGAACTGCTTGTGGGGGAATGCGCTGGAATTGCGCTGGTTCCCGCATCGCATATGTGTGAACCTAGGCTTAATATAAAAACATTTAAAAATTCAACTCTAAACAAATTAGTTTGTGTGTGTGTTTGTGTGTGTTTTGAATAAGGTGGAGAAGAAATAACATTTCTGTCAGATTTTAATTTCTGTCTGAGACCCCACTAGAGAAATCTACCATCACTTCCTTTCCCTGTGATGCTTGAACAAAACATGGGGATGTGGTTAATAGGAACACAGACACAAATACAAACTTCTCCAATCCCAGAGGACGCCCTTTTTGGGGAAACGCGCCGGGCGGGGCTTGCGTGTGACGTTATCACATGTCGGCAGGTTGGGTGATGCCAACTTGCCTCTTTTCATATACTGCTGGTGATCCATGACTTTGATGTAAGTTAGAATCACTCCCACAGTTAGAATCACTCCCTAGGACACACTTAATACCTTGATCGCCCCCTAGTATTTAACTCCTTCCCTGCTAGTGTCATTTACACAGTAATCAGTGCATTTTTATAGCACTGGTTGTTGTATAAATGTCACTGGTCCCAAAATAGTGTCAAAAGTGTCCGAAGTGTCCGCTGCAATTTCGCAGTCGCGATAAATATTGCAGATCGCCACCATTACTAATAAAAAAAAATAATAATAAAAATGCCATAAATCTATCCCCAATTTTGTAGATGCTATAACTTTTGTGCAAACCAATCAATATACGCTTATTGCAAATTTTTTTACCTAAAATATGTAGAAGAATACATATCGGCCTAAACTGAGAAAGATTTTTTTTTTAATATATATATATATTTATTGGGGATATTTATTATAGCAAAAAGTAAAAAATATTGCTTTTTTTCAAAATTGTGGCTCTTTTTTTGTTTATAGCACAAAGTTCATAACAAAGTGTTTATTCAGATTTATTGTACATTGGCCATTTACACTTGCACTTTATTATTATACATGTGGTTTTCCATTTTTTTGATTTTTATTTTATTTATAAGAGATATCACATTCACAATTCAATTATGTGCCTTCGTTAACCCTTTTTGGGTTTGCACTATTACATGCGCAATTTTTTGTGTAACTAGCTTTCGCACTTTTTTGTTGCATTTGAAATTAATATTTTGAATTTAAAGAAACAGTGCACCAATTTTGTTTTACACTATTTTTTGGTCCAGTATTCAGGATATTTGAGTTGCAGTGGTTCACATTAATGGTTTTGGCTAAGCGTGAGAATTTATTTATTTATTTTTTCTACAAATACAAACTTGACAGAGGCTTGAACACAAAGCTTTAAAGCTGTATATCTGCAGTATGAGATCAACTCAGGCACTGCTGCCTCTGACTGTCAGTTTCATGAGATTTGGAGGGAGATCTGGTATTGCCACTACTGTGCTACTTATGGTTCTCCTTGCCGGAGTGAAAGCTGTACCTGAGTCCTTGTAGTTCAAGGATCATCCTGCTTCTAAATCATTTATTCTGTGCATTTTTGTTTTCTCAACCACCTCTGCTGTTTTTTAAATACCAGTCCTCAGATTACCAGTTATTAGGGGACAGCTCTGACACAAGAGATGGAAGCCCTGCTCCTCTACCAAGATGACCTCCTCCACACCGAGATATAGTGCAGAACTAGGCATGGTATAGTCAGCCACTAATGGGGAAAATATCAGCTGCAGGGAACCCACATGAAATACTGATGACTTTTTCTTTGTCCTACTTGCTGTCTTTTTGTACCCCTTTCACAGTTCAGGTCCTCTATATATATATGCAGAAATAGTTCATTTTTCACTTGTTTTCATTGTTAGCTGCTCTCCACCAAGAACTATGATGCGATAATCAACATTCCACCATTTACCACATCCAATTTACAATGTATTATGTACTATAAGTAGGATATAAATCACATCTACAGTTAAATGGAAGCTGTCATAGAGACAGGAAAGTTGTCGCAGTGATGGATGACTGTGAGATCTCGCACTTCATAATACATTGTTCTGCTCAATAGAAACACAGCAAAATGTCAACTGATTCATTATGTATATGTCTGTACCTCAATAATATATTGTTTACACAAGACATGAAATGAATACAAAATGGGGTAATAGACAAACAATGCCAATTTGTTATTGTCATTTTTGACCTCTTTATTTGGTAGATAACACCAATGCCACAAGAAATGCGAGTCATTAAAGCTCTATTAAGTCAGGGAGACACACGAGGCTGGAATAAAGCAGTGTAGCAAAATGCATTAAAACCTTCCAATGCATATTATTAGAATACACTATATTACCAAAAGTAATGGGATGCCTGCCTTTACACGCACATGAACTTTATTGGAATCCCAGTCTTAGTCCGTAGGGTTCAATATTGAGTTGGCCCACCCTTTGCAGCTTAAACAGCGTCAACTCTTCTGGGAAGGCTGTTCGCAAGGTTTAGGAGTGTGTCTATGGGAATGTTTGACCATTCTTCCAGAAGCACATTTGTGAGGTCAGGCACTGATGTGGACGAGAAGGCCTGGCTCGCAGTCTCTGCACTAAATCATCTGAAAGGTGTTCTATTGGGTTGAGGTCAGGACTATGCGCAGACCACTCAAGTTCCTCCACCCCAAACTCACTCATCCATGTCTTTATGGACCTTGTTTGTGCTCTGGTGCGCAGTAAAGTTGGAACAGGAAGGGGCCATCCCCAAACTGTTTCCACAAAGTTGGGAGCATGAAATTGTCCAAAATGTCTTGGTATGCTGACGCCTTAAGAGTTCCCTTCACTGGAACTAATGGGCGAAGCCCAACCCCTGAAAAACAACCCCACACCATAAACCCTTCTCCGACAATTGATTCAGACCAGTGCACAAAGCAAGGACCATAAAGACATGGATAAGCGAGTTTGGGGTGGAGGAACTTGACTGGCCTGCACAGAGTCCTGACCTCAACCCGATAGAACACCTTTGGGATGAATAAGAGTGGAGACTGCGAGCCAGGCCTTCTTGTCCACATCAGTGTCTGACCTTGCAAATGTGCTTCTGGAAGAATGGTCAAACATTCCCATACACACACTCCTAAACATTGTTGACAGCCTTCCCAGAAGAGTTGAAGCTGCTATAGCTGCAAAGCGTGGATCAACTCAATATTGAACCCTACAGACTAAGACTGGGATGCCATTAAAGTTCATGTGCATGTAAAGGCAGGCATCCCAATACTTTGGCAATATAGTGTATGTTCCATAAAAAAATCAGGACCTACTTTATTAAATATAAAATATTGAGGACTAAAAGTATGATTTACATTGAATTAAAAGGCAAACGTACTCTGTCACTAGAAGCCGTAAAGATTTTCTTGCTATAGAGCTTTTAACTTAGGTATAAAGTTGCCATCATGTGATCAGACATGATAAGACCCAGACTTGTAACATGCCTGAAGGACTTTTATGTAATCTTTATTTATAACACATAGAATACAGCATAGACAACAATGCCCTACTTATGAGGGTTTGCGAACAAGATAACAGAGGTAAGTGCATTGACATATAGGGCTACAAAACCATAGGGTATAAAGGGGGAAGGGAAACCAGGGAAAAAAAGGGAAGAATATAAAGCAACATTGCTAGGGGGGTTACCCCCATGTGACCCCAGGGGTCACCCAGGGCAAGCATTCTGACTGTATGAAACACGTGACTCATGCTGACAAGTCAACTCCAAAACCTTGCAGGCTCCCCACTGTGAAATGGCAACAGGGGACCCCACCGGATCCACTACCGGAAGAGGGGGGCAACGAGGCCTCCATCAAACCTCCATCCAGGGACACAGCTGCCCAGGCCCATCCCAGGACCTCACAGGGCAGAAACTCCACTAATGGAATGGAATTATAGGTCAGGAATTTCACCTAGTGCAACATACAAGTACAAGAACTTAAAAAAAAAAAAACACATCATATAAAATAAAAAGAGATTAGAAAATAATATAATCTAATTTTCAACAATGATCCAGATCATAGGAAAAAAACCATTGGAAAGGAGTGTAAAGATTGGGTTCAGGTATTAGCATCACAGTTCAAGTAGGTACTCTCAGCGAGGGTTCTGCCAACTCCAACAATGCAACCTCCAGGATGGACGGCACTGGGTCAGGATCAGTGGTTTACTTCTGCCAAGGTGCCCAGATACTAGTAAAAAGCTTGTGTATATCCTTACACGTCGCCACCCAATACTCTGCCTCCTTAATCTCGTCCACTTTCCTGAGCTACTCATCTCTAGTGGACACCTGTGGACGTTTCCAGTAGATAGGTATAAGTCGTCTGGCTGCATTCAGGAGGTGTGGCAATGCACTTTTCCTGTAGTGGCTCAACAGGAGGGCAGGGATAGCTGGATGTTATTAAAAATTACCTTTCCTTTTCAATCTGCAGCCAATGTAATTTTATGAGAATACATTGCAATATAGCTACCTGGAGTTTTCTGTACACAGAGTGTGTACTGACCACTCCCCAGAAACATAAATTCCTGCTTGTGTGATTGGCTCGCAAATTTTCCCAGAAGTCTGCCTAAGATACATGGCAGATTTCAGGCATCCCTTACAACAAAAATGTCATTTTTTAAGAGATACTTTCAATAGGAACCCGTCTAAAAGAATGCAGGCCCAGCAGATTTCCTTTTTATTTAAATATTTTTTTTATTATTTTCACAAATTTAAAAACATACAATTAAACATTACATTTTACTTTTTGTATTTATCTCTCAACCGCTATTGTTTCTTGCTTCTTTTTCTGCTTTGCTATCCATCCTCTAAACTCCCCCCCCACCCTTCCCATGGAGGATATCAGTTTGCAGTGAACATACTATTCCCTGGTTTTTAACCCTTGTTATTTTTATCCCTTTTCATTATTGCTATCCATTATGGGCTACCTTTGACTACAGTTCCTTATCCAACACTCACATTTCATCTTTTGCAGCCAGGGTTTCCACATATTTACAAACTTGCTATAATTACCACGTCTAGTAAAGGTCACTTTCTCCTTCCATACTAACATATTTATGGTCATAACCTACTCTTCAGGAGTCGGGGGTTTCAGTGATTGCCAGTTTTGTGCAACTAATTTTCTTGCCTGGTACAGGCATCTCGCAATCGCTGTTATGGTACCTACTGACCCTATATCTTCTTCTGTGTCCCAAAACACATACTCTGGGTTCTAATTCTAAAGTGACCCTGAACGTCGCATTTATAATGTTTAGTGTCTCTGTCCAATAACGGAACAGTTTTGGGCATCTCCACGCCATATGCATAAGATCCCCCATCTCCTTACATCTAGGGCGCTTGACGTCAGGTCTACGGCCAATCATATACATTTTCTTAGGGGTATAATAAGCTCTGTGCAATAAAAAACAAATGTGATAATTTTTGCAAGGGAGAAACCGACACCAATGGCCCAAATTCTAAAATCCTCTTCCATTGCTCCATAGTTATTGCTCCTACATCCTCTTCCCATCTTTCTTTATTCTTAGAGGACCCTACCTGAGTAGTGATTCTGCCCATTATTTGCACGTACACCTCTGATATAAGACCTTTAGTTATATCTGCCTTGATTATTTTTTGGAGAAGGGGAATCTTACTCCATTCTAATGGTTGGTTGGTAAACTGATTACCCAGAGCATGTCTGATCTGTAAGTAACTATAGATTTATTTGATATCCCGTACTCATGTCTCAGCTCTGCGAATGATTTTAAGGTATTACCCTCATACAATCGGATCAATACCCTGCCTTTCCCATTCTTTGATCTTCCCTATGGTCAATAATTCTTAAAGGTGTTTGTTATACCAAATAGGCGAGTATTCTGTGACTCCCTTGTACCCCATCATTCTCTTAACTGACTGCCAGACTTTAGTAACCATCTTTAGTGTTGGGCTCCCAAAAAGAGAATCTGCCTCTAGCGCTTCCACTACTGATTTATGTGGAGCCTCCTGTAACATCATTTTTGCACTGGCATTCCCCCCTCCCAGCATAACACATCCCCCTAGTTGCTGCAGTAGAGCTGCTAAGTAATAGCCATACGGATGGGGAACAGCCATTCCCCCTTCATTTCTTGGTCGCTGCAGCATTTGCAAACTGATCGTGGCCTGGCCCTTCTTCCATATCAACTCCCTAAAAAGGGTCTGTATTTTTTTAACCATTTTTTCCCAATCCAAACTGGAGAATTGTGAAACAGGTACAGCAACTGTGGCATCCAAATAATTTTAACTAGGTTACTACGTCCTGCCACTGATAAAGGAAGTCGACTCCAGATATCGTATTTCCGCTTAAACAGAAGTGGGGCTAGGTTGTCGCTGATGTACTGATTAGGGTCACTTGACAGTACTATACCGAGATATTTCATTTTCTCTGTTACTTTTAACTGGGATATTCCAATTGGGATGGAATTAGTAAGTGGATCGAGCGGTAGGAGCGATGACTTCTCCTAGTTAATAGCTAGGCCCGAGAACCTACCAAACTTGTCTGCTATATGCATTACTTTAATCAATGAGGGTTCCGTGCCCCCCAAGAAAAATAAAACATCATCTGCGTAAAGTTCTATCCTTTCTTCCCCACATTTCCTTTGGAATCCCTGCAACCCAGTTGTTGATCTTACCGCACTTGCTAATGGCTCCATCGCCAGGGCGAATAACAGGGTTGACAAAGGGCACCCCTGTCTCGTCCCTCTCTCAAGCGGGATCGTTTCTGAATATTCATTGTTAATTTTTAATTTAGCACGTGGGGGATTGTATAATGTTTTTAACCATCCTCTGAATGTGGGGCCGAATCCAAACTTCTCCAGTACCCGCCAGAAATACCCCCACTCAAGACTGTCAAAGGCCTTGGCTGTGTGCAAGGACAAAATAGCCCTCGAGCCCATATTCTCTGTCGGGGTCTGGAGGTTCATATATACGCTTCTGATATTAATACTAGTAGATCTGTTAGGGATAAACCCCGACTGATCTGGGTGTACAAATTTCGAAATGCATTTATTCAGTCTGGTTGCCAGCACCCTTGCCACAATTTTAGCGTCAGAACACAATAGTGATATTGGTCTGTAAGAGGATTCTATTACTATTTACTAATTACTATTATGGTAGCTTCTGACATCGAGGAGGGCAGTCTTCCCTTTTTCACTGCCCAATTCAGTGTCTTTAGAAGCCCCGGGTGTAACATCTCCTCATAATATTTGTTGGTCTCCAACGGTAACCTGTCTGGACCAGGGGATTTTTGATTGGACATATCAGCTACCGCTTGCTGCAACTCCTCTAAAGCTGTTGGGGACTCCAGCTTGTGACTATCACTCTCCAAGAGAACAGGCACTTCCACTCTCTCCAAAAACCTTTCACCCTGATCTGACCCCTGCCGTGTTTTATACAAGTCCCTATAAAACTCGCAAAATGTTTCTGTAATCACGGCAGGCTCAGACGAGATTTCTCTGCCTGGTGTCCTGATCGTGGAGATAGCTGAGGAGGGAGAATTGGTTTTGGCCAGAAGTGCCAATATACGACCCACTTTTTCCCCTTCTCCAAAGGAATTTTGTCTCTGGAAAAGTCGCTTGTTTTAGTTTTTTCTTGTGATAGCCACTTTATATTCCTGTTGCTTATTGAGCCATATCTCTTGCTTCTCTGGAGTTGGATCTGCCACATACTGTCTCTCAGACTCCATCACCTCTTTCGATGTTCTCCTCCCACTCCCTTGACTTCTTAATTTTTGTCACTTGTTGGATCAAGAGCCCCCTAAGAAATGCTTTTATCCCACACCACCCCCACCGGTGCTATGCCTATATTAACTCCTACAAACTCTTTTAATCTTAAAATTGTTTCATTTTTTCATTATGTTATTAGTATGCAGTCATTGAAAAGGAATGCTTAGCCATAAAGTGGGCCGTGGACTCGCTCAGGTACTATTTGTTAGGACGCCAGTTTGAGTTAATAACTGACCATGCTCCCCTGAAATGGATGGCCCAAAAGAAGGAGACTAATAGACGGGTGAACCGGTGGTTTTTGGCACTACAGGATTACTCCTTCACTCACTGTAAAACACAGGCCAGGTGTTGAGATGGGGAATGTAGATGCCCTGTCCCCTGTTCACTCCTGTTTGGCCACAGGTGTTCCAACCCTGGGGTTGAAACAAGGGGGGGGGGATGTGTAGCAGAGTATCCCAGAGAGAGTCAGGAAAAGTCCTGTTCCGGGTTTATGTTTCTCCCAGGCTCCTCTCATACACATTCAGGATTCTCCGATCCAGGATCCAGTTTGGGTCTTGATCCTCTTCCCCAGGCTAATTTAAGCTCACCTGAGCAGACAGCCTTTGCTCTCTGCCTGGGAAACACAGACAACGCTGGTCTGTGAGAGCAAAAAGGTTGATAAAAATCTGTTAAGCAGTTTATGTGGAAACTGACAAGCGGTAGGCTTGCTCATCCTGGTAGTTTTTTTTTTTTAACAGGGGATAGTAAGGTAGATTTTAAGGTTTAAGTCTACAAATGTGCACACAGAGAAAGTTGTATGACTTGCTTATATTTTATTTTCAGTTTATTAATATGTTATTTCTATTACAGACAAAATCGTATGTAGGTGCAGGGGGTCAGTAGGACATTGTCACCTTTGTAAAAGATTAATTATATGCAGGGTGGATATGGAAAGGCATTTATTGTGTGAAGTTTCTGCAGTGCCGAAATCGCTACCCACTTCACCCTCACCAGTATCAATCCCATTATCCACTTCACCCTCACCAATGTCAATCCCATTATCCACTGCACCCTCTCCAGTGCCGATTCCATCATCCACTGCACCCTCTCCAGTGCTGATCCCATCATCCACTGCACACTCTCCAGTGCCGATCCCATCATCCACTGCACCCTCTCCAGTGCTGATACCACCCCCGGCAGCACCCTTTCCAGTGCTGATACCACCACCTGCTGCATCCTGTCCAGTGTCAAATCCACTGTCCTACACATCTTTGCTAGAACACACATATGCACTGCCATCTGTAACGGCCACAGTATATGGGACATTTGTGAAATGCCCTCAGTGTAGCCTTTGTCTTCTCAGGAAAGTACACATGTCGAGAAAGCATGCAAATGTGGCACAAGATATTACCTAGGCCTGTCAGAGTGTAAATGTTGATGAGACAAATGGCATATTTGCTGTGCAGAGAAGTAAGCATGGATTTTCCGTGCTAGTACATGTGCAGAGGAAGAACTGGGGAAAGACTCATGTAGTCCGATGTGAGTTGGAGGAATATCTGCAATATCAGTTGTTGGCTCAGCGTAGTGGACTGAGCTACAGTTTATGTGAACACCTCCGTTCACTAGATCACTGTACAGGAACTGTTGCAGACATCCTGAGGAAAATGCTGCTCCTCAAATTCTTTGGAGAGGCAAATGTCATTACATGTGTAAAGAGGCAAAAATCGTCTCAGGTGACGCATGTTCCACTTTGTGTGATTGTGGATTTTGGTGGCTAACCATCACAGACATGTCTCTCCATTCATGAGCCTGAAATACAGTTTTTGCCGTCTTGGCAGAATAGTTGACCTACAATAGACAAAAGAACAACTGGCATTGTGCCTGTGCAAAGCCAAGAACATCATGTCCTCACATAAATATTTCAAAATGACATATATTTCATTATCCGCTCCCCCCTCCCCCCTCCCCCCTGAAAGGTGCCAAATTTAGCACCAGAGGGGGGAGGAGACGGATAAGCGGAAGTTCCACTTTTGAGTGAAACTCCACTTTAACTAGGTGTAATATGTACACAGTGTGCTGCTTTAGGCCTCATGTACACTGCTGCTGGTAAATGGACGTTTAGGAGCAGTTGGGCATTTTTTTTCATCTGCCCCTGAACTCTCCTCTATGTTATTTTATCAGTACAAGTACACAGGGTTGTTTAGAATCATTTCTAGGCAGTTGACAGAGAGAGAATACATAGTTAAAGCACACTGCACTCTCTTCTCCCACAGAATGGCTGAAATAGTTAATAATTTACATGTTTTTCCTGCATTGTGAACATTTGGGAGGGTCTCCTGAGGTTATCTTTAAAAAAGTTTCTAACCTCAACTGCTGCTAAACTCTATGTAAAAGCTTAAACTGAGGTTTTTCACTGTCGTTTATCAGCTGTAGTTTCCAGCTTTCAGAAGAGGTTTTCAACTGCCCTGTGTAAATGAGGCCTTATACTTATGATCTCTCTAATTCTCATCACTGACAAATCACTCCCTGTGTACAGAACCCTGTGTTGAATTTAATTTAATAACTAAACTATCTAAACATCTGAGCTGTGATTAGACACAGCAGATCAGCTGGTCCCGGGTGTGAATCATTGGCAGCGATCAGTGCTATAAATATGCACTGAATACCGTGTAAATGTCCCTGGTAGGGAAGGGGTTAACACTAGATAGCGAGCAAGGGGTTAAATGTGTGTTCCCTCAGTGTGTTCTAACTGTATAGGGATAGGACTGACAGGGGGGAGGAAACATATCATTGTTCCTACTTAGTAGGAACAACGATGTGTCTCCTCTCCCCTGACAGAACAGGGATTTGTGTGTTTACACACACAAATCCCTATGCTGGCTCTCGTGCACGCAATTGCGTGTGGCTGGCGGCGATCACGCCCGCCGGCCACGAGAATCGGGTCCCCCGCCATGCAGCGAGCATGCGCGTGCCCTCTGGGGGCTTCTAAAGGCAAAGCTGTACCTGTACAGGGTTTCGCCCAGGAGAGCCATTGTGCCGCAGTATATCTGCGTGAGCTGGTCGGGAACCGGCTAGGTGGATAATATTTGCACCAGAACACATATGATTTTTAAGAAAATGTAGGTTTAATGCCGACATAACTTTGAAACGTAAAACTTTTTTTGCTTGGATATTCATGTTAGTCTCAATCTTGGCCCTGTTGGCATAAAGGTTGGGCAAAAAAGGACAATGAAATTGTGCTTAGAAACATGTATTGCATTCTTCTTCCAACATAAACATGAACTTCCATAATCACCAAAAATATAAATTGGTGAATAGTAAACAATTGCTTTTACAAATAAATCCAGTTCACAAAGTTAACTTAAGGACCAAACTTTAACAGAAAGTACAAAACCTACCAAAAATATCTTGTATTTCAGCAAATCCAATTCTCAATATATAAGAACAACAGAATGGCTCAATATCTGCTGCAGACTGCAGTTACTGGACCTCCACAGGTTATGGAGGTCACATGTTTTCTGGTGACAGTGGAGCTCCAGCTGCTGAAATCCACAATAAAGTTCCGAAAAAAAGTGGAAAAAATTTAAAAAAAGGGAAGTGGAGGTCACATGCTTCCTGTCAACGGTGGAGCTCCACTCCGCAGCCAAACCCCCTTGGTTAGATTTGCACTGTAATGCAATGCAACCAATTCTATAGAATGGGCTGTCTAATGCAACAAAGCTTAATTTCTGGTAGCACAGCACATGGCAACACAAAGCAACACATGTTAGTTTGTTACAGTGCATTGTCCTGAACTGCAATGTAGGTGCATTTAGAAGATGCATTGGGGTGCAATTTAGAAAGAGTGGCACCTCATCACACAAAATTATCAATAACTTGTATTGAAAACTATTGTGTGTGCACATTCGTATAGTTAAGCCCTGTTCACAGCGCCTAAACTTAGTACAGTGCACTACACAGTAATTCACAATAGAAGTTACTGCTAATTTGACACAGGGCCCCAAAAGACGCAAAAAACAAACACAGTGTACCCCAATGCAATACGACAGCACAAAGCAGTTATTATACTTTATATCATTTTTGCAGGCACAATAGTTTGCAAAACGAATGCTATCAGGGTACATTTACACTTTCATTCAGAGAGCATATACATCACATTTCTATTGTGTTTGTAATACTTGGGGTTATGGACATTTGAATTTGTGTTGCATTTGCATTCAAATTTTGTTTGGGTGCATATGCCTTGGGACAGAGGAAATCCACTCTCTTCATCAAGACAAAGCTGCACATCGGTACTGATTAGATCCAATGAAGGCACAGCAAAATGCAAAACAAATTCTAGAATTAAAATAACTTTCTCTGATAAAAATTGAACCTCATGTTAATGTCAGTTTTATATTTCTTGTTTAGAAAATGTTAGGACCATTCTCACCTCTTTGACTTTACTCTCCCTATTCCTTACACCAGTCTAAGGTATTACTACAAGAAATAAAATACTGCAGACGATGCAGCAGTAAAAAGTTGACCAGTAGCAGAAATGGTTTATTCAGGGATAATAAGACTAATTGGTACATGCCTAACTTTTATTTTATCTATTCGAATAGGGGGATGCAGTGGATATGAGTGATGCAATGTTAGGTGGTTTTTGTAAACACTGTTCCTGCACTCATTTTGTTTCTTTAAATGGTACAGCAGCTTGCTGTGGACAAAAGGCAGCTTCAAGTACAAATGGCCAGTAGTCACAAAGTTAATCTGGTTGACAAAAGACTATCTATTTCAACCTAAAAAAGAAAACACATACACACACAAATTGATAACTTCCATATATACAATCGTATACCCACAGTCAATCCAGAGGAAGGGAAAATAAAACCCTTTAAAGAATGATCCAATTTGCTCCAGCGAGGGAAAATAATTCCTTCCTGAACTCCCAAGAGGCAACTGGATATTCCCTGGATCAACTTTACCTATAAATGTTATTATCCACTTATATTTTGTGCATTTAGGAAGGAATCTAGACCTTTTCTAGTGAGTTGGCCAGAACCAGCTCTTGAACTTTTGAGGGAGTATATTTCACACTTTCACAGCTCATACTTTGTAGAAGCCATTGTCTTGATATAAAGAGTCCCCCCTTATCCTCTGTAATGACCTTGAATTGAATAACTACACCATGCTCACTATATGGACCACTTATGTGTTTATATATGTTGATCATATGCCACCTTAATCTCCTTTTATCAAGAGAGAATGAACTCAGTTCCTTTAATCTTTCCTCATAGCTAAGCCCCTCCATGCCTCTTATCAGTTTGTTTGCCCTTCTCTGCACTTTAATCAGCTCCCAATTATCATTTTTTGTGAATAAGTGCCCAAAACTCAACTGCGTCTTCAAGATGAGGTCTTACTAATGATTTGTACAGAGGAAAAATAATCTCTCTCTGCAGTCCATACCTGTTTAATACAAGAAAGGATTTGGAAACTGCAGCTTGTCATCGCATGCTATTATCAATCTTATAATCTACCAGAACACGCAGATCCTTCTCCACCATTGATTCACCCTGGACATGTATTCGTAAATCTAGATGTATCTAAATTTCCGAATCATAATAAGAATAAATTTAAACAAATCCAAAATAAATTATAATGAAGACAAGATTTGTTTGAATTTGAATCGAATTCAAAATCAACTAATTTGAAAACTAATTAGAAAACAAATTTGAAATGTAAACATGTTGCTGACTATTGCAGATTTCCCTTAAAAACTGTGTGCAAGTGTACCTAAAAGAATTGATGCTGTTTTGAAGTCGAAAGACATTTAAATATTGATTTAATTTAGATTTTTCTTCTGTTCTCTCATTCTGCTTTTTTTAAATTGCTAAAAATAAACAAGTAATATATATATTTTTGAAAGCATTCTTATATTGCGTTATTTCTTCACACCTGCCTTTGCACAGTACTGTACATAGAAACAGCAAAATGTTGAAGCCAGATATTTCTTTTATAGCTTAGAACACTTTACATATTCTGAATAAACCTTATTAACCTCTTTGCGCTGGCATCTCCTGGCCCTTTAAGAGGTTTATGATGCCAAAATGTGGGGCGGGGCTTAAGATCACAGGACCGCCATGATTTGATGTCACGGCTGCCATGTGATCCGAAAACTCCTGATCACAAGGACCGATCGGGAGCTTTCAGTTGGGCGCGGGTAACTGTCGGGAGCGCCCTCCCGGCACAGCTCCAGTGACAGCAATTCACGCAAATATGTGGCCTCTCGGCGCCAGGGACCAGGTGCGGGAGGCCGCATATTTGTATGTGGCAGGCACCAAGAGGTTAATACAAAGCAGATTAATGTGTCAAAAATCAACTCTTGAACCGGACAAGATTCAAACCATCTAGCTTTACTGTAAGTACAAATACAGAACAATACAGCTACAGAACTTTTATGGCAAATGTAGGTAGAACTTGCAAGCAATGCAGGTGAGACACAGTTTGAGAGTAATAAACAATAGTGATTTACGTACATAGTAAGTACAGCAAACTCTTAAGAATCAAACGGGACCATCAAAACCAACCAGGGATGGTCAAAAAACAAATATTGGCTACGTTAAAGGGGTTGTAAAGGTTTATTTATTTATTTTTTAAAATAACAAACATATCATACTAACCTCCACTGTGCAGTTAGTTTTGCACAGAGTGGCCTCCTTATCTTCTGGGGTCCCTCGGCGGCTGTCTCAGCTCCTCCCCGCAAGAGCTAACCCCCCTCTGGGAAGCGCTCGACCAAGGGGGTAAGCTTGCGGGTGCGCTCCTGTGTGATAAAGTCGGCGGCTATAGCCGCCGACTGTATCACTCGGCCCCGCCCCCCTCCGCGCTGAGTCATTGATTTGATTGACAGCAGCGGGAGCCAATTTTTGCACTGCTATCAATCATCCAATGAAGGGCCCACAAGAGCTGGGGGAAAGCAACGCGGGATCGCGCCAAAGGAGATTTGGGGCTCAGGTAAGTAAAACGGGGGTTCGGGGGGGCCGGAGAGTGCAAGGCATAGGATGCATTAAGGTGAAAAAACATGAAGCTTTACAACCCCTTTAATTTTAAGAGTGCTGGTCAAATAGGGTAGAACCTATTTTGTGCTCCATGCTGCTCCAGAGGATGACAGAAACAAGACAACTAACATGTTGTTGCATGACTCTAATGACAATTAAAATTATTGCAAGTTTTGTTTTTTTGCCTATAAAAATATGTTATACTTACCTGCTCTGTTGCAGTGGATTTGCACAGAGCAGCCCGGATCCTCCTCTTCTATTGAGTGCCCCCACAGCAAGCAGCTTGGTATGGGGGCACCCAAGCCGAGTCACAGCTCCCTGTGTTCATTCAGACATGGAGCCCCAGTCCTGCCCCCTCTCAGAATTAGGGGGCTGAGGGGGGCTGCTGCACACAGAAGGCTTTTTATCTTAATGCATTAAGATAAAAAAAAATTCTGACTTTACAATCCCTTTAAGAAAAGGACATTGTGTCATACATATTGTCATGTACATAGTTCTATATATAATTATATTACTTATAATATTTACTTAGTGGTTACAAATGGCTGCATGGTCTTCTGGGTTGTCATTTTTTTTTTTGCGATCATGCACAATATTTCTCATGATGTGATGTTTTATTGTATGAAACCAGTACACATTACATGTAAATCATAAGTTCTGCTGGGTGAATGGTTCGGCCCGAACTTTGGTTATTCGGCCATTCGGCGAACACCGAACAATATGCAGTGTTCAGGAGAAATTCGAAAGCCGCGGAACACCGTTAAAGTCTATGGGACACTAACATGAAAAGCCAAAAGTGCTCATTTTAAAGGCTTATATGCAAGTTATTGTCATAAAAAGTGTTTGGGGACCTGGGTCCTGCCCCAGGGGACATGTATCAATGCAAAAAAAAGTTTTAAAAAGTCAATTTTTTTAGGAGCAGTGATTTTAATAATGCTTAAAGTGAAACGATAAAAATGAAATATTCCTTTAAATATCATGCCTGGTGGGTGTTTATAGTATGCCTGTAAAGTGGCACAGTTTTCCCGTGTTTAGAACAATATACAATGTAGAAAAATTACATTTCTAAAGGAAATAAAATCATTTAAAACTGATTGCTGTAATGATTTGTCGGGTCTCGGCAAAATATAGATAAAACTAATTGAAAAAAACAGAATGGGTTCCCCCCCAGTCCATTACCAGGCCCTTTGGGTCTGGTATGAATATTAAGGGGAACCCCGAACCAAACATTTTTTAAAAAATTGCGTGGGGGTCCCCTCAAAATCCATACCAGGCCCTTCAGGTCTGGTATGGAAATTAAGGGGAACCCTACGCCCAATAAAAAAAAATGGCATAGGGGTCCCCCCAAAATCCATACCAAACCTGAAGGGGAACCCTGTGCCAAATAAAAAAAATGGCGTATGGGCCCCCCAAAATCAATACCAGACCCTTATCCAAGCACGCAACCTGGCAGGCCACAGGAAAAGAGGGGGGACGAGAGAGCGACCCCCCTCCTGAACTGTACCAGGCCACATGCCCTCAACATGGAGAGGGTGCATTGGTGTCTGACCCCAAAGCACCTTGTCCTCATGTTGATGGGGACAAGGGCCTCATCCCCACAACCCTTGCCCGGTGGTTGTGGGGTCTGCGAGCGGGGAGCTTATCAGAATCTGGAAGCCCCCTTTTACAAGGGGATCCCCAGATCCTGCCCCCCCTCTATGTGAATTGGTAACAGGGTACATCGTACCCCTACCATTTCACAAAAAAGTGTCAAAATGGTAAAAAAGAGACAGCTTGGGACAAGTCCTTTATTAAAAAATGTTTTAAAAAAAATGTCCAGCGATGTAAATCCATACCGCCCGACGGAGCAAAAAAAAAAAAAGCCGCAACAGTTCCGCCTCCATGGGAGGCTCCCGCCGAGTGACGCTTCTTCTCGATGACAGCTAATATATGGCTGAGGGCGGGGCCACCCGGTGACGTAAACAGGTGACCCCGTCCGCCTCTGATGCCACGTGAAAGCCCCTGTGGCGCCAGAGGGGGGCGGGTCACCCATTTACGGGTTCCCCTTAATATTCATACCAGACCCAAGGGGCCTGGTAATGGACTGGGGGGGAACCCATGCTGTTTTTTTCAATAAGTTTTATCTATATTGCTGAGACCCGACAATTCATTACAGCCGCGATCAATTTTAAATTACTTCTTTCATTTAGAAATGTCATTTTGCTGTGGTACTGTTCTAAACAAGGGAAAACTGCACCACTTTACAGCCATACTATAGACACCCCCAGGCACAATATTTAAAGGAATATTTCATTTTTATTGTTTCACTTTAAGCATTATTAAAATCACTGCTCCTGAAAAAACTGCAGTTTTTAAAACTTTTTTGTGCATTGATACATGTCCCCTGGGGCAGGACCCAGGTCCCCAAACACTTTTTAAGACAATAACTTGCATATAAGCCTTTAAAATGAGCACTTTTGATTTTTCATGTTCGTGTCCTATAGACTTTAACGGTGTGTGTGTGGTCTTCCAAATTTTTTGCCTGTTCGGATGTGCAGACTGAACTGAGGGGTGTTTGGCTCAACCTTATTGATCAGTAACAAGAAACATTTTGCAGTTTTCTCCTTCAGTAATTTTCCTTTGGAAGATCTTAATTGGCTCTTAAAATTTGTGTACACACTATATGAAAATCTTGTGATCATTCCGAATAGACTCCATTCATGATTGCCACATCTGTTGGAGGCTAAACTTACCATTCCATAGATATGGTCATACACAGTTAGGACCACATTGCAAATTTGGGCCAAATGTGACATTTCCAACTCCATCGAAACATTTTTGTTCCCTTTTGGCCACAGAGGAGGGGACAATGTTAACAGACAGGGCCTCCTCAGCTTTTTTTTTTTTTTTTTTTTTTTAAATTTTTTATTTATATCAGGCAAGGGGGCCCGCATGGACCGACATACAAATAGTAAACATCAACACGTTAACAGTCATAACGTTGAGCACAATCATATAATCCAATATACAGTTAAGCCTGTTATTTCTTTCTGTTAACATCTGTCGTCTCAACGCTTTGGTAACAATTAGAATATAGGAAAAAACAAGAATATAAACCGGAAGAGGAATATTCTACGTATTCTTTAAGTATTCTTGTATTAAGTGGTGCAGTCCATCAGGCTCCCCTCCTACCATTATTACTTTAAAGTCTTAAGATTAGAAAAAGAGTAAGAGCGAGAGTAGGAGTAGAGAGGTGGGGATAGGATGTGGGGGGGGGGGGAGTGGACACGTGCCTCGCAGTCACGGAGTATTTAAAGAACTCTCCGAGGCATGACTGTACTTGTGACACAGATGTGTGTCTCGTTTGTTAATTTACCATGTGGTTGATTGGAGGGTTATTCAGGTCTCTAGCAGGGTTTGGCCCTCGCTGGAATAAATGAACATATTCCACAACTGCCATGTCTTGGAGAATTTTTCCTGTCTGTTTTGAGCTGTGTGTATAAGGTCTTCCATTCTTTTGATTTCTTCTACTTTTTTGATCCACAAGCCTAAAGTTGGGGGTGTCTGGGATTTCCAGTGGAGCGGTATGCAGGCTTTAGCTGCGTCCAGAAGGTGGCGGAGCACAGACTTTTTATATATTTTGGTAGGTATATTGGATGCATGTAAGAGAAAAAATGCCGGGTCCTCCTCAGCTTTTGTATAATCACCAAAAAACATTTTGTTTTTGTGAACATATCTATATATGGTAAGAACAATTTATAATACACAATTTAAAGTTATTCTTATTCATATTAATCAACTTGAAATAACCTTCCACTAACCTAGTTTGGCATGAGTGAGGGTTACTATTACTGCACTTTGTGTGCTCATCTTAGCTCTTGTGCTAACTTACTGAATAAAACTGCCACCTTTATTTTCATGGATCACATTGATGATGAGAAGGCGAGCTGCCTTTAAATGCAGTGGAACGGATCTACTGTGCATAAATTGTACCAAATATAAAATGGGAATATATTGTACAGTATATAGCCAATCCATTACAATTACCAGTATTTAACTCACTGGATCTTCTTAAATGACATTGTATATGTATAGTATACTCATTTTAATGGAGTAACTAAAGCCCAAAATGGAGGCTTTCATGTTGTAATAATTTATTCTGATAAAATCACAAATATTTAAACAGTCTATTAACAAGCAGTATCTAACACATTTTTGCATATTCGATTTGAATCAAATTTGATTCAAATATGGATGAAAAATTTGAATTAAAAAACAAAAAATAAAACAACATAACAAATATAACTAAACAAAATGTTTAACTTAAAACTGTAAAGGCAGAAGGTTTACAATATAAAAAAAACCTTCTGTGTGTAGCAGCCTCCCCAGCACCCCCTAAAACTTACCTGAGCCCAATCTCTGTACAGCGATGTCCATGAGTCCCTCGGCCTTCCAGAACTCTTCCCCCTGATTGGCTGACAAAGCAGCGGCACCATTGGCTCCTGCTGCTGTCAATCAAATTCAGTTAGCCAATCAGGAGAGAGACCGAATGGAAGCTCCATGTCTGAATGGACACACAAATCTGCAGCTCGGCTCGGGTGCCCCCATAGCAAGCTGTTTGCTGTGTGGGGCACTCGACAGGAAGGAGGGGCCAGGAGCACAGAAGAGGGACCCGAGAAGAAGAGGATCAGTGCTGCTCTGTGCAAATCGACTGCAACAGAGCAGGTAAGTATAACATGTTTGTTATTTTTTTTTTAAAAACTAGACTCTACAATCACTTTAACAAACCCATTCAAAACTAGCCAACTAATTTTTTCGTTTTGCACATGTCTAATTCTACCAGTCACACTCCCCCTAGTATGTACAGTGCATGCATGTTTTTAGACCCCAAGTGCATAACTTTACATTTATCAATATTAAATCTAATTTTTCGGACGTAATTCCACAACATAGCATGGTGTCATCTAAAGAGACTGAAATAGTACTTTTAATCCCAGACTCTATATAATTTATAAATATATTAAAAAGTAATACTGAACTTTGGGGTAAACCACTAATAACCTTAGACCATTCCGTTTATGGTCTTTTAGCCAGTTTTCTATTCATTTACAAATGGATTTTTTCAGACTTGTAGACTTTCCCTTACACATTAGCCGTGTGTGCGGAACTGTGTCAAGTGCCTTTGCAAGATTCAGGTATACTACGTCCACAGACATTCCTTTGCCTAAGATTTTGCTTACCTCCTCATAAAAAGAAATCAGATTTGTCTGACAACTTCTGCCTTTCATGAATCCATGCTGTCTGTTGCTTAAAATATTTCTTTCAAGCAAAACTCATCTATGTGGCTCTTTATTAAACTCTCCAGTATCTTCCCAACTATAGAAGTTAAACTAACAGGTCTAGAGTTACTTGGTAAATACTTTGATCCTTTTTTAAATATAGGCACCACATTGCCCTTATGCCAATCCAGTGTTACTCTACCAGTCATTAAAGAGTCATTAAAAATGAGAAACAATGGCTTTGAAATGACAGAGCTCAATTCTTTTAGGACACATAGGTATATGCCATCTGGTCCAGGTGCTTTATTCACCTTTATTCTGTGTAAATATTTCTTGACCATATTTTGAGCCATAATAGTTTATTTGGGGCTATGGTAATATCTTCCCCATTACAGAATTAAGCTCCCCCGTGCTCCTTTATATACACAGAGCTAAAAAAGTATTTTTAAAAATTGCCTTCTCTTTGTCCCCAATCACCCACTCCAGATTATTTTGTAAAGGGCCTACATGCTCAGACCTGACATTTTTTACTATTAATACATTTGAAGAATTTTGGGGGGTTTGTTCTACTATGTTTTCTATGTTTCTCAATCTGTCATTTGTTTTGAATTTTTGCAGCCTTGATTTCCTTTATACATATTCTGTTGAATTTTGTTATACTACATATAGTGCTATGAGCACCCCCCACTTAAAAAAAAAGTCCCTATCAACCTAGAAAAATGCACAAAAGAAAGGAAAAGGCAGTTTAACCTATAATAAAGATGCTATCACAACATAAAATAAAAAGCAATATACCCCCAAGGCCAGTTTTAAAAATACCACCTTCAAAACAAAAGACCTTTATTTCCAATTTTTGTATTTTTTTAAGAAAAGCCTTACGGCAGGGAAACAAGCTTACTGTGGATGAGACATCAGCTAAAACTGACTACAGACTTCAAATCAACCACAAATGAAAATGAAAGACAAAAAAGTCCCCAACACTAAGAAAAAAAAGTCAGTAAAGGGAATTATTGTCTAAAGCGCTAGCAGTCAGATTTAAAGTACAGTTTCTCCCAATGCAATTTGTCACCTTTGCCTATGCATTCCCCACAACAGTTTTATAATTTACTGACACTATGGCTGCTTTGTGCCCTCCATGCTTTTATAATGGGGCAACTGGCTTAACCAAAATCTCCCTTATTGGCCCTTCTTAGCCAGCTGGCCCTACCTCAAAGGTCTTGCAGTGAATTATGGTTTAAAAAAATTCCTCCTAGATGAATCTGCACACAAATTCACTGAAGCATGAATCTTGGACCTGCATGGTTCACCTCAAACCCAAATTGCACCCCTATTCATGAATATGCATTAGACTATGTACTGAACTGCCAATTCCCTAGTACATTATAGCAGACAGTCTTCTTGATAAGAGCAATATGATAGGCAGTTGATTTCTCACCTGTGGATCTGAGAGTCGAGACAAATCAGGATACAAGTAAAATGTAATTCCTTGTGATGCTCCAGGTAAAGTGACCCCACGGACTAAGAGAACTATCAGCATAACATACGGGAAAGTTGCAGTGACATAGACCACCTGTATAAGAAATATCATAGGGTTAGATTCATATGGCATACAGTATATATGTCAACACACTTACAATCCATCAGCAGACCCTGAACCCAGGGCTTTAGCCCATACATTCTGCATGAAAAGCAAAATCTAAGTATCTACTGAAAGAGAAAAAAAATGCAGAAATAAAAAAAAAACATTTTTTCTGCATCCAATTCATGAATTTATGTGCACCATGACTTTTCAGGATATTAGAAGGAGCAAGAATAAGGACTGTGTGAAATTGCAGATGATTGTAGGGTAGAGGTATTGGCTACCCTTTTTCTCCTTATGTCAGGTCACCTGAGACCAGGTGACAGATGCACTCCATAGGAGTTGGAAGTGCACCGCTATGTAGAGCCTTCATATCAGGCTCTACCGTCAGGTACGTGACACTATGCTATGTTTTCAATTGGACAGTGCAGAAACTATTTTTAATTATTTTTGAATTCTTTCTAATATGAGTATGGATATCTCTATGGATGTATATACTACTGTTATTAAACTAAATATTAAGGTATAAAAATAAGTCGTTTTTTTCTCAATAAACATAATAAAATGCTCCTTATATATAGGGTTCTTAATAGATAACTTCACTTTAAAATACATTAGCTCTTTTAATATATAAGGAAACTCTAAAAATAGAAATATTAACCGCTAGTTTTACTTTCATTGTGCTTTGAGAGCTGTAATCAGTCCCAGGCCACTCTAAATATTGTATTGTGTACATTTTGTCTGTCTGCATTCATATTATAGTTACAATCAAGGACTGAGAAAATGGAAATTATTTGATCAAATTTTGTAAATAAGTGTCTTCAGATCCACCGACCACAAATTACGATGTATCTGCTTCATTGCACTAATGCAATTTCCTGAACAAAAACAGGCAGTCCACACATACGTTTAGCTAAGCCTTCCCCACCCCTCTCTCTGAGACCCTCCTTATTTTCAGCTTTGCTCTGGAGTCATGATTTGTCCACTCTACACTTCTACTTTTACTTTTACTTTTTAAGTGCACTGCAGCATATAAATTATAATTTCTGGCTTCTGGCACTGCAGATATTGAATTCAACAGGTATGTAAATGTATTTCCGGCTTAATCCTTTGCTTTGCTCGGTCTTTATCTGCAGTTGCAGTGCTGACATAGGCAAGCTGCACAGAAACAATACAATGGGTTAATGGTCTAAGCGTGTGATGACAGCCCTCAAAGCGTAGATTAAAAAAACATAATAGGTTATGCAACATATTTGCAATGTTGCTTGGGATCCATTTATAAATTAAATACACTAATGTGTTTTAATTAATAAATGACCCAGTTATATAGCATGTCTTTGTTATACAGCATGCGGATTAAAACAGCTGTCAAGTGATTAACATGATTCTATGAATATTACATAGAAGGTCTAGTTACTGGTATTGTGCAGTCATCAGACATTACGTAGTTAATAGCAAGAGGAATTGCTCTGCTCACAAAAAAACACACATTTTTTAATTGGGAATAAAAAGTTGTTTATCATCTGATTTGTTTGGTTCATTTGAATGTTACTCTTTGAAGTATATACAAAAGGTTTGCTGGCAATATATTGAATTCCCTACAGTTTCTGCACTGGGGCCAACACACCCACGTGAGAATTTAATATCTTCTACTTCTAGTTAGGAAACAAAGACAAATTGAACATTATTTTGAATAACCAATATATAAATTGAGCATGAAGTAGACACATTTTGATACAAATATGCAAAAAGGAAGCTATGAAAATACACTATAAACCACAATATTATTGGTATTTGTATTTTACTTGATAGTTTAGCCAAACATTTAATGGCACTGATTTTTTTAATATTTGCAGCAATAGCACCCTGGGCAGCCAGTGTTTCCACTAGGACAGGACACCCCCAATTCCAACCTCATGTCCTGTAGTAAACAGCTAGTTTGGCTCTGCGGGGCACCTTGCCCCATTAGAAATTTGTGTAGGGCACACTCTTGGAATCCTCTTTGAGGTTCCAGCACTGAGAAGATTTCTTCACCCCCTATGAGTACAGCAGATAATAAAAGCACTTTAAGTAAATAAAAAAAAAATAGCCTGACTATAAAGGAAGAAGGAAATGTTTTAAGGAAAACTAAGAAAAATAGCTGGGGTGGGGGAATTATACTGTGATACATCAAACAATGCTTTTCTTTTTGGAAAATCTCTTGGAGAAGTCAAATTCATGTTGGTGAAGAGTTGACAGGGAGGACACTATAATGCCACGTACACAGATTTTCCGACGGGAAATTTTGGATGTGAGCTTGTTGTCGGAAAGTCCATCGAACATTTGCTGTCGGACTTTCCGCCAACAAATGTTTGATAGCAGGTTCTCAAAACGTTATTGTCGGAAAGTCCGATCATGTGTACACAAGTCTGTCCCACAAAAGTTCATGCATGCTCGGAATCAAGCAGAAGGAGCTGCACTGGCTATTGAACTTCCTTTTTCCCAGCTCATCGTACATATTGTACGTCATCGCATTCCCACGTTCGGAATTGTTGGCCAACTTTTGTGTGACCGTGTGTATGGAAGACAAGTTTGAGCCAACAACCTTCGAACAAAAATCCAAGGTTTTGTTGGCGGAAAGTCAGATTGTGTGTACGGGGCATAAGAGTCTTAGGAGTGATACTGGCTCCTCAATACCTACAAAATACAATTTAAAAACCTGATTCTAATATGCAAAACCTTTCAGAGGCAGAAAGAACATGATAGCTATTCTGTAGATGGCAACAAAAACCCATCCAGACCTTCTGCTGTGGTCTCAAAATGCTCTTTTCTGCCTAATCCATAATTTCTCAGTCACACCAGGTCTTCTTTAGTTTTGGTCTCTGGGTCCACAATTACCACCAGCATGCTGTCAGGCTATCCCCATTTCTTCTTAGATGCCATAAAATCTTAAGTGTGCTGTCAAAAACATTTTTTCAGAGAAACAGATAATCTAGTTTCCCACAACCTCATTCTCTCGCCATTTGGTAGACTAAGTACTGCCCTATTCAAGTGAACTTGGACACCATTTTAAAAGTTTAATGTAAATCTCTGTTTAATGGGCCCATTTATAAAGCAGCAGTAGAAAACAAATTGCATATTTGTGAAGCACAGCAGTATGCTTCAAAATGTGCTTAGCACTTTGCTGGATTTGGCACTTTTATTTTCAAAAGTTTAAATAGAAAACAGTTTTTCTTTAACTAAAACAGCTGCTGCCAAACTTCATAATCGTAGGAAAGTGAACATCTTGTACAGTGAATATAGAGAGATTTTACATCATGAAAATGTACGCAGTTTTTAACAGAATAGGTAAACAGTATAATACAAAACAGATTACAAAAACTGCAGATTACATCAATCAGGCTAACATGTGGCTGTATAGCACGGCCTCTATAAGAACATATTTTAAAAAAGAGCCTAGCTGAGAATCACTATTTAAAAGAGAAGTGCGGGAATACAAAAAAAAAGTAAATCATACATCTCCTAGATGGCTGCAGCACCGATCCCAGCTGCAGCTGTCCCCCACTTGCTCTATCCCTAGAACTGAGCGATCAAACACTGCTGATCACTAAGTTCTCCCCCTACACTCTGAAAGGAGAGTGTCAATCACAGGCTCTTTGCTCTGTCCCTCAAGCGCTCACTGTTGAGCAAGCTGCCAGTACAGGCATCTGAATGGATACTGACTGTAAAGTCTGTATATTTCCTGAGCCTCGACCGCCTAAGTGACGTCAGCCAAAAGCAGGCTTTGGCCCACTGTCGACTGAAAAGAGGTCACAGGAGTGCAGAAAGATTAAAAAAAGGGCTTTGGCTATACTTCTCATTTAAGTAAAATAGTCCCAAAAACAAACAGCTGCTTGCAATTATCCTCATACCCAAAATCCCTCTCAGCGATGTCAAGGGTAGCCCTGGTAACATAGGGGAAAAGCAGGAGGGACCCAACACCTGAAGACAAAGTGTCACCTCAATGGAACTGGAGTGCTCTGGTAGCAATTGGGGAGGTGTCCCCCACAGTAGCTGGGTCTTCCAGACAAGTTTCATGGTATTCAGGTCTTGCCCCACTGCTCGCATGCCATTTCTTACAGTGGAGGGTCATTCACCTGGTTACAAGTCCCTTGCCCAGTGACCCTCTCTGAGCTGCTGAAGGAGAGAAGCTGAGAAATCTGTCTTCCCAAAGTGTGTCCAGAAACTCAGGGAGTTGTGTGAAAACAAGCTAAAGGGGTCTATACCTGCATCTGACCATGGTGCAAATTATGAGCTACAAATTATTCTCTGATACTGTTAATTGTCTTCAGTGACATATCTACTGTATCAGATGTTATATTGTGACTATAGTGAAGCAATTTTAAATTTACTGGTGTGTTGCAGGGGAAAAAAAAAAATACTTAGTCACATCTTCCATCTGTCTATAATTAGGATAAAATCTGTTCAAGCATAGTATTCCTCAATTTTTGTGATTCTGAAATATCTGGAAGTGTTTCCAAATTGGTCACATCTTTTAGGGAAATCCTGTGATTCAGTTTGTATTGCACGGGTGTAAGAATTAGCTGTTAAAGACCAATCTCTAAAACATTTTTATTAAGGTTGTCCCGATACCACTTTTTTAGGACCGAGTACAAGTACCGATACTTTTTTTCAAGTACTCGCCGATACCGATTACCGATACTTTTTTTTAATGTTACGTGACAGTGTTTTTTTTTGTTTTTTTTTATAACAGTGTTTTCTTTTTTTTTTTTTGGGGGGGGGGGAGGGGGTGAACGGTGTATGTGTGTGTGGTTTTTTTTTTTCTTACAATTTTTATTTTTTACAATAAAATTTTTTTTTTCTTTATATTTTTTTGTTTTTTTGTTGTTTTTTTTAATCAGCCCTGTTGGGGGGCTTTGGTGAGATATCAGGGGTCTTAACAGACCTCTGATATCTCCCCCTTGAGACAGAGAAAGAGACAGAGGATAGAGATTCCCCAGTCCCTTTCTCTGCAGCCTCAGCTGCACTGAGAATGAATGGAGAGAAGACAGCGGCTCCTCTCCATTCATAAACTGACACATCGTAATCACAGGAGATTACAATGTTTCAGTTATGTGAATGGACAGAGTCAGCTGACTCTATCCATACACACAGCGGAGAGAGACAGCAGAACGGAGGGGACAGAGAAGGAGAGAGGAACGGAGGGGACAGCGGAGAGACACAGGGAAGGAGAGAGGAAAGGAGGGGACAGTGGAGAGGCACAGGGAAGGAGAGAGGAACGGAGGGGACAGCGGAGAGACACAGGGAAGGAGAGAGGAACGGAGGGGACAGCAGAGAGGCACAGGGAAGGAGAGAGGAACGGAGGGGACAGCGGAGAGGCACAGGGAAGGAGAGAGGAACGGAGGGGACAGCGGAGAGACACAGGGAAGGAGAGAGGAACAGAGGGGGACAGCGGAGGGGGACAGAGGAAAGGAGGGGGCATGGAGGAGGATGCAGTGACATACAGCGGTGACCGATCACCGCTGTATGTCACTAAAGCTGCTGAAAGCCACTGGGGGAGAATCTTGTAACTCCCCCACCGCCGATCACAGCTGACTTCCAGGTATCGGCGGAAGCATCGGGAGCATTTGCCCGAGTACAAGTACTTGGGCAAATGCTCGATATCGGTGCCGATACCGATACTAGTATCGGTATAGGGACAACCCTAATTTTCATTGTTCCAATTTTTTATTATATATGTGATTTTCTGTGGCAGGGGACTGTATTCACAGTCATTGTAAGTTTATACCTTTGAACATCTGAGTGTTTCCTTGTTCAGTCTCCACTGGTCTATTTCTGTCTGTCAGGGCTGGGCTCAGCCCTTCCTTCTCTGAGCTGGCTGCTTAGCTGTCAGCTAATTGCCAGCTCCTATCTCTCCACAGTGACTCACCTGTTGATGATATCCTGCTCATCAGGAACCCTCTTCTAAAGATGATGCACAAGAAAGCCCGCAAACAGTTTGCTGAAGACAAGCAGACGAAGGACCGATTACTGGAACCATGTCCTGGTCTGATGAAACCAAGATAATCTTATTTGGTTCAAAAGGTGTCAAGCGTGTGTGGAGGCAACCAGGTGAGGAGTACAAAGACAAGTGTGTCTTGCCTGCAGTCAAGCATGGCGGTGGGAGTGTCATGGTCTGGGGCTGCATGAGTGCTGCTGGCACTAGGGAGCTACAGTTCATTGAGGGAACCATGAATGTCAACATGTACTGTGACATACTGAAGCAAAGCATGATTCCCTCCCTTTGGAGACTGGGCCACAGGGCAGTATTCCAACATGATTACGACCCAAAACACACCTCCAAGACGACCACTGCCTTGCTAAAGAATCTGAGGGTAAAGGTGATGGATTGGCCAAGCATGTCTCCAGACCTAAACACTATTGAGCATCTGTGGGGTATTGTCAAACAGAAGGTGAAGGAGCGCAAGGTTTCTAACATCCACCAGCTCCGTGATGTCGTCATGGAGGAGTGGAAGAGGACTCCAGTGGGAACCTGTGAAGCTCTAGTGAACTCCATGGCCAAGTGCTGGAAAATAATGGTGGCCACACAAAATATTGACACTTTGGGCCCAATTTGAAGATTTTCACTTAGGGGTGTACTCACTTTTGTTGCCAGCAGTTTAGACATTAATGGCTGTGTGTTGAGTCATTTTGAGGGGACAGCAAATTTACACTGTTATACAAGCTGTACACTCACTACTTCACACTGTAGCAAAGTGTCATTTCTTCAGTGTTGTCACATTTAAAGATATAATAAAATATTTACAAGAATGTGAGGGGTGTACTCACTTTTGTGAGATACTGTAAGTCAATTATTTTTTCCCAAATTTTATCTATTACTTTATGCCAGTTTGCTGTGTATGTTAGGAATATCATATAAAGAAAAATGTAATTACATACACAGATCAGTGATAACTTTATGACCACTGGCAGATTAGGTGAACAGGGATTATCTTGCTACAATGGTATGTGAAAGTGGGTGAGATATATTAGGTAGCAAGTAAACATGTTGTCCCTGATGTGTTGAAAGTAGTAAAACCGGGTATCCCAGTTTATTGTGTATTGGAATGCGTAACCACAGTCTGGTCATGGTGCCCATGCTGACCCATGTCTAAAGCAAAAGCACCTACAATGGGCAGTTGAGCATCTAAACTGGACCATGGAGCACAGGAAGATGTTGGCTTTGTCCGATGAATCACATTTTCGTTTACGAGTGGATGGTCAGGTGCATGTGTAGTGCTTGCCTGAGGAATCGATGGCACCAGGATCTAGTATAGGAAGAAGACAAGCCGGTGGAGGCATTGTAATACTTTGGGCAATGTTTTGCTGGGAAACCCTTGGTCCTGCCATTCATGTGGCTATTAATTTGACATTTACCACCTACAAAAACAATGTTGCTGACCAAGTATACCCCTTCATGGAAACAATATTACCCGATGGCTGGGGCCTCTTTCAGCAGCATATTACTCCCTGCCACACTGCAAAAATGTTTCAAGAATGGATTGGGTAACACAACAATGAGTTTGAGGTGCTGACTTGGCCTCCAAATTTTCCAGATTTCAATCAAATTGAGAACTTGTGTAATGAAGAAACAAGTCCAATCCATGAAGGCCCCACCTTGCAACTTACTGGGCTTAAAGGATCTTCTACTGAATGCTTGGTGCCACAGCATACCTTCAGAGGTCTAGTGGAGTCCATGGCTTAATGGGTCAGGGCTGTTTTGGCATCTAAAGCGGAACATACTAAATATTAGATGGGTGGTCATAAAGTTTTGGCTGATTGATGTATATCACAGTTCATAAATGAATCGTGACTTTTTTTTCTGAAAATGTCTCATTGACAAAATGGGGATATTTGCACTTTCTTTGAGTTTTCCCTGAATAATGGCAGGAAAAAGTGGCTGTAAAAACACGCTTTTAGAAATGTTTTGCATTAGCGCTAATGCGCGTTTAGCCACATTAGTGTTAAGCAGCGTTTCTCTGCCCTTTTCTATTTTCCACTCCAAAATCCCATTACTACAGCTTAAAAATGCTTGACGCGGCTTAACGCTGTATACAGCATTAACACAGCTGTAACACTGCTGCTACAGAACGCACTGGCCCTGGGTTTTTTTTTTTTGTAGCTTGAAAATGCCTATGCCACGTACAGCGCTTAAAAGCCTATGTGTGCATGGACACTTGGAATAACATGGAGAGGCATTTTTAAGCTGTAAAAAAAAAAAAAACTCAACCCCCCTGAGGACCAACTGCAAAAAGTTCAAGCAGACATGTATTAATCCAACCTCTTACAGACCCTTTACAGCAAAAATCAGACCCCGAGAGGGAGAAACAACACAAGAGACAATTAGTTCTGCTGTAGTGCTCGAGTGCTGACAAAGAACACGCTGATAGGAGATGCCAGAAAAGTGACAGAGAGGTGAGATTATCAGTTCGCTGCTTCTTCTTTTATTGTCCAGTCACAGGCTGGGGGAGGGACATGAAGGAAGTGAAGCCTGCACTATTTTCTAGGAGCCTTAAATCTGATCTTATGTATTTTGATTGGTTTATTCAGATATTTCAATAATTTCGCTCCCCCAGCCAAACTGATTGAAATATCTGAATAGACCAATGCATTGAAGCGCAGGCCTGACATGCAATGACTAGAACCATTCCTTACATCACTTCCCCTGAGTAGAATGCATGCTGGACCCTATTGTCGGTGAACGGGATAGTAGCTATCGGCCGGGGTAGCTGCACATGTCTTATGCCCGTATAGTCCTGTAAACATGTGAGTGGATAAAATTTTGATTTTTAATGTATTGCTTTAATTAAACAATATTACACTATATGCGTCCCTCTTGTGGTCCATTTTGGAGCCTTTTTACAGTACCAAAATAGGGGAAGAGGAGTTTGGATATCTAGTGGAGAAATTGCCTATTATCTTTAAGAAGGGGAAATAAATATAAACATGCTTGATGGTCACACGGTGGCCGAATAGTTCTGGTGAGTGTATACAGATTTTTTGCACTATGGGTGAAGCACCTTTATGAAGATTGGAGCACTATTTATTATGTACGGACACGATTATTGGACACCTATTTTTGGAGACGTACCTTTTCTGGACTTTTTTACTATATGGATCTGCATATGACATTTTGTATTACTTGGATGTACACTTTATTGTTCATTTTCACTATATTGCATTTCATTTATATGTAGCACCCTTCTTTTAACTTTTTGATATATATTAATAGTGCTTGTCACTGTTAAAGGAGCAGCAACCTAATCATTGTTAGTTATTTGGTTTGTGACCATTGTAATTTACTTTAGGTAAAATACACTGTATGTGTTTCCTCTGTATTAGCTGTCTGCATGCAGTTCAGCTTTAATTATAAATGTTCTTTTTCCCATATACCATTGTAGACGGAAGTGAAATTATGTCTTCTCTATGCGTACAACCATGTTTCTTATTTGCAAAACCTGGCTGTAAAAACAAATAAATGGGTATTTGCTTTGATGCATTGTTTGCATTTATCGACCTCTCCTGAACATTTGGAAACACTTGAAGCCCTGGTTAATCAGAATGAATTCATTAAAGAGCTTAAAGAATGATAGACACAAGAGATCTCTCTTGCTGTTTTACAGCCTCTCCCAGCAAGTTTAAGAGTGGGAACTCTGTATTCCACTCAGGAATGCTCCAGATTTTCCCAGTGAATGTGGAGATCAATCTTGGGTTGACTGTCGAAGCCTTGCCTTGAAGGGCTATTATTTGAAATTACTTCAAGTTGAAATAAAGGCTACTTCCAAAGATATAATCATTGCTTCTTAGTTTCCCTTTCCTGCTCCCTCACTAGGACTTTCTTTACACCTCTTTATTTTGTTCATTTGTCGCTTTCGATGTCCTTGCGCCTCATTGACCACATTAGGCTCGGTATCGCTAGTTAAAAGTACATTTTAAGCAACGAACACTGAGGACACAGTCTGTGTTGATATCAAGATGTAGCATCTGATTGAATAGCTGTCACATTAAGGGGAAGTTTAGAGTGAATAGTGCTTATTATCCGAAGCAGCTGAGTAATAAATAGCTAGTGGCTTTTAAATGTATATTGTTTAGGAAGACTTTCGAACAAGGGCAATCTTCAACATGCATACAAATTCTATAGATGTATTACCTACAACTTACAATTATTAAAACACATAAATTATGTGTTATGTTATGAGGCACCATCATTTTAAAATACATACTCTAGATAAAAACAAAAAAAACAAAACAAACAAAAGAAAAAACGTAAAACAATATTTTCCTGTAGTAACATACAAATGTGCTCTTCTTCTCTTTGCTCCTACAATTTGCAGATGGTAGTGCTGTCATTGATATGCATGTGATGGGTAAATAAGAAAAGATCTAAAGAAAATAAACTTTTTTAACTTTTTCCAACCATCAAAACTTTTATAATGGTCTCCCTGTTCATTTAAAGTGGACCTGTGCTTTACCCATGTAGGAAAGAATTAAAAGGTTTATTATATTGCAATACTCCCCAGCAGCTTATACACACATTCCTTTCACTGCCACACTACCCCATGCAGCCTCTGTAAGGAAAGTTTGGTTTAAACTATAAGTTGCAGAAGTCATAACACAGGCTATTGACTCCCCATTTGAGAGCGCAGATTGGCCCAGCGTTGTCACATGGGATAAATCACCTGATCAACCATACCTGGAAGTACCATTTATTTTCTTTCAGCTCCTGCACTAAAGAGAGTGGCAGGACAATAAAGGAAAAGTAAGTACAGTATATGTAGCTGGGGAGGAGGGGATCAAGACCTCATTTACACTTGCATTGCCACATGTAAACCCCCCTACACTGCCTTTGCAACTTAAAGGGGAGTTGTTGGGCAGGACGATAAAAGAACAACTTCATTGCTGTGGCAGAGATGCTTTTACCTCTGTAGGGGCAGGCACAGAGTTAGTTCTACAATCAACTCGTTGGTGTGGTGTGTGATAATGGCACTAACCTGCTGTTAACACTCCAGCAGGGAAAGTTGACACACATGCCTTGCCTGGCACATGTTATCAATATGCAGTACTTCCTGGATAGGTACCATCTAAGGCAGGCCAGAAGAGTTTCTAGCCATTTCAGGCACTGTTTGGCTGGGTGAGATGCAGTGGGAATTCCACTAGGGGGAAATATACTTTGGTCACACTGTAGCAGCTGCTCATGCAGCAGAGGGCCATCGATGAGTACCTGTGCTAGTATGGCAAATAAAAAGAAACTGGGCTTCTTTTCTTCAAGCCAGTGGCTGCTGATATTGAATGCAGGCATTATATTGTCACCATTTGACAGGAGGCAACAAGAATCGTGAGTCATGACAATGCATGCATCAGCAACATTATATAATTTGCATTCCTGCTGGAGCACATACTGTATGACATTGTGGTCACTTGAGGCAGTGCAACAGAGGGAAGAGGAGATAAAAAAAGAGAATTATTTGTTGAGCGCTATGGAGGGGAGAACTGTAGGGAGGTAATATAAATTATACAGACAAGTATTATAATACTCAATATATATTTATGCATGTGAAAAGATGCATGTAGATATAAGTAAAAGTTCAGGGTAAATAGTCCATATGCACTGATGGAAAGCACTGTAATTGAGGGGCAGCCAGCTGTCAGAGTAAAAAGCAGCTCTGTGGGTTGGAAGAGATAAGAACAAGCAGCACCACTCTAAGTGCAGCATTTGGTAAAATGGTACACGTTTAAAAGAGACACACTCACATGGTAGTAGAGAATAAAAAGCTTGTAAAAAAAAATAGCCACATTGTATGCCAAAGTCCGGGTGGAGGGTTGTCACCTGCGGCGTCCCATGTTGCCGACCGCGCTCGTGGATTCTGGGGCTCCGGGGCAGTAGTCAGCCTAGTATCACCAGGGAGATGGAGAGGCAGCGGTGGGCGTTAGTCAAGATGGCCCATGTTCGGAGCATGCTCCTTCTTCAGGCCTCCAGTAATTTGCAGCATATGGGTTTTCACATGCTCCAGAGCCTACAGAAGGGCCCAGAAATGTGTGGCATGAGGGAGAGGGACCATTAATCATTTGCAACCCTTCTTGATCCTATTTACAAGGGTAGATTCACAAAGCTCGTCTTGCCCATAAAGAGACATAGCAGAGGATGAAACATCTAGAGGAGGAACTTGTGCCACTTATTTCCAGAGGCTGACATCACAACATCTGGACAAGATTTTTAGGGAAAGAGAGAAATTGGGACTTTAAATGAGGCCCGCCATATCAATTATAATACAAGGGGGTACACGCATGTATATACAATGAATTGCTTTATTAATCACAGTCTGGAATTCACTCATAACTGTTAAAAATATTAGTATTAGAATTAGTATTAGTATTTTTAACAGTTATGAGTGAATTCCAGACTGTGATTAATAAACCAATTCATTGTATATACATCCGTGTACCCACTTCTATTATAATTGATATGGCGGGCCTCATTTAAAGTCCCAATTTCTCTCTTTCCCTAAAAGTTTTTAGTAGGGATGGAGGCCTGCCATTTGGCTGTACCAGGTCACACCCCCCTTTTTTACTATTCATTAATTGGGTGGAAGACACCCGCTTTAGTGACCTGTTACACCTAATATTTCCTTATTACAGAGTATCTTTAATTACTCCCATATTTATATAATATTTTTTTGCATAGTCTCCCCCCTTTTTCATCTATTATTCTCATTGGGTTTGCCTCCAGTGTCCTTTTTTAATTTGGATTCTTATTTCCACTAGGCTGGCCCAGCCCAGGGCTGATGGGGGTCGGACTGTGTCCACTTCCGGGGTATGATGCGTGATAGTTCTTTCCTCCTCATCACCCATTGGTGGTGGAGGGGATTGACCTCTTGCTCATCGATGTCATACACTGATGCCCCGCTCAAGACGTCAATTGACGCCTCGCTGCTGGGGACACTTTTTTCCATCTCGCGCCGCAGACGAGGCGGGTGCGGATCCGCTGAATCTGGCGGGCGCGCCGCACGTGGATGGGATCTGCCCCATCAGCCTCCCTCGTGCTGCATTGGCTCGTTTAGTATAATGTTGGCGGGACCCCGCCTCGGACTGGGGTATTTGTTGGCCTGAGCTGGTCGATGGCTCATTTTGCACGATCCTATCACTTTGAAGGGTACCTTTACACAAACTGATCCATGTCCACTACACACCAAGGTAATCCAATAAGGGGGTCCGTTTACCACTTTTTGTATTTATATTTAGTTTGGGGGGGTTATATTTATGGATCTACACATATGTTTAGTATTTATGCCTACTATCATCTTGCATTTAATCCCCTAGTTGGGCACACCTCAATGAGTTTTCGCATTTTATTATCCATTTCTATACACATTTCTTTTATTCCTTTCAGCACAACATGCACACTATAGTGCACACATAGTACATCTGGATTATGCTGTGGCCATCTGGCCTTCTCTTGGCTGACATCCTAGGTCCTTGGTGGGGTATCCCTGCCTTAGCCCCGGGGGAGACACCATACCTGAGATCCCCACAAGTCCCCTTGTAAAGGCTGGGCTTATCCTCGGGACAGAGTTGTAAGTTTTTGACCTGTCACCATTCTTGTTAAATTATTTCGCTTTAAGAAGGCACCATTATTAATAATTGATATCTCTTACAGTACGCCATCATATCACACTCCTGATTAGTGGCTGAAACGCCTTGAAACGCGTCGAGTGCTATTTGATACCAAGTCTTATCTGACTCCATTGTGTGTACATGCATGTATTTCTAGTGTATCCCATTGTTGTTTATGTCTATTATGTCAATTCATTAACTGTATTATGCTATGGGCAAGATAATTCAAGTGTAAGTCATGTGACTACCAAATATTTGTTTTCATGTATTTTTAACAGTTATGAGTGAATTCCAGACTGTGATTAATAAACCAATTCATTGTATATACATGCATGTACCTACTTCTAATATAATTGTTATGGCGGGCCTCATTTAAAGTCCCAATTTCTCTCTTTCCCTAAAAATTTTTAGTAGGGATTGAGGCCTACCATTCTGCTGTACCAGGTCACACCCCCCTTTTTTACTATCTGGACAAGATGTCAGTAAACAGAGGAACAGCGGTGAGGGAGACTGCCTTAATGATGTCTTTAAAAAATGTTTCAGTCCTCAGCACCCAGGGTTGTCTACTGCCAGCACCTATTGACAGTGTCTGCATCGCACGGTGGCTGATTTTCTAGAGGCAACAGCAGATGTAGAGATCCCCCGGGTGAAGGACCACCTTGACTGTTGGGTCAGGTGTATGGACCACTGGCCAGAGCTTGCCCAGTATGCCCTGCAACCAGCATGCTCTCTGAACATGTATCTGTCCAAAGACAGTTCTCATGCCTTTGGGCTGCATTTGTCTGGCCAGGGGTTGGGAGGCGCAAGGAACTCCCGGTAATGTGTTCCTTGGAATATCATCCCAGGGTGTGCCAGAAATTGAACGCTTTAGGAAGTGGTACACTCATTGTGTCTGGCACTAGGTCACTTCACTGTTTTGCTTTACTTTCACTGTTCCTTTTAGTGGACCTTGTAGCTAGCTTGGGCAGTTTTGTCTGGAAGGCCTGCCATATATTGACATGGTACTTTTGTATAGCACTTGTTTATTCATGAGAGCTTCTGTCAGGAAATGCAGGTCCATAAACTTGTGCACCGGCATTTGCGCATGCACACTCGCATATCAATGCATGTGCCCGCCACTAACGCTGGTGCCAGGCGGACTATTTAAACAGGGCTAATGCATGGATTCATTGCTGTTTGGTCTGCAGCTTCTGTGTGTGTTCCTGACTTCCGTATGACCTCTGATCTTGATCCAGCTTACCTCTATCTGTGCTTGTCTGCTACATACCCTGACCCCGGCTTGTCCTTGGATTCCACTTTTGCTACCTGATTCTGCCTGATTGATTCCCTGTTGCTGACTTGGCTTGTGACCCGGCACACATACGTCACCATGCTCCTGTGCCTACTGTCTCGCTATAAGTGGTACCTGAGCCAGAGCTGTACGAGAGGCTTTCCTCTACGCATCAGGCTCACCTACCAGGTATGTGACAGTACCAAACAGCCATGTCTGAGCATGCAAGAGGACCCTCTCCATTGTATGAGATCTGTAAGCACCTTGCTGCTCTTACAGAAGCGGTTAAGACATTGCAGGAAGGATATGTTCATCTGGAGGAACGTGTTCAGTCCATGGCCATACCAGCAGCTACTCCTGCTTCTGCTTCCAACTCTGCTGCATCTGCTACCCAAGCCAGGACTACAGTCAATCCTACAGTGATGATGTTATCTCCTGAACCTCAAGTACCAACCCCCAAGAGGTTCTCAGATGATTGGAGTAAGTTCAGAGCGTTCCGCAACACATGTCAGCTCTACTTCACTCTTCAGCTACAAACTTTTTCCCTGGAAACTACCAAGTGGGATTCATCTTTTCCCTTCTTCAAGGAAAACCACATCCTGGGCTCACCGGTTGCTAAGGAGAACAACTCACAACTAAATACCATGCAATGGTTCTTTAATGCCATTTCACAGCTATACGATGACCCACAACGAACCACCAGCGCTGAGGCAGCTCTACATGCACTCCAGCAAGGCCTCAGAGCAGTCGAGGACTATGTTACTGATTTCAGACGCTGTAATGACGCAGCCCTGCATCATAAGTTTAGTTTGCGTCTCTTGGAAGGCCTGAAAGATTAACTCGCTTGGGTTGGCATGCCAAGCTCTCTAGAAGCGTTGATCACTCTGTCCATCCAGATTGACTGCTGCCTGTCTGGTATGGATGCTGCCCAAGATCCCTGTTCTTCCAAGCCCGGCCCCTGGGAATGCCGTTCCTCCTGATCCAGAGGCACCTGAACCCATGCAACTGGGCTTGATCCGTCCTTCCTTGACCCCAGAAGAACATCAGCGCTGACGTATAAACAACCTATGTCTGTACTGCAGAGAAGCCGGCCACTTCATACGCACCTGCTCAGCCAAGCTGTGTATGTGTCTTTCCCTTTCTTCAATTAACCAGTCACCTTTGTCTGCCAGCTCGGCTCACATAGCTCTAGACTGAGACTCACTCTATTCCTGGTTGATGGGTTTTGTATTAAATTAGGACTTGTCACCAAATAGACCCCACCTATCCTGACCATCACCTTCACCAACCATCAGGAGCTGCTGCATTTAGATGCAATTATGTCATCATTATTACCCATCATCCTGGGCCTACCCTGTCTAGAGGCCCAAAACACACAGATTGACTGGAGCTCTGGAAGTATCAAGTTTCTGTCACCATACTGCCAGAAACACTGCATAACGGCCTCACCCCCATCATCCGCTGCCTTGCTCTGTATGGACTTAGACACTGAATTATGTCAAGTGATTCCTAAACCTTACCATGAGTACTTGGACGTCTTCAGTAAACAGGGAGCAGATGCTCCCCCCCCCCGCACAGACCTTATGACAGCCCCATCGAGCTTCTTCCTGGAGCTGATATTCCCTTTGGGCACTTCTTCCCCTTATCCGAATGAGGGGCCTTAAAGGACTATATTAACAAAAACCTACAGAAAGGATTCATCTGTCCTTCTTCCTCACAGACTGTCGCAGGTATATTCTTTGTAGAAAAGGATCATTCTTTGAGGCCATGTGTAGACTATCGTGACCTGAACAAGATCACAGTGAAAAACTGCTATCCCCTTCCCTTGGCCCCTGAATTGTTCCAAAAACTTAAATCAGCAAAAATCTTTACAAAGCTGGACTTAAGAAAGGCCTATAACTTGGTCCGTATCGGGGAAGGGGACGAATGGAAGACCGAGCTCCCTACTTGATTTGGGCACTTTGAGTACTTGGTCATGCCCTTTGGCCTATGCAACGCCCCAGTCACCTTCCAACACTTCATCAATGACATTCTCAGAGACTTCCTAGAAATCTTTGTTGTTATTCATCTGGATGACATCCTGATATTCTCCTTTACACTGGAAATGCACCGAGGGCATGTAAAAAGCGTACTACGTTGACTCCGCCAGCATGGACTTTATGCCAAAGCTGAAAAATGCGACTTTGAGCAATGGATCATTCCGTTTTTGGGATTGAATATTTCCAATGATGGAATCAAGATGGATCCACAGAAGGTCTCAGCGATCTTGGACTGGCCAGCTCCCACAGAAAAGAAGGGGATCCAGCTTTGCCAACTTTTACTGCAAGTTCATCAAAAACTTTTCAGCCATCATCAACCCTGTCACACAACTCACCAAGTAAGGTATCTGTTTCTGCTGGACTGTTGAGGCACAAGCCACTTTTGAAATGTTAAAGAAACAGTTTACCATTGCTCCTGTCCTAAGTCACCCAAACTCTGCTTTACGTTACATTGTTGAGGTAGATGCACCAGAAAGCGTAGTTGGGGCTGTCCTGTCGCAACGTCTCAAATAGATGTGATCCATCCAGTGGCATTCTTTTCACGGAAACTTACGCCAGCTGAGAGGAACTATGATGCGGGAGATCAAGAGCTCCTGGCAATTAAAGTCGCCTTGGAAAAATGGAGGTATTTACCGGAAGGAGCTGCCCACCCGATACTAATCTACTCTGACCATAAAAACCTTGAATTTCTGTGATCTGCAAGACACCTCAAACCACGCCAAGTGCGCTGGGCACTCTTTTTCTCAAGGTTCATGTTCCATATCATCTACAGACCAGGGTCAAAGAACACCAAGCTTGATGCCCTGTCACACATGTTTGAGGATCCTAAGGACATACCGGTACCAGACATCATCTTGCCAGCCAGGAACTTTCTACTATTACAAACTGATCTTCTGTGTCAACTACATCAAGCTTACAAAGAAAATGTCTGGGAGCTGACCCCTAACATAAACCACCTCCATCCCTATAACAGAAACAGAAAAATACGAATGGCACCCATGGGACTTTAGATGAGGTGTAAATGGTGATCAGAGGGTAAACAGATGTAAAGGTACAAGTATTTTATTTGAAAACAACAGTATAATCCATAATAGGACATAAGCATGGGTGAACAGGTTCATAAAATAGCAACATTGCATAGTAATCCTAAAACATAGCCATAATATGATAGTAATACATGTAATACAGGTATGCATAGTACATCTCTAACCCGACGCGTTTCGCGAGCTTTCCTCGCTTCATCAGGGGCTGATGTGCATAACTGCTGTCTGTAAAAACAGATAAAAGTAATTAGAGTATCGGTCATGATTGGTTAAAAGCAAGAAGCCAGAACCGATCATCCCATACTTACTAATGAGACCAAGGCTACTGACACAGAACCCATGCAGGGGTCGGCGGAGGGCATCTCCCCCGGGAGCTGAAGAGGCCGAGGACCCAACCGGAGGGCCGAGGTCAGGCATGGGGGGGCAGCATGGCAAGTGGGAGAAGGAAAGAGGAGAACAAGAACCCCAATTGTTCCCAAATGTACTGCAGGGCAACTCACTGTATAAAAATATAAATATAGAGTAGTATAAGATGAAAGGGTTTAGAAGCATGGGATATACATAATGGCATCAAATGCAAAGTATGCTAGTAAATAGGGTCAAAGATAATAACAATGGTATTGTCATAAAAGTATAGAGTATATGCTACTTGCATAGTATGCATAGGGTGTCCCGCAGAACAGAGAGAGGAAGAGGGGTACAGAGTGAAAAAATAAAAAAGAAAGGAAAGAAAAACTACATCAAGCTTCGGCAGGAACACTCAGCCCTACAGGGGTCACATTGCAGACAAAGAATAGACTGCTGTGGAAAGGTGAGCAGAATTTCGTGACAGAAAATGTTTGGGTAATTTTCCTGGGGATTTGTCATGATCACCCTCTGGCAGGCCACTTTGGAATCCACAAAACTATTGAGCTGGTGCAACGCACATTTTGGTGGCCCGGGCTGGAGAAGGATTGCAAAGCTTATGTAAACGCATGTACCACTTGCATCTGTAGTAAAAGTTCCCATAATAGAGCTTGGGGGTTGCTCAGACCTTTGCCTATACCTGACAGACCTTGAAAAATGATTTCTTTGGACTTTATAGTCGAACTCCCACCATCTGGAGGTTGTACTGCTATCTTTGTGGTAGTGGATCGCTCGGATCTTTATTAAGGAGATTGTCAGGCTCCATGGAATCCATGCAAACATCATGTCTGACTAAGGTGTCCAGTTCATGTCAAGATTTTGGAAAGCATTGTAAGGGCTTTAATGATTGAGCTTTCTTTATCTTCAGCCTATCATCCACAAACAAATGGGCAGACAGAGCGGCCTAACCAACCCCTGGAGCAATATATACCCATTCTTTGCTAATTACAGATTTCACCCTACCTTCTTACTCAAACTTGTCGCAGAAACTTCTGTTCCAGCCGTCCAGAGTACTCTGAGTTTTTTTCTCTCACAATAACATGTTACAGGAAACCATCGCAAAGACTCAGAAAGACAGCAAGAAGATGTTTGACAGGAAAAGAAGGGGGGAACTGACCTTACAGCCAGGGGACCAAGTATGGCTTTCTACAGCAAACTTGAAGATGACGTGTCCATCAAAGAAGCTGGCACAAGGTTCGTAAGACCATTTCCGGTAAGAAGAAAGATTAACAATGTTTCTTATGAGTTAACCTTACCAGAATCCTTTAGAATCCACCCAGGGTTCTACGTATCCTTACAGCCTACAGTATCAGATCCATTCCCTGTTCATAGATCAGGACCTCCCACGCCTGTATTTATTAATGGGGATGAAGAATTTAAGACCAAGGCTATCTTGGACTGCAAGAGAAGGAGGGTTTAGATACAGTATTTGATCAAGTGGAAGGGGTATGGTCCAGAGGAGAATTCCTGGGAACCTGTACATAATCTGCACACCATGGACCTAATTTCTGCCTTCTTTCATAGGAACCCACTTAAAAGAAACCAACTGAGGACCCGGAGGTTGCCCGTAGGGAGGGGGCAATGTCAGGGAAGGCAGGTCCATAGACTTACAAAACGGCGTACGCTCATGTACACTCGCACACCACTAATGCTAGCATCAGGCAGGCTATTTAAACAAGGCTTCAGCATGGATTAATTGCTATTTGGTCTGCAGCTTCTGTGTGTGTTCCTGACTTCCATGTGACCTCAGATCTTGATCCAGCTTACCTCTATCTGTGTTTGTCTGCTAGATCCCGGCTTGTCCTTGGATTCCACTTTTGCTACCTGATTCTGCCTGATTGATTCCCTATTGTTGACTTGGCTTGTGACCCAACTATCCTGCTGTTTACCGTCTATGCCTGATCTGCCCGAATGTTACCAACCCAGCCTTTCTGACCCTGCATTTGCTTATCCAGCCTACTACCATTTCCAGTCCAGCAAGTCCTCATCTGGTTCCCGCTTCCAGCTGTCCACTTCAGCCTGCCAAGCTCCATGCCAGCTCTTCTACCATCAGTCTGCTTGCTGTCTCATCCATCTGCTTATGGCTGTCCTGCAGACTACTGGACTGATTACAGGAACTCATACGTCACTGTGCTCCTATGACTACTGTCTCACTATCAGTGGTTCCCGAGCCGGAGCTGTACAAGAGGCCTTCCTTCACGCGTCAGGCTCACCTACCAGGTACGTGACAGCTTTACTGCACATGTGTTGTTTTATTGGTTTGTATATTTTGTATGATGCACAGAGACAGAGGGTGCAGGTTATTGGGAGTCTCCCCTGATGTCAGCAGGAGGTTATGTGACCTTTGGGTGTTTTTCCTCTCCCCATCCAGAGGGATCTCTCTTCAGGAGAACCCCTCACCAAGGACTTGGTGGACCAGCTTTTGCTGGTCCTTAAAGAGTGGGGTCTGTCTGACTTCAGACTAGATATACCATGGCATGTCTTGCCTCTGTCAGGAGCCTTGTCCCCCAAGAGGTTCAGGGTAAGAGGCCCTTCCTGCAGAGATGCAAAAAAAAAAACAATCTGTCCAAAGACATGGCTAATGTTTGTGAAAATGAACCAGTCTTGGATCAGCAAAAGCTACCAAACCCCTGGTACAGATGTTGCTGATCAAATATTTTGGGCTTCTGTTTGGGCACCATTTATACCCAAAACCCGTTTTGTTTTTGCAACTGCAGATACAACTAATGTTTGTTAAATGTTTCTGTCAGGTTGCTGTTTTGTGCACCACAAGCACCCAAAACCTTTATGGGCATAGAATTTTTTCCATTTTTTGGGCTGTGTAAATACCGAGTTAGCTAATCATTTTTGGGTTGAATTGAAGTGCATCATCATTAAAAATTGACAACACACTGTTTCCTCATGCTGCTCCTCAGTTGTAACATTTGGAATACACATTCTTTAAAGTGTTATGACCTAGATTTGCCCAAGTGTCGGGCTTGGCGCTCAATGTGTCACTGCCAAATGAAAAGGTATCTCACCTCCAGGGCCACTTTCCTTTCCAATGGACCACCTCCTACCTTTCCTACTTAGGTATCAAGTTGACAAGCTCTCCTGCCCACCTATACCACACAAATTACCTCCACATGCTTTCCCATCTTACATTCTTGATGGCTAGCTGGCGTTCCTTATGCGTCTCATGGCTTGGACGTATCACGGTGGTCAAGATGACCCTACTTCAAAAAATTCTCCCCATTTCGGTACCTTTATATTTTTTCTGTCCTCCAATGTTGTGTTCATGAGTATATTTGGGGCTCCACCAAACCTAGTGTCTCCAGATCTATTCTTCAAAGGGGTAAACTGCAGGGTGTCTTGGGAGTAACTAATTTCCTGAAATGTTAGGCCCAGCTGGCCCAATTGACACTCTATCATGCTACGGATGAAGTGCCTGTATGGGTGGGTTTGGAGGCTATAGACTTAAGACCAGTGTTGGTTTCCAATATCCCCTGGATACCTCGTGAAGACCGAGGGCCTTTAACTAATCCCATCACACAACATTCTCTCTCCCTAAACTGAAGCTTCCCCTTAAGCTAATCTCACCCCATAGTCCGTTAGTCTCTTTTTATCGCCACCCAGCCTTCTATCCTGCCTATTCTGACCCAACTTTGTTTAAGTTATGGCACTCTCTGAACTTACCCCCATCCAAGTATTTCTCTCATAAGTACTTGGGGTACTCCCCTCTGACTACTGGTTCCTCACGACATTGGATCACAAGATGGCGTGTTTGTGTCAGACGCATGGACTTTTGTAATGTGTGTTTTCGGTGGACTTGAACCTCCGTGTTCTCTATTCTCATAACTAAATCCATTTGTTCCAATGCACCATAGCACTGTTTTGTCTATATTCATTTGTATAGCTGTGACGTTATTTGTGAACCTACATAATTTTGTTATTACCAGTGCTATTAGCACTATTGATGCTATGTATACTTTGTATTCTTTACAATAAAAATATATTGAACAAGAAAGTGTTATGAACTAGCAGTAATTCCTCAAATAAAAAAACTGCTTGTTCTCACTGTTCTCCTCCTGGCCCATAAAACGTGCTTTGAAATATGTACAGACAATTCCTCAAAACATTTTTCTTCATTGTCCCAGGGAAAATAAAATGTAATTTTTAGATTTACAGATGGGACCTGCCTGATCCCTCCCTTTGGAATTGCCTCTGAAGGGCACTATTTATGTTCTGTACATAAAATCGGTATGTATTCGAAGTTATGTGTCAGCAAAAACAATTGCTAGCTGAAATAAATCTATCTGCCTCCTAAATTGCCTTTTCTTAAAAAAATTGCATCAAATATGTGAAATAGTTATAAAATATAGTGTGTCCTAAAAAATACATGTTTTATTTGCTGGCAGAAATAAGCTGACACTCTGCCACTATATGTGCCTAATTTCAAAAAGGATTAGATTATGTTCAAAAAATGTGTGCAATTTATATTATTGATGTGCACCTAAATACAGTATTCTTTAACATTTCAGGCTGAAATAAGCTGACTCTGTCTCTAAATTGGCCTTTCGTTAGTAAGGATGAGAATCCTTACTGTCAGAAATCTGTACAATATTTATATTGTGTCTCTGCAAATATACAGTCTAATTTATTACGGTATTTAAAGTTACACCTGTCTGCTCTGTTTTTCAGAAATAGTAGCCCCTCAAAAAAGGGGTATAGGTACTGGAAGTATCAACATTTTCTCCATCTTCTGCGTGGAAAAAAATTAAATTAATTGTAAGGTGCAATCTGCTTGATCTCTTTCTGTCACAAATAGTGGACAGTCTGAATAGGTTATAAAAGGTATGTAACAAATCTGTAAAATTTGTCCTTCTTAAATCTATGAAAAAGGAAACTCTTTATGCAAATTGCAGCCTGTTTACTCTCTCCCTCATAAATTGTGCCCTTGACAAAGAAGGCATCAAAATTGTGTTGCAAGAGTATACTGTTTCTATCTTCAATGTTCAAAGCAAAGGTACTGATATACTATTTTCTGGTGTAAGGTGCCTGTCTGCTGTATCACTCTAAAATTGTGGACTGTCCATGCAAGTTTGCTAAGCTTTATGCTTTTTCCTCAATGTGCATAAAAACACCTAATTGCGGTAATTTGCTGTAATTAGTGTTAATTAGCGCTAAAACGGTATTCACTATAGCACTGGTAAAAAAATACTCCCAAAATCACATTTACTATAGTTCCCTGAAACCAAATAGCGCCCAAACCCTTACTCTGCTAAAACCTGGAGCATTGCAAATGGAAATATTGTTTAGAACATGATAAAATTACCTAAATAGTACTGAAATATGCGGTATATTATTTAAAGATAATCTGCATTTAAACTGTGTGAAAAAGTGATTTCTACACTGAAATATGTTTAAAAGAGATAAATTCCCCATTTTTGTACAACTAGGTGCCAACACAACTGAGCATGCTCAGACCTGCAAATAGCTCTCATTTTAGCTCCAGTGTCTTTTTTACAAGGCGCTATAGTAAATACCAAAATAAGCGCTGTGTTAAAAAAATTTTGGAAGTGAAAATTGGCGCTACTATAGTCCAATGCAAGTTTTAGTCATTGATTCTAATGGTACAATTGTAACTTTCCCAAATAAATCCTTTTAATGTTGAGATGAAATGTATCTTTCCCTGAAATAAATTTTCCTTTGCAACATTGTTGCTTCTACTTCAATTATTTTGTTTTTAAGAATGCTAGAATGTGGAATGTTTTGGTGTTTTGGTCAAATATATTTTTCTCTGTCACTTTCACTTTTACTCTCCATCTCACAACAGTCTTTACCCAAACTGACACAGGTGTCTTTACAATCCACAAAAATACCATTGCTGATGCAAATTTAAAATAAGTCACAATTTTTTGTGCTTTTTATTATTTCCAAATAATCATAATTTGAGCCCAAAAAATGTGATATGTGTACCAACATCAGAAATCAAAATGTATTTCCCAAAAATTTGAGGGTAATATCACTATTCTACACTCACCCACAAAGAACCAGCAAATATCACAGAATAAATCAAGAAGAAGAACTCTTGAGTAATGTAATTACATCACCTGTATGTCCAAAGAAATGCAGTGTTTATGTGTAGAGGGTTCTCACATGTGGCAACTCTGTGGCTTAGAGGTTAGAACTTCTGATTAGCATAGACACCTGAGCATCTGGGTTCGAACCCCAAACATGCTGCTTCATGTAGAAAAGTTGTCTCATCTCCCAGGTCCTAAATGTAGTATTTATGTGTAGGAGGGTTTCACCACCATTGTAAATCTTGTCAGATACACTATCTAGTCAAAAGTATTGGGACACCTGCCTTTACACACACACACACACACACATGAACTTTAATGGCAGCCCAGCCTGTAGGGTTAAAGTTGATTTGGCGCACCCTTTTCAGCTAGCTAGAATAGTTTCTGAGAAGGCTAGGTAGGCCGTCCATAAGGTTTAGTGTGTCTATGGGAATTTTTGACCATTCTTCAAGAAGTGACTGGCCTGAACAGAGTCCTGACCTCAACACAACAGAACACCTTGGGGATGAATTAGGGTGGAGGCTTTAAGCCAAGCCTTCTCGTCCAACATCAGTGCCTGACCTCACAAATACACATGAAAGAATGGTCAAACATTCCCATAGACACACTCCTAAACCTTGTGGACAGCCTTCCCAGAAGAGTTGAAGCTGTTATAGCTGCAAAGGGTGGGCCAAATGAATTTTGAACCCTACGGACTAAGACTGGGATGCCATTACAGTTCATGTGCGTTTAAAGGCAGGCATCCTAATACTTAGGTCAATATTTTGTATATTGCTTGTGACACTGAGCATGGCTATAGCTATGGACTTAGGGCTGGTTCACACCACAGAGATGCAGACAACATGTGTGATGCTGCCTGCTGGCTAAGTGGGTAGCAATTCTGTCTAGCAGCACTGGGGTTACTGGTACAATTCCCCAACATGCTTGTGTTGAAGTTTATATGTTCTCCCTGTGTGGGTTTCTCACCACAATCCAAAGACATGGTGATATTTTATTTTTGTTATGTTTTTTTCTATGCATTTTGGGGGGATCCTTACGCCATTTTTTTTTATTTAGCACAGGGTTCTCCTTAATATCCATACCAGACCTGAAGGGCCTGGTATGGATCTTGGGGGGACCCCCATGCAATTTTTGGTTCGGGGTTCCCCTTAACATTCATACCAGACCCAAAGGGCCTGGTAATGGACTGGGGGGAAGGGGGGGGGCATGCCGTTTTTTTCAATGAGTTTTATCTATATTGCCGAGACACGACAATTAATTGCAGCCGCGATCAGTTTTAAATTACTTTTTTCCTTTAGAAATGTAATTTTGCTGTGGTGCTGTTCTAAACATGGGAAGACTGAGCCACTTTACAGGCATACTGTAGACAACCCCAGACACGATATTTAAAGGAATATTTCATTTTTGTTGTTTCACTTTAAGCATTATTAAAATCACTGCTCCCGAAAAAACTGACGTTTTGAAAACTTTTTTTGCATTGATACATGTCCCCTGGGGCACGACCCGGGTCCCCAAAAACGTTTTATGACAATAACTTGCATATAAGCCTTTAAAATGAGCACTTTTGATTTTTCATGTTCGTGTCCCATAGACTTTAACGATGTTCGTGTGTTCATCCGAATTTTTTGTTCTTGGGCGAACCGAACCAGGGGGTGTTCGGCTCATCCTTAGTGTCCAAAACACTTATTAGGTGTAAATCCTTTAATTAGATGGCAAATGTAAATTGTTTTCAAAGTGTTAAAGATGTGGCTTTGATAAGTTACAAAATGTCTTCAGTATCACATAACAAGTCCAGTTGAATGTCACTAACTACTACCAGCTGAATCAAGTCCATGTTTATCTGAAAGACTCCTGCATTTGTGATTGAAAATGGATTGCACGACTAAAGATCTCTCCTGGCAATATTATTCCTAGACACTTCGACAGTCATCAGCTCATTAATCTCTAAGAAATACATAATTCAGCTGCAAGCTGATTACATTAGTATATTATTATGTTAATCAATTCTAATTTTATCTCTCTAGTGCTGTTTATAAAACAATTCAGTTTTATCTGCATTTTTTTGTCCATGAACTGCAAAGAAAAACAAGCTAAAAGAAACATACCCTGTAGGTTATTCTTGAAAACCTGAGTCAATTTCAAAAATCTTCATTGTAATGTGAACACAATAATTGGCTTTAAACAGACAACTATTTATTATTAGGGTTATATAAAATGATGGTGCAAAAATTTCCATGTAGTCATAATGAACCTTTGTCTGCTTATCTAATTTCAAGCATTCTGTTGTAAGGAAAACATAGCCATCCACTAATTTGCAAATCAGTAAAGGGGACCAACTTGCATTTCACTTATTGATCACAATTTACAGGAAGCCTCTGTCTCAGAGTGTGTGCTTCCCCATTTTCTGATCAGCAGGTGGGAACCAGCCAGTGAAAATCCTAATGTTATTAGTGCAGCACCCTCCTTGATAGAGATGTTCTGGATCACTGTATTCAGTAGAGCTGTATTTCATTGTTAGACAAATTTAGTTCGGGCTTACTGTAATCAGTGTAGTTGCATGTGATTGTATTGATCTGTTCAATTTTTTATTGGCTGCATGGTTGACTGTTTCCCCCTGCCTGTCTGTAAATGTTCTGGAAGGTAGTGAGCTGGGAGAGTCTAATCAGCAGCTGAATATACAATCGGTCCTGGCCAATCCCTGGGGAGAGGTGTTTGCCTTCTAGGCAAGTCTGTCTTGTGTCTGCAGTTTATTGGAGACCCAGCCAAGCTACCTGGGGCCTATTCTACTGAAAGTTGCTGAAACTGAGGGAGGTAAGGACTCATGCTCACATTCCAAAGAGAACAATTAATGTCCTCAAGTTTGTTTCTAGGAGTTAGAGGAGTATCCTAAAATTACCCTCTACCTATCCAAATTCAAGTTTTCATAAAGTCTTAAAAAGCATACCCCTAGACTGGTTAATGGCTCTGAACACTGACCGGAACTGTGTGCCTGGCTGTGGGGCAATTACTGAGTAAAAAACTCTAGGCATCAATTCAGAGGCTCTTGTGGGGTTAGCGTTACATTTACTAACATAAGGGCAGGGAATTAAGGTTAAGACCTCCCCATGTTTTGTGATAGCATTGCCTTTATAAGAAATTACTATACTGTTCTATTATTGTAGGACCTAAAACAAATGCATTTCCTTATCAAGGCAATTATGTCACAATGGATGGGGATATTTTTCTTATTGTTCCTTGCATTCTTTTTTAGTCAGTGAATGTGAGATCTCCACTGGGTCCCACACTCTGCTGACCAAAGTAAATAAGGATTAAGTGCAGGTTCCCCAACTGAACTATATTGATCAGTGCAGACTGAAAACAGGATACATGTAAAGAAAGCAATGTTTACACAGGTCTGAGCCTGTGATGACAACTATCAAACTCAAATGGGATAGTACAGTTATACTTCAAATACAACTAAAAAATGCAGAAGTTACAAAAAATATGTTGTCAATAGGAAATGTAGGGGGGGGTGGCCAGCATGCAGCGAATATGGCCACTTAATTGCATTGCTCTGCATAGGAGACGATTTGCGGGGGGGAATCTATAACATTCCTGAGCTCTGAAAACCGGCGATTTTGGGGCATGAGAGCTGCGGGCAACCCTAGAGAACATGTCCAAATGGAGAAAGGACCAAGGGAAACTGGGTTTTCTTCTCCACATTAGCCTGGCGAGGAGGCCAAGATGGCGCCGGTAGCTCCTCAGCTCTATCACACGGCCGCATGAAGGGGAGAGAGGAAGAAGGCACAGGTAACAAGGGAACTTATCCCAAACATTTCTATGGCCATAAAACAAACTCCAGGGCTTCATCCACCTCCACAAGCCCTGCCAAAACTAAACCAAAGCTATCCCTCATGCCTGACTCCCCACTAGAGCAGCATGCATCCTCCCCATCTATGGATGACACCAGAGAGCTGCATGACACAATACTGGACTTTTCAACAAATGACCAGCCAGTCCTAGATACAACCCTAAAGGACATGTTCGTATCATTAAGAAGTACAATTCACACTGACATATTGTCCCTAATGCAACAATTTAAATCTGAAATAGGAGAGGTCAGTGACAGAGTCCTGCAAATTGAAAACAAGATGGGCAACTTTGCCATAACATTCAATGAGCTTGTAGATTCCCACAAAGAGAGAAAAGATTGCTTTGATTGGATCAAATTCAAATTGGCCGATTTGGAAGATAGATCAAGATGTAATAACGTCAAAATCAGAGGAATCCCCGAATTCATCAAAAACCATGAATTACAGGCCTTCTTTACTAATTTACTCCATGAGGCCCTCACAGACCTCCCTCTAGAAGAACTCGCTATAGATCAAATCCACAGGCTCCCAAAGCCCAAACATCTGCCTGATCGGTTTCCAAGAGACAATATAGTACTAATACACTTTTACAGATCTAAAGAGAAGTTGATGATCACAAAGAAATCTGACAACTGGCCAGAATGCATGCAAGGCCTTTCTTTTTTTTCCTCTCTCAATACACACTCCAACGCAGAAGAAATCTAGCCACAGTTACTAAAGCGCTAAGTAACCACAATATAACATATAGATGGAACTATACCGCCAAGCTACAAATCACTAAAGGAAATGACTCGTTCTTTATTTCCACCGTGGATGAAGGCCTTCAACAGCTTCAAGAGTGGGCAATCAGCACCCCTTTAATCTCAACATCTGATGGCTCCCAGACACACAAATCTCATCCAGAAGCACAAGAAGGTTGAGAAGCTCAGCTTCACTTTTCTAGCTACTAATGTAGGACCCCGGCAGGTCCCTTTGCTGTCTACCTGAATAAGTTACCCAAGTTTATCTACCCCCAAAATAAAGAAGATAAATCTCTGCCCTGAATCTGGCTGGAATCATTTGTTTTTACAACAAGTTATCACAGCAGCAGTTTAGTGTTGGTGACGATCGCTTGCACTTTTTCCTACAGTTGTTTTTAGACTGTTTCGTTGTTGTTCTATTATTCTGCATACTGACTATTGCCTTTATCCAAGAGTGCATGGAACTCCGGATCCTATCTACTTTTCTACAGGCCCTCTGACCCATCTACTGACAGGAGCATCGCTGATCTCATTCCTCATTGGGCAGATAACATACCAGTCAGCAGAAAACGGAAAGCACACTTGACTCACAATCAACTACCCCTCGGTTACCAGGTACTGTACTCTTTGCTCTACATTTACAATGCAATTTAAAATTTCATTTCTAAATGTTGCGGGCCTCAATAGCCCAGCAAAAAAGGAGCATGGTATTAAAGAGACCAAACATCTACACTGTGATATCCCGTGCCTACCAGAGATGCATTTTAGCTCCAAAAGCCCCCAACTTGTCTCCAACAGCCATTTTCCTCATATCTATTACTCTAAGGCCCTAACAAAGAAACGAGGAGTACTAATCGCAATTAAAGACACAATCTCCTTCAAACTTGTCTCCCAAATACAAGACAAACAGGGCCATTATCTAGCACTTGTGTGCGAGATTAATAACATTGTTTACACCTTTATCATCCTATACCTTCCGAATGTTCGAACATTGACTTATCTCTGAAAAATCTGGAAAAAACGTTCAAATCCTGCCAAGGGCACGCCATAATGTGCAGAGATTTTAACTTCATTCTGGATCGAGACCTGGACACGTCCTCATCAAATTGATCCTGCACCCAGGGAACAACCTTGTCTAGCTTCATCTCCTCTTCACACCTTTTTGATGTTTGGCATTGCCAACACTCATCTGAGAAAGACTATACTTTCTATTCGCACTTGCATTTATCACACTCCTTTTATCTCTTTTTAGTGGACAAATTTCTCTTGCAATCTATTACTAAATCTGATGCGCATGACATAACGTAGTCAGATCATGCTCCTGTGTCCATTATGGTGGGAAAGGGTCATATTGAAACCAAAGTAAATAGGTGCCGAAATAATGTGTTTTTGATGTCAAATCCAGACAGACAGAATGAAATCCAACAGAGACACAATAAAGAAACATAAAATAATTATTTGATTTAAACATACACTAGGTTTTGGACCCTTTCACACTATGGAATATACATAAGGCATGTCTGAGGGGTTTATTATTGAAAACGAGTGTTGTGGCTAAGGGACAGAGGACACGGATGCTATATAGTCTACTCTCAAAAAAACAAGAGCTTGAATGCATTAACAAACAAAAACCATCAAATGTTACCCATAATAAATTATCACAAGCGAGACATGAGCTGAGACAGCTACTGCTGTCCCAGTTTGACCGCTATATGCTGACATTAAAACTCAACAATTACTACCATGGCAACAGACCGGGTAAGCTCTTAGCAAACCAAGTCAAAGAAAAGATCTCTAAACAAAAAATACCCTTTCTGAAACATCCGACTACATGTTCTACACTTCAAAACCCACAAGATATTGCTGATGCCTTTAGTACATACTATAGTAACGTTTATAATTTAGGAAAAGACACATCTACCCCTCAACCAACTCCAGAAGGAATTGCTGAATTCCCAGACTCTATTTCATTACCCGCTCTGTCGCCACACTCCTTAAACCTAGGAAAGACCTAGTCATTCTACAAAACTTTAGACCGATATCCCTGCTAAATGTGGACCTAAAAATATATGCCAAAATTATAGCCATGAGAATTTCAAAACTGCTCCCTTTGTTAGTCAAGCAAGACCAGGTCGGATTTGTGACGGGTCGATAAGTACCAGACATGACAAGAAGGATATTAAATCTTACCCACCACATAGAAACTTCTGGTGAACCTTCTCTTCTCCTTAGACTAGATGCAGAGAAGGCTTTTGATAGGGTCCATTGGGGCTACTTGTTGGTCCTCCGTAAATTTGGCTTTGATGGGGGGATATGTAAAACAATTTCTGCACTGTATTCTACCCCTTCAGCCTTCGTGTTTTTAGAGGGACTATTCTCTAAGGGTTTTAATATTACAAACAGAACCTGACAGGGATGCCCCTTGTCCCCTCTGATTTTTGCATTGATAATGGAACCACTAGCAGAGAAACTCCATACCCATCCATCAATTTCAGCCATAAAAGTAGCGAATCAAGAACATACCATCACACTGTTCACGGATGATGTCATTATGACATAATCTAAGTGGGCTGAATTACTACTCAAGGTGCAGGAACTGTTGCAATAATTCAACAAGATTTCCTATTATAACGTTAATGACAATAAATCTCATATGTTGGTAATCCACATTCCAAAAGTCCTAAAATACACTCTTAAAGCAGAAGTAAACCCATCCATAAAACAGTTTAATTTCCAGCACGTGCCGGAAATGTAACACTTCCATTGGTTGTGCTCTCAACTAATCTGTCAAACCATCCAATGTCTGGTGTCATAACTGATCACATTTGCAGCATCATGGCAGTTATGGATTAAACAGAGGCAAAGATGGCAGCTTCCTTGGCTGAAAACGATAGGAGGGTTTACTTACACTTTAACTCTCAATGTTCCTTTCCATGGGCCCAAGATTGCTTGTTGTACTTAGGTATATCAATATTACATCTCCCTTTTCTAACCTATACAAGGCCAATTTTATCCCACTACTTGACTCAACTCACAAAGATTTAGACCACCTTAAAAAATATTATTTCTCCTGGTCTGGAAGACTTGCAGGCTTCAAAATGTTAATTATCCCAAAAATATTATACTATTTCAGAACATTACCAATCACAATACCTAATTCCTTCTGCCAAACCCTACAAACTATGCTAACTAAGTTCCTATGATAACAAAAACGTGCAAGATGCCCACTTGCTACACATGCTAAACATAAGTGTAGGGGACATGGGGGTCCCATACTTAAAGAGTATCACATGGCCACAATGCTAGAACAATTAAATTTTCCACATTAACTTCTAAAAAAGTCATCCCACAAAAGGATTTTCTCTAATACGCCAGACTGTCAACATATATCATTAGACATGCTGTTTCTAACTTAAATATCCCTGAACAACTGTGGTCCCTCTGGTCAGCTAACCCACCAAAGAAGAATGGCATATCACTTTTCTATAACTCCCTGCAATCAAAAATTACTTTCTTCAAATCGCCCCCTCTCTACAAATGGGAAGAAGAACTAAATGCCTCCTTCTCTGACGACCAATAGTTAAACGCTATCAAATCTAACTATTCGGGGTCCAAATGCATAACCCACTGGGAAACTGCCCAAAAAATCCACCTGAGATTGTACTTAACCCCCTACAACATATCCAAATTCACTAAAAATGGAGACAACACCTGCTGGAAGGGCTGTGGTCAAGTGGGTCTCTTTTTTCAGATTCAGCTCAATAATAACGGGTATACCCCTAAGAGCAAAAGCTGAACAAGCATTACTTTTTTTTAACAGAAAGTATTTTTTATTGAACAAATCAGCAGAACAATACAAAGTTTAATACAGACATTGTAGTGGGGATAAAAACAGTAAAATTGACCCTTAAACAATAGTTGTTATTTATCAGAAATTCCAGGTGTGCAAACATCAGAAAATTTCACTCAACCAGACCTCTCAAATCTTCATACATTTTGTTAGTACAAAATGAGTGGCCCAATATTCAACTAAACCTGGTAGGGACAGCAGAGGGGAAGGGAAGCCGGGGGGGGGGCGGGGGGGGGAGAAAGGAAGGAAGGAAGGAGGGGGAGAGGAAGAAAGGAAGAGATGGGGAGGGGAAGGAGGGGCGAGAAGGGACGGGATAAAAGAAAACAGGCATAAAAAGAAGAGACGTGAGATATAGGATATCCTCTGTGACTTTCCCCGTCCTATGGGGTAGGGGGATCAGGGTCTCCGGAGGCGTCGATCCAGGACGACCAGATTTTATCGAACTTCCCTGGGCATTGCCTACTTTCATACGTTAATTTATACAGGGGGAGTACCTTATTCACAGACCTTATCCACGAGGCCAAGGTAGGAGGCTCTACCATTTTCCACCGCAATAGAATTTCCCGCCTAGCATAGTACAATGCGAAGGTTAGACACAATTTGCTATACTTATCACCCTCAACATCTTCCAAATGACTGAGCAGTAGTACCCGGGGATCCGCCTGCAATTCTGATCCTATGACATTGCTCAGTGTGGATGCCACCGCTGACCAAAAGAGTCGGAGACAGGGACACGACCAGACCATATGCCAAAAAGTACCCACTTCCTGTCTGCATCTCTGACAATTGGGATCTCTCTGAGGGTAAATACGCGCCAACCTCTGTGGAGTAAAATACGCCCTATGTAGGAACTTGAATTGAATGAACCTATCCTTTGCAGCGATCATGGAAGGAATGTAGGATATTAAACACTCCCTCCATTCCTCCTCATCTAACGAGGGAATATCAACCCTCCACTTATCCCAGGTTTTAGTTAGTTTGGCATCATACTCCACTGTCAGGTACAGGTATAGTGTGGAGAGGGGCTTCCCCATCACGCTGGAAGTCAAGAGCCTTTCAATAGAGTCCGGTTCCAGAGTGAGGGGGGCAGGGAACTGAGCCTCAAAGGCGTGCTTCAGCTGCCAGTATCTAAACTGGAAGGAGGCAGGGATAGCAAAGGATTGTCTAAGGGCTTGAAAAGTCATAAGCCTGCCATCCTTGACTATGTGCTTTAGTGTAAGAATTCCCTTTTTTGCCCAGAGAGAGGGGTCCGGTAAAGTATAAAAATGGGGTAGCATAGGGTTGCCCCACAGGGGCATGTGAGGTGAAATGTGATTAGGTTTCACATATATTTTCCTGGCCTCCTGCCAAACCTTTACAGTGGTACGCATCGGGGTTGTCATGGACAAACTGGCCCTGAGACCCCGAAATGGGAGATTACTCAAAGCAGCAAAGGAGCCCAGAATGGCTGCCTCCAAATTGACCGCGGGATTTTGCGTGGGCTGGGAGAACCACCACCGAATCGTGACCAGAACTGCAGCCCAGTAATAGATTTGGAAATTCGGTAGCGCCAATCCCCCTCCCGAGAGAGGGAGATATAAGATCTGCTTGGCCACCCTGGGTGGCCTCCCAGCCCAGACAAAGTGTATTAACAGGCTCTCCAGCTTCCGGAAAAAGGTCCTAGGGATGGGTATGGGTGTATTGCGAAAGAAATATAGATATTTGGGAAGGTAAATCATTTTTAGCAAGTTGACTCTGCCAACAGGAGTCAATGGAAGGGAACGCCAAGCAGAGCATTTAGCCGTAAGTTGTGTCGTGAGTGGACGCAAATTGTTGTCAATGTAATCTTGTACCTTACCGCTAATTTTTATCCCCAAATATTTGAAATCATCCACCCATTTCAGTTGCGGGTGTGGTACCCTTGGGGTCGAGGGATGGAGCGGGAATAGGATCGACTTGTCCCAATTGATGCGAATCCCCGAATATCGACCGAATCGATCAATCAGATTGAGTGCAGTCTGCAAAGAGGTCGACGCATCCGCTAAATAAAGCAGAGCATCGTCCGCGTAAAGCGATAACTTTTCCTCAATAGGTCCTACCCGAAGACCCTTTACCCCAGGGTCGGCCCTTAACAATACAGCCAGGGGCTCCACTGCCAGAGCAAATAGACCCGGGGAAAGGGGACACCCCTGTCGCGTGCCTCTAGACAATTGGAACTTTCCCGAGAGGCATCCATTGGTACGAACTCTAGCTGAGGGGCCATGGTACAGCATACGGAGCCATTTCGTGAAACCCGGACCAAACCCGAATCGCGAGAGAACCTCCCATAAGTAGCCCCACTCGACGGAGTCAAAGGCCTTTTCCGCGTCGAGTGAGGCCACCGTCCCGTTAGTCACCTCATCCGCCCTGTCTATGTGAGTATGGAGGCGTCTGATATTAATGTCAGTTCCTCTGCCAGGCATGAAGCCAGTTTGATCTCTGTGGATTAAAGCAGTAATTACCAGGTTAAGCCTATTGGCCAGTACTTTTGCCAGTACTTTGGCATCCACGTTCAGAAGAGATATAGGGCGGTATGAGGAGCACAACGTGGGGTCTTTCCCTGGCTTGGGTATCACTACAATGATTGCTTCACTCATCGTGTCTGGAAGTTTCCCGCGATGACTCAGAGAAGAGGACCTGTAGTTTGTCAGCTAGTTCTGTGGCATATTGTTTATAGAACTCTACAGGGATGCCATCAGGTCCCGGAGTTTTCCCCGTCTGCATTGATTTAAGTGCCCGTAGTATCTCCAAGGACGTAATTGGAGCATCAAGCTTGTCGCGATACGTTACTGTAAGGGTTGGGATATCGATGTCGTCTAGATATGCCCCCAGATCCTCCCCTCTATAGTCTACCCTGGACCTATAGAGAGATTCATAAAATTCCGCGAAGCAACAATTGATCCCTTCCGGTGTGTGGAGTAACTGTCCCGAGGAGTCTCTAATATGTGAGATGCTCATCCCACCTGCCTGTTCCCTAGAGAGCCAGGCCAACAAACGGCCAGACCTCTCTCCCTGCTCAAAAATCCGCTGGGATTGAGCTAACATTTTCTTCTGAGTGAGGGATGTACGGAGACAAACCACCTCCTTCGTCAACAGTTGTAGATGCGAGTAGTGCGCAGGGTCCCGGGTATGAACAAACAGAGCCTCTGCACTACACGCCTCCCGCTCTGCCTTCACTAAGTCTGCTCTACGCTCACGTCGGACCCTGGCAATGATGGCCTGGTAGTGCCCCCTCGTCGTGGCTTTGAAGGCATCCCACACTACCGCGGAGTCAGCAGAGCCCACATTTATAGCCCAGAAGTCAAGCAGTTTCGTTCTAAATTGGGAGTCTACTGCGGTGTCTGAAATCCAAAATCTGGAGAGCCTCCATATTCTTTCTACTGAGCCTAGGGAAAGATCCAAAGACAACAACAAGGGTGCATGGTCGGAAATTCCCCTAGGCAATATTCGTATGTCTGTGACTCGTGGGAGAACCTGAGTCCCTGCGAAGACCAAGTCTATGCGGGAAAACGTTCTGTGGGAGGCCAAGTGGCATGTGTATGCCCTAGATTGGGGGTGACGCCACCTCCAGACATCAGTCAGGCCGTAGGTATCCGCCCACTCAGCCAACCCAGAGCAATGACCTCCCGCAGGAGTTAGCCTGTCCAAATCTGGGTCAGGGACCAGATTAAAATCTCCCAATATGACATTGTTATCAGAGGCAAAGTCGGCCAGCTTACTAGTGATCTGATTGAGCACCTGCAAGGAGGCCGGGGGGGGTAAATATAAGCCCACAATAGTCCATGTTAGGGAATAAATTTTTGCGTGGATAATAACATACCGTCCGTCAGGGTCCAGGGCCAAATCCAAGAGCCGAAAGGGAAGTGACTTCAACACCAGTATAGTTACACCCCTAGAAAATGTGGAGTGGGTGGAATGGTAGTGGTGTCCCACCCATGGTTTTTTAAGGGCCAGAGTTCTACGACCTGTCAGGTGCGTTTCCTGGAACACACATATGTGTGGATTATAAGACTTAATGAATTGGAACACCAGGGAGCGTTTAACTGGGGAATTCAGTCCCCTGGTGTTCCAGGAGATGATGTTAAGTGAGGACATGGCCATTGATAGTGTTAAGAGTATTAGAATCAATGGAAATCTCGGCCCTCGGACCGGACCCCGGGACCCGAACCGGACACATTTGTGGACAGTGTAATGCTGATGAGTCAATTATTTTGGTATGAATAACAAACAAAAACAAAACCAAACCAAAAACAGATAAAGGATCCCAATAATCAAAGCAGATGAAAAAGGCCCCAATAGGGGAACTCACCCCACCCCCCTCCCCACCCGACCCCCCAAAACTGAGGCGGGTTTCAATCCCGAACTTATTCAGCTCGCCGGCTGCAACAGAGGGTCCGTGGAAGAGGCGAACTCACCCCCCCGAAACTTCACACGGGGGGGGGGAAACAGCATTTTAAGCGGCTTGTACAGTTGAGAGCTCCGTTTGTAATAAAACAGACTGTGGGGGTGTATAAAGTCAGATGAAGGGGAAATATCCGAGAGTGCGACCCCACAGTAAAGTCTGTCCATCGTTGGGTGAAGATACTGAACAGAAGTGTTCTCAGCACCCCTAAAGAGAACAAGCAGTTGTAAAGGAACTTCATATGTCAACGGTCTCCTGACCAAATTGTTTGGCAGGGGCATTATCTTAGAATTTCCCTGGAAGGGGTAACAAACTTCTCCTCCCAAGGCTGTCCACACCATGGATTAAACTGAGCGTAACTTATGCAACTAAGGAAGTCATCCATGTGGGAACACAAATATTACCTCAGACCTGAACCAGGGCCATGGTGAACAAACAATGAAGGATCTCACCTTACATGCCAGGTAAACCTTCAGCGGATCCGTGGTAGCGAGTCCATCCAGATTGAGGCCTCCCTTGGAGAGGTAAAGAAACGAGTTGTCTCGCCATCCTGGACTCTCAGGCGGGCAGGGAAAAGTACACTGTAACGAATGTTGCGTGATCGTAGAGCCGCCTTGACTTGATCAAAAGATTTCCTGAGCTTCTGGGTCTCTATCGTATAATCGGGGAAGATCATCAACTTCGTGTTCTGGAATCTGAGGTCCCCAGCGTTTCTAGAGGCACGGAGAATTTCGTCTCTGTCTCTAAAATTAAGTAGACGTAGAATGAAAGTGCGAGGGGGGGATCCAGGAGGCCCCGGCTTAGGTGGGATGCGGTGCGCCCTTTCCACCGTGTAGTAAGGTGACCAGCGGGCCTCAGGTAGAAGGTCATGGAGCAAGCCCTCTATGAAGGAGGTAGGGTTACTCCCCTCCACCCCCTCCGGTAAACCAACAATGCGAAGGTTGTTACGCCGGTTCCTGTTCTCCGCGTCCTCGGCTCTATATTCAAGGGCCTTTACTTTAGTTTGGAGAGTACGGAGTGACGTCTCATGTTCCGTAATGGTGTCTTCGGTGGTGCTCAGTCTTTGCTCCGTCTCAGTGACTCGTGATCTGATTTTATCTATGTCTTGACGGATTAGACCCATGTCCAACTGAACTGCTTCGATCTTTGTTGTTAGTGTTGATTGGCAAGTTGCGATGGCTGCCATGACGTCCGCCAGCCAGGGGGGACGAGAGTCATCCGACTCCATAATATCTGTCTGTGGGACTTTGTGGGTGGTGCGTACCTTGGGGACCTCCGGAGGGTGGTCGGTGGGGGTCTGGGGGGAGTCCGGCTGCGGTGGGAAGGTCAACCTCTTACCCCCTTTACTGTATCTTGCGCTGGAATTCCGGCGCCTCATTCAGGTGGCGGGGGCCCAGGTCCGGGCAGTATTCAAGGATTAGTATAGGATGCTTGTCTGTGAAGTCAGGGGTCTTCAAGCAGCAGGATAGATAAAGTCTGTGTCCCCCTAGGAGTCTTCTCCCCTCATCTGTAATCAAATGGCACAGGAGGCTCTGGCACAAGCTCACAGGGCCAGCCAAAGGAACGTAGGTGCTCCAGGATCTGCTCCCATGGCCTGGCAGCGCCTCTCAGCAATCACAGGGCCCCCTGCACCAGGCCAACAGGACACAGCACTCCCCCTTTTGATCCGGCGGCCCTGGGGCTCCAGGAAAGGCCGCGGTCGTGGCCTAGTAAATCGCGGGGGGGGGGAAGATGTCAGGCCCAGATGCAGTTCAGGATGGCCTCTCCCAGCCCCACCAGTGGTCCGCAGCAGTCAGTGAGGGCCGATGTGCAGTCCGATCGCGGCAGGGGGTTCCCGGTCCGCCGCGCGGCCCGTCAGGAAAGGCCGCGGCTTCGGCCTAGTAGCCCGCGGTAGGCCGTGTCCCCAATCTCACACCAAAAAAAACAAACTCGCCCCAGATCTCAGCAGGGATAGGGTCCCCTATCCCCTACTAGGCAGCAGGAGTGAATTTGGAGCGGTTTTAGAGGCGATGGATCCGGATTTCTGTGCGGATCGGCGGAGCTCTCTGAAAAAACCGCCGCTTACAGCGCCATCTTGGCCACGCCCGGAACAAGCATTACTTAGCATAGACATGGAAAGACTCCACCCACATATGAAATATGTATCTCTAGCTATATTATCAATAGCTCGCACCCAAATTGCAAAACATTGGAAATCAGCATCTGTCCGAAGCTTATCAGAGGTTAAAAAACGAATTGATGTCATACAGCTTTAAACAGACAATGTCATACAACAAAGGTTCCAAAAATCAATTTCATGATAGATGGTTAATATGGCAAAATTACTGAACAAAACCTTAGGGCTCATATACAGTATCTCCCCAACAGCAAAACCTAGACCTTTCCTGTGCTTTCAACTCTCTATTTCTTTTTTATTTGACTTTTCTAGTAGGTTACCCCACTGGAAATAACCTTGTTTGTTAAAGTATACTATTATTTTTCCACCCTGAGCTCAAAGAAAGGACAAAGTGCCCATGCACGCTGTACAACTGTATTTTGTTAAAGTAAGCCTTGTGTTTTGAATTCTTAAACAATGGTGCACTTACTCTGTATATAGTGTACATAAAGTGACATCTGCATAAATCTATCGATAAATTAAAAATAAATTGATAAATAGATTCAAACATAAAATATATGAAAGTCCAAAAATACAGTTGTTTAAGAATTCTATACCTTTATGCTTGAGATTATTTTGAATGGTGCAGCTGCTCTGTGTTCACCTCATTAGTGTTCACACACATAGCAGCGCTTTAGTATTTTCACACAGTGTGTTTTGGGATGCAGCATACCACATGGCAAAGTATGCAGTGCAAGGGCATTTGAATGTATATTATTAGTGCATTTAGGCAAATAAAAAAATAATGTTGCAGCGATTTCAATAACCTGATAAAAGAAATAAATAAAAGCTCTAAGTACTTTGGTATGCATGTTGTCTGCATTGTAGTAACACACAGTGCATAAGTGTGAATGAGCCCTAACAGACCCCAGTTTGGCCTAGCGGTATAGATAATGACTTTCACATTAATCGGAACATTGACTATATAATGCAAAAGTGGATAATACATACATGAATTCACACAATGCGGGATTATTACATCACAGATAATGATGGTTTAGGGCCTAATACCAGAACAACAGTCCTAAATATGCAGAATTGAGTGAAACTCTAAAGTGCACATTTATCACCATTTGACCACCACTATTTTACCAGTACATAGGGTCCTGCTGTGTTTGGCACTTACACAACACATGTGTTTTCTCTCCTAGCCATCACCACATCAGGACTGCCTAAAAATGGTTTGTGCTGTGTCTGGTCACCATGTCACTCAATAGAAAGGTAAGACATCTGACGCACATTGTAAAAAGCTCTTCTTAACCCCTTACTTAATCTCTTATATGTATATTGTCCTTAGACCTGATTTCTAGGGTCAATTATGAAAGAGCATTTGTGTACATCTAGAAGCATCAATGCCCATAAAATGTTGGAAGTGTTATGCAGCGTACACACGAGCGGACTCTTCTATCGGACTGGTCCGACGGACCGAGTCCAGCGGACAATCGAATCGTGTGTGGGCTCATTGGACCTTCAGCGGTCTTTTCCTGTCGAAAATCTGACGGACTTTGGATTTGGAACATGCTTCAAATCTTTAGGTCGTAACTCCGCCGGACCCAGAAATCCGCTCGTCTGTATGCTAGTCCGATGGACAAAAACCGACGCTAGGGCAGCTATTGGCTATCAACTTCCTTATTTTAGTCCGGTGTACGTCATCACGTACGAATCCATCGGACTTTGTTGTGATCGTGTGTAGGCAAGTCCGTTCATTAAAAAGTCAGTCGGAAGTCCGTCAAAAGTCAGTCGAAAGTCTGTCAGACCAGTCCGGTCGAAAAGTCTGCCCGTGTGTACGCAGCCTTAGATTTGCTCTTGTTTAAATCTTGAAATAAGAAAAGTTGAGAGGCTCAAAAAATGTTATGCAGTAAATGAGCTTTAAAACAAAATGTACCCGCTGGTGGCAAGCTTTGCTTTTTAAAACACATGGTATAATTAACAATAAGGGTAAACAGATCTGACCAGGTTTGATTGGCTTGAAGTCCCTGAACTGAACGCAGAACCGTTTTGAAGTATATGGGAATAAGTCTTGTTATTTTTCTGGTAATTTTCAATGCTAATATGCACAATATTGTTGTGCGTATTGGAGACAATGCAAAACAAAATGTGAAAATATACCATACAGCTGAGAGAGAATCTTTGTATGTGGTGTAGAGACCCTTAAGGGTATTATAAGCCTCCCTACCTACATCTTGTGTCTTCCCTCTGTATAAGGTGTATATTGATAATGTAGTTTCATGGTGTCACTCTTTACCCTGTACACAAAGTCTATACAGTAGTAAAGTCAGTCTTCACATTCCTTCATCAGCAAACATGAGGCATGCAGCATAGCACTGCATAGGTTAATGTATGACCTCTATGTGAAGTTGGAAAAACAACACAGTGCATATCACGCAATACCTGGGTCTCTTTGTCTGATGTTTTGCAGGTGAAAACGGCATAGTAATTAGATCTGACACAGCTAGAGCAATGTAGGGAAGAGATTAATTTTCATCACATTAGTACTCATAGTTCTTAGTTACTCTTATGCCGCATACACACGAGCGGACTTTCCGGCAGACTTGGTCCGACGGTGTATCCGACGAACTTTCGACGGACTTCCGACGGACTTTCCTAACGAACGGACTTGCCTACACACGATCACGCCAAAGTCCGACAGATTCTTACATGATGATGTACGACCGGACTAAAATAAGGAAGTTGATAGCCAGCAGCCAATAGCTGCCCTAGTGTCAGTTTTAGTCCGTCGGACTAGCATACAGACGAGCGGATTTTTCGACCGGACTCAAGTCCGTTGGAAAGATTTGAAGCATGTATAATTTCTAGGTCTGTCGGACTTTTGGGAAAAAAAATTCCGCTGGAGCCCGCACACGACTGAATTGTCCGACGGAGTCTCGTCTCCTGTGTACGCAGCATTAGTTACTAGGGACAAGCTAGGTGACTGAACACATGAACATATGGGAATTGATCTGCAATGTCATAAGCATACTGCAGCCACAACATGTGAGTTCACCATTACAAGGTAGGGCAAACAAATGACAAAGGGAATATAACTACCCTAATTCCTAGTTAAAAAACAAAAACATTTGAAAGTGTACAAATCCCAACGCTGAACATGGTGTTATAGAACAATATGATTTTTACAAAAATAAAAACATGGTGTGGGGTTGCCAAAAAAATCAACCCAGACAGTCTACCTGGGTAGTTAGGTAAGGGAGGACAGTGAGCATGTTGGTCCCCTCTTCCTTGTTTTAGACCAGGCCACATGCCTTTCAACTTTAAGGGGGTACCTTACAATTGAGGGGGGAGCAAGGCCCCCTCCTTTGCAAAGCACCCTTGGTAAGGAACACAAAGAGTTACATTTTAAATAAACACACACCTTGTAAAAGTTATTTCACTGAAATAATAATATAAATGCAAACAAGATGTTATAAATGTCCCCCATGTAATCCAGCTTTAATAACAATTTCCAGCGAAGTGATCTACATCATTCAGAGCATACATACATCCTTGTTAATCACAAAGAAATCGATGAGCATCGAGCCAATCTGGACAATCCCATTGATGGATTACAGATCCCTGGGTGCAGTAATGTAAACAAACAGATGGGGATCCTGGGTGATACTTTAAAGATACAGAGGATACAGCAGTGTACAATTGGCCAGCAGATGGACAGTTTTAAACAGCAATTGTAGGCCCACAATTACTACAGACAAAGAGCCCAGTTAGATGATTTACTAAAAGAATGGAGAGTTCACAGAGGATACACCACTGTACAATTGGCCAACAATAAGACAGCTTTAAATTGAACCCCTCCCCAAAGAAACCCCTTGAAATAAAAGCTGTAGATTGCAAACTACAAACTACAAACAACAAACTAAAGCAGGCATTTGCCTCTATAGCAACCAATTAACTTTTGTTAACATGTATAAGTGAGTGCAGAGAGCTTGCCTGCCACTGGATGTCTCTATTGCCAGTATGGCATGGTATAGGGAAAGTTGTAAGCAGGAGTCAGCTCCTTTTTATAGAAATCCCTCCCCAATTCATGTAATGAGTGGAGTTAGTGCCCATATAAATACTAGACATGTGCATTTGTTTTCGTCTGAATGCATTTTTGTCTGAATTTCAGGTATTTTCGTTATCGTTTTAACAAACGATAACGAAAGCGCAGAATGCAAAAACCGAAAGATCCGACATAAACAAATGCTTTATTTTTGTTTTCGTTGCGACAACAGTTCGATATAGATAGAAGATTCGACATGACGCTGACAATAACAATCTGTGTCTATCGAACCTGTGGTCCAATGTGCCTAACCTTAACTCTATTAGTCCAAGATTATTCTACATAGAGAGAAAAGATTCCACATAGAGAGAAAAGATCACTGCTGGAATTGGGTGGGGGAAGTAAATTAAAAATAATGATGATGATGAATGTTATTGGCCGATTGTAACCAAAGAGGAGGGGCAGTAAATTAGCTAGAACTAAGTACACACATACAGCCAAATTACTTTTACTTACGATTTGCTAGCAGAGAGAGACACACACACTGAATCATTTCAGAAGACAGTCAATCTTAGCTGGTTCGTTTGTCAGAGAACCTGAATTATTTAGCAATTAAGCATAAGCACAGCAGCAGAACAATAGTGAAGCAAGCTACAGTTCAAGTTAACTTTTTCATAATAATCTGCTGCTATTGTGTTGTGATAGGCTCAGAGGCTGCCCGTGTTGTGGGGCGGGACTTATTATTATAGATTGTATATTATAATGCCATATCAATATCCGACACAACGTCGGATGCCGCGCCCGCCATTGCACTTGGAGATTGAGAAACGAATGTGAAAGTTGGCTGACTGTTGGGGTAGAGTAGTCCATTCAACATGACGATGAAGATTCGACAAAGCAATGAAAAACATACAAACGTCGAATCTCTGGCTTATGGTGTCCTTCGAAAGTGCTAAGAAGATTTGACGGAGCAGCTAAACTGTACATAGGCTAAAGAAAAAATCTAATGTTGGTTGACTAGTAAAATAATTAATAAATATAATTATTACTAGTCATACAACATTAGAATTCTACTACAGCTAGCTTGTAGGAGGAAAATACGACCGGAAATGTACGATTGCGGCGTCGTACAGTTTAGCTGCTCCGTCGAATCTTCTTTGAACATTCGACAGACACTATAAGCCTTCAATGACAGATTCGACCTTAATTAATTTGGATTTTCGGACTAATGCAATTTTTAGCGAAAAACGAAATAAATAAAAACAAATTTCTGGAGTAACTAAATAAATGTATTTTTCGGACGAAAACGAAATTCTGAAACAAAATATTTCAGTGTGCACATGTCTAATAAATACCAGCTGTGGGTGGGACCCAGAATAGATGGGGTATAGGAGTAGGACATTCCAGAGATGCAAAGATGTAATCCTGTACTGTGTTGATCTAAAGGGCCTTGTGTAGGGCTGAATTCACAGGTGAGGTGGTATGAATCGTGGAAGGAATAGCTGTAGTTGCCCTGTCCCCCCCCCCCCGACCTTTTTCTGCAGGTTCTGTAGCCAGGTGAGTAAGAACTTGGGGCCCTAAACAGAATTCTCATTTGTGGGTAGTGATGGAAGCTTGGGAATGAGTTTTTCATCTGAAGGCTGTAAAATGGACACTAGAAAGAGATGGGTATACTAATTAAGGCACCTTGTTTCCTCTGACACTCAGTTGCGGGTCCTGTGACTGTCATGAAGATCCTGCCAGTAACAGGCAGATTAGACCCATCGGTGCACGATTACGGGCGTCTATGCGCACGCGTACATGCACTCATTGCTGTTTGCTCTGCAGCTCTGTGTATGTGTTCCCTAAAAACCTGATATCTGCTCCTGTTTTGACCCGGCTTGCTTTGAGACTGTTCCTGTTATCCGCCTGTACCTGACCCTTGGCTTGTTTGATGACCCCCCTGCCTGCTCCTTTTGTACTTCTGCTGCCAGCCTGCTTCCCGACCCGGCCTGTCTGATGTTCCTGGACTTCCATTCAGTCTGCTGAGCTTGTCTGCTGATCCATCCAGTCTGCTGGGCCTGTCTGCTAAACCATCTAGGCTGCTCACCTGTTTGCTGATCCATTCAGTCTGCTGGGCCTGTCTGCTGAGCCATCCAGGCTGCTCAACTGTTTGCTGATCCATTCAGTCTGCTGGGCCTGTCTGCTGAGCCATCCAGGCTGCTCACCTGTCTGCTGATCTATCCTGCCTGCTGTCCTGTCTGCTGAGTTGTCCAGTCTGCAGTTCCTGTCTACTGATCCATCCTGTCAGCTGTGCCGGCCATCTGATCCTTCTGCTGTTGATCCTGCCAGGCACTCATACCACTCCGCACTCCTGCACCCCTGTCACCACTACCAGGGGCCCTCGAGTCGAAGGCATAGGAGATGCCATCCTCTGCAATTTGGGCTCACCCTTTAGGTACATAACAGTGACTTAGTGAAGGAAGCTAAATGCTGTGGATTTAGTATTAGCAAGGGGGTGGTCCCAGTACTATAGTGCTTCCAAGGAGGAAAGGGAAGATGGCTTAACTAAAACATGTGTGCTTGTGCTCTGCACCATAATGATTGCTACAGAATGTCTAATCCAGCCTTTCTCAACCTTTTTATCATTAAGAAACCCTTGCAAAAACTTTTTGGTGTTTGGGAACCCCTACTAATAATTCTAAATTTACAGCTCACAGAACATTAGTGTGATGGTAAGTGGGAAGAATGCTCCCTACATTTGAGGTCATTTGGAGGAATCCCTCTTTACAGATAGCTAAAAAGATCATTTGGCATCTGTTGTTACTCATCTGAGAAGCAGAAATTACTTATTGCTGAAGGAACTCAATACAACTTCTGGAGGAATCTGCATGGAACCTTGTTGAGAAACTCTGGTCTAACCTCTCATTCGGTGTTCTGCGCTAAAGATTTTAATAGCATGTCAAATGTGATATGTCAGTGGAATTTAAGTGCAGTAAGGTGCTGGAAGTGCATCTGTGAGTAGACATTCCTTTATTCTGAATTTTAAGGCCTCTGGCCAGGGAGGTCATGAGCCAGCCTCTGGCCGGGAGAAGTGTGACACAAAATGGCAGTAAGTTCTTCTCAACAACAGGACTCAGAGGATGACTGTCCTATCCAAGAAGAAGTCGGGCTGGGGGGCCCTTACACCTTCTTTCCTTTGAACTATGGTCTGGTGTCTCAGGGCCAGTAATGGGGATTTTCTTATGTGTTAGGCCCCTCCCTATAAAGGCAAGGTTCCCAGCAGTCTTTTATCAGTGTGTACAACCACTAAAAGCCACCCAGCGCACAGGGATATTAGACACAATTAGCAGCTCCTTAAAAAGATCAGCAATTCCAAGGCTGTCCCCTATCCCCTCTCTTATTTGCCCTCACAATAGAACCTTTGCCCCAATATATCACCAGCAACCCCAACATTAGAGGATATATCAAGAACAATCAGGAATTTAAATAAAGTTTATATGCTGATGATGTCCTTCTCTTCCTAACAGACCCCTTAATCTCCCTCCCTAATCTACTTACCGCCTTAGACACCTTCTATCACTGGGATTAGGAGTGAACCCATCTAAATGCATAGCCATTCCAATCAAAATGCCACACCCATTGGTGTCTACCCTCAGGGACAGGGTTGAATTTACCTGGAGCTTGGATTCCCTACAATACCTGGGTATTCGCTTGGCACCATCTCTAAGACAAATGTACACATACAATTACCCTCAGGCATTCTCTAACATCAAAGGATTACTTACCCAATGGTCCCTATATTGTATTTTATTCCTGGGCCATATTCAGGTGGTGAAAATGTCGATACTTCCAAAACTCTTATTTTACTTTTGAGCCCTACCACTATATGTATCTAGGTCAACCATAGAAGCAACACAAACTGATCTGCTAAAATTTGTCTGGCAAGGCAAAAAGCCTCGCCTAAATAGATAATTGATGTATAGAACCCAGAACAGGGGGGCCTTGGATGCCCAGACCTGTGGAAATATTACCTGGCGGCACGGCTAGTACAGTTAGCACAATGGCATACATCCCTGACTCATATACCATGGCTCCAATTTGAAAGGGCTTGGATCAAGCCATTTTACCTACTGGGCCTGTTGTGGTCAAACGCAGTTAGCCAGAGATATTGCCCAGCTTAACGGAATCGGTGGCCAATCCCTCTATCTCTGGACCCTCTACAAGGAAAAGTTTGTGCTTCTCTCTAAACCTCCCCAATTTACCTCATTTTTGGGCGACCCAAACTTCCCTGCTGCCTTTAATGCAGAATTGGAATTTATACATTGGTCCTCGCAAGGCCTGATGACTTTGCACTTGTTGCTACACGGCACCACCTTGTGTTCTTTTGAACACCTACATCAGAATTATGCCTTACCCAACTCTGAATTTTACAAATACCTTCAGATCCGTCACTTCTTCCAAAATACCCCTACCCAAGTAAGGGTGAAGCTAGAACACCCTTTGAAAAACTGTGTCATGAGGGGTCGAGAGACAGAGGGACAATTTCTACCGTATACCTACACCTCAATGACCACCACACTGCTGCAAAGTCCCTGGCAATGCTAGGGTGGGAAGTGAAAACAGGTCAAGAATATCCTGCAGAGGATTGTCTTGAAATGGTCGCCAATATGCATAGGTGTACCTGCTCAGTTACCATAAAGGAAACAGTTGTAAAACTGCACACCAGATAGTGTTACACCCCTGTTAGAATTCATAGGATTTATCCCACCATTCCAGACACATGTTTCAGAGAGAGTGGGGAAAGGGGTAAACTCCTCCATACCTTCTGGAGCTGTAAGGCCCTAAGATCTTTTTGGCAACAGGCGGCTACAATGGTGCTCCAAATAACTGGAACACATATCACTTTGACATATCAACTGTGTATTATGTTCGCAGATCTTCCAGAGGCCCCCCCCTCAGATCAAAAGCTTGTTCACACACTATTTAGCGCCATCCACTGTGCAATAGCTTTGAACTGGCGAACCCCTACGATTCCATGGTCCCAGGTGCTTCTTCGAATGGAGTCTTTAAAATTAATGTAACAAATACACCACTACTCTGCCCCATTGGACAACCTGATGGGCCAAAGGTACTCTGACCTCGAATCTATACAAGTATTATAACCACCAAAGTAAGCTAGGACTATGTAGCTTCGGACGATACGCCAAACTATGAAGTGTATGAAGTAGTATTACTATAACAATTCATGCACAGATAATTGTTATTGTTTTTGTTCTCCTTTTAGTTATTGTTATATGGTTTTGATCTATATACTAGCTCATAGAGAGTGATACTTCAATTCTGCTTTGATATCTATACTCTAGTTAGACGAAAGATCAGAAACATTGTGGTATTGGTCATGTACAGCACTCTCAAGGCACGTTATATTTTCTTGCAACTGTCTTTATTTCTTCAATAAAAACATTTGTAAACCAAAAAAGATCAGCAATTTCAATCAAAGCATGTTAGATTGAGGCTGTAGGTGACATCACCTAGGGGCATTTTTGTTTTATGCCCTTTGTGAGTGACACTGTTGGTCAGTTTATCTGTGGCTGGATCCTGGCTGACACTGTTTGCCCTTTCTCTCCTCTGTGCTTTGATTTTATTGCATCATTAGCTACACCTGCTTGTCTAGATGCTGCTTCTCCGGGATGTAGCACATTGAAGAAACTGAGATTTTGCTGACAGGTATGCTTGAGGGTTTCTGTGTTAACTAGTGTTTTGTTTCGATTTACTAAACTAGCTATTACATCTGTTCTGGTCTGCTACACACTGGCAACAGCTGAGACCTTTCTAATAAACATGATTATTGTCTTTAAACTGATTGGTACATCTGTGGCAACTTTATCTGTATTTAAAGGGTCCTCTGATTCTGTTGTTGAGGTTGCTGAAATATTACAAGTTTGACTTATTTATTTGATTTATTAATATTTCATTCCCAATGATTTTGTTTAAAGTTAATTTATTCACCAGACATTTGGTGTATTCTTTTTGAATAATAATTGCCAGCTTGACATTATTTATTTATTTATTAAAAGCAAATAGGCTATGCAATTTGCAAAGTGCAGTTGCACTCTCCAAGTGCAGCTGCCCCAGAGCTTAGTAAATGAGCAGAAGCTCTGATGACTTCCATCGTCCATTCATGTGCAAGCAGAAATGCTGTTTTTTTTTTCATTTTCCTTGCACGTGATTGGGTATTTTTTCAAAGTGAAGCTTTACCTCATTTTCTAAGCTCTGGAGCAACTGCACTGCACAGAGTTTTTTTGCCTTTAGTGAATCAACCCGAAAGTTTCTTATCAGTGTGTGCTTGAAGTGCTTGAAGTGAGAGATAGTTGTGCTATACAGTGCTTTATTGTGGTACATTACTGTGAACTGTAGTGTGGTTGGCTATATATATATATATATATATATATATATATATATATTTACACTATATTGTCAAAAGTATTGGGACGCCTGCCTTTATGCTCACATGAACTTTAATGGCATCCCAGTCTTAGTCTATAGGGTTCAATATTTCAATATTGGGTTGGCCCACCATTTGCAGCTACAACAGCTTCAACTCTTCTGGGAAGGCCGTCCACAAGGTTTAGGAGTGTGTCTATGGGAATTCCTCCATCCCAAGCTCACTCATCCATGTCTTTATGAACCTTGCTGAAGAGTTTAAACTGTTACAGCTGCAAAGGGTGGGCCAACTAAATATTGAACCCTATGGACTAAGCCCATACACACTATACAACTTTTGTTGTCAGATTTCCTTTAGATTTATCAAAACCATGTAGTGCAAGGGCCTCCCTGATTGCATACAAATTGAAACTCTTAAGGTTTGACCTCATATTATATGGTTTTCGTAAATCTGAAGGAAAAAATCTACAGAAAATTGTATAGTGTGTATCCAGCTTTAGACTGGGATGCCATTCAAGTTCATATGTGTGTTAAGGCAGGCGTGCCAATACTTTTGACAATATGGTATAAATCTATCCATATAGATATATATATACAGTATATATGTATATTTATATATATATATATATATATATATATATATATATATATATATATATATGAAGTCCCTGAGTTACGAACACAATAGGGACTGTAGGTTTGTTCGTAAGTCGGAGCTGTTCATAGATCGCAACACTGTATTTGTAAGTGTAACTTCCTGTCGGAACACTACATTCGTAAGTGTAACTGCCGCCTGTGCATGGATATGGGATGTTCTGGGCGCTTGTTATGTTATCTAGGGCATAGTACGGCAGTGTGGGATGTGTCCGGAGGTGCTCGAAAGGTATCCAGGACCAGCGTGGAGCACAAGTGGCCGGCATTTGAGGCCATTCATAAGTAGGAGTCATTCGTAACTCGGGTGTTCGTAACTCGGGGACTGCCTGTATATACAGTGAGGACGGAAAGTATTCAGACCCCCTTAAATTTTACACTCTTTGTTATATTGCAGCCTTTTGCTAAAATCATTTAAGTTCGTTTTTTTCCTCATTAATGTACACACAGCACCCCATATTGACAGAAAAACACAGAATTGTTGACATTTTTGCAGATTTATTAAAAAGAAAAACTGAAATATCACATGGTCCTAAGTATTCAGACCCTTTGCTCAGTATTTAGCAGAAGCACCCTTTTGATCTAATACAGCCATGAGTCTTTTTGGGAAAGATGCAAGAAGTTTTTCACACCTGGATTTGGGGATCCTCTGCCATTCCTCCTTGCAGATCCCCTCCATTTCTGTCAGGTTGGATGGTAAACGTTGGTGGACAGACATTTTTAGGTCTCTCCAGAGATGCTCAATTGGGTTTAAGTCAGGGCTCTGGCTGGGCCATTCAAGAACAGTCATGGAGTTGTTGTGAAGCCACTCCTTCGTTATTTTAGCTGTGTGCTTTGGGTCATTGTCTTGTTGGAAGGTAAACCTTCGGCCCAGTCTGAGGTCCTGAGCACTCTGGAGAAGGTTTTCGTCCAGGTTATCCCTGTACTTGGCCGCATTCATCTTTCCCTCTATTTCAACCAGTCGTCCTGTCCCTGCAGCTGAAAAACACCCCCACAGCATGATGCTGCCACCACCATGCTTCACTGTTGGGACTGTATTGGACATGTGATGAGCAGTGCCTGGTTTTCACCACACATACCACTTAGAATTAAGGCCAAAAAGTTCTATCTTGGTGTCATCAGATCAGAGAATCTATTTCTCACCATCTTGGAGTCCTTCAGGTGTTTTTTAGCAAACTCCATGCAGGCTTTCATGTGTCTTGCACTGAGGAGAGGCTTCCGTTGGGCCACTCTGCCATAAAGCCCCGACTGGTGGAGGGCTGCAGTGGTGGTTGACTTTCTACAACTTTCTCCCATCTCCCGACTGCATCTCTGGAGCTCAGCCACAGTGATCTTTGGGTTCTTCTTTACCTCTCTCACCAAGGCTCTTCTCCCCCAATAGCTCAGTTTGGCCAGACGGCCAGCTCTAGGAAGGGTTCTGGTCGTCCCAAATGTCTTCCATTTAAGGATTATGGAGGCCACTGTGCTCTTAAGAACCTTAAGTGCAGAATTTTTTTTGTAACCTTGGCCAGATCTGTGCCTTGCCACATTTCTGTCTCTGAGCTCTTTAGGCAGTTCCTTTGACCTCATGATTCTCATTTGCTCTGACATGCACTGTGAGCTGTAAGGTCTTATATAGACAGGTGTGTGGCTTTCCTAATCAAGTCCAATCAGTATAATCAAAAACAGCTGGACTCAAATGAAGGTGTAGAACCATCTCAAGGATGATCAGAAGAAATGGACAGCACCTGAGTTATATATATGAGTGTCACAGCAAAGGGTCTGAATACTTAGGACCATGTGATATTTCAGTTTTTCTTTTTTAATAAATCTGCAAAAATGTCAACAATTCTGCGTTTTTCTGTCAATATGGGGTGCTGTGTGTACACTGGGCAGCACAGTGGTGTAGTGGTTAGGACTTTCACCTAGCACCAATAGGGTCGCTTGTTCAAATCCCGACCACTACACCATCTGCCTGGAGTTTGCATGTTCTCCCTGTGCCTGCGTGGGTTTCCTCCGGGTACACCGGTTTCCTCCCACACTCCAAAGACATGCTGGTAGGTTAATTAGATCCTGTGGAAAAATTGGCCAAATATGTGTATGTGTTTGTAAGCACGTCAGGACCCCATGGGGCAAATGACCGCGCTATACCGCAGATAGACACCAGTGGCAACAAGCGCCCTGAGGCGATTCAGTTCGCATAGGTAGCACTATACAATTCACTCATTCATTAATGAGGAAAAAAATTATCTTAAATGATTTTAGAAAATGAATGCAATATAACAAAGAGTGAAAAAGTTAAGGGGTTCTGAATACTTTCCGTCCCCACTGTATATATATCACCTCTGCGGTTTTTATTTTTTGCGCTAAAAAAAAAAAAAGAGCAAAAATTAAAAAAAAAAAACAATATTTTTTACTTTTTGCTAAAATAAATATCCCCACTTTTTAAAAAAAAAAGTTTAAGCCGATATGTATTCTGTTACATATTTTTGGTAAAAAAAATTGCAATAAGCGTAAATTGATTGGTTTGCGCAAAAGTTATAGCCTCTACAAAATAGGGGATAGATTTATGGCATTTTTATTTATTGTTATTGTTTTTACTAGTAATAGCAGACAGATCAGACACTTTTGACACTTTTTTGGGACCACTGACATTTATACAGCGATCAGAGCTAAAAATAACCACTGATTACTGTATAAATGTCACTGTCAGGGAAGGGGTTAACACTTGGGGCAATCAAAGGGTTAAATGTGTTCCCTCAGCATGTTCTAACTGTGGGGGGGTGGGACTGCCTAGGGGAGGAGACCGATCGGTGTTCCTATATACTAAGAACACACGATCTGTCTCTCCTCCCCTGCCAGGACGTGGATTAGTGTGTCTACACACACAGATCCTCATTCTGGCTCCCACAGGTGCGACCGCAGGTGCCCCATGGACATCGTGACTTCCGGGCACATGCATTGGCTTCTTAGTACTGCGACCAGCACGCGCACGTGCCCCCTATTCCCCTTAAAGCGGGCAATTCGCACAGGGGAGCCATTCTGCCGCCGTCAACAGACGGCGGTCGGTCGGCAAGCGGTTAATGCTGGCACTGGTGTGTTTATATTCTTCTGTCAGAGGAAAATACCGCTGACAGCTGATGAGTTATCAGTTGTTAAGGACACAGCAGCTGTCAGACCGCCCTGCTTCTTAACAACCAGCTATTATTGAATGAATTAGAGTCATTCACTTCTTTTGGATGCTTCTAACATTCAAATTAATTTTGTTATTTTGTTAAAGTTTATTTTGTTAATGTTGTATTTGGAAATTCAGATGTAATGAAAATTTTGTCTGAATTTCAATTCGGAAAGAAACGAACCACACAATTCAGAAACTAAAGTAACAATGGAAATTAAACAGTGTGTGTTTAGTATCACTTTAAATTAGATTCACCACTAAGTTTGAATTAGCCAAATTTCAGACAGTTTAAAAATAAAGATTAGGATAAAAATGTATACAATCTGCCCCAATATTTCAGCTATGGACAGACCTACAAAAGGTAGCATCTTCGTTATACACAGATTTGAAAGATCTGTTTATCCTAGACCTGTAATAAAGGGTAAGTTCACCTGCTGGAGCATGTTATATGTTACATCCATATTTTGGATGTAACAAGGGGCAGGGGGGTCCTCTCCCTGCACCCAAGGTCACATTTTGAAAACAGTGTGGCTATGCGACTCTACACACCCACATCATTTAATTTGTAACTAAGAAAATTACACCACCAGAGCAGACAGACTTGTAGTTTGAATGGGCTGTGTGTGTACTGATTAGCACACTCATAGTACATGCACACCCCCTCCAGCTTGCAAGCTGACAACCTTACAGAAGTACAGGCTAAAAGCTGTAGGAAGACTGTGCAGGAGCCTAAAATTGCACCTGCAATCTGCTGATAGTGGGCCTGTTGTGGAAATTTTATGAAGATGTATTTAAGATGTATTGCCATAGTGTATCCCAGTGTTAGTTCTCCCGCAACCCGCTCTAAAGAGCTGACTGGGACAGACTGATGCTGGTTGAGATCCGTTTTGTAGTGAAAAGCTTCTTGGGGATAAAGAGAAGTGTTTGCAGAGTGGGGATATGTCCGCCAGCGAAGGGCCCCTGTGCGATGCACAGAACGATTGTTTGGGGGGATGTGTTCGCTCTGCAAAGACATTATCGGTTTAGCGGATGTGCGCTCATGTCACCCCTGTATGCCTGATCAACATATTTGGGGGGGCGTGGCGTACACCTGCAGGTAATCTCCCATTAACACTGGACAGTAGTATAGTCCGGTATGCTTTGTTCTCTGAACAAAGCAGAATAAGGATTCACGAAAAATGGTAAAAACAGGAGTCTTTGAGTTGTTATGGTCAGGGACAGAGTTCATGTTTGTTAGCCATGCGGCTTCCTTTATTTAGTTGAAGAGCATGGCTTCCAGGTAACTCATACACACTGTCTCTGCCCAGACACGCCCATAAGACTCCCCTAGCCATTATTTTGTATAAACTCATCCTGTTGGAAGCATTTCCTGTGTTGACATTCATATCCTGTGAGGTCATATCCTGTGAGGTCATTTCCCATGGAGGAAGCGATTGGCTGTTGGGGCCATGACTTCCTGTTTGTGATTGCTTTTGTTGTTTTTGAATAAAAGTCCCAGAGCAGTGCTCGGTGGGGCAGTCGTGCTGAGGTGAGGACTTAAGCGGTGGTCATGTCTGTTTACTTGGGGATATGCGGGAAATAGAGTGATAGGTAAGCTGCATTATACCATTAGACGAAATGGGCACTTATTAGCGCAAAAGCGTATAGTGGGTTTTTCTACAACAGGTGCAATACCTTGCAAATAAATATCATTATCTTTTAGTAAAAGGTGAATTTACCTTCAAATCACACCCTCATACATCCTATTCAACCTGGTCCTTATCTGTTATACTGTATGTGTTATGGAGTGCTACAGTAGACCTGCAGTATCCCTTTATTTGTAATACTTACCAGTCTGCACACTTTGCGATCTTCTTGCATTTGTACTTCAAACAAGAAACATTTATTGTTCTTACTATCCTTAGTAAATAAAGGAAATAAATGTGGCTCTAACCTTTCCAGTAGACTTTGTTCCTTTCCAAATGCAGAAATAGCAAACAGTCCAAGCAGCGAGAAGACAAAGTGCTAATTCCCATCGGAGGTCTCCAATATGCTCAATCCCATCTGAAATTGCCAAAACTCTTCGTCTATAGAAGAAAAAACAGATTATGTAACAACAATAACTTCTGCATACAAGAATATTTATAAGGTGTTCAATCATCCTCTGTGTAGTTGAGTTACTAAGGATCTGCGTTTGGCTTTTTGTAAATGGCAAATGCAGCATGCTTTTAGGTGCATTTCACTAGAATTTAACATGGGTTTGCAATGCTTCTGACATCATTCATATTTCATTGACAGGTGCATTTTACCCCCCTTTGACCTACATTTGATCTCTTTCTATGCTGCGTTCTCATTGACTTGTATGAGAAAATAAGCTGTTCTGATGCAAATAAAAGCCCATTGACATTGGGCCTTAAACATCTTCTGATAAAAACAACACACTTGGGTAGGTGCTCTGCAAACACTTACAATAACAAGTATTTTGTTATATGTGAGAAGTAGGGACCACATGACCATGCTGATCAAACAGAAGTATAAAGTTGTAGACTGGCACATTCTGGTGGAATGATGATACTCCTTTATTTAGCACAGGATAAAAAAACAAATGTTCTTCCTTGCTTACATGTTTCAGCCTTATATGGGCCTAAGTCAGAACCTACAATGGGGACGGAAAGTTTTCAGACCCCCTTCAATTTTTCACTCTTTGTTATATTGCGGCCATTTGCTAAAATCATTTAAGTTAATTTTTTTCCTCATTAATGTACACACAGCACCCCATATTGACAGAAAAACACAGAATTGTTGACATTTTTGCAGATTTATTAAAAAAGAAAAACTGAAATATCACATGGTCCTAAGTATTCAGACCCTTTGCTGTGACACTCATATATTTAACTCAGGTGCTGTCCATTTCTTCTGATCATCCTTGAGATGGTTCTACACCTTAATTTGAGTCCAGCTGTGTTTGATTATACTGATTGGACTTGATTAGGAAAGCCACACACCTGTCTATATAAGACCTTACAGCTCACAGTGCATGTCAGAGCAAATGAGAATCATGAGGTCAAAGGAACCGCCTGAAGGGCTCAGAGACAGAATTGTGGCAAGGCACAGATCTGGCCAAGGTTACAAAAAAAAGCATGGTGGTGCCAGCATCATGCTGTGGGAATGCTTTTCAGTGACAGGCACTGGGAGACTAGTCAGGATCGGGGAAAGGATGAATGCAGCAATATACAGAGAAATCCTTGATAAAAATCTGCTCCAGAGCGATCTGGACTTCAGACTAGGGCGAAGGTTCTTCCAACAGGACAATGATTCTAAGCACGCATCCAAGATAACAAAGGAGTGGCTACGGGACAACTGTGTGAATGTCCTTGAGTGGCTCAGCCAGAGCCCAGACTTGAACCCGATTGAACATCTCTGGAGAGATTTAAAAATGGCTGTGCACCAAAGCTCCCCATCCAACCTGATGGGGCTTGAGAGGTCCTGCAAAGAAGAAACTGCCCAAAAATAGGTGTGCCAAGCTTGTAGCATCATACTCAAAAAGACCTGAGGCTGTTATTGGTGACAAAGGTGCTTTAACAAAGTATTGAGAAAAGGCTGTGAATATTTATGTACTGTACATGGGATTTATATATATATATATATATATATATATATATATATATATATATATATAGTAACCTGGGGGACAGGTAGCAGGTACAAAAGCTTCCTGGGATAAGCAGGCTTTCAGGCACAGATACCAGAACAAGTCTATAGAGGTGCTGTACAGTGTTCAAAAACAAAACAAACAGAACAAAATAGCCAAACAAAAACCTAGCCATGTCTCGGCTCTAACTATACACTATGCAGGCCCTAACTACCAGGCTGAGAAAGCCTACCGCTTGTCAGTTTCCACATAAACTGCTTAACAGCTTTTCACCAACCTTGTTGCTCACATGGACCAGTGTTGTCTGTGTTTCCCAGGCAGAGAGCAAAGGCTGTCTGTTCAGATGAGCCTAAATTAGCCTGGGAAAGGGGGCCAAGACCTGAACTGGATGATGGATTCCTGGGAGACGTATAAACCCAGAACAGGACTTTTCCTGGCTTTCTCTGGGATGCTCTGCTACATATCCCCCCCCCTTGTTTCAACCCCAGGGTTGGAATACCTGTGGCCCAACAGGAGTGAACATGGGACAGGGCATCTACATTCCCCATCTCAACACCTGGCCTATGCTTTACAGTGAAGGAGTAATCCTGTAGAGCCAAAAACTTCCAGTTCACCCGCCTATTAGTCTCCTTCTTTTGGGCCATCCATTTCAGGGGAGCATGGTCAGGTAATTAACTCAAACTGGCATCCTAACAAATAGTACCTGAGCGCGTCCACGGCCCACTTTATGGCTAAACATTCCTTTTCAATGACTGCATACTTTTACTCATGGTCATTGAGCTTTCTGCTTGGGTACACCACAGGGTGTTCTTCCCCATTGTATACCTGTGATAGTACTGCCCGGATACCAACATCAGACGCATCCGTCTGAACCAAAAAATCTTTGGAGAAATCGGGGGAGTACAGTACTGGCTGTGCACAAAGAACCTTCTTCAGGACTAGGAAAGATTCATCTGCTACTGAGGACCATTTCACTATTACAGAGTCTTTCCCTTTCGTAAGGTCTGTCATTGGGGCAGCTATAGTTGCAAAATTTGGGTTAAATCTACTATAATACCCCGCAATGCCAAGAATGGCCCTGACCTGCTTCTTGTTTGCAGGGCGTGGCCACTCCTGGATGGTTTCTATTTTACTCACCTGAGGTTTTATGACAACACGGCCAACAGTGTAGCCCAAATACTTGGCTTCCTCTAGACCAATGGCACATTTTTTTGGATTTGCCGTAAAACCTTCTTTGAAGAGGGAATCAAGGACAGCCTGGACACGGGGCAAGTGAGACTCCCAGTCAGTGCTATGTACCACTATGTCATCTAGATAGGCTGCTGCATATCGTAGTTGGGGTCTTAGGGTCCTGTCCATGGCCCTCTGAAATGTTGCAGGGGCATTTTGCAACCCAAAAGGCATTTTTTTAATATTGAAAGGAACCCTCCAGGATCACAAATGCAGTCTTCTCTTTGGCGCTACCAGTCAGGTGTATTTGCCAATAACCTTTTGTCAAGACCAAAGTGGTCAGATAGCGAGCCTTGCCAAGTCGGTCTATAAGTTTGTCCACTCTGGGTATTGGATACGTGTCAAACTTTGTCACTGCATTAAGCTTCCTGAAGTCGTTACAGAACCTCAGAACTACAGTGCCATTCGGTTTTGGGACTAACACGATGGGGCTAGACCAGTCACTATTGGATTCCTCAATGAGATCTAGCTCCAACATTCTTTTAACTTCATCACTAATGTCCTTTCTCCTTGCTTCAGAAATTCGGTACGGTTTGAGCTTGACACGGACCACAGGTTCAGTAACAATATCATGCTGAAATGCTGAAGTCCTGCCAGGTAGCTCTGAAAATTTCTCTCTATTCCTTGTCAGGAACTCTCTAGCTTCCTGTTTTTGGGAATATGACAGGGTGTCTGGAATCGTAACCTCAGGGATCAGAGGGGACTCAGTACCCTGAGGCGTTACCGGGAGGGACCTCACAGTTAACGCCAGTCTATCCTTCCAGGCTTTAACAGGTTTATGTGGTAAATCTGTTCTGGCTTTCTTTTTCCTGGCTGATATACCTTGCAATTGACCTCCCCAACTCTTTCAATTACTTCAAAGGGACCCTGCCACTTAGCCAGGAACTTGCTCTCAACAGTTGGAACTAACACCAGGACCCTGTCACCAGGTGAAAAAACATGGAGTTGGCCCCCCTGTTGTATATCTTCTGTTGGGCTGCTTGGGCCTGCAGTAAGTGTTCTTTTACCATCGGCATGATTGTTGCAATCCTCTCCTGTATTTGAGCGATATGCTCAATGACACTTTTATGGGGTGTCTGCTCCCCCTCCCAAGTTTCTTTGGCTATGTCTAAGAGTCCCGAGGGTGTCTCCCATAAAGCAACTCAAATGGAGAGTACCCCGTAGAGGACTGGGGAACCTCCCTGGTGGCAAACATCAAGTAAGGTATCAGGAAGTCCCAGTTTTTCCCATCCTTGTCAACAACCTTTTTTAACATGCAAAAATCACACCCCTGTCCTGCCCAGACCTAACCACTTCCATCTACAACACCACGTTGTCATCCTCCCTAGACCTACTTGCTCCTCTTTCTACACGCAGAACCAGGCCCCATCTGCCACAACCCTGGCAAACAGACGACACCAGAAGTCTCAAGAGACAGCCGTGCTCTTGAGCGAGCATGGCGTAAATCTAAATCCCTGCAAGATTTTACCCTCTACAAATCTGTCCTTCTCAAATACAACTCCTGCCTCCACACTGCTAAACAAACCTATTACAACACTCTCATCAAAACCCTCTCATCCAAACCTTGTTAACTCTTTTCTACACTTAATTCCTTACTTCACCCCCCACTGTCCGCACCCACCAACTTGCTTACCGCTCAACATATTGCCAACCACTTCAATAGCAAAATCAACACAATTCGCAAGGAGATATCCAGCATTCAAATTCCTCCCCTACCCAACATATCAGGTCCAACACCACACTCAATACTCTCCTCCTTTTGCCCAATTACCACAGAAGAAGTCTGTCCCCTCTCAATTACTGCGACCACCTTCCCACTCTATCCTCAACTCCCTAACCCACATCTTCAACCTCTCCCACTCCTCCGGCACCTTTCCTTCTCCGTTCAAACATGCACTGGTTACCCCCATACTCAAAAAACCCTCACTAGACCCCACCTGTTTAAATAACTTAAGACCTATCTCCCTGCTCCTGTTTGCCTCCAAGCTCATCGAACGCCTTGTTCATGACCAAATGAGTTGCTACCTCACGGACAACAACCTTCTCGACTCCCTACAGTCTGGCTTCCGCTTACAACATTCTACTGAAACTGCCCTACTAAAACTCACCAATGACCTAATAACTGCCAAAACCAATGGCCACTACTCCATACTCATACTTTTAGACCTCTCTGCTGCCTTTGACACAGTTGACCACCTGCTGCTCCTCAGCAAATTACACTCCCTTGGCCTCCGTGATTCTGCATTATCCTGATTCTCCTCCTACCTATCTCAGCGCACTTTCAGTGTCACTTACAACTCCATCTCCTCCGCTCCCCTTCCTCTTTCTGTTGGGGTACCCAAAGGCTCCGTCCTTGGGCCTCTCCTTTTCTCACTCTATACCTCTTCCCTGTGCCAGTTGATAACCTCCCATGGCTTCCAATACCACCTCTATGCCGATGACACACAGATCTATCTCTCCACTCCTCAACTCACCCCTACTATCTCCTCACAGATCTCAAACTTGCTGAATCACATACCGGTATGGATGTCACACCACTTCCTCAAACTTAATCTTTTAAAACTGAGCTTGTTATATTTCCTCCTTCACGGTCCCCCCCCTGTGACTTCACCATTAATATCAACAACACAACCATTGATCCCTCCACACATGCCAGGGTCCTGGGTGTAATCCTTGACTCTGACCTCTCCTTTAGCCCCCATATCCAATCACTGGCTAAATCCTGCCGCCTTAACCTCTGCAACATCTCCAGAATTCGACCCTTCCTGACTAATGACACCACAAAGCAACTTATTCACCCCTTGATTATTTCCCGCCTCGACTACTGCAACTCTCTCATTAATGGCCTACCCTTAAGCAGGCTATCCCCCCTTCAGTCTATTATGAATGCTGCTGCTAGACTAATACACCTCACTAATCGATCTGTGACTGGTGCTCCTCTCTGCCAATCCCTTCACTGGCTTCCCCTACCCCACCGTGTAAAATTCAAAATGCTAACCATAACATACAAGGCCATTCACAACATCGCCCCCATCTACATCACCAACCTCATCTGCAGATATCGCCCAAATCGCCCCCTCCGCTCCTCCCAGGACCTCCTGCTCTCTAGCTCCCTTGTTACCTCCTCCCATGCTCGCCTTCAGGACTTCTCCAGAGCCTCTCCCATCCTCTGGAATGCCCTACCCCAGTATGTCCGATCAGCCCCTACCCTGTCCACCTTTAGGAGATCCCTGAAAACTCATTTATTCAGGGAAGCCTATCCCACACCCACATAACTGTCCCTGAGCCACCCCCATCAAATCATTCTTTGCAGCTATTACCTTTTGTACCACCACTCCCTCCCTTTAGAATGTAAGCTCTACGAGCAGGGCCCTCCTATACCTTTTGTATTGAACTGTACTGTAATTGTGTTGTCCCCCTTATACATTGTAAAGCGCTGCGTAAACTGTTGGCGCTATATAAATCTCATATAATAATAATAATAATAATAATAACATGCTCTTTAATGTCTTATTGAAGATTTCCACCAAGCCATCCGTTTGAGGAGGGTACACCAAGGTTCGCAACAGCATCACCTTAAATAACTTGCACAGCTCCCTAGTTATTCGTGAAATAAATGGGGTGCCCTGGTCTGTAAGGACTTCTTTAGAGATGCCAACACGACTGAACACCATAAACAGCTCTTTGGCAAAGTTTTTAGCAAACATGGTGCGTAAGGGAACTGCCTTGGGGTAACGGGTAGCATAATCCATGATTACAAGGATATGCTGATGACCCTGGGCAGACTTGGGGAGTGGACCCACAAGGTCCATGGCCATCCTCTCAAAGGGCACTTCAATAATGGGCAAGGGCATTAAAGGACTTCGGAAGTGAGGTAGTGGGGCTGACATCTGACACACAGGACGGGATTGACAATAATTCTCAATATCTTTCTGTATTCCAGGCCAGTAAAATTTGCGCAACACCCTTTCAGTAGTTTTCTCAACCCCTAAACCCCTAAGGGAATATCTCTCGATATAATGCTTTGATACATGTTATGGGTATACTTTCTAAGTGTGTTCTTTGGGTTTTCGCTGCAGGTGTTGCCTGCTCCCCGACTGATCGTCTGGCCGGATGGAGGGAGACTTGTAGTGTGACTTCTCGTAAGCCACATCGGTGGATTGTTTGCTCCGGCACTGGTGGCCGCGCCAGTGGAGGTGTCATGTGACCTCTTGGGGAGAGAGAATAGGCATTTGGTTTTAAAAGCGGACCCTTATATAGGAAGCCTTCTACTTTTAGGAAACGCATTATTGGGTAACTATATCATATAGAATATTGCACATTGGTTTTATTATACGCAATTAAGTTCTTACACATATACCCCTCTTGTATATTCCTTAACAGACTAAACTCTGAAGAAGACCTTGGATATATAGGTTGAAACGCGTCAGCTTTTATTGTTTGGTGTTGACAATATTTGTTAAATATTGTTATGGAAATATGTCTGTATAATGTGTGTCTGATCCTATAAGGTTTGTAAACACTCTATATCAGAGCTAATTTTTAAACCTTGGTGTTAAATCATTTTTGTACAATAAAATACAATTCTTTTTATACAACATTGGTTTAATAATTTGAATTTTGCTGCCAAAAAACTCCACCCTGGGGAAACCCTCTTCTTCTTTTTTGTTTTCAATAACAGGGGTGAGCAGCATTCCCTTTCCCTCTCCTCTGTGTCCCTTCTTTGCTCTCAACCCCTAAATGGCCTCCTAGCAAGTGCCCATGGGCAAGTTCCAACACCACCCATCTGTATGGCTTAGGGACCACCAACTGTTCAACCACTTCATTATTCTTTTTACATACACGATACAGTAAATCCTCATTGCTGCTGAAATAAGGAAAACAGGGCCTGTCCCCTGGTTCAACAGGTACATTATTAATAACTATTACATTTCCCCAGGCCCTGGCAAGTGTAGGGTCTTTTCTCTGCTCGGTACCAAAATTTTCCTTGTGCACATTAAGGTCAGCAAACTCCAACGTTGGCTCAGATTCAGCAGATAGCTGTCCAGCTCCACTGGTTGTGGAGACTTCCTCAGGCTCCTCCAGCTCTCCTGCCATAACTGAGAAAAGAAAACCCGGGGAGCCCTGAGAGGAGTCCCCTGAACCCACATTGTCAGTAGTGGCCAGGAGCAGGGCCGGACTTACCATTGGGCTTGACTAGGCTCAAGCCCATGGGCCCCGCCCAATAGGGGGCCCCGTGGGCCCCACCCGTCTATGTTTTAAATATCTTCATATATCTTCAGCTAGATCGGATGAAACAGAGGGGACTCACACTGGTCCTCACTTGGCTTCAGCGCTGCTCTGTCCGAGTCTCTCTTTCTGTCTCATCAGCCGATCAGCGGTGCAGAGAGGGAGACTCTAATGTATAATAACGCAGGACAGACCAGGAGGAGCCTGGAGGTGGGTGGAGCTGCGCCGTTGGCTTAGCAACCCTGCACTCCTTGCTAGCGCCTGGGCCGCCTGGCGTCTAGCAACGAGTGACGTCATTGAGTCAGTCACGTCGGACTTGGAGTCTCAGACTCAGAGCCGGCGTGACCGTGACAGTTGCTGCCTGGAGCGGAGGAGCCTGCCTAAGTGTAGTATCTGTCTTTCCCGGGCTGCCTTACAATCTATTTGTTTGTTTTTCAATATGTTTTCCAGGTAAATAAGTGTTTTATTCTCATTCTGACAAAGACATTTGTGCATTGCAATAAACACATGATCACTTTGAACTTTTTTAATCATTATTTATTTATTGGAAAAAAAAGGTTTTCAAGCTTCAATCAGTGGTCATATAAATAGATTATTAGGTTTTTTTTTAACATGTAACACTGTCTACGGTACCAGTCAGCATTTTGTTCTATTTAAAGTAATGTATAGAAGGTAGGGCCCAAAAGTGACTCAAGCCCAGGGGCCCCCACCACCCTAAGTCCTGCCCTGGCCCAGGAGTTCTGGCTCTGCCATTGAGTCAGCTACTATGAGAGGGTCGAGACGATCCCACAGTTCCCAAAACTTAGGGAAGTCCCTACCAACGATTGCCTCGGGAACAGTGGCTATAGGAAAATCCTGGGTATCCCCATGTACACAGATCACAGCTACTTTTTAGCATGAAAATTCACAGTTTCAACCATCTCAGCTGTAACCAAAGTCACTAAACTTCCAGAGTCTAGCAAGGCTGGCAAGTGTAGGGTCTTTTCTCTGCTCGGTACCAAAATTTTCCTTGTGCACATTAAGGTCAGCAAACTCCAACGTTGGCTCAGATTCAGCAGATAGCTGTCCAGCTCCACTGGTTGTGGGGACTTCCTCAGGCTCCTCCAGCTCTCCTGCCATAACTGAGAAAAGAAAACCCGGGGAGCCCTGAGAGGAGTCCCCTGAACCCACATTGTCAGTAGTGGCCAGAAGCAGGGCCGGACTTACCATTGGGCTTGACTAGGCTCAAGCCCATGGGCCCCGCCCAATAGGGGGCCCCGTGGGCCCCACCCGTCTATGTTTTAAATATCTTCATATATCTTCAGCTAGATCGGATGAAACAGAGGGGACTCACACTGGTCCTCACTTGGCTTCAGCGCTGCTCTGTCCGAGTCTCTCTTTCTGTCTCATCAGCCGATCAGCGGTGCAGAGAGGGAGACTCTAATGTATAATAACGCAGGACAGACCAGGAGGAGCCTGGAGGTGGGTGGAGCTGCGCCGTTGGCTTAGCAACCCTGCACTCCTTGCTAGCGCCTGGGCCGCCTGGCGTCTAGCAATGAGTGACGTCATTGAGTCAGTCACGTCGGACTTGGAGTCTCAGACTCAGAGCCGGCGTGACCGTGACAGTTGCTGCCTGGAGCGGAGGAGCCTGCCTAAGTGTAGTATCTGTCTTTCCCGGGCTGCCTTACAATCTATTTGTTTATTTTTCAATATGTTTTCCAGGTAAATAAGTGTTTTATTCTCATTCTGACAAAGACATTTGTGCATTGCAATAAACACATGATCACTTTGAACTTTTTTAATCATTATTTATTTATTGGAAAAAAAAGGTTTTCAAGCTTCAATCAGTGGTCATATAAATAGATTATTAGGTTTTTTTTAACATGTAACACTGTCTACGGTACCAGTCAGCATTTTGTTCTATTTAAAGTAATGTATAGAAGGTAGGGCCCAAAAGTGACTCAAGCCCAGGGGCCCCCACCACCCTAAGTCCTGCCCTGGCCCAGGAGTTCTGGCTCTGCCATTGAGTCAGCTACTATGAGAGGGTCGAGACGATCCCACAGTTCCCAAAACTTAGGGAAGTCCCTACCAACGATTGCCTCGGGAACAGTGGCTATAGGAAAATCCTGGGTATCCCCATGTACACAGATCACAGCTACTTTTTTAGCATGAAAATTCACAGTTTCAACCATCTCAGCTGTAACCAAAGTCACTAAACTTCCAGAGTCTAGCAAGGCCGTAATAGGCTTATTATTAACAGTCATCTGGCACATGTGTTTTCCCATATTTGGCGCTGCAGCGCATGCAACAGCCGCAAACATAGACTGCCTTCTAATAGATAGATCACACTGCATTGGTTCATCTGTCAATGGACAGTTTGCTGCAACATGTCCCAGTTCTTGGCAATGAAAAAACACCTGATGTTTCCCCAGTTTGGTTTGCTGACAGGCAGTGGCTTCCCTTGTTTGGGACACCAAAAATCCTCCCCCCTATTTCCTTACCATGCTTACCACCCACTTCCCCTGGAACAGTCTTACTGGTTGCCTGGGGAGACCGTGGCTTTGGGTGGAAAGTCCGTGCGGCTGTATGGGTGGTGACTAGGCTCTCTGCAGCAAAGTGCCTTTCAACGAGTTCCACCAGGTTGTCCGCCGAATTGGGGTCTCCATGACTCACCCACTTCTGCAGGGGAATTGGTAGTGACCTCAGGAACTGGTCCATGACCACACGCTCCACTATTTGTGGCCTAGACAGAGACTTTCCTCACCAGGTGAATTAGGTCGAACATCTGCGATCTTGGGGGCCTCTCGTTTTGGAAGAACCAGCTGTGGACCCGCTGTGCATGAACTGCCAAGGTGACACCAAGTCGCACCAGGATTTCCCACTTGACCTTTTCATAGTCTCCTGCTTCTGCTGACTCCGAATCATAGTAGGCCTTCTGCGATTCTCCAGAAAGCAAGGGGGCGACCAGTCCTGCCCACTGGGTTTTAGGCCAACCTTCCCTCTCAGCGTTCCATTCAAATGTTAGCAGAAAGGCCTCTGGATCATCATCTGCAGTCATCTTAGAAAGAAAGCGACCCACATGGATAGCTGAGGGCTTGTCTCCAACATCATCAACTTTAGCAGGTGACCACTGTGCTAGCGTCTCCACAACCCCAGTCAGAGTTTTCCTATCTGCTTTTGCATCAGTGGCTAACTGTTCAAACAGCCTCTGCGATTGCTCCTGTACAGCACCATTCTGTTGGTACAGCGCCTTAGTTTGCTCCTGTGCGATAGCGTTGGCTTGCTATAGTGCAGCATTGGCTTGCTTTAGTGCAGTGTTTGTTTGCTGATGTGCAGCGTTTGCTTGCTGCTGTGCAGTGTTGGATATCACCAATTGTTTTAGGATTTCCTCCATGTTTAGTCACTCTAGGTACTGGCCTTTTAAGTAGTAACTTACTACAGCTGCCCGCATTCTCCACCATATGTAACCTGGGGGACAGGTAGCAGGTACAAAAGCTTCCTGGGATAAGCAGGCTTTCAGGCACAGATACCAGAACAAGTGAAGTAGTGACAAACAGTGAAGTGTTTAATGGTGATATTTACAAGTCTATAGGAGGTGCTGTACAGTGTTCAAAAACAAAACAAACAGAACAAAATAGCCAAACAAAAACCTAGCCGTCTCTCGGCTCTAACTATACACTATGCAGGCGCTAACTACCAGGCTGAGAAAGTCTACTGAGGACCAAGAGGTCCAAGACCCAAACTGGATCATGGATCAGAGATTCCTGAATGTGTACGAGTGGAGCCTGGGAGACGTATAAACCCTGAACAGGACTTTTCCTGGCTCTCTCTGGGACGCTCTGCTACTATGTAATTATATATATATATATATATATATATTGTAGCAGTGTGACCCTGTGCTACTCAGAAGATTGCTGGTTTATGCCAGATTTTTGGAGAGGCAGGCACACCGATTGCACAGCTGTGTGCTGGGCTATAAATTGTAACCTGACTATGGCTTAGGGCAGTGTTTCTCAACTCCAGTCCTCAAGGCGCACCAACAGGTCATGTTTTCAGGATTTCCCTCAGAAGAAACGGCTGTGGTAATTACTAAGGCAATGAAACTGATCAAATCACCTGTGCAAAATAGTGGAAATCCTGAAAACATGACCTGTTGGTGTGCCTTGAGGACTGGAGTTGAGAAACCCTGGCTTAGGGCTCCACCCAACAGACACGAGGTCTGTGCATGGGAGTCAGATGGACTCCCAACCTCTCCAGGAGTTAGAGAGGCTGCAGGAGGCAGATTTAGTCTGTGACAGAGCAGCAAGGAGCTGATCGTGAGTAAGCTATGAAAGCGCTTGACACTAAGGAACTATTTTGTTCTGAGGAGCAGACCTAAGGCCTAGGCTGGAGGCCTGAAGCAGCCATGTGGCAAGAGAGTAAGCCAGGAGGCTGAAGTATTCTGATTGTGCCAGTTACAGTAATGGTGGAACCCCCTGCGTGGGCTACTGATGTCTTATGTGAACTTTTCCATTCTTTTAAATAAAAGAAAATGGACCTACCGCTTGAGTCTGATCACCCCAATCTTACATATGGTGGAGGTATTGCTTTGGGCAGAGATGGAAGAGTTCCAGACCCTCGCATACCAAAAACAGTGAGTAGCAAGAGACTGTGTGGTTTGCAGCAATGCTGTGAGGAGCAGCTAATGTGAGCATAGTGGAGTCTGCATGTGAAAGTGTGTTGCTGGCAAGTCTTAAAGAGACAGTATGCCAAATTTCTTGAGTTAAAGGGAATTGTGTTAAAAAGTGTTGTGTGCCTTACTGCAGAGATGGGGCGGTCAGAAGCAATGTTTGCTGAGATAAGAGACAGAATCCTATGGCTGGAGGGGTTGTTACCGACAGAATAAACCCCAGACTGGTGCAAGATGCATTTGGCCACAATGGAGCAAAGGGAAAAAGAAAAGAAAGTCATCAATCAGTGCAATGAGTGAGCAGATGGGAGCTATTGCCCGTGCCAACAAAAGGGAAATCTGCGCTGCGGACTTCATGCGGTCTATGTTGCCCTTTGAACATGTGGAGGACTTTTTGGATGAGTTTGCAATGATTGCTTCCTACAGGGGGTGGCCCAGAGGTCGCTGGGTTGAATTGGTGCAACCTTTTCTGACAGAGGAGTACCAAGCTTTGTACCGATGGAGCACAGCAAAACAGATGAGTAATGTTGACTGTCAGAGTGACAGTGTAATGGAGAAGGACTTGAAAAGGCTCTGTGTTGCTGAAAATGAGAGGATGAGTATGACACATTTGTTTACAGAACTCAAGGGGAGCCGCAAGTTGTGTCAGTTACCTCTGAGGTGGAGGTCTCCTTAAGTGTCTTGGCCTCTCGAACCTTAGCAAATGAGCCGCTCCACATCGCTAGTGAGGGAAGAGTCCCTAGATTTCTATGTTTAGATGTGGGATGTTTAGAAATAACTGAGATGTTGTTGCAATTGGTGAAAACCTTTTCACTGTGCACCTGCATGTATCCACCGCAGATGGGCGGCCTGGTACTGCGTAGTACCAATTAGTGGATGCAGATGGTGCAGGCGATGGTAAGCAATGTTGATAAAAATTGGTTACTGCAATGTTGGTTACTTTTGTGGAAAGTGATCTCACAGTTCTCTGCAAAAGTGCTTCCGGTGGCAGTTGTGTGCTGAAGGTGCTCAGGGGAACTGCTAGAGGAATCAGAAATGACAGACATGGTGGAAGTCTCTCTGTATATTGGATTAATGAGGTGCATTCCTGCTGGTGCAGTCCGAGGTGCGGCTGAGCAGTGGTTGGTACATGGCTTGTGTACGGTCTCAAGCGCTAGACCTCATGTGAAGGAAGGGCCCGGGCCGAAACAGATGCGGCAGTAGTGGGAATTCTATCCAATTCTGTCCATCACTCGAAAAGAGGTGCAGTTTGAGGCACCCGGAGACACTCTGACAGGAAAAAACAGGGTGAATAACTGTAACGGTGAAAAACCAGTGTAAACCCATGTTGAATTTTGTCTCACAATGTGCTGGGTTGCTTCCTACTGATGTGGTGTATGAGAAGTACTAGACGGACAGCTCAGACGTATTGGTTGAGGTACCAATGGACATAGAAATGGTAGAGATTGGCGTGCAAAAAATGTTGCGAAAAATGTTCGTTGGTAGGACAGTCACTATTGGAGTGTTTGACAACAGGGGGCGATGTGAAACTGTGGGAAGGTCCCATTTGGAATAACTGCTTGCCTGTAGGTACCTCCACAGACACTGTCCTAACAAACCAGGGGACAAGAGGTCCTGGTGACACTGACAATACTGAGTTGTGTAATCCATTGAGGAAAGTTGCTATTGAGGTTAAACAGAAGGATGTGGTGTTACTCTCATATGGTTGGGTTGCAAAGGGTAACCACAAAGGGGTTAGTGAACCTGAGAAATAGATGATGTTGGTTAGTGTTGAGTCAGGTAGTGAGAGAGGTCAGGCCCTGACAGGTGTCATGGAAGTGGGTCCCCAACAGTCCTGGGAGAGTAGGTCTGGGGGAGGTAAAAAGAAATGGAGGATCCCAAGGTCAGAAGGTAGAAAGGATAGTGGAAAGATTAGTGAGGGCCCATGGTTCAGGAAGAGATGCTTGTGGAAGCACTCCTGGAAGAAGATGTGGGTGGAGTGCCCCTTTAGAAAGAAGGTTGGGCAGGTTAGGACTCCTGCTGCTGATAGTTGGCACAGAGATGCCAAGGTGAAGTGTTGGTGGAAACATACCCAGAAACAGAGGTGTCCCATGCATAGAGATGGGTTTATGTGTTCCTCCCTCTGGTTCAAAACAAAGGGGAGGATATGTAGCAGTGGGACCCTGTGCTACTCAGAAGATTGCTGGTTTACGGCAGATTTTTGGAGAGGCTGGCACGCTGATTGCACAGCTGTGTGCTGGGCTTCTAATTGTGACCTGACTATGGCTCAGAGCTCCACCCAACAGACAGGAGGTCTGTGCATGGGAGTGAGGTGGACTCCCAATCTTTCCAGGAGTTAGGGCACTTTCACACTGAGTGCTGGGCATCGGCAGTAAAGGGCCGCTATTTTTAGCGGTGATTTGCTGTCATTTTTGCTGCGCTTTTCGGCTGCTAGCTGGGAACTTTTAACCCCCGCTAACGGTTGAAAAAGGATTAAAAGCGCCGCTGCAGCACCGCTGCAGCGCCGCTTTGCTGGTGCTTCCGCCGTGCTGCCCATTGATTTGAGTGGGCAGGGGAGCTTTAGGAGTGTTGTATACACCGCTCCTACAGTGCCTCAAAGATTCTGCTTGCAGGACTTTTTTGAGCGTCCTGCCAGCACACCGCTCCAGTGTGAAAGCCCTGCGTAGACTACTGATGCCTTTTGCAAACTTTTCCATTCTTTTAAATAAAAGTGAGCTAACATGCCCTTAAAAATAACGTTTGGGACTGGCGCACTCATTGAAAACGCACCTACCGCTTGAGGCTAATGACCCACATCAAACAATATATAAATACTGTATATTGCTAGGTCCTCCATCATATAAGTTTTATGCAGAAATGGTCTTATTTTAATTATAATAATCTGTACAAAGCCTTACATTGTTCATACCTTGATTTTTAGACTTTTAGTGCTAGAGAAAAAGCCTGTAGTTATGTTTTTATTTTCTGTTGCTTTGAAGTTGCATTAGTGTTTTAATGTAGTTCATGTCAGTTCTAATCGAATATTATAATACTGTGCACGGCTGACAGAAGGGTCACTTGGAGACAAATTATTCCCACTAAATCAGAATAATTTGCTTTACCTTCTGACATATTTGATAATTAAACCCTTTTTTTTGTTTTTGAACGGCTACTTTCATTGATAGTATTTTAGACAAAACATACTTCAACATCTGTTTGTTTCACCCTATCACCTGCCATTCTGCAGAAATTCGGAAATATGACTCCACATGACATCTTATCTGTCATGCAAACTAACCTTAAAAGGCAAGTGAAATGTTATTAGCTGTTAGAGGTTGCTCCATTTTACATGGAGTAAAGTGGCCCTATTCCCATATTGGGCTCAAAGCATCATTTCCAATAAACCCTGTGCTAATTAGCACTTGCTTTTTTTAAACTGGTAAAGAATATAGCTACATTATGACAAGTGATTTTTGACTGTGACCCCAATGAATATGAACATTAAACATCTATATATGCTGTGTTGTTCAATAATGATTTTAGTTCTTTACATGGTTGGCACAGAATAACTACAGCAAAGAATACTATATATTAGGGCTTTTTTTTCTCAGGGTATAGGTGCAGGAACTCCCCCTTTTTGAGTCACCCCATTTCTCCTCCCCCTACCCACCTCCGAGGACCATTCCTTGGCTCCACCCCCTGCACACCCTCAAGTACTGCCCTTTATAGAGAATACAGAACCTATTATCATTTTTTGGTGCCAAGTAATTTGTATGGAATTTTGTAATAATAACAAGAAAAGCAGTAAAATGGTTCCCTTGCAGCCAGCAACAACAATAGAACCTCTAGCAACAGTAGATCTCCCTCCAACAATAATGGAACACTGGCAGTAAAATATCCCCCAGCAAAAATAGACCCCCAGCAACAATAGACTCCCGGCAGCAACAACAGATATCTCCACAGCCAGCATCAAAAGACCCTCCAGCAGCCAGCAACTATAGACCCCTCCCTCAACAGTAGATCGCTCCCAGCAACAACTGACCCCCCCAGCAACAATAGATCTCCCATCAGTAACAACAGACTTCCTCAGCAATAATAGATCCCCCATGCAAAAATAGATCCCCTCCAGCTACAATAGATCCTCAAGCAGCCAGCATCAGCAGACCCTTCAGCACACCCCAGCATCCCTTGCACATATTCAGTCCTGGTGGTTCCTGCTGAAAAAAAAGCCCTGATATATATATATATATATATATATATATATATATATATATATATATTTATTTATAGTATTAGTAACACTAATGAGTCACATGACACCGGAGAGGGAAAATGGCTAACTAGGCCCAATTTAGACATTTTCACTTAGGGGTGTACTCACTTTTGTTGCCAGCGGTTTAGAAATTAATGGCTGTGTTTAGTTTTTTTGACGGGACATCTAATTTACACTGTTATACAAGCTGTACACTCACTACTTTACATTGTAGCAAAGTGTCATTTCTTCAGTGTTGTCACATGAAAAGATATAATAAAATATTTACAAAAATGTGAGGGGTGTAACTCACTTTTGTGAGATAATATATATATATATATATATATATATATATATATACCGTATTTATCGGCGTATAACACGCACTTTTTTCCCCTTAAAATCAGGGTAAAGTCGCAGGTGCGTGTTATACGCCGATCCCCGCCGATCCTGAGCTGTCCAAATGTCAAAATCGCGGACCGCGATTTGAAAATGGCGCCGCCGGAGCCGAAGTACACAGAGCCGGTCCTCGGCTCTTTCCGGCGGCTCTCGTTTACTTTCGGCTCCACTCGTAGTCCTGAGCGGAGCTATCCGAACCTACTCGGATAGCTCCTCTCGGGACTACGAGTGGAGCCGAAAGTAAACGAGAGCCGCCGGAAAGAGCCGAGGACCGGCTCTGTGTACTTCGGCGCCGGCGGCGCCATTTTCAAATCGCGGACCGCGATTTTGAAGCCCTGGAAGCAGGGACAGGGGATCCCAGGCTGCACTGGGGCAAGGCTGCACTGGGGAAGGCTGCACTGGGGAAGGCTGCACTGACAAGGCTGCACTGGGGAAAGCTGCACTGACAAGGCTGCACTGGGGAAGGCTGCACTGGGGAAGGCTGCACTGACAAGGCTGCACTGACAAGGCTGCACTGACAAGGCTGCACTGGGGAAGGCTGCACTGGGGAAGGCTGCACTGACAAGGCTGCACTGGGGAAGGCTGCACTGACAAGGCTGCACTGACATGGCTGCACTGACAAGGCTGCAATGAAGGGCATTTAAATGTAAGTTTTTTTCCCTTCAACTTCCCTCCTAAAAGTTTTTTTTCCTTAGAATTCCCTCCTAAATTGGGGTGCGTGTTATACGCCGGTGCGTGTTATACGCCGGTGCGTGTTATACGCCGATAAATACGGTATATATAGTGGGGACAGAAAGTATTCAGACCCCCTTAAATTTTTCACTCTTTGTTATATTGCAGCCATTTGCTAAAATCATTTAAGTTCATTTTTTTCCTCATTAATGTACACACAGCACAACATATTGACAGAAAAACACAGAATTCTTGACAACTTTGCAGATTTATTAAAAAGAAAAACTGAAATATCACATGGTCCTATTCAGACCCTTTGCTGTGACACTCATATATTTAACTCAGGTGCTGTCCATTTATTCTGATCATACTTGGGATGGTTCTACACCTTCATTTGAGTCCAGCTGTGTTTGATTATACTGATTGGACTTGATTAGGAAAGCCACACACCTGTCTATATAAGACCTTACAGCTCACAGTGCATGTCAGAGCAAATGAGAATCATGAGGTCAAATAAACTGCCTGAAGAGCTCAGAGACAGAATTGTGGCAAGGCACAGATCTGGCCAAGGTTACAAAAAAAATTCTGCTGCACTTAAGGTTCCTAAGAGCACAGTGGCCTCCATAATCATTAAATGGAAGATGTCTGGGATGACCAGAACCCTTCCTAGAGCTGGCCATCCGGCCAAACTGAGCTATCGGGGGAGAAGAGCCTTGGTGAGAGAGGTAAAGAAGAACCCAAAGATCACTGTGGCTGAGCTTCAGAGATGCAGTCGGGAGATGGGAGAAAGTTGTAGAAAGTCAACCATCACTGCAGCCCTCCACCAGTCAGGGCTTTATGGCAGAGTGGACCGACGGAAGCCTCTCCTCAGTGTAAGACACATGAAAGCCCGCATGGAGTTTGCTAAAAAAACACCTGAAGGACTCCAAGATGGTGAGAAATAAGATTCTCTGGTCTGATGAGACCAAGATAGAACTTTTTGGCCTTAATTCTAAATGGTATGTGTGGAGAAAACCAGGCACTGCTCATCACCTGTCCAATACAGTCCCAACAGTGAAGGATGGTGGTTGCAGCATCATGTTGTGGGGGTGTTTTTTAGCTGCAGGGACAGGACGACTGGTTGAAATAGAGGGAAAGATGAATGCGGCCAAGTACAGGTAAATCCTGGACGAAAACCTTTTCCAGAGTGCTCAGGATCTCAGACTGGGCCGAAGGTTTGCCTTCCAACAAGACAATGACCCTAAGCACACAGCTAAAATAACGAAGGAGTGGCTTCACAACAACTCCGTGACTGTTCTTGAATGGCCCAGCCAGAGCCCTGACTTAAACCCAATTGAGCATCTCTGGAGAGACCTAAAAATGGCTGTCCACCAACGTTTACCATTCAACCTGACAGAACTGGAGAGGATCTGCAAGGAGGAATGGCAGAGGATCCCCAAATCCAGGTGTGAAAAACTTGTTGCATCTTTCGGAAAAAGACTCATGGCTGTATTAGATCAAAAGGGTGCTTCTACTAAATATATATACTACTGTGCAAAAGTTTTAGGCAGGTGTGGAAAAAATGCTATAAACAAAAAATGAATAGAATAAAAACTAAATGAACAGAAGATAAATCTTAATCGAGTCAATATTTGGTGTAATCACCCTTTGCCTTCAAAGCGACATCAGTTTATCTAGGTACACTTGCACACAGCTTTTGTAGGAACTTGGCAGGTAGGTTGTTCCAAACATCTTGGGGAACTAACCACAGGTCTTCTGTGGATATAGGCTGCCTCAAATCCTCCTGTCTCTAGAGATCAGGGCATGAAATTGATAATTATTAACTGATGATCATTAACTACTTGCCGAACACCCACTGCAGTTGTACTGCGGCAGATTGGCACGATGCGCGAAACACTGCCATTGTATGTTGGCTCTTTAAAAGGCCTTAGCAGGTGTGTGTGTGGCGCCGGCGGTGCGCGCACCCGTGCTGTGTCCCCAGCGCCGATGGTCACTGAGCAGCAAATGATATCACCTGTGATGTATTTCAGTTATCTTGCAAACCTGGCCTGTTAGTGGGCCCCGAGGACAGGGTTGATGACCACTGTTGTAGACAGACATTTGCACAAACCAATCAATCTACGCTTATTTCGATTTTTTTTTTTTAACCAAGAATATGTAGACAAATACATATTGGCCTGAACTCATGATGACATTTTTTTTTTGGATATTTATTATAGCAAAAAGTAAAAAATATTGCTTTTTTCAAAATTGTCTGTCTTTTTTGTTTATAGCGCAAAAAATAAAATCCGCAGAGGTGATCAAATACCAGTTAAATGCCAGTTAAAGCGAAGCAGTGCTGTATCACAAAAACTGTACTGGTTATTAAGGGGGCAAATCCTTCCAGTCCTTAAGTAGTAATACCTGCTTGGTATAATTAAATAATCATACCCGTGGCCTGAATCCTACAAAAAAAAACCTGACTTTGTGCAAAGGGTAGTACAAAGGGTAGTCATACCAAATACTGATGATTTAGATTTTTCTTCTGTTCATTCACTTTGCTTTTCATAAATTGATAAATATAAACAATTAAAATATATATTTTTGGAAGCATTCTTACTTTACACCTGCCTAAAACTAATTTACAGTGTATAAATACTGTATATACATGTATTCCTTGGATGTGTTAGCTTCTTTCAATTTTTCATCTTTCTTTTATCCTTCTTCTGTCAACTACAAATCTCCTCAGCCCCTGTGGCATTTATAGAAATAGCAAAAGTGTGACCAGATGCCCCTAGTACCATGCCTTTATCCAGACTATATACTATACATAAAAACAAAAATGTTGCCCATGGGACTTTAAATGAGGCATAATATGTAAATCATAGTTACATAGTTACATAGTTGGTGAGGTTGAAAAAAGACATCAAGTCCAACCTGTGTGTGTATCATAAAATATCAATTTATTATACAAGAATTTGACACATAAATATATACCCTGTTCCAAATTATTATGCAAATTCTATTTCAGTGTCACAAAGATTAAATATTTTGTTTTTCAGTTTAACTCATGGATGGCATTGTGTCTCATGGCTCTTTTGATCACTGAAAACAATCTCAGACACCTGTGATAATTAGATTGCCAGGTAAGCCCAATTAAAAAGGAAAAACTACTAAGGCTGGGTTCACACTATACTACACGACAGTAGTGCGACTTTCATCCTACTTTGCTCTGCGACATCAGTCCTACATTGGTCCTACATTGATCCTACATTGGTCCTACATCCATCCGACTTTCATAAACAGGATACTACTTTGATCCGACTTTTCAGATAGTTTTGATTGGTCAAACGACAAATGTACTAACACACAATGGGAGGGGCTACAGCAGGGGGCAGGAAATAACACAATGTCGGATGCCAAAGTCGGATGGTTAGGACAAGGATCCAACTTTGATCCTACTTCAATGATAGTTAATGGGCTGAAGTAGGATCAAAGTTGGACCAAAGTAGTACAGGGAGCATTTCTAAAGTCGGAACGACTTGTGTCGGACCAGTTAGGATGGCTCCCATAGGGAAACATTGAATTTCACACGTCATGCGACATTAGCTCCCAATGTCGGAGTGTTTGTCGGACCAGTGTGAACCCAGCCTAAGGCTGGGTTCACACTGGTGCGACACGACAGCCGTCCTACTTTGGATCCGACTTTGCCCTGCGAGATGAAGCCGGCATGTGTCCGACTTTCAATGAACGGGGATCCGACTTGGATCCCCGCCAATGCTTGGTATGAATCTTGAGGCTGGGTTCACACTGGTGCGACACGACAGCCGTCCTACTTTGGATCCGACTTTGCCCTGCGACATGAAGCCGGCATGTGTCCGACTTTCAATGAACGGGGATCCGACTTGGATCCCCGACACTGTGTTTGGTATGAATCTTTAGGGGGAACTCCGCGCCAAATTTTAAATAAAAATCCGGCATGGGTTCCCCCTCCAAGAGCATACCAGGCCCTTGGGTCTGGTATGGACCTTGAGGGGAACCCCCTACGCCGAAAAAACGGAGTGGGGGGTCCCCCCCAATCCATACCAGACCCTTATCCGAGCACGCAGCCCGGCCGGACAGGAATGGGGGTGGGGACGAGCGAGCGCCCCCCCCCCTCCTGAACCGTACCAGGCCGCATGCCCTCAACATGGGGGGTTGTTGCCTTGGGGGAGGGGGGCGCGCTGCGGCCCCCCCACCCCAAAGCACCTTGTCCCCATGTTGATGAGGACAAGGGCCTCTTCCCGACAACCCTGGCCGTTGGTTGTCGGGGTCTGCGGGCGGGGGGCTTATCGGAATCCGGGAGCCCCCTTTAATAAGGGGGCCCCCAGATCCCGGCCCCCCACCCTATGTGAATTGAGTATGGGGTACATGGTACCCCTACTCATTCACCTAGGGAAAAAGTGTCAATTTAAAAAAAAAACACTACACAGATTTTTAAAGTATTTTATTAGACAGCTCCGGGGGTCTTCTTCCGACTTCGGGGGTCTCTCCGGTTCTTCTCCGCGCTCTCCGGGTCTTCTGCCGGGCTCCTCCTCTCTCTTCTGCTCTTTTGCTAAAGAGGAGGAGCCCGGTCTGCTGCCTTCTTCTCTTCGGGGGTCTCTCCGGTTCTTCTCCGCGCTCTCCGGATCTTCTGCCGGGCTCCTCCTCTCTCTTCTGCTCTTTTGCCGCTCTTTTGCTAAAGAGGAGGAGCCCGGTCTTCAATCTTCTGCCTTCTGCCCTCTTCTCTTCTCCTGATGTTGACACGACGCTCTCTCCGGCTAGAATGCTCTCTGTGCGCTCTGCTCTGACTTATATAGGCGGTGACCCCGCCCTCTTATGCCGTCACAGTCCCTGGGCATGCTGGGACTGTGACGGCATACAGGGGGCGTGGTCATCGGGTGATGACCACGCCCCCTGTATGCCGTCACAGTCCCAGCATGCCCAGGGACTGTGACGGCATAAGAGGGCGGGGTCACCGCCTATATAAGTCAGAGCAGAGCGCACAGAGAGCATTCTAGCCGGAGAGAGCGTCGTGTCAACATCAGGAGAAGAGAAGAGGGCAGAAGGCAGAAGATTGAAGACCGGGCTCCTCCTCTTTAGCAAAAGAGCGGCAAAAGAGCAGAAGAGAGAGGAGGAGCCCGGCAGAAGATCCGGAGAGCGCGGAGAAGAACCGGAGAGACCCCCGAAGAGAAGAAGGCAGCAGACCGGGCTCCTCCTCTTTAGCAAAAGAGCAGAAGAGAGAGGAGGAGCCCGGCAGAAGACCCGGAGAGCGCGGAGAAGAACCGGAGAGACCCCCGAAGTCGGAAGAAGACCCCCGGAGCTGTCTAATAAAATACTTTAAAAATCTGTGTAGTGTTTTTTTTTTAAATTGACACTTTTTCCCTAGGTGAATGAGTAGGGGTACCATGTACCCCATACTCAATTCACATAGGGTGGGGGGCCGGGATCTGGGGGCCCCCTTATTAAAGGGGGCTCCCGGATTCCGATAAGCCCCCCGCCCGCAGACCCCGACAACCAACGGCCAGGGTTGTCGGGAAGAGGCCCTTGTCCTCATCAACATGGGGACAAGGTGCTTTGGGGTGGGGGGGCCGCAGCGCGCCCCCCTCCCCCAAGGCAACAACCCCCCATGTTGAGGGCATGCGGCCTGGTACGGTTCAGGAGGGGGGGGGCGCTCGCTCGTCCCCACCCCCATTCCTGTCCGGCCGGGCTGCGTGCTCGGATAAGGGTCTGGTATGGATTGGGGGGGACCCCCCACTCCGTTTTTTCGGCGTAGGGGGTTCCCCTCAAGGTCCATACCAGACCCAAGGGCCTGGTATGCTCTTGGAGGGGGAACCCATGCCGGATTTTTATTTAAAATTTGGCGCGGAGTTCCCCCTCAAGATCATCTGAGCACAAGTCGCGTGCCGAAGTCGGATCATGCGAGACGGCAATCCGACTTTGATCCGACTTCAATGATAGTCAATAGGCTGAAGTAGGATCAAAGTCGGACTAAAGTAGTACAGGGAGCATTTCTAAAGTCGGAACGACTTGTGTCGGACCAGTTAGGACGGCTCCCATAGGGAAACATTACATTTCACACGTCATGCGACATGAGCTCCCAATGTCGGAGCGTTTGTCGGACCAGTGTGAACCCAGCCTTAGGGGGAACTCCGCGCCAAATTTTAAATAAAAATCCGGCATGGGTTCCCCCTCCAAGAGCATACCAGGCCCTTGGGTCTGGTATGGACCTTGAGGGGAACCCCCTACGCCGAAAAAGCGGCGTGGGGGGGTCCCCCCAATCCATACCAGACCCTTATCCGAGCACGCAGCCCGGCCAGACAGGAATGGGGGTGGGGACGAGCGAGCGCCCCCCCCCCCTCCTGAACCGTACCAGGCCGCATGCCCTCAACATGGGGGGTTGTTGCCTTGGGGGAGGGGGGCGCGCTGCGGCCCCCCCACCCCAAAGCACCTTGTCCCCATGTTGATGAGGACAAGGGCCTCTTCCCGACAACCCTGGCCGTTGGTTGTCGGGGTCTGCGGGCGGGGGGCTTATCGGAATCCGGGAGCCCCCTTTAATAAGGGGGCCCCCAGATCCCGGCCCCCCACCCTATGTGAATGAGTATGGGGTACAGCGTACCCCTACCCATTCACCTAGGGAAAAAGTGTCAATTTAAAAAAAAACACTACACAGATTTTTAAAGCATTTTATTAGACAGCTCCGGGGGTCTTCTTCCGACTTCAGGGTCTCTCCGGTTCTTCTCCGCGCTCTCCGGATCTTCTGCCGGGCTTCTCCGCTCTCTTCTGCTCTTTTGCTAAAGCGGAGGAGCCCGGTCTTCGGTCTTCTGCCTTCCTCTCTTCTTCTGATGTTGACACGACGCTCTCTCCGGCTAGAATGCTCTCTGTGCGCTCTGCTCTGACTTATATAGGCGGTGACCCCGCCCCCTTATGCCGTCACAGTCCCTGGGCATGCTGGGACTATGACGGCATAAGGGGGGCGTGGTCATCGGGTGATGACCACGCCCCCTAAAACGTCACAGTCCCAGCATGCCCAGGGACTGTGACGGCATAAGGGGGCGTGGTCACCACCTATATAAGTCAGAGCGGAGCGCTCAGAGTGCATTCCAGCCCCAGAGAGCGTCGTGTCAACATCAGGAGAAGAGGGCAGAAGGCAGAAGATTGAAGACCGGGCTCCTTTGCTATAGCAAAAGAGCAGAAAATAGCGGAGGAGCCCGGCAGAAGATCCGGAGAGCGCGGAGAAGAACCGGAGAGACCCCCGAAGAGAAGAAGGCAGCAGACCGGGCTCCTCTGCTTTAGCAAAAGAGCAGCAAAAGAGCAGAAGAGAGCGGAGGAGCCCGGCAGAAGACCCGGAGAGCGCGGAGAAGAACCGGAGAGACCCCCGAAGTCGGAAGAAGACCCCCGGAGCTGTCTAATAAATTACTTTAAAAATCTGTGTAGTGTTTTTTTTTTAAATTGACACTTTTTCCCTAGGTGAATGGGTAGGGGTTCGATGTACCCCATACTCATTCACCTAATGTGGGGGGCCGGGATCTGGGGGCCCTCTTACTAAAGGGGGCTCCCGGATTCCGATAAGCCCCCCGCCCGCAGACCCCGACAACCAACGGCCAGGGTTGTCGGGACGAGGCCCTTGTCCTCATCAACATGGGGACAAGGTGCTTTGGGGTGGGGGGGCCGCAGCGTGCCCCCCTCCCCCAAGGCAACAACCCCCCATGTTGAGGGCATGCGGCCTGGTACGGTTCAGGAGGGGGGGAGACGCTCGCTCGTCCCCACCCCCATTCCTGTCCGGCCGGGCTGCGTGCTCGGATAAGGGTCTGGTATGGATTGGGGGGACCCCCCCACGCCGCTTTTTCGGCGTAGGGGGTTCCCCTCAAGGTCCATACCAGACCCAAGGGCCTGGTATGCTCCTGGAGGGGGAACCCATGCCGGTTTTTTATTTAAAATTTGGCGCGGAGTTCCCCCTCAAGATCATCTGAGCACAAGTCGCGTGCCGAAGTCGGATCATGCGAGACGGCAATCCGACTTTGATCCGACTTCAATGATAGTCAATAGGCTGAAGTAGGATCAAAGTCGGACCAAAGTAGTACAGGGAGCATTTCTAAAGTCGGAACGACTTGTGTCGGACCAGTTAGGACGGCTCCCATAGGGAAACATTAAATTTCACACGTCATGCGACATGAGCTCCCAATGTCGGAGCGTTTGTCGGACCAGTGTGAACCCAGCCTAAAGGAGGGTATTCCACATTATTAAGCAGAGCACCATTTTCAAGCAATGAGGGGAAGAAAAAGGATCTCTCTGCTGCCGAAAAGAGTGAAATAGTTCAATTCCTTTGGCGAGGTATGAAAACATTAGATATTTCACGAAAATTTAAGCGTGATCATCGCACTATTAAGAGATTTGTGGCTGATTCAGAACACAGATGGTTTTGTGCAAATAAAGGCACGTTGAGAAATATTTTTGCCAGATCCATGCATCAGATCAAGAGAGCAGCTGCTAAAACACCATTACATAGCAGCAAACAGATATTTGATGCTGCTGGTGCCTCTGGAGTCCCCCAGACATCAAGGTGTAGAGTCCTCCAGAGTCTTGCAACTGTGCATAAACCTTCCATTTAGCCACCACTAACCATTGCTCACAAGCAGAAAAGGCTGCATTGGGCAGAAAAATACATGAAGATTAATTTTCAAACAGTCCTGATCACTGATGAGTGCCATGCAAGCCTGGATGGTCCAGATGGATGGAGTAGTGGATGGTTGGTGGACGGCCACCCTGTTCCAACAAGGCTGCGACGTCAGCAAGGCTGTGGTGGAGTCATGGGAAGAGAGCTGGTCAGCCCCTTTAGGGTCCCAGAAGGTGTAAAGATGACCTCTGCAAAGTATGTGGAGTTCCTGATTGACCACTTCCTTCCCTGGTACAGAAGGAAGAACTATGCTTTCCGTAATAAAATCATCTTCATGCATGACAATGCACCATCTCATGCTGCAAAGAATACCTTTGCATCAATGGCTGCTATGGGGATAAAAGGAGAGAAAGTCATGGTGTGGCCTCCATCCTCCCCTGATCTCAATCCTATTGAGAACCTTTGGAGTATCCTCAAGCAAAAGATCTATGAGGGTGGGAGGCAGTTTACATTCAAACAGCAGCTCTGGGAGGCTATTCTGACATCTTGCAAAAATTCAAGCAGAAACTGTCCAAAAACTCATAAGTTCAATGGATGCAAGACTTGTGAAGCTGCTATCAAATAAGGGGTCCTATGTTAAAATGTAACGTGACCTGTTAAAATGTTTAAAAAGTTAAAATGTTGTTTAAAGTTTAATTGAAATAGCTTTTGATTCCAGTAAATATGCTGCAAACACAACAAATGACAATTTTTAGTTCTTTACAACCTAAAAAGTGTTTTGAAACTTAATGTGCGTAATAATTTGGAACAGTGCATTGTAAGTTTTTTATTTTGAAAAAAATAAACGGTTATCATTAGGAGGTTTGTTCAATACAATTTGAATTGTACTCTTAATAGCTGATAACATGAGAATTATGCTGACTGTTGTTTACATCAATTATTTAGGTAAGTGAGAAAATATCATTGGCATAATAATTTGTAACACGGTGTAAAAGTTATTTGGCATGTCAAGCTTATTAGTTACATATGTCAGTAGATAAATATAGGCAGACATGTTTGAAGTCTAGCCTGGGTGGCAAACATGAACCCCTTCATAGATACAGTGGAGGAGAGAAAGTAGCCACACTAGGATGGTAAGTACAGCATGTTATTTTCAGGATAACCAGGTGAAAATAAAATTAAAAAAAAAACGAAAAAAAAAAACTAGGAGGCGCATTCGCGGAGGACTCCAAGATGGCTTAAGCCTGGAGCTCCGCACCACCCTGGCCTGATGGCACACAAAACAACCGACTGCAACTAGCAGGACGGCACCAGACCACCCTATCAGCTGGGGGAATCCACCAGGAGCTGGTAAATGTCCATGGGCACGGCCAGAAGAGACCTACGGCCGCGATTTAGCCTGATCCCGGAGCCACTCGTTTCCAAGATGGCAGCCACAGCACAGTCCTGTGCTGACGTGGAGGAGGAACGCACCGAGGACTCTGCTCTGGACCCCTTGCAGACACCCCCAGGGCAAGCTGTGAGTATCCGCCATGCTATGGCTCCCACCCCGGCCTCCACAGAGTCGCTCATAGACCACACCATGGAGGATTACATGCTTTCGCCTATGGGGCCTACTGAGGCCTACTCGGCCTCCCCACACCAGCCTAGGCAAGGTACCTCAGAAACCCTCATAAACACTGCTGACCTATTCAACAAGCTGTCGGAATTACTTGACAGGGGTCTAACCACCATGGCAGCAAAAATTACAGGGGACATTAAGGCTGATTTTCAGAACCTAGGAGACAGGATGGAAGCCATGGAACACAAGCTGGAATCCACAGTTGCCAGGGCCAATCAAAACTCTGACCACATTCATGTACTGCAGGAACAGCTGGACATTGCTTTGTCCAAGATCGATGATCTTGAAAACAGATCAAGAAGGTATAATTTCAAAATAAGGGGACTCCCGGAGTCTATCACAGACGTCACAGCGTCAGTCAAAGACTTCATTACGGACCTTATCCCTGACATTCAGCCACATAAGCTGGAATTGGACAGAGCAGACAGAGCTTTGGGCCCCCCAAGAAAGGACAGAGCCCCTAAAGATGTAGTGGTGAAGCCTAATTTCTACACGATAAAGGAGGAGATCATGAAAAGATCCCACACGCAAACACCACTCCTATGCCAAAATCATCTAGACCAGATCTTTGCGGACATTTCTCCCTCGACCATTCAAAGGAGGAGGACCCTGAAACCCCTGCTCATGGTTCTTTCACAGAAAGAAATCACGTACTGGTGGGCCTTCCCATTTGCTCTCCAGTTTGCCTTTAAATCCAAAACTTACTCCTTCTCCAGTCACCAGGAAGGTGAGGAACTTCTGCTGGGACTGAAATTAATCTCACTGGGTCCCCCTCAAACCCCACCAAATTCCCAATCGGGAGCCACAAAACATCAAACACCATTGAGCCCCATTTCCCCAGTATGGAACAAATCCAACTTTAAGTGATCCAAGGAAGGCAGACCTCCCTGACTTCAGAAGAGGACAGAGTGGACACACACCCTTTTCTGGTCCTATCAAGACATTGGAAAATTATCCGTTCAGCCATGAACCTTTCTGAGATACCATCATATTGTCTTTCGTAATTTTTTAGTTTATTTGTTCTGTCTGTTTAAACAGTTGATAACATCATCCAGTCCCCTTCAACGTTACTCTGGAACAAAGACTCCCCATATAGCTATCTAGACCCCAGTTGGGACTCCAAAGTTCCAGGACTAGACTGCACCAGATGAACTCTCCCTCTGTGTGGTTTTTCCACACCTTATAGCGATAAAACATTTTTGATCTTACCCCAACCCCCCTGATCACCCTACCTCGCCCCTTCCCCCCACCAGCCTATCCCACCTATTTTGCTTCCACAATCCCCCCCCTCCCCATTACTTCCTCCAACCTATTCATTGTGGGTCGCTTATGATTTAATTATTGCATTCGATAAGTTGTAGTCAGATTTTACAGTTTCAGTTTTCAACTGTTTACAAGTTTTGATGTGTCTAGGCTGGGGTGGTATGTTAATGCACCTCCCCTACCCAGTGGTTATGGTTTTTCCATGCCCATTTGGTGGGACTTTAGCCTCTCTAGCAGAGGCTGAATTGACTGTCAGTTGTGTGGACAGCTGGGGCTTTGGTCAAAGGTTCATGGGTCTAATGGCCGCATTATACTCCTATCCGAAAGCATGAGTACAACTGCAGGGTTATTACTCAGATACCATAAAAATAGCCAGAGGGGCCAGACAAGGCTGTCCCTTATCACCCCTAATATTTGCGATAGCCATAGAAACCCTGGCGATAGCCATTCATCCCTGATATACAAGGGATGACATGCGGTCCCCAGACACATAAATGTGCTCTGTTTGCAGACGATCTATTGCTTCTCATCACATCACAAGTTTTCAGAGTATAGGGCAGGGAGATTCAAATGATTACTTTGAAGATGTATCATGTCCCAGCCAATCCCGGGAAGGAAGCATCCAGAAGGTGGTTGTGGAGGTGATAAATGTTCAGGAGACCAGAGGAGAGGGTTATTTCCTCTTCAAGGAGGGTTCCAGTCTCCCTGGGTGGGGGGTGTTGTTTCTGGGAGAGAGATAGTGAGATAATAAATTGCAGTCTAGGCCTCAGCAGCTTCTGGGCTGAGGGCCTGGAGAAGATTGTCATAGGATTTTACTTGCTGGAGGGTACTATTTTTGGTCTAGAGAAGGATCTTTAAATCTCCCTCATGTGCCAGTGGGTGACTATATGGACTGCTGCTGTGTTTGCATGGGACTGTGCTTGTGTCACCGGCAGCCTCTGGACTACTTAGGGAGAACCTGTCTATTTCTAGAGGCCCCTCTGGCCGTAAGCACTACATGTGTATTCATTCTTTATGGCATGTATAACTGGGGATATGTTGGGGTGTGCTATGAGGTGACACTTTATTTACTCTCAAAATGTTGGGAGGGAAGGGATCCTGCTGAAAGTATTTAAGCATAGAGTGAGCACAACTGATGACTTATCACTGTGCTGCTGCTCCTTCACTGTCCAATAAGTATACTAGGGCAAGTAGATGACATCCAGGGCCAGATTTACATCTGGTGGGCCTACAGGCAGAGAATTCTGAAGCATCATCCTCATCTACAACTTCCCTCTCCATAATTATCCCCATCCCTCAGCCATCCCTCTATTATCACCACATGATCCACCTTCATCCCTCTTTCCATCATCATCCTCATTCCTCCTGCAACCGCTATCCATAATCCATAATCACTTATCTTCCTTATCCCCATCATCCTTTTTACAATCATCTTCTTCACCCCTGACCTTGTACCTCTCCTCATTCCTTATGAAAGAAGAGACTCTCCTGATGTCAGGGTGTATGACCTGTAGTGTAATGTGGTATGATGTCCGGGCACTGTACAATCAGTCAGAGTCCACGGGCTACACAGCACACTCACCTCCTTCATGTTGCTCTCTGGGTGTCTTCACTTCTGAGGCCGACCACACCCCCTCCCCAAAGCTGCCTTATGTTACTGTAGTGGGCCCTGGTCAAAACACTCATACAGACCGGCCGGGCGCCCCTCTAGGATGGGCGCCTGTAGGCACATGCTTACAGTGCCTATCGGGAAATCCTGCCCTGATGACACCACTGTGTTTCTTTACACTAAAATGAAAATTGGTGTCACCCCAAGCAGTTTTTTCAGGCTGAAATGTATTAAACCTTAAAGTAACTGGAAAGAATTACAAATACTTTGGCAGATACAACTATTTACATGTACATTTCAAGTGTGTATTTGTCTGGAATTCATTTTAAAGTATATTACAAATTACATCTCCCATCAAATGAAAGGATAACATATACCGAAAAGTTCTCTTTAAATAAGTCCCCAGGTTTAGGTGTACTAGCCTATTAAACTGTAACTTAACTTGTGTGTTTATTACAAAATTTGCTGTGTGCACCTTTAAAATGAACATGAGCAAATTACCGGGATGAGATAGATTTTGAAAGCTGTGTGGTCTTGTTATTTCACTTTCTGTGAGTGCTGTTCTAAAACTGTCTCTAGTATGTTGTTCCATCCCAGCGGCATAAAGGGCTTAGATTTCTCCTGGGAAAAAAATGCTCTGCTAACTGGCTTTTTCATTTATAGCTAAAAACCATGTTCCTCAAGAGCACGTTCTCTCCTGTACAAAGTGAGAAGCAGGGCGATGTGGATTGCTTCAAAATATGTCTGGGGTATTTTAACCATGGAAGCTTTCACACTTTATTTGGAGGCAATATGCCATTTCATGAAAGGAATTCAAAGAAACACAGGAAAGTCAAGACCTGCAAATGAAACACTTCTTTATAAAATGCAAACAACAAATATGTCAAATTCCCATAACATATTCACACAAATAAAATGCTTAAAGCTGAATTGCTCTGTAGGTTAAAAATATAGAAATCAAATCAGGGCATCTATCTGAATTTAAAAATCTAACAGATTCCTCTGTCTACACAAATGAGGCCGATGGAGGAACCCCCTGCTGAGACATTTTGGTGGGTGCCACTGTCGGAATACATCAATAGCCGACTACAGCTGATTGGCTGCAGCCAGTATTTAATAACATTTTGCAACATGTCCCTTTGTCCCTTAGAAGTCAATGAATAAATATACTTCTGTTAAATGGGAATAACCACACACACACTGATTGTGATCTCCTTCATTAAAGTTTGTTACCTGCCTCTGTGCCCTGTACACTGGGCTGTGCCTGTGTACAAATTTCGGCAATGACAATATGAACTCCAGTGCATGCACAGGAGTGATGTCATCTTGGCTGGGCGAATGAGCCAATCCAGCCGCAGATGACAGCAGCCAGCGGGGAGCTCCAGGTCACCGCAGGGGTGGATAGAAGGTGAGTATAGTTCCGCTTTAACAGGGAGTTCTGAGTGGAAAAAGATAGATAAGGGAATAACAGTGAGCACCCGCAATAATACTATAGAGCAGAGAAAACTGTTTGATGAGATAGAATAGTGAATGAAAAATACGATCGTAAGAATAAAAATTATGGAGCAATTTAGGAGTTTAAAGTGATTCTAAAGCCTAAACATTTTTTTACCTTAATGCATTCCTTGCATTTAGGCATCAGAATCCACTCCCCCCCCCCCCCCCCACCTCTTTTACTTACTTGAGCCTTCATTGGATCCAGTGCACTTCTGCAGTTCTTCTCTCCCCTCACTTCCTGGTCTCTTGGGATTTGCTTAAGCAGCGGGAGCCATTGGCTCCCATTGCTGTCAAAGTCCGTAACAATGGAGTGGGGGCGAGGCTCGGGAGCAAGTGAGCACGAATGCCCCTATAGAAAGTGTCTTTCTATGAGGACACTCCCTGGAGGGGAGAAGCCAGAAGCGCTGGCAGGGGATCCGGGAAGGGGAGGTTTGGGGCCACTTTGTGCAGAGTAGGTAAGGTAAATTTAATGCTTTATAAAAACAACTAAGCTTTGCAATCATTTTAATGAACGGAGAATAATGAGATTTATGAGCCAAGACAGGGGGAAGGTTATTCTGGCATAGCTTGTGTAGCAATATTAAAATTGCACTAGTTCCTATTATTATAAATCACATAGTATATAAACAGAGTACAAAAAAAACACAGAGACCAACATAGAGATATAGAGAAAGAATAATTTGCTTTAAAAGGAACTTAAAGCGGTTTTAAACCTCAGACATGAAATATGTACAAAGTGTGTACTTGTCTCAATTAAGGGCACTAAGTATCATTTCTGTCTGCTGCTTCATTTCTCTGCTATCAGCATATATCACTTATGACAAGTTTTCCTGACACCAAGAGAAAAAAAGGTGACAGGGGAGGGATCTCTAGCTGATTGGCAGCCTCATCTTTGTTCCTGTGTATGGTTCCAATCAGCTCTCAGAGCTCTCCTTACTGAGCTCTGCAGTGTGTAATTTCAGCTTTCTGCTTCTTTTTTTTCTGAACACTCAGACAACCTTTACAAATTCTGGTTTTGAATAGATGTAGAAAAGGGAAGACTGCAGATAAACAGATACAACCTGTTTAGGAGGATTAACTTATCTCTGTGTATCACCTGAGGCCATTTACGTCACTGGGTATACGTGAGGGTTTGCAACCAAAAAGTAAAATTTTAGTCTGTAAGGTGCTAAACCCATCCACAGATTTTAGGAAGAGTATAGCCAAAGCTATTTTGGCTATATTTCTCATATGGAGTGCAGGAGTGCAGTTTGTTCTGAACCTACTGTAATCCATTTTCAGCTGTCAGCTGATGTCAGAGCCGTTCCAGGCTCTAAAAAAATCCTGACCATATGTTTGGGATCCGCCCAGAAGCTTGGATGGATTGCTGGCTCAGCCTCTAAGCAATATGCTGAGAGGCTAAGCCAGACCCTCTTGCCCCCTCCACAGCCCAGCACTCCAGTGAGCACTGGAGGGGCAGAGCAGAGAGTTGGAGACTGGCTGTCAGAGGCAATCTACTCACAGAATGCTGAAAACTAAGCGATCACTGCTCTTTGTTAACTCAGTTCTCAGTGCAGAGGTGGTAGTAGACAGATGCAGCATCAGATCGTTGCTGCATCCACCTAGGTGATTAAAAATGTATTTATTTTTTTCTAAATAACCCAGTACTTCACTTTTAAGTAATCCTAAGCACACATGACCTGGCCAGGGCTGATACGGAAAAAACATCTGTATTATTAACTAGGAATGAGCTGGGTTTGGTTCACTGAGGGTTTGACAAATCCTGCTTGAAGTTCGATGAACCCCATTGAAGTCTATAGAAACTGAATCCTGTTAGTAAATGTTTTTAAAGTTAATAAGCAAATTACTAAAGAAAAAATAAAAAGACTGGCACTGCCATGGGGGACATGTATCAATGTAAATCTTTTTTTTTAAATACCATACAGCGGGGAGAGAGCTCTCCTTTTTTTGTAAATTTGAAGGCAACATGGGAAATACACTAGTTCTTTAAATTTAATGCTTGGAAGATGCCTTTTAGCTGTATGTAGTGTTACAGAATAGTACAATTCTAATGATAGCAACAGCAACATTGTATTCTGGCATCAAATAATTTGCATGTGTAATTGATTTTTTTTATTTTTGCATTATTGCTTGGATTAAATAGCGCAGCAGCAACCCAGTCTGTTTCATTACAACTTGAAAAAAAAATACACACATCCTTAGACTACTTCAATACAGGGCACTTATAGCCCCTTCCTGACCAGGCCAATTTTTAGCTTTCAGTGCTGTCGCATTTTGAATGATAATTGTGTGGTCATGTAAAACTGTACCCAAACAAAATTTTTATAATTTTTTCCCTACAAATAGAGCTTTCATTTGGTGCCATTTGATCACCACTGGGTTTTTTTTATTTTTTGCTAAACAAATAAAAAAGACAAAAAATTTGGGGGAAAAAAGTGTTCTTCATTTCTGTTATAACATTTTGTAAATAAGTATGTTTTCTCCTTCACTGACGGGCATTGATAAAGCTGCACTGATGGGCACTGATCAGGCTGCACTGATGATGAGGCACTAATACGTGGCACTGATAGGTGGCACTGATATGCAGCACTGATGGACACTGATATGTGGCACTGATGGGCACTCATAGGTGGCACTGATGGGTACCCATATGCAGCACTGATGAGCACCCATACCGGGCACTGGTGGGCACCCATAGGTGGCACTGGTGGGCACTAATGGGTTGCACAGATGGGCAATGATGAGCACTGATGGGCGGCACCGAGGGCACTGATAGATGGCACTGATGAGGAGGCACTGACAGGCATTACTGATGAGCATTGATTCCCATCTCTAATGAGCACTGATTGGCATCCTTGATGGCCACTGAATTGCATCTCTGGTGGGCACGGGTGTGCATCCCTGGTGGGCATGGGTGGGAATCCCTGGTGGGCTCTAGGGGGCAGCCCTGGTGGGTCTGCACTAATTATGAGCGCAGACCCCCCCTGTTAGGAGAGTTGCTGATCGGCTCTCCTCTACCCACGCATTTCCAGCAAGAATAAAGGAAGAGCCAATAAACGCCACTTCCTGGTTACGATGTGAACAGCTGTGATTGGACACAGCTGATCACATGGTAAAGAGCCTATGACATAGGCTCTTTACCAAGATCGGAGATGCGGTGTGTCAGAGCGACACACCGAACCACCGAGCATTGCGCTGCACGCCCTCGTGGGCGCTCAAGAGCGGCTTATCCTGCTGGATGTCATATGACACCCAGTCAGGATAACTTAACCACTTTCCAGACATCATTCTGCTATATGGCGGGCAGGGAGTGGTTAAATAATGTGCTTGGCCGATGCCTATAAAGCTAAATGTGTTATGGCAGTGGTTCTCAACCCTGTCCTCAAATACCCCCAACAGGCCATGTTTGCAGGTTTTCCTTTATCTTGCACAGGTACTTTAAAACAGAGTCAATTGCTTGGCATTTTGGACAGCTATTTTATCTAAGAGAAATTCCTAAAACATGGCCTGTTGGGGGTACTTGAGGACAGGGTTGAGAACCACTCATTTATGGTACAGTTATTAAAAATTAGGAAAAAATACAGTGTGGATTTCTCCTTCATCCAGACCAGTGGTTCTCAACTCCTGTTCTCAGGACCCATTAACAGGCCAGATTTTAAGTATTACCTTGTAGAGATGCAGACTAGAATACTGCAATCACTGAGCAGCAAATGATATTACCTGTGATATATTTTAGTTATCTTGCAAACCTGGCTTGTTGGTGGGTCCTGAGGACAGGAGTTGAGAACCACTAATCCAAACCCTTTTTCCTGGAAATGCAGTCTGGTTGTCCAGAAAAATGAAGGCAGCGAGTGTGTGAACCACCCTTTCTGTACCAGACCAGTACACGTGCCTTTCATAATAGGGGTTCCTTGCAAAGGGTGGTAACTAAGCCTCCTCCCTCTTGCAAAGTACCCTTGTCCTAGTGTTGAAGGGCAAGGGTCTCTCTCTCTTCCCAGTGGAATCTGAAAAACCCTTTTTAATGAGGGGTACTCAAATAGCCACCCCCTCTTTGGGGAATGAGTACAGGGGTACATAAATTCCTTTTACTAATTTCCGCCTACAGGTAACAGTAAATAAACACACACGCACTGCTTTAGGATTAAGCACTTTGTGCAAAACCTGTCAAGGACGTCTGTATACCTGCTCATATCTGTCTTTACAATAAATGTATACTCAAGAAAAACAAGCAAGAGAATGAATTAATTTTACTCTACTGGAATTTTGTTGCGTATACTAGGACAAGGCAAGGTCTGAAAGCCTGGGTCCTTGAAAAGTGAGATATGTAAAGTATGTAAAGTGAGATTCGTAAAGAGTGAAATATGTACACTCCATTTTGGAATTGTTAAATTATTTGTTGATTTTCTTGTTTTTTGTGTGATGTATAACAATACAATTCTGAGTATATGGTTCTTGGTTCTTTTAGAAGTGATATATTATTATTAATATTGCCAACAGTACTTGTGTATTCCTGTTGAGAGAGGGAAATTCTCTCCTATTTGTACAGCGTCTATTTGTGAGGTGGACCTGACATTCACCAGGCATTCATTGTTTTTGAATCTTCCTAGTGCATCTGTTTTAATTGAATGATTTACTTGCCAACTTGCCACCAGTGAGTGCCTAGTGGGAGTCACGTTCACTATTTTATAAATATGACCCATTTGGGTATTTGCTTTGTAAAGCTGCACAGGTAGCATAATAGGGGTGCAACAGTCTGTCGTGTGAGTTTTTTGTGTTCACTTTCTGGGGATTCTAAACTTCAGCTGCAGAGAGGAAACTTGGGGTGAAAGGTGCCATTTTTACATTCTGTGGATGGCAGATTGAATTGTATAAACATTCTCCTCTGTGATACTTGTTGCATGGGTTTGCTGGTGTGTCATGGGGAGGGATGAATGCTAAGACTATTCCTTATACAGTGGAACTAAAGGAATTCATAAATAGCATGTGTAGCAGATACACTATATTACCAAAAGTATTGGGACACCATTCTTCCAGAAGAGCATTTGTGAGGTCAGGCACTGATGTGGCCTGGCTCGCAGTCTCCACTCTAATTTATTCCAAAGATGTTCTATCAAGTTGAGGTCAGGACTCTGTGCATGCCAGTCAAGTTCCTCTACCCCAAACTTGCTTATCCATGTCTTTATGGACCTTGCTTCATGCACTGGTGAGCAGTCATGTTGGAACACGAAGGGGCCATCCCCAAACTGTTCCCACAAAGTTGGGAGCATGAAATTGTCCAAAATGTCTTGGTATGCTGACGCCTTAAGAGTTCTCATCACTGGAACTAAGGGAATAAGCCCAACCCCTGAAAAACAACCCCACACCATAATCCCCCCTCCATCAAATGATTTGGACATATCCCCACATATCCTTGACCACTTGTGCCCAGTAAGACTAGAATGCACACTCACCAGGCCCAAATGACCTCACCTTACAAAGGGTCAATCTGCGTTTCGGTTTATCCAGGACATGCTCTATTTATGACTTTATGACATTTTTTGAGGTCCTTAAGATGTCCTTAAGCTAATGAAGTAATATAAAAAAGAGTAGTTCATAGTGTAGTATTTAGTTACTCATAAAACAATAACAAAGATTAAAAGTGCAACTAACATTTTACAGTGCCTCAGAACTGGAACCAGTGTATATGCCATATTTGGTAAATTGCACATCGAAGTGTTTGAGCCGTCACTTCCAGATTGCAACTGAGGCTTGGAATGCACAACAATCTGAGCAAGGCATGCGGGGACTGGATTAAGCCTCTTAAGCTGTATACACAAGTGCCATTTCTGAGGCATTATAAAATGTAAGTTGCATTTTTAAACGTTGTTATCGTTTTACGAGTAATGAAATACTACACTATGAACTACTCTTCTGCCATTTTTTACATTACTTTGTGAGCTTAAGGACATCTTAAGGACTTCAAAAATCATGGTGATGCCATAAAGAGAACCTGTCCTGCCAAAAATGCATACTGGGGAGGGTCATTTGGGTTTGGTGAGTGTGCATTCTAGCCTTACTGAGCAGAAGTGGTGAAGATATGTGGATATAACACCAAGGACTTGTTCCCTATATTATTTAATGGTGCTTGGGGTCTGCACACCCTAAAGACTATTCTTATTTCTCTATCTTGTTTGGTACATTTTACTATATGATTACATTATGGGACTTTGATTTATTTATTTGCAAGCACCGTACCTTTGCCTCTGGCTCTAATCAGGTGCTTAAAAAAAAAAAAAATAACGCCCCTGTAATTCATGCGCCTGATGTCCTGGAAGGGGTCGGATGCATGAATAGGGGGTGGTGGCGGCGATGGAAAGGGGAGGCGGCGCCCCTGCGCCCTTAATGGACGGGCCGCCCCTGCTGGAATATAACAATGATGTGCAGCTCACACTGGAGTAAGTGTATGTAGACAGAAAGTGGTCAATAGAGACTGAAGGGGATCAGCAGCCTTGAGATGCAAATAGGTATGAAGAAAAAGTATAACTTTTTTTATGGGTAAAAAAATCCTAAAGTAACACTAAACTCTGGTTTAAATAAATCTTTTAAATTATGTATTATCTCAAAAAGTGCCTTTGTATTGCTTTCAGCCTCATCTAAATCTCCAAATTCCATTTCTTATCTTTTTTTTTTTTTTTTGCTGCTTACTGTTAGAAGTTGGCTACATTTGTTATCCATGGTCCCACTGTATGTAAGAATATAACCACCCTCTCTTGCTCACTCCTGAGATGGACTAGTAGCTGTGGTTTATGGGATTTATAGCATGCATACAGCAGGGCACATGACTGCAACTAACATGCACTGCTCATTCCAAATGGAAGTGAGTGGGAAAAAAGATTTCATAAGCTCAGAGAAGACATTGCAAGGCAGAAAAACATAGTATGAAATAAAGAAAAAAAAATTATTACATTATGTAGTGAATATATCTGGCTTTTTTTGGTGAATACAACTATTAAGTGTCAATTTAATTGTTTATTATTTCACAGTGCTTTGTTGTCATCCAGTTTGGGGTTAGATCCACTTTAATGTACGTAGTACATTGAGGATAATAATAAGAATACTTTATTTGTCATGTCTTCTTTGAGGACAAATATTATATCCAGTCAATCTGTAATACTTAATTTAAATTCTGATAATCAAAGAAATATATTTGCAATTAGGGTGAACAAATGCCTCTTGTAACACTTTTATTTTCAAGTCACGACAAAAAAGGATTTGTGGAAGAGTGATGCAAACAGATCAAAAGGAAAACAAGACTGTATCATTCACTACTCAGTACGACTAATTGAGATTCTAATTTGCCTTAGCACAAAGATTCTGTTTGTTTTCATGCTTTGAGACTTTAAAGGCAGAAAGAAACAATCACCCCTTTAAATTTACTTACTGACTAGAAAATTTGCCTGATAAAGTTGTACTTTTTTATATAAAAAAAAATCTTTTAAAGTGATACTAAAGTCTCAGTTTTTTCATTTGAAAATAACAAACATGTTATACTTACTTGCTCTGTGCAGTGGTTTTGCAGAGAGCAGCCCAGATCCTTCTCTTCTTGGGTCCCTCACTGGCAAATAGCTTGCTATGGGAGCAGCCAAGCCGCTGCTCTGTGTGTCTATTCAGACATGGAGCTGCGGTTCAGCCCCACCCCCTTTCTCTCCTCATAGGGTCACTGACTTTGATTGACAGCAGCGGGAGCCAATGGCACTGCACTGCTGTCTCAACCAATCAGGAGGGAGAGTCCCAGGCAGGCGAGACGCTCCTGCAACATCACTGGATCAAGATCGAGGGCTCAGGTAAGTATGAGGGGGGCCGATGCACATAGAAGTTTTTTTTATCTTAATGCATAGAATGCATAGAATGCATTAAGATAAAAAAAACCTTCTGCCTTTACAACTCTTTTAAGTTAAACATTTTGTTTAGTTATATTCGTTATGTTAGAATGATTTGTTTTTGTAATTAGTAATTAGTCATTTGTTTTGTTTTCATTTGTTTAGTTTTTTTTGGTTTTCAAATCGAATTTGATTCAAATTGAATATTTAAAATTTTGTTAGGTACTGCTTGTTCATAGACTGTTTAAATATTTGTGATTTTATCACATAAAAATAAGTTATTACAACATGAAAGCCTCCATTATGGGCTTTAATTACTTCATTAAAATTAGTACCGTATATACTCGAGTATAAGACGAGGGTGAGAAATGCACAGCTACTGTAAGTGGTAAAGAGGGTCAACAATGCCCATTTGCCGCATCACTGTGCCCATTTGCATGCCTCACTGTGCCCATTTGCAGCCATAGGTCCCCTGAACTTCAAACTCGGTAGTTAAGGGTTTCTAGATGCCCCCTAGCTGCAGCCAAAATTTGGGGTCTCTGAACCCAAAGGGTCCCGAAATGACATTGCTGCAGATGGACACAGTTGACCAAATTTGGGGCCCCGTATCTTGGGGCCACTTAGTGCTAAGAACCCCAAATTTGGTGTGCAAACCCAGTGGAACTAGCACCATAAAATTTCCAAAGCTGGGGTTACTAGCTCCAAGTGGCCCTGAGATACAGGGCCCCAAAATCAGTTCAGAAAATGTCAAGCACTTTTCTGCAGCAGAAAATGACATTTTCCGAACCAGTTTTGGGGCCCCGTATCTCAGGGCCACTTGGTGCTAGGAACCCCAGCTTTGGATATGTTATGGTACCAGTTCCACTGGGTTCGCACACCAAATATGGGGTTCCTAGCACCAAGTGGCCCTGAGATATGGGGCCCCAAAGTCGGTTCAGAAAATGTCAAGCACTTTTCTGCAGCAGAGAATGACATTTTCCGAACCGATTTTGGGGCCCCGTATCTCGGGGCCACTTAGCGCTAGGAACTTCAGCTTTGGATACCAAGTGGCCCTGAGATACGGGGCCCCAAAGTCGGTTCGGAAAATGACATTTTTTGCTGCAGAAAAGTGCTTGACTGGAGTATAAGTCGAGGGGGGCACTTTCAGCACAAAAAAATGTGCTGAAAAATTCGACTTATACTCAAGTATATACGGTATACTATACAATACCATTTAAGACTATCCAATGAGTTAAATACTGATAATCATAATGGATTGGATATGTACTGTACAATAGATTCCCATTTTATATTTGGTACAATTTATGCACAGTAGATCCGTTCCACTGCATTTAAAGGCAGCTCGCCTTCTCATCATCAAGTAATGTAATCTATGAAAGTAAAGATGGCAATTTTACTAGGTAAGTTAGTGCAAGAGCTAAGATGCCAATGGCACCGCACTGCTGTCTCAGCCAATTAGGAGGGAGAGTCCCAGGCAGGCAAGACTATCCTGCCACATCGCTGGATCGATATTGAGGGCTCAGGTAAGTATTAGGGGGCTGATGCACACATAAGGTTTTTTATCTTAATGCATAGAATACATTAAGATAAAAAACCTTCTGGCTTTACAATCACTTTAAGGAGATTTGTCTTAAAGTGTTACTAAACCCACAACAGTAAAATCAGTCTGTATATGCAGTAAAGCATGCTTGTTATACCCACTGTGGAACCTAGGGGGTTAATGTGTGTAAAAAGATTGTTTGATCCTGTCTTCTCTGATCATGCCCTTCTTTTACTGTCCCCAATCCCCAATCCATCTGTTGATACCACAGAGCCCTAGAAGGCACTCTGCACATGCTCAGTTTGGTGTGTATTGCTAGAGAGTTTTTTGGGGGTGTTTTTGGGCAGGGTGCATGTGATTGGCACAGGGCCAATCAGCACTGTCCAGAAAGAAATGTAGGGGTCATGCAGCCTCATAGGACAGCCAGAGGAGAACGAAGACTCCTCCTATGCTTTAACCAGTGCTCGGTTGGACACTGATAGAAGTCACACAACTGCTATATACTGCTGATGATAAAAGGTATTTAGCTATTTATATTTACTGAAATAATTACTACTTTTGCCTACAACAAACTAATGACATCACCTTTGTCTAGGCAAAATCACTTGACTGGAGCTTTAAGTGACCTTGCCTCTAAAATCAAGCTATGAAAAGGTCTCCCTGAGCCAACAAAAACCTTTGTAATGAAGACAACTCGGCAGCTAAAGTCTGCTTAGAAATTAACACCTCTGGAAGTGTATATCTCCTGTGGTCTGATCCACCAGCCTTTAAGTTACTACTGTGCCTTGTAGTGGCCCAGGTTCAGCAGGAGTAACTAGTGAGCGCAGGGAGGAACTGATAAAGGAAAACTAGCAGGCTGTAATATAGTATACATTTTTTGTCTTTGGGTCTAGTTGTACCTTACACACTTTTTTTAATATTAAAAAGAAACTGTAGTCTGCTCACATAATTTGTAATGAAAACATCTTTGCCATTCTGAAGCTTCCCTCCAACCACTTTGCATATTATTTTATATATACTGTGATGCTGATGCTTAATTCACACAGAGGCACACCTCCAGCTCTGCAGCCCTCATTGGCCCTCTTATGACTCGTGCTCCCCTATGTTTCTGGTAAACTTTCATAAGAGTGAGAGAGAGAGCTGTGCATGATGTCATAAACCTAGGCTTTTTACCAGACAAGAAACAGGAAGTGGGCTGTATAAGGAATTTACTGACAGAAAAAAATGTTTTACTATCCAGAGTTAAAACAACAAGGGCAGAAGATTTAATGGAAAGTTGAAAAAATAACTGAAAAAGGTAGAGCTTTCCATTGCCAAATTTAGAGAGAGTCAAAAGATAAAGCTACCAGAAGGGGTTATGTGGATTTAGCAAACCGAAAAGTACAAGATAGATGCCAGAATGAAAATCAAAGTCCATTGACAGGTAGGCTATGATCCTTGATTTTAAATTATAACCAAAGGCATTTTTTTTAGTTTTGGATAGAGTTGTGAGGAGTTAGAACCACAACATGTTTTTATTGCTGTCCTTTTTCAGGGTAATTCACTTTCTGTAATTATCTTAACCACCATTGTCAATGGAAATGAAAGTGAGAAATAATTCAAAATTTTGAGTTGCCACCAGGACAGAAGTAGGGATATCTTTCAATATGAACACTTCCAATAGGGACAATGGTCTTAAAAAAGAGATATAACTTACAGTTGAAATATATCCTATCACTAGAAAGTCTACAGGACAGGAAGTGAAGGAAAATCACAACTGGAAAAAAACTGAAAGTGGATTAACCCTTCCCTACACTATCCAAAATAAAAATAAAAATTTCAAATCCAAAGAACTCTAGAAAATGTAGATCGATCGATCAGGTGAAAAGATTATAGTGTGAAAATTGCACCCAACTCTGTCTCTTGCCACCCAATCTGCAGCTTTAAATTTCTACCCTAGCTTATTTTATAGTGCCTACAATCTGTTCTTCCATCTAAAGATGGGGAAATCTCTAACACCCAGCGAGCTAGGACACAATATTAGAAGGAATTTGGTATTGGGAGGATAGAGTGCACAAAAGACGCTACATTTAATGCAGGATTTTCTCTCTCATAAAATAAATAATTCCAAATGATCAACAACTGCATTTGCCAACAAAATGCTTCTGACTTGCCTTCTCTAAGGCAAACCCCTTTTGTTATAAATATTGTTAATCATTTTTCAGTATGTACTGTATAGTTTTTAAAATAAAAATTAAGTATTGTGTATTAACACCAATAAATTTGATGCAGACAGTACACAGAACAGTTTCTTTGAATTAGAGACCAACTTAGGTATTTCAGAGTGACACATTATGGGGTTGATTTACTAAAACTGGAGAGTGAAAAATCTGGTGCAGCTCTGCATAGAAACCGATCAGCTTCCAGGTTTTTTTGTAAAGGTTAATTGAACAGGCTGAAGTTTGAAGCTGATTGGCTACCATGCACAGCTGCATCAGATTTAACACGCTCTGGTTTTAATAAATCAAGCGCAGTATTTCTAAATTTGTTTGGATTTAAACTGCCTTTATTTAAGAAATTCCTAAGAATTGTTGCCACTCGTATTTCAGAATACCCCTATTGTTTTTTCTTGATTATTTTCCTTTAAAAAATAAAAAAAATAGGCTCCAACTTTATCTGGGGAGAGAAGATTTCACATCTCACATTGCTTTGTGCAAACCACATCTGACTTGGGTGACCATAGAAAAATGATTTAGTTATACCCTTAATATCTTCCTGCAGCACCAATAAGAAAATAGATATTAGGACATCTATAAATCACCTTCTTATTAATCTTTCTCAGTTGCTTAAAAATCTATTTACATATTCCTTCCCTAAAGATAACGACCAATCCTGATTGCCTTACAGACAGTGTTGTTTAATTTCATCATGTTTGATTGACAGAAAGACAACTGGGAATATTACAAGTTTCAAACCATTTTAATTTTTGTGCTTTTCACTAGCAGAGTAAAAGAAGCATGTGTGACCAGGTGCTTGGCTAATAATGGAGAGTGAGAGAAACACTGGCTGTAGCTGCTCTCTGTAGCTGCTGCCCTGCCGTGCTGAACTAGTTAACAACTATATCAGCAAGAGGAGGGAGCGGCTGAGCAGGAAAAGTTCAATTGACTGACCCAGGCAGCCCTGCACTGTGGGAACTGTAGTCCAGAAGAGAGGGACTATAATCAAGAGCTTTTGAACTGCATTTCCAAGAGAGAGATTGCCAGGAGGAGGGGAAAGAGCTGCATTTTTTTTTCAGGCTGTACAGGACACAACTTCTATTTGCTGTGAGGAGGACCAGCGAGTGCACATTGTTGCTCAGTGTGCACCACCACTGTTGCGTGTGAGAAGAGCAGAGAGTGGACAAATCACTGTGTGTTACCGGACAGTGAGCTGCAATATCACTGGTACTGGTGAGCTGCAATATCACTGGTACTGGTGAGCTGCTGCTGTGGGGATTTACGGTCTGCTGCTAGAGAGATTGAGCCTTTTAGGAACGGACCATACAGCCATTCAGTAGCCCTACTGCTGACTGCAGGCTTGACTGGGACTATTCTCATTGAATATAAGTTAATCCCAGTCCAGTGGTACAGAACTGTATTCTAAGTTACCTTGGCATAATGATTATACTGTCTAAAAAACTGTATCTGAACCTACCTTCTGTTAATTTATGCTCAAACCACCATTTATTCTAATCCTTACCAATACATTGAGTACATTGGGGCCCCTCTTTCCTGTTTTGACAAGCAAGAATGACCAGCCATTGGGAGACTCTATGCCACTGTGTCTTTCCTCTTTTTAGCTTTTGTGGATGCCTTAATGTACTTGCAAAGTGATTATGCTTTAAGTAGAGCTATGTTTATGCCACTCTGTATGACTATTCTAGTAATGTTTGTTAGGTCTGTTTGGCTGACTGCTTTGCATTTAAATTTCATAGATACTGTACTCCCTGTGAAAACCCCTGATGAAGGAGACAGCAATTTATCTCTGAGACGTTGGGTTAAGGAAGTTGTATCATTTCTCTTTGCATTATTTTTTTACAATTTTGTGCATCCATGGTTATGTACTATATATGTGTATTGTTTTATTTATGTTACTCCAATAAATATTTTCTATTTTTCTACTTTTTGTCCATGTGGTAGTGCCTTTAAAGCCCCACCCCTAGGGGGTTCCTCTCTTTCCATGTTTCAATTGGGATGTGGCACACCTCTTTAAGTGGTTTCCATTAGTTAACCTTTCTCACAATGGAGATGGCATGTTCAGGGTGATGTGCAGTGTTAGTTATCCGCCATGCATAGCGTTTTGTATTTAGGTCAAAAAGTTAAATTTTGGTCTCATCTGACCAGAGCACCTTTTTCCACATGTTTGCTGTGTCCCCCACATGGCTTCTCACAAACTGCAAACAGGACTTCTTATGGCTTTCTTTCAACAAAGGCTTTCTACTTGCCACTTTTACATAATGGCCAGATTTGTGGAGTGCACAACTAAAAGTTGTCCTGTGGACAGATTCTCCCACCTGAGCTGTGTATGTCTGCAGCTCCTCCTGAGTTACCATGGGCCTCTTGGCTGCTTCTCTAATGAATGCTCTCCTTGCCTGGCCTGTTAGTTTAGGTGGACGGCCATGTCTTGGTAGGTTTGCAGTTGTGCCATACTATTTCCATTTTCAGATGATGGATTGGACAGTGCTCCGTGAAATGTTCAAAGCTTGGGATATTTTTTTATAACCTAACCCTGCTTTAAACTCCACAACATTATTCCTGACCTGTCTGGTGTGTCCCTTGGCCTTCATAATGCTGTTTGCTCACTAAGGCTCTCTAACAAACCTCTGAGGGCTTCACAGAACTGCTGTATTTATACTGAAATTAAATTACACACAGGTAAACTATATTTAGTAATTAGGTGGCTTCTGAAGGCAATTAGTTCTACTAGATTTTAGTTAGGGGTATCAGAGTAAAGGGGGCTGAATACAAATGCACACCACACTTTTCACATATTTATTTGTAAAAAAAATTGTAAACAATTTATCATTTTCCTTCCACTTCACAATTATGTGCCACTTTGTGTTGGTCTATTACATAAAATCATAATAAAATAAATTTACGATTTTGGTTGTAACGTGACAAAATGTGGAGAATTTCAAGGGGTGTGAATACTTTTTCAAGACACTGTATAAATCAATTAAAGCCCATCTCCCCATGTAGAAGGTGGGAGGAAGAGCTAAATATTCTACTTCTTGTTTAAGGTTTATATTTACTTAAGTTTTTAGCATGGAGAAATAATGAGCAATAGAATTTTATGATATTAGCTGCTAAATATTTAGTGCGTTCAACAGAATGTAGGTCTATTGGTGGTGTTTTTTATTTATTTCACACTCTGCGTTCATAAATCAAAGCAAGACGATTGTTTTGACAATGTCATGACATGGCACTAATTCTAGGATTTCCAAAACCTAAGACAACTCAGAGCCTAAAGAATTGGATATTTTAGATGACTATTTATTTTGAAAGGTAAGAACTGCCTAGATAACAAGGCCCTTGAAAAGCGTACTCTTTTCTTTTAATGTTTAAAAAATGTGTTAGTAATAATGAGAAGTGATGGGGCTGGCAGGAATTACAATTTGTCAGTGCGTTCTGCACTGCTTGGTGACTGTCAAGGATTGTTTTTACACTGGTACTTCTGTACTTACTGGTTTTGTCTTTTTTTTTTTTTTTAAGTGCACAAAGAGAGGAAAATGAAGTGAAAATGTATTTTCTAGCAGATCAACTAATATGCTTATTTAATTTGTTTTATGGTTTTAGATAGGCAACATTGTTTTTACATTATTACATTGTTCTGACATTTAAAAAAAAAGCATCTGCAACACCTCCAGGAAAAAAAAGATATCAATCAATATCAATCTGGCACACCAATCATATCAGCTGGCAGTATCCCCAAAATTATTTGGTGGAAACAAGTTACAATTCACAGGTGATATCAGTTCATTTGTTGAAATCAGACAAATATACCCTCTGTATACAAATGACTGTAAAGGGACCGTCCCCTCTCAATAGGCATATTAATCATAAAAAATACATTGAGCCCAATTTACTTTGAAAATATTCTGTAAAATAGGTGGCCATGACATTATGAAACTTTACTCAAAGCTACATTGTCTACATCACAAAGAAACGCTGTTGGGTGCAACCAAGGAACCATGCACAAAGAGATATAAATACATTGTCACAAAGACGTGAAAATGCAAAGATCTGGGTTGTCATTGGATCAATAGGTGATGAAAAATCCTCCCATGGGGACACCTGTTTCTATGACAGCTCTCTAAGGTAGGACTTTCATTCACTTTGGAGATATTTCTTTTTATTTTCTGTTGGGGCTGCAGGACAGGAAATTAAGGAAAATCTCCCCAGGGGGACGTAGACAACAATTTGATAAGGGCTTTAACTCTATTTAAAACAAAGAAAAAGGCTTCAGATTTATGTCTATGGGATGAATAAGGTTGTTTGGTGCTTTATAAGGCCCCATGCACACTAGACACACACAAAACACTGAAAAAACGCTGGATTGAAACACTAATATTTAGCTTTTTTCTTCAGCGTTTTTCAGTGTTTAGGAACATTTTCACCAGTGTTTAGGAGCAGTAGCATTTTTGGTAAAGATCGAGCGACTGCCAGTATCCTTAACAGCCAGTAAATAGCTGGTTGTTAAAGACCGGGCCAGGAAGCCGGCCGCAGCATCCTTAACAGATGACTCATCAGCTTGCACAGGGTTTCCTGCTGACAGCTGAATGTACTGTAAATACAGTAAAGCCTTGAGAGTAAAGTTTGAGAGTAACTTGGTTTGAGAGCATTTTGCAAGACAAGCAACATTTTTTAATACATTTTGACTTGATAAACAAGCAATGTCTTGATATACAAGTAGCAATGTCTTGATATACAAGTAGCATCATGTCACAACTGAGTATAAAAGAGAAGAGAGGTGCCTCTAAGTGTAGCAATATGGTTACATGAAGGTACAACATTTAGCAACTCACATGGTTGCTGATTAAAACAGGCATATCCTAGTATGCAAGCATCCAGGGTAAAGCTGTCCACATAGACCATCCTCCGCACCGCCACCTACGTCATCCCTTCCACGCTGCGCTCCATGATCGCTTCAAGTCTCTACTGCAGCGTAGTCTTCCCAGTCACGAATGCCGACTGACAGCGGTGCAGAGGGTGTCTATGTGGACTGTTTTACCCCGGAAGCCTGCATACTCAGATGTGTCTATTTTAATCATCAGCCGTGTGAGTTTCTAAATGTTGTACCTTCAATAAATGTATCCATATTACTACATTTAGAGGCGCCTCTCTTCTCTTTTTATACTCTGTAGCTCCTGCTGGATTTTGCCTCTAATCCCCCTGTGGAGGCTGCCATTTGTGAATGGACATTTTATGGTTACAGAACCCAGTGGCAGCCCATAGGGGGCGCCTGGGCGCCGCCCTCCCCCCCTCCTGTAGTCAAAAAAAAAAAAAAAATGAAAAAAAAAAAAAAAAAAATTTTTAAAACAGCCCCTTTAAGAACAAAACGAAAAAAAAAAAAAAGTCCTTTTACAAAGTGCACTGTGGCGCCGGACGCAATGCACTATGGGAAGCGCCACGTCAATGTAATCACGAGATTGCAGACGTGGCGCTTCATTGTGGCGCAAACGAAAATGCCGATCAGCTTCCGCCCGTAGAATCAGTGTGATTCTATGGGCGGGAGCATTGCTTTTCAAATCTTGAGGTCACTTCCGGCTTTCGTGAAACAGGCGAAAGCAGGAAGTGACGTCGGCAGCTCCGTTCTTAGGCCGAGCGGAGCTGCAGGAGGAAGGTAAGAGCAGTATGACGAGGGACGGGTTTCAGTCTGGCAAGGAGGGTGAGCTCCAGCACAGCACAGCTGCACCTGTATCTGTCCCTCTCTTCCCCATTCCCCCCCCTCCTGTCTCACTAACACACGGACTCTTCCTATACACAGACGGAGGGGGAGGGGGAGGGGGAGAAGAATGGACACACACAGGACGTGCTGATCTGAATCTGAATATGACACTTGCAGGGGAAGGGGGGCACGTTATCAAAGAAAGATAATCACAGTGATTTGGGGGGTTGGGAGAGGATGCTGGATGTGCTAGGGGCCACTTTGGGAGCAGAGAGGATTTGTGCTAGAAGGGGGGTTGAATATAAAATTAGACCCCCCCAGCACAAATCCTCTCTGCTCCCAAAGTGGCCCCTAGCACATAAAGCATCCTCTCCCAGCCCCCCAAATCACTGTGATTATCTTTCTTTGATAACGTGCCCCCCTTCCCCTGCAAGTGTCATATTCAGATTCAGATCAGCACGTCCTGTGTGTGTCCATTCTCCTCCCCCTCCCCCTCCCCCTCTGTCTGTGTATGTCTGCTGCTGCATATTGTTATCCTTGGGAAATTGTGATACACTGGGACTTCCTGATGCTGGATCACCTGCTTCATATATCCATGATATGCTTCTTCCTATTCTTGATCCTGTAAGTGTTTTTAATCCTTCTTGGGGATATTTAAAGTTTTTATTTCTGCACTTAGAGGCGCCTTTTTTTCTTTTTTTCTTTTATCTGTTTTCAGGTAGTTAGTGTAGTGTGCAGTCAGTCAGTGTAGTATATATAATACAGTTCAGAGTATATAGTGCAGTTAGTGTAGTATATATAATACAGTTCAGAGTATAAAGCGCAGTCCGTATAGTATATATACTACAGTTTAGAGTATATAGTGCAGTTCGTATAGTATATATAATACAGTTCAGAGTATAAAGTTCAGTCTGTAAAGTATATATAATACAGTTCAGAGTATATAGTGCAGTCCGTGTAGTATATTTAATACAATTCAGCGAACTTAGTGTAGTCCGTATAGTATATATAATACAGTTCAGAGTATATAGTGCAGTCCGTATAGTATATATAATACAGTTCAGCGTATAAAGTGCAGTCTGTAAAGTATATATAATACAGTTCAGAGTATATAGTGCAGTCCGTGTAGTATATATAATACAGTTCAGAGTATATAGTGCAGTCCGTGTAGTATATCTCATACAGTTTAGAGTATATAGTGCAGTCTGTGTAGTGTATATATAATACAGTTCAGAGTATATAGTGCAGTCCTTGTAGTATATATAATACAGTTCAGAGTATATAGTACAGTCCGTGTAGTATATATAATACAGTTCATAGTATATAGTGCAGTTAGTGTAGTATATATAATACAGTTCAGAGTATAAAGTGCAGTCCGTATAGTATATATACTACAGTTTAGAGTATATAGTGCAGTTCGTATAGTATATATAATACAGTTCAGAGTATAAAGTTCAGTCTGTAAAGTATATATAATACAGTTCAGAGTATATAGTGCAGTCTGTGTAGTATATTTAATACAATTCAGCGAACTTAGTGTAGTCCGTATAGTATATATAATACAGTTCAGAGTATATAGTGCAGTCCGTATAGTATATATACTACAGTTTAGAGTATAAAGTGCAGTTCGTATAGTATATATAATACAGTTCAGCGTATAAAGTGCAGTCTGTAAAGTATATATAATACAGTTCAGAGTATATAGTGCAGTCCGTGTAGTATATATAATACAGTTCAGAGTATATAGTGCAGTCCGTGTAGTATATCTGATACAGTTTAGAGTATATAGTGCAGTCTGTGTAGTGTATATATAATACAGTTCAGAGTATATAGTGCAGTCCTTGTAGTATATATAATACAGTTCAGAGTATATAGTACAGTCCGTGTAGTATATATAATACAGTTCAGAGTATATAGTGCAGTCCATGTAGTATATATAATACAGTTCAGAGTATATAGTACAGTCCGTGTAGTATATATAATACAGTGCAGAGTATATAGTGCAGTCCATATAGTATATATAATACAGTTCAGAGAATATAGTGCAGTCCGTACAGTATATATAATACAGTTCTGGGAATATAGTGCAGTCAGTATAGTATATATAATACAGTTCAGAGTATATAGTACAGTCAGTGTAGTATTTATAATACAGTTCATTACTACACTAAAAAGGTGCCCACAGTCCCTGCCTGCAGATAGCAGTTGCTAAGGCCTGGCTGAGCCAGTGTCAGGCCTAACTATGTGATGCTAGCTGTGCCTGGGAGCTCAAGCAAGTAGAGTTCTGAAGGAGCTGAGGAGTAATGATCTGCAGTAAGAGTTGTGCTGGAGGAAGAGAGATATGTATATACTGGAGTGTATATAAGTTGTTCCAATTCTTTGTTCTAAAAGTCATCTTAATTGCTTGTTCTAAAATTCACTGGTCATCCCATACTTCCTATACCCCATCCAAGTTCAATCCCCTCAAGAAACAAAAACTAATGGACTGTTCATTGCATAATTGATAAGAATCGAAATCGCAATAATCATGATTGATGGAATAAATGCAGAAGGATAACATACATCCAATACAAATTGATACATGATACTGGAAATGTAAAATTAAAAAAAATTACAAGATTCATCATAAAAACCGGCTTGTCTTGGCACCCTTCATCAGGGTCTCTACGCGTTTCATGGACTGTAGCCAATCATCAGGAGTGAAAGATGCAAGACTATACTGAAAGATGAAAATAAATGTATAACTATTAATGTATGGTTCCCTCTAGAAAGGGGGAACATACAAACAAGCAACAGATAGCTAGTCAGTCACTTATGAATCAACTCAGATGCTGTATCCAGCTTCTGAATGGGGATACAGTGGATCCGAGCAGTCTATTGAAGTGGTTAAGTGGAAAAGGAACTGGTATGGATTTTGGGGGGGACCCCACGCCATTTTTTTTGTTAATTTTGGCGTGGCGTTCCCCTTAATATCCATACCAGACCCGAAGGGCATGGTATGGACTGGGGGGGGCCCTACGCTGTTCTTTTCCTTTTCATTTTTCATCTATATTACCGGGAACCGGCAATACATTACACCTGCGAGCAAGTTTGAATGAATCTTGAATCATGACCCCCCAGGCATGATATTTAAAGGAATATTTCTTTTTTATTGTTTTACTTTAAGCATTATTAAAATCACTGCTCCTGAAAAAAACTGTTGTTTTAAAAACTTTTTTTGCATTGATACATGTTCCCCAGGGCAGTGCCCGGGTCCCCATACACTTTTCATGGCAATGACTTGCATATAAGCCTTTAAAATGAGGACTTTTGATTTTTCATGTTTGTGTCCCATAGACTATAACAGGGTTTGCATGTTCGCTAGAACTTTTTGCCTGTTCCAGGTGTTCTGGTGGAACCGAGGGGTGTTCGGCCCATCCCTAATGAAGATATGCAAAGTGTAGGGTAGCACTCTACCATACTCTACCACAATCTATGCAAATATAACTATAAAAAATTGAAAAGTCCATATACACAAAAATATCCATAAATACAGCCCCCCCAACGAGTGATAAATAACAGCATCTTCTTATGTTTTAAAGAACCTTTACAACGTATACATCTAAATTACAGAAAGACAACCCTTCACCTACTGTATAGCTGCTCACCAATTGCAATTAAATTATAGACAGGTCAAACTATGCAGATTCCCCTACTCCCTGGCAGGGGCAGATAATTTTCCAATCCTTAGTGATGGTGTGGTATGCTATAAAACTCCCAGTGTATCATTTATGTTGCAGTTTAAAACTTCCTTTAGGTCTAGATAATCTCAAACAGAATGACGAATACAACTCACATTAGCTGAGTGTATCATTAGCACTATTGGAATTTGTGCACATTGGATCAATAAAAATGTGCCTGCCTCTTCAACTGCAAAATAAGCACAAACATGGACACTCCATCACTGGTTTATGGGAGCAACAGGCTGCATGTCTACTAATCTAACTAGCCTAATGACATATAGGTCATTAGCCATAGGTGTTTAGACTTACAACTCATTGGGAGCATTACTTATGGTCTTTTTTTTACATTTATTATATATATTTAATTTTTATCAAATAACAAAATGGAAAATAAATGAACAGAAGAGAAATCCAATGCCTTCAAAACAGCACCAATACTTCTAGGTACTGTACACTGTCTTTCACACAGTTTTTGAAGTAACTCGGCAGTTAGGTTGCTCTAAACATCTTGGAGAACTAGCCATAGATTTTTTGTCGATGTAAGCTGCCTCAAATCCGCCGGTCTCTTCATGTAATCCCAGACAGACTCAATGATGTTGAGATCAGGGCTCTGCTGGGGCCAAACCATCACTTCCAGGACTCCTTGTTTTTCTTTACACTAAAGATAGTTTCTAATGACATTGGCTGTATGTTTGGGGTCGTTTTGCTGCTGCAAAATACATTTGGGGTCATTCACATACCTCCCTGATGGTATGGCACAATGAATATGTATCTGCCTGTATTTCTCAGCATTGAGGACACTATTGATCGGGCAACATTGAAGACCATAGACACAGTGGTCAGCCAAGAAAACAATGCAGGAGATGAAAGACACATCATACCTATTTCCCTTTGACATCAGAAGATGTTCAGCAGTGCCATCAGCAAGTGTGTGTATTGTGTGCAAGTGTATCTAGAAATAATTGATGCTGGTTTGAAGCCAAAGGGTAGTCACCACAAATATTTGATTTAGATGTTTCTATATTTGCTCACTTTGTATTTTGTAATCTGATAAAAAATAAACAGCTAAAATATATATTTTTGGAAGCATTTGTACAGCATTTCTTCACACCTGCCTAAAACTTTTGAACACTAATATAGATACACTATATTTTCGAATGTATTGGGACGCCTGCCTTTGCACACACATGAACTTTAATGGCATCCCAGTCTTATGCCCTGTACACACGATCGGACATTGATCGGACATTCTGACAACAAAATCCATCAGATTTTTTCCGACGGATGTTGGCTCAAACTTGTCTTGCATACACACGGTCGCACAAAGTTGTCGGAAAATCCGATCGTTCTGAACGCGGTGACGTAAAACACGTATGTCAGGACTATAAATGGGGCAGTAGCCAATAGCTTTCGGCTCTTAATTTATCCTGAGCATGCGTGATTTGTGTACACACGATCGGAATTTAAACAATTGGATTTTGTTGTTGGAAAATTTTATATCCTGCTTAGAGCAGAGACTGCAAGCCAGGCCTTCTCATCCAACATCATGTACAGAATGGTTAACCATTAAAATAGACACACTCCTAAACCTTGTGAACAGCCTTCCTAGAAAAGTTGAAGCTGTTATAGCTGTAAAGGATGAGCCAACTGAATAATGAACCCTACGGACTAAGACAGGGATGCCATTAAAGTTCATGTGCATGTAAAGGCAGGTGTCACAATACTTTTGGCAATATAGCGTATATACAGTTAGGTCCATATATATTTGGACACAGGCACAATTTTAGTTTTTTTCAGGTTTTTATCAAAACATATTCAAGCTATAGTTATACCCCAATCTGTCAGACTATCTCCAAATCTATCTACTTTTAGGCAATCTCTGAAAACTTTTCTCTTCAGAGAAGCCTACCCTGCCTTCACCTAACAACTGCTCTTTTATTTTCTTCATCAGTTCATCCCCCACAGTTATTACCCTTTCGTATCACTTGACCCTCCTTCCTAGATTGTAAAGCACACCACTAGCGGCCGAAAGGCACCTCTAAAACGATGGTAACGCAACACTAAAACTATCGGCACTTTACCACCGACTCCCCCACGCTGTCAGTGTGAAAGGGCTCTTAAGAATAGCCACCCCCCCCCCCCTTTTCATGAAGAAATTGGACAATTGAATCAAAAGCTGTTTCTTGGCCAGGTGTGGGCTTCCCCTTCATTATTTTTTCATCTATTAAGCAGGTAAAAGGTCTGGAGTTGATTCTAAGTGTGGTATTTGCATTTGGAATCTATTGCTGTGAATCTACAGCATGCGTTCAAAAGAGCTGTCCAAGCAAGTGAAACAGGCCATTGTAAGGCTTCAAAAACAAAAAAAAAATCCAACAGAGAGATAGCAGCAACATTAGAAGTGGCCAAATCAACAGTTTGGTGCATTCTGAGGAAAGAAGAATGCACTGGTGAGCTCAGCAACATAAACAGTCCTGGACATCCACGGAAGACAACAGTGGTGGATAATCGCAGGATCCTCTCTATGGTAAAGAAAAACCCATTAACAACATCCAAGACAAGTGAAGGACACTCTCCAGGAGGTGGGGTGTATCATTGTCAAAGTCTACAATCAAGAGAAGACTTCACAGGAGCAAATACAGAGGGTTCACCACAAGGTGCAAACCATTCATAAGCCTAAAGAATAGGAAAGCCAGATTATATTTTGCAAAAAAACATCTAAAAAAGCCAGACCAGTTCTAGAAAAGCATTCTTTGGATGGATGAAACTAAAATAATCTATACCAGAATGACAGAAGGATTCAGATTCAGCCAAATGCAGCAAAGTTGTTTGGATGACACTTCCCAGTACAGATGGACAATGATCCAAAACACACTGCAAAAGCAACCCAGGAGCTTTTGAAGGAAAAGAAGTGGAATATTCTGTAATGGCTCAATACCTGATCTCAACCCAATTGAGCATGCATTTCACTTTCTGAAGGCAAAACTAAAGGCAGAAAGACCCACAAACAAAGAACAACTGAAGACAGCTGCAGTTACAGCCTGGCAAAGCATCAGAAAGGAGGAAACCCAGCCTTTGGTAATGTCCATGGGTTCAGGCAGTTATTGCCAGTAAAGGATTCTCAACAAAATATTAAAAATGAACATTTTATTTATGATTATGTTCATTTGTTCAATTACATTTGAGCCCCTGAAAATTGGGGGGACTGTGTATAAAAATAGTTGCAGTTCCTAAAATTTGTACTTGATATTTATGTTCAACCCCTTGAATTAACCACTTAAGGACCAAGCCTCTTTCTGAGATTTGTTGTTTACAAGTTAAAAACTTTTTTTTTTGTTACTTAGAACCCCCAAACATTATAAATTTTTTTTTATAACACCCTAGAGAATAAAATGGCGGTCGTTGCAATACTTTCTGTCACACCGTATTTGCGCACTTTTTTTGGAAAAAAATACACTTTTTTGAATTAAAAAAAAAGACAACAGTAAAGTTAGCCCAATTTTTTTTTTATATTGTGAAAAATAATGTTACGCCGAGTAAATTGATACCCAAAATGTCACGCTTCAAAATTGTGCCCGCTCGTGGAATGGTGACAAACTTTTACCCTTAAAAATCCCCATATTCGACGTTTAAAAAATTCTACAGGTTGCATGTTTTGAGTTACAGAGGAGATCTGGGGCTAGAATAATTGCTCTTGCTCTACTGATCACGGTGATACCTCACATGTGTGGTTTGAACACCGTTCTCATATGCAGGCGCTACTCACGTATGAGTTCGCTTCTGCACGCGAGCTCGTCGGGACGGGGATCGTTTACATTTTTCTTTTTCTTATTTATTTTACCTTTTATTTTTTATTTTTACACTGTGTCACTTTAATTCCTATTACAAGGAAACATCCCTTGTAATAAAAAAAGAGCATGACAGGACCTTTTTAAATATGAGATTTGGGGTCCAAAAGACCTCAGATCTCATATTTACACTAAAATGTAATAAAAAAAAAAATGTGTCATTTAAAAAAAAATGGCCCTTTAAGAGCTATGGGCAGAAGTGACGTTTTGACGTTGCTTCCGCCCTGCAATGATATGGAGACGTGTGGGGGCCATCTTCACCTCACTCGTCTCCATGTCAGGCTAGGGAAAGGATCCGATCGCCTCCGCCGCTCCCGACGGCTGCGGTAAGCGGCGGAGGACACCGGAGCGCAGCGGGGGGCCCCCTCTCCCGCCTTCGATATAAGTGATCTCGCGTGGGCGGTCCAGAATTGGTTAAAGCTGAAAGTCTGCACTTCAAATTCATTTGAATTGTTTCTTTTTAATTTTATGCTGGTGGCATACAGAGCCAAAAGTATGAAAATTGTGCCTGTGTCCAAATATATATATGGACCTAAATGCATATACTGTATGTATGTGTGTGTGTGTATATATATATATATATATATATATATATATATATATATATATATATACAGTATCTCACAAAGGTGAGTACACCCCTCACATTTTTGTAAATATTTTATTATATTATTATATCTTTTCATGTGACAACATTGAAGAAATGACACTTTGCTACAATGTAAAGTAGTGAGTGTACAGCTTGTATAACAGTGTAAATTTGCCGTCCCCTCAAAATAACTCAACACACAGCCATTCATGTCTAAACCGCTAGCAACAAAATTGAGTACATAAATATCAAGTACAATGATAAAACCAAATATTTACACTTTGTATATTTTTATTATAAAGTTAGTTTTGGAGTTTAATGTTTGCTTCTGACAACCTTCTATATACCTCTTTCCCTATTCAATTCTTATGCTGAATCTAGCCAGCAATGTCCATAGGTAAACAGAAGAATGAATAAAAAATAAGGATAAAATAATCAGTTTGTACATTTTAAAGTTTGATTCTACCACTCCTGTCCCCTGACACTGGCACTCAAGTGTTATTATGGTAAATAAATATCTTTATATTTTTACAGGTGTCTGTACTATCTATGCCAACTCTAACTGCAAACCACAGAAGATTATCGCAGGAGTAATATCTAAATGTCAATTAAAGACAAAACACTTTTAGAAAGGAGGTTTCCCTAGTGGTAATTAAATATTAATCAGAATCCAAAAGGAACCACAGCTTAATATCACTATTTAAATCAGGGCCAATGCTGGCATGCTCTGCCGATTATCAAAAATATAAATATAAGCCTTTTGGCTCTATTCTCTATGCTCTGGGCATATCTCACAGATTGGCTTGGCTACATTTCTACACATTAAACAACTGTTCTATCAACCGAGTGCTAGGAGCAAATGTGTTTTTTTCCTGCTACCAGCATCCTATGATGTAAAAGGATCAAATAAGCTCAACTGTATTTTGAAAATGACTGCAAAATATCTAATAACCTAAGATAAATGAGATCCAACCCTCAGCAGGGTAACACATGAGGTTACCTCGGTCTACCTAATACCTGGTTCCAAAGCTCATAAGTCTACTCTATGACCCAGTGCTTTAACACTTTCTTTTGTAGACACCTTAGTCCCTTGGGCATTTCCTATTCAGCTCTTTGAATGTTTCTGATCATCAGTCTATATTTAGAGACTGTTGCTACCTGAAAGTCTTCAAAAAGAATTGCACACAGTAGGGAGATCTGGTAGGTGACCAGCAATGGGGGATATTAAACTGTGGCAGAATACAGGGGATTCACGGATGTAAAGATTTAATGAGGTCCAGAGCTGCCAAACTCTAGCTAATGCATAGCCATCTTTTATCTCCTAATCTTGAAACATATATCCACAGCACATACTGTGTGTACTTACATGCAATCATTAATCACAGATTGTCTCTCTGTTCTCTTTGACTCTTTGTTATTTTTACTTTCTTTCTCCCCATTGCTGTCTTTTGCTCTTTCCCAGTTTAGGTAAAGGAGATATTAACTCTAACTAAATGACAGTGCTAAGTAACTGTGCATCATAACCATCTGCTATGTTTTATCTTTGAAAAAAAAAAGACTTTTTTTCAACCATTGTTGCATCATAGTGCTGCTGATTTTCTGCAGGCCTCCTTGTAGTCATATCTAACATTAAATAGGTCTGCAGAAATGCCTTAAAACAAAGTAAAAAGCCACAGTCACACAATTGATCCAGTTCATTTATTCTCATTTCTCTGTATTTTTTATACAAGAGAGGTACACATTAAACAAAGGGAATACATGCCTCATAACACCTCGTGCCTTTAGCAGTGAGGGGGATGTGATTGAATATAGCAAAGAGCCGATAATTAGTATGTGTTAAGTCACTAACCACCACAAAAGAAATCACAATACGAACTACAGTCCCTCACTGAATGTGTGCCCGCTGGCTGCCTGAGCAACAAAAACCTGTGACCCATGTACTGTAGTGTGGAAAACTAAAAGGTGGCATTGAAATGATTTGCAGTGAAGACATGAAACAGCTGTGTCACACGAATGCCCTGTACACACGATCGGACATTCCGACAACAAAATCCATGGATTTTTTCCGACGGATATTAGCGCAAACTTGTCTTGCATACACACGGTCACACAAATCTTGTCGGAAATTCCGAGCGTCAAGAACGCGGTGACCTACAACACGTACCACGAGCCGAGAAAAATGAAGTTCAATAGCCAGTGCGGCTCTTCTGCTTGATTCCGAGCATGTGTGGAACTTTGTGCATCGGAATTGTGTACACATGATCGGAATTTACAACAACGGATTTTGTTGTCGGAAAATTTGAGATCCAGATCTCAAATTTTGTGTGACGGAAATTCTGATGGAAAATGTCCGATGGAGCCTACACACGGTCAGAATTTCCGACAACAAGCTGCCATCAAACATTTTCCGTCGGAAAATCCGACCATGTGTATGGGGCATAACTTTTTTTTACTTAAGTTTAATTTTTTTGCCATGTCCTTGTTGCTGATCTCCTACCTTCACCAACTTTGTTATCCATGTTCTTCTGAGCTCTGTAGTTCCTCTGTAATAGGCTGCTCAATTTGCTGAAAAACCGTTATTGCAGGTGACTTCCTGTTTTTAAGACCGCTGGCTTCTATCCCTCTCCAAAGCTCAGCCAGCAGTCTGACACGCCCCGTTGTAGTCCTCTGAAAACGAGCAAGGAGGAAGCAGACATGTTGTGGGTGGACGGGGTCTCACAGCCCCCGGTCTGTGCCACTCATGGAGGAAGTATCCCCCTTCTTTTCTCTCCTTCCTCCTCCTCCTCTGCTCCTGCCTGTCACCGCCACTCCACTCCTTCCCCCGCCACGCTGCACCTCCCCCCCCTGCACTGCCCCCCTGCCGCCGGCACCTGCCTGCTGTGCAGAGAGGGGATTATCATCAGTAATTACTTGTATGACACAGCGGGGATCTCCCGCAGTGTCAGGTATTGTTATATGAGAACACCGATCGCTGATGTCTCAGCTCCTGCCTGTATAGGAACAGTGCGCTGTCAATCATAATAACGGCGGGGGACAGGGCATCAGCGATCGGTGTTCTCACATGCAAGACCTGACACAGCGGGAGATCAGATGATAGATAAATCAGAGGAAGTGATTTCAGATAATAATTCTGGCTTTACACTGGTGGTCCCTGACATGGTGGTCCCATGGTGGTCCTTGACATGGTGGTCCCATGGTGGTCCCTGACATGGTGGTTCCATGGTGGTCCCTGACATTATGGTCCCTGACATGGTGGTTCCATGGTGGTCCCTGACATTATGGTCCCTGACATGGTGGTCCCTGACAAGGTGGCCCCTGACAAGCGGCACTGGTGGTCTCTGACATGGTGGTGCCTGACATGGTGGTTCCTAACAAGCGGCACTCGTGGTCCCTGACATGGTGGTCCCTGAGAAGTGGCACTGGTGGACCACCATGTCAGAGTGTATTTAATAAATAAATATATATATATATATATATATATATATATATATATATATATATGCTGCACTAAAAGGTATGTATAAGAAGGGCACAGTAATTAAATGATCTCAAATAAATAAATAATGAACCAGTGAATTATAAATGTTAATACACATTTATCTTACTGTGGATATAGTTAAAGTGCCTAGTGCATAACTGTGTATTACAAGCCAAAAAATAAAAATATATAATATATATACCGTATTTATCGGCGTATAACACGCGCCGGCGTATAACACGCACCCCAAGTTTAGGAGAGAATTTTAAGGAAAAAAACTTTTAGGAGGGAAGTTTAAGGAAAAGAAACTTACATTAAAATGCCCATCAATGCAGCCTCATCAGTGTTCATCTGCAGCCTTGTTAGTGTCATTGGAGCCTTTTCAGTGTCAGTGCAGCCTTGTCAGTGCAGCCTTGTCAGTGCAGCGTTGCCCCAGTGCAGCCTTGTCAATGCAGCCTTGTCCCCAGTGCAGCCTTGTCCCCAGTGCAGCCTTATCAATGTAGCCTTGTCCCCAGTGCAGCCTTGTCCCTGCAGCCTTGTCCCCAGTGCAGCCTTATCAATGCAGCCTTGTCCCCAGTGCACACCTTGTCCCTGCAGCCTTGTCCCCAGTGTCCATGCCTCCTCCTGCCACCGCCGCCGCCGCCGCCGCCATACACATGGTAGTAGTTTTAAATATGGCGCCGCGGAGTTCGGAGAGACTCGGCACCGGCGGAAGTGAACGAACGCCGCCGAGATACACATAGCCGAGGGTTCTCGGCTCTTTCCGGCACCGCTCACAGTCCCGCCCAGTCCCGCCCTATGATGGACATAACACAGGTCCAATGGCGGGACTGGGCGTGACAGTGAGCGGCGCCGGAAAGAGCTGAATACACCCGACTATGTGTATCTCGGCTCTGTGATTTCGGCGGCGCTCGTTCAGCACCGCCGAGCCCCTCCGAACTCCGCGGCGCCATATTTGAAACTACTCGCTATGTAAATGTCGGCGGCAATCGCCGACATTCACATAGCGATAGCGGGGATCGGCGTATAACACGCACCCACGACTTTCCCCTGATTTTAAGGGGAAAAAAGTGCGTGTTATACGCCGATAAATACGGTATATATTAAAAAGCAGCAATATATCAAAGTGCTTACTGTAAGTGATTTAAATCATATAATAAAGTGCTCATGTGCGTGTAAATAGCGACCAATTGCATCACTAATCCAGTACTGGTAAAGGTCCGTGTAATCCAAAAGCTGTGATCCAAGCCGTGCTAAGGTGTCATCACTCAGGTGCCCTCCTTAGGTAATAAATGCTCACCTTGGAGCGTGCAACTTTGCGATTAAGCTAAGTCAAAACACGCATGTGACCCGCCTCTGGGCTCTATGATGGTATTGGGCTCCTGGATTCTTCAGCATGAACCAACCGAGATATGAAACAGGAAAAAACTTGGATCATGCGACTTTGCGATTAAGCTAAGTCAAAACACGCATGTGACCCGCCTCTGGGCTCTATGATGGTATTGGGCTCCTGGATTCTTCAGCATGAACCAACCGGGATATGAAACAGGAAAAAACTTGGATCATGCGACTTTGCGATTAAGCTAAGTCAAAACACGCATGTGACCCGCCTCTGGGCTCTATGATGGTATTGGGCTCCTGGATTCTTCAGCATGAACCAACCGGGATATGAAACAGGAAAAAACTTGGAGCATGCGACTTTGTGATTAAGCTTAGTTAAAACACGCATGTGAACCACCTCTGGGCTCTATGATGGTATTGGCTCCTGGATTGCTCAGCATACACCAATCGTAATATGAAACAGGAAAAACTCGATATCGCAAGTACAGTTTGAACAGTTTATTAAATAAAGCAAAAAAGATCTCCTTTGGGGGGTAATTACACAGATTAGGTGAGTCAGTGCACCACTCTATAGTAAGCCTATACTGGCGTATACCAATGGTGGTATCGGGAAGATGCGGGCATCCTCCTCAGTGCACATGATGCCTGCCGCGCCGTCCAAGGGGAGGGGTCAGGACGGCATGTTCTAAATGGCCATGGAATGGCAAATATACCATGAATAGCTACAGCCAGGATCCCAGATGTTCCAATTTTTGTCAGTTGCTCAGCCTGTTCACCTGAGTGATGGGCTGAAAAGAGCCACTACTGTTAACATGTATCTGTACATCCAGTGGTCCCCATATTTAAGCTCCAGGGGACAAAGAAAAACACATTGTGATGACCTGGCAGGAACCCGGGCTGAGGTCTCTCCCATTACTACTACATTACCATAGGACTCTATTGATGTGTGGCACCAGGGATGTTTTTTTCTTTCTTCCCTTCAGGGGCACTCCTGCAGCACATTTGATATCATCTACATTACTCCCCACATCGATTGAGCCTGAGCGACACACCAGCAAACCATGGGTCACAGTGATTACCTGCTGTTAGGGACAAATTTCTGACCTTGGATGCAGAGAGATTTTATCCAAGGGCAAAAATGTATCCCTACCTGCAGGTAACCACTGGATGTGCAGATACATGTGAATACATGTTTACAGTAGCAGACAGCCTTGGCTCTTTTCAGCCCATCAATCAGGTGTACAGGCTGAGCAGAGATTGGAACATCTGAGATCCCGGGTGCAGGTATTTGCAGTATACTTGCTGCACCATGGTCATGTAGGATGTATGAATAAGACCCAAGACTGGATTTTAGCTAATCCTATGCCCCGTACACATGGTCCGATTTTCCGATGAAAAATGTTCGATGGGAGCTTGTTGTCGGAAATTCCGACCATGTGTAGGCTCCATCGGACATTTTCCATCGAAATTTCCATCACACAAAATTTGAGATCTGGATCTCAAATTTTCCACAACAAAATCCATTGTCGTAAATTCCGATCGTGTGTACACAATTTTGATGTACAAAGTTCCACACATGCTCGGAATCAAACAGAAGAGCCGCACTGGCTTTTGAACCTCCTTTTTCTCGCGTTCTTGACGTTCGGAATTACTGTGCAAGCTGAGCAGTTGCAACATATTGTGGTAGGCAGTAAATTCAGTGATTTATTTAAACCTTAAAAACTGTGTCCTAAGAAATGGTATGCTATATTTTAAGAGATTTAAAAAAAATATATATATATATATATATATATATATATATATTGTGCACTGCCTACCATAGGATGGTTGTACCTGGTCAATATGGTTGACTTTTATTTAGTCTTAAACTGTAGTAAACCCAGCTTTTGAATTAGTACAAGTAAGCCTTTAATAACGCTTACCGGTGCATGCGATCTGAAGGGACAGCATACCGCTTGGTTGTACTTCTCCTGGGGAGGAGTACAGTTCGTTCCTAACTTTAAAGTCAGGATTTACCCAGATGCCTGGACCAGCAGCTCGCTCAGCCTCTCAGTGAGCCGCTGAGACCCTGAGCCAGCTGCTCCTGCCCCCTCCACAGCCTGGCATTCCAGTGAGCGTGGGGGAGGGGGGCAGAGCCAGGGACTGACAGTCACCACTCTTTGCTCACTGAAGGCTGAGAACTGAGTGATCAGCGGTCTTTGATCACTCTGTTGTTGGTCTTAGAAGCAGCTGGGAACAGATGCAACATTGGATCGATGCTCCATCCACCTAGGTAAGTACAATTTAAAAAAAAAAACATCTCTTTTAAAGGGAAAAAAATCCCCCTCTCCCTCCTAAGCACCCTCCCTCCCCAAGCAAAGGTTCCCACTGTAAAATATCTCCCTCTCTCAAATATCCCCCCAAAATTAAACCCTCTGTCTCTAAACCGACTCCCTAAAGCAAAAATAGCTCCCTCAGTCAACACCCTCTCCCCCAGCAAAGATTCCTAATTATGAAGAAATCTCCCTTCATCCAATCAAACTTCCTCCCAGAAGCAAATCCCTGCCATTAACCACCCCCTGTAAACTTCTCTATAAGAAATCCCCCCCCTTCTCCAAAAGCAAACCCACCCCCTTTCCTTAACCCCCCACCAAATGAAACCTCCCCAGGCTGGAATTTTCACTTCCTCATTCCCAAAACAGAAAATTGATGCCTCCACACTTACCAGACCTCAGATTCAGCATGGCACAGAAGCAGGAAAACTTCTGCCTTCCCCAGTCTCCCTTCGGCTGTGTCATATGATACCTCGAGGAGGAGTCTAGGAGTTCCCTCAACTGTGCACTGTCAATTGTCAGCATCTGAGACCTGGCAGTAATTTCATGCTTTTCAGGGGGACCCCTTATTAAACTGAGGGGATTGGGCATAATAGAAGGGGGGCTGGCTGCTGCACTCTGAAACTCTGATTGCTTCTACTGTGCTGATGCTGAGGCTAAACAGCAGGGACACTGTCTGGGCATTTTGCCAGGATGTTCTGGGGGGGTTTGAACACCCCTGACCCCCTCTTATCTACGCCCCTGGCAGTGCCATATTGTAAAAAATGGTCTGGTCATGAAGGAGGTCATGTGGTTAAAGATATATACATATGCTTTGGTCCCAGTTTAGCTACATACACTACATTGTCAAAAGTATTGGGACCCGTGCCTTTACACGCATTTTAAAGTGGATGTAAACCCACTCTCATCATTTCTAAATTACTTCCATAGTGCTGATCTATAAGGATATACAGTACATGCCGACTGCATGTATACTTACCTGTCAAATATTTCCCATTTAGCTATTTGGAGCCCTGCACTACTCCGAATTCTGTGGGCAGGCCTGTTGTCCAGGGCTCGGTGGGTGGAGTTGTGATGTCAGTAGACTCCTGCCCATCTCTACACTCCCCTTGGCCAGGCATCAATATTTCTTACACTGAACTTCTGCTGGTCTCGTGGATTATGCCCCATGATCACTAACATCAGGCAAAACCCAGGAAAGTCACCACATGACTTCAGCATGCCCAATCATGCTGAGGTGTGGAGCAACCAATCCTGGGAGAGCTGGAGAAGAAAGGAGGAGGAAAGTGAAGTACACAGAATGCCTCTCTCACACTGTATGAGATAAGGAAATCACCTGTCAGTCACAGTAAGAGGAAAGAAACAGACTCCTATTTCTCTGTGTGTCTGTTTTTTATCTTACTAAAGAAAGGTAAGAGGATTGCTCAGAGCTGGATTAACTCTTTGTGGCAAGACTGGGCACAGATGAAATGACATCCTCTGCTGTAACAGATATGAATCTTAATTAAAAAATTTTTTTTTGGTTTTACACTTTAACCATTTCCTTCCTTCCCCGCCCATAGTCAAATGACGTCTGCAGGAGGGATCATATCCAACATCAGTGCCTGACTTCACAAATGCACTTCTGAAAGAATGGGCAAACATTCCCATTGAAAAAACTACTAAACCTTGTGGACAGCCCAAAGAGTTGAAGTTGTTATAGCTGCAAAGGTTGGGCCAACTCAATATTGAAGCCTATGGACTATGACTGGGATGCCATTAAAGTTCATGTGCGTGTAAAGGCAGGTGTCTCAATACTTTTGAAAATATAGTGTATATCTGATCTCCCAGCTGCCGATTCCTGATACAACCGTTGTGTGCCCCTTACCCAATTTTTAAGGCAAACTGCATGGCTGTCCACTCACAGCATGAACATACAATGTATATATCATTAACTGTGAACAAAGCTATATGCAGGTGGCTTGCTGCTGCCCCTCTTACATAGTTACATAGTAGGTGAGGTTGAAAAAAGACACAAGTCCATCAAGTCCAACCTATGTGCGTGATTATGTGTCAGTATTACATTACATATCCCTGTATATTGCGGTCATTCAGGTGATTATCTAATAGTTTCTTGAAGCTATCAATGCTCCCCGCTGAGACCACCGCCTGTGGAAGGGAATTCCACATCCTTGCCGCTCTTACAGTAAAGAACCCTCTACGTAGTTTAAGGTTAAACCTCTTTTCTTCTAATTGTAATGAGTGGCCACGAGTCTTATTAAACTCTCTTCTGCGAAAAAGTTTTATCCCTATTGTGGGGTCACCAGTACAGTATTTGTAAATTGAAATCATATCCCCTCTCAAGCGTCTCTTCTCCAGAGAGAATAAGTTCAGTGCTCGCAACCTTTCCTCATAACTAAGATCCTCCAGACCCTTTATTAGCTTTGTTGCCCTTCTTTGTACTCGCTCCATTTCCAGAACGTCCCTCCTGAGGACTGGTGCCCAGAACTGGACAGCATACTCCAGGTGCGGGCGGACCAGAGTCTTGTAGAGCGGGAGAATTATCGTTTTATCTCTGCAGTTGATCCCCCTTTTAATGCATGCCAATATTCTGTTTGCTTTATTAGCAGCAGCTTGGCATTGCATGCCATTGCTGAGCCTATCATCCACTAGGACCCCCAAGTCCTTTTCCATCCTAGATTCCCCCAGAGGTTCTCCCCCCAGTGTATAGATTGCATTCATATTTTTGCCACCCAAATGCATTATTTTACATTTTTCTACATTGAACCTCATTTGCCATGTAGTTGCCCACCCCATTAATTTGTTCAGGTCTTTTTGCAAGATTTCCACATCCTGCGGAGAAGTTATTGCCCTGCTTAGCTTAGTATCGTCTGCAAATACAGAGATTGAACTGTTTATCCCATCCTCCAGGTCGTTTATGAACAAATTAAATAGGATTGGTCCCAGCACAGAACCCTGGGGGACCCCACTACCCACCCCTGACCATTCTGAGTACTCCCCATTTATCACCACCCTCTGAACACGCCCTTGTAGCCAGTTTTCAATCCATGTACTCACCCTATGGTCCATGCCAACGCACCTTATTTTGTACAGTAAACGTTTATGGGGAACTGTGTCAAATGCTTTTGCAAAATCCAGATACACCACGTCTACGGGCCTTCCTTTATCTAGATGGCAACTCACCTCCTCATAGAAGGTTAATAGATTGGTTTGGCAAGAACGATTCTTCATGAATCCATGCTGATTACTGCTAATGATTTCATTCTTATTACTAAAATCTTGTATATAGTCCCTTATCATCCCCTCCAAGAGTTTACATACTATTGATGTTAGGCTAACTGGTCTGTAATTCCCAGGGATGTTTTTTGGGCCCTTTTTAAATATTGGTGCTACATTGGCTTTTCTCCAATCAGCTGGTACCATTCCAGTCAATAGACTGTCTGTAAAAATTAGGAACAACGGTCTGGCAATCACCTGACTGAGTTCCCTAAGTACCCTCGGATGCAAGCCATCTGGTCCCGGTGATTTATTAATGTTAAGTTTCTCAAGTCTAATTTTAATTCCGTCCTCTGTTAACCATGTAGGTGCTTCCTGTGTTGTGTCATGAGGATAAACACTGCAGTTTTGGTTACTGAAGCCCCCCGATTCACTCGTGAAGACTGAGGAGAAGAATAAATTCAATACCTTTGCCATCTCCCCATCCTTTGTAACCAGATGTCCTTCCTCATTCTTTATGGGGCCAATATGGTCTGTCCTCCCTTTTTTACTGTTTACATACTTAAAGAATTTCTTGGGATTTTTTTTGCTCTCCTCCGCTATGTGTCTTTCATGTTCTATCTTAGCCATCCTAATTGCACCCTTACATTTCTTATTGCATTCTTTATAAATTCTGAATGCTGTGGATGATCCCCCAACCTTGTATTTTTTGAAGGCCTTCTCCTTTGCTTTTATATGCATTTTTACATTGGAGTTAAGCCATCCAGGATGTTTGTTCGCTCTTTTAAATTTATTACCCAATGGGATACATTGGCTAATGCCCTTATTTAATATGCTCTTAAAGCAAACCCATCTCTCCTCCGTATTCTTTGTTCCTAATATTTTATCCCAATTTATGCCTTTTAGCAAGGTTTGTAGTTTAGGGAAGTTGGCTCTTTTGAAATTCAGTGTCTTTGTGTTCCCTTCATGTCTCCTATTTGTGTGATTTATACTGAAACTAATTGACCTGTGATCGCTGTTACCTAAATTGCCCCGTATTTCCACATCTGTTATCAGGTCTGTATTGTTGGTAATCAGTAGATCTAGTAATGTTTTATTTCTAGTTGGTGCGTCTACCATCTGACCCATAAAATTGTCCTGCAAGACACTAAGGAACTGGCGAGCCTTAAATGAATGCGCGGTTCCCTCCGCCCAGTCTATGTCTGGATAATTAAAATCCCCCATTATGATAACACTTCCCATCCTTGCTGCTAATCCAATTTGTGATAGGAGATCCGTCTCCACTTCCTCCCTCAGGTTAGGGGGCCTATAGCATACTCCCAGTATTATTTTCCCCTTAGCTTCATCCCTTTGGAGCTCTACCCATAAAGATTCCACCTCCTCCCTAGCCCCCTCAGTGATGTCATCTCTCACCTTCACTTGTACATTATTCTTGATATATAGGCATACCCCTCCCCCTTTTTTACCCTCTCTATCCTTGCGGTATAGGGTATACCCTTGAATGTTTGCCAGCCAATCATGAGAGCTTTTGAACCAGGTCTCTGAAATTCCCACAAAATCCAAATCCTCCTTGTACAACAGTATCTCTAGTTCACCCATCTTGTCCGCCAGGCTCCTGGCATTGGTGAACATGCCACATAGTTTAGACCGGTCGCATATTGTCCTCGTATTGGGTGTTTCAAGTTTGCAACTTGGACTTGCTACTATACTCACCTTGTGTTTTTGTGCTTTGGTTAACCTACCACTAATGCCCCTAATACTACCCTCTGGAATATCTTCCGCGCTGGCTATCACTGTCTCTGGACCCTCCCCCCCATCGCCTAGTTTAAAAACCCCTTTAACTTTTTGGCCATCTTCATTCCCAGCAGATCTGCACCCTCCTCATTTAGGTGCAGTCCGTCCCTTCTATAGTACCGGTTACCGACTGAGAAGTCGTCCCAGTCCTCCAGGAACCCAAACCCCTCCTTACTACACCAGCTCTTCAGCCACTTGTTTACTTCCCTAATCTCCCTCTGCCTCTCTGGTGTGGCTCGATGTACCGGTAGTATTCCTGAGAACACTACCTTGGAGGTCCTTTTCCTCAATTTAGCTCCTAAGTCCCTAAAATCGTTCTTTAGGACACTCCATCTGCCTCTGACTTTGTCATTGGTGCCAACGTGCACCATGACAGCCGAGTCTTCCCCAGCCCCTCCCAGTAATCTGTCCACAAGATCCGTGATGTGCCGAACCCGAGCGCCCGGTAGACAACATACTGTTCGGCGCTTCAGGTCTTGGTTACAGATTGCCCTCTCTGTCCTTCTAAGAATTGAGTCCCCTACCACCAGAATCTGTCTTTCCTTTCCCTTTGCTGCCCCCCCACTCTCACTGGAGGAGTTCTTCCCCTGGCAGCTAGGAGAGTCCCTTATCTCCAGCAGTGCTGGTCCCTGACTGGTTACACCAATGTCACTCAATGGAGTGTACTTATTGGGATGCTCCAGTCCTGGATCGGCCTCCCTGGCACTTCTCCCTCTACCCCTCCTGACTGTCACCCATCCACTCTTTGCTAGTGCCTGCACCTCTTTGTCTCCACCCGCCTCTGTGCTGGCCCCTGCCGGCACCTGCCGTGTACATTCCTGGTTCACCTTTAGTATGGAGGGACTTCTCAGTGCTGACAGTTGCTTCCCCAGATTCAGAACCTAGGCTTCCAGGGAAACAATGTGCTTACATTTTGCACAGCAGTATTCGCCCTCGATCGGATGATCAAGGAACGCATACATGCGGCAAGATGTACAAAGAGTCACCTCTCCACACCCGCCGGGCATCGTACCTATTAAATTTAGTGAGGATTTGGGGATTTTACCCTGTCCAAATTACCTAACAACTAGCTTCCTGGCACTAATACTCAAGACAATACACAGGTACACGACAAGACAATACACAGGTACACAATACACAAGTACTAACGATCCACACACACTACTCAGACAACACTCAGATACTCACACTACACAGGTACTATGACCCCTGTTATAACCTCCTGTTTTAAACTCTTGTTTTTAACTCCCACTTAATCCAGCTCCACTTACACCAAGCTCCACAGCTTCAAACTGAGCACGCTCAGACTGAGTCCTACAACAAGTTAAATAGGCACCTGTGAGCAATTAACCACACCCCTTAATTGATAGACTGATGAAACAAGAAAAAAAAAAAGCTATTTAAAAAGTGACAGCAAAAGGCAAATTAAAAACTAAAAGGAAAAGTCCCCAAAATGCAACCCAGCAAACACCAACAGACAGCAAACACACACCAACAGACAGCAGCAAACACACACCAACAGACAGCAGCAAACACACACCAACAGACAGCAGCAAACACACACCAACAGACAGCAAACACCCACAGACAGCAAACACCCACAGACAGCAAACACCAACAGACAGCAAACACCAACAGACAGCAAACACCAACAGACAGCAAGACTTGTATACTCTAACACTTGTTTTTAACTCCCACTTAATCCAGCTCCACTTACACCAAGCTCCACAGCTTCAAACTGAGCACGCCTCTTGATTATACTTTCCTAAACCATGGTATATGTTGGCTATACAGAAATACAGCTCTAGTTGTATGCACTAATATTATTTCACTGGTATCACTTTCCAATCTCCACCGTTACCTTGCAAATTGCCTTCACATGCAAACATATGCATAAATTAGTCTTTGCTTTCTTTTTTGTAGACACAACAAGGAGTGAAAGAACATTTCTCCAAAGTAAAGTGAATAACCTCTTATGCCCCGTACACACGGTCGGACTTTGTTCGGACATTCCGACAACAAAATCCTAGGATTTTTTCCGTCGGATGTTGGCTCAAACTTGTCTTGCATACACACGGTCACACAAAGTTGTCGGAAAATCCGATCGTTCTAAACGCGGTGACGTAAAACACGTACGTCGGGACTATAAACGGGTCAGTGGCCAATAGCTTTCATCTCTTTATTTATTCTGAGCATGCGTGGCACTTTGTCCGTCAGATTTGTGTACACACGATCGGAATTTCCGACAACGGATTTTGTTGTCGGAAAATTTTATCTCCTGCTGTCCAACTTTGTGTGTTGGAAAATCCGATGGAAAATGTCCGATGGAGCCCACACACGGTCGGAATTTCCGACAACACGCTCCGATCGGACATTTTTCATCTGAAAATCCGACCGTGTGTACGGGGCATTAGACAGTTGGCACAAGAACATTTGTTCCTATTGGAAGTCTCTGCTTACCTCCTGCTCTCATGACAACTCAAAATTTTCTACTTATTTTATGTCTTGGTAACAGTGGTCACTAGGATAAATATATGGGTAAATCTCCCCAGCAGTGACACAAACTGGAATATATAATGATATTTGAAGCGCTTCACAATGTGCATGAAAATGAATATATAAGAATAAATATAAATAGTCAAATAAATCCAGCGGTGAGTAAAAATTTCCTAAAAAATCCAGCAATCAGAATAGTGTAAAATTATAAAAAAAAAATAAAAAATTAGTGACACCAAATGTGTAAAAAATTCACATAAAAAAATCCACATAAAAATAAATAAATAGATAGGGATGTATTCAGAAGGTTCAATTATACAGGTGTAGAATCCTGATTGGTATAGAGCTTTTGATCACTAGCAAAGCTGTTTAAAAACACTTGCTTAATTAAGGTGCTCATTGATAGTAACAATGTGTTTTTGCTTCTATTCACAACCAATATGAGAATCATAAACAGGCAGATAAGAGAAAAAACCAATCATTGTGCAATAGTTAGGATACCAAGGTACACAGGTAAACTTCAATCCACTCACGTGTGCCTTATAATGATAAGGCATATGCAGGTTTTACTATAGCAGTCAGCCGCCTTAGACAGGAGCAGATTCAGTGCAGTACACTGTGTGAAACTGCTGATCTGCACAGAGCGTCCTTGGCTCCTCCCACGCGTTACATCACAGTCACGTGACTTTTTCAAGCAAACTGGAATATAACTTGGCAGAAAGTATAAACCCTCCCTATGCTTTCCAAAAACAAAAAAAGTTTTACCTTTGCATACACTTTAAATCTCTTTCTGTAACTTTTAGCTCTGTTCTCTACATATGATTATCAATCATTAAAAAAAATCCTAAGACTACCCTTGCCGAACATCTAAAAGATCTTGTCAGAACCAGGATCTGAACCCACAACCTCTGCTGATTTCGACAACGTCTCTTCTTGCTGAATCACCTGAGATGCTGGACAGCTCCCTGTCTGATCCTTTGGACTTTCTTGCCTTGTCTCCTTTTTTTGGGAACATTGAACTCTTTGCTCCTCCCATAAACTTCCTGATTTAAGCTAATATCTTACTCCTTTGCATACCTACAGCTGTCCTTATTTTCACTACCACTTGTTACAGACCTTTGGCTTTTTCCTCAACTACGCTTCTGCTTGATCCAAACCTATAACCACTTGTTGCTGAACTTTTGCTTGTTTGCTGACTACACTTCTGCTTAATCCCTACCTGCTACAGCTGCTACTAGGCCCCAGCTTGCTCATCTCCTGGTGGGGCAATCCTGAGGTCCGTGAACTGGTACTAACATGTAGCAAAACCCATCTCCACGATCAGGAGCTCTGGTGAATACAGATTAGTACTTAGACCTCACACCTCAGATCAGCCTGCGTCATCCACCAGGGTGACTTGCTTGTATACCTGTCATGCTAGCCAGTGGGTGCCTCTCTATTGCAATAGCTACTGTTTTTTTGAGCGTGACCCCTCACTGTGACAGATCTCTTCTCATTTCCTGTTCTGTAGATTCTAAAATTCAGGATTGTCCCTTACTTTTAGTCCCAGTGACAATGGTCACTAGGACAAATAGAAAAAGTGAATATCCCAAAATAACCAGCAATAAAGGCCCAAAAGCGGTTTCACCTTTTAAACCAAGGCAACAAAGTTTTGCCTTTTAGATAAACTTTCAGGTTGGGCAGTGGTATCTGTTAATGTGACATTAGCTTAGCACTTTGGACAGAATATCAAACATAGTAAACACACATGGAGATGTTCTGCCCAAAACATACAGTTGGACTGTAGCTTCCCTTCCCAACACAACTTTGTCTTCCATCGCATCTACTTGACTAACTCTACAGTTTGGTAAGTTTACAATGGGGTAGTATAGATGGCACAGATACTGATCTAAGTCCTCTCAGATGCACTGTCTCAGTAAGAGCTGCAACTTCTGCAATTGTGGTTTCTTTAAATAACATCACTCTAAGAATATTTTTCTGTAGGCTATGGTGAAATTAGCAAACTAACAGATTTAAAAGCTTCTTGGTGAAAGTCAAAAACTGTATGTTGGCTCAGTAACAAGCTGCTCTAAGCCAGACTAGTCAAAGGGATGCACACCATATCTTACAGAGCAGGATGTCTATTCTGAAACCATATTTTCTCTATCTTTCTGTTTATACTTGAGAAGCTAGTTCTGAACAACACATACCTTTTGTTTCCCTATTCAGGAGGGGAGGGATTTATATGTTTGATATATATACTGAATTTAATTTTTTTAAATCCCGTAAATTTTTTATTGAGATTTAATACAGTGAACAAAAAAAGAAACATTTCAAAACACAGTACACACAATCTACCCAACTACAGTCCCAATACACATATCCTCAATAGACCATTAACATCCCTTAAGAAAAAAAAAAGAAACCCAACCAAAATCTTTATACCTTACCCCCCTCCCCCCCCTCCCATACTCCAATCTCCCTCTCTATTTCCCTTCTCTTACTATAGGGCTCCTTCCAAATCGGGGCCTAGAGCATCCATCCATCTTCTCCATATAGTCTCAAATTTCCCTTGACAGCCTCGATGTAGATAAATATATTTTTCTTTTAGTAGGGTTTCTTTTTTTTGTATTCTCCATTCCTGCACTGTTGGTGGATAAACTGAGATCCATTTTTGTGCTATTAGGTTACGGGTTTAAAACAAACTTCTTACTATTGTAATATAGGTAACATCCGGAATACTAGATTCCTCTATTATATTTAACAAACATATGCCAGGTTCTAATGGTAATTTTATTCCAGAGAGACTATTAATAGTCTCGACTATGCCCTGCCAATATCGGTGGAGTTTAGGACATAGCATATGTATTAAGTTTGCAGGGGCTCCTATACAGCGAGGACACAAAGGGGAATCTTTACGATTTCATTTAAATAGTTTCTCAGGAGTACAACATGACCTATGTAAAATGAATAAATGCGTTAGCTTTTGCGTAGTAGACAACAATACACTAGAGACCGCAGACATAGCCATTGTCCAATGGTTGTCCGTCAATGGTCCCAGGTCTCGTTCCCACTGAGCCCTTGAGGGGATATCTACAGACTCCTGAAACCTATTATATAGTACCCCATACAGTTGTGATATAAGACCCTGCTCATGCCCTTTAGCATCTAATAATGATATTATTGTAGAATGATTAAGTTTAAATTTAAAGGAACAGGCCTGAGCCTCTATGGCGTGCCTGAGTTAAATATATTGGAAAAACCTTGGAATATATACTGAATTTTATCTTAGAACCTTCATAAAACCATTAGTGTAACAGTTAGCCAAGTTGGAAAAGGTTACAACCCCTTTCATCTGTGTCCCATTGGGACACCTTACTTCTGTCTCATAGATACAACATGACATGATAGGAAATCTCTCCAAAGTTAGAAAAATTCTCTCTTAGACAATTGTCCCTGGAAAAATTGTCCCCACTGGAAGATTTCCCTCTATTATTGTTCTAATGACAGCTTAACAATTTGGATGTCAGTCACAGTAACAGTGGTCACTGGGGCACATAGAAAGGCTAGATTTCCCTAAGGCTTGGTTCACACTAGTGTGAATTAGATGCGGATTTCCACGCGTCCAATTCGCATGACAGGAGAGTGTGCCCGACTCTCAATGGAATCGGTTCACACATCTCCCTGGTGGCGACGGAGGAGATTGCACAGGGGTCCTGTGCGTCTTTGGCTCCATTTCAGGTCCGAATTAAGCCAAAAATTTGGACCTGAAATGGTGAACTGGGACGCACCGGACACCCTACTGTGCCTCGCGGTCGCACATAGTGTGAATCCAGCCTCATGGACACGGGGATTCTATCCCCTTAATACCACAGCAACAATGAAAAGAAATGGCTTAAAAAAACTTGAACACAGGACAAAATACCTTGGCTTATAAAGCAGTAAATAAAATGTAAAAAAACAACAGATATTTCAGTACTAGTACAATTATTTCTCACAAAACCATGCAAAAGAACAAACTGGGAGCAACTAAATAATCAGAAATAGTACTTACTCCCAGAACTCCATCACTGGAGATGTGGCATTGGCAAACATTGACACACTTCCATTGGTCATGTTAAGTTTTTGAAATTCCACACACTTATCTGCAAACAAAGGTATTTTACATGAGTCCATTGTCAGCATCCTTATTTCTTAAAACTCCTAAGCCAACAACAACATTGTTTATATTGTTCTGGTTTTATAAACAATTTTCATAATTTATCCACATCTTTAACAAACAGCAACTAGTAACTTACACCAGGGCTGGTGGAATCTGGTACGTGCTCTATACCGCCAGTTCAGAAATGCTACATGATCTGATCATGGGCGGGGAAGAAGCTGCTTGCCTGGAAAGTCATGAGGAGAGAAGCAAGCAAGTACCAGATAGTACTGCCTTAAGGCCACCTCAAGCCTTCCTAGGAAGTTCCACTGTCAGCTCCTAGAGGGCAAAAGTATACACATCACTACACCCCACAGACCTGCTAACAGGTGTAGGCTTCGAAAAAGTTAGTTGTGTTGATTGAACTGTCAGCCATGATGAAATTCAAGATGCAGAGAAATGGACTGTTATGCCCCGTACACACGGTCGGACTTTGTTCAGACATTCCGACAACGAAATCCTAGGATATTTTCCGACAGATGTTGGCTCAAACTTGTCTTGCATACACACGGTCACACAAAGTTGTTGGAAAATCCGATCGTTCTAAACGCGGTGACGTAAAACACGTACGTCGTACTATAAACGGGGCAGTGGCCAATAGCTTTCATCTCTTTATTTATTCTGAGCATGCGTGGCACTTTGTCCGTCGGATTTGTGTACACGCGATCGGAATTTCCGACAACGGATTTTGTTGTCGGAAAATTTTATATCCCGCTCTCAAACTTTGTGTGTCGGAAAATCCGATGGAAAATGTGTGATGGAGCCTACACACAGTCAGAATTTCCGACAACAAGGTCCTATCACACATTTTCCATCGGAAAATCCGACCGTGTGTACAGGGCATTAGTCCGATTGAAAAAAAACAAAAAACTATAGCATATATGGTGGTCCTGCTGCAGGAAATAATAACAGGGTTGGTGACCTTTCAACTAGTTCTTGCAGCAGGACTGAGTCAGGCAACAAAAATCCTGTTGGGCTAAATGCTAACAGAAGCCAGAGGGCTTATTCAGGCAACTAGCATTTTCAAAAGGAGGTCGGCAATGCCATCTTTTTCCAGGAGAGGTTTAGCTTGAAGAACTCAAGTCTTAAAAAAAGCAAGAATAGTAATGATAAGAATATTTATTCAAACTTGAAAACATACTCTGGGAAATAAAAAAAGCAGTATACAGTAAGTCTGTTTCCTAGAGTAATAAGGTTATTACTACTAAGCAATCCTAGGTGAAGTGCAGGTAGTGGCCAAATGCACATATTAGGATAACCTTTTTTAAATGTTTTACATTTGCTTGGAGTTCTTCCTTAATGTAACGTTTATTGTAAAATATCAAATGTATTTTCAAATGTATATCCACAGTCAGTGGTACAATTTCTGATTTAGAAATAGAATGCTACATGCAATGGACCATAAACAAGATGATCGCTGCAGTGGAAAGAGCTGTAGGTTTTCATATTTAATAATGCTAAAATAAATTTCTGCTATTTTGTGTGTATTAACTAGGGCATTTTATCTGGTCTAAGCTCCAAAAGTGACATTTTCTATTCCTTGAACTATAAAAAATAATATCTGAAGGTTATTTTGACATTCTTTGTATGGTCCTATTAAGCTGAAAAGCCACAAGGCAAAGGAATCAAGTAGAGCGATACAGACATCTCCCTCTCACCCTAAACACGTCACTATCACATCTAAATATAAATTGCCAAAGAAGTGTTGAAGGAACATTATAAGTATTATGCATAGATGTCCACCAGCTTTGTAAAGTATATTAAAGTGAGTCTAAAGCGTTTATATATTTTTTTTTAAATAATAAACATGTCATACTTACCTGCTCTGTGTAATGATTTTGCACAGAGCAGCTTTGATCCTCCTCTTATGGGGTCCCCCACCCATGCTCCTGGCTCCTCCTCCCTTCTGAATGCCCCCTTAACAAGCTGCTTGCTCAATCCCTAGCCTGGATGGCTAGGGATTTTATTGACAATAGCAGGATTCAATGGCTCCCGCTGTTTCCTCTATGTCCAGTGAGAAAAGAAAGAGAGAGCAGCACTGTTATTCTTGGACAGGATTGAGATTGAGCTCAGGTAATTATTTAGGGGAGCTGATCACAGAAGGTTTTTTTTTACCTTAATGGAGAAAATGCTTTAGGGTAAAAAACCTTCTGCCTTTACAACCACTTTAAAGTTGTTTAAAAGTAGTAAGTCATTCTTTTCCACCACTAGATGGCTTTAGTCTTCCAGTTTGAATGACGGCCAACATTGCTTAACCCACTTCCTCTGAGCCCAATCAATAATAGACACAACCTCTAGGATGGTATCATCACACAGTCTGGTCTCAAAGTATTACTACACTAAATAGCACTCAAACACTATTGTGCATATTTTTTATTTTTATCTTAGATGGAAGGGAGTGCCTATTTTGTGAATTTAATAATGGCTTCACATAGCACTAAAAATATAATAGAAGCTGATATTTGAACAATGTGCTCCTAGAAAGCTTTTCCTATTGTCCATAGCAGCCAATCAAAATCTATGTTTTATTCTCCAAATCTGGACTGCATGGGTGATGGCAGCTGATAGTTTAAAACTGGGCAATAAAACATTGTTCCTATAGCTCCCTTTTAATAATTTAGTTTCATCGTGTCGGGTGGAATTTAGAGGACTATAACGCACTATACTTCACTTTTACTTAGGGCCCATCCAGATAGAGTGCAGTATTACATATTTACTATTTATTTTGAATTGGCTACCAAAGCCCTGCAGCATACTAAAACTGGATGTTGTTTTTTTGTTTTTTTTTTACACACCACATCACGAGGCAGATGGTTCACATCTGTGCATTGTGGTGTGCTGCGTGGCAAATGCATTGTGTGGATGCATATAGTTCATTTTGAATTGCCCCACATTGTGCTCCACGTGCTACCATGCTTTTCAGTAACAGGCATGTTTTACCAGGCATTATTACAATGTATTAGTGCAAACAGTCTCTCATCTTTTTTAAATTCATGAATGGAGAGGTTTGGTGATAAAGTTTGCATCCAACCTTTTTTCCTTTCACTTCAGTGAAGAAATTATGGGATGGGTGGTGATGATTCCCATGTCATCAGCTGACAGAAAAATGGATCTGAAATAAAGTGTTGTAACACACACCCATCACTTCACAAGCATTGCCAAGGCCAAACTCCACCACCTCCCAACAAAATCTACCAGACCTCTAGATCAGCACAGGAACCTAGGAGTTAGGATCTGCAGTAATAGCTTACTTTCTGTATTGTTATTGTAAACCCACTCTGTGCTCTCACATTCATTCCTACAGTGTGACACTGCACAGAATGAAGAATTCTTCTTCTGATCTCATCTTTAAGGCTCCCAATATTATTTAGATGCAGATCCCAAAGGGCACTAACCAGATCCGAAGTTTCTTGTAAAGGGCTACAGATACAAAAGGAATGCTGTCAGAAGAACGGGCATGTGTATCCATATTTTAAACTTTTACAAAAGGTTTTACAAGGTTTCAGAAACAAATTTGTCGGCAGAGAAGTTTCTTTAGAGAAATGTTACAATCAAGAATTTAAAGTAATCATTCCTCTGTAGTTGACTTAAAGTATTAGTCTTTCATTGGTTAAATGAAGCATCACCAAACACCGTACCTACTGCCAACATCCCTCAAAGTAGTATACCAAAATTCGTATTGCTGAGGAGTTTATGGGGTTTTTCAGGCACATATACTGTATATATTTCAACACCTATTGTATATATTTAAAAAAAACACCAATCTTTTATTAGTACAAAAGTAAAATAAATATAAATATTTAAATAAATATAAAATTAATGGATGGAAAAATTTGTACTACCTTATATTCCCTATAACAAGGTTCTCCATATTTTACATTTTAGATCTTGTGCAAAATTTGCATAAATGAAAAAATACCAACTAATTTCAAACAAGTGTTTATGAGGGACAGGAGTACACTTATATGCAGTAGAGGGAAAAAGATTTGAATACTTATAAGCCAATTCTATTAAAAAAAATCCCAGTTATTGTATCCCAAAGCGCCCAGACAGGTACCGTATGTGGATGATAGAGTGCTCACAAAGACCACAAAGAGTTCAGACATATGAATAATATCATTGAACGTGAGCACAATAAAGGAATGCCCATCTTCAACAGTAGCAACCTTTAGCTGCTGATGGTAGCCAAAGAAATTTCTATTATTTGCCAATAAATCTTTCTTTATTACTGTATCTAGTTGACAGTTTTTTTTATTTTTTTTACATAGGTGATCAAAGTGTGGCAAATGGAGCAGAGGGCAACATTTCTCACTCAAAAAAGTTACAGTTTTGTTGATTGGACTGCCAGCCATGATGAAATTCAAATGGAGAGAAGTGGACTGTTCGCCCAATTGAAAAAAAAAATCATAGGATATGTGGTGGTCTTGCTGCAGGAAATATTAACAGGATAGGTGACCTTTTAACTAGTTCCTGCAACAGGACTGTAACTGGGAGCAAAAATCCTGTTGGGTTAAATGCTAACAGAAGCTTTGTCTTATGGCTGGTAGCAGACCTGGTAATGAGCCCTAACAAGGGTACTATTGCCCTTTCTTTCCTGGTTCTTGTGCCCTGCTACTGCATGTGTTGCCACTGGTCTGTTTTTTACTAATAATGGTATGCTTAAAGTGTATGTGAAGCCATAATTAAAAATTTGTATGCAGTACATATACAAGTACGATTTGCAGTACTACTTTTTCTATGCCCAGTTGTCTTTTGCTAAACTACTCAAACACCCCACTATCCTATTCTTCACAACATAGGCACTAATTATTGTGTAGTCCAGGATAAGAAGTAGGATCGGGTATTATACTCCTTGAGATCATACAGGAAGGGTGCACAGGACACAAAACATTGCTGAATTTTGGACATGATCAGCATGTATTTTTTTAATTAAACAGATATAATAAGACACTTCCAATGCTATATGTAACAGACCAGAAGGGAGCAAATAAGGTACAGTAAGTTCATTGCTAGTGTTTAATCAATCTACTCTTCCCATTGAATAACATGTTCACAGTAGAATCCCAAACTGTCAATTTACCTTGGTCATTTTCTATGTTTTGTATGTGTTTTCCTGCTCCCTGCATTTAATTCAATCTCTTTTCACAAGAAATTGAAGTTTATATATGCTTTTAAGAAAATCATTGCATGTAAAGATTTGGCTACATAAAATATCACTCAACATTGCATGCTACAAAATTAAATTTAACAAAAAAATGTTGCTGTCTGGCATAAACTTGCACGTCCTGCAATATTATCTTCTATGAAAGCACTAAAAGTTGTGAAACAAATGAACACTGGAATTGTTCAGGTCCATCAACCTTAATTAATTGTTTTAATATACATAAATTGGTTTACCTGTATTCCATTTATGTCCACAAGTGGCCCAAGGCAGTTCAGTAGTAAAACAGTTGAATAAATAGAAAATTGCCCAGGCTAATATGATGATGTAGTAGATATTTAAATGTGCTTCAATAACCTGAGTAGCATATCCAATACCTAAAAATAAATGTTAAAAAATTTAGTTATAATTACTGAACAAGTACAAGCATAATAGTCTATTATTTGTTTGTTTGTTCAAAAGGACTAGCTGTATTACTAAAGCAACCATCAGATTCAATGAGTCCTTTAATAATGTATCTTTAAGAACTGAAACAATCTGATTGTTTGTTCTGGAAATAACATACTGTACATTTTGTATTTAAAGATTTTTATCCATGAGGTAAAATGTTTGTAAAGGTCTGTGTTGGTGGGCTTTGGGCTTACGTCTAATGCAGCCTCCATCTGAGATCAATTTGAGACACTTCTGAAATCATTCAGCTTTTATTGCCCATATCTACAAGCTTTCAGTTAGAGGAACTGTCAATGATCAACAAGGGCACTCATCACCATCCTGATGGTTCAAAGAGAAGTACAGGTTTTCTTTTTATTTAATAATCATACTAACCTAGGTGGGTGCAGCATCAGTCCAATGCTGCACCTGTCCCCCGGTGCCTCTAACACTGAGAACCGAGCAATCTAACACTGTCAATCGCTCAGTTCCCAGAGCTCCCCGAGCAGACAGCTGCTGACTCTAAGTAGCTCTCTGCTCTGCCCCCCCCCCGCGCTGGGTTGTGGAGGGGGCGGGAGTGGCCGTCTCAGGCTCTCTGTGGCTTGCTAAGAGGCTGAGCCGGTTGCCGGTCCAGGCATGTGGGAGGATCCTGACTGACATCAGCAGACAGCAGACTTCACTCCGCTGTCTGTTGAAAACTGGTCAAAGTAGTGCAGAACGAACAGCACTCCTGTGATCCATAAGAGAAGTACAACCAAACGAGCTTTGGCTGTAGTTCTCCTTTCATTCAGGACTACAAGCCATCTGCCACAGTGTTAGACAAGACAAGTTTCTTCACTCGCAGATCTCTATAAATGAATGATGCAGCTATGCAGGCGGACACCTGGTGGAGCCCTGCAAAGCCAAGCCAATTTTAAAATGTAAAAGTGACTGCGGAGGAGAGGACCCTCTACCCACGGTCACAGGGAGGGGGGTTGGAACATGTTACATCTAACACGTAACATGCTCTAAAAGGTAAACTTAGCTTTTAATATATGACCATACCCTAATATAAAAAATGACCCACATTTTGAAAACTCTATCTCTTTTGTGTATTAAATGGTATGTACAGCCAAAGCGTATTATTTTTTTTTATTTACTTATTTTTATTTTGGATAGAATAGGAAAGGGAATTTGGGAATGATTTCCTAAGAATTGCAATAGGAAGTAAAAGGAAATCTCTAACAAGTAAAGTAAATTCTATTCTTAGACAGTTATCACGAGAACAGGTGCTCCTTTTGGAAGATTTTCTTCACCTCTTGTTCCGGAGATGACTCAAAAATGTCCGCATTTCCTATTACTTTCTATGTCAGTGACAATGGTCAGTATTCTGAATTAGCCGTCTACACGGGACAAATAGAGAGTTTGAAGCTAAACCACGAAACTACAAAGCTATAAAAACTTTTATAAAACTTTTAATCCCTTCCTTCTCTATTCATAACTACAAAGAAAGGTATGGATATAAATGCATATTTTTTAGGACACACCTTGATGAGTTTAGAGAAGGTGAGTATTGTATACTGGCATCCGGAACTATAGTACAGCTTGTCTAGAGTTAATGCATGAACTATGACTAAATGAACTGAAATCGATAGACTAGGTTCTTTTTTAAAGCCATACTATGTTACTAGAAGTTGATTGATTTATTTTTCAAAAGATCATAATTAAAAAGTTTGTATCCTGTTGTAAATACATTTTACTGAAAGCCTGCTAAAGCCTGCTTGTAGTATGTTTGAAGTGGCGGTCGGCAATACCATTGTGATCTTTGTTTAGCATGCCTAAACTGGAACTGAAGGGGGCTTAATACAGCTGCTTAAAGCTTTGCAATGCTTTGTAAAACTTGCTTTAAGCTTGTATTTACAAAGCTTTTGAAAACCATGTTGTCATAATTTTATGTTCCAGACAGTATCTATTTGGTCCACATCCATACAGAGCTGCAATCTATCCGATCCTACTGTACATAAGCATCTACTGACATTTGGAGACATTGCTCAATGGAGGATAAGCTTACGTTTCACTGTACTTCATGAAAAAATTACTCTGGTGATTAATTAAAGAAATGGCTCAGGACCAAAATCAGAAAAAGAAAAAAAGCATTGTAATTGTGGGTGACACTTCAATGATATAATGTTGTACCTTCAAACAAAGGGCACACTTTTCTCCAACATGTTATTCCTCCTTCACTGGTAAATTGCCCAAGTGCTGTCTCAAGGAAAAATACTGGTATGCCGCAGAATAAAAAAAACACCACATATGGGATTAGAAAAGCTCCTGAAAGACAGCAACACAAATAATAATAATGATTAATTATAATGCACATGAATTTTGTTAGTACTGGTATTGTTTTATTGAAGAAAAAAATTATGTTCTCATAGTTAAATAGTAATTTTTATTACAAAAATGTAACCCAACAGATTTACAAGCCTAATCACTAAGTATTGGAAAACACAGTGTTCACTAACTTTATGGGAATGGTCAAACAGAGATTTACTTATGATGCATTGTACACCCCCTGAGTGGGTTGGCTGCCCTTTAAAAACCTTTTAGGAGAAATCCTATCACACCAACTCTACTAGTCCCCTACCCCCTCACATTTGTGTCCTTGTTTTATTCATATGCGTCTTCCCCTATATTCCACAGGAGCATATATTTCCAGACTGTTTTAGGGTACAAAATGTTTGTATTTCGTGTTCCTTTTATAAACTTTACCCCACATATATCAAAGGTCTTTTCCTTTCTATATGCTGGAAATGTAAAAATCCTTAATAAAACAAATATTATTGACAAAGAACATGCCCATCCTGTTTATTGTAGTTAAAAATAAATTTTTGAAACCTATTGTACATCTGACACCTCATAGAATTCAGATAATGGCAAAAAAAATTTAAATAACAGTCAGTAAAAGTATGTATACATTTTCTCTAAAAGGGAAACACAACCTTTCAGATTCACATCTAGGACAAGTCCACCATAATCCAAAGATTACATTTTGCAGAAAAAATAATACAATTAATATTACTCCTCAATAGCTAGTAGTAGTTAGTCATATTCAATTTGTCTTGTTCTGTAATGTTGAAGATGTGACTAACTACTAACTAGATCATGACATGGTTGAATGTAAACCTTTACAGACACATTGGTTTGCAAGCCATGAAGCCCCAACCTACTTTCTTTGAATAACAAAATAAAAATGTGAAATCTCTGTAATACAATAGTCAGTTGAACTTCTAGGATCCTAAGATACCAGTGCACCTATAGGTTCCCCCTTATGGATACGTTTATGTTTGGCATGTTGTGCCAAGACAATAGGTGAGTGAAGGCAATTTATTGGTGTGGAATTGAGGGTGTAGACAAGAGTGCATTACCTCCTACACCAATATGGCTACTGCAGTACAAACAGTATTTCCTACTTCACATGAAAGAGTCACTGGGGTTGATTTACTAAAACTGGAGAGTTCAAATTCTGGTGCAGCTGTACATTGTAGGCAATCAGCTTCTAACAGTAAAAACAGGAAAAATACCGTGCTAAAGTGCATAAAAAATTAAAAACGGAAAATACACATAGAAGAGATACAATAAAACAATGTAGCAGCGCTAATAATTGTGAAAAAATGTATATTGAACAAGTCAATTGAACAAAGCAATATGATGTGTCCAAAATAAACAGTTGAATGTTACTGGAAACACAATCCAAAATTGCACATATGTGAGTGCTGACCAAAACACTTCTTGACGACAGTGCACCACCACCACATAGATATGCGCTCACCTGAGGCAAGCTAAAGGGAAGCCTGTAAATAACACACAGCCAGGGCCTTTTCCACAAGGAAGAGGGAAGCCTGGGCCACACTCCAAATTTCTCAAGATTGAATGTCAGCCACCAGGGTTAAGTAAAAGTAATGTCCAAAAAATAAAAGGAGAGAACTCCATAGTGCAGACTGTACCACAATGCGATTTAATAAAATAAATGTAGTACACTTTCATTATGAGAATAAAAACAGACATATAAAAATGGACAGCCAGCAAGCGAACACTTGTCACTGAGAAGTGCGATGACGTCAGTATGTCCACCTCCCTACGGGCGTTTCGTCATCAACAGACGTCGTCTCGGGGATCAGCTTCTAATGCTAATGTGTTCAATTAAGCATTGACAAAAAAAAAACCTGGAAGCTAGTCGGTTTCTGTGTAGAGCTGCACTAGATTTTGCACGCTCCGGTTTTTAGTAAATCAACCCCACTGTGTGTTTAAACCAGCCTTTCTCAACCAGGTTGCCATGGAACCCTAGGTTTCCTCCAAATGCTGGGGTTCACTGAGCAATTTCTGCCAATTTCCTACTGACCATCACACTAATTTACTGTGAGCTCCCAACTTGTATATATTAGCTATGGAACACCCTGTGGTTGCTCTCAAAGCGAATGACTCTATTCAGGGTGTAATGGTAGGGCACCCCCCATATAAGTAAAGTAATTTTGCAGATGACTTGCTGATCTATGTCACCAACCCTGGCATTCCCGTGTATTTTGCAGGAACTGGAACAATTTGGTCGGCTTAGCAATTTCAAGATTAATGGTACTAAGTCTAGCTGTTTAAATATCACTTTGTCTCAAACTGAGAAGGCTTTTTTGGAACTTTACTTCCTAAAATATTTAGAGGTTTACATCTCTCCTTCTCTTGATAAATTATACAAACGTAATTACTTACTGGTCTTGTCCTTCACAGTTCGTAGACTACAGGCCTGGTCAACTAAGAAACCCTCCTGGATGGGCTATTATACCCAGACATTGGAATTCTAATGTCATAACTAGTATTAAAGAATAGGTGCCTGAATTACCGTAAATAATATTATGCATATGGAGGAACTGACTATGAGCTTACAAGAGAAATATCCTAAATTTATAACCAAATGGGAGGCTTGGAAGGATTTATGTACCTCTGACATTTTGATACTCTACCTGTGACCTAGCTTTCCACCATATTTGAACATGAGGAACTGAGATCAAAGTCCGTGAGGAAGGGGACACCCCCCTCCTTTTTTTTCTGTTCTCTTTTTTTCTTCTTCATTTTTTATTTCTCTCCCTCTTTTTTTGTGTTTGCTGGTTACTTTATTTGTTTATGGTCTGGGGATGCAAAGGTCTATGCACAAATATAAATTTGAATAGCAAATAGGCTTAGATTGTGATATTAAATTTGTTCATTCAAGTTAAAGGAGAATTTCTGGTGCTAGATCTTTTTATGTGATTAAATGTATTATGAAATAATGGTTCAATAAAGCTTTTAAACCCCAAAAATAAATAAAATAAAGATAAAAAACATACTGAGAGCTGTAGATAATATAGTAATTAGCATGGGTTCCTTGAGACCAGAAAGTTATTTCAAGGGTTCCTCCATGTTAAAAAGTTTAAAAAGGATAGTTTATATTGACTACACATGTTATATGCTACATTTGTGGCACTGAGTCCTAAATTATAAAGGGCCAGGCTTGCGCATGAATATTGTATGTGTTTGAAAAAATAAAAATAGTATGTTGACAATATGGTCTGCTTTACCCAATTTTAAAGTGAAGGGATACATAAAAATATTACCGGTGTTACATTTTAGCTTGAAATGTTACTTATACAGCCCATAAAACTGCATGAAAATTTCTGAGTGATATGACAGCCTTAAAGTAAAGCAGGGAAGAGTTAAAACCAGTGGCGGCTGGTACTCTATCGGCCGGGGGGGGGCAGATAAACCTGAGACATCTACGCCCCCTGGTCGCTCCAGCCCGCCACCCCACATAAACACGCCCTACCGATCGCTGGCCCACTTGATGGTCGATTGATCAGCACTTGCCCCATTCAGGCCGCAGCTGCGGCCGCTCCATGCATGCCACTCCATGCTTTTTTTTAGCTGTTCACTACTTGTTTGCTGTAAGACTTTATAGTTCACTACAGGAAAATGTTTCCAAGCATTGCAAAAGCAAGAGGCTCTTTTGTTTGTTAATCTTCCAATACCTTTTGCAAGAGACACAGAAATCCATACAAAAATGCATAATCTGAAAACAGTATGAGAACTAAGAGCCAGCTTTATGATTATACTGTAGTTATTTTGTCTAAAATGTCAGTATTGTACCAGTTAATAAGGCCCCTTTCACACTGGGGTGGTGGGTGCGTTGGCAGTAGAGCGCCGCTATTTTTAGTGGCGCTTTACTGTCAATTTCGCGGCACTATTCGGCCGCCAGCGGGGCACTTTTACCCCCCCGCTAGTGGCCGAAAAAGGGTTAAAACCACCGAAAAATGGTTAAAACCACCGCAAAGTGCCACTGCAGCAGTGCTATGTCGGCGGTAAAGCCGCGCTTCCCCATTGCTTTCAATGGGCAGGAACGGTGAAGGAACGGTGTATACACCATTCCTTCACCGTTCCAAAGATGCTGCTAGCAGGACTTTTTTTAGCGTCCTGCCAGCGCACCGCTCCAGTGTGAAAGCCCTCGGGGCTTTCACATTGGAGAGACAGCAGCTGCTCTTTCAGGGAGCTTTGCAGGTGCTAATTTTGTTGCTGTAGCGCCTGCAAAGCACCCCAGTGTGAAAGGGGTCTTAGTGTTAGCAATATCAGGTAACCATGCCAAAGTAGCCTTACTGTAAATCAAATAAGAATTGCAAATTTAATGTCTCTGCAATTCTCAGCTCTTCACAGTCTCCTGTCTGCAAGAATGTAAAGTTTTCTGAGTAGCCTGAGCCTTTTTCTGACTACAAATTAACCAACTGTTGCAGCTGTATCTACACTATTACTTTACGACTACTCATAGTGGTTCTATCCTGCTGCTATCAACAACTATAAATTATAATATATACACAAAATCATATCCAAACAAAAAGCCAATGGTCAATGGTCAAAAAAAGCATATATTTTATTACATACGCTATACTACCAAAAGTATTGTGCCTTTACACGCACATGAACTTTAATGACATCCCAGTCTCTGTCCGTAGGGTTCAATATTGAGTTGGCCCATCCTTTGCAGCTATAACAGCTTCAACTCTTCTGGGAAGATTGTCCGCAAGGTTTCGGAGTGTGTCTAAGGGAAAGTTTGACCATTCTTCCAGAAGCACATTTGAGAGGTTAGGTGCTGATGTGGACAAGAAGGCCTGGCTTGAAGTCTCCGCTCTAATTTATCCCAAAGGTGTTCTATCCAGGTTGGGGTCAGGACTCTGTGCAGGCCAGTCAAGTTTTTCCACCCCAAACTCACTCATCCATGTCTTTATGGACCTTGCTTCGTACACTGGTGTGTAGTCATGTTGGAACAGGAAGGGGCCATCCCCAAACTGTTTCCCTAAAGTTGGGAGCATGAAATTGTCCAAAATGTCTTGGAATGCTGACGCCTTAAGATTTCCCTTCACTGGAACTAAGGGGCCAAGCCCAACCCCTGAAAAACAACCCCACACCATAATCCCCCCTCCACCAAATGATTTGGACCAGTGCACAAAGCAAGGTCTATAAAAACATGGATGAGCGAGTTTGTGGTGGAGAAACCTGACTGCCTTCACAGAGTCCTGACCTCAACATGATAGAACACCTTTGGAATGAATTAGAGCACATCATCCACATCAGTGCCTGACCTCACAAATGTGCTTCTGGAAGAATGGTTAAACATTCCCCGGCACACTCCTTAACCTTGTCAAAAGGCTTCTCAGAAGAGTCGAAGCTGTTATAGCTGCAAAGGGTGGGCCAACTAAATATTGAACCGTACGAACTAAGACTGGGATGCCATTAAAGTTCATGTGTGTGTAAAGGCAGGTGTCTCAATACTTTTGGTAATATAGTGTATAAATGCCTAAAACAATTAAAACTGAACAAATCAATCCTTGTAACCCTGTGGCATATATGTGAAAAATAATCCCTGGAGGGCAATAACTAATAATATCCAGGGGTCCTCACATCCTTTTAATAATAAATGTAATGTCAACTAGAGGAACATATGCGCCTAAAAGGTTTTGCTTATATAATCCACATACACAAAATGCAAACTATGCTCAATCGTTAGTAATAGAAAACCTAGTACTGTTATGTACGTACTGTATATGACCCACCATTCATGAGTCATATCATGGAGATGTGCACAACCAATGGATTCCAGTGGAATGTCCAATAATGCAGATGTGCTACCTTCCCACAGGTAGGTGCAATCAATTAATAATGTAAATAAGCCATCAATGTATATACACAGCTACCATAGAAAGGCAAACAAAACCCAAAACAAAAAACATTCTCAAGTCCCTATATATTGACCTCCCTGGCCCAAAAGGGGGTTCATATGGTGTAACAAAATACAAAAATTTAAAAAGTAGGAAATAAAGGTGGAAGTGTCACCGGTACCTATTCAAATATGTGTCCTAAAAATACTAAAAACCTTGCTATGACTCTAGGAACTTCACTTCAAATAATACCTAATACATAATAATCTCCATAAAGAAACTCACTAAAGTGCAGGGACTTTTGTATATTATTATTATTTTCATCTTTTAAGGATTTATATAACGCCAACAGCTTATGCAGCACTTTACAACATAAGGACAGACAGTACAATTACAATACAATGTAATACAGTGGCAATCAGAGGGCCCTGCTCATTTGAGCTTACAATATAAAAGGGAGGGTCAGGAGCTACGAAAGGAAATGACTGTGGGGAATAAGCTGATGGAGAAAAATAAAAGGACAGTTATTAGGTGGGACAGAGTAGGCCTCTCTAAAAAAATGATTTTCAGGGTTTGTCAAAAAGTGGACACTCTAGAAGATTTTCAGATAGACTGGGGAAGAAAGTTCCAGAGGATGGGAAAGTCCGGGAGGTGAGCATGGGAGGAGATGACAAGGGAGCTAGAAAGCAGGAGGTCTTGGGAGAAACAGAGAATGATTAGGGTGGTATTTTGAGATTAGGTTAGTGATGTAGCTGGGGGCAGAGTAGTGGATGGCTTAGTAAGTTGTTGTTAGTATTTTGAATTCAATTTGTTGGGTGAGTGGAAGCCAGTTATCACGTACCTGGTAGAAGAACCTGAATAGACGAGCAAGGCCTCCCTTACCACTTTGACTTAGGGCCCCTGATAGAAGAACAGAAGACACCAAAGTACAGAGTCGCATGAGTGCCAGAAAGTCTTTGGTGGCAGCAGGACGGCTGGTTCAGGTCGTGCTGGAGAGACACAGGGAAGCTTCCGCAGGAGACTAGCAGATGGCAGCAGATGACAACGACAAGTAGCAGGGTCAAACAGGCAGGGTCATACACGGCAGATCAAATCGGGTACTAGGTGCAGGCAGGATCGTAGTCAGGAACAAGCCGAGTGAAACCAGATCATCAGTGCAGGTACCAGGGAGAAAGCAGAAGATCACAGGACAAGCCGGGGTCGGTACAGGCAGAGTTCAAGGGAAGGTTACAAGACAAGCCAGGAATCAGGATACAGGTTCACAGGGTGCTGGATACTCAGAAGCTGAAGACAAGGCAGCACCAGGCCAGGTACTAACTGGACTTAAATAGACTGTTTGGCGCCAACGTGGGCGCACTGACACGCTCCTGTTCACTCATGCGCACATCTATGTGCCAAAGCCCGGTTTCTGTGTGCAACAGGAATATGTCTTCTTCTGTGCCTTAGACATCTTCGAGGCTGTCTGATGGGTGTATCCTGACATTCTCCCCCTCCAATGGGCAGCCTCCGGATGCCCAACTGAGCTAGTCTCTCTGGGTGGTTTTGACAGAACGCTTGGACAAGCCTGTTGGCATGAATATTGCCCTCTGGTTCCCATGAATTTTCCTCAGGTCCATACCCTTTCAATTTGACCAAGTACTGGACCTGATTCTGTCTCTTCCTGCAATCCATGATCGCCTCGACCTTGTACTCCTCTTCCTCATCTACCATTACAGGGGCAGGAGGACTACTACTCCGTTCAGGAAATGGATCTGGACCAGCAGGCTTCAGTAGAGCTATATGGAAAACTGGGTGAATTCTGAAGGAATTCGGAAGTACCAACTCATAAGCCACATTATTGATCCTTTTCTTCACCCTGAAGGGTCCCACAAACCTAGGGCCCAGTTTTCTAGATGGGCAGGCTAACTTCAGTTTAGTCGTAGCTAAGCAGACCTGATCACCAGGTTCCAAGATCAACTCTCCCCGCTTCTTCTTGTCAAAGGATTATTATAGTCTTCCTGGGCCTTGGTCATGGTCTTCTGTAACAAATGATTGTTGGATCTGAAAAAATTTATCGTGTCCTGAACTGCCGGAACAGGGCATTCTGGGGTGGAGGTAGTCAAGAATGAAGGGTGGAACCCATAGTTGGCGAACAATGGGGCTTGTTTGATGGCAGAATGCTCTGAATTATTATACGCAAACTCCGCCAGAGGTAATAGTGCCACCCAGTCATCCTGTGAGAAGGAAGAAAAACAGCGTAAGTATTGTTCTGACGTCTGGTTGGTTCTTTCAGTTTGACCATTGGTCTGTGGGTGGTAAGCTGAGGAAAAGAACAGTTCGATTTTCAAGGATTTACACAAGGCTCTCCAAAATCTGGATGTGAACTGTACCCCACGGTCCGACACGATATTGGCAGGAAGTCCAGTCTCACAATCTCCTTAATGAAGACTTGCGCTGTCTCAGAAGCTGACGGGGTACCCTTCATGGGTAGGAAATGCGCCATCTTTGACAACCGATCTATGACTACAAAGATGGTAGAGTAACCTTCGGAAGGAGAGCTCAACAATAAAATCCATTGAAATCATTTGCCAGGGTCTATCTGGAACTGGTAAGGGTCTCAACAATCCCCAGGATTTTGTCCGGCTAGATTTATTTCTGCCGCAGGTAGGGTAGGTTCCAATGTACTTCTTGCAGTCTTCTTTTAAACAAGGCCACCAAAAGGTATGCTGTAAAAGTTCAGCTGTCTTGTGGACTCCAATGTGTCCTGCAAGGGCATGGGCATGGCAGAGACCGAAGGCGGAGACTCGTAAACCTTCAGGCACAAAGATTTTGTTGTTGTGCCATAAAAGGCCATCTTTAGCTTGTAGCGTCATCCCAGGGGACGGTGAGACATCAATAGTGGCTTGTCTAATCTGTGACAACAAATCTTCCTGTAATAAAAGGAAACTTCCGGGAGGAAGAATGGTGTCTGGAGAAGCTGGTTCTTCTATCGTGCCAAACATTCGAGACAGAGCATCCGGCTTAATGTTCTTAGATCCTGGCCTGTAGGTAATATGAAAAATGAATCTTGTAAAAAAGAGTGCCCACCTGGCCTGCCGGGGTTTCAAGCGCTTTGCGACTCGCAGATACTCTAAGTTCCGATGGTCGGTGTAGATCAGTATCGGATGAGCTGCACCTTCCAGCAGATATCTCCACTCTTCGAGAGCAGCTTTAATTGCCAGAAGCTCACGGTCTCCCACGTCGTAGATCTTCTCTGCCGGGGACAACTTGCAAGAAAAGAATGCCATAGGATGCAGTAAGGACTTGGCCCCTTGGCATTGAGACAGAACTGCCCCTACTGCTGTCTCTGAGGCGTCTACCTCTAGGACGAACGGCAGAGCAGGATCTGGATGCCGTAGTATAGGTGCAGCTGTGAAAAGACCTTTCAGGGTTTCAAATGCGGTTTGCGCCTCGGAAGACCACTGGAATCGTTGAGATTGTCTTGTCAGTTGAGTTATGGGAGAAATTATTGCAGAAAACCCTTTGATAAACTTCCTATAGAAGTTTGCAAATCCTACGAACCGTTGCACCCCTTTCTTGTCCGTAGGGGCCGGCCAATCCAGGATGGCCGAGACCTTCTGGGGATCCATCTTAATGCCACCTGTGGAAAGGACAAGGCCCAGGAACTGGATGCTTTGGCTTTCGAACTCGCACTTTTCTACTTTTGCAAACAAGCCGTGCTGTCTGAGTCGGACCAGAACCTTTCTGACATGTTCTCGATGAGCTTCTAAAGAAGGGGAAAAAAATCAAGATATCGTCAAGATATACAATAACAAATAAGTCTAAATAGCCCCGGAAAACATCATTAATAAAGTGCTGGAATGTTGCTGGGGCGTTACAAAGCCCAAAGGGCATCACCAAGTATTCAAAATGTCCAAACCTGGTACGAAAGGCCGTCTTCCATTTGTCACCTTCACGAATACGTACCAGGTTTTATGCCCCTCGCAAGTCTAACTTTGTGAAGATGACAGCAGAACGGAGTCTCTGAAACAGCTCTGGTACTAGAGGCAAGGGGTATCGATTTTTAATCATGATTTTATTTAGGTCCCGGTAATCCACACACGGGCGAAGGGAAAGATCTTTTTTTTCAACGAAGAAAATTCCAGCTCCGGCTGGGGACGTAGAGGGACGGATAAATCCTTTTCTCAGGCTGTCATCAATATAGACTTTCAAGGCAGCACGTTCAGGTTCAGTCAAGGGAAAGATTCACCCGAAAGGTATCTCAACCCCAGGGAGGAGCTCGATGGGGCAGTCGTATGTCCTATGTGGAGGTACAGTCTCAGCTCCCTTCTTACTGAACATCTCAGCAAAGTCTTGGTAGGGTGCAGGAATAGAAGAACGGAGTTCATCATCTGAGTCCATACACAGCAAAGGGGATGGATGACAGAATGGTCTGGAGAAGCAATGTTGCTGGCAGTAGAGAGAGGAAAACTCGATTTTTCCAATATCCCAATGGATACAGGGATTATGTGCCTGGAGCCATGGCATACCCAAAATGATAGGGAACAGAGGTGAAGCTATGGCATCCAGGCGTAACAGTTATCTGTGGTCACCAGAAATGGTAGCAAGTAACGGGACAGTCTCTTGGGTAACAGGACCGGATTTAATATGTGACCTGTCTGCCAGGTGGATAGAGAGTCCATGAGCTTTGGGCTGCAGGGGAATGTTATGTTGAAGAGCAAAAGTCAAATCAATGAAGCAACTGCAAGCCCCTGAATCTACAATAGCAGGTACTTGGATCACTCTCTCTGAAAGTTGTAGTAAAATCTGTACGGCCAGGTGAGAAGACTTGGGAGGCCGAGATGACTGGCTGGCAGGGAAAAAAGTCAGGCATTTTGGACTCTTGGCAGGACAGATTCTCACATAATGGCCATCCTTCCCACAGTACAGACACAAGTGGTTCTGACGGCGGTACAGGCGTTCCTCTGGAGAGAGGGAGGGATGGAACCTGCCGGGTTGAGCTGGACTAGGTGGACCAGGCTCTTGTGGTAACAACCCTAGAGGCTGGAATCGTCCAGCTGACCTCTCGGCACTGCGTTCTCTCAGGCGTCTGTCAATTTGAATTGTCAGGTCGATGAGTGCTTCTAAGGATTCAGGTACTCCAACACGAGCCAGCTCATTCTTTAGGGGTTCAGATAATCCTAGTCGAAATTGGTAACGGAGAGCAGCACTGTTCCATTCGACAGGAGGGAGATTACAAACCCCACTTTGGTGGTTTCCTGAGAGAAGGTCTGGGGCTGTAATGAAAAGTAGAGGATACAGGCATTCTGAAAAGTCCTGAACTTGCCACAGTTGCCAGAAAACTTCTCTGGAATAGGAACCCGGGGTTCGGGTGACTGCATTATTAAAGCAGGTGTCGGAGAAAGTTCATGAATCCGTTCTTCAAGCTGGTTGTAGCTTGCTTGCAGACTCCTGACTGTTTGAGTAAATGCAGTGAGGTGATGACATAGCTGCTCTACCGGGGAGGTTGCTCTTCAGGCTCAGTCATGGCTGCCTTGTACTATCACGTACCTGGTAGAAGAGCCTGAATAGACGAGCAAGGCCTCCCTTACCACTCTGACTTAGGGCCCCTGATAGAGCAAACAGAAGGCACCAAAGTACAGAGTCGCACGAGTGCCAGAAAGTCTTTGGTGGCAGCAGGGAGGCTGGTTCCGGTCGTGCTGGAGAGACACAGGGAAGCTTCCGCAGGAGACTAGCAGATGGCAGCAGGTGCAGATGACAATGACAAGTAGCAGGGTTACACAGGCAGGGTCATACACGGCAGATCAAATCGGGTACTAGGTGCAGGCAGGATCGTAGTCAGGAACAAGCCGAGTGAAACCAGATCATCAGTGCAGGTACCAGGGAGAAAGCAGAAGATTAGTCACAGGACAAGCCGGGGTCGGTACAGGCAGAGTTCAAGGGAAGGTTACAAGACAAGCCAGGAATCAGGATACAGGTTCAGAGGGTGCTGGATACTCAGAAGCTGAAGACAAGGCAGCACCAGGCCAGTTACTAACTGGACTTAAATAGACTGTTTGGCGCCAACGTGGGCGCACGCTCGCTGACGCACACGGGTGCGCACAGGTGCCGATCATGCACGGGGATGCGCAACGGCTACTGTTTGCGCTCCTGTACACGCATGCGCACATCTATGTGCCAATGCCCGGTTTCTGTGTGCAACAGGAATATGTCTTCTTCTGTGCCTTAGACATCTTCAAGGCTGTCTGCTGATGGGTGTATCTTGACACCAGTGGAGGGAGTGGCAGAAAGGCATACCAAGCACTGAGCGGATGGTAAGGTGAATGAGTCTGGCAGTAGCATTTATGATGGACTGAAGGATGGATAGTCTATGTATAGGTAATCCAATGAGGAGGGAGTTGCAGTGATCGAGGAAAGAGATAACCAGGGAGTGAACAAGGAGCTTTGTGGTGTCATTGGTTAGGAAGGGGCGTATTTTGGAGATATTGCAGAGGTTGAGGTGGCAAGCTTTGGACAGTGATTGGTTGTGTATATAGACAGAGAAAATTATTTTATTATCAACATCTAAAGTTAGAACCACTTGTGATATGTGTAAAGAAAAATGCACAATAAATGACTCAAATAATGTTATATAAAGATGGTTCAGCCCAGTCAGAGTATTTTATGTTATATATCCCTTAATACAAATGCTAAACATGTGTAGGTAAATAAATATTGCACAATTTTGACTGAGGCCCATATGAGACAAACAACACCCCGGTTCATGCACACCAAAACCATATTCCAAAAATCCTCAGATCAAGATTGTTTTTCCTTAATGTTTCTTTATGTGATGTATATATTCACATCATATGTACTATGCTTGTTATGTTATAGATAAATTGGGCTGTTGATTAGTAAAGTCACTTGAGCCTGTACAGGATTGTGTAGGAAAAAAACTACCATAATGGCAAAGTACTATGAGTCCACATCACAACCAATGAACTAGCAAGAACACTGGAAAAAAACGGACTGGTTCTGTACCCAGGAAGGAATCCACACAAGTTCATATATCCTGTATTGTTTGGACTCACAATGCTTCTCTGTATATCATAATCCTATTGGGAGGCACCAAACAGTACATCAAAAGGTATTGGCAGAAATTTGGTATCAACAGCCATTCATTTCATTCATATTTATAAATGGTTTCAAGAGCCAAGGTGGAGTACAGGAAACGAGTAATACTTAACAAACCACCATGTCCTTGATTCTGCAGAATATCCAATGAAGGAGGTCTATTGACAACAGTTGAGGGAGGGTCATTTGTGTCTGGTAAGCCCCCACCTTTATACACAGTGATGGTCTGTGTGGTGGTCCTATTGCTGAAAGGCTTTTAGGCTATTGGGATACACATTCTCTGCTTCTTTCTGCCACACATTGAGAAGACAGTTCAAATAATTTCTGGACTTTCCCTTTGGGACTTTGCAGTTCACCAGTTTTATGCACTTTATTATATTAATGTTTAATTTTATGGTGATGTTTTTTGTACCATGCACGTTTCAATCACTTGGTAGGAGTTTTATGTGATTTTCACAACTGTTGCACTGCTGTTTTTCCACTTTTTTGTTATTGGTTGCCACCGAAAAACTCCAGAGATTTTTTTTTTAATCTTTCTAACAAAACTGTAGTTCCTTTTTACTTCTGCTTAAATGTTAAAAAAAGGGCCTGTCATGTTCAGTCGTTAAAATACTTTTAATGTTTACATTTGACATCTCTGAGGATTCAAGAGGAATTGAAAAAAAAACATTGTAAAAGCATGTGTAAATATGTAAATGTTTGTAATGCCTACAAGATCATAGAATCCTAACATGCTTGTACACTTCTACACTCTCTAGTTCAATGTTTTTATTGAAGTTTTTCATAAGAACAGAACAGGTACAATTAAGAAGAATCTGTCATACAATGAGACATGGTAAGATTAAACAGTCATAGAGAAGTGTATGACATCCTGACAGCCTGTGAACAGATAACAGATATATGTGAACCATATGAACAATGCTAAATACTATACATAGGGTAGAGAGTGTTGTTCCCTTCCCCCAGACACCCCCTTGGGATCAAACTGTGTCAGAGGTAAGGGAGACAACAAATAAAGAGATAAATAAAAATAAAAATGTATATGTAGATTGGTTGCTGTAGATCGGAAGGTCAGTCAGAGTACATTCACAGTATGTGTGTGTGGATTCGAGAGCATCAAACATCGGATTATGCAGTATACTAATCTCTATCATGCAGGTAGCGTGAGGAATGACAATACAGGATTTCAGGTGTTTGTATGGTAAGCTTTTCGGTACCAGTTGATCCAGGGTGCCCAGTTGTTGTTGGCAGAGGATAGATGTCCTTCCGCCGTACATACATACATTCGTATGACCCATGTGTGTGTACCAAGCATATTACTTCATCACTAGTAATGTAGTTAGGAGATTTCCATTTGCGGACAATTGTAATGTCGCATACACATGGTCGGACTTTTTGAAACAAAGGTCCGACGGTCTTTCTGACAGACTTTCGACGGAGTTACGGCGGACTTTCGACAGACTTTCTAGCGACCGGACTTGGCTACACACGATGACACCAAAGTCCGACGGATTCGTACGTGATGATGTACGACTGGATTAAAATAAGGAAGTTGATAGCCAGTAGCCAATAGCTGCCCTAGTGTCGGTTTTTGTCCGTCAGACTAGCATACAGATGAGCTGATTTTTCGACCGGACTCGAGTCCATCGGAAAGATTTGAAGCATGTTCCAAATCTAAAGTCCGTCAGATTTTCAAACGAAAAAGTCCGCTGCAGGTCTGATGAAGCCCACACACGGTCGAATTGTCCGCCTGACTCGGTCCATCGGATCAGTCCGGTTGAAAAGTCTGCTCGTGTGTACGCGGCTTTAGTCTCGCTGCTAGCAGAATGTGAATGGTTACACAGCGGAGTTGGTGGGGGAGATTATCAATTCTGATGCTAAGCAGGGCTAATTCAGGGGTTGGGGGGATGGGGATACTTATGACCTCTGATAGTATTTGGAACACTTCTTTCCAAAAAATGACAGTTTTGGAGCATTCCCAAAGTATATGATACAAGGTTCCTGGAAGACCACAATGTTTCCAACATGCGGGTTCTATAGAAGGGTCCTATATGTGAAGTTGAGATGGGGTGATATACCATCTAAGATTGAATTTATAATTGAGTTCCCATAAGTTGGAGGAGCGTGTTGCTTTGTGGTTGGAGAGTATTGCTGCTTTCTATTGGTGTTCATTAAAGGAACAGCCTATGTCTCTTTCCCATTTTTTCATAGGAGGGAGTTTGTCAAAGATGGATTTGCCTTTTAGTGTGTTGTAAAAGAGAGAGATGCCTTTGGTGGAGGTTGTACTGTTTGATAGGAATCACCATGCTTCTATGGGTATGTCTTTTTGGAGTTAAGGGTTGTGTAGTAGGCAGTGGATAATTTGGGTAAACTTGAAATAGTCCTTTGTAGGGAGTGAGAATGTTTGTTGTAGTGATGAGAATGATTTGAGGAGCTTGTTTGTGTATAGATCAGCAACTTGTGTTATGCCTTTGTTTTGCCAGGAGGCCAGATGTAAGTTAGGGATCAGTAATGTGATAGTATCTAGTGGGAGGGGTATTTTGCATGTTTTTGATCCTTTGTAGGTGTTGGCAAGGAGGTAGTTGAAAGCTGATATGGATGCATGTATGGTTGGGGAAATATTTTTTATTGTTTTTCTTCAATTTAGGTGAACTAAGGAGACAGTTTTTTAGGTTATGTCCAGGAATCTGGAGGGCTTCAATGGTACTCCATGGGCAGTTGGAGTCAGAGTTAAACCATGTTTTGATTTGCGCTAAGATTGTAGCATTATAATAATCTCTAAAATTAACATAACCTGTTCCTCCCATTGATTTGTGTTTTTTTTTAAGGATGGTGTGAGAGCTTCTAGCTTTTTTGTGTTGCCAGACAAAATGTCCCAGAATGGATTGCATTTGTGTGAAGAAGGATGTAGGAATGGGGATAGGGAGTGCTCTAAATAGGTATAGTAGTTGGGGTAGTTAAAACATTTTGAATGCTGCCTGTCTGCCAGACCATGAGTGTATAATTTTGGAGATGTTATCTAATTCCTTAGGGAGGTTGTGTAAGAAGGGAATAAAGTTGGCTTGGTAGAGATTCAATGTTGCTTTGGTTAAGGAGACCCCTAGGTAGGTGAGGGAGTCTGTGGCCCATGCATATGGGTATTTGTTTTTTAATGAGGTTTGTTGCTGTATTGTCATTCCCAGAGGTAGGATATGTGATTTAGATGCATTTACTCTATAATATGAGACATAGCTAAATTTATCTAGTATTTTTTGTACCAAGGCCAGGGAGGGGATTGGTTAACATGAAGATGACATCGTCCACAAAGAGGCTGATTTTGTGTTCAGTGGAGCCAATACGGGATCCTGAGATGTCGTGTTGGGACCTAATTTTTTCAGCCAAGGGTTCCATCATTAAATTAAAAATTAGGGGAGAGAGGGAGGACCCTGTCTTGTGCCATTGGTTATGTTAAAAGTTGTCGATAGCATAGACAAGCAATATACTTGGGCTGGGGGCAGGAGTATAAGGCCAGTATTGCGGAGAAAATGTGACCCTGGAAACCAAATTTCTCCAATGTCATAGCTATGTAACGCCAGTGGACCCTGTCGAATGCTTTCTCTGCATCCAGAGAGAGAAGCAGAGAAAGCATTCAGTGAGTTTCCGCATGATGGATAATATTGATCATCCGGCAAGTAGCGTTGATAGTTTGACGGCCTTTCCTGAATCCTGATTGGTCGGAGTGAATTAGCATTGGCATTAAATCATTCAGTCTGTTTGCTATTACTTTTGCATAAGGTTTCACATCATGATTAAGCAGCGAAATAGGGTGGAAGTTTTGGGGTGATGTGGGTTCCTTCCCTGGTTTCGATAAAGTGATAATTAAGGCCTTCAGCATTTCTTGAGCTAAGGAGGCTAAGGAAACAGTGGCATTGAAGAGCAGGGTTATATGGTCAACCCGAATGTGTTTAAATTGTTTGTAATATTCTCCAACAAAAGCTTCAGGACCCGGAGCTTTGTTATTAGGAAGGGCCTCTATGGCTTTGCCAATCTCTGCAGACGTGAATGGGGCATTAAAATCTTCTAATTGTACTGGGTTAGATGAGGAAGGTGTACCAAGTCTAGGAAGGATTCGGGTTGGACAGATGAAGCCACATCTTTTAGGTTGTAAAGGGTACTGCAGTACGTGCTAAATGCGTTTGCTATTTCTTGTGGGTTGGTTTTCTTGGAGTTTGTGGTAGGATGGTATATAAAGGGATTAGAGGATTTGGTTTTATATCCCTTGATTTGGTGGGTGAGCATTTTACCTGCTTTATTACCAGAGGCATAAAATTTCATTTTAAGGCGTTTCTGGGATTTATCAAAATTCTCTAGTAGTAGAGATTTGAGCTCTAATCTGAGTGAGATTAATTTGGATTTTAGTTTAGGGTTTGATTATTGTTTATTAAGGGAGTCAGTGGTTTGAATATCAGATAAGAGCAATTCAATGTGCTTTTTCCTCTGCCTCTTGTCTCTAGCTCCAAATTGAATAAAAAGACCCCGCATAAATGCTTTATGCGCAGCCCATATTATGCTTGGATCAGAAACTGAGTCCTTGTTCTGTGACAGAAAGAGTTCCAGGTTTTTGCGGAGGGATTGAGCATAGAGTTCAGTTTGCAGAATCTTAGTGTTCATTCTTCATAGATATGTGGGGTTAGTTTTGGGGGTATCTTCTAGAACTATGCTCACTGGGGAGTGATAGGACCACGTGGTGGGATGGATGGTGGGAGAAGAAAATTTTTTGCAATGTCCATTGGTCTGATAGGAAAAGATCAATCCTCGAATATGAGTTATGGCAAGGAGAAAAGAATGAATAATCTCTCTTGTCTGCATGTTGGCATCTCCATACATCATATAAATGGATATTTGAGAGAAAAGGGTTTAGAGCTTGTCTACCTCTTTTGGGATGAGAGGTGGTATCTATTGCTGGGTCAGGGGTAATATTAAAATCTCCACACCAAATGGTTGCACCTTGTTGTATAGCACTAACTTTTTTATGTAGTTTGCCCAAGAAACGTGCTTGATGAATATTGGGCGCATAGGGTGTTACGATGGTATAAGAGGTATTGTTGATGTTGCAGATCAGGATGAGGTAACGGACTTCAGGATCCTTTATGCATTGTTGAGATTGAAAAGTGAGGGAGTTATTAACAGCGATTAGAACACTTTTTTTTTAGAGGACGCATTGGCTGTAAAGATGTTATTAAAGTTTTTGTTAGTACAAGTGGGTGGGTTATTTGCTTGGAAGTGTGTTTCTTGCGTACACAGGATGTCACAGCGAGTTTGTTTGGCTAGGTTCCACAAGGATGCTCTTTTCACCAGGTGGTTAAGACCTTTGGCGTTAATAGATACGATTTGGATTGTCATAGCCAATAGGTATTAGGAAATAGTGAGTTAGATGGTTTACACTTACGGTGAGACGAGGTCCAGGTCTTTGTTTGTTGGACATTGTGTTTGACGTATCTGACAACGTTGATAGAATGGAACTGTAGTGTAGATGTCGATGGTCTGGACAACCTAATAATTTACATTTTGCTTATAAAAAAAAATAATACAAATAAGGAGAGTCTTTAGATATTAGCTCGTAGTAGTCTGGTGTAACCGTACTTGGAGAGTTGAGCAAGTGAAATAAAGAAAACTGAAACTTGGGCTAGGTCAATACTGAGAAATCGCTTCCTCATATTGGGCACAACTGGTGCCTAGGAATGCGAGGCAGGGGTTAAACAGTTTTTGCGACCAAGCGTGTGCAAATAACACAACAGACCACTAGGCTGTAATTTTCCTGAGCTTGTTAGGTGGGAGGGTGATTCCTGTGGCGTCTTTGTGGAAGAGGTTGTGCTAGTTTGTGACCCGTGTTGCTTTAGTCTATGGGGACTGCATCAGAGGTTTCCGGAATAATGCCCCACTCTTGCAAAACCTCATCCCATTTTGTATTGGGGTTATCATGTGTTTGGTTCCATTGTAGGTGACAGAAATTTTGGCGGGTGCTACCCATTGGTATTGAATGTGGTTGTTGCGAAGCGACTTGGTGATGGTGTTAAGCTGCCTGCGACAGCTCAGGGTATGCTGAGATAGATCAGTGAAAATTTGTAGCTGGCTATAGGAATCAGGTGGGGTTCCCAGTGCTCTTGATTTTTGCATGAATTGTTCTTTCACATGATAGAAATGAATCCTAAGGATTACGTCTCTGGGCACCGAGTCTGGTAGGAATGTGGGTTTTGGTAATCTATGGATGTGGTCAATGACCAGCTCTATGGTTTTCGTGTCGGGAAGCACTGCCTTAATCAGATCGTGCATAGGTCGATAGGTTGGCGGGTTGGACGGATTCTGGGATTCTGCAGATTTTGAAATTATTCCGTCTGGACCTGTCTTCTAAATCCGCTATTTTGTCCTTAATCAACTTAGTGTCATGAGCCTGGTCTTCTTGGGTATCGATTATATCATTTACAGTATTGGTAAAGTCACCTATGTTGGCTTCAATGTGTGCAACCCTGTCTTCCAGTATATCAATGCTGTGGTCGAATCTCTGCATGAGGGAGAGCATGTCTGACTGCAATGAGCTCCTTAGAGACATTAGCATGTCCTTAAAGGGGTTGTAAAGGTATACATTTTTTCACCTTAATGCATTCTATGCATTAAGGTGAAAAAACTTTTGATAATACCGCCGCCCCCAGCCCCCATGTTTTACTTACCTGACACCTCGAAACTTGGCCGCTCGCTCCCGACCTCCATTTAGCCGATCAGCCTGGTCGCTGATTGGCTATAGTGGATGGATTGAAAGCAGCGCAGCCATTGCCTCGTGCTGCTGTCAATCACATCGCGCGCCGGGGGCGGGGCCGAGTGATACAGCGAGCGGCTATAGCCGCCGGCTGTATCACGGGAGCGCACCCGCAATAACTAACCACCATACGAGGGAGCTCGCATTAAGGTGGTTAGATATTGCGGGGAGGAGCTGAGACAGCCGCCGAGGGACCCCAGAAGAGCAGGTTCGGGGCCACTCTGTGCAGAACGAGCTGCACAGTGAAGGTAAGTATAACATGTTTGTTATTTTTAAAACAGGGGCTTATTTGGGTAAAAAATTACCTTTACAACCCCTTTAAGTGTAGTGTCCAGGACTGCCTGTCCTGCTGTAGGGAATGCAGCAATGGAATCTGGCTGGGGGTTCTGGTTTGGAGACATAGAAGGCATTGTAAAAGTGTGGCTTACCTCAGGGTTGACTGCCATGTTATCCAGGCACATTTTTGCTTTTGCTGGAAGCTGGGGTACCTGGTTGTGAAGCTGGGGGATCCCTCACAGAGCTCCAGGATGTGGACGTATCCTCCTGGTGCAGAGCGGGTTCATCGCGGTGAGGGGAGAGAGAAGCCTTGAGTTGTGAGTGCAGGGAGCCGGCCGTGGCGCCATCTTGACTGTGCCTCGCAGTCGGCTGGTACATGTAGGCCATCAGTTTACAGGGCAGTCTATCCTCTTTGCGTTTGAGTGACATGGCTCCCGGGAGCTGCGGGAGTTGTCGCTGATCACGGGTGATCGAGTGTCGGCAATGGGAGGCTGGCAGACGCTGATTTCCTCGGGTCGTTGTGCAGAGCTCCTTCTTCAAGCGGCCATTAAGCTCACGCGCCAGACACCCCCCCACTTCTATACTCTCTGAGTACTCTCTAGGGAGAAAAATTGTTTTTGACATGTTCAAGCATTGTTGACATAGCTGAAAGGACTTCACAACAGAAGGGAGAGTGCAGTCACCCTATCAAAGGAAGTGCCTTTCCAATGGTTCTACTGGTGGAATCAACATGTATTTACAGAATGTTCCGGGGGGGGGGGTACTTAAAACAGGGAGTCTAGGTATACTAGTATGGGTAACCTACCTCTCTCAGGTAATTTTTTAGTTTGACCATAGCTCTACTTTAATGACAAATTACCACTACAATCAAAAGAATATTATATACCCTGTTTCCCTGAAAATAAGACCTAGTGTGATTGTCGGTGATGGCAATATAAGCCCTACCCCCCAAATAAGCCCTACCCTGTTTCCCCGAAAATAAGCCCTACCCTGAAAATAAGAACTAGGGCTTATTTGGGAGGTAGGTCTTATATTGCAGCCATCACCAACAATCACACTAGGTCTTATTTTCGGGGAAACAGGGTATTATATACAGACCAGCCACAATGCCCCCCTCTAAAAAAAAAATAAAAAAATTAAAAAAACATAACGTACATTGTAAAACAATTGTAAGTATCGAAAATAGATTTACAATACCAAGATCATATGTTTCTAGAAATCACAATTTTTATTTGATATAGTAATAATAATGATATAAATTGCAATGTGAATGTAGCAGCAAATACTAGTAGAAAATGCAAACAAACCATTATTCCAGGTTAAACATTCCCTTCATCGTATCTCATCTTGATAGTATAATCAGGTAGAGACATACAGTATATCAAGTATTTGCATTTTTGACTATAGCAAGAAAAGGTCTAGTCTGTATCTCAATGCCAAAGATTATATAATGAAGGAAATCTCTTAATGTTTAATAGCAGGTGTCACATTGCCTAAGACTACTTATTACACTTATCAGTTAAGGTTATATTTCTGATAAATATAACGATGGGCAGCGATGCATTATTGATCCAGTTGTAAAATAACTGAAAATGTTAGACATCTCTAAGTCCAAGGTGAAAAATAGACACATACCCAGTTGTAATCTCCAAAGAATAATGTGTCTCACTGATAACCACTTCCATTTACCGGTCAAATGTATCTGCACAGTTAGGCCAACAATAAATCAAACAGTGCAGACACCCAATTCCAGCTGCTTTTTATATTTATAACACTTACTTAGCAAAATACATAGGTCTTTGGTCCCTGCACACATTGTTAGTCATGTAGGTACAGCATTCTCCTTAGAAATAACCACTGGCCTGAATCTGTACAGGCACAAACCTAACTCTAAATCTGAACTATGGGATAAGTAAATCTTGTCTAAATAAAAAAGGCATGTGTATTCTTACTTGAATCTTGGTGTGTTGTGTGTATTTCTTCCAGATTTGTGCAATAATTTGTTGTGAAAATCTTCCTCCAATAAAGATAGGCACTGCTGCTCTCTCTCCTTATGCATGGTGACTGGTCTTGTATCTGCACCCTCCTAGTTTTCTGCAGGCAGCTTCTAGTGGGTGTGTTCTGCTGGGTTCCTCCTACAGCTCTGCTCTCTGTACAGGCTTTGTGCAGGACAATGATGATGATGCAACTGCTTTTACATGGTAATATATAGGTTTGCAAAGGCATTTGTTGCATACAAAGTGGATTTATATTGTTGCAAAAGCAATATAGTGAGAAATATTTCAGTGAAAGTTTTTGTGCCCAAAGTTTAGCTTTAAAATGTATTTTTCATAGATAATATGATTCTGCTGTCTGTGCAAAATAAGTAGTGGACCACCCAGTAAGAATGTCCCTATAATACAAAATTTGCCAAAGCATTATAAAAATTGTTAATTCAAAACAAGTCTTCCAGAGTAGGGATGGGCCGAACACCCCCTGGTTCGGTTCGCATCCAGAACATGCGAACGGACCAAAAGTTTGCGCGAACATTCAAACACCATTAAAGTCTATGGGACTCGAACACGAGAAATCAAAAGTGCGAATTTTGAAGGCTAATATGCAAGTTATTGTCCTAAAAAGGGTTTGGGGACCCAGGTGCCGCCCCAGGGGACATGTATCAATGAAAAAAAAGTTTTAAAAACAGGCGTTTTTTCGGTAGCAGTGATTTTAATGATGCTTAAAGTGAAAAAATAAAAGGAATGTATTCCTTTAAATATCATATTTTATGTCAATAAAATGCCTGTAAAGTGGCGTGTGTTTCCCGTGCTTAGAACAGTCCCTGCACAAAATTGCATTTCTAAAGGAATAAAAGTCATTTAAAATTGCTTGAGGCTTTAATGTAATGTCGGATGGATGAAAATCAGTGAGAAAAACGGCATGGGTACCCCCCCAGCCGATTACCAGGCCCTTTGGGTCTTGTATGGATATTAAGGAGATCCCCACCCAAATTAAAAAAAGAAAAGGCGTTGGGCCCCCATGCTCTATATACTCTGAACAGCAGTATACAGGCGGTGCAAACAAGACAGGGACTGTAGGTTTGTTCTTATGTAGAATCTGTTTGTAATTTGGAACAGGTACATTTTGTAATTTTAAAGCTTTTTGGAAAACATAGAGAAGGGTTATCACCCCTGTAACATTTGTTTTGCTGTTTGTGTCCCTGTTCAGAAGATTTCACCTTACTTTCTGTCAATTGGATATTGAAAATTTGGAGTTTTTAAGGGAAACAAGGATTGGTGATAAATCAGTGGAGGAGACACCTTTTTCTCATATTAACTCTTACAGGAGAGAATTTCCCTTTCTCTCACTTCCTGTTGTCTCCCTCCATTTGTAAGTAGAAGTCGTTTGTAAGCCGGATGTTTGAAAGTAGGGGACCGCCTGTATATACTATACGGCCTGCCCTATACACTCTGTGGAAAATTAGGCCTTAGGTGTTGGTGGTACCAGAACACTGTAAGCCCTCACAGTTACTCTTGGTGGGTGCTGGAACGTGCCCTGCTGTGAAATATTATATCAAGAATTGTAATTACATGCCTCTGTATAACAGGGGCAGAAAAATTGTGCCTTAGGCGGTGGTGGTGGTGGCACAACACTGTAAAGCCTCACAGATACTTTTGTTGAGTGAAGGAACAGGCCCTGCTGTGAAATATTAGATCAAAAATTGTAATTACACGCCCCTGTTAAACAGGGGCAGAAAAATTGGGCCTTAAGCAGTGGTGGTGGTGCCGCAACACTGCAACTCCTCACAGATACTCTTGTTGAGCACAGGAACAAGCCCTGCTGTTAAATATTTGATCAAAAATTGTAATAATATGCCCTTGTTAAACAGGGGCAAAAAAATTAGGCCTTAAGCAGTGGTGGTGGTGCACTAACACTGCAATCCCTCACAGATCTTGTTGAGTGCAGGAACGAGCCCTGCTGCAAAATATTACAGCAAAAATTGTTATTACAGGGCCAGAAAAAATTGGGCCTTAGCCACTGGTGGTGGTGCCCAGAACCAAAAATGTTCTTAGAAGCTATCAACATGAACATTGAGGAGGAATAGGATAGTCACTCAGCATAACAGGATAGTCACTCAGCATCAGCATAGGCAGTCTTGAAGGGATCTCACATTCATAAAAAAATTATTCAGTTACATCAGCATCAGGTGCTTGGTAGCTGGTGATCCAAGACTGATTGATTTTTATGAAGGTGAGCCGATCAACCGAGTCAGTGGACAGGCGCACTCTGTGTTCGGTTACAAAGCCTCCAGCATCACTGAAAGAAAGCTGGATGCAGGACAGGCCAGTAACTCAATTGCATACTGTGCAAGCTCTGGCCAGTGATCCATTCTCAAGACCCAGTAACCCAGTGGATTTTCGGTTAGAAAGGTCTCCAAGTCTGATCTTGCCCCTAGGTATTCCTGCACCATGTACAACAGACGCTAGCGATGATTGCTGTATCAGATCTTGGGCCTGTGGACTAAAAAATTGTCTGAACGCATCGGTCAGACGGCCACCTTCTCCACCGCTCCTTTTGTGACTGACTGAAGCCTCAGCAACACGTTGTCCAGGAGGACCAGGAAATTGTAACCTCCCAGGCTCTGGAAAAGCATTGCACAAACCTTTCTGCAAGGCCTCCCGAAGATGTTTCATCCTCTGCTCCCTCTGCGATGGCTGGATAAGTTCCGCCACCTTACCCTTGTAACGTGGATCAAGAAGGGTTGCCAGCCAGTACTGATCCCTCTCCTTGATACCACGAATCCGAGGATCCTTTTGCAGGCTTTGCAGGATCAGGGAGGCCATGCAGCGTAGGTTTGCTGAGGCATTCGGTCCAGAGTCCTCTGGGTCACTAAGGGTGACCTGATCCGCAGCCACATTCTGCCAGCCACATACAAGTCCATGGGTTTCTGGGGACTGGAAACGATCCCTTGAAGGCTGCTACTGATGCTGAGTGCCAGGCTCCACCTCCATGCTGACACAATCCTCCTCATCCTCCTCCTCTTCCTGTGTGATAGGAATACTGTCTAGATAAAGGGGGCCTTGAGAGGTAAGGAAGTCCTCCTCTTCCTCCCTCTGTTCTGCCTCAAGTACCCTGTCCATTATTCCACGCAGCATTTGCTCCAACAGGTAGACAAGAGGGACAGTATCACTGATGCATGCACTGTCACTGCCCACCATCCTCGTTGCCTCCTCAAATGGTGACAGGACAGTGCATGCATCCTTGATCATGAGCCACTGGCATGGCGAAAAAAGCCAAGCTCCCCTGACCCTGTCCTGGTGCCATACTCGCACAGGTACTCATTGATGGCCCTCTGCTGCGTGTGCAGTCGCTGCAGCATTGCCAACATTGAGTTCCACCTGGTGGGCATGTCACAGATGAGGCGGTTCTTGGACAGGTTGCATTCCTTTTGGAGGCCAGCCAGCCGAGCACTGGCATTATATGACCGGCGGAAATGCCCACAGACTTTCCTGGCCTGGCTTAGGAGATCCTGTAAGCCTGGGTACCTGCACAAGAACTGCTGCACCACCAAATTAAGGACGTGAGCCAAACATTAGTGAAGTGTCCCTGTCGGAGGGTGGAGAGGAGGCTGGTGCCATTGTCGCAAACCACCATTCCTGGCTGAAGCTGGCGTGGCATCAACCACCTCTGAGCCTGCCCCAGCAGAGCTGACAGAATCTCTGGCTCCTGTCCCCTAAGCAGACCAACTCAAGCACCGCATGGCTTGCATAGCCCCTAAAACGCCTATGGAGCACCGTTGGTTCCAAGGACAAATCTGCACAGGAAGAGACCATAGAGAAAGAAGAAGAGGAGGTGGTGGAGGAGAGAGGTGTGGCAGAATCATCACTACCAGCATTTTGGAGGCGTGGGTGGCAGAACAAGCTCCAACAATACTGCACCCTGTCCTGCATCCTTCCCAGCTGCCAGCAGGGTTACCCAGTGCGCCGTGAAAGAAAGGTAACATCCCTGTCCATGCCTGCTGGACCATGAGTCAGCGGTAATATGCACCTTACTGCTGACTGCCCTGTCCAATGAGGCCAAGAAATTGCCTTCCACATGTCACTAGAGAGCCAGAATGGCTTTCCGAGAAAAAAATTGGTGTTTGGGAACCTGCCACTGAGGTACGGCACATTCTACAAATTCTCAAAAGGGGGTAGAGTCTACCAGCTGAAAAGGCAGCAGTTGGAGTGCTAGCAATTTATCCAAACTAGCATTCAGCCACTGAGCATGTGAATGGCTAGGACCAAATTTCTTTTGCCGGTTTAGCAACTGGGGTAGGGAAATTTGCCTGCTACAATCAGATGTTGGTGTACCACTAGCACATTGCCCGTTAGTGCTTGGGACACATAATTCTACACCTTCATTCCTCTCAGTGCAGGTCTCTGAGAGGACTGAAGTTATAGTGGGGTTGGATATTCCAGCTGATGAGGAGTAAGGAGAGGTCCGCCTTGTTCTTTGGTGTGGGCCTTTTAAGTGCTGTTGCCAAAGGACTGCATGGGAGCTCGACATATGTCTGGTCAAGCATGTGGTGCCCAAGCGGCTGGTGTTTTGGCCATGCTTGATACGCTTCAGACATATGTTGCAAACAGCAACGGTGCGATCTGCTGCACACGTATCAAAAAAGGCTCACATCAAAGAACTTTTGGAAAAACATGCGGAGTCAGCAGCGCCCTGCACATGCAGAGCACTGCAGTGTGATGCAGTCATTTGCCTGCCCTTAAGCTGGCCCCTAGAGGGCATCTTGCCTCGTTGGAGATGTGCCTCCTCCTCCTCTCTTCTATCTGGCACCTATGTAGAGTCAGTGACCTCCTCATCTCCTCCCTCGTCGCCACTGGAGCAAACCTGGCAGTATGCTGCAGCTGGGAGTACATGACTGCCAGTTTCTTGTCCTTCTTGGGCACCCCCTCTCTCTGGGCTCACGTTACTGCCTTCACCCTCAACCTGGGTACCATCATCAGAGCCTTCAAAATGCTGCGCATCCTCCAGCAGCATGCACCCTACACTGTGATTGAACAGTTCAGGGCATGACGGTGGTGCTAGGGAAGTAGTGACTGATGACATTAAGCCAATAGAAGAGCCGCTTTGGCAGGTGCATTGGCAGACAAAGTACCCTGAGCATGGGTGACAGAGGATGAGGAGGATGAGGACGGCTTGGTCATCCACTCTACCAACTGTTCTGCATGTTGTGGCTCAACACGGCCAGCTGCCGAAAAAAAGGACAAGCGTGCCCCACGGCCACGTGCTGAGGATGCACCGTGTCCACAACCAGCACTGTTGGCTGTAGACACAGAGCCTGCTTGCCCTCTTTTAGTGGCCTGTGAGTGTCTGCCTCTCCTTGGTGGCCTTCCAGACATACTGTACAATTAGATTAGAAAAACAACACCTGAAGTTTACTAAAAACAGCACACCAGGAATGACCTACAGTCAGGTATAGGCTTAGCTAGACTATATATATAAGCCTGTATATATATATATATATATATATATATATATATATATATATATATATTAAATGAACTGCAGCTCACCAAGTCAAATGCCTCAATGTGTCTTTGAACATGTACTCCAGGAATGGCCTACAGTCAGGTATAGGCTTGGCTGGACTACAATGCAGTGGATATATATTTTATGAACTGCAGCTCACTGAGTCACCTGCCTGCCTGCCTGAAAGTGTGTTTGAACACGCACTCCAGGAATGGCCTAGAGGGCATCCTGCCTCATTGGAGATGTGCCTCCTCCTCCTCTCTTCTATCTGACACCCACGTAGAGTCAGTGACCTCATCATCCCCTCCCTTGTTGCCACTGGAGCAATCCTGGAAGTATAATGCAGCTGGGAGTACATGACTGCCAGTTTCTTGTCCTTCTTGGGCACCCCCTCTCTCTAAGCTCACGTTACTGCCTTCATCCTCAACCTGGGTACCATCATCAGAGCCTTCAAAACGCTGCACATCCTCCAGCAGCATGCACCCTACACTGTGATCGAACAGTTCAGGGGGCTCCTCAGGGCATGACGGTGATAGGGGGCTAGGGAAGTAGTGACTGATGACATTAAGCCGATGGAAGAGGCCGCTTTGGCAGTTGCATTAGCAAAGTACCCTGAGCATGGGTGACAGAGGATGAGGAGGATGAGGACGGCTTGGTCATCCACTCTACCAACTGTTCTGCATGTGGTGGCTCAACACAGCCAGCTGCCGAAAAAAGGACAAGCGTGCCCCACGGCCAAGTGCTGAGGATGCACCGTGTCCATGACCAGCACTGTTGGTGCCCTCTTTTAGTGGCCTGTGAGTGTCTGCCTCTCCTTGGTGGCCTTCCAGACATACTGTACAATTAGTTTAGAAAAACAAAGCCTGAAGTTTACTAAAAACAGTACGCCAGTAATGGCCTACAGTCAGGTATAGGCTTGGCTAGACTATATATATATACAAGCCTGTATATATATATATATATATATGAAAGTGTCTTAGAACACGCAATCCAGGAATGGCCTACAGTCAGGTATAGGCTTGGCTAGCCTATATTTATATATATATATATATATATATATATACGTCTGTCTATCTATCTATCTATCTATCTATCTATCTATCTATCTATCTATCTATCTATCTATCTATCTATCTATCTATCTATCTATCTATATATATATATATATATATATATATAGATATATATATATATATATATATTAAATGAACTGCAGCTCACCGAGTCACCTGCCTGAAAGTGTCTTTGAACATGTACTCCAGGAATGGCCTACAGTAAGGTATAGGCTTGGCTGGACTACAATGCAGTGGATATATATTTTATGAACTGCAGCTCACTGAGTCACCTGCCTTCCTGCCTGAAAGTGTTTTTGAACACGCACTCCAGGAATTACCTACAGTCAGGTATAGACTTGGCTAGACTATATATATATATATATATATATACAACCCTGTATATACATATATATATATATATATATATATATATATATATATATACTAAATGCACTGCAGCTAGCTGAATCAACTGCCTGCTTGAAGTATATTAGAAACAGTACACCAGGAATGGTCTGCGTTGAGTTCTAGCTAAACTGTATACAGTGGATATATATATATATATATATATATATATATATATATATATATATACTAAATACACTGCAGCTAACTGCTTGGAAAACTCTCCTATGGGACACAAGGGACACAGATAGAAAAAGAAAAACAACAGGGGTCTTAACTTATACGTGTTGTATCCAAAACTAAAAAAATGGTTCTACATAAACTTTAAAGGGGTAGTAAAGTCTATTGATGAAAAACAAAAAAAAAAAAACCAGTCCCACTGCAGGTTTTTGCCACAATGTTCTAGAATGCACCACACACTAGCACATTATGGCAAGCTAACCTTTCACATATAGCCCTCTAGCTGCGCACTGGGACCGCTGCTGGCACTTCGAACCTTACACAGTCTTCCTTCTGGCCATTGAAAGGCCACTCACACGCATGCGTATTGAAGTCACGATCGCGGCACAGTGCTCTGGATTGGCAGCACACTCAGTGTGCCCTCAATACAGAGCACAGTGCATATGCGCCTGTAACATCTGAAAAGGTGAATATCTCCTAAACGGCACACGTTTATTCACTGTACCTCTAGGTAAGTTTTATTGTAGGCTTACCTGTAGATAAAATTTACAAATCAGTTTACTACCACTTTAAGTCCAAACAACAACAAGAAGTTTGACATGATACACATCAAGGTTTTCAATATGCACAGTCATCTGATCCTATAGTACTGATATGTTTAATGAGTACAATAATGTATTCTATAGAATAGAATATTTTCTTGAAGAATAAAAAAAAATCCAGAAACATAAAACAATAAGCCTAACAGATCATGTTCCTCACATGGTCCAGTAGAACTGAAAAGATAATTGCAAATGCATTTACCAAGATGGAATAATTAGGTATATGCAGGACTTTTTTTCTCAGAGAATAGGTGCAGGTACTACCCCCTTCCGAATCACCTCTTGTCTCCACTCACTACTCACCTCCAAGCACCGTTCTTGGTTTGCCCCCCTACCCACTTCCTAGTTCTGCCCCTTTTAGGGAATTCAGAACCAAGTATCATTTTGTAGTGCTAAGTAATTTTTATCGAATGTGTTAATAGTAACAAGAAAATAGATCCCCCAGCAACAATAGATCCCCCTCAGCAACAATAGATTACCCCCAGCAACATTATACCCCCCGTAACAAAAAAACCCCGGCAACAAGAGTTCCACCCAAGCAACAATAGACCCCTGCCAGCAACAATACATCTCACAGCAGCAATATGCCCACAAGCAGCCAGCAACATTAGACCCCTCCCTCAACGGTAGATTCCCCCAGTAACAATAGATACCTCAGCAGCCAGCATCAATAGACCCTCCAGCACACCCCAGCTAGCTCCCCTTGCCATTACATACTGTACATTCAGTGCTGGAGGCGCTGGAGGTGCTGGAACTGTGTTCCCTCATTCCTACTCAACAAAAAGCCCTGGGTATGTGTAAAAAAATTTAGTAAATTCTTGGAAAGGGTAAATTGCATAGTTACATAGTCACATTGAAATAAGATACAATTCCATTGAGTTCAACCAATAGAAATAAAAAATAAATCAATAGAAATCCTCCATAAACTGTGCTGTTTACCCACAGTTAATCCAGAAAAAAGGCCAAAAACCTTTAGAAAGAACGGTCCGATTTGCTCCAACAGAGGAAAAATCCTTCCAGATGTCCTAGGGCAATCAGATATTCCCTGGATCAACATTGTGTTACTACTTCTTGTGTTATTACTTACAAGATAACTTGTAATATCCAGATATATAGTGTGAATTCAGCAATACATTCAGGGTTTTTTTTTTTAACAAACTGAGCTTGCTAGAACTAGATCTCAATTAAGCCCATTCAACTTGTTTACATTTTCTGAATGTGTCTCTTCCAGAGACAGAGTGTCCCCTTGTCCTTTGCAATTTCCTTGAAGTAAGTAAGTTTGCACCCAGCTCACTAAGTGGACCTTAATGTATTTATTCATGGTGATCATATCCGCCCAAATCTGCCTCTTCTCAAAAGAGAATAAATTAAGTTCAGCTAATCTTTCCTAATAGAGAACGCCCATGCTTGCTATATGTTAGGTCGTTCTTTTCTGCAGTCTCTCCAATTTACCAATATCCTGTTTGTGAACTGGTGACCAAAACTGAACTGCAAACTTCCAAATAAGAGTGTACTAATGCTTTGTACATGATGCAATACATAATGCCGCGTACACATGGTCGGACTTTTCAGCTACAAAAGTCCGACAGCCTGTCCAACAGACTTTCGGCAGACTTTCGATGGACTTTTGGCGGACTTTCAACAGACTTTCTAACGACCGGACTTGCCTACACATGATCACACCAAAGTCCGATGGATTCGTACGTGATGACGTACACCGGACTAAAATAAGGAAGTTGATAGCCAGTAGCCAATAGGTGCCCTAGCGTCGTTTTTTGTCGTCGGACTAGCATACAGACGAGCGGATTTCTGGGTCCGGCCATTTTCCCCCGTTCTGGGTATTTTCCCCCCTTCCTGCCCAGGTAAATTTGAAGTTTTCAGTGTTGTCACACTTTTGAATGACAATTACTCAGTAATGCAACATTTTACCATATGTTATCATTGTTTCTGAGACAGATAGAGCTATCTTTTGGTGTTATTTAATCACCACTGTTTTCTTTTATTTTGCTATATAAATGAAAATTTTGAAAAAAAACTTTTTTCTTGGTTTTTGTTTTAAAATTTAGCAAATAAATAATCTTTATCCATAATTTTAGGCCAAAATGTATTCGGTTACATCTCTTTAGTAAAATATCTCAAATCATATTATATTATTTATTCGTTGTGAAAGTTATAGAGTCTACAATCTATGGTATATATATTTGAAAATTGATCAGTCCTGATGTACGGACTGCTTATCTCATTTCTTGAGGTCCTGAAATGCCAGGACAGTATAAATACCCCTCAAATTACCTCTTTTTGGAAAACAGACAGTCCAGGGTGTTTAGAGGCATGGTAAGTTTTTTGAAGTCATAATTTTTTGTCACAGTTTTTAGGAAAATTAAGAAAAACATTTTTTTTTGTTGCAATTTTAACAAGTTATTTCTCACATACAGCATAGGCATACTTAGAATTCTACCCCAAAACACATTCTGCTATGCTGAGCAAGGGGATGCTACATGTGGGAGACTTTTTCACAGCCTAGATGAATAGAAGCACCCAAAATCCAAGGAGCACCTTTGGGGTTTCAAGGTGCATAAATTACACATCTAATTTCCTGACTACCTAACACATTTTTTGGAGGCCCTGGAGCAGCAGGACAGTGGAAACACCCACAAAATGACACAATTTTGGAAAACAAATATCAAAAGGTATTTTCTAAGAGGTATAGTGGGTCTTTTGAAATTATCATTTTTTGCCACAAGTTTTGAAACATGCAGGAATAAAAATGAAATGAAACATCTTTTTTTACACAAAGTTGTCATTTAATAAGATATTTCTAACACACATCATAGGCATACTTAGAAGTACATCCCTAGTCCTCTTGTGTATGGGGATACCACATGTGTGAGACTTTTTCACAGCTTAGCCACACAGAGGGGCCCAAAATCCAAGGAGCACCTTTAGGCTTTCTAGGAGCATAAAGTATGTATCTAAATTCCCGACTACCCATCACATTTTTGGAGGCCCTGGAGCACCAGGACAGTGGAAACACTGAAAAAATGACCCCCTTTTAAAAAACATCACAAGGTGTTTTCTAAGAGGCATAGTGAGTCTTTTGAAGACTTCATTTTTTTGCCATAAGTTTTTGGAAAATGCAGAATACACAAAGTTGTCAAATTAATAAATATTTCTCACACATGGCATAAACATTAGACATTATGGCATAACTTAGAATTACATCCTAAAACACATTCTGCTACTCCTTCTGAGTATGGTGAAACCTTATGTGTGAGGCTTTTTCAATGTTTGGACTGAATATATACTGGACACTGTATCTTATATGAGTGGTCAGGGAATTCAGCTTAGTATAGCAGTCCCTGTTCCTATAAGCCTAGCAAGCCTAGCCTACTGGTATGTGGCTGCCCCCAGGAATGCCATGTTCACTGGCCAGGAAGCACAGGAGGCTAAGTAAAGGAAGAACAATAGCGGTCCTGTGGTTCCAGGAGTGCAATTGTCCACAGGGGATGGATGGGTCTTGCAGGAACATAGTTGGAGTTCAGGTACAGGCAGAGACATGATCAGCAAAGAGGCAAAGGATCGGTACAGGCAACAGGCAAAACTGTGGTCAATAAACAGACCAAGGTTGATACATGCCATGGCTGCTATGCTTTGTTACCTAACTGTAACAGGAATTATACCCCCTCTGCTCTTGTCCATCTTGACCCATTCAAGTGTATGGGGTTGCTTGTGTGGGATCCGAGGGGTTAAAGCAGATGATGAGGAAGCAATACAATTCCTCCTCATTGCCTGTTAAATGCTCTCTGAAGAGTGATCTGAATATGGATGGCTCTTCACATGTATACTGTCCTTATGGTGACACTGTGATGCCGTGGCAGTTATCAGGGACAGTGTAACTGGTGCGGCAGTAATCAGGGATGCTTTAACCACTTGCCGACCAGCCACCATCATTATACTGTGGCAGGTTGGCTCTCCTGCGCAAATCGCCGTAGCTGTACGGCGGCTCGCGCAGGCTCGACATAAGGCATCGACCTGAAGATGGGCCATGCTCAAAACGCATAGTCATGACAACAGCCTTCTAATGCCGCGTACACACGAGCGGACTTTACAGCAGACTTTGTCCTGCGGACTTTTCGACGGACTTTACGACGGACTTTCCGAATGAATAGACTTGATCAACCAAAGTCAGGCAAATGATATACCAGAATATATTTATCTGAATATTAGCTGTTATATTCTTGAGAGTTCCCACCTCAGCAAACATATTTGTCTGTAGCTTGGAGGTTTTTATTATAATCACTTATTAATCTTAATTGAATTTGAATTTATTGGGTCTGTGGCATAACTATGGAATGATACCACTTATGGAATAACACCTATCAAGGTTATTTTGTTCCGCTATCTGAGTGTATGTTTAATATTACATATATTTTTTGGGCTTTAATAATATGTATATCTACTTTGGAATGATACCACTTATGGAATTACACCTATTAAGGTTATTTAGTTCGGCTACCTGGGTGTACTTTTAACATTATATACATTTTTTGGATATGTATATTTCTATGTATTTTTTCAAATTTTTATATTTTTATTTATATTTTTTTTTATATATTAATTTTATATACTCTAGGTTGTTATCATGATCAGTTTTGCTGCAACACATCTAGTTTAAACATATGAGTGCCCTGCTATTGCATAATGGCAATGTGCAATACTAGTTACCACCACTTGAGGGAGTTCATCCTTTAATATTGATCTATTTTTTTATAATGTATTTGGTTTTAACCTGTAATTAAATAAATTAATCAATGTATGTTAATAAAATCATGTGGAGATTGCTGGAGGCAGACCCACGAGTGTTTTAAGCAAAAAAGAAGCAAGATGATGACCCAATCAGTAACCGCTGTCACTATGGTAACCTAGATGCCATCAGATAAAATGGAGACCATGGTGTCGTAGGGATATCCTTGAGAAAGTCATGTGGTCTGTGACGTAACGCGTGGGAGGAGCCAGTTACAAGCATTGCTGGTACGAACTATCAGCACGGCAGCAGCGGCTTTCCTAGCCTCGCTCGTAAGCGGCTGATTGCATCCTTTATGCAGTTTAAACATTGGGTCTATGTGAGTGCATCTCTGTGATTACTACCCTCTGTTGTCCAGTATTGTTCATTGCGCAATGATAGTTTCTGTCTATTTTACATGATTCACTTGAATGCTGAGATTGCTACAAATTGAACCAAAGTGCAAGTGAATATATTACTTAGGAAATGTTACCCTGAAGGCACCGATGAACGAAGTGACTATCATCATACATTTAACCCTCACCTTTTAATCCAACCTATACAACTAATTAAATTTTGGGTTAAATATTAGGATGTATGTTTTAGAACATTTTCTATTTATAATATTGGCAGTAATTTTTCAACATCTCCTATCATTATGAATTGTCCTTAAGATTATTAGCTCGTGAGCACCAGTACATATACACGGATTCGTTTATACATATTGCTTTATGGTATGTGCATAGTTTGAACACTTGGAACATTTGAATCACATGTTATCACATGCTAATTTATGCATGTACGCCCTCGATGGTAAATTACATTGAGCCCATATAAGCATATTTACACACATAGCACGATTATGTTTTTTCACATGCTGTTTTTTCAAATTTTTTTCTATGCGTTTTTTCATGCGATTTCATGCATGATTATGGTGTGTTGGTTCATATATTGAATTAATTCACCTCAATTATACTAGGAGGGTTGTGCACGGGATTGTTTACTTAGTTAAGTGCTCCAATATAATTTTTTCCTCTACTTTTGTCAGTGATCGATTGATACTGCACTCGGGTGGGCTGGGCTGGGCGGAGGGGCAAAACGCAGGTGCTAGCAGGTATCTGGGCTGATCCCGCTAACACTGCATTTTTGGGAACCGTAAACTGCTGGAGACGCTAGTATAGATCTGATCGGATCAGATATTGATCCGTTCAGATACTATACCACTAAGGGAGGTGTATGCTGCGTGCGTGGGTGTTAGCGCTAACCTGACGCTGCCTGGGCTGACGCAGACCCTATCTGACTCTAAAACTTAACTTATTTCACCAGCCGGGCGATTAGGGGGTTAAACCTTTATTAGGTAATAAACGGCGGGTGCCCTGACTCTATAAAAAACGAACTAACTAACCAGCATCACCGTAACAGTTATACGGGGATCACTGGTGAAAGGGTTAACTAGGGGGCAATGAGGGGGTTTAAACCTTTACTAGGTAGTATATGGGGGTCCCTGACGCTATAAAACGCTCACGCGAACCTAAATACTTAGCTGCCTAACTAACGTCACCTGTGACACTAATACAGCGATCAGATAAATGATCGCTTAGTGACACTGGCGATGGGGGGTGATCAAGGGGTTAAAACTTTATTAGGGGGGGTTAGGGGGGTACCCTAGACCTAAAGGGGCCTAACACTAACTGCCCTACCACTTATAACTGTCACAAACTGACACCAATGCAATAATCAGAAAAAAAAACTGCTATTGGTGTCACTGTGACGGGGGTACAGAGGGGTGATCAGGGGTGAAAAGTGTGTCTAGAGTGTTCTACTGTAAGTGTAGTGTTGGTGCAAACTTACTTGATGTCTTCTCTCCTCCGAAGCCGGAACGAAAAGGCTTCATGAGATGCGATGACATCGCTTCCTCTGCCGCTGTTTACATTACAGCAGCAGAGGAAGACTCTCATTCGCCAGGAGCGATCGTGAGGGGGTAGCCATGAATCAGTGGCCTCCCCCTCACCTTGGATCACTCCTGACGGTAATCCAACTGCTGCAGGCACTGGGGAGGTCCGATCGGACCCCCCCGCCCGCGGCAGCCAGGGACGTACAGGTAAGCCCTTATGCCTGCCGGTTCCATTGTGCCGATGTACAACGGCGGTCGACAACTGGTTAATGACCAAGCCATTTTTTGCGATACGGCACTGCGTTACTTTAACCAACAATTGCACAGGCATGCGACACTGTATCCAAATAAAATTGATGTCCTTTTTTCCCCACAAATAGAACTTTCTTTTGGTGATAATTAATCACCTGTGCTTTTTTTTTTTTTTTTGTTCTATAAACAAAATAAGCCCAACAATTTTGAAACAAAAACAATATTTTTTACTTTTTGCTAGAACACATATCCAAAAAAAATGATAAAAAAACTAATTTATTTATCAATTTAGGCCAATATGTATTCTGCTACATATTTTTGATAAAGAAAATCCCAATAAGCGTATATTGATTGGTTTGCGCAAAAGTTATAGCGTCTACAAAATAGGGGATAGATTTATGGCATTTTTATTATCATTTTTTTTTTTTTTTTACTAGTAAAGGTGATCAGCGATTTTTAGTGGGACTGCGACATTGCGGTAGACAGATCGGACACTTTTGTATTTTTTTGGGACCAGTGACATTATTACAGTGATCAAAGCTACAAATAGCCACTGATTACTGTATAAATGACACTGGCAGGGAAGGGGTTAACACTAGGGGGCAATCAAGGGGTTAAGTGTGTCCTAAGGAGGTCTTACTAACTGTGGGGGGAGTGAACTGACTGGGACTAGAGAGATCGCTGTTTCTGATCACTAGGAACAGACGATCTCTCTCTACTCCCCTGTCAGAACAGGGATCTGATTTGTTTACACTGGCACATCCCCGTTCTGGCTCTCTGTGGAGAGATCGCAGGTGGCCCGGCTGACATGGCGGCCATCGGCCACGCGCATCAGCTCCGATGACGCGCTGCGGGCGTGCGTCTCCTATAGCTGTTAAACAAACTACCATACCTGGTATATGGGAAATGTTACCCTGAAGGCACCGATGAATGAAGTGACTATCATCATACATTTAACCCTCACCTTTTAATCCAACCTATCCAACTAATTAACTTTTGGGTTAAATATTAGGATGTATGTTTTAGAACATTTTCTATTTATAATATTGGCAGTAATTTTTCAACATATCCTATCATCATGAATTGTCTTTAAGATTATTAGCTCATGAGCACCAGTACATAAACACGGATTCGTTTATACATATTGCTTTATGGTATGTGCATAGTTTGAACACTTGGAACATTCGAATCACATGTTATCACATGCTAATTTATGCATGTACGTCCTCGATGGTAAACTACATTGAGCCCATATAAGCATATTTACACACATAGCACGATTATGTTTTTTCACATGCTATTTTTTCACGTTTTTTTCTATGCGTTTTTTCATGCGATTTCATGCAAGATTATGGTGTGTTGGTTCATATATTGAATTAAATCACCTCATTTATACTAGGGGGGTTGTTCACGGGATTGTTTACTTAGTTAAGCGCTCCAATATAATTTTTTCCTCTACTTTTGTGGGTGTCTGAACACTTAAGATTGGTAGCAGCTTACTACTTTTTTAAAAATCATTATCACAATTTTCCTAATATTTATTGGGTAAACCATTTCAGCGCTTGAGTTTTCCACTTCACATAATGATTGATCACTGTCACTTACAAAACACTAAACACACATAACTGCAGCGTTCTCAGAGTCAGGCCTGATCCCTGTGATCGCTAACAGTTTTTTGGTAGCCTTTTGATACAGTCGCTAACAGTCAGGAGCTTTTTTGCCTGTGTGTCTCACTAGTGTACCACTAGTGAGACACAAAGTGGCAAATCGAAGGTACACTAGTGAAGAGACCTACCCGTTTTTCTGAGCATGACAGATAGTGAAGAGGAAGTCACTCATCTGTCAGATTCAGGCTCAGAATACGAACCTGTAGATAGCAGCGGCTCCATGACAGATAGCTCTGACGACGGAGTTGTGGTCCCTGCCAAGGTCAGGCGTACCAGACCCCAATCTTTTTCTTCTGCTGTTGAGGTGCAAGAACTGCAGCGCTCTCATATGGAGCAGAGAAATACTAGCGCCGCTATTCCTTCTGGTGAACTGGCAAACACCAGCAGCCTAGTACACCCTGGTCATACATCCAGCACTGCAGTAACACTTGGTGACGTGGTGAGTCCCATAAGTGCAGTTCAAGCTGGTGAGGTGGCAAGCACAATAGTGTCCCGCTGCCACCAAGAAGACGAACACAGGCCCGTCGTGCCCATAGTGCCCTTCCTGCTGCATTCGCCAATCCTAATTGGGAACCCACCACTTCTGTAGCTCCCGTACTTCCCCCATTCACTGGCCAACCCGGCATTCATGTGGAAACAGTAGATTTTACGTCACTTGATTATTTATTCGCTGTTTTTCACCGAAGATCTCTATAGATCTATTTTGGACCAAAGCAATTTGTACGCTGGTCAACACATCGCCACTATTCCCCAGTCCTCCCTTGCCAGAGATTGGAAACCAATTACAGTTTCCGAATTTAAGATCTTTGTGGGCCTATCCCCCCTCATGGGCATAACCAAAAAGAGTGAGTTGCGGTCATATTGGTCCACTGACCCAATTCACCATATGCCCGTGTTCTCTGCTCCCATGGCTAGGGCATGATACGAGCAGATTTTGCGGTTCATGCACTTCAACAACAATGAACTCTGTCGTCCTCATGGAGACCCTGGATACGATCGGCTCTACAAAATTCAGCCCCTCGTAAACCACTTCAACCAATGTTTTGCAGACTTGTTTACTCCCTATCAAGTTGTCTGTGTTGATGAATCCCTGATTAGGTTTTCTGGCCACTTGTCATTCAAACAGTACCTTCCCAGCAAGTGTGCCAGATACGGGGTCAAGATGTATAAGCTCCGTTACAGGGCCACAGGCTATACATGTAGTTTTATGGTTTACGAGGGAAGAGATAGTCACGTAGAGCCGAAAAACTGCCCTGACTACATAGGAAGCGCTGGCAAGATTGTGTGGGACTTGGTGTCACCCTTATTCGGAAAGGGGTACCATTTGTATGTCACTTGTTTAATCATCAGATTGGAGCATGTGGCACCGTGCGATCTAATTGCCGGGGCTTTCCCCTTGTAGATTCCCGTCTTAGGCTGGGGGAGAGAGCCTGCTTGAAGTGTAATAACTTGCTCGCTATGAAGTGGAGGGATAATAAGAATGTTTTTGTTCTTACCTCCCTTCATGCAAACACGACTGTCCAAATTACTACGTTGACCAGTGTTGTGGAGAAATCCCTCTGTGTCCATGAATGTAACCAAAATATGGGAGGGGTGGACCTCAACGACCAGTTGTTTGCGCTGTACCTAGTTGCCCATAAGGCCAGACGCTGGTATAAAAAAGTGTCTGTATACTTATTTCAATTGGCTTTGCTGAATGCTCATGTGCGCTGGGAGAAGTGGAACCGGAGGGACCCCCGAAGCCGGAAGAAGACCCCTGAAGCCAGAGGAAGACCCCCCCGGAGCTGTCTAATAAATTATTTTAAAAACCTGTGTAGTGTGTTTTATTATTGACACTTTTTCCCTAGGTGAATGAGTAGGGGTACCATGGGGGGCTGGGATCTGGGGGCCCTCTTATTATAGGGGGCTTCCAGATTCCAATAAGCCCCCCGCCCGCAGACCCCGACAACCAACGGCTGGGTTGTCGGGAAGAGGCCCTTGTACTCATCAACATGGGGCAAGGTGCTTTGGGGTGGGGGGGCCCCACAGGGCGCCCCCTCTCCCCCAAAGCACCCACCTCCCCACGTTGAGGGCATGCGGCCTGGTACGGTTCAGGAGGGGGGGCGCTCGCGTTTTTTCAGTGTTAGGGATTTCCCTTAAAATCCATACCAGACCTAAGGACCTGGTATGCCCCACGACGGGGCTCGCAAGGTGTCAATCTCGCCGATAAAAGCGCCCAGATTCACTTCCTTTTCTAGTCCCGTCGTACCCGAGTCACGTTCAAAATGAATGGACTTGGCCGTGTGTGGGCAAGTCCATTCATTCTGAAAGTCCGCCGTAACTCCAGGGAAAGTCTGTCAGAAAGATGGGGGGACCTAGCCTGCCGGAAAGTCCGGTCGTGTGTAGGCAAGTCCGTCCATTCAGGTAGTCCGCCGGAAAGTCCAGCGGAAAGATCGTCGGACCAAGTCTGCTGGAAAGTCTGATCATGTGTACGAGGCATAAGGGTGTAAATTTTTGATTTCACTCCTCACTGCCTATCACAGTTTCAGAGGCCATGGAATGCCCAGATGGCACAACCCCCCCCCCAAATGACCCCATTTTGGAAAGTAGACACCCCAAGCTATTTGCTGAGAGGTATGGTGAGTATTTTGCAGACCTCGCTTTTTGTCACAAAGTTTTGAAAATTGAAAAAAAAAAAAATTTTTCTTTTCTTTCTTCATTTTCAAAAACAAATGAGAGCTGCAAAATACTCACCATGCCTCTCGTCAAATAGCTTGGGGTGTCTACTTTCCAAAATGGGGTCATTTGGGGGGGTTTGGGCCATCTTGGCATTTTATGGCCTTCGAAACTGTGATAGGTAGTGAGGAGTGAAATCAAAAATTTACGCCCTTAGAAATCCTGAAGGCGGTGATTGGTTTTTGGGTCCCGTACGCAGCTAGGCTCCCAAAAAGTCCCACACATGTGGTATACCCATACTCAGGAGAAGCAGCAGAATGTATTTTGGGGTGTTATTCCACATATGCCCATGGCATGTTTGAGCAATATATCATTTAGTGACAACTTTGTGCAAAAAAAGAAGTTTGTCATCTTCCCTCAACTTGTGGCAAAATAAAAAATATTCCATGGACTCAACATGCCTCTCAGCAAATAGCTTGGGGTGTCTACTTCCAAAAATGGGGTCATTTGGGGGGGTTTGTGCCATCTTCACATTTTATGGCCTTCAAAACTGTGATAGGTAGTGAGGAGTGAAATCAAAAATTTACGCCCTTTGAAATCCTGAAGGTGGTGATTGGTTTTCGGGGGCCCTCTACGCGGCTAGTCTCCCAAAAAGTCCCACACATGTGGTATCCCCATACTCAGGAAAAGCAGCAAAATGTATTTTGGGGTGCAATTCTGCATATAACCATGGCATGTGTGAGCAATATATCATTTAGTGACAACTTTTTGTAAAATATTTTTTTTTTTGTCATTATTCAATCACTTGGGACAAAAAAATTAAATATTCAATGGGCTCAACATGCCTCTCAGCAATTTCCTTGTGGTGTCTACTTTCCAAAATGGGGTCATTTGGGGGGGGGGGTTGTACTGCCCTGCCATTTTAGCACCTCAAGAAATGAGACAGGCAGTCATAAACTAAAAGCTGTGTAAATTCCAGAAAATGTACCCTAGTTTGTAGTTTTGCGTAAACCAATAAATATACGCTTATTGACTTTTTTTTTACCAAAGACATGTGGCTGAATAAATTTTGGCCTAAACGTATGACTAAAATTGAGTTTGTTGGATTTTTTTTATAACAAAAAGTAGAATATATCATTTTTTCCCCAAAATTTTCGGTCTTTTTCTGTTTATAGCGCAAAAAATAAAAACCGCAGAGGTGATCAAATACCATCAAAAGAAAGCTCTATTTGTGGGAAAAAAGGACACAAATTTCGTTTGGGTACAACATTGCATGACCGCGCAATTAGCAGTTAAAGCAACGTAGTGCCAAATTGTAAAAAGTGCTCTGGTCAGGAAGGGGATAAAACCTTCCGGGGCTGAAGTGGTTAAGGGGGTAGTGGGGCTGAAGTGGTTAAGCAGTTTTCTATACATTTACAGAATTCATTTTCTAAGCCTATACACCTTAAATTCAATGATTATAGTTGAAAAGCCACACACAGGTGATCTTGGAATTTGCATGGATTAAAGAACCCTACAATGTAAATAATTATGGACAACTGGAGCAGTATCAAACTCCTACAGTGGAAGACATAATTAGCAGCCAATCTGATTGATGCAGAATACTTTAGTGGTCCAGATGTCAATAAATAATTCCAGTCGTGGATAACCTGGACAGTGGGACAGTGCTTTTACTCATGTCAAGTATTCACATTTCAGATATTATGGCAATGGAAAGATCACACAACTAATGAGCCTCAACTGTTAACACTCAAAAAGATCATAATAACTGGCTGGCTAAAGGCAAAGCATCCTCATGCAGTTACAGAGATTTGGAGCTTTTGTAAAGAGTTGCTTATTATGGAGTATATGACCTGCATACATGATAAACTGGTTGTTTCCAAATTATTGAATTATAGGAACTGATAAAACAAATATGTCAAGGCCCTATAGAAGTTGAGAAGGGTATAAATAGGGCTAGTATATGGACAGTATATATTTTACTGGCTGGAAATGATTGCTTAAATTAAGTAAATTGTGCTTATGTTGTTGGAACATCACATTTTAATTGCAAGGGATGGTTCCACGTGTAATATCCTCTGATCTTGCCAAAATGTTGCATCATATTTTTTGTGGCTTAAGTTGGCTATACACTGATAGATAGAAAGTTCATGTAAAAATCAATCATCAGAATATTTTTTTATTGCCATTATTGAGTCAGATAATTTTGTTTGAAAGTCCTTCAGATTTCATCCAAGCTTGCTATTAGATTTGTATCTCAAATGTATTAAACAGCTTTCATTATAATATATATAGTACAAATATCCCACACAAAAAACACATTTAGGCTGGGTTCACACTGCAGCACGCACCGGGAGTTCGGTGCATCCCCATTTTTGGCTGAATTCGGACCTGAAATGGACCAAAAGATGCACAGGACTCCTGTGCAATTCACAGCGGAGCCACTGTGGAAATATGTGAACCAGCTCCACAATCTGCTGCTATGCAAATTGGATGCGGGGAAACCCGCATTCCAATTCACAATAGTGTGAACCCAGCCTCAAGAGTTAGAAGTTTGCTTGTTCGAGAAACATTTTCTATCCCGATCCTTCAAATGTTCTCAAAATTTTTTTTAAAAATACTGGTGTATGGTAGCTTTAGCAATGTAAATGATATTATAGTTGTCGGCAATTACACAGATTTTTGAAACAGAAACTTTATTGAACACATAGACTTTTACACTCTTTAAGAAAGAGCCCTCAAAGCATTTTCTGACTTTTGATCTTGATGATGCCTGATTGTCATTATGTGAAATAGTTCTCATTTGTAAACATCATTGTCTGTAAAGGATTGCCTGTGGCTCCACAGATCCTCACATTTCAAAGTTCAGAGAACCATGAAAGTAATATAAAAATTATCTGTTTTCACCTTATGTGTCATCATTAGCAACAGCCTTCTGTCATGTTCAAGATGCTGTTATATATACCCCTTAGCCAAAAGGACATTGTACGTTGTACAATAATCTAATATCTATTTCAAGATAAAAGCTGCTTTGTATTCCCCTTCTATATTGTGACCTATTATCAAGGCCTAGCCAAGCTGCTTACATTCTGTCCAGCTGATGTACAATATTTGTGGCTATTATCTCTCACATAATACACCCTAATGTTTTTTTGTTCAAGGTGAGTTTAGTGGTAGTGACTCAGTGAACAGTAGTGGATTCAAACATGCTTGGGACAAACATACTGTAGATCTATACTCAGACAATACATTTTAACCACTTCAATACAGGGGACTTTCGCACCTTACTGCCCAGGCCAATTTTCAGCTTTCAGTGCTGTCACTTTTTAAATGACAATTGCGCGGTCATGCTACACTGTACCCAAACTACATTTTTATAGTTTTGTTCCCACAAATAGCGCTTTTTTTCTGCGGTTTTTATTTTTTGTTAAACGAATAAAAAAAGTTTGTTTTTGTTATAAAATTTTGTAAATAAGTAAGTTTTCTCCTTTACTGATGGGCATTGATGAGGCGGCACCGATGAGGCGGCACCGATGAGGTGACACTGATGAGGTGGCACTGATGGGCACTGATAGGCAGCACTGATAGGTGGCACTGAAAGGCTACATTGATGGGTACTTATGGATGGCACTGATAGACGGCACTGCTGGGCATTGATGGGCACTGATAGGCGGCACTGATGGGCACTGAAAGGCAGCACTGATGGGCGTGGATGGGCACTGATGGCTGGCACTGATAGAGTTAACTGATAGGCATCACTGGTGGCACTGGCACTGACAGGCATTTTGATTTGGCACTGATTGGCAGCTGCCTGGGCACTGATTGACATTTCTCTGGTGGTCTAGGGTGGCATACCTGGTGGCCCAGTGTGGTGGCCATCCCTTGGGGTCTGGTAGCATCCCTGGTGGTCCACCGGGGCATCCGAGGGGGGGGGCTGTGCTGATAAACAATCAGCACAGACCCCCCTGTCAGGAGAGCAGCCGATCAGCTCTCCTCTACTCGCATCTGTCAGACGCGAGTGAGGAAAAGCCGATCAACAGCTCTTCCTGTTTACATTGTGATCAGCCGTGATTGGACACGGCTGATCACGTGGTAAAGAGTCTCTGTCAGAGGCTCTTTACCTAGATCGTAGTTGCAGTGTGTTAGGCTGACACGCCGCAAAAAATGATCGCCACGATGCGCGACCCCGGGGCGTGCAGAGGCTTGCTGTCCTTAAAGACGTCGTATGATGTCTGGTCAGGATATTGCAACCACTTTGCCGTTGTCATTTTGTTATATGGCGGGCGGCAGGTGGTTAAAAAAAAACAAAAAAACAAATATATATTTTAAAAGATGGGCAGACTCGATGGACCACTTGGTCTTTTTTCTGCAGCTACTCTTCAAGGCTTCTATGAAACCTGTCTCGTCTCTCCCTCCTATATTGTCCAGTCACTAAATAATATTTGTGGCTACTATCTTATTTATTTCTCAGATAATACACTTTAATTTTTATTGCAAGTTAAATCCTGCCTTGTCTCTTTTCATGCATATCTAAATGCCTTTGTACTGTCCTGAATCTAGTCAATTTCTACCACACACATACCTGAAGTCTATATTTTTAATATTTTGGGAATATTCCCAAGCATAATCTCCCAAGATTGTAATTTAAAGAATTTGTGTTCTTCTCATGTTACCCATAATGTCCCATTAAAAGGACCCTCTCCTCTCTTTATAGTTTTTTTTTTTTTTTTAAGTATTTTTGTGGGGTTAAATATCCCCATGACAGTGCCCAGATCGCTGTGCAGTTCAGGTTTTGATTACGGTAATTTCTCCATGAATCAAACCCAGTCATATTTGCTTATTCCAAATATCCAGCAACAAGATCACTATATAGAGCTAGACAGGGTAGGTAAATACTCACTTGATTCTATGTGTCACTTCCTTACTGGTGACTTGCAACTTGCAGCATTTTAGTCATTGAGGGAGGGATGTCTAACTCAACAGGCAAGCAAAAGAGGAAATTATGAAATCAAGCAAGTATTTTTTCAGCTTGTTTTTTTTTTTTTTCTTTTTAACGATTTTATCATAGACGAGTTGTGAACATCATTGCTAGTGTGACAACGGCTCTAATACTGTGGGTAATCTATACGTTTTTTTTTTTAGCATAAGTTGCATAATATAAGCTTTTCTTACCTTGGTTTTTATTCTTTTGCAAGATTGCAAAATGTTTAAGGTCATCTCTGGGAAAAGCTTTTTTTTTTAAATAAAATATTTTCTGAATGTCTTTTATACTATCTAACTCCACCTGTTCTTCACTGATACCTGTACTGAATGGTCACTTCTTTATGATATCATCATACTGTTCAGTCATCTGAAGCATGTGGTTAGTGATGACGAGATTCAGGTTTGGGTCAGACTTGAGTTTGAGGTGAACCCTGGCCACATGCGGACCCATGACACTATTTCCAGGAGATGTTATTGACCAAATACATCTGTCATTTATCAAAAGAAGTGCAGGGTAAACATCAGCAGGCATCAGGTCATTGTCATTGACAAGGCTTAACATCACTGGACACCTTGATAGACAATGGATTTGCATTACTGGACAACACGATTGATGATGGATTTACATCAGGTACATTAATGACTATTTTTTTGTAATGTAATAAAAGGAATTTTTCTAAGGTGTTAGAGTGTTTAATGTACCCCTGTAATCATTCCCCTGGAGGGGGCTACCAAATTCCTTTATAAGTCTCTCCTCATACAAACCCCAACCTCCTTTGCCACCCCTGGGAAAAAAACAAAGTTGACCCAGTAGGTCACATGACTGGCTTGAGTGAGTGACACTGGGCATCATTCAACCTGGCAGACTGAAGACATCCTGTGGTGAAGAAGAGGTACTGAAGGGGGCAACTCAGAATTTGAGCTGAGTATTGTAGCCAGAGTGGCATTTATTAATTTTTAAAACCTGATTGAACTCCATTTATTTCAATATCTTTTGTAGTTGAGCTATACATATTTCTTATTTATTATTTTGACACAATCTCTTATTTTGTATTTACAAATTAGGATTTTTTTTTTCCAAACAAGATTTATTGAAAGAATTTTTTTTGTTACATACAGTATAAGGATAGAACAATCAAATGCTCATACAATTGGTGTGTTATAAGAATCAGCATAAGAAATATTACAAATAAACCAGCTGGTTAACCAAAAGGTTGACATTGTGTAAAGACAAGGAAGGCATCATGTGTCAAGGATTTGACAATAAACAATAAGTAACTGGGTAAATCTTAAAGAAATAATGAAGATATTTGATGAATTCACAAGAACAAAAAAAAAAAAAAGAGGAGGGGGGGTAAATAAGTACAACAAATAACTGTCTATGGGAGGAGGTTTTGTCAAGGATATAAAAAGTGTGGAGATGAGATTAGAAACAATCGCCAATACGACCCCCCTGACATAGGATAAATTGGTGTCTGAACTGGGGAGGGGGAGAGGGGGAGAAGAAAAAAAAAGGGAGGGGGGTATTGATAGGGATTAGTTGTAGGGGGGAGAGGGTAGGGGATAAAGACCTGTTGAGATTAGGGAGGGAGAATAGAACACTGCAAGATCTCTCTAGTGTGAGGATCCCCCCTACTCTCTCCCCTCTTTGGAGGGGTGTTATATATTGACTATTCAGGAGTTCTATGACCAGGCCTACGAAAAGGGAGGAGGAGGTAAAGTATGACACATGGAGGACATTTGTGCAGTTAGAGGTTAAACCTGGGAAGCTAGAAGCTACATTTGTAATGGTCAGTGGTGCAGTAGTGAGGCCAACAAGCCCAAGTAGTTGAGAATTTATAGGGGCAGTCCTTCGTCAGGCTGATAAGTTCTTCCATATCAACAATTTTTTGCAGGCGTATGAGCCATTCTGACAAATTAGGAATTTAAAACATTTGGTGGTTATGATGTTTTGTGAGCCCATAAAGGCATTACTTTATTTTTCATTTGAGATATAAAGTGAGGAGCCTAAAACTGGCACACTTGTATTAGGTATATGAGGAAGAGTAAATGTTTTTATTACACTAGCTTAAAGTGGTATTAAAACCAAAAACAAAAATTTAAAGTGGTTGTAAAGGCAGAATGCATTCTATGCAGTAAGGTAAAAAACACTCTGCATGCAGCTCCCCCCACAGCCCCCTCTAAACACATTAACTACAAAATGGCGTTTCGCTTCATTCAAAATGAATCCATATATAAACCAAATAATATAAAGTGAATAATATAAAGTGTAAAAAAAAGTATATTTTATAGGGTGAAATAAAGTCTCATCAAAATCCACCAATTTACTTTCTTTTGCTTTTCACCTGTGAACACTTTAGTATATATCTCTTGTCACCAATGTGCTCACACCTTCACCAACTTCACCAACTATGCTCTCACCTGGGATCATTGACCTTTCAGATTATGTAGGGTCAAAATAGGCTCATGTCCCCTTTAAATGGACATACAGTACACTGCAGAATTGCTCTGGTGGTCCCCAATTGGTATGGCACCCTCCTTCTGCACCCAACTACGACATAAGGGGTCCTCCTGAATAAAAAATTTCTGCAGACACTTTTCCTTTAAAATTACCTCCCAGCTCTCTTTCTCCCCTCCTCTTCCACTCAGTCACATATAAAGGAAACAAACTAAATAGCACTTTATCCTTAAGTTTTACTTTAATCACACACTCTTATAAAAATAGCACTCACATTGTTTAGATGCTCACAAGCATCAAAATACAATTGTCTGTATACAAAAAAAAATCTTATGTGCATATCACAGCAGTTACAGTTCTCGGATACCAGTGTTTCCTGTATTTCCTGAATGTCATGACGTCATCCAGTAAGCCCCGGGGCAAACAATTTTTGGAGGGGATTTTATGTGCTTGGGTGTAACTTTTTTCTTTTTACAATTTTTGTATTTATTTTTTCGTTCAGTTTTTTCATCACATAGGGGGACATCCCTATGTGATTATTTTTTGGTGACAGGTTCTCTCACCTGTCCTCCAATGAGGCTGATGGAATGCAGATCTCATTCCATCAGCTACTGCCCCAGCTATAAAGGCTGAAGAAAGTGATAGGGGGACTCGGAAGTGAAATTTTACACATCACTTCCGTGTCAGAAAGAAGGAGGGTAGAAAAGCAGATGGATGTTTACTCCACTCCTTCTCCTCTACCTGGCGGCACCTGCCATGCCGGTCTCGTACTAAGCTCCATTTTGAACAGGACCCATACAATGCATTTTAAAATAAAAAAATAAACAAAAGGATATAGTTATTTTGTTAAAAAAAGCCTTAAAAATATTGTAGTGTCTACATGCAGAATATGTAATAGTTTGAACTAGGAACCATTTTGAATGGGACCTAAAGCAGCCATTTTAAAATCAGAAAATCAACATTACAGTGTACTTTATTTGCTAAAAAAGCCACCAAAATCAACAAATCAATATTAGACATTACTGTTTTCTGAAAAAAAAAGACCCCAAAATGCTGTAGCGCCTACATACAGAGTATCTAATCATTTGCACTAGGCCTCATTTTAAACAGGACAAACAACAGCCATTTTAAAATCAAGTAAACAACATTACATTGTAATTATGTTGCTAAAGTAAGACCCTAAAATATTGTAGTGCCTTTACACACAGTATTTAAACACTTTTTCTAGACCCCTTTTGAATAGGACCCACACAAACCATTTTCAAATCAAGAAGTCAACTTCAGAGCATAATTTTTTGCCGGGAAATCCACAAAAATATTATAGTACCTAAAAGGACCGTATCAAATCACTTGTATTGGGCATCATTTTGAACAGGGCCCACACCAGCTATTTTAAAAATGTAATATTATGTTATGCAAATATTTTGTTGAGAAAGCCCCTAAAACATTGTAGAGAATTTGTCTACAGTCTTTGTACACACACATTGACTAGGCCACTTTTTCAGGAGTACACCAACCAGACTTAACGAAACCAAAATAACGAAGTTCCCACAAAGTGCAAAGTCTTTAGTCTTTTGTACTAGATTGCATTGTAAACAAGAAACCCAACAGACATTTTAAAATTAATAACAATATTATTTACCTAAAAAAGCCCCCAAAATAATGTAGTGTCTACATACACATTGTTGAATTACTGGTAATGAGCCTCATTTTGAACAGGACCCAAAATAGCTTTTTTAAAATCAATAAATCAATATTAGAGTACAGCTGTCTTGCTGAAAAGAGCTCAAAACGTTATAGCATGTACATGTTATGCATGCAAAATCTTTAAACACTTTGACTAGACTGCTTTTTTTTCAACAGGACACACACCAGCCATTATTAAATAAATGAATCAACTTACTGAAAAGAAGCCCCAAAATATTGTAGTAAGTATGTGCACAGACTTTAAACACTTTGACTAGACCAATTTGTGAACAGTTACCATACAATTTAGCTTTTGTTTTTTTTAAAAAAATCAGCATTAATGCATATTTATTTTTTACTGAAGGAAGCCCCCAAAAAGTAATGTGAACACTATTTAAAAACTTTGACTAGGGCAGTTTGTCAACAGGATCTACACCAGCTAACTTTTATTACAGAAAATATATCAACATTAAGGTGTATTTATGCAACAATGATATGTGGATTGATGCACCCCGTGACACAAACAGTGTACTTATAATAAATACAGTGTCTTTTTTTCACTGTAAAAAAAAAAAAAAATATATATATATATATATATATATATATATATATATATATATATATATATATATATATATATATATATATATATATATATTATAGTCAGTATGTGCATGGACTTTAAACACTTTGACTAGGCTGCTTTGTCAACAGGACCCACACACTGCAAAAAGTCCCCAGAATACTGTAATTAGTATGTGCACCGTCTTTTAACAAAATAATAAATAACATATTGTTTCAATGTCTGTAAAGCAATATAAATAAATGCAGATAGACATTTGCAGAAATCAATACAAGCATTAACACCTATCTTCCCCTGTAGTCTGGTAATTTTACAAACTACCCCATGTCTGCTTCAACACACACTGAACAAATGCTTCTGGGAACCTTCGCTCTTAAAAGGAGGGTGTTGGTTCATCAGAAAAAAACATAATTGGCCCTTCTAGGCTCCTTTCACATGGGTGGACTGATCGGGTCCGCTTGAAAAACTAAGAGCAGCATTGCCCATTAGTTTCAATGGGCAGGGGCGGTGTATACACCGCTCCTTCACCACCCCAAAGATGCTGCTTGCAGGACTTTTTCTAACGTCCTGCAAGAGCACCGCCCCAGTTTGAAAGCACTCAGGCTCTCACACTGGGGCTGCAGGGGAGGCATTTTTCAGGCGCTATTTTTAGCCCAAACGCACCTGAAAAATGCCCCAGTTTGAAAGGGGTCTTAAGGCAGGTAAACACAAGTCAAATGTCGGGTGACAACGGCAGGTTCAAAAAAAAAAAAAGTCAGACATTCAGTTTGTGTGTATGTCGGTGTGTGGAAAACCAGCAGCTGACCGACTCCCGATCAGCGCTCTCAGCCAATGGCAAAGAGCGCTGATCGGAGTGTTCTGGCAGAGGGGCCACCCTTCCTACCTCACGTACTACTGATCTCTAAACTCTTTGTCACTTATTTCTGACCTCTGCCTCACATAACTACTGATCTCTGCCCTCTGTATCACTTATTACTGACCTCTGTCTATCTACTGACCTGTGAACTCTGCGTAATTTACTACTCAACCCCTGCACATGGGCCCTATTACATTCTACATCACTGTTACCCCATATTTAGCTAGATAGAATGTTACATGTTTCAGTGCGGTGTGCTGCATCTCCCACCCTACTTTCTCAACAGACGCCCCCCCAATTGGTGTCATTTGGCATCTTCACTCCCTGGGCACTGAATGAGCATGTCCCAGGACTGCTCACAAACACTAAATCCTCCTACCTCCATGGATAAAAAAAAAAATGGGCATACACAGGTTAAGCCTAATATACTTGGCTAAAATTGTCCTGTTGCTGGCAAATGTTGCACTGCTGTATTTTCTGCATAACTTTAAAGTGGAACACCAGTAAAAAAAACAAAATTTTTGAAAGAGTTAAATAAGTTACTTCTAATAAAGATCATGCTAGGACCAGAGAACTACTGGTTACTAAACAAATCACATTTTTGTTTATGCCTGTGAATACACTCAGTGCTCTTCTTTTGGCACTGTAATTGATAGTTCCTGTTTTAATACAGCGAAGGGATCATGTTGTTTACTCTCTTCTTCCTCTCCCTTCATCCATTCACACAACACTTTGTACTATGTACTTTGTACTATATTCACAGAATACCATGTAGCACTAACTCACGGTGGAGCTGCTGGTTTAAGCGGGTCTGTTACCTTCACTTTGCTTCCCTCTGTTTCACCAGCACCGGGTCTAGGGGTTCCGTTGAGTTTACTGCTGGACGACACACGCACCAACACTGGAGTACGTTTTCAATGCTTTATTAAACAGTCCAACTTTAGGAAGTAGCAGGAAAGAGACGGAAAAGGAAACCTTCAGGAGAAACTCAAATATCTTCTTGCATAATCTTAATGACAAATGTCCCGGTAGAATTCAGATAATTATGTGGAATGCATTCCCCTCATGGGATGCACTCTTTGCTCGTCTGGATAGGCCTCTCTCACCAGTCCAGCAGCCAGTACGCAGCATGAATCTAAAGTCTCTGCCACAGACTTACTTGGGGGGGGGGGGTAAATCTGCACGATCCTCTGCCACAAGATATATCAGATCTTCTGCAGTGAACAGTCAGTCACAGTGCCTGAACCTTTAAGCCGAACCGGCGACACTATGCTGTATAATTACTTCTTTTGGATACATCCTGCAACCGAGTCACCAGGCCCCTCTATAGACCAGCTCACCGCGTGATCTCTCCAAGACGGGTCCTTCCCTGGGATCTCCTCGGCTGTCCAGCTTCGTCACACAGGACCGACAGCTCAGGACCATTCCTCGGCTGCGGTGGTAGGCCCCAGACAAGCCTAGGGATCCACCCCTGCGCCGTAGCATCATGGGCCTCCCGATCGGAGGACCACGAGGTAGCTCCTTAACGCATACCTGTCGGCCAGAAGGGCCAGCAGGTGGCTGTAAAACGAACCCTAGAACATGGAGTCTGTCCCATAAATACCCTCGCCCAGAATGCAACTCGGAGGACCACCTCCACCGAGCGTGCCTCTGGGACAGAGGAGCATCCATACACTTTGAAACGTTGCCCTTCTAACACTGACTAATGGTAACAGCGACACCCACAGGTCAGCACAGAAGCACACACAACGTCAGCCAAGCTGGAACAGAGGCGAACTTTTAAGCTTCCTAACACCCAATTCACTAAATTTACCTAATCTGCGGTAGATTGTAAATCTACCAGCGCTACACAAGATTTTATTTGAATGGACAAAGGGAGACCCTGTTGTTTACGCACACCTTCTCTCTCCTTGTCCATTCACAGAATGCCTTGTATTCTGTTAACAGGGTAACACCCTCTCATTTTTCCATGACAATCTGGTTCTCTCTGCACTTCAAAAACAGACGTTTTAACTCATTAGAGATATTCCTCACTCTACTCTCACTTACAAAGTGTTATTCCTCGTAGCCATCGCCTCTGCTAGTTCAGTGTCGCTTTTTTTTTGTCAAGTTTTCTTGACTACAAGGCAATGGGCTGTTATATTCATCTGACTTTTCCATGTCACTGCTTTGTTGCAGTTTTAAACTTTCCATTTTTATTGATACACCGTACAATATTTTCTTTAGCCCTGGTTCACACTAGCCTTAATTTTCCAGTGATCTGTGGCCTTCTGGTAATATGTAAAGTCGCAGGTCAAGTGAAAACACATAGATTTTAAAGGGTGCTGTCATAATTGCCACGTCTTGAGTCGCTGTCATTTAGGCAATATCTGTGCATTTCTTAATGCACAGCAAGAGGCACAGAAAATGCATGTTTTGCCGTGTGCTTCAAAAACACACGGTAGCGCGTGGCACGCTTGCTATACAATTCGTTGGCACCTGCGCCTTTCCGAATGGACCGAAACCCACAAGAAAATGCACGCTATGTTAAAGGTTATTGTAACCTTTACCAAAGTTTTTGACACAAATGTGTGCAATAATCCCCTCACCTGCATTTTGAGTCACTTCCATTCTAGATTAGCTATGTGGTTCATGTTCATAGTTCTGCAAGGTTCACTGCAAACTCTTTCTGGTCACTGTATGTGATTGTTTGAACAACATGGACATATTTGTCCTGTTTGCCTGTGTGAACCTCTGGCTACCATCATGTATTACTACTGTCAGTGATTGAATGACTTTACCGCTGTGCATGCCCCAAGCATCCTTGGTTGCTTGGATGCAAGCGACCCCACAGTGTCATTGGTTGCTAGTACTCAGGCGGTACCTGTGTCCTAGCAACCACTATCCTGCTACCTGTCTGTCTGTTGTAAGCAACCTAACGGACATCCTGGGTGATGTCATTGACCAGATGTGGTCAAGACCCTATTTGTTCAATGATGTTATTCAGTATCACTGGCTGTTTTTTTGACAGTTGTGCAATGGTATCAGATTTATTGTGCATGGGAATGCTATGACTGACAGCCAGACTGGGACATCATTCATTAATGTAGATCCAGCATCAGTTATGTTGAACATCTCTCCAGAAGTCCCACTGTCAAACACAGGGACCTGTGCAAGATGATTGGCGAAGGATATATACTCGGGGACTTTAAAAAAAAAAAAATTAAAAAAAAAACCTCACAGTGTGGGTGCATTATTTTGCTCTGTTATTTTCTTTTAGTGAATCAACCAGTACCTCTTACTTATTCATATGGGGAGGCAGATGGGAAGGAGAGACTCCTATTGTAAAGGGAGCTTATGGAGTCTGATAGCTTTTCCCACCAAAGACCCTCACAACTGGTGTAGTTCAGGAGATGAATTTCCTTGGGGAAGGGTCTGGTGTGGATTTTAGGGGGGCCTCATATCTTTTTGTGTGTGTTCCCCTTAAAATCTGAGTCTGGTATGCATTTGGGGGGAATTCTTCCTCATTTAAAAAAAAAAAAAAATTGCTGGCGGACATCATTGACCATTTAATAGATTTGTATGTTTTCCCCACCCCTCTGCATTGAGGAGTGGACGAGAGAATTCAATTGATGCATATAATTTTCAAAACTCAATTTCAATTCAGATGTACCCCACACACATTTTTACCAAATTTGGTCTTGTTTGGATTCTGTTTTGCTTGGAGGAGCTCCTTTCTCTCACAATGACAATGTGTTTGGCCAGGAGCTTTAGAGAATGTTCAGTTTTGCTGTGTGATATTAAATATCCAATTTAGTACTCTCTGATTCAAAGGTTTTCCCTCAAGAGAGGGATAATATGTGCCTCAAGCTAGAACCTATGAGTCTTGTTCGGAATTGCACTTTGCGTTGTGTGAACTTGAGCTGTGTCAAATATATGTGATCTGATTGTTTTATATCATGTAAAAACAATGTAAACTAAATTTAAAAAAATAAAATATGATTTAAAAAAAAAATAGGCGTATTGGCAGTCTTATGCCCCGTACACACGGTCGGACATTGATCGGACATTCCGACAACAAAATCCTAGGATTTTTTCTGGCGGATGATAGCTCAAACTTGTCTTGCATACACACGGTCACACAAAGTTGTCGGAAAATCCGATCATTCTGAACGCGGTGACGTAAAACACGTACGTCGGGACTATAAACGGGGCAGTAGCCAATAGCTTTCATCTCTTTATTTATTCTTAGCATGCGTGGCACTTTGTGCTTCGGATTTGTGTACACACCATCAGAAATTCCGACAACGGATTTTGTTGTTGGAAAATTTTATAGCCTGCTCTCAAACTTTGTGTGTCGGAAAATCCGATGGAAAATGTGTGATGGAGCCCACACACGGTCGGAATTTCTGACAACAAGGTCCTATCACACATTTTCCGTCGGAAAATCCAACCGTGTGTACGGGGCATAAGGGTTTAGGCAAATTCAAAGCTAGAAGTTGCAAAAACTTTTAGCAAAATATTTAGGGATTTTGGCGTGTATAATATTTTCCCTGTAATTGACTTAAACTGGATATAAGCATGCATAAAAAAAAATGTGAAAAAGCATAATAAAATTGTTAAAGTACAGGAGACAAAAAGAACATATTTTAAATGTATCCACAAACATCTGTAGGAGTCCAGTTCTTTTCAATATTTTAATTAATGATCTTGTGGATAGATGAGAAAGTATTGTGTCCATTTTGTCTAAAGACACAAAATTATGTAGAATTATTAAAACTCAGCAGCATAGTAACATAGAAGGGTCTTTGACATAAAGGCAAGATGGTTGGTAAAACGGTAGGTGAAATTAAACATTGATATAGGGCACTTTTACACTGGCAGCGCCCAGGCATTGGCGGTAAAGTACCGATATTTTTAGTGGCGCTTTACCGTCACTTTTGCGGCGTTTTTCACTTTTCACTTTTAACCTTCCCTAATGGACGAAAAAGGGTTAAAAGCACCCGCAAAGCGCCACTGCAGCGGTGCTTTGCTGGCGCTTCGGCGGTGCTGCCCATTTCTTTCAATGGGCAGGTGCGCTTTATGGGCGGGGTATACCCCGGCTCTACAGCGCCTGAAAGATGCTGCTTGCAGGATTTTTTTTTAGTGTCCTGCCAGCGCACCGCTCCAGTGTGAAAGCACTGAAGCTTTCACACTGGAGTGAGAGGAGAGGTGCTATACAGACGCTTTGCAGGCGCTATTTTTAGTGCTATAGCGCCTGTAAAGTTCCTCAGTGTGGAAGCAGTTTTACAGTATGTAAGGTGATGCACCTAACCTAAATAGTCCTCTATAAACTCAATAGAATAAATTTGAGAAAAATAGATATACAGTATAGAGGCTGTTGGGAATACTGCTTAGCACTAAGCCAAACAGAAACTCCAAAATGAAATACAGTCTTGGGATAAGTAAAAAAGGGATACAAGTATGTGATCCAAATACATCTTTGCTCCTGTAAAAATCTTATAAGCTCACATCATTTTTTTATTTGTTTATTTATTTTTTGTTCTTCATGCATTTGAAGTGTTTGAGGTCAGAGTGTTTAATAGTAGAGGGAGGGCCTGTATGGTAAATATGGGGCTAACTGTAGCAAAAGAAAGAATGCAGTGTCATTGGGAGAAGAGAATGCTGCTGTGTTGGTGGTGTCGGTGGTTCCTCCCACCATGTGATACATCAATACTGTGTCCTGAAGTGACACTGCAGTGGGTGGAAAATTCCACACCTCTCAAATGGCCCTGTTAAAGTTCAACAGATGAAAGCAAGTATCTTTTTCTAATAACAATTTTTGTCATACACAATGCTACAAGGGTTTATTTATAAAAAAAAAAGTTGTGTGAATGTCACAGCCGTTGCAAATATTCACTGTAATGTGTCTATTATGTTTATTTCCTATGACCATCATTTATTCAGAAAAATATCATATTGTGGTCACTAGATGGCACTGAGAATCATATGAAATAAACCTATTGGACATATTATAGAGATTATTCATGACCCCTGGGCCAATGCTGCAATTTTTTTTTAAATATCCCTTAATGTCATTCAGCTTGAGTTTACATGTACTTTAGGATGTTGTCCTAACTCACAAAATGATATACAAAGCAGCTGCCATATGTTGTTTTTAAAGCTACAGGTATATATAACATTGTACTTCTTATTAACATATCAATTTGATCATACCAGCTAGATAAAAAATAATGTTAAACACCAGTGGTGGCTGGTGATAAATATTTCTTGGGGGGCGTTAAACCAGCGCCAGCCCCCCCTGGATGGACGATCGCCACAAGCAACTGGGGGGGCTCGGGGTGCAGTACTCTGCGCCGGAGCCCACCTCTTTTTTGAAGCCTTTTAGAGCCTCTGGCTCTAATCACATGCTTAAAAAAAAAAGAAAAAACCCCTACTGAGATCCATGCGTTCAGTGCCCGGTGTATGTAGATTAGGGGGCTGGACGCATGGAAAGGGGGGTGGCGCCCCTGCGTCCTTTAATTGGGGTTGCCACTGTAATACACAATACTAATACTGACTATATATTGTAAGTCCAAACAAAAGAACTCGCTGCTCCAGGTGAGACAGGAAGCCTAATGATATCACGGGTGCCCGCCTCCGCATACGATCAACACTGAAGAAATGGCTGCACTCCAAGATCCATCAAAATTCTTATTTAATAGATGAACATCCCAAGTGTTACAAACAGTCCAAATGATAGACGCGTTTCACACACTGACAGGTGCACTTATTCATTACAAAGATAAGTCAGCCATTTCTTCAGTGTTGTATATATTGTAAGTCACTAATCTGTTAATGGATTGTTCTTCAGTTTAGGTTACTCTAAAAAGGTAGCATGTAAAAAGAACAAAAATACTACTACATAAGCACAAATTTACTGCAAAATGTTAGTATGCTAATTAACACAGTAATAAGAACAGGTGTACGCTCCATGGCCAGCTTGCTGACTGCATTTACCAGTGCAAATACTACCTCTACTTTGTTACCATTATGTTGTACAGTGCATAGTTGTAACAAACAGCTGCTTTCATTTAGAACATTCAGAATCAAAAAACGAGAGTGTTTTTTTTTTTGGATCCACATTATGAGATCATCCTGTACACACCACTCAGGACCTAAATCAATTATCAAAAGGGAGCTGCACCCTCCCTACTCATCTGCAATCCAAAACTATATAGCATTCCACTTCTATGCTTCCTAACGTAGAAGGGAGATATGTTTACCTCTGCAAAACTCATGCCACATAGATGCCTTAGATGCTTCTCCTGGTGTACAGCCTGCTCCAACAGTGTTCTGGGATAAGACACAAGCCCAGCCTACAAGCCCTGCCCAATGCACTAAAAGTAAATAAACTAATGCGCAAACCCACAGTGACCAATAGGCTAATTAAGAGCTGCCAACATAAAACAGTGTACTCACATAACTAAACCAAATGAAAAAACAAATTATGTGGCGCTAATTACGCCTAGGTAAAAGAGTATATATATAGGCAATATGTATATGTAAGTGCAATATGTACACGTGCAACGGTGCATAAAATTACAAAATTAATAAAAGTGCAATAGTGCATAAATAACATAAATACATAAATAGATGAATAACAATCATCAAGTGCAATGAAGAATGAGATATAATCATAGAAAGTGGAGTACAATTCCACCAAAGTAAATAAACAATGTGCAAAAAAGTTTTATAGGTATAAACCCGTGACACACAAATGTGTGTAATAAATGTCCAAAAATTAAATTAATGATAACGTGTAGTCCCAAAAGCCATGCAATGCAGCTCCCAATACCGACAGGGTACGGTCTTCTGATGATGGAGGAAAGTGCAAGTGCAGTAATCAATTACTGTGGCGACAAGTGTCTAAGATAGAAGTGTACATCCAATCAAGCTCCGGAGTGCCACACCTATTTCCCCCAGCCTCTCACCTGTAGCAGCGGCCCCCAATGGGCCAAGTCCAGCGTACACCAGCAAATGGTAGAGCTGTCCACAGGCAAAACAGCTTCCGGTCGTGGTCACAACACTTGGGGACATTCGATATCCAACCAGCAATTGTACTCTCCCACATTCAATCAATGTAAGTGGATGGATGGTAAAAGAGAAGAAATGGCTCCATAGTGTAGTAGTAGTAGTGTAGTGTAGTTAAAAATTTAATAAAAAAAAAACAAGTATTGACTTACATCAAGGAACGATAAAAACAGCAGTGAAAGTGAAAGCTTCCGGGTTCGGCCGTACCCGGAAGCAGCGGCACCTGGCTCCTCCCACATGTAACTTTCTCAAAGGGTCAAGGAGTCAGGTGTCGAACAGCCAAAGAAATATTTGTTAGAGGGCAGGGACAGTTAACCCATTAGCACCACATCCCTAGTGAATAAATACAAAAAGGAAAGGGGGTTGGGGTATAAAACCCCTGGGATTTTTAAGGTGCTTTTCAAAATGTTTTCAATATTTGGTCAGTAAAGAAGTATAGCAACCTCAAGAAGAGAGAAACAGAAAAACCATTGTATGCAAATTGTCAAACTGACTAATACATTTACTTAAATAAATATCTTTAATGATTACAAAAAATAACAATATACGGAAGGGGAGAGCGGCATACACCTCCCCTCGCAACCTCAGCGTCTCTGACAGTGGCGCTGAGGTTGCAAGGGGAGGTGTATGCCGCTCTCCCCTTCCGTATACATCCACCCCACCTCTCAGTTTATTGGGGCAGTATACCTTTTTGGATTTGCTGATCTGCCTTTCAAGGGTTGCTCAATTTGGATTGCCACCTGGTGGTGAAACTAGAGTACTGTTCTCCTTTATGCTTCTGTTCATACGGCTTTGATAGTCCTGAACATTTCCCCTTGATTCAATCTAGAAGTTATCTCACTTTTGGGCCCCTCTGTGGATCAAATAAACGGATTTGGGAGGTTCATAGACGGTTAAGACGCATCCTTTTCATTCGTAGCCACGGCACTACATACACGTTCACCACTTATGTGTCTACTTTGTACCCTTGAATCTGTGTTGGCCTTGTATGCCACCTGTACCAAAAAACTCCTGATGAAGCTCAGATTATTGAGCGAAACATGTTGAGATTGGTATCGCAAAGTGGTTTCATATTTTAAACTTATGTCACTATCTGGCCATGTTTGTTCAAGATTGTGCATGTCTTTTTAGATGATGTGTGTTTTTTGTTATTTTTTGTAATCATTAAAGATATTTATTTAAGTAAATGTATTAGTCAGTTTGACAATTTGCATACAATGGTTTTTTTTCTCTGTTTCTCTCTTCTTGAGGTTGCTATACTTCTTTACTGACCAAATATTGAAAACATTTTGAAAAGCACCTTAAAAATCCCAGGGGTTTTATACCCCAACCCCCTTTCCTTTTTGTGTCGAACAGCCAGTTTATACAGTCTCAACCGCTGTCATAGCAACAGCGGGTAAACGAATGGATTAGAATCAATATGAATAATAGAAACAGCATAATAGATCAATATATGGCATAAATGTAGATTAAAGATAATGACAAGATACTTTACCAATCAATCTTAAAATAATAATTTAAAAATGGAAATCAATAAAATCCCAGGAGCCATCTGGTGGTGGGGACAGAGGAATTCAATACAGTGCTTAATCGGAAAAGAAACCAATGATACCCAATGTAAACAACATAATCCACCAAGTGACCAGATGGCATCATGTCCACCCCCTCCCAAGACTTTCAGGGCAGGCCGAAGGACCTGCACCCTACCAGTCAAACGTGAAAAAATATGTACAACACCCATCAACCAAAAAGAAAAACAAAGTGACAAACACGACAAACAAACATAAAGGTGAGGGAAGGAGAAGTGGATAAAGTGCATAAGTGGCATTGTGCAGTACAATGGCCAGCCTTCCGGCCAGGAATAAAAGTTCCTCTGGTCCTAGCCACAAGGCCTGGCCCAAGAGGCAGGTGTGAAAAAAGTGTGATGGTGCAGTGACCTACAGTAGGTGCCCTTAAAACTCGTAGTGACACCCTTATTCACAGTGAGAATTATGGCACTCCTGGACTGCCATTCCAGGGGCACATACACCACGGGCTTCAGAACAGTGCCTCTCCATCCCTATTAACGGCCCTCAGTTCGTCAAGCAGTCCGGTCTCGGCTCTCCCCCATACTAACCCAACAGGTTACCATTACACTAATTAATTTACATAGCCACCACCACCCCTAAGCTACTGCTGCAGGTCAGGGACAGTAGCACAGCGCCTCCACTGGTAACTGATAAGAACAGATACTACATTTGATCTTAGCCAAAAGGCAGAGAAGCGAGTGTCTGGGAGACTGAGAAAGCTGAGGAGGCTAATGAGTCCAGGGGGCTAGAGGGAGTCTGGAAGTTTCTGAAGAAGTAAGCAAGCTCGAGGGGGGCTGGAGAATGCTATTGAGAGCCCAGGAGTGGGCCTGTGCATAGAGGTACTGCAATTAAGGCGAAGGGAGCCTGAGGAATCTGTGGTCAGCCAACAGTGGCAGAGCTTCTGAACATAGCCAGGTGGGCTAGCATTTTTTCATTACCCATTGTTGCTTTGTGAAAGCTGAAGCCCCCTTCATGGGAAACCCTATGTTAAGAGATTTTTTTTATAAAAGTGGGCTACCAGGCCCTCAACTATAGCTCCTTTTTGCTGTGGGCTCACTGTACAAACGCATCTACCATGAGATCTAAGCACCCCCATACCAAACTACCTATCACATTTTTGGAGGCCCTGGAGTACCAGAACAAAAGAAACACTCACAAGTTGACCACATTTTGGAAAGAAAACACCCCAAGGTATTTTTTATGGGGCATGGTGGGTCTTTTTAAGACTTCATTTTTTGCCACAAGTTTTTGGAAAATGTAGAAAGAAGATGAAAATGTATTTTTTTTTACAATTATTTTACAATTGTCAATTTAACCACTTCAATACAGGGCACTTAAACACCTTCCCGCCCAGACCAATTTTCAGCTAACAGTACTCTCACATTTTGAATGACAATTACTCTGTCGTGCTACACTGTATCCAAACAAAATTTTTATCATTTTTTTCTCACAATTAGAGCTTTCTTTTGGTGGTATGTAATCACCGCTGGGTTTTTTCTTTTTTGCGATATAAGCGAAAAAAGAGCAAAAATTTTGAAAAAAAACCCACTTTTTTTAGCTTCTATTGTAAAATTTTGCAAATAAGTCATTTTTCTTCATAAATATGGGCCAAAATTTATACTGCTACATATCTTTGGTAAAAATAACCCAAATTAGTGGATATTATTTAGTCTGTGTTAAAGTTATAGAGTCTACAAGTTAGGGTGCAAATCACTGAAAATAGATCACATCTGATCACACCTGATGTACTGAAGGCCTATCTCATTTCTTGAGACACTAACAATCAAGGAAAGTACAAATACCCCCAAATGACCCCTTTTTGAAAAGTAGACATTCCAAGGTATTTAGTAAGAGGCATGGTGAGTTTTTTGAAGTTCTTTCCCAATTCTTGGGAAAATGAAGACTTTTTTTTTTTTTACACAAACTTATTGTATTGACAGGTTATTTCTTGAACGCAGCATGAGTATATTTGCAACTACACCCAAAAATACATTCTGCTACTCCTCCTGAGTATGGCGATACCACATGTGTTAGACTTTTACACAAATGGCTACATACAGAGGCCCAACATGCAGGGAGCACCTCCAGGCATTCTAGGAGCAAAATTACACATATAATTTCATGACGACCTATCTGCCTTTGATGGCCCTGGAGCCCCAGGACAATGGAAATGCCCACAAAATGACCCAATTTTGGAAAGTTAACACCCCAACTTATAATCTATGAGGCATAATGAGTCTTTTGAACAGTTCATTTTTTTCCAGAAGTTTTCGCAAAACGTGGGAAAAAATGAAAACGCTTTTTTTTTACATAAAAGTGTTGATTTATATGTTTTTTTCAACACATAGCATGTATATAGCAAAAATGACACCCCAAAATACATTCTGCTACTCTTCCTGAGTACGGCAATACCACATGTGTGAGACTTTTACACAGCCTGGCCACACCTCCAGGCATTCTAGGAGCAAAATTACACATATAATTTCATGACGACCAATCTCCCTTTTGAAGGCCCTGGAGCACCAGGACAATGGAAATGCCTACAAAATGACCCCATTTTGAAAAGCAAACACCTCAACGTATAATCTATGAGGCATAATGAGGGGATGTGGTCAGCGACAGCAAAAGCAATCGTCCAGGCAGCAATACTGTCCATAGTTAGTTCAGGCAGAGATACTGTCAGCACAGCCAAAGCATTGGTCCAGGTAGCAGGCAGAGATGCCCAGGCAAAAATACTGTCTATAGTCAGTAGAGGCAGCAGGCCGAGATATGGTCAACACAGTCAAAGTATTGGTCCAGGCAGCAGAAATAAACACAGTCCATAAATTCCTGGGTCATCACAGGCAGCGATATGGTCAGCACAGCCAAAGTATTGGTCCAGGCAGCAGGAAGGACCATCAAGCTTAGGTTCAGGGGGACAGGGGTAGAGGCTTCTCCCACCCACATCTCTTTGAAGCCTCTGGGCAACCAGACCCAGTTCTGGGAACACAGAAAACCAGTTCTCCGAGCAGCGAACAATTTGGGGTGTTCGCTGCAAAATCGAAAGCCACGGAACACCCTTTGAAAGTCTATGGGAGAAATCAAAAGTGCTCATTTTAAAGGCTTATATGCATGGTATTGTCATAAAAAGTGTTTGGGGACCTGGGTCCTGCCCCAAGGGACATGGATCAATGCAAAAAAAGTTTTAAAAACGTCCGTTTTTTCAGGAGCAGTGATTTTAATAATGCTTAAAGTGAAACAATAAAAGTGTAATATTCCTTTAAATTTCGTACCTGGGGGGTGTCATAAAGTGGATAAGGGATTCGTCTACACAAATATTTTGGTCAGGGATAAAGACTTCAGAAAATCGTTTGGTAAAAGAATTTATTAGGGGGCTAAGCTTATATAATTTGTTGTGGTTGGGATGATCTTGGGGAGGGCACTGCGCATTGTCATTGAAATGTAGGAAACGCATAATCATATCGTACCGTGTCCTGGACATAACAGAAGAATATATGGGCATGTGGTGGATGGGGTGGGTGGACCAGTAGGCATACAGTTCGTTTTTCTTTGTAAGCCCCATATTAAAAGTAAGGCCCAAGAACAACTTGATTTTGTCTAGTGTGAGACATTGCCAATGGAACATACGGGCGTAGGATGAATTGGGGTTGGCAGCAATAAATTGTTCTGCATAGAGATTTGTTTGGTCCACCATGTACTGCAACAAATCTTCCGGGAAAAACAAATAGAAATAGTCCAAATATGAAAAATTCGAAGTGTTGTGCTGCACACCTGGCTGTGCAGTGAAAGGGGGATTGTAGTGGATCCTGAGTTGGCAGGCAACCATAAGGGGTTTGCCAGGGCATCGGGAAGGTAAGACTGGCCCCGGATTTTTTGGGCTGGATATGCAATTCCAGTACTTGTACTGGGCTCATCTTCCTGGGGTCTGGCGCTGCTGGTGGTAGGCAGGTTTTCTGATCTAGGTCCTGATCTCCTTACTCTTTTAGGAGGGGCAGTTTCCTCCGCTGACTCGGACTTCGATCCGCTACCCTCCACTGACTCGTATTCCGAACCAGAATCGGATAATGAGATCTCCCCGCTGCTCTTATCATCCTACATGGTAAGGATGTTATATGCCTCCTCAGCTGTGTAAACTCTTTGGGACATGATGGTGGTACTTTTGGCAGGCCTGTGTGACGGAACTGGTGGTGCTACTGACAGCTCACTGATGGTGGGCCTGTGTGATGGTACTGACAGGTTACTGATGGCCTGTGTGACGGTACTTATGGTGGGACTGTGCGACGGTAGTGATGGCGGGCCTGTGTGACAGATGGGCTATGACAGATGGGCTGTCAGATCCAGATGGTACCAATGGCGGTACTAGTAGCGGTACCATTAGTGGTACTGATGGCGGCTTGTGTGACAGATGGGCTGTCAGATCCAGACTGTCATAGCCCATATATATAGATATATATATATATATATATATATATATATATATATATATATATATATATATATATATATATATATATATATATATATAGATATATATATATATATATATATATAGATATATCTATATATATATATATATATATATATATATATAGATATATCTATATATATATAGATATATATATATATAGATATATCTATATATATATATATATATATATATCGATAGATAGATAGATAGATAGATAGATAGATAGATAGATAGATAGATAGATAGATAGATAGATAGATACATAGATAGATAGATATACATATATATATATATATATATATATATATATATATATATATATTTATATATATATATATATATATAGATATAGATATATATATATATAGATACATATATATATCTGTATATCTATATATATCTATATCTATCTATCTATCTATATATATATATATATATATATATATATAGATATAGATATAGATATAGATATATCTATATATATATATATATAATGGATGTGATTGAGGTGTCACATAAAGTACCAGGTAAAATGCTAAAATGCCTATTTTCAAATGTAATATTATGTCATTGCTTAGCTTGTTAATCTTAACTTTAACTCAGATGGCTGCTAGCTCTTCCCCCCATCTTAAAGCTGAACCGCAAAGAATTATAAAAAAAGATTGTGCTTTTTTCCGAGAACTGCACCCCAGACAAGACATGACGTCAACATCCATCCTCTCGGAAAGGAAGTTACCAAGATACCCCCAAAATAGCTATGATCAATTGCTAAATTTGCTAAATTTGCTGAAGCTGCTAAAAATCTCAGACAATGTCACAATAAAGTGTTTTGCAAGTGCCTTGTTTTTGTCTGACAAAAATGTATAAAACTGTGAAAGAGGAAATAAAGACTTCAGAAGATTTTTATTCTGAACTGAGTCAGAGCTTGATTACTTCATGGCATGCATGCTTTTACATTTAATTTGATAAGGGGTAGATATAACAATATCAGACTTTTGTTCTGAATCCAAAACATTTTGGCGCCCAACGTGGGGCTTGAGGCTAGGGTCTCAAGTAGCCGATAATGAAGGGACCGGGGGAAAAGCCAACACGGAGACAGGAGGAGACTGATCACCTCTAAAAACAGTAAGACACTTTTGATATTTCGTATATCTAGTCTACTGTTTATTCTGTACCCGTGGCTGGTCAATCTCTGTGCCCATATCGGCTTCCTGCAGCACTCAAAGACAGATATTAATCTTGCCTCGAGTCTGTTGATAAGTTAAGGAACCTGCAATTATATCTACAATTAGAGTGTGAGTCATACAATAATCTCGTCTGTCATCAGGCAGTGCAGGGGGGAGTCGCCGAACAAGGGCCCCGGGTATCTGCACCGAGCACGAGCCCCACCAAAGGCGAGCGTCCCAGCCAGGCCATGTTTAAAGTCAAAGGGGTTAATATAAGGCAGTACATGGCATTACACGTGCAGCGGACAAACCATAGGGACGGGTAGTAATGTATCCTCAGTAAGCAATTAACAGGTAGCAGGTTGTCATCACCTCTAGTGATGGGGCAGAGTGTTCAGCCACTGTGAGGCCTCATTGGGACTAATCCGAGTATTCCTCAGGCTGTGATGCTCAAGGCACCGCCGGTTCCTTATCTGCATCCGCAGGGGGAGGTCAGGAGGTGTCCCAGATGGCCAAGGAGGTTCTCAGAATGGGATAAAAGGATGTATTCCCCGCGATGGCTGCAGAGCTTCCTCACTAAGCGTCCTACACCGTCGCCATCTTGGTCACGCCCATACCTGCAATTATATCTACCGCCTGTTTTGTTCTGTTCTGTTTTGTTCTGGTCAAATTTTGTGTTTTGAGGTGGCTGTTGGGAGTTGGGGATTGCTTTTATAGTCACGGGTGACGGATGAAATTCGTTGACGTAGTTTAAACTTCTCCTGGGACCAGGAGAAGGCCTCAGGACGTGGTTAAACTTCTCCTGGGGGAATAAATAATGGTGCGGCAAAGCACGGGTACAGTAAGTACGGGCAACCGGGAAACCCCAGGAGGGGGCGTCAGGAACACGCATAGCGTGGGGGATCCTGTGGCAGTTTGAGTAATCCTGTACTTCACTGCAGTTGTCACATATTTTGTTGTTGGTTGATTATGTCATGTCCTAAATGTGTTTGCGGACTGTTATTTGGCATACGTGAAGGAGGCTGGGGGGTTGGTTAAAGTGGTAGAGCCAGGATATAAGAGAGAAGTTCTTGGTTACAAACCCTTGTTAGCGGAGATCACAGATGTGTTGGTATTTAGAATAAACTTACATTATCCAGTTAAACTTGAAGTTGGCAAGTCGCCACAGGCTATAGAAAGTGAAGTTAAATAGAGGGGACACGCAGCTGAAAGATGTCCGTTGCAACTTCAACAACCAGAACAGTTTGAAGAGGAAGAAAAAAATAGACTGAGGAATTTGGGCATGGTTCTGGGAAATGTAGATGACATTTAAAGTGGTGCATTGAATATTAATTACTGTGCTCCTTATCTGTTATCTGTTTATTAAATGTCTTGTTGAGAGTAATAAGTAGTCACATATTACTCTCTCCCCTACCTGTGGCCACCTGGGTGGACAGAGCTGTGACTGGTCTATGTTTGGGAAGATGCGTGTAAGGCAGTCGAACAGGGGCGGACTGATAACTCATGGGGCCCCCGGGCAATAGGAGATTATGGGGCCCCCGGGCAATAGGAGATTATGGGGCCCCCGGGCAATAGGAGATTATGGGGCCCCCAGGCAATCAGAGAGTATGGGGCCACACAGTATACACACACACAGTATACAATCACACAGTATACACATACATGTACACACAGTATACACAGACAGATGTAAAAAAAACACAGATTTATACATACTGTCCCTGGTTTTACTGAGGCTGGCAACCCTGATGGGGCCCCCTAGTGGCCCAGGGCCCTCGGGCAGTGCCCTAATCGCTCAATGGTCAGTCCGCCCCTGCAGTCGAACATTGTAGACCTTCCTCTCTCTCTCTCTCTCTCTCTCTCTCTCTCTCTCTCTCTCTCTCTCTCTCTCTCTCTCTATCCATTTTGTCCTCATTAACTTAAGACTGTGATATGGTCTGAACTGGTGACGGATAGAGGATTGCCGGACACTTCAGTCCTGGACAGCCTCGTGACCCGTCTAAAATCCTGAGCAGACACACATAAATATCCCTGTCATCAAGACGGAACGTAGCAAGGTAGTGTTATATATTGGAAGATGGTTCGAAAGAGGACAGGTGGTGGAGGATTGTCGGACCCTTGACTCCAAGACAGCCTCATAAAACCGCCATACAAACCCTGAGCCCGGACATATAAACTTCCCAATAGCTAAAGATGGGGCAGAAATTGGAGAGAGTAGTTTGGCTTGTGATTTGGTATTAGAGTGAGGAGAGGGTGCTGTAAAAAAAAAAGAGAAAGAAGTTGGCAAAAGTGTGTGGGGTTGATATGCATTTGGGCGGAAGGCTACAGGTAGATGAATGGCATACTGTTTTGAAATATAAAAATGGTCTGTTGTCAGATCATGGGTTGCTACAAACAGCAGATGCTTGGTTCAAAGTTGCAAAAGCTATTCATGAAGAACGCTTGCTTCAAAGTTGCAAAAGCTATTCATGTATTGTGTAAGTGTACAAAAAGCCAGAAAAGGGGTCAAAATCAAAGGCAGACAGCCAGCCACTGCCCTATAATGGCGTCTGGACCCCAGGAAGTAGACATACTCTTTTGTCTACCGCCCCTCTGCTACAAGTGACAGAGGAGCCTCTGACACCTCCCCCGCCGTGCTTAATAGTAGACAATGTACACTTGTCTTTGTATGGCTCGGGTGGTTGCTGCCACACATGCCCAACCCAAACTGTACCACCTGCACAACCTACCCACATATATCCGGTAATAGACCAGTCCTAGGTATCGTATTACAAGGCCCAACCTACCCCATTAATGACAAGTGTACATTCTGGGGAAGACTCGGACAGCTCCCAGGGGAGAAACGCAGACACTCAAGCCTCAGGAGGTTCCCCCTTGGCCCCCTTACAGTGGTCCCCACTGTATATATATATATATATATATATATATATATATATATATATATATATATAAAAACGCTATACACAAACCACACTACTCTAGGGAAGTGTTTTGGATTTTGTTTTTGCACTATGATTGCTTATACAGCCATGATGGCTGTATAAGCAATTGTTTCTGACAGTTCTGGGCTACATTCTTGCAGCTATCAAGAACTACTGTGATAGGCTACAGCTATACATGGTACAGAGAGGCAATGCTTGGCCCTGTACCATGTGATCACTGTGACCAATCACAGAACTCACAGTAGTTCCCAATGGCTGTATGAATGGCAGCCATGTTTACTACTGAACATGTGATCATTGTGATTGGTCACAGAGATCACAAGGTACCAGGGCAGAATGCTGCCACTCAGTGGTCAAAGTATATGTAATCCCTAATAATGAACTTTATTAATTTTCTCCCATTTGTTCTGGTAAATACACAATTGTGTTATATCTGTTTGGAAAGTGCAAATAAGAACCCGTTGATCCTGGCAGAAATCCACTGAGTTCCTAACATCCTGTTTCCTCTGTCTCTGCTGCACTGTTATCAGTTACCATTTTTTCCAACTCTCTCTGTGGACTACAGAACACACACCCCCTCTATGGAAATGAGGTGAAGGGGGAGTAGTTCTGTAGTCCTGTCCTAGGATGACAGTGCTTTTTTTTCCATAGATAGAGTACAGTGTTTGGGCATTATGGCCATAGAACAGGAAGGGTGTTACTGGCAGAATAATTTGAAAAAAAAAAGAAAACTAGTGTAGTCACTATCGTTTACGACTGCTAAGCTAGAATTTATTACATTTTTGTTCCTGTAGTTAGGTCAATTTGGGGTATGTAAAGTCATCCACTAACATCTCTCATAAAATTCGGAATGTTAGGGTTATATCATTTTCAATGATTTTAAATCTGCAACTTTCAAGCTAGTGATGTTGGCATGATGAAGGTCCTTGTGCAAGCACTTCCTGTTATAAAGTAACAACTCTTTGTACCATAGGGGTTTTCCTGCATTGTCACCCTGTCATAAGCTCTCTGAATGGAAAATACAAGTGACCATGCCAACCTAATGTAGCCATGCTTTGTTAAAATAGGTATTACAGTTGTGTTGGTTACAAATGAGTTTGGCTCCCTCTAGTGTCCTTTGTATGCCATTAAGAATTTGTTCAGTTTCTGTGAAGCAGTGTTACAAAGCATTGTGGGAGATGTAGTTTAATGAGGAAGTGACTCATGTGTTAACTTAGTTTGGGAACTACTAAACCCACAATGCCAAGTCACAGAACCCACAATGTAAGTTAGAATAATTAGGAATCATGTGTATTAAACAAATTGCTTGTATCCTAATCCATATGATTCCTAATTATTCTAATTTACATCCTATTATGCAGTGTGATTCTTCCTACAAGTTGCCCTTGATGAAGGAACTCTCTATGTAGTCCCGAAACGCGTAGGCCCAGGTGGATGACTACACAAATATACATTCGAATTTTACATCAGTATATTCATACTTTTTATTCTCCATTGTCATATGTGAACTGTACTAGATTTTTGTATATGTGTATATTTGTACTATTAAAATTGTTTTTTACTACTTCGTTACCTTTAAAGTCCCACCAATCTTTTGAGGGGTTATTCTTTTTTCCTTGTCAGGGGAGAGGAGACCGATCGTGTGTTCATACTACGTATGAACACTAATCGGTCTCCTCCCCTAGTCAATCCCACCCCCTCACCGTTAGAACACACCTAGGGAACACAGTTAACCCCTTGATCGCCCCCTAGCATTAACCCTTTCCCTGCCAGTGACGTTTATACAGTAATCAGTGCATTTTTATAGCACTGATCGCTGTATAAATGTCACTGGACCCAAAAATGTGTCAAAAGTGTCTGATTTGCCCGCCGCAATATCGCAATACCACTAAAAATCACAGATTGGTGCCATTACTAGTAAAAAAATAATAATAATAATAAAAATGCCATAAATCTATCCCCTATTTTGTAGACCCTATAACTTTTGCGCAAGCCAATCAATATATGCTTATTGCGATTTTTTTTTACCAAAAATATGTTGAAGAATACATATCGGCCTAAACTGAGGAAAAAAAAAATATATATATTTTTTTAATTGGGATATTTATTATAGCAAAAAGTAAAAGATATTGTTTTTTTTTTTTCAAGATTGTCGCTGTTCTTTTGCTTATAGCGCAAAAAATAAAACCCGCAGAGGTGATCAAATAAATAGGAGAAAAAGGACGTAAATTTTGTTTGGGTACAGCGTCGCACGACGCAATTGTCAGTTAAAGCGACGCAGTGCAGTATCGAAAAAAATGGCCTGGTCAGGAAGGGGGTAAATTCTTCTGAGGCAGAAGTGTTTCAACAGCACTAGTAAGCTGGGAACACACACTACATATAACAAGCATAAACGGCTGCTCACAAAACAAGAATGTTAAATTATCAACACGCATTGAAATAATTATATAAATTAAGTAGATCATATTTATATAATAATGATTACAGATGTATTTGAAAATTGAATTTTATTATAAATTCCAAGATGCTATAAGCCTTAGCTTGCCATGAACACTCCGTGTTTATTTTCTAATCCATTTAAACAGCAGGTTACAAAAAAAAAGCAAATTGAAGAGCGGAACACTGGGAGGTTTGCAGTCATTGTCTTTATCCCATAGCCCCCTCCATTTCCCCCTCTACACCCTCCCTCTTCAAATTCTCTTCTTGTATCATGCTAAATCACTATGCGAGCAGGAACAACCCATCAATGCTACCTCACACAAACAGTAGTTATGTTACTACAACTGACAACATAATTTGTTTTTACCATATTCATGCACCAGAGCACACTGGGAGGTGTGAAAATACACATGGTTGGAGGAAAGCACGATGCAAAAGAAAAATAAACAAAGTAATAAAAACTGGAGAGTAAGACAACCTTTTCCTTAATATTGCAGTGTTCTTGTTTAGGATGAAAACTGCAGGAAATAAAATTGGAGTATAAACTGTAATGGTTTCCTGTGGCAACCAGTTATACTGTATATATTTTTTTCATTTCATGAGTGAATAAAAGTCAGATAAGCATCTATAGGAAGCAGATTAATAATTTTCATAAATAACTCAAGAACATGGCAAGAGACTGGGAATAAGGACAATTGTGTGTTTTCATTTCCTTTAAATCTATTTCTGTGAAAATCTGGGGATTTCGGTAAATACTTTTGAGTCAGTGTGGAAAGTGGAATTTAGGTGTTTTTAAGGGTACAATAAACTCTAATTAAATGGCTTTTAACTATTCTGAACTGTTTTTTGTGCCAAAATGTCCCCTCATTAGTCTCAGTTTATTTTTGTATAATAGAAAAAAAAAATGTAAACAACTAAAAAAGCAAAATAAAAATTTAAAGCAGCACAAGAATAAAAAAAAAAAAAAAAAACACCAGTTGAAACAAACTAAAACAAATAAATGCACCTAAAAACTTACATCCCCTAAAAAAGCCAAGAAAAAGTAGCTTAACACTTGAATTTCCATTTAATTTCAATCACCCCTATCTCTAATTAAGAAATGTTTTCTGCTATAGGCTCATATAAAGCATAAATATGATAAATTATGATATTGTTCATGGAGGATCCATACCTTCGGTGGCAGATAAAGAAAAAAAAACAAGAATGTGGTATTAGACGCACCGTGCTGGCAGATTTACATTAAAAGCCACTGCTTGAAAAACTAAAGAAAGGAAAATGTTGCCTGATAATGGTAGCTTCAACCTGTTGTAATATTACAGTAGGTGAACAATACAGAAAAAAACTTCAATCAAACAATGTTATAGCTTGGTGCATCCTCCTCTCCTAACCCCTTTGCACTGCTCCACTAGAATCATATGATAATTAAATCCATTAACCTCAGTATTGGGAACACATATTTTCTTTTAGGTGTATGGTATTCATACAATGATAAAACTATAGCGATTATGCCTTTAAGGATGACGCAATGGGGTCTATTCTTAAAAAAATTGCTTTGCGAATGTCTCAGCCTTCACGCAAAATCACAAATAATACCAGCAATGTTTGTAATATGTGTGATATTTCAGTTTATATCTGTTGCTTTCACCAGGGTGAATATAACATTCCCTAAACATTAATCCTAAGAGAAAAAAAAAACCTGAAAGCGGTATTAAACCCAAAACCAAAAATGTAATAATTTGCAGCTTACCAATGTGGTAACTACATTCATTTTCTTTTTCAAGGATTTTTTACTTTCTTTCAGCCAGGAACACACTTCTTATCTTGGGGTGTCTCCAACTCTGGATGGAGGACAATAGAGACACCCTTGGACTGCAGCATTGTCAGTCAGGAGAGAAGGTATTGCTAGATGCACTACCAGATTTGGATGGCCCTTACTAACAAACTAAAGTGGAACTAAACCCGTTGATTAACTGTTTCCCAAAAGAGTTAGGCCCCTTTCACATTGATCCTGTATGCTTCTCCCACAGCGTAGGTACAGCGCAGTGCACCTGTGGTTTTCGTGTGGATTAGCTGTGCTTTGTCATAGATTTCTATTATGTCCTACAGTTTTGGTGAGTTTTCTGAAAGTGCACCAAAACCGTGGAACATAATAGAAGTCTACAGCAAAGCACAGCTAACTCACATAAAAACCACAAGTACACTGCTCTGCACCCATGCTGCGGGAAAAACACACTAGATTAGTGTGAAAGGGGCCTTACATTCAAATAATGCTGTAAATGGTAACCCGTTTTTTATATACCGTATATACTCGAGTATAAGTCGTTCCGAGTATAAGTCGAGGCCCTAATTTACCACAAAAAAATGGGAAAAACTTATTGACCCGAGTATAAGACGAGGGTGAGAAATGCACAGCTACTGTAAGTGGAAAAGAGGGTCAACAATGCCCATTTGCAGCCTCACTGTGCCCATTTGCAGCCTCACTGTGCCCATTTGCAGCCATAGGTCCCCTGAACTTCAAACTTGGTAGTTAAGGGTTCCTAGATGCCCCCTAGCTGCAGCCAAAATTTGGGGTCTCTGAACCCAAAGGGTCCCGAAATGACATTGCAGCAGATGGACACAGTTGACCGAATTTGGGGCCCTGTATCTTAGGGCCACTTAGTGCTAAGAACCCCAAATTTGGTGTGCAAACCAAGTAGAACTAGCACCATAAAATTTCCAAAGCTGGGGTTTCTAGCACCAAGTGGCCCCGAGATACAGGGCCCCAAAAATCAGTTCAGAAAATGTCAAGCACTTTTCTACAGCAGAGAATAACATTTTCCGAACCGGTTTGGGGGCCCTGTATCTCAGGGCCACTTAGTGCTAGGAACTTCAGCTTTGGATATGTTATGGTACCAGGTCCACTGGGTTTGCACACCAAATTTGGGGTTCTTAGCACTAAGTGGCCCTGAGATATGGGGCCTCAAACTCAGTTCAGAAAATGTCAAGCACTTTTCTGCAGCAGAGAATGACATTTTCCGAACCGATTTTGGGGCCCCGTATCTCGGGGCCACTTAGTGCTAGGAACTTCAGCTTTGGATATGTTGTGGTACCAGGTCCACTGGGTTTGCACACCAAATTTGGAGTTCCTAGCACCAAGTGGCCCTGAGATACGGGGCCCCAAAGTCGGTTCGGAAAATGAAATTTTTTGCTGCAGAAAAGTGCTTGACTCGAGTATAAGTCGAGGGGGGCACTTTCAGCACTAAATAATGTGCTGAAAAATTCGACTTATACTCGAGTATATACGGTAAACTTTATTTATAGAAACATTTTCCATACAATACCATATTGAAGAGAAAGAACGAAAAGGTACAAAAATAACATGCTTCATACACTGCACAGCTGTCATTAGTTGATGCATACAAAATACTATCAAAAAATTGGAAGGGGCATGGGGCCAACGTGGGACCAAGCGCCAAAAACTATAAGCATGTACCAAAAAAACACATTAGGTTGATATAAAAAAAAGAAAGATTTGTATAAAATATAATGGCAAGCTAGGTAACACAAATATAAGCATTTCTGCAAGAAGAGTGTACCATATAGCCAACACTCATCAGGACATAATAGGGGGGGGGGAACTACACCACACAGTTCTAAGGCTACAATAGGGGAGGTCTCCAAAGGGAGCCAGGTGTACAGTTGTAGCTCTATTGCCGCATACACACGACCGGACTTATCGTCAGAATAGACTCCGACAGTCTTTCCAACGGAGTTCTGCTGAAACGGACTTGCCTACACACGATCACACCAAAGTCCGATCATTTAGAACGTGATGACGTACGATGGGACTAGAAAAAGGAAGTTCAATAGCCAGTAGCCAATAGCTGCCCTTGCGTTGTTTTTGGTCCGTCGGAATAGCATACAGACGAGCGGGTTTCCCGATAGGAACTGATTCCGTCGGAAAGATTTGAAACATGTTCTATTTCTAGGTCCGTTAGAATTTTAGAAAGAAAAAGTCAGATGAAGCCCACACACGATCGGAATGTCCGACGGAATGATTCCGTCTGACTTTTTCTGCCCGGAAAGTCCGGTCGTGTGTATGCGGCATAAGACATCAATTTTCCATGTGGCGTGGTTCCAGCTGTCTGTTTCACAAATTAAAGGGTAATGTAAATTAATTATACAGAGGGAATACAAACAGAAACAAAAACAAGTGCATGTAGTATGCAGATCAAATACTGCAAGCAGCAGACAACATTCCAGAAGTAATCTCTATGAAAAATGAGAATCTCTGGCTGTGAGGCCTACGTAAGAGCTATCGGTCAGAAACAGCATGGTCAGCTTCAAGTGGAGGGGCTGGTGGCAAGTGCAAAGGGGGAGTCTGGGACCCTAAAGTACCCAACTATAGTGAATCTATGTAGCCCAGATAGAGTAGAACCTTTCAGATTTGTCCGTACATGTAGCCATCTACGCTTACATTATATTGATCACTAGCCGTACCCAGTCCCAATGACTATAAACCTTATAAATCTATGCTTTCTTTCAATAAATCAGGATCAAATGCCTTGTGGCATTTAGGAGATGTGGCAAAACACATTTCTTATAGCAGCTTAATGGAATGGAATGGACATAGAGCTAAAAGTGCATTAGGGAGTTTGAGACATCCATGTCCAGAATTACTCTGATCTGGGCTCTAATGTGAATATAGAAGGGGCGTAGCTTAGGGCAATTCCACCAGTAGTGCAGAAAGGTACCAGGCTAACCGCAGTCCCTCCAGCAGGTGCCAGACAGAGAAGAGTAGATCACTGCCTTAGAAGGAACTCTATAGTGTATGAGCAGCTTATAGCTATTCCCCTGCATCTTTGTATAGACAGAGCTGGAGCGATTCAGTCAGTATAAGTGCTCAAGCTGAGTCTCAGGGAATTCATGGTGCAAGTCTAACTACTACTCCCATATATACAAGGGCTTCCTGGTGGTCTCCTCTGATTGAAGCAATTTGTAAAGCACCAAAATGGAATGCGGGACTGAGTCACCTGTGATACACAACTTCTCCAAGGGTGTAAGTGTAGATGGTGGGTGGATTTTAGGCACTAAACTGTGAACAAAATTATGAAGTTGTTTATAACGACAGTAATCCACGGGAAAATGCCCATAATGATCCCTCAGGGTATCCAAGGAGAGTAGACATCTCCCTAGAAGAACCTGCCACATCTCGTCTCCTGGTCCACAGCCCATGTCAGGAAAAATGAGAGATGCTTTCTGGGGGTAAACCAAGGGAAGCCCCCAAGTGATGCAAAGGGGGGACTGGCAGGGAGACAGTTTCCCTGAGTTGTTTAGCATGTCCCAGAGATGTAGGGCGTGGGTTGTGGTAGGGGATGCAAGATCAGCAAGCCCCCTATGAGTGTGACTAGTTGCTTTTTCTCTCAACCATACTGTCAAGTCATCAAATGTCTGGTAGCATAACTGATCACATGTGCAGCTCCATGGCAACTGCAGATCAAATAGAGGCTAAATGCCAGTTTCCCTGGTTGTAAAGGATAGGCGGGTTTAGCTTTAAAACCAAACTCCTGCTAATGCTTTTTCAGCAGTTACATCAAGAGATCTTTTTCCTTTTGAGAGAACTTAATTTTAAATTTAATTTTAAATTAGATTTTAACTAAATGAATAAAAGCTAACAGTTGTAAGCACACCTGTCATTCGTAAATGGTTTGTCTCAACCCTCTAGCTGTCATTTTTGCTGGACAGCTTAAGGTGGTAGTAAAGTATTTAGTAATATATAAATGTCCTCCTTGCCTGTCAGCAGTTAATGTGATATGAGCCACACATGCACAACTCAGATCATATTTATGGAATGCATGGTGTGCCACGGCGATGTGACTCCCATGTGCATGCCCATGAGTGACGTCCCCACTCAACACCGGCGGAAGATGGAAGCGTGACAGGGCTCCACTGGAGGGCTCCATCTGCGGGTAAGTCTGTCACAATGTCCTAGTATGTGGTGCATATAACAGAATTACTGACCACCGGATCCCCTGGTGAAAATAAGGGAAAAAGTCTTAAAAGAACTAAAAAATGAATGCAGCTACCACATCTAAGAATTGGTAAGCTGCAAAATAATACATTTTGTTATTGGGTTTAATATTGCTTTGGCCAAAAACATTTGGCAAATAAGGAAAACACCCTAACACTATAGGCTAAAAACATTTGACCAGAACAGCAAACTATATGAGGGAAATATCTGCTCTGTGTGCAAAATGTATAGAGATTTCTGTGCTCACCACTGTTAATGTCACTTTTATTATAATAAATGGTGCCACTGGTAATGCACTAGGCTGGTGTGCCCTTTTTGTTTTTTTTGCTATACAGAATTGATTTAATGTTGCAAAGACAGAACCCCATTGTTTCACAAGTTTACTGGACTGAAACCTTTCAAAGATGAGCGACAGATGAACTTAGGTAACAACAGTGGGACATGCCTTCACAATGTGTGTTAGCATGGCCATATGTCGTCTCTATTAGATGACTGTGTGACAAGGTAGGAGAACAATTGGGAGCCAATGAGTGTTATCACTCTAAAACAGAAGGTGCCCTTAAAAGGACATTTATGCCAGGATCCCCAGGTTGTGTTTAATGAGAGCTCGAAATTTGACATGTCAAAGCCTATATAAGACATGTTAAAGCTTAAATGAGACTTTAGTGACTGGGTAAATATACTGTTTTATATTTTGTGCATACCTTTGATGAGTTTTATTATGAAGTTTTCAGTAATAGCTGAATTCAATTCCACGGTGCTCGCAATACGAACAATGATATTGTTTTGACAGTGATCCAAAGGAGTATTGGAAAATATACTCCATGGAATGTTCCTAACTAGGGATGAGCCGAACACCCCCCGGTTCGGTTCGCACCAGAACCCGCGAACGGACCGCAAGTTCGCACGAACGTTAGAACCCCATTGACGTCTATGGGACTCGAACGTTCGAAATCAAAAGTGCTCATTTTAAAGGCTAATTTGCATGGTATTGTCCTAAAAAGGGTGTGGGGACCCGGGTCCTACCCCAGGGGACATGTATCAATGCAAAAAAAACTTTTAAAAACGGCCGTTTTTTCGGGAGCAGTGATTTTAATGATGCTTAAAGTAAAAAAAAAAAAGTGAAATATTCCTTTAAATATCGTACCTGGGGGGTGTCTATAGTATGCCTGTAAAGTGACGCGTGTTTCCCATGTTTAGAACAGTTCCTGCACCAAATGTCATTTTTAAAGGAAAAAATCTCATTTAAAACTGCTTGCGGGTTTAATGTCATGTCGGGTCATGGCAATATGGATGAAAATCAGTGAGACAAACAGCATGGGTACCCCCCAGTCCATTACCAGGCCCTTTGGGTCTTGTATGGATATTAAGGGGAACCCCGCACCCAAATTAAAATAAGGAAAGGTCCCTATATACTCTGAACAGCAGTATACAGGCGGTGCAAACAAGACAGGGACTGTAGGTTTGTTGTTAAGTAGAATCTGTTTGTAATTTTGAACATTTTTAACGTGTTTAGCTCCAGCCAAAAAATCTTTTCTAAGCTTTTTGGAAAACATAGGGAAGGGTTATCACCCCTGTGACATTTGTTTTGCGTCTTTCCTCCTCTTCAGAAGATTTCACCTCACTTTTTTGTCCCAATGAAAAATGTTTTTTGAAAATTTGGGTTTTTTTGTGGAACAAGGATTGGAAAGCATCAGTGGAAAGGAGACATTGTTTTCCCATATTAACTCTTACAGGAGAGAATTTCCCTTCCTAGGGGTAGCTTTCATCTCACTTCCTGTTGTCTCCTTCCGTTTGCAAGTAGGAGTCGTTTGTAAGTTAGATGTTTGAAAGTAGGGTCCTGCCCTATATACTCAGCAGAAATTTGGGCCTTAGGTGTTGCTGTGGCCAAAACACTGTAAGCCCTCACAGGGCCCTGCTGTGAAATATTAGATCAAGAATTGTAATTACATGCCCCTGTTGAACAGGAGCTGAAAAATTAGGCCTTAGGCACTGGTGCTGGTGCCACAATACTGCAACCCCTCACAGACACTCTAGTTGGAACGCAGGAACGAGCCCTGCTGCAAAGTATTGCATCAAAAATTGTAATTACACGCCCCTGTTAGACAGGGGCAGAAAAATTGGGCCTTAGGCACTGGTGCTGGTGCCACAACACTGCAACCCCTCACAGACACTCTAGATGGAACGCAGGAACGAGCCCTGCTGCAAAGAATTGCATCAAAAATTGTAATTACACGCCCCTGTTAGACAGGGGCAGAAAAATTGGGTCTTAGGCACTGGTGCTGGTGCCACAACACTGCAACCCCTCACAGACACTCTAGTTGGAACGCAGGAACGAGCCCTGCTGCAAAGTATTGCATCAAAAATTGTAATTACACGCCCCTGTTAGACAGGGGCAGAAAAATTGGGCCTTAGGCACTGGTGCTGGTGCCACAACACTGCAACCCCTCACAGACACTCTAGTTGGAATGCAGGAACGAGCCCTGCTGCAAAGTATTACATCAAAAATTGTAATTACACGCCCCTGTTAAACAGGGGCTGAAAAATTGTGCCTTAGGCACTGGTGGTGGCGCCCAGAACCAAAAATGTTCTTACAAGCTATCAGCGTGATGATTGAGGAGGAAGAGGATAATTACTCAGGGATAGTCACTCAGCATCAGCATAGGCAGTCTTTGAAGGGATCTGAAAAAAATTATTCAGTTACATCAGCATCAGGTGCTTGGTAGCTGGTGGTGATCCAAGACTGATTCATTTTTATGAAGGTCAGCCGATCGACCGAGTCAGTGGACAGACGCACCCTGTGATCGGTTACCACGCCTCCAGCAGCACTGAATGTGCGTTCCGAAAGAACGCTGGATGCAGGACAGGCCAGTAGCTCAATTGCATACTGTGCAAGCTCTGGCCAGTGATCCATCCTCAAGACCCAGTAACCCAGAGGATTTTCGGTGGGAAAGGTGTCCAAGTCTGATCTTGCCCCTAGGTATTCCTGCACCATGTAAAACAGACGCTGGCGATGGTTGCTGGAACCGATCATACCTTGGGGCTGCGGACCAAAAAATTGTCTGAACGCATCGGTCAGACGGCCACCTTCTCCACCGCTCCTTCTTTGACTGACCGAAGCCTCAGCAACACGTTGTCCAGAAACAGGAGTTTGTAACCTCCCAGTCTCTGGGAACGCGTTGCACAGACCTTTCTGCAAGGCCTCCCGAAGATGTTTCATCCTCTGCTCCCTCTGCGATGGGAAGATAAGGTCCGCAACCTTACCCTTGTAACGTGGATCAAGGAGGGTTGCCAGCCAGTATTGGTCCTTCTCCTTGATACCACGAATACGAGGATCCTTACGCAGGCTTTGCAGGATCAGGGAGGCCATGCAGCGTAGGTTTGCTGAGGCATTCGGTCCGGAGTCCTCTGGGTCACTAAGGACAACAACATCCGCAGCCACCTCCTCCCAGCCACGTACAAGCCCATGTGTTCCTTGGGACTGATCCCTTAAAGACTGCTGATGCTGAGTGCCAGGCTCCACCTCCATACTGACACAATCTTCCTCCTCCTCCTCCTCCTCCTCCTCCTCCTCCTCCTCCTCCTCGTCCTCTTCCTGTGTGATCGGCGGGCACGCAGAAACACTGTCTGGATAAAGGGGGCCTTGAGAGCTAAGGAAGTCCTCCTCTTCCTGCCTCTGTTCTGCCTCAAGTGCCCTGTCCATTATTCCACGCAGCGTGTGCTCCAACAGGTGGGCAAGGGGGACAGTGTCACTGATGCATGCACTGTCAGTGCTCACCATCCTCGTGGCCTCCTCGAATGGTGACAGGACAGTGCATGCATCCCTGATCATGGCCCACTGGCGTGGGGAAAAAAAACCAAGGTCCCCTGACCCTGTCCTGGTACCATAGTCGCACAGGTACTCATTGATGGCCCTCTGCTGCGTGTGCAGCCGCTGCAGCATGGCCAATGTCGAGTTCCACCTGGTGGGCATGTCACAGATTAGGCGGTTCTTGGGCAGGTTAAACTCCTTTTGGAGGTCCGTCAGCCGAGCACTGGCATTATATGACCGGCGGAAATGCACACAGACTTTCCTGGCCTGCCTCAGGACATCCTGTAAGCCCGGGTACCTGCCCAAGAACCGCTGCACCACCAAGTTAAGGACATGAGCCAAACAGGGCACATGGGTCAGTTGTCCCTGTCGGAGGGCAGAGAGGAGGTTGGTGCCATTGTCGCAAACCACCATTCCTGCCTTAAGTTGGCGTGGCGTCAACCACCTCTGAACCTGCCCCTGCAGAGCTGACAGAACCTCTGCCCCAGTGTGGCTCCTGTCCCCCAAGCACACCAGCTCAAGCACCGCATGGCATCTTTTGGCCTGCGTACTTGCGTAGCCCCTTGAACGCCTACGGAGCACCGCTGGTTCCGAGGAAGAGGCCATGGAGGAAGAAGAAGAGGAGGGGGTGGAGGAGAGAGGTGTGTCACAATCAGCATTTTGGAGGCGTGGTGGCGGAACAACCTCCAACACTACTGCACCTTGTCCTGCATCCTTCCCAGCTGCCAGCAGAGTCACCCAATGCGCCGTGAAACTTAAGTAACGTCCCTGTCCATGCCTGCTGGACCATGAGTCAGCGGTAATATGCACCTTACCGCTGACCGCCCTGTCCAGCGAGGCATGGACATTGCCTTCCACATGCCGGTAGAGAGCCGGAATCGCCTTCCGTGAGAAAAAGTGGCGTTTGGGTACCTGCCACTGAGGAACCGCACATTCCACAAACTCACGGAAGGGGGCAGAGTCTACCAACTGAAAAGGCAGCAGTTGAAGTGCTAGCAATTTTGCCAAGCTAGCATTCAACCGCTGGGCATGTGGATGGCTGGGAGCAAACTTCTTTCGGCGGTGCAGCAGCTGGGGCAGGGAAATTTGCCTGGTACAATCTGACGTCGGTGTACCAAAAGCAGATTGCCCACAAGTACTTGGCTGTGACACACCTAATTCTACACCTTCATTCCTCTCACTGCAGGTCTCAGAGAGGACTGAAGGTCTAGTGGGGTTGGAAATCTCAGCTGATGAGGAGCAAGGAGAGATCCTCTTTGTTCTTTGGTGTGGGTCTTTTAGATATGCTTGCCAACGAACTGCATGGCAGGTCAACATATGTCTGGTCAAGCATGTGGTACCCAAGCGGGAGATGTTTTGGCCACGCGAGATACGCTTGAGACATATGTTGCAAATAGCAGCGGTGCGATCTGATGCACTCGTCTCAAAAAAGGCCCACACCAAAGAACTTTTTGAATAACGCGCAGAGACTGCAGCGCCCTGCACATGTGGAGCTTTGGGGTGTGATGCAGTCAATGTGCTGCCCTTAGGCTGGCCCCTGGAGGGCATCCTGCCTCGTTGGTGATGTGCCGCCTCCTCCTCCTCCTCCTCCTCCTCTCTCCTATCAGGCACCCACGTTGAGTCAGTGACCTCATCATCCCCTCCCTCCTCATCACTGGAGCAAACCTGGCAGTATGCTGCAGCAGGGGGAGCATGACTGCCAGATTGCTGTCCTTCTTGGGCACCCCCTCTGTCCGTGCTCATGTTACTGCCTTCATCGAGCTCAGTATCATCATCAGAGCCTTCCAAACGCTGGGCATCCTCCTGGAGCATGTACCCAACACTGTGGTCAAACAGTTCGAGGGAATCCTCAGGAGGACATGGTGGAGCTAGGGAAGGAGTCACTGATGACATTGAGCTGAGGGAAGAGGCCGCTGCTTTGCCAGACAAAGCACCCTGGGCATGGGTGAGAGAGGATGAGGAGGATGAGGACGGCTTGGTCATCCACTCGACCAAGTTTTCTGCATGTTGCGGCTCAACACGGCCAGCTGCCGAAAAAAAGGCCAAGCGTGTCCCATGGCCACGGGCTGATGAGGATGCACCGTCTCCACGACCAGCACTAGACACAGAGCCTGCTTGCCCTCTCTTATTGGCTTGTGACTGTCTGCCTCTCCTTCTTGGCCTTCCAGACATACTAATGGCCTGTAGCTGCACTAAGCTGGGATAGAACACCTGTAATTTTCTTCAGGTAGCTTTATATACTGTAACCAGACAAGCCTGCCTGTCAGTAGGAAGATAACAGGAACGGATCTAGCTGAACACTGTGAGCAGGACGCACTGACTGCACTAAATGTAAATAGCAGGAACAGATCTAGCTGAACACTGTGAGCAGGACGCACTGACTGCACTAAATGTAAATAGCAGGAACGGATCTAGCTGAACACTGTGAGCAGGACGCACTGACTGCACTAAATGTAAATAGCAGGAACGGATCTAGCTGAACACTGTGAGCAGGACGCACTGCACTAAATGTAAATAGCAGGAACAGATCTAGCTGAACACTGTGAGCAGGACGCACTGCACTAAATGTAAATAGCAGGAACGGATCTAGCTGAACACTGTGAGCAGGACGCACTGCACTAAATGTAAATAGCAGGAACAGATCTAGCTGAACACTGTGAGCAGGACGCACTGCACTAAATGTAAATAGCAGGAACGGATCTAGCTGAACACTGTGAGCAGGACGCACTGACTGCACTAAATGTAAATAGCAGGAACAGATCTAGCTGAACACTGTGAGCAGGACGCACTGACTGCACTAAATGTAAATAGCAGGAACGGATCTAGCTGAACACTGTGAGCAGGACGCACTGACTGCACTAAATGTAAATAGCAGGAATGGATCTAGCTTAACACTGTGAGCAGGACGCACTGACTGCACTAAATGTAAATAGCAGGAACGGATCTAGCTGAACACTGTGAGCAGGACGCACTGCACTAAATGTAAATAGCAGGAACAGATCTAGCTGAACACTGTGAGCAGGACGCACTGCACTAAATGTAAATAGCAGGAACGGATCTAGCTGAACACTGTGAGCAGGACGCACTGCACTAAATGTAAATAGCAGGAACAGATCTAGCTGAACACTGTGAGCAGGACGCACTGCACTAAATGTAAATAGCAGGAATGGATCTAGCTGAACACTGTGAGCAGGACGCACTGACTGCACTAAATGTAAATAGCAGGAACAGATCTAGCTGAACACTGTGAGCAGGACGCACTGACTGCACTAAATGTAAATAGCAGGAACGGATCTAGCTGAACACTGTGAGCAGGACGCACTGACTGCACTAAATGTAAATAGCAGGAATGGATCTAGCTTAACACTGTGAGCAGGACGCACTGACTGCACTAAATGTAAATAGCAGGAACGGATCTAGCTGAACACTGTGAGCAGGACGCACTGCACTAAATGTAAATAGCAGGAACAGATCTAGCTGAACACTGTGAGCAGGACGCACTGCACTAAATGTAAATAGCAGGAACGGATCTAGCTGAACACTGTGAGCAGGACGCACTGCACTAAATGTAAATAGCAGGAACGGAACTAGCTGAACACTGTGAGCAGGACGAACTGCACTAAATGTAAATAGCAGGAACAGATCTAGCTGAACACTGTGAGCAGGACGCACTGCACTAAATGTAAATAGCAGGAACGGATCTAGCTGAACACTGTGAGCAGGACGCACTGCACTAAATGTAAATAGCAGGAACAGATCTAGCTGAACACTGTGAGCAGGACGCACTGCACTAAATGTAAATAGCAGGAACGGATCTAGCTGAACACTGTGAGCAGGACGCACTGCACTAAATGTAAATAGCAGGAACAGATCTAGCTGAACACTGTGAGCAGGACGCACTGCACTAAATGTAAATAGCAGGAACGGATCTAGCTGAACACTGTGAGCAGGACGCACTGCACTAAATGTAAATAGCAGGAACAGATCTAGCTGAACACTGTGAGCAGGACGCACTGCACTAAATGTAAATAGCAGGAACGGATCTAGCTGAACACTGTGAGCAGGACGCACTGACTGCACTAAATGTAAATAGCAGGAACAGATCTAGCTGAACACTGTGAGCAGGACGCACTGACTGCACTAAATGTAAATAGCAGGAACGGATCTAGCTGAACACTGTGAGCAGGACGCACTGACTGCACTAAATGTAAATAGCAGGAACGGATCTAGCTGAACACTGTGAGCAGGACGCACTGACTGCACTAAATGTAAATAGCAGGAACGGATCTAGCTGAACACTGTGAGCAGGACGCACTGACTGCACTAAATGTAAATAGCAGGAACGGATCTAGCTGAACACTGTGAGCAGGACGCACTGCACTAAATGTAAATAGCAGGAACAGATCTAGCTGAACACTGTGAGCAGGACGCACTGCACTAAATGTAAATAGCAGGAACAGATCTAGCTGAACACTGTGAGCAGGACGCACTGCACTAAATGTAAATAGCAGGAACAGATCTAGCTGAACACTGTGAGCAGGACGCACTGCACTAAATGTAAATAGCAGGAACAGATCTAGCTGAACACTGTGAGCAGGACGCACTGACTGCACTAAATGTAAATAGCAGGAACGGATCTAGCTGAACACTGTGAGCAGGACGCACTGCATTAAATGTAAATAGCAGGAACAGATCTAGCCTAATCTAGCTAACTCAAATCAAATGACACTGTCTGTCTCTCTCTCTATCAGCACACCGGAACACACTACACAGGGCCGCCGTGCAGGCGGCCTTATATAGTGTGGGGCGTGTACTAAATCCCCTGAGCCCTAATTGGCCAAAGCCACCCTGGCTTTGGCCAATTACAGCTCTCTCTACTGACGGCGCTGTGATTGGCCAAGCATGCGGGTCATAGTGCATGCTTGGCCAATCATCAGCCAGCAATGCACTGCGATGCCGCAGTGAATTATGGGCCGTGACGCGCCACACGAATTTGGCGCGAACGACCCATAACGTTCGCAATTCGACGGACGGTCGAACAGCCGATGTTCGAGTCGAACATGGGTTCGACTCGAACACGAAGCTCATCCCTATTCCTAACATTAAATGTATCCTATTATTCAGCAACATGAATATAATTTAGGAGAGGTCCAAAAGGGCATTATAGCATTGAACAAAAATCTTAGAATCATGCACTGATATTCCATGTCTTCAGGAAAGGGATGAAACGGTTAATATTAAGTGTTAAGGTATTATTAAGTTTAAGAAAGGGTTAGTAGAAGAGAAAATTGAGAAATTTGAGCAGGATAAGCAAGATTTTCACAAAGTACAGATTTTTCATTGGAAGAAGTCTTTATCGTTTGAAAGGGGAGCATTATTCATTGCATTACGATGATAAGTTGAGGGCAGTTTTGTACATTCAAGAGATAAAACTAAAGGGTTTCATTCACTGTGATCAAATGCATGCAAATACACGTTCTAGGAACTGTGTCAGGAACAAACATCAAGTTAAGAATAGAAATTAAAATCATTATAAATATATAAAGACAAAAATAAAAATAATCAATCAAACAATAAGAGTACTAAAAAAACAAACTACTGTGAACTGTGGTGAGAATACATTTATAGATGTCCAAAATATAGATATGGCAGCTAAGTCATCCAGGAGAACCACCAGGGCCATACAGCCCTCCTGATGGGGCCCCCCTAACAATGCCTACACCTTACCCCCCCCCCCCACCCGGGGTGCCGCAGAAAAGCAGCGCTGACTTGACTTTATGCCCCCGAATGCCAAAAATGAAAAAATGTCCTTACTCTGCTCCCACCTCCTGGGCCCCTCTGTTTAGCTGATGGGGCCCGGGCCCAGTAGAACAGGACTGGTTGTACTGCCTTATCAGCAGCCCTGAGCACCACTATCGATAAAAACAATGTAAATGTATAAGATTGTAGTGGAGTAGAAGCTTCAAAGCTAAAATAGTCCTGATACCAGTAAAGCTGAAGCTTAAGGATAATTTTGTCTGAGGTTGGAACATCTGTTAGTAATCTGACACCCTCAGCCTTACCCTGCACAAAGATTTTCCAGCTTGTGGGACCACAATCTAATTGCCAACAGACTGAAGAGACAACAAGTAACAGAAGGAAAAGGGTGTTGAGGGCGAGAATATTTAACATGTCCTGGTTGTGCAGAGTCCAAATCAGCAAGCAAGGTGGCTCTCATATGACTCGACAGATGTTCCTTGTTTGATGTTAAAATGAGAGCTGTCAACTGTGGTTGCAGTCCCCTTTTCTAGACCTCTGGGGGGGGGGGGGTGTTGACAGAAATGACTTGACCAATCATCCGGTCTAAGTGGTGGCTGCTGGGATGTCACTGTGTTTATGACCGTGTCCCAGATTCAATTTTCTATAGGTGCTAAAATCTTTGAATACCTACATGTTACAGTCTGCTAACTTACATATTATTGTCCAGCATTGAATTGCCTTCTGAATGAATATAAATATAGGTTTCAGATGTCTGCTTTACCTAAGAGGGATAATGTGTCTTGTTGGCTCCCCATCTTGTATGAGGTAGGAGTGCTTGGGCTTAAACTGATGGAGGTGAATATGTCCTTATTCTGGCTGTACTGTTATTGTTTCATGAGTTATGAAATACCCTGAAGTTATTGATTCTACCAAGGCAGAAATGTGTATTGTAGAGACTTCAGCTAAGGTATTTATAATGGGTGTGGGGGGGATCTGGTGGGGATCTGTTTGTTTTCAGGGTTCCTCAAGCTTGCAAATTTGACTGTTTTATGAGGGCTTCTAGACTGAAGTGTGGATTCGGCAAATAGGTGTGAGAGGCTCTGCATGTGTCCTCTCAAGGACCTGATAAAAAGGTTCTGGCATTGGCTAACAGTTTATTTATTGTATGAACTGAAGGAGGAGGAAGGGTGAAGGTCGATGCAGATATGTCTCTTTTTGGGACAAATTGGCATGTTGGGACCTGAACAACATAGCTGTCGCATAGCTTTTCATGTTCACAATGCGCACAACCATTACAGGGGGGTAGGGTGATAAAAGTTTACACAGGCAAAGGTTATTAAGCAACGTAAGAGACATTAGAGCATACTACAAGGATATCTAGTTTAGAATAATCATTCTCATAGACAGACCCAAAAAAGTATTTAGAACTGTAAAAGTATCATAAATATGGTGATCCGTTAAAAATGAAAAGGTAGACTAACACCCTACACCCTCCACACTTCCCCCCCAGTTCCAGTTGTATTTACCTCTGGAGATGCTGAGCTGTTAGTGCCCCTGCAACCAGTCCAGCAGTCTGAGGATTTTAAATTCCTGCTCTTTTCCCTCTTCTCTGTGCAGTGCTTCTGGGATGGACCAGAGTGATTCTGATTGTTCAGCACCTGCACAGTGAATCCCGGAAGCAATGCAGATGAGGGAGCAGAATTGGGATTTCAAATCCCCAGATCACTGGACTACCTAGACACTGACAGCTCAGCAACCCTTGAGATAAGTACAGTGGGGTTTGGAGGGTTGGGGAGGATGTATGGTGTTAGTTCACCTTTTTACTTTTTCTGTAAAGGTGAACTAACACTTTAAGCAATTGACTCTGCAAAGTGAATTTTCACCTGCAAGCAAATTTTTTCTTAGCTTAGTGATTGCAGTAAAAATCACTTTGCAAAGAATACCCAATCATCTACAAGGAAAATTTAAAAATATGTTTTTTTTTTACCTTCACGATTGAATGACTGAAGTCAGTACACCTTCCCTACATTCATTAAACTAAATGAGAATTCTCTTGCAAATATAAAATATCATTTGAAAAGAAAACATGCTATTCCTCTTTAGTAAATCAGGATCAGTATGTTATCTATGGGCTTGTATGTCCGCTCGGTGAGTTATACATGGGTAGGTCCACTCAGCCTCTTTGTGTTAGATCATAAACAGAATATCAAGTTAAACTCATTCAGTACAGGGACAATTTCTAATACCAATAATGCTAGCTGAAAGTTTAAAGGCTTTTGGCATTAAAGCCATTTACTCTATGAGAGATGAAGGTGTTCAATTCAAGAAGCTCTGTGAAAGAGAAATTTTTTGGATGTATGTGTTTATATATAGCTACTGTATATATAGGCTGTATATACGATTTTTGCTAGTGTGCTGAATACTAGGGATGTACCTATAGATCGCTTCAAAGGTTTTTTTACACATCTTTTTTAGACGTTTATTCATGTCTTTATATCAATATTTATATTTTTCATTATACTACTTTATTGTGAAACATGTGGAATGATGTGTTGTTGTGTTGTTATCATTATTATAATTTTCAATATTAGGCTGATATAGTCGATAAATATTATTAGTATGAGTAAAAGTATTATATGTTCTGATGTCGTTGTGCCATGTAACTTATGCACATCCCCATGTAATCTGTATAAAAAGGCTAGCGTCAGTTAAATGTCATTGTTACTAGTTGTGCCGTGTAACTTAAGCCCATCCCAATGTAATCTGTACAAAAATGCTTGCATCCAATAAATGGCACACTTGTTAGGGGTGACAGCAGTTGGAATGTTGGTTGGTATGTAATCTTCTAAGAGTACACTAGTATGGCTAAATGGCAGAAAATGGAAAAAGGACAGCCGGACTCCAAAATAATGCCTTTATTGAATAAAGCTTGATCCATACATCAATCAGAGGCACAGGTCCAGATGATAACTGATGCGTTTCACAGCGTTAATGGTGCTTAATCATAGCTGTACACTGGTATCGCTCTTAGACCAATGGCAGCCCTTCTATTAATTTTCCCAATAGGATTGTGTTGCCTCTGGTATCATGGTGATGTTTAATGCCTATCTTCTATTGGTTCATTCTGCAACAAATGGTAGCAGGGCTAGTCACCTAGGGACCAGTCGTGCTGAACCCATATTGATCCATGCATGAACTTTGCAATTGTCTTAAGCTTTCAGAGACAGGCTTTGGCTATGAAAATAGGGAGTGGCTCTGAAAACATGTTAGCCTAAATACAAACTGCTGATTGCAGTCGATCACATAATACATGTGAAGCCTATATTTTTTTGACTCAATCCTGCCTAATTGATTGTGTTTATCTGCAGTTCATTTTAAATGGAATATTCTTTTTTTTTTTTTTTTTTTGAGTACCTTCTATCAAGTTTTTTCTGATAAACTAGGCTGTTTTGTCTTCAGGAAAAGCTGTTCAAAAGATATTCATAATCATAAATCACCAATGCTTCTTGCTCTAGCTAACTACAATCTGCATATTGCAGAATTCCTACACTAGTGAGATGCTACAACCTTATGAGAAATTGCATGACATCAGTGATATAACAAATAGTTCCTTTGCGTTCATGCTCTTCCTTCCAGAGGCAAATTTCTATGTAGGGTAGGTTATTAGGCAAGGTCATGTCTAAATAGCTTTTGCACATTCAAATAGAAGGTTGCAGGAGCTTTTTCGTTATTTTCTCTGTTGTGGCAAGCTAATGTTTCTAATTGAAATGGCAGCTGAGTTTACTTAATAAGTTAGTGAATAAATGAATTGATGGCCGTGAAAGAATTTTAGCATTCTGCTGAATTATGGAAAAACTCCTTAGAGGGAAGAATATAGTACGGTATATAGTTATATGCTGTCTCTGATTTACATAGTTACTTTTTACACATTATTTGCCATATTCATAAAGTCAAAGCTTTTAGAGAAAATGTAAAGAGCAACACTTTTTCATGGCAAAAAGCATTTTTTAATTAGTATTTTAGATACAACAATCAGTAGTGCCATGGTGAAATGGCCAGGGGAACATAAAATGGTTGTCCTTCTCCCATACTGTAACTAAGCAGTGAAAAGAGAAGCAGCAGACTGATGAGCTAATCTCTGGTCACTCTGCTCTGTCTTTCTAACATCATGCTTCCTCTCATAGGCAAGCGCACCCTAATCAACCCATGCGCCAGTGGCATATCATAAGGGGTGCAAGTGTGTGCGATGCACAGTGCACTTCACATATGTAGTAACCCATCATATTTTGGGAGCAGCACTGCATCTGCTGCAGCTAAATCCCTTCTATCATTGCCAGCCCCAGGAGTTTCTTTCTAGGAGCTGGGGGCCAGTGCTCACTGGAGTGCTGGGCTGGGTAGGGGGTTGCTGGCGAGGCAACTGAGTTGATCCCAGCATTATTGCCAGGATAATTCTAGAACCTGGAGTGGCTCTGTGATATCAGCTGACAGTGGGCTTTAGTCCAATATTTTGTATATTTAGAAAGGCACAGTTGTTATATTGTGTGCTAAAACAGACACAGAACGAATCTTTCTTGTACTCTTGCTTTTTTTTTTTGTTTGTGTTACTTTATAATCAATATGTCATCTATATAACTTATATAACAAGAGAATCGGATTTGCCCCAAAAGGGTTATTGGCCCAAATGTGAAAATGTTTCCAATAACCCCCATTGCTGCCCCCCTTATCTGCATGTAAAACTCAGCAATAGAGGACAAATAATTGTGGGTTAGGACAAATTTTATTTATTTAATTATTAAATTAGGGTTCTTAGAATTATCACATGAGAAAGAAAGTGTTGTACAACCTGGAGTCTGTATTGGTGTTTAATGCATGAAGATGATACATCCAAATAAACCCATAAACAGCTATCCATTTGTAATGTGATAATATTTCTAACAAATGTCCAGAATCCCAGACAATGTAGGCTAATTCTAGTACTAGAGTCGGGAAAAACTTCAATAAAACCATCCAGATCATACATGATGCTGTCAATACTTGAAATCTATCCATCTTCCCAGAAGTCTTTGCTGGATCTTATGCACTTTCAGATTATGATGAAAGTGCAGGGTAACTGGATGTTATTAAGAACTGTATACTCTAATTTATAAATGACACCTAGGTTTAAAGCTTTCTGTAATATGTTTCTGATTACTTCTTTAACTGTAACTGTTGGGTCCTTGGACAGCTTTGTAAAGGCGTTAATATCCACCAATATTATATGTGTCTCATCTAAGTAGTCAATAATTAATAACTAATCCTCCTCAATTATCAGCCTGGCGATTAATTAAATCTTTATGCTGAATTAACTCTTTAATCATTTCTGCCTCAATCTTCACTCCTGACCAGTTCTCCTGACTTTTATTTTAGATCTAGAGTAGAAAAGAGAAGCAGCAGACTGATAAGCTGATCTCTGGTCATTCTGCTTTGTCTTTCTAACATCATGCTTCCTCTCATAGGCAAGCACACCCTAATAAACCCATGCGCCAGTGGCATATCATAAGGGGTGCAAGTGTGTGCGATGCACAGTGCACTTCACACATGTAGTAATCCATCCTATTTTGGGAGCAGCGCTGCACCTGCTGCAGCTAAATCCCTTCTATCATTGCCGGCCCCAGGAGTTTCTTTCTAGGAGCTAGTGCACTCTGCTGTGACCCGCAATTTACCACCTCCAGCTGGCCCTGTGCTTCAAGCTTCCCAGGAACTCACACAGAGCCCACCCTATCCTGTACATCTCTTTGGGAGCAAAGGAGGGGACGGGGGTGTGCCCAGCCACTCTAGTCTGGTGGCAGCAGCCTGCACTCTGCATGCAAGCAAGTAGTTGTAAGTTGTAGCTGCTTCTCCCTATGGGTGGAAGGAGAGCTCTGTTGGGGAAAATTTGTGAGGGAGCTCTATACTAAGGTGGGAGTTGTTTTTGCTTGTGAAGTAGCTTGTGAGATGCACACTCATGAACTCTACCCTCTGCATGCAACACAGCCCTGAAATCTGCTCTCTGTACACGGCGACTGTCTTTTGTGCACAGTGCACTTCTGAACCCTGTCCTCTGTGTGCAACCTACCCGTAAACTATGTCCTCTCTATGCAGAGCACTCCTGAACTTTGTCCTCTATATGTAATGCACTCCTGAACTTTGTCCTCTGTACGCAGCGCACTCCTGAACTTTGTCCTCTATATGTAGCGCACTCCTGAAATTTGTCCTCTATACGTATCAAACTCCGGAACTTTGTCCTCTATATGTAGCATACTCCTGAACTTTGTCCTCTATATGTAGCGTACTCCTAAACTTTGTCCTCTAAAATAGCGCACTCCTGAACTTTGTCCTCTATACGTAGCGCACTCCTGAACTTTGTCCTCTGTACGCAGCGCACTCCTGAACTTTGTCCTCTGTACGCAGCGCACTCCTGAATTTTGTCCTCTGTACACAGCGCTCTCCTGAACTCTGTCCTCTGTACGCAGTGCATGCCTGAACTCTGCCCTCTTTGGGGTTTATTCACTAAAAAGACAATTATGGACAATTGTCAAGGTATTTGCAAAATATAGATCAATTGTGAAAAAATGCTGTTTATGCCTTAAGCAGATCCCTGATTTGTGTTCATAGTTTCCTATTTGGTGAATAAATTCATACTTTGGGGTTCACACTCTAATGCAATAGACTGTGCACACCTATGCTTGCTCTTATCACTTGAGAACCACAGAACAGCTGCTGCTACTTCATGTTCTAGTCTTAGCTCTTTTATAGGGGGACTGAAAGAGTCTATGATACTAGGCTAAATGCAAGTACTTACACTGCTTGAATTTATATAAAAAATATATATATTAATGAATACAAAACTGCATTCATGCATGTTTTTATTTTGTGCCGGGAACTTCACATACAGGTCAATATCTTTATTTATTTATTTTTTTATATTTCTAAGGGATATGGCTGGTTAGGCTGAGTGGGTGAAGATTTTTCCATTCATTTCAGATAATTGGAGAGGATAGTCATTTTATTTAAATTTCCAAGAATATTAAAGCAGTTGCTACATTTTTAGTTTATAGTACCAACAATAAAAGTGATAAACAGCCTGCATCATAAATTAAAAAGCACCCAAAACGATAAATACACTAATGTACATCAAAAGGTATGTTCCAAGGTTTTACATTAAGCTATCTGATTCTTGAAGTTAGCCCTATAATTCGTTTAAGGAAAGGTTAAAAAAAAAGCTATGGGGATTTCTAATGTGGAAGAAGATAATGCACTGACCTGAGATTGTTACTTCACGTGTGGGAGCACCTCAGCATAAAGGGGACAGTTGGTGCAGTCAAGCATCTGGGTAAATAGAAAGCCTAATGCACACTAAGGACATGAACCTGAATGTGCAGTGATCATAAAAGCAAAGATGCAGATACATTTGTGCATTTCATTGCTGTCAAAAATATTGTGCCTCCTACCATCTCTGGATTAGTTTACTATTCTACCATGATGTTTTGTATTTTAATCTGTTTATTGAATTTAAGTAGTTACAGAACACACCATCTAGAATACACAGAAAAAAATTTAAAAAGTAGATACATCCAGTAAAATATGTAATATACTATATATGATAATATTGTCATTGGTTACATTAAAGCGAACCTGTCAGGTAACTTACACTCACCTCTTCAGCCTCCTACCTCTATTCCATCACAGGAGTTCTCATAAGACTCTTTGACATCTGACACTTCAGAGATTGTTGGATGTCTGTGTCACCTTCTGCACACTGTGGTTCCATCCTCTAAACCCTACATCACTGCTGAGTCCTGTAGTGACGTAGGGGTCATAGGATGAAATCAAAGCACAGGACGGGGACGGGGCATCCAACACTCCTCGAAGTCTTGAACCCCAAGAAAACTTATGTTGACTTTAAAAGAACCTTATTAAACTTTTTTTCCATATCCCACAAGCAGGTTATTTTATCAGAAGAACCACAAGGACCACAATGTAATAGGAATGTTTTAAACTAAGGTGTGGTTAGAAAAAAAATGAACTACCCCTAGGTACCTGTTTGATATTGTTACTACACAAAAAATCGGCCGAACCCATTTTCGAAAAATGAACATTCGGCCATGTGAGCAAACGATAGTGCCATCATGTAATGACCGATAAATCGTTCAGTGGACATAAATGAATCCATTTTTTTGTTCATTTTTTTACATATACCTAGTGCAAACAGTTCGGACAGGAAACACATTAACCTTTCAATTTATTTCGTTCAGCAGAAAATTTCCAAACTTGTCCTTTGTTTTTTTCGGCTCAAAAACATCCCAATGATTATCGATTTTGTGCCAATTACCTGGCCGACAAACAAACGAACTGTCTAAATGACCGCATTTCGACTGGTATTTCGTATAGTGTATGGCCAGCCTTAATCTCTAACTTTATCTTGGAAGAAATAATTCCTAGTTTTTAGGTTAAGTAGCAAATAGAATACATTAATGGAGAAATACCGTAAACCATGTCTAAACCATTACTGGGCACTTCTTTATTGTGCTATTTTTTGTGTTAGTGCATTAGATATAAAATAACGATAAAAAATTATGCAGACTTATAACCACATGGTCGCATTGCCATCAATTATGTACATATGTGTATTTAAGGTTCATATTCTTATTGTATACTCTTTTCAACCATCACTCAATTTTGTGTTTCAAATTTACAGTTTACCAATGACTTGGTCTGTGATACATCAGGTGTAAAGTATAGCTACTGACATTATAGCTAACTAACCATGCTCCAAAAATAATAATCTAAAACTGATAAAGATACAAATGCTGAATCCCAGGTAAACAACTAAATACACAGATAAAATACACATATGGAAGCTGCTGTATCTTCCACTTTGCCCATCCCTGTCTGGAAGGACAAAGGACCTGATTTTTCTCTGCTGGAGTTAAGCAACAGTTACAGATCTTGTCTCTCCCTCAGACTGTGACTGGACAGTGAAAGAAACAGCAGCAGACTGATAAGCTGATCTCTCTGTCACTCTCTCTCCTCCTATTAGCATGCTTCTTGTTAACACATGAGGTCTGTAGGACAGCTGACTTGATCCTTTTGCTGCTTCTCCCCTTAACAGTCACAGCTTTGCTGTACAGGGGGAGGTAAGAGTCTGATAGCAGGACATACGAGGCTTAGTTAAAAAAATAATGATTGAATTACAGTATGTATTAATAAATACAGAGCTGCAATAATTTGTGTCGTTTTTAACTACCTGAAATTCAGCTGTAATGCCGCGTACACACGGTCGGACTTTTCGGCTACAAAAGTCCGACAGCCTGTCCGACAGACTTTCGACTGACTTTTGGCGGACTTTTGGCGGACTTTTGGCGGACTTGCGGCAGACTTTCTTACGAACAGACTTGCCTACATACGATCACACAAAAGTCAGATGGATTCGTACGTGATGACGTACACCGGACTAAAATAGGGAAGTTGATAGCCAGGAGCCAATAGCTGCCCTAGCGTGGGTTTTTTCCCGTCTGACTAGCACACAGACGAGCGGATTTCTGGGTCCGGCGTAGTTACGACGTAAAGATTTGAAGCATGTTTCAAATCTAAAGTCCGTCAAAATTGAGGCTGGAAAAGTCCTCTGAAAGTCCGCTGAAGGTCCGGGGAAGCCCACACACGATCGGATTGTCAGCCAGCTTTAGTCCGTCGGCGTCCGTTGGACTTTTGTAGACGAAAAGTCCGACCGTGTGTACGCGGCATAAGTATAAACCTTGTTTTATCTTTGGGACCAGGAGGGCTGTGATGCAGAGTCACTAATAGTTTCAATACGCTATTATCCAGGCACCATGATTGATGGTTACCAACTACCGATTCTCCCTGAAATGGTGACACTAGGGCATAGGGAGCACATTTTTCCCCTTTGCTTGATTGGTTAAACATTTTTTTTGCATGCATACATTTTTTTTCAGTTTTATTACCTTATATGTTTGCAAGACAATATACAGAAGACAACTTATTTTTTTTTCTTTTAAAAACATAAAAGATTGCAAAGTTATCCGGTGCCATTTTTCCTTTCAGCCTCCATTATTAACAATCTTATTTCATTACTATCTTCCTATTCCTCTAAGGAATTCATTCTGGTTAGGAAGGAGCCATGCAGTGCTTGAACACACTGTGAACTAATCCCAGCCAGCAGCATGAATCGGCTGGTTGATTAAATGGGAGATACGTGTGGCAGATCACTTCACAATTGCCTCGCTATTTCTCCTGACATCATTCAGAGGTCAAGCCTCAATTTAAGTGAATCTGACAAATTAATAATGTTAGACTGTTCTAAATAAATTAGTAATCAGTTTCTGAACACGGGCCACATTAGTAGGAGAGCTAAGAGCAGATCTCATTAGAGGTCGCCGGGCATCTCAAAATGCAGTGATGACCATAGCCAGCCCATCCTCTACTGAGAGTGATGGAAAGGCAGAGATCTGCCAGTCCTTTCTTGATTATATGCTGCCAGAACTCACTTTGAACTTTCAACCATGATGGTTAAAAACATCATAGCATAGAGAGACGTTAACCATTTTGATTTATCAATTACCAGCAACAGGAACAGGAACAAACCAAGATGCAACATAATATTCTTCCTCTGCTAAAATAGCCAGCAGTAACAAGTTTGATTCTGACATGTTTCATGCTAGGCACAAAGAAAGCACTGTGCCTATTGCAAAATATGTCGGAATAGAACTCATTCCTACAGGCTATTTTAATAATGAAAGAATATTACTTTGCATCTTTGTGTACGGTACTCTTATTGCTGGTGAAATTGATTGCTTCAGTGGAGAAGAGATGAGCCGGCACCTGATATGGGATTGTACAGTTCACCTGGAGCAGAATGTGACATTTTTACCAATTTACCTTGGTTGTAGAAATTTTCCAGCTGAGACCCTTGGAAGAGATTAATATTAACCCTTAAATAGTCTCACTGTGGTAAGGGATGTTTAAACCTGTAACTCATATTTGGCATCAGCTTGTGTATGGGTATCCTAGAATATGTCTAAAATCTAATTTTTTTGTTGTTGTTTTAGTTATGCAATGATAAAAAAAACTCTATGAGAAAATCCAATCTTAGTCAATTGTTGCCAGCAACAGATGTCCACTTTGGAAGATCTCTTCTCTATTCCTGTTTCAGGGTCAAATGTAAAATGTTGGATCTCCCTTTGCTTTCTGTCCTTATGACAAATAAAGAGGGTAAATCTCACCAGTGGGGACAAAGACAGCACTAAAAATCTGACAGGTTTCAACACTTTCCTACGCTGTCCAAAACTATAAAAAAAGTTTTGGCTTTAGATACACTATATTGTCAAATGTATTGGGACAGCTGCCTTTCTACACACCTGAACTTTAATGTCATCCCAGTCTTTTGCAGCTATAACAGCTTCAACTGTTCTGGGAAGGCTGTCCACAATGTTTAGGAATGTGTCTATGGGAATTGACTATTCTTCCAGAAGTGCATTTTGTGAGGTCAGGCACTGATGTTGGCCAAATGGCCTGGCTCGCAGTCTACGCTCTAATTCATCCCAAAGGTGTTCTACCAGGTTGAGGTCAGGACAGTCAAGTTCCTCCACCCCAAACTAGCTAATTCATGTCTTTTCATGGATCTTGCTTTGGGCACTGAAGCACAAAAGAGACTCACCCAAGCTCAACTGCTATGTTGAAGATTGATGAGCGGAGTGCTCAATAATGCTAAATGCTGGGTTGTTCATTACTGTTGTGCTAAATAAATTCTGTGAAGACGAAGCTCTCGGGTTGCTGGCTTATTTTTTCTATTATTGCTTTACACACTGGTGTTCTACCAGGTTGAGGTCAGTACAGTCAAGTTCCTCCACCCCAAACTAGCTAATTCATGTCTTTATGGATCTTGCTTTGTGCACTGAATCACAAAAAAAACTCACCCACGCTCAACTGCTATGTTGAAACTTGATGAGCGGAGTGCTCAATAATGCTAAATGCTGGATTGTTCATTGCTGTTGTGCTAAATAAATTCTGTGAAAACGAAGCTCTTGGGTTGCTGGCTTATTTTTTCTATTATTGCTTTGTGCACTGGTACGCAGTTAAGTTGGAACAGGAAGGGGCCATCCTCAAACTGTTCCCATAAAGTTGGGAGCATGAAATTGTCCAAATTGCCTTTGTATGCTGATGCCTTAAGAGTTCCCTTCACTGGAACTAAGGGGCCAAGCCCAATCCCTGAAAAACAACCCCACACCATAATCCCCCCTTCACCGAATGATTTGGACCAGTGTACAAAGCAAAGTGCATAAAGACATGAATTAGCGAGTTTGTGGTGGAGGATTTAGACTGGCCTGTACAGAGTCCTGACCTCAACCTGATAGAACACCTTTGGGATGAATTACAGCAGAAACTGTGAGCCAGGCCTTCTTGTCCAACATCAGTGCCTGACCTCACAAATGCTCTTCTGGAAGAATGATCAAACATTCCCATAGACACACTCCTAAACCTTGTGGACAGTCTTCCCAGAAGAGTTGAAGCTGTTATATTTGCAAAGGGTGGACAAACTCAATATTGAACCCTACGGACTAAGACTGGGATGCCATTATAGTTCATGTGCGTGTAAAGACAGGTGTCCCAATACTTTCGACAATATAGTGTATATATGTTATTGGTATAAAGACACCTGTATGAAGGAAAAAGAAAACATTTTTGGAAGAAGAAACTGTGGCCTTTTTGAAGTTTCTATCAGCAGAGCTATCAAATGCACAGAGCTATCATCAGAGGTATCTGTATATAACTTTTAAATTTGGGATAACTGTTGATCTGATCTAGAATATAGTTTTGTCTGTCCTGTCCCATTTTGGGAAGCCATATTGCATCTCTGCCCCCCCTCCCCCAACATCACATGCTTTTAACTGGGAAATAAAATGCAAAACAATATGAGAGAAGATCTATTTTTGCACCTAACTCAAACCTTTTGAACATTTTGAGATGAAGAAGTGGTAACAAACTGGTTATTATTTTAATAATTATACTAAATGTATTTGAATGCGGCATTGGATCCCAATAAACAAGCTTTAATAGAAGTGTCCTATATATTCCAAACAGTGGTGGCTCATGCATTGTGGGCGCATGGGCACCGCCCCCCCATCCATGCGTCCAGCCCCTTTCAGGACGCGGGATGCATGGATTCCTATGGCAGGGGAGGGAGGGGGTGGTACTTTTTGAAGCACCTAATTAGAGCCAGATTCTCTAATAGGCTTCAAAATAGGGTGGGCTCGGGGCGTAGAGAGTGCGCCCTAATCCCACCCATTTGTGTGATGATAGCAAAATAATATTTGCTATTTTCACACTAACCTTCCTCCCCGCCAATAAGGAGGCAGGGCGTCAGACCTGTTTCCTGATTGGCCAAAGTGCCAGGCCACCCTATTGGATGCCTGGCGCTTAGGAATAGGAGCGAAGGAGACACATGCTGGAGCGGAGGTCGCCGCCACCCTGGTGCACTTGGAGAGGAGTTGCTGTCTGGCAGTACCTGACCACAGGGGGTCTGCCAGAGCCACAATGGGGTGCTGTTAGAGCCGCAAGCTCCAAGGGGGGTGCCGCTGTCAGAGCCCAGAGATGGGGGACAAGTGTGCTGTCAGAGTCACGAGACCCGCGAGTGGGGGGATCCTGGGCACAGTGGCTGCACATGATGGGCACAGTGACTGTATTTGGTGGGCACAGTGGCTGCACATGATGGGCACAGTGGCTGTATTTGGTGGGCACAGTGGCTGCATATGCTGGGCACAGTGGCTGTATATGATGGGCACAGTGACTGTATTTGGTAGGCATAGTGGCTGCACATGATGGGCACAATGACTGTATTTTTTGGGCACAGTGGCTGTATTTGGTGGGCACAGTGGCTGCATATGCTGGGCACAGTGGCAGCATATGATGGGCAGAGTGACTGCATTTGGTGGGCAAAGTGGCTGCACATTATGGGCACAGTGGCTGTATTTGGTGGGCACAGTGGCTGCAGATGCTGGGCACAGTGGCTGCATATGATGGCAAAGTGGCTGTATTTGATGGGCAAAGTGGCTGCATTTGATGGGCACAGTGGCTGCATATGATAGGCAGAGTGGCTGCATTTGATGGGCACAGTGGCTGCATTTGATGGGCACAGTGGCTGTATTTCATGGGCACAGTGATTGCATTTGATGGGCACAGTGGCTGCATATGATGGGCACAGTGGCTGCATATGCTGGGCACAGTGACTGTATTTGGTGGGCATAGTGGCTGCATTTGCTGGGCACAGTGGCTGCAATTAATGGCACAGTGGCTGCATTTGATGGGTAAAGTGGCTGAATTTAATAGGCACAGTGAGGCTGCAATTGATGTTTTTTTTATTTTAAGTATTTTTCTGAATTTTTCAGTTAGTTTGCACCCCCCAAAAATTTTGAGCACCAGCCACCACTGATTCCAAACATAGTTTCAAACAACTGTTTATTTTAAAATGCCAGTTTTTATCACTACTTGTACAAATGAATGCAAATTATTAACAAGTAATCTCTTAATGTTGTCTTTCTGCAATCTAACATTTCAAGAAAGAATGTATGTTAATGGCAGACATCACCATTCAAGGTGTGACAATTTAACTTCCAGAATACTTGTGATTTAGCACTATGGTGCTGAGTCACATAGTCATTCATACTCAAGCGTGTTCTGACATGTTCTAACTTGCATTACCCTGGGTTACAGACCAGTTGTCTCTGTTTTTACAGAGTAGTAGAAGAAATCACATGTGTGTGTATTGCTCTGTTGGAGGAAAATAGGTGTCAGGAATCTGGAGCAGCGGATAAACATCAAATTTTACATGAAAAATGGCAAAAGTGTGAGTGATACTTTATCTCTGTTACAGCAAATATTAAAACGCCTTGATGGATGTATGTTAGTCTGAAGGAGTGGTCATTCCTAGGAAGACTTCATTTGCATGCATACTGCCCTAGGTAATGTCTACATATGATGTTACCCCCCTAGCGGTATTCCCGAGTCTGGCTCAGGTGCATTTTCAATACCAAAAGCGGTATCCCCGAGCCAGACTCTGGATCACATCGCAGGATCCAGGAAGAGTTTACTTACCTTGTCCCCTGGATCCTGCGATGTCTCCCTGCTGTGATCGGCGAGCCGCCGTGTCTTGCTCTATTCACAGTGCCGAGCTCCATTCCCTGCGAGCATTGCGACGCACAGGGACGGAGTTCGGTGGCAAATTCAAAAAGTGAAACACACAGTATAGATACAGTATACTGTAATCTTACAGATTACAGTACTGTGTCAAATAATTACACATCCCCTTTGTCCCTAGTGGTCTGTCCAGTGTCCTGCATGCAGTTTTATATTATAAATACTGTTCTTTCTGCCTGGAAACTGGAGATTGTCCATAGCAACCAAAACTGTCCCTTTACATCAAAAGTGGCTTTAGAGCAACTAGAAAACAGTGATAATAAATTAGAATCACTTGCAGAATTGAGTGATAGTGATTTGTGGGAAAATCCGTCATCAAACACTAAAAGTAACGAAAGCGAGAATTCTGCAACTGAGCAAATTTCAGTGTTTTTGATTTGATTACATTATTAAATAATTTTTATTATTATTATATTATTATTTGTTATAATTATTTATAGTTATTTATTATATTATAATTTTTTATTTCGTTTTTCAAACTTTATCATACCCGTGATGTCTACTAGACTCTGGTTTGGACAGATTTAAGTGAATTATTCCTAAAAATTACAGGCCTACAATATAAAACGCCAAATTTCTGTGCAAAATAATGGTACCGCTTTCAGCACCTAAAATCTGAAATAATCATACCGCCAGGGAGGTTAATAGATTATCTTACCTTTGGGAACATGTTACATGTTCCACCAGTTTTTAGGGTGGAACATGTAGCTAGATCCCAATGGAATAGCCGCTGACTCCTAACCCCCTACCCCCACCCCCGTGAAAGCAGTACGGAAGAAGTTCCCTGAACTAGCTGTCAGTTTTTTAAATCAACGTGACCGAGCGAGGCTTCGCCCACATGGCTGTGTCATTCATTCACAGAGTTCTGTGAATGAATTAACTACAAGTACCGACATCCTTTGCGGACATCAGCCTGTAGTTTTCAAACAACTACCACACTGCTGTGAAGCTCCGTGGTACTTCACTGAATCATCCTGTCAGTGTGTCTGCTTGCCTGTACGGGCACACAGATACACTGAGAGGTCTGCAGGAGACCTGCATGGCACCAGCGATTTACAGGCTCCAAAACATAAAATAACATAAATAATAAATGCACATTTTTTTACCTGCAACTTATCCTTTAAGTATCCATGATTAAAGGAATTTAAATCCAATAGATGAATGGGTTGAGAAAGGAATAGTCAGTCTGGAGAGCTAAGGGCTAGAGGATGCCGGATGTCCTACAGCCTGGAAAAAAGACTGGCTCTATCTGACTTGCTGCAGGTTCTAATGCACACGGTGAGAAGCTAACAGTGCACAGTGAAATCAGAGTAAGCTATTTCAGTACCGGATAGGAGCATGTACAACTGTGCAAAACTGAAGGTAAAGCTGGAGTTCAGATTTTTAAAGGAGCTTCAGTCCTCTTACTGCTGTCCCTATCCCCTTACCGACACCACCATCTTTGATGGTCTGGTGCATGCATAGATGTGCCAAAGGGCTCTGCCGGGCCTTAAGGAACTGGCAGAGCACTACGACACATCTATGCACGTGTCAAAAGATAAGCACATGTACAGACCAAACAGAGGTCCTGTATCTCCCTATTTGCATACCCACGCATGTACAGATCTGCTGAAGGTCTCTGTCAGGTACTGAAGGCTGGGCCGAGCTCTTAAACAAATTTTGAACTCGTGGATCAGGTGCAGTGTCATTCACGCTAATGCAAACAAAAAAAATGATACGGGCTCTACCTTTCCTCTGGACCTCCAGGTAAAACAAACATGAGTCAGAGATATTTGGAAACGTATGAAGCATGTGTGACAAATCGTGACAGTACTCAATGGGTTAAGAGCACATACAATATCTTTATTAGACTCTATTAAAATCACATACATAAGACTACAAACAAAACAAAAACAAAGACAAACCACCCAATTACCACCTAGTTGCAATGAGTGTGGTATAGGAGACAATACTGTACATTATATTGAGTAAAGTTGCTTCTCTCTCACAAAATAAAGTTAATAAGCTGATGGTATATAGCTTCAAACAGACCAACTGTCTTCCTTATACAGATGAATCATGTAGTATAGGAATGGTAGTTTGTGCAAAGTTCTTTAGAAATAGATTCTGCTGAATTTCAGACTATAGAAGTAAATTATTCAAGTGCTCTGGTCTGGCGGAGGCAATAGGGACCATATAGAGTGTTTCAAAACATCTTCTCTCCACAGCATCAGGCCACCTCCCTCGCCAACTCCCTTGCATAGTCATGGGTGCTATCTTGTCACATGAGAATCATTAAAGTCCACAAGTATATACAAATAAGTGAGCATTAGTTGCAATGATATCTTCAATTGGGATATTCACTGTTAACCCACATATGCAATAAAGAGCTTAGCATATTCTCCCCAGCCGGAGGATTCAGCATTTAGCATGGACATGATGTTTAAACAAAGTCCCAAAGTGAGCTTTGGGAGATATTGCATGTGATTTTAACCCATTGAGTTCCGTCACGATGCATGCTTCATGTGTTTCCAAATATCTTTGATACATATTTGTTTTACCTGAAGGTCCTGGAGAAAAGTAGAGCCCATATCCATTTTTCTTTTTTGTTTGTTTGCATTGCCATGTATTTTATGGAGGGCTCCCCCATCTGACTAGAATAGAAAACTGCAGACCTTGTAGGATTAGGTAGGGAAATTTTTACACAGTGTAATTTACGCCTAGGCAAAAAAGGAGGAAGCGCTGCCCTGCAGCACAGAAAAAAGCAATAAAAATTAAAAATAAAAATACTCAATTGTGGGAATGGGAGTAGGTGAAGGCCCACTTTAGGCTCAGAAGTCAGTGCTTTATCTTTTGCCTTACTGTTAGTCCTGTATTTACATACTATAACACCATGGAGAGCTCCAGAGGATACGTGTTGGTATGTTATTATTGTTTTGTAGTAGTTGTAATTATTAAAGTTTGAAACATATTTGCCTTAAGTCACACAAAGATAAAGATAAAGAATTACAATGCATTGTCTTCATCTGTATTCCAATTGTAAGTAGCGGTTATATACTTAGTACAATAGAAAGAAATATATATTTCTATACTTAATATAGGGGCTAAATATTTACATGGCATTAGATATTATAGGAAACTTATGCATCATGCCTGTAGAGCATCTCTTAACGTTAATTCTTTGGTGCACCAGCTAATTCAGTGCTCAAACCTAAAGTGTTTCAATAAATATAACAGAATGAAAACATGTTCCTGTAGGTGCTACTGTTGTTGTAACCTATGCATTATAAAGTATTTTGCTTGGTTGTCTCCATAAGTTAAGTGAACAGTTACGTCATTTACTTTATTGAGAGATAGCTAAACAGACTAAGAGCAAAAGTGGGGTGTTGACAAGCCAAACTTGTCCTTGGCCACAAACATAATGTGGTCATGGATATAATGGCCTTTACATGCTGACTGCAGATAAATAATGGAGACATAAAATCTGTGATTTACAGTTATCTTGAGTGAAGAATGTAAGGGTCCCTAAAAGCTCCTATATCCATGTCACAGATTTATATTATAAAAAATGACCAAACCAGCATCAAGATTATTATTTTATATATCTGACCTCCTAAAAGTAAAGACATATACAATACCTAATAAGCAAATACAAACACAGTGTTATATTACCTAATTTGCAAAAAAACACAATTAAAAACCACCATTTTATATTTATGAATCATATTCTTTTTACTTTGACACTTGTTTTTCTTTTTTTTGGCACAATCTAGAAAATGTTTCCTTTTTCCTTTGAATCACTGGAGTTGATTTACCAAAGTCAAATAAGCTGTTCAGCTCGCAAGGGAAGTTGCACTTTGCAAGAGCCTGATTGAGGTGAAGCTCTGTTGACTTCTATCATCCAATCATGTGCAAACAAAATGATGCCTTTTTATTTTCCTAGAGCTTGATTGGATAATCTTTGTATTGTGAAATTTCACCACATTTACTGAGGTCTGGAGAAAAATCCTTTGTGAAGTGCAACTTCCCTTGCAAAGTAAACACCCTATTTGCCTTTAATAAATCAACCCCACCGTCTAAACCTATTTAGGTACACAAGTTGTAACTGAATTATATAATTGTGAATTATTGACCAATCAAACAAAAAAAAGTTAATGGAAGTCATCATAGAAATAAATAGAAGCATAATATACTGTATTTAACAAAAATACACTTCTTATTTAACATGACATACTTAAATGAAATAAATGCACTCTATAGTTCCAATATTTTTATTTTATAGTAAGAAAAAGTTAATAAAAAATGTGGAAAATAATTATTATAATGGTTCTAATATTTTTTGCTATGCAATCAAATCTGGTAGCATTTTATCTTAGGCATACTCTCCTATAAGATTATCACAGGTATGTAGAATCAGTGTAGAAAACCAGATTATAGTAAAGTTTAAGTATATTTATGCTAGTCCTACAAATACACACACACATTTGGTTTAAAGGGAAACTCACTCTAAAATACTTAAAATGTATCAAATTTAAGAAAGCATATCTAACTGCCTGCACAGGGTCCAGTCTCAGTTCAATACTTGTATTACCTTGGAATACAAATCTCACTTCAGGGCTGCTGTAAAAATATGGATAGAACCATCTACCTATTAGCTAAACAAACAAAATTGGTGAAATATAATGCAATCCAAAAACATACACATTTCACAGAAGCGCATTAGCGTATACAAATTTTCATTTTATTTTACCTATTAGCTAGATTGGACTAGACTACATCTATCACACAATTAGGATATGAAGCTATTGATCCACAAACTAAAAAATAATAAATCTAATATAGTTTCCATCCCATCTAGAAAGATAGTGACTGTGCCGTAAAGTGAGACCATATTACAGTAAACCACACCTACAAATATGTAAAAATACATGCTTGCACTCTGTGTGCCCACAGTGTGTAATTGTATCTATTAATTAATATTAAGCGGATGTTTTTAAAAATAATGTTAAAAAAAATAACGTGAAAATGTATATTTTCATGAAATTTTAGATCAACAATTTTCTGCACCCAACTGGATGTTTGAAGAGAAAAAAAGATATGCTACACTAGCACACATAGCTACTTTTATTAAATCACTTATATTGAACTCTGTATGTGTTTTACTTTGTAATGCAACATACTTTCATTTAATGTACTCAAAGCTGTTTTTTTTTCTTAAAGGGAACTGTCCAGCATCTGACATCGTAGGCAACTCAGCCAAATGTCATCCTTCCTTACCTCCTATATTCTTGTACCATGGGTATGGAAATCTCCAAACATTTTAGATATCAACAATTGCCTGCACTCAACTGGATGTTTGAAGAGAAAAAAAAAGATATGCTATTCTAGCATACATAACTACTTTTAATAAATAACCCCATGTTATTTTTATTGATATACTGTATGTATGCATTTTAGTTTATGTTGTAATGCTGCATACTTTAATCCAATGTGCTCAAAGCATTTTTTTCTTTAAAGGAAAAAAACAAACAAACTATATTAATGAACAAAGGGAACTGTCCAGCACTTGACATCATAGGCAACTCAGCCAAATGTCATCTTTCCTTACCTCCTCCATTCTTGTAGCAAAGGTATGGAAACCTCCACACATTTCCCAGCCCGATAATTTCCCCTGCCACAGACAGCACAAATTCCACTTTATTATTCCAGTGGCCTCTTTCATTGACTTTCTTGTCATTGCTGTGGACCAGTTTGGGACTTGAAGCTTCAGCATCCAAAGCATCCTCAGGTTTCCCATTAATAACAGGAATAGTCTTTTCAGCTGTCATGATTCTTGCTTAATCTGTCAATGTGAAAAGAGATTTACCCTTTGATTGTTGCCATGATAAACCTATTAAAATATCTGTTTCTCAATATCAATAGGTGTCCTGTAAAATAATTCAATGTGAAGTTGCCAATGTAAACACATTTTTAACCAATTAGAATTCCTGTCTGGTTAATGAATCCACTTTGTCAATGACTTTTAGCTGTTTTGCGCCAATGATAGAACATTACATTTTAAAGCATGTATTGTTATTCTTATGTGTATTGTTTGTGATTATACTATATGGGAGAGAACCAACTGTTAAATGTCTCTGGCTGTTATGTTGCATTTATGAGAAGCACAAGTTTATAGAATAATAGATATGTTATATTTTCCTACTAAATGACCCAAACCCAATATGCATCTCTCCACCCCGTGCATGTTTTAAGCTACTGAGATGTGCTTGTGTTTATAGATTTCCCTTGCTGCTCTTACGATGTTCAAGATCCAAGGATTGAGCTAAGAGAACGCTGGTCAACAGTCAATTGAATTGAGCAAAAAAACAGACATGAATTCACACTTACCCTAGTATTGTTTCAGCGAGAGGATAATAGTGGATGGTAGCAATGATGTTACTGTTCACATTACCCATAAAATGGATAATTTGCAAATGTTCTGTCTTTGCAGGAGTGATGTGATAGCAGCCTCCTCCTGTTCACTCCCCCTCCTCTTCCTCCCCCTCTCCCAGACTATCCATCTCACTCTGTTGCTCTGTAATCTAGTGAATGCATCTAAGGTGCTCAATGGTTAAACACTAAGCATTCTTTTTCTTTATTGGTTTAATACCTTTGCATGACAGGCAGGAAATCTTTATTTACATTTTAAAACAGCACATGTTCAGTACTGGTTGCTGAATTCACATGGTCCGGACAGCTTTTCCGCATTATTTTACACTGACAATGTATGGCTTCCACTAATTCTGATCTGATATAATGTATGCATTACAGGAGGCACCTGAAATACACAATGCCCATATAGACCAAAATGCGTATTTATGATTTCTTGCTTTTTAGAAACAATACAAGATGGCTTAGAATTACTTCTTTACCAATGAGAAAAGGGCTTGTCAAGATTTCAATACAGAGTATTTAATTGCATTGTTCTGCACAGTTGAGCTTAAAGTATATCTAAACTCAAAGCCAAAAAGTTAATATATACTATATTACCAAAAATATTGGGACACCTGCCTTTACGTGCACATAAACCCTAATGACATCTCAGCAAGGTCATAACATGGCTGAGCAAGTTTGGGGAAGAACTTGACTAGCCTGCACAGAGTCCTGACCTTAACACCTTTGGGATGAATTAGATTGGAAACTGCGAGCCAGGTCTTCTCGTCCAACATCAGTGCCTGACCTCACAAATGCACTTCTGGAAGAATGGTTAAACATTGCCACTCCTAAACCTTGAGGACAGCCTTCCCAGAAGAGTTGAAGCTGTTATAGCTGCAAAGGGTGGGCCAACTCAATATTGAACCCTACGGACTAAGACTGGGATGTCATAAAAGTTTATGTGCGCGTAAAGGCAGGTGTCCCAATACTTTTGGTAATATAGTGTATATTGTAGCTATGTTCAATCACTCCATTATACCTATGGAGGGAACAATGTTTTCCACAATAGATTGCTCCACTTAGTGGAATTACAAACACGCCTTCCTCTTTTTTCATCTACATTACATGAGAGCAGGTGAATTAGTAGTATACAAAGGATAACATGGAAGGAAGATAATGTTGCCTGTGATTTTAGTTCAGTTCATGGAAAGTCAAAAGGGCAGTGCCCTTCTGGCAAGATCCACAGGTGTTTTTTCTGTACTTGCTAAAAATGTTCTTGAAAAATGAAAACTAAACCAATCACCACACCTATCATACACATGGTAAGAATGGAACGTTATAAAGGCCTCTCTTGCACCTCCTGCCAAACACTCTTGATGGTAGAGATAGAAAGTGTGAAGGCATGGAGTAGTATAAGTGTCCAAGTACTGTAGCTGGCTGGTGATGTCCGCTTCTTCAATAAATAGAGCTTGGAGTCAAGGTCCCCTTGACATGATGCAGAAGCAGCTGGGCACCAAAGCAGAAGGTGGAAGCAGACCCAGGAGGCAGACAGCAGTCAGTGACAGCTGGGTGACAAGGGACCAAATTGACTGACAGAGCAAGTCTAGGAGACAGGGAAGGGTCAGTAACAGCCAGGCAAAGCAGTACAGGATAAGCAGGCAAAGACAAGTCCAGTGAACAAGCTGTGGTGGGAATATTCTGATGAACAAAGTAGAGGCAGGAACAGAGGTGAAGTCTAGGGGAAAGCTGGGTCATACATAGGTAAGCAAGTGCAGCGGATAAGGTCTCCGGAATACAGGAAAGGGCTGAAGACCATTCAGCAACTTCTCATAGAAAAGAAAAAGGCTGCTGGGCGCCAAGTGCACACGCTAATTGCTATGCGCATGTGTACGTATGCGTGATTCGGGAATACAGGAACAAGCTGAAGACCATTCAGCAACTTCTCATAGTGACAGAAAAAGGCTGCTGGGCTCCAAGCGCACATGCTAATTGCTATGCGCATGTGTACGTGTGTGTGTACCTAGCAAATTGGAATGGTACATCTACAGTAACATTGCCCTTTGCTTAGAAGTAGGGATGAGCCGAACATCCCCCTGTTCGGTTCGCACTAGGACATGCGAACAGGCAAAAAATTTGTGCGAACACGCGAACACCGTTAAAGTCTATGGGACTCGAACATGAATAATCAAAAGTGCTATTTTTAAAGGCTTATATGCAAGTTATTGTCCTAAAAAGTGTTTGGAGACCTCGGTCCTGCCCCAGGGGACATGGATAAATGCAAAAAAAAGTTTTAAAAACGGCCATTTTTTCGAGAGCAGTGATTTTAATAATGCTTAAAGGGAAACTATAAAAGTGTAATATTCCTTTAAATTTTGTACCTGGGGGGTGTCTATAGTATGCCTGTAAAGGGGCGCATGTTTCCCGTGTCTAGAACAGTCTGACAGCAAAATGACATTTCAAAGGAAAAAAAGTAATTTAAAAGTACTCGCGGCTATATGAATTGTCGGTCCGACAATACACATATAAGTTCATTGATAAAAACGGCATAGGATTTCCCCACAGGGGAACCCCAAACCGAATTTTTAAAAAAAATGGCGTGGGGGTCCCCCTAAATTCTATACCAGGCCCTTCAGGTCTGGTATGGATATTAAGGGGAACCCCAAGCCAATTTTGTTAAAAAAAAAGGCGTGGGGGTCCCCCTCAAAATCCATACCAGACCCTTGAGGTCTGGTATGGTTTTTAAGGGGAAACACGTGCCAAGATTTTTTAAAAAATGGCGTGGGGTTCCCCCCAAAAATCCATACCAGACCCTTATACGGGCACGTAACCTGGCAGGCCGCAGGAAAAGAGGGGAGGATGAGAGAGCGCCCCTCCTCCTGAACCATATCAGGCCACATGCCCTCAACATTGGGCTGTTGATGAGGACAAGGGCCTCATCCCCACAACCCTTGCCCGGTGGTTGTGGGGGTCTGTGGGCAGGGGGGGCTTATCAGAATCTGGAAGCCCCCTTTAACAAGGGGACCCCCAGATCCCGGCCCCCCCCTGTGTGAAATGGTAAGGGGGTACCAAAGTACCCCTACCATTTCACAAAAAAAGTGTCAAATATGTTAAAAATGACAAGAGACAGTTTTTGACAATTCCTTTATTTAAATGCTTCTTCTTTCCATCTTCTTTCTTCTATCTTCTTTCTTCTACCTTCCTTCAGTTTCTTCCTCCATCTTCTTCTTCTTCTGGTTCTTCCTCCGGTGTTCTCGTCCGGCATCTTCCTCCGCGGCATCTTCTTCCCTTCTTCGTTCTCGGGCCGCTCTGCATCTATGATGGGAGGCTCCCGCTGTGTGACGCTTCTCGTCCCCGCCCAGAAAGCCTCAGGGAAGTCCCGTCAAGTCTCCGTGCGTCAGCGGGGGGCGGGGTCACTGGGTGGCCCCGCCCTCCGTTATTTAAGAACCATCAGAAGACGAGAAGCGTCACACAGAGGAAGAACCAGAAGAAGAAGAAGATGGAGGAAGAAACCGAAGTAAGATAGAAGAAAGAAGACAGAAGAAATAAGATGGAAAGAAGAAGCATTTAAATAAAGGAATTGTCAAAAGCTGTCTGTTGTCATTTTTAACATTTTTGACACTTTTTTTGTGAAATGGTACCATTTCACACAGGGGGGCCGGGATCTGGGGGTCGCCTTGTTAAAGGGGGCTTCCAGATTCCGATAAGCCCCCCGCCCGCAGACCCCCACAACCACCAGGCAAGGGTTGTGGGGTGAGGCCATTGTCTTAATCAACATGAGGACAAGGTGCTTTGGGGTGACCCCAAAGCACCCTCCCAATGTTGAGGGCATGTGGCCTGGTACGGTTCTGGAGGGGGCTGCTCTCTCGTCCCCCCTCTTTTCCTACGTCTTGCCAGGGTGCGTGCTCAGATAAGGGTCTGGTATGGATTTTTGGGGGGACCCTACGCCATTTTTTTTAAAATTTTGGCGCAGGGTTCCCCTTAAAATCCATACCAGACCTGAAAGGTCTGGTATGGATTTTGAGGGGGACCCCCATGCCTTTTTTTTGGCTTGGGGTTCCCCTTAATATCTGAACGGCCTGGTATGGAATTTAGGGGGAACCCCACGACATTTTTTTTTTAAATTTTGGTTCGGGTTTCCCCTGTGGGGAAATCCCATGCCGTTTTTATCAATGAACCTTTATGTCTATTGTCGGACCGACAATTCATATAGCCGCGAGTACTTTTAAATGACTTTTTTTCCTTTGAAATGTCATTTTGCTGTCAGACTGTTCTAAACACGGGAAACATGCGCCCCTTTACAGGCATACTATAGACACCCCCCAAGTGCAAAATTTAAAGGAATATTACACTTTTATTGCTTCACTTTAAGCACTATTAACCACTTGCCGCCCACCCTATTACAAAATGATGGCGGCAAAGTGGTTTGATATTCCTGACTGGACGTCATATGACGTGATCAGGATGTCGAGCCGCTGCGCGCCCCTGGGGGCATGCATCGCGGCGATCATTGTTGCGGGGTGTCAGTCTGACACCCTGCAACACCGATCCAGGTACAGAGTCTCTGACGGAGACTCTTTACCACGTGCTCAGCCATGTCCAATCACAAATAGGAAGAGCCGGTGATCGGCTTTTCCTCATTCGTGTCTGACAGACGCGAGTAGAGGATAGCCGATTGGCTGCTCTCCTGACAGGGGAGGTCTGTGCTGATTGTTTATCAGCACAGCCCCCCTCGGATCCTACCCAGGACCACCAGGGAAGCCGCCCAGGACCACCAGGATGGCCACCCCATGGACCACCAGGTATGCCCTCTAGACCACCAGGGAAATACCAATCTGTGCCCAGGCAGCTGCCAATCAGTGTCCACTCCAATGCCTATCACTGCCAGTGCCACCAGGGATGCCTATCAGTGCCGCATATCAGTGCCGCGTATTAGTCCCCATTAGGGATGAGCTTCGAGTTCGAGTCGAACTCATGTTCGACTCGAACATTGGCTGTTCGCAAGTTCGCCGAACACCGAACAATTTGGGGTGTTCGCGGCAAATTCGAATGCCGCGGAACACCCTTTAAAAGTCTATGGGAGAAATCAAAAGTGCTAATTTTAAAGGCTTATATGCAAGTTATTGTCATAAAAAGTGTTTGGGGACCCGGGTCCTGCCCCAGGGGACATGTATCAATGCAAAAAAAAGTTTTAAAAACGGACGTTTTTTCAGGAGCAGTGATTTTAATAATGCTTAAAGTCAAACAATAAAAGTGTAATATCCCTTTAAATTTCGTACCTGGGGGGTGTCTATAGTATGCCTGTAAAGGGGCGCATGTTTCCCGTGTTTAGAACAGTCTGACAGCAAAATGACATTTCGAAGGAAAAACTCATTTAAAACTACCCGCGGCTATTAATGAATTGCCGGTCCGACAATACACATAAAAGTTCATTGATAAAAACGGCATGGGAATTCCCCACAGGGAAACCCCGAACCAAAATTAAAAAAAAAAAAATGACGTGGGGGGGTCCCCCTAAATTCCATACCAGGCCCTTCAGGTCTGGTATGGATATTAAGGGGAACCCCGGCCAAAATTAAAAAAAAAAAATGACGTGGGGTTCCCCCTAAATTCCATTCCAGACCCTTCAGGTCTGGTATGGATTTTAAGGGGAACCCCGCGCCAAAAAAAAAAAAAAAAACGGCGTGGGGTTCCCCCAAAAATCCATACCAGACCCTTATCCGAGCACGCAACCTGGCAGGCCGCAGGAAAAGAGGGGGGGAGGAGAGTGCGGCCCCCCCCCCCTCCTGAACCGTACCAGGCCACATGCCCTCAACATTGGGAGGGTGCTTTGGGGTAGCCCCCCAAAACACCTTGTCCCCATGTTGATGAGGACAAGGGCCTCATCCCCACAACCGTGGCCGGTGGTTGTGGGGGTCTGCGGGCGGGGGGCTTATCGGAATCTGGAAGCCCCCTTTAACAAGGGGACCCCCAGATCTCGGCCCCCCCCTGTGTGAAATGGTAAGGGGGTACTTACCCCTACCATTTCACTAAAAAAGTGTCAAAATAGTTAAAAATGACAAGAGACAGTTTTTGACAATTCCTTTATTTAAATGCTTCTTCTATCTTCCTTCATCTTCTTCTTCTTCTGGTTCTTCTGGCTCTTCTGGTTCTTCCTCCAGCGTTCTCGTCCAGCATCTCCTCCGCGGCGTCTTCTATCTTCTTCTCCTCGGGCCGCTCCGCACCCATGGCATGAGGGGAGGCTCCCGCTCTTCTCTTCATCTTCTTCTTCATCCTCTTCTCTTCTTCATCTTCTTCATCTTCTTCATCTTCATCTTCTCTTCTTAATTTTCTTCTGCGGGCCGCTCCGCATCCATGCATGGAGGGAGGCTCCCTCTGTGTGACGGCGTCTCCTCGTCTGATGGTTCTTAAATAACGGGGGGCAGGGTCACCCCCTCTGACGCACGGGACATGACGGGACTTCCCTGTGGCATTCCCCGTGACGTCACAGGGAAGTCCCGTCAAGTCACCGTGCGTCAGAGGGGGCGGGGTCACCGGGTGGCCCCGCCCCCCACTATTTAAGAACCGTCAGACGAGGAGACGCCGTCACACAGCGGGAGCCTCCCTCCATGCATGGATGCGGAGCGGCCCGCAGAAGAAAAACATTCTTTTCTTCTTCTTTTTTTGTTTTTTGGACTCTATCCGTTCATCTTACTTGTCTGTAATCTTGGGACATTGGAGTATGATATTATTTAACTTGCACCACTATTCTTGATTATTATATTATTTATTTCACTGGTTTTAATTATTATTAGCGCCGCATCTTTTTTGTATTATTACGAAATTTAAAGGGATATTACACTTTTATTGTTTGACTTTAAGCATTATTAAAATCACTGCTCCTGAAAAAACGGCCGTTTTTAAAACTTTTTTTTGCATTGATCCATGTCCCCTGGGGCAGGACCCAGGTCCCCAAACACTTTTTATGACAATAACTTGCATATAAGCCTTTAAAATTAGCACTTTTGATTATTCATGTTCGTGTCCCATAGACTTTAACGGTGTTCGCGTGTTCGAGCGAACTTTTTTCCTGTTCGCATGTTCTGGTGCGAACCGAACAGGGGGGTGTTCGGCTCATCCCTAGTCCCCATCAGTGCCACGTATCAGTGCCCATCAGTGCCACGTATCAGTGCCCATCAGTGCCCAGCAGTGCCGCCTATCAGTGCCCAGCAGTGCCGCCTATCAGTGCTGCCTATCAGTGCCACCCTATCAGTGCCCATCAGTGTCCAGCAGTGCCGCCTTTCAGTGCCCATCAGTGTCGCCTATCAGTGCCCATCAGTGCCAACCAGTGCCACCCATGAGTGCCCATCAGTGCCGCCTATCAATGCCCATCAGTGCTGCATATCAGTGCCACCCATCAGTGCCGCCTACCAGTGCCCATCAGTGCCGCATATCAGTGCCCATCGTCAGTGCCTGTCAGTGCCCGCTCATTGGTGCCACCTCATCGGTGCCGCCATATCAGTGCCTGTCAGTGACACCTTATCAGTGCCCATCAGTGAAAGAGAAAACTTACTTATTTAGAAATTTTTTTAACAGAAACAAAAGCAAAACTTTTATTTTTTTCAAAATTTTAAGTCTTTTTTTATTTGTTTAGCAAATAAAAACCGCAGAGGTGATCAAATACCACCAAAAGAAAGCTCTATTTGTGGGAACAAAATGATAAAAATTTTGTTTGGGTACAGTGTAGTATGACTGCTGAATTGTCATTCAAACTGCAACAGCACTGAAAGCTGAAAATTGGTCTGGGCAGGAGGGTGTCTAAGTGCCCCGTATATTTTTATGACAATACCATGCAAATAAGCCTTTAAAATTTGATTTCTCCCATAGACTTTTAAAGGGTGTTCCGCGGCTTTCGAATTTGCCGCGAACACCCCAAATTGTTCGCTGTTCTTCGAACTTGCAAACAGCCGATGTTCGAGTCGAACATGAGTTCGACTCGAACTCGAAGCTCATCCCCACTTAGAAGTATGAGCATGCATACAATGTGCATGCGCATGAGCACAAGCATATGTCCACACTGGTTTTCTGGTGCATTTTTGTTTTTGGGTTCAGAAATAATAAGTATAGTATAGTATAGTAGAAATTATGTGCAGTGACCCATGCCAGTTAATTAAAATTTAGTGTTTAACATCTTAGAGTGGGAAGATCACTGAAGGAAAATATTGTTAAAGAAAAAGTAGCTCAAAATTGTAACTTATGTGTAAAGTTCTTGCCATTTCCATGACACACCACCAAAGAACAACCTAACATATATTTTGCTACTCCCCTAAAAACCCATACCAGACCCTTATGCACCCCCCCCCCCTCGAGCCATACCAGGCCACATACCCTCAATACTGGGATGTTACCTTGCCAAGAGGCTCTCCTGTCAAGGCTCAAACCCATTGACATGGGATGTGGGTGTCTTTGGGAAAGAATGTATTGAAATCTGGAACCTCCTTTTAATGTTAGGGGAACAACCAGATATCCCCCCTCCACCACATGAATGAACACTGGGTGCATAGTACCCTTTGTTATAATTCAGAAATGATTTAGTGATTCAGAATACTTTATATTGTGTATGTCGGAGGGTGTTTGTGTAAGTGATCACTGTTTTTCATGACTGACACTCAATTTACAGCTCGATTTACATCGTTGGACAATGTAATTAACATTGAATTTACATTGTGGAACATTTTTATTTATTTTTTCATTAAATGATTTTTTTACACTTTTTTAATAAAGACATTTTTCTACAGTGTAGAGTTTTGATTCACTATTTACATTTTTTGTGAATGAGCAACATGTACGCCCTACACATTCAAGTAAGCATGGGGGCCTATATGTGGCCCCCCATTCTTGTTTAAAAGTGGCCTCCAGATTCCCATAAGTCCCTGATCACTGGTCATTTGAGATCATATGATCTGGGATGGTTCAGGAGGAAGCTACATGCCACTTCGCCTTTCCTGATCAGCCAAAATATATTTTAAAATAAGTCTGAAATCAATTCTCAGGGGGACCCAATGTTTCTGTTATTTTCAAACAGCATAGGGCCCCCTAATAAAGACCCTTATCAATGCAAACAGCCTGCCTGCCATAAGGGGTGCCCTTCCCTGTCTGAACCATACTACACCACATGCCTTTAACAATGAGAGGGTTCCCTTGCAGTGAGAAAAGCCTCCTCCCTCCTGCAAGGCATCATGTCCAACATGCAAGGCATGTTGAGGTTGACATTTCAATATGTTGTTCAACAAGAAAAGTCAACATGAAATTTCAGCCTCTTCATGTCAACATGAGATTTCACCATGTTGAAATTTTACAAAAAAAAAGCAAGAAACAGCATACAGACACCATTCACAGTATATAAACTCTTTTATTAGACCACAGTTTCAGCGAGACATATCATTTTTTTATCAAGAAATCAAAATTAGAGTGTATTAGTTCACAGAAAAAAATCACACTGTGCTGATTCACATAATCTGGAAATCTATACCCTTTTTCACACATCTGCTGACAGCAGACCCATACTGGTTTGCAACCTCTGTCTGCAGTTTATCAAGCGTAGTAAATATATCACTCATCTGGGTACCACATGAGGTAGGCCTAGACTTCCTATGTGAAGCAGTGCTCAGGCTAGCAGTGGCCTGCCCTCACAGGAGGGTGGCATCAGGTGGAATAGGATGCTTCCTTTATCCTCTGCAAGCTGCCTCTGCCTCAGATTAAAGTGGTAGTAAACTCCCCTCTGTGATTTTTACCTATAGGTAAGCTTATAATAAAGGTAGGTAAAATGAATATCTCCTAAATGTGCACCGTCCAGGAGATATTCCAGTAAGCAGCAGCCAGTAGCATCACCATTCGTTCGAAAGGAACGGCATTCCCTGCACGCATGTGCGAGAGTGACATCGTAACGCCATGGCCATTCAAGCGGCCGCGGCCCGACAACCCAGAAGGAAGACCGGGTGAAGATGGAAGCCTCTGCAGTGGTGGCAGCATGCCACTGGAGGGCTTCGGTTTAAGGTAAGTCTTTCATAATGTGCTAGTGGGCGATGCCTACTAGCACATTATGGCTTTACCTTGCAGCGAGAAAGTTTTTTTTTTCAGTAAGTTTACTACCGCTTTAAATCCTCCCAAATTACTGTTGTGCCTCTTCCTCAATTCCCTTATCTACAATCTCTGGCACCTTGATATGGTATGTCACCTAACCATTCCTATCCTTGACATTGTCCAAGCCCACTAGGCAGTAATCTGCAGCTACAGGAACATGAATGGCAATCACTATTCCCTGTCTGTTGTCCCCTCCCTCCTCAAAGTACATTTTCGAATTAAAAATGTTCTGAAATTTTGGAATTTGCCAGAAAATGAATAAATGAAAAGAAACTAAATGAGACAAAACTAAACTAAAAAAAAATCTGAAATGAATCCTTGAAATTAAATTAGCAACATAACAAATTTATCTGAAACAAAACTAAACAAATGTTTCTATTCTGCACATGTCTAGGCTGGATTAACTGTAAAGGAGGAGGAAGAAAGGGACCCATTTTCAGCTTCTGGAAAAAATGTGTGTCTCGGAGGAGGAGGATGATGAAGACTTGGTTAGCCATACCATGACCTCCTGTCATGATCAGGGGTCAGGCTCGAAGACCAGGTAAGGATCAAAGAAGCATAGCCAGTAAACAAGCCAATGGTCAGTAACGAGTAGTTGCAGGTTGGGATCAGGCAGAAGCATAGTAGAGGAACAAGCCAAGGGTCGATGACAAGTGGTAGGAAAATATGGACGGCAGCAAGGAAGACAAAAGGGAGATATTGGCTGAAGAGAGCACAATAATCTGGCAAACAGGAAATGTGGAGAACTGGTTTAAATCAGGAAGTTTGTGGGAGGAGCAAAGAGTTCAGCGTACAGCAGAAGTCAAGGCACAAGGCAAGGTTGTTTGATGGATCAGAGAAGGTGCTGGCCAGCATCTCAGGTAGCTCAGTGAGAAGAGTCATTGCCAGACACATCAGAGGTCACAGGTTCAAGTCCAGGCCCTGACACATTCTCTGTGTTCTCTGGCTTTAAGGCAAGGCTACTAAGGTATAGAAAAGGCAGATGTTCCCTGCTTCTCAAAGGTGCAGCCCAACCTCTGATTTGTCTAACGGATGCAGAACCTACAGTACTTTACCCCTACTAGCTGTGCATAAAGGACCGCTGCTTTCCCTTTAGGCTTCATAGGCATGATGACTACAGGGGAGTGTCTAGCTTTTTTAGCAGCTATAGCAATAGGGGGTTGAGAATGTGGTGCTTTGTTGCACTAAACATTATAGCACTAGTGTTCGGTGATGTGCAGCAAAGGGTAGCTTTTGCCGCTGACCCAAAATAACTAAGAAAAAAAAAAACCCTGCCAGCCAAATTATATTAAAATACATACCTCCCTTAAAAAGCAAAACTTTCAACAATAAAACCCAACCCTAACTAAAAGTAAAAAGAAATAAAAAAATGTAAAAGAAAAAAAACTGCAATGGGGGTCAGGGGGCACCAGCTAAGCAGCAACTGACACAAAACAAGTAGTCCTAGGGAGGGCTGTTGGGTCTATGCACTATGATTGTAGAGGGGTGTACACAATAATATGTAAGCAATCACAATGCACTTCACTGTAATGTAGCACAATACAGCACTGTGTATAGGATTGTATATAGCACTGTTCAGCACTGTATAGTATAGCAGCAACTATCTCTCCTTGTAAACACTCAGTCAGCTTTCCCTATCTATTACAAGTCTCCACACACTGACAAAAGGCTAACTATGATAGGAAGTGGGCTGCCACATTTAAAAAAAAAACATCATTTGCCCTTCTAACCCATCTGGCCACAGTTCAAGGACGAGGAAAACAGTTGTAAAGGGTTATCATTTTTCCAAACTATGAACAACATAAAGTTTAATACTAGTCAAATACTAACTAAGCCTAAAACAACTTTCATGCCCATTCTAAGCCTATTTTAACTACTCTGTAATGGAAAGATGTGTATACTTACCTATGCTGAGAGCGCTCCAGTCCGGTCACATGATCTCTCCAGCGACCAGCTTCAGTGTAGAGCAGAGATCGATGACAACGGCTGCAGAGCCTGGGCAATAAAGTCACCCATAGACTTACTATGGGGCAGCCATTGTCAGTGTCCCTCCTCCGCATTGAAGCCAGTTCTGAGACCCTATCATCATTTAACCTTCGTTAGGGTTTTTTTCTCCATAAAAAGTTTATCAAAGATTTTATCATACAGTACAGAAATTTCAATATACCCTAATTCAAATATAGAGGAGCCTGGCTCAGAGTACAATATAGAACATCAGTACATTTGAGCAACAAAGCCCGCTAGGGCTCCTTAGATACATTTCAATTAAATTTCCTGGCCCAGGAGTGTTCAATGCGTTCCTCTAACAGCAGTGCACTGCCAGACTAGTGTGAAATACCTCAGGGAGCTATATATCTGCCGGGGCTGCTAAAAGTTCAGAGTCACTACATTTGTTACTAATTGGCTCTTTGCATGTTTTGCAGGACCTTAGAGAAGTGGGAGACGGAACCAACGACTAAGTCATCCCCCTGTTCCACAGTCTTCTAATGCTGGGACTATATCACGGGGGTTGGAAAAGAAAGCAGAAGATGAAAAGGTAAGAACAAGGGGGGGAAGGGGCAGAGAGGTATAGTTAGATCTGAAGGTGAGGGATCCTATCCTGGGAAGTATGTATCAGCTCCACCATCGCTGCTATGTAGTTGATGTGTGATGTCCATTGTTTCATTGAAGGGATTGATTTGGACCTCCAATGGACTGGTAAGCAAAGTCTAGCAGCGTTGATCATGTGTATGGCCACCGATTTCAAGTATCTTTTCCAGGGTATTTTGGACCAGTGAAGGAGGTACTGTGCTGGCGTGAACTCCAGTGGGAGTGAGGAGATTGCCATAGTTGCATCGTGTACTTTACACCAGTATGGCTGAATCAGCGGGAACATCCACCAAATGTGAAGAAAAGTACCCATGTCATCTCCAGCATCGATCTGAGACCATTGGGACAAATTTATGGAGCAACTCCAGTGTTTTATACCACCTCATTTTAATTTTATATCCATTTTCCTGGGTGTTTACATTCATGAAGCCCTTGTGGATATAGAAGTGAACACGGTCCCAGGCAGCCTCCTCGATCACCTTGTCCAGCTTCCTCTCCCAGAATGCGTGTTCCGCGCGCAAGGAACCATAAGGTTCTCCGAACATTTAGGCGTACAGTGCCGAAATCACGTGATTCTGAGGAGAGGAGCTTGAACACAGCGATTCAAAGATGGTGGGGGCTTTCATAAAGCCTTTTCTGTTCGCTGGAATGTTTAGGTAATGCTTTAGTTGTTGGCAGGCCCAAAAAGGGAAGGACTTGGTCTCAGATAGTGCTGCGAGTTCCACTTGCCGGAGAAAGCTGCCTCTAGAAAAAAAATCTTTGTATTTCTGCATTTGGCCATTCAGCCGCTAAGAAAGCCTTATCCATACCTGGGAGAAAGTCTGGGTTGCCCTTGATAGAAGTGATCTTGCACTCCTTGGCTGAGAGCGCATGAACTTTACAGGTCCTTTCACAGGCGTGGAGTGTCGTCCCCATAAGGGGGTGTGACTATATGTTGGTAGGTATGTGTTTTTTGGAAAGCCAGGGAATTAGGCGTAGCTCCATTCCCGAAATCAATTGCTCAAGCAGAACCCACCCCTTGCATCTGGCATGTATTTTCAAATCCACCACTCGGGTTAAATGGACTGCCCAATAATATCGCTAGAGCAGTATGCCGCCCCCAGATTTTGGGAGCACCAGCTTAGCCCATCCGATCCATGCCGCCTTGGCACCCCAAAGAACACCCCTACACATCCTCTTATATGCTGCAAAAAGAGAAAGTGGCAGGCAAATGGGGATAGTCTGCAATTTGTACAATAGGCAAGGGAGCACCGTCATTTTTAGAATTGAGGCCCGCCCAAACCAGGACACAGTTGGAACGATCCACCTGTTCAAGTCCTGTTGTATAGCTTTCAGTTCGGGCAAAAAATACTTTGCAAATAGATCTGCAAGTTTATACCCACATATGTGATGGCTTCAGTTTTCCAGAGGAAGGGGAAATTCCTCTGACATAGGTGTACAAGCTAGGGGGGTAGGGAAATATCCAGTGCAAAAGATTTTGCGCAATTCATTTTTAGGTTTGAGATACTTTGAAACTGTTCTAGGACCTGTAGTAGAGTGGGTAAGGACATCAATGGGGATGAAAGGATGAGCAAGATATCAACTGCAAAGGCAGCGATCTTATATTCTCATTGGTGGACTTCAATTCCTTTTATGTTTGGATTTGCCCGGATGCAACGCAGGAGAGGTTCTAAGGTGAGGATGTATAGTATTGGTGAAAGGGGCATCCCTGTCTGGTTCCGTTATGGATGGAGAAGGCGTCTGACAGGTGACCATTGACCCAAACTCTCGCTGTGGGATTGGCGTATAGCGACCAGTTAAAAGCCCTCATACAGCTCCCCAGGCCCAGTGCTTTTAAGGTTTCATTCATGTAGTCTCAGGCCTCCCGTTAGAAATGCCTTCTTCGCATCCATTGCCAGGAAGAATTATTCTCGTTGGGTAGAGGTAAGCCAGTGATGTAAGTTTAGAGCTTTAATGGTATTATCTCTGGCTTCTCTGCTAGGGACAAAGCCAACTTGGTCGAGATCTACTGATGCTGGTACATGGTAGGTCAATCAGGTTGCAAAAATCTTAGAGAATAATTTGACATCAACATTCAGAAGAGAGATCGGTCGATAATTGGCTACATTAGTGGGGTCCATATTTTCCTTGGGGATTACCGAGATATATGCTTCTAACAAGCTTCTGGAGGGGCAAGGGGTACCAGACAGTGTGTTGAAGGCCTTGAGGAAACCTGGAGCCAGGAGGTCTGCAAAGCTCTTATAATACTCGGCCATGAAGCCATCTGGCCCTAGACTTTTGCATGGCTTTATGCTTTTCAAGGCCTTCTGTCATTTGATAACGGGGCTTCTAGAACCTTCCAGTCATAAGCCACTAGCACTTGGGGACTGTACTTACTAAGAAAGTCTCTTATCATCTCCGATCGCGTGCTTGCTGTTTTAGGGGGCGAGGCTAATTTTTTAGAGTGGGTCACCCCGTGCCTATCTACGATATGATGGACCGTAGAAGCGAAGGTGCATTTTTACGTGAACCTAGCTAAGAGCCTACCTGGTTTGTTGCGCTTCTAGTGTGGAGATTCTCAGAGAGAGTTCGGACCAGGGTTTAGTGCTCCTTCTTTTTCCTGGCCATGATGGCCAACAGGTGGCCACGTACAACACACTTGTGTGCTTCCCACTGAGTCATGGGGGATACATCTGGTGTATCATTGTGTCGTAAATACTCGCCAATGGTCCATGTGATGGGGGCCAAATCCCCTGGATCAGTGAGAAGGGAGGCATCCATTCTCCAGATCTTAGTAGAAGTTACCCTCTGAGGGAATCGTAAGGTCAGGGTGATCCGGTGATGGTCTGAGAGCACCATGACCTCTTTTGTCGCGTCATGGAGGTAGTATAGGTCTGTCTGGGGTATGAAGAGATAGTCTAGCCTTGAGTAATGATTATGCGGGGTTGAGAAAAATATATAGTCTTTCCCTCATGGGTTCAGAGTGTACCAGGTGTCATGGAGTGTGAAAGAAGCCAGTTGAAGTTTCACATGTCGTAAAGCAGAAAATGGGAAGGAAGAGGTGCCCGTGGATGCATCAAGATGCAGGTCTAAGGCCATGCTGAAGTCCCGCCCTAGGATTAGAAGGCCTGTCCAAAATGTTGTAAGTTTCAGGATAATATCTTTCAGGAAGGTCACCTAATTGGAATTGGGGCAGTAAATGTTTGCCAGAGTTACGGGCCTATCCTTCCAGGTTCCCTTCAGAAAAATGAACCTATCCTCTGGGTCAGCCATACGGTCCTCGATGCAGAACGCGAGCGACTTTACGCACAGTATCGACACTCTTTTCATTTTGGAGGTAGCACAGGTCGCCTGATAGACCTCTGGGAAGCGACTGTTGAACAATTGAGGAATGGAGCCTGATTTAAAGTGGGTTTCTTGCAAGAACATGACTTGGGATTTATGTCAGTGGGCTTCAGCAAGAACACTGTAGATTAAAATTCTACAAATAAAGTTTGTAGAATTTACCTCTGTAACATCTCTAAAATTCGCCCCTTTTTAACAAATGAAACCACCAAGCTCCTCATTCACTCCCTCGTTATCTCTGGCCTTGACTATTGCAACTCCCTTTTCATTGGCCTACCTCTCCGTAGGCTATCCGCTCTTCAGTCTATCATGAATGCTGCTCTTAAAAAGAAGGAAAAGTGCCCATGGGGTTTTTAAGCAGCAATAGAGAGTCAAAAAAGGGTTTGTAAAAATATGTACTTTTATTATCAAAAAACACTAGAACCATACTATACAAAGGTTAAAACTTGAGCTCTGGTATGCACTGTGCGAGACTATAGGATTGGGAAAAGCAACATAAAAGTATGGTTAAACCATCAAACAATACAAATGTGCAGTCAAATAGACTCAAAGGTGGAGCTCACCTCTCACCACATCCCAAAAACAAATAACGAGAAAATATGGACCCCAAAAGAGGGGCGGTGACCCCAGGGATTTTATGGGTGGGAGGGAGCCAAACAGTAAAGAAAAGTATAAAGGTGAAGGATGACAGAGTATATATAAAAATTGTAAACTTTATTCAAAATATCACATAATGTAGAAAATTAAAAACAATCCAATGTACAGAAACTGCAAAGATCCTTTACATACAGGTTCTACACATGAAGAACTCATACGTGAATGATACATATGGAAAAATCCAACATGTTTCGGAATATATGAAACGTGAATTTCTTCTTCAGGGAATTTCCTGTGCAGTTATACAATGTAATCTGCAAGCGTATAAGAAGTAAAAATATACTAAGAAACAGAGTACAAAAATACTGGACATTTATAGTTTAGTGGGCATACAGGAGTTGGTTGGGGAGCTTGGGAAAAACTATAGCTGGTAATAGTGACACACCAACAAAAAACAAACTTACTTGTTACACCATTTATAGTTGTTTATAAGAATCAAGGAGAATGCAATGTTCCGAGTGTAATGCTTGCAGTATTGATCTCCCAAATTTTAGAGGTAGTGAAGGAAAAAGGATTGGAGTGGATTGAAAACTCAAACCATCATTTGGTAGTGTTGTCCCATATCAATATTCATGGGTAACAGCATTTGAGACAGGCAGAGTCATAGAATGCATCCGGCCTATGTGGTCCATAAGGAACAGCTAAGTGGATACCTATGCCAAATCCTATGGTACAAGAATAATGCATAGTCAGATATGCTATACTACAAATGAACTTTGGTACATAAATCTATATATACGGGAAACGTGGCCTATATAGAAAATTGTAGGAGCTGGATAAACTCAACAATATATGCTACTTTCAAAAAGGGGGGGAGGGGGAAAGGGGAGAGAGAAGGTTTTATAGAGTAAAATGCTAAATCCATATATATGGACCTATGCTCTGTTGTTGCCGTGAGTATGGAACTGACAGGCATGTTAACACATTATGGCAAAAAGGGGGTTTAGGGCCTATGTATAGTATAAAAAAGCTACATAGTTTTTGATGGCTATATAGGTGAAAAATTGCCCATGATTTATAAATAAGGAAGCAATTTACTAAATAGATATAATAAGTTACTTAGTATCTAGCAATAATTTGAGTATATATAATTGCTAAGACATAAAAAGAATAAAGGACCAAAAGAAAGAGCATGATAGCCAGTGCTTACTTTGTAGTTGAGAGTCTGCATACATCTGCTCCACAAGACACACCAAAGGTGTATGAGAGGAGACTGGTGTGTTGCCAGATTATAAACCAGCTGATTGAGAGGTGTAACCGCCCATAGAGTGGATCAGAGACGTATGGGCAGAGAGGGGAGGGCGATATCAGCTAGGCGATACACCTCCCACTGCTGACAAGTGTCAGCAAAGGAGGTGATACTATCACCTAGAGCTCGTTCCCCCAGCGCAGCGGCGTATGATGCCACCTCACCGGCTGGCGCGGTGACATCAGACGTCCAAGCGCTGCCGACACGGAAAGAGGGACGCCAATGTAGCGAATCTGAAGGTCCGCTGTCCAGCGCATGCGCGGATGGCGGAGTGCTGCAGATCCCCAGGCATCCATGGTATGGCTCCACGCATAGATGCGTGGAGCCTACCCGTGCCGGGGGACAACGCAAGGGCCGAAAAACAAACCGACAGTGCCTGAATAATGCTGATTTAAATGGAAAGAAAGAGTGATTGATAATACGTTGGAATATTAGATATGGGGGATTAAAAACAGGTAGTTGTAATAATGCGCAAGAAAATATCAAAAGATATTGTAATATTACATTGCATTTTCCCGATTTACATACCATATATACAGTTGGAAAATATTGAATGCATTTGTACAATCAACGAGTATTGGATACATTCCATAGAAAATATCAAAAGATATTGTAATATTACATTGCATTTTCCCGATTTACATACCATATATATAGTTGGAAAATATTGAATGCATTTGTACAATCAACGAGTATTGGATACATTCGTAACATTGATATTCTGATGGGAATCAACAGGATTATTTGTAAAATAACTTGAAACCCCATAGTCATAATGCACATATCAGCAGACCAACCATATACTAAGATATATGCTACACAATATATGTATTATTATACAGAATGAAAAGAGAGGAAATAAAAAACGGGTAAAAAAGGAAATTAAAAATAAGAATACAAAAAGTCAGGAATATAATGTCAGCGGTCATGTGGGGACCCCTACATATCGCCTTCATAGCCTCCTGATGTAAAACCTTGGGGGAAGGGTTTGAAACTTAGGATCTCATTTAATCCTGGGGGTGAGGTGGCATTTAAAGTAGAAATCCACCTCATCTCACGTTGAAGAAGTAGTTTGTTTAAATCCCCCCCTCGAGGATTATGGTGTAGCCGATCCAAAACTAAAACTGATATTTTTGGAAAGGCTTCACTGTGGACTGTAGCCATATGTCATCCCCAAGGGAAATCTGGATTTTTGGTTTTCATTGCCAATATGTGGTGGTAAAGGCGTTTGCATAATTTTTGAATGGTTTTGCCCACATAATAACAGCCACATTCGCACTGTATAAGATAAATAATGAATGTGGTTTGACAATTGGCATAATGTTTTGCAGAGAATAACCAGCCATTGGGAAGGTATGGATGCTTATTGGTATTCATATTGCGGCAATATCCGCAGGAGCCACATGGGAAAGTACCTAAGGTATTACAGGGGTCTCCTCGAGTAAGGCCCCTGAATTCGCTTCTAACCAGTCGGTCCCCCACCGACGTGGTTCGTCGGAAGGTGAGCAGAGGGTTAGGTGACACATAAGAGCCCACCACCGGATCATTGGTGAGGAGGTGCCAATATTTATCTAGAATCTGTCTCAGTTCCATATGTTCATTTGAAAAGGTTGTAATAATTCTGGTGTAAGGATTAGAAGCGGAGGTGGACCTATCAGACATTTGTAACAGATCTTGTCTATCTCGGGCTTTAGCTTTATTGAAAGCTTTTTTCAAGCACTTATGGCTATAGCCTCTATCTGGTAATCGACTCTTCAGGGATCTGGCTTCCCTGAGAAAGTCGTTGTTGTTAGAGCAATTACGTTTAATCCTCAAAAATTGGCTAAACGGGATTGAATTGATTAGAGGTCTAAGATGGAAACTTTTAGAATGTAGAATTGTATTGCCTGATGTGGGTTTCCGATGGAGTTTACAGGCTAGATAATTATTAGGATCCCTAAATAGCTTGATATCCAAAAATGTTAGAGAATTATGGTGGTAGGCCATCGTAAATTTTAAGTTGAATGTGTTGTTATTCAAGACATCTAGAAAAGTACACAGTAATTCCACAGGTCCATCCCATAAGACGAGGATATCATCAATATACCGCGCCATAATCTGACATGGCGCAGGTACAGAGCGAGGTCCTCATCTTCCAAAAGGGTTTTCTCCCATTCCGCCAGGTACAGATTGGCGTAGCCAGGGGCACAGCAAGTGCCCCTGGCTATGCCCTGTACCTGGAGGAAATGTTGGCCATGAAAGCTGAACACATTATGTCGGAGTATGAAGTCCAGTGCTAATAATACAAATTCATTAAATGGTTTCTTAGACAGAGGAGTTTGTGATAAGTCTTTTTGAATACAAGTTACCCCTTTGTCGTGGGGAATTGAACTGTAAAGTGTTTCAACATCAATGGAGACCAAAATGGTCTCATTAGTTACCCGGACGCCATCGATGATGTTGAGTAGGTGGATTGTGTCTTTTACGTATGATGGTAGGGAAAGTAGGAACGGTCTTAGATGTTCGTCTACCATTTTGGAAAGATTCTCGGTAATGGATCCATTACCAGACACAATTGGTCTACCTGGGGGATCTATATTGTTCTTGTGAATTTTGGGGAGGGAATAGAATGTAGGGACAATGGGAAAAGGGGTACGGATGAATTTCCATAGTTGGTTGGAAATAATGTTGTTATTGAGTGCTTTATCTACCAGAATATAGAATTGTTCATTGAATGAAGTAATTATTTCAGGCTTAATTGGTCTGTACCATTCAGTGTTGTTAAGTATCTGCATGCACATCGATATGTAGTTATCGTTGTTCATTAGTACAATATTTCCACCCTTATCTGAAGGTTTGATGACTAGGTTAGGGTTATTAGCTAGTGTATTCAAGGCCTGTTTCTCTTTGTTTGTTAGGTTATCAGGGAGACTTCTATTTGCATTCAACTCTCTGATTTCCTGAGTTGATAATTTTAGGAATGTAGATATGCCCTGGTTGGTACCTGGAGAGGGATATAGGTCAGATTTTTTCTTCAATTTAAAAGATGTCTGATCTTTTGTATTGGAACTAATAGGTGGATTCAAGAGAGATTCCAAATCTATTCTGTCTATGAGATCTCGAGTGTCACTTTCCTCAAACAGTGTATTTAGGTACTTCAATGCCTGTCGCTCCTTAAGGGATCGGAAGGTACTTGAATCCACATCGGTTTTGTCAAACATGCTTTGTAGCTGGAGTTTACGTGTGAATACATGTAGATCTTTTATTGTATCGAATTTATTCATTTTCTGATTGGGGCAAAAAGTGAGACCTCTAGTTAGAACTGCTGTTTCATCTATTGTGAGAGAATGGGATGAAAGGTTAATGATGTTAAATAGGGGAGGGGATGGTCTTGGGATGGTTCCTATGTTTGGTGGGCTAGAGGAGTGCCTAAGTTTTTTGACTGAAAAAGGCTTGGGATCCTTACATTTGGTGGAATTGTGGTATCCTTGCTGGTAGTGCTTGTGGGTATGGGGGTAGGTTGATTCGTGGATGAAAAGGGAGCAGAGTGTTTTTGTTGGTGTTTTACGTGTGCGATTAGTCTGGCTCCGTTTGGGTTTGCCTTCAAAACTCCCTCCTTCTCTATGTCTTTTGGCTTTTCTTGTGCGCATAGACCCCTTGAAAGGGGGTTGTGATGAATTAAAAGCCATAGAAGAAGTATCAGAAAATTCTGATTGGTAGTCATAGTGTATCTGTTGGTGTTGGTATGTCCTATTTTTTGTCTGTTGTTGCCATTTATAGGCCCGGCCTTCATGGAAGGCTTGTTTGTCACGTAAGAATTTGCTTTCTTTTTTGGCAAGAATGTTTTTATTGTAACCTTCAATATGTATCTTTAGTTTTTCATTAAGTTCAGAGAAAGAGGGGTGGGTATTGAATGTATTGAGCTTAGAATAAAGATCCTCGATACTTCTATCTATATCTAGTAGTTGTTTTTTATTCTTCGGTTAATAAGCTCATCATCTGGTTAGAAAAAGCTTTTAAGATGTCCTCCCAGGCTGTTTTAAACGTGGGGTCAATATTGTCAAAAGAAGGGAAGATCTGAACCCTAAGACCTAGAGGTTTCAGATCCTCTCTCATGTATTCTTCGAAAGTCTTGATATGCCATTATAGGGAGGATTGTTTCTCCAACCATTTGGTTAGATTGAAGAAAAGAAAACCTAATTCGGATTCCTTTGATTCCTTTTGTCCGTATTCTTTCTGAAGATTATTTGCAAAAGCAATCCAAGCTTGCCCTACAAACTCGGCCATGCTAGTAACTAGCAAACTGCCCACAAAATATAATAACAGTAAGTAAGTATATACTTGATGGTGCACCAAATAGGGGGGTCAGAAGAAAAGGAACAAGAAAGATAGGGGGGAAAAACAGAGAAGGGGCGGAGGGGGAAGGGGGGGAGGGGAAAAAGGGAAAAGAGAGTTCAATGCCTCTCTGGGTATCTACTACCTGGTATTAAGCAACATAAAAGTATGGTTAAACCATCAAACAATACAAATGTGCAGTCAAATAGACTCAAAGGTGGAGCTCACCTCTCACCACATCCCAAAAACAAATAACGAGAAAATATGGACCCCAAAAGAGGGGTAGTGACCCCAGGGATTTTATGGGTGGGAGGGAGCCAAACAGTAAAGAAAAGTATAAAGGTGAAGGATGACAGAGTATATATAAAAATTGTAAACTTTATTCAAAATATCACATAATGTAGAAAATTTAAAAAAATCCAATGTACAGAAACTGCAAAAGATCCTTTACATACAGGTTCTAGGATTAGGATCTATAGGATTGGGAAAAGGGGAGATGATAGAAACTACCAAATATAAATTGCAAAATTATTTTCAGCTTGCAATAAGTGAATAGTGGTTGTACTGTCCAGTACAGAGAAAAGCCCCAATGCATTTCGACCTATATAAAAAACACATACAGAGATAGCCGTTAATTTCCCCATTGATGGTGATCACAGTGATACCCTGATGAGCAGAGCTGATGTAAAGCCTATGCACCTATGCAGAGTGCATGTACCTCAGACCATATGGTGTTGCATATTCCCAGCACCTTTCCCATAGGGGTGCCCAACTACTTGTGACCACTTGCAAGCCCCTCGGCCGGGGTTGGCCTCCTTCGAGGTGAGGGTGAGGACGGCCCTTCAGCATTTTCCAGGATCATCAATAAGGAAATTAACTGCTATCTCTGTGTGTGTTTTTTATTCATGAAAAGTGTCTGGCTAAGCGAGCATATCTGGTGTAGAGGAAACACGGGAACCCCCTGAGGAAGACCATAAACATATAGGTCGAAATGCATTGGGGCTTTTCTCCAGTACAACCACTATTCACTTATTGCAAGCTGAAAATAATTTTGCAATTTATATTATATTTGGTAGTGTCTATCATCTCCCCTTTTCCCAATCCTATAGTCTCGCACAATGCATACCAGAGCTCATGTTTTAACCTTTGTATAGTATTGTTCTAGTGTTTTACCCCACGGAGAACTTTTCCTTCTTTTTAAGATTTGCTATCCGGGGTGTGCACCCTCTCAGACTCTATATATGTGTCATACCTTGCTATAATCATGAATGCTGCTGCCAGACTTATCCACCTTACCAGCCGCTCAGTGTCTGCCAACTCTTTCCTCCAATCCCTACACTGGCTCCCAATCACCCAGCGAATTAAATTCAAAATACTAACCACAACATACAAAGCCATTCACAACTCTGCCCTGAGCTACATCACCAATCTTGTCTCCAAATATCACCCAAATCGTCCTCTCCGCTCTTCGCAAGACCTCCTGCTCTCAAGCTCTCTCATCTCCTCCTCCCATGCTCGTCTCCAGGATTTCTTCAGAGCCTCTCCCATCCTCTGGAACTCGCTACCTCAACCTGTCCGGCTATCCCCTACTCTTGCTACCTTCAGACGACCCCTGAAAACTCATCTCTTCAGGAAAGCCGATCACGTTTTCAACTAATCTCCTACCACTTCCAACAGCTCATTCCCCACCGTTACAACCTTTTGTACCACCTGCCCCACCCTATTAGATTGTAAGCTCTTATGAGCAGGGCCCTCTTTATCCTCTTGTATTCTATTGTATTATAACTGTATTGTCTCCCTTTTATATTGTAAAGCACTGCATAAACTGTAAGCGCTATATAAATCATGTATAATAATAACAATAATAACACTGCTGCGCTTTTCCAGGGTATTAAGGACTTTAGCAATAAGGGAGTAAACCTTGAGGTATAGAGGAGCTGAGGAGTGCATCGTAGACGGCATTTTATTAGGTATTACTATGTGTCAGTATCATCCCTAAGAAGCAGATGGAGAGGGTCCATGGGGGGTGGGAAAGGGAGAAAATGGGGGATTAGACAGGTAAGGAGGAAAGAGTGAGAAGAAAAGGGAGAGCAGAAACCTACACCTAGCTTGTAGTTGCACTCAAAGTGCTCAGAGATCTAAATGGTACCTGGTACCTGTTTGAAGTAGGTATCCCAAATATGGGGAGTCTTGTAGAACGTACCGAAGGTTATCCTAGTCCTGCTGAACAACCTAGTCAGGGGGTAATAAGGGGGGTAAGGGGAAAGAGAACTATGTTAGCTATTTTCAAAGGAGGTTCCTGCCTCTTTAAGGTGGGGAAGAAGCCTAACACTAGAACAAGCATAAACTCTCTATCACCCAGAAACCACAGAATACAGGTAGAAATATTGAGGGAAAACCAGGGCTCCCCTCCACTCAGGGACATCCCAGTTGGGCCCACCCGAAAAAGGTGAGTAGGAGTACTCCCAAGCAACTGGACCGGGGACCTTAGAATGAACAAGCTTATCAATGGAACATAGCAACATATCGCCTGATCGTCGGCAGAGGGCATCCCCACTGCCACGTGTGCCAGACTGGTCCACGGAGGCCCCTGTGCCCGGACACATCAATTTTGGACGTGTGTCCAGGCCACATAGACCCCCAACACCCCAGCTCTTCCTGGGTCCACTACTCAGAATACCCTGTTAAGTGGAAATATCAACCAAATCTTTACAAAAACAAACATGTGAGTAAAGTCTTATAACTGCCCGTGGGGGGTGATTAACGCAGTCCCCGGGACAGGACCTCTCACCCCTCACTCTGTACTTGTAGATACAAGACAGGAAGAAGTGATGGCCCTTGGTCCCGCAGCCCACCAATGTCCCCCACGGTTTTAGTAATGGTGAAACAACAACTGGTTAAATCTACCATCTCCCTGAGTTCCCAGTGACCAAACCCCAGAACAGCTTGGTACCTGTCACGTACCTGGTAGGTTTTGAGCCTGAAGTGCAGAGAGAGGCCTCCCTTACAGCTCCCATTCCCGCTCCTCTGGAATGGAGACAGAGGGCACAGGAGTGAGGAGTGGTATGGGTGCCTGGCAGGATCAACAGTCACCAGAAGTTCAGGAGTGGTGGCACCCTCTGGAACCAGAAGCTGAAGAGGAGACTGGAGACTGGAATGCAGAATGGACCAGGAACCACAGCAGGTAAGTAGGCAGGAACTGAAGTGCTGGACGGAACCAGGAACAAGCAGTAGGTAGCAGACTGGAACGCTGGACTGGAACCAGGAACAAGCAGTAGGTAGCAGACTGGAACGCTGGACTGGAACCAGGAACAAGTAGTAGGTAGCAGACTGGAACGCTGGACTGGAACCAGGAACAAGCAGCAGGTAACAGACTGGATACTGGAGCGCTGGACTGGAACCAGGAACAAGCAGCAGGTAACAGACTGGATACTGGAGCGCTGGACTGGAACCAGGAACAAGCGTCAGGTAACAGACTGAATACTGGTATCAGGCAGAGAAATGGTCAAACAAGCCGGTGGTCGGTATTGGGCGGACAGCAGAGGTACCAGGGATAACACAGAAGATTGGTCAGGCAAGCCAAGGGGGTCCGGTGCAGGCGGATAGCAGGATGGTCTAACAGGAAGCTGGGTCAGATAACAGAGTATACAGATCAGATCAGGTTTAGGCACACAGAACGCTGTAGAGCAGACACCAATACTGACACTGCATACAGACACCAATTTCCCTTTTTAGTGTCACGAGATGCTTGTTTGGAGCTGCCATCTCCAGTAGTTTGCCCCTTTTACATCTCTACCTTACGAAACATTCTAGAGGATTATTGCTCCATGCAAGCTTGTTTAAACCTTCTCTTAAAACAAGGGCCTCGCCATTTGCTAGCAGAAGACACTATTATTCTTTACCTCAGGACCTGCAACATTACAGAACTGTACTTACTGTACTTGTGTAACCCTTTTCTTTTCGTTGTGTGTTTGCCTCTCAAAGGTGTTTGTGGCCCAGAAGGAGCTAAGAAGTTGACAAGCCTACTCTTCTCCCTCTCAGTGCTTGTGTTAAGGGCATATAGATTACTGCCCTTTCTATACCTGCAGTTGCTAAATATTTAAGATTGTCTTTTCTAATGTATTAGTTATTTGTAGCAAGGTTTAACAGTGCTGTAAGTTTCCATATGCTTTAAACCGTGCTAATATATTCAACTTGTTTATCACTACCAGGTGTGTGTCTATTTTTGGTGATAATCCACAGCCAGGATAACAGTATTTACCACGTGTCCTTAAATGTGTTTGCAGTAATTTTTTTTAACCAGGTGTGTCAGAGGGGCTGAGGTCATTCCTGGAGTTGAGGCAGAGATCAGAGAATCCAAATTCACCAAACAGGTCCTTCGGGGGTGGCGCTACATATACATGTGCAACGTGCTACCCAATACCCAGCAAGAATATGCTGTGAAATGAGTCTCCATAGGTCAAGGCATTTCTCATTTCTGCTTCTTCGGGACCTAAAAGAGAATAGCAGTGGTAACTAAAGAAAAAGGAAACCATTAGCATTTGTGTATAAACATTAGTACATAATACATCATTAGTTTAATCTTTCTGGTCCACACCTGAGGCATACGTGTATGACTGGCGTGCAGTGGACCCCCTGGGTGGGCACCAGAAAAACAAAAAGGAACAGGATGAGGAGCGATCAAACATTAATCTATTCAAATTTGGAATATAGCATACTTAAATAAAATAGACTTAGCAAATATCTCACAGATACTTTCATCGTGGTGTAACCAAGTGCTGGCTACTACAATATAAGAGGATATAATCCAACATAATCATAGAGTAGTTAGTCCAGCACTCAGACTGTGGCATCACTTTCTGCCTATAGAGAAGGAGGGTTCTCTTCCTGGACCAGAGCAGAGGATTTGTAGTACCGCAACCAAAGATCACTGTATTTCAGAGCCCTTTCTAAACTACACGCCCCAGAAAGCTGCCCAACTAAAGGATTGTGGGAGAGTCTATAATATATTTGACTATTACTGGCAGCAGTGGCGGTGCATCCATTAAGGGCGCATGGGCACCGCCCCCTCTCTCCAGCCACCCTCTCTGTGTACTATGGATAGATTCATGAATTGCATGAATCTATCCACGGCTGCTGTAGCCACCCCCTATTCAGGCACCCGGCCCCTTTTCGGGCGCCGGGTGCCTCAATTACAGCGGCGGGGGGGTGTTTTTGAAGCACCTGATTAGAGCCATAGGTATTTAGTGCCAACAATAGACTAATACAGGAATAATATAAAATCAGCTCTTAACAAGATGACATGTGAGTCACTTAGAACAGAGGTATAACCTAATACTGTAGTTATAGCTGATATGACATATTATCATTTTGTCAAAGCATAGAAATAAAAATACAGCATTGGACTTTATGTGCTCAGTCGCATTATATGTTATTGGCGTCCTCGTTATAAAAGATGTTACATTTGCAATTACAGTCACAGCCCCTACAGGGTTTGGATCAGCTGTTAGCTTGTTACATTGCTAGAACATCAGAAATAACGCATGATCTTGTGATGTTTTTGAGGAAGTTGAAAGGATTTGTAGAGGTGATAGACCCTTTTCAAAGATAAAAGCTTCTGCTTCTACAGATCATGAATAGAAAAAAATAAAAGCAACAAGGATCATTTTAAATCTCTAGGTTTACTCTTTTATCCTTCATGTCATATATTTTGTGTTCTTTTAATTAAACTTCTTTAAATACATTCAGTCTGTAACATTTTTGAAATCTTCACACACCCAAGAAACTGTTGAAGCAATTAAAGAGGAATTTAAGAAGGTGGAATGAACATTGTAGTTTAATTTATTGGTTTTCACTCAGCTATTTGCTATTGTGTATCTCAAGCATTATAAGTGAGGAATATTTCAGGACAAAACTGCTTCAGTTTTGTATCTTAAAGTAACATTTCATGAAATATCTACCCCTTTCCTCAAGGCATCTGTTAGTTGAAAGATGAGGGCAAAGATTCCTGAAGTGCTCAGGTTTTCATGTAATCATTTCCTCTAAGCAACCACACGTTTTCCCTCCTACTTCTGAACTTGGTCCTAATCTCTGAATATCTCCTGCTGCCACTTCTTGAACTTTGTACCTTCAAACTATCATTATATAAGACATCTTTTAAAAATGTATAATCTGATGATCTGGGAAAAAAGATTTTTCTTCAGGGCACTGTTTAGGCTCAGTTAAGAATTTGTACAGTATGTTTCCCATAAGATAGACCATCTTTACTTTTTGTTTTCTTCTACTTTAAAATGCCAGTTTACTCAAACCCAATATGTTTTCGTTTTTGGTAGGTTCTGGATTAAACCATCTGAAATTTCTTGGTAGATTTCAGCACTTGATTTCTAAGGTCTGCACACCTGCTCATTAAAGTTCTATGTATAAAAACTATAGTAGCCCTCTCTAATAACAACACTGTACCAATAAATGTATTGTTTTAATATTGGAATTGTAGCTGCCAATTACAGTGTTAATCAAATGAACACTGCCACCTGCAGGCAGTGCCACCAAGGCTTATTTTGTTAGTGAAGCCTCCAGCCTGCATGCAATCACCATGTTACATAGTAATCGCATGACCAGGAACCATTTTGGTTCCTTTCTGATCATAAGTGGGGACCAGAACTGTCAGTGACAGCTAGGATTTAAAGCCACCAGCCCTTTTATATGTTGACTGCTGACTCTTAAAGGAAGAACATTTATTAAATGTATCTTCAGCACAGGGTATCATGCAGGGGAGTGTTATTTATACAAATTTCAGGAAGCAAGGGATATGCGTATAATTCATAGTATCAATTATATACATAAAATTATTGATTACAAAGATTAGTATAATAGAGACATGAGTTGGTGTGTAAACACATGAGTGATATAAAGAAAAATCACATTTTAGTTTTGAACTAGTAGTAAACATTTTTTAAGATTCTATAAACATGAGCCGAAGATGACCAAGGACATTTACTAATCTTGAATACTGTTTGTTGTCAAGCTTCTGTCATGCCTTCACGCTGGTGGAACAGCTGCCACTGAACGAAGAGCCAAGTTGATTTGTTGTTAAATATGACACAGATTTTTTATAGATAATAAGGAATGTATTTCTTGGAGAGTATCTATCATTCTGAGGTCTGAGAAAACTCCTGCTTCCTATAGCATCACAAATTTCTGCACTGGTATTTGTAATTCAGCATAGACACCAAATTGAAAGTAATTTTTCTGACTATTTTTTGTTAATGCCCAGGGTTTTCTTCTAAACGTTAAGGAAATCTACAGTAGGTCTAATTCAATAAAATTGGAGAAAGAAAATTAACACCAATGAAGACTTGCTGCTCATGCTGACAAAGAGAGAGGCAGAAGGGTGGAGATGGCACATATAAGTGAAACCTTGGTTAATGAAACTTGCATTTGCAGACATAAGGCCATCAGGGCAAAATGACAGATTCTTTAAAGCCCACTCCTGACCCATTTATACCCATCTTCTCCTTGCTCCCTCACTCTTTTCAACCCTGAGAATGCTTTGTCAAATGGTATTAGAACTTACAAAGGGTTGATGAGTTTTGTAGGCTTTCTCTCATGACTGTGTTCAAGTCCGGCAGCTACCCGCTAGGGGTGGATCACATGCTACCTCATCCATTGCCATTAACTCCAATCTAAAAAGCTCATTACACTAAAAACTAATACCTTTATACAGGTTCTATAGACCTCTGATGTTATGTTAAACTTAGACTGAAGAGAGAATTGAGGGATGAGATGGAAAGCAAAGAGTGAAGTGAAGTCGGATGTAAGGAATAAGAGAAGGCCCACATAGCCCTGAGTGACATGAATGCCACACTGCCACATTAAAGAGAAAAAAAGGGTATTGTCAAGGATTCAAAGATTATTCACCCATGGTAACCAAATGTTTTTAAATTTGCTGGATGAGTCATTTAGAAAGCCTAAGATTATATGTTGTTTATATTCAGAATGTATAATGCGCTAATATTAACCTCCCAATATAACACGGTGTGGCCTCCTAATGGTTAATCAATTAATCATGTGCAAAAAATAAGCAAATGGAACCTATTAAAATAACATGACATCCTTCACCATAACAAAATCCTATAACTAAATATCAATGTGATAATAAATTATTAAACACAATAAAAAAGAAAGAAAAATTAGATATATTAATGTGATGAACCACAGTGCACAAATATCTCAACAGGACAGCATACCGCTGTAAAGAAACGTCTTTGGCGATTGATGAATTTGGACAGGTTCCAATGAGTAACCCCAGTGATAGATGGCTTGCTCATACATTCAGCTGCTCATTAGCATGGGCTGGCTTTTGGCTTTCAAAGAACTTCCGCAGTATGAAACAACAAAAAAAGAGACCATTGCGCAGATAGTATATTAAATATTCCCTATAAGCTAAGGGTAAACTTCACTCACTAGCTAGAAACTGCAAGGCTGCTGACATGACCATAAAATCATTCACTCTCTGTTAGTAGCAATACAATGTGTTCACTGCCTCTCCTCCAAATTTGAGGTTCCGGCCGTAGCCAATTGCATATGCATGTATAAAGAAGACTTTATCCCTAGGGTGGTCTATAAAGTAGGCATCCCAGGGATAAGATAGACAGCTACTTCTGGTCATTTAAAACAACCATTATGTTACTTTCCATTAAAGTTGATATAATCATATCCTCTAACAATATGTTATTTCAAGGAAATGATACTTTAAATATAAAACCACTCTGACAAAAAATCAATGTTACAGATGACTAACATACAGACAAACAATACTCACATGTAACAATCAACAAAAAACATATATTGCAGGTGCCTGAAGTAATCCACTTCTGTCCGGCAGTCCCAGTAGGCTGATTGCCTCTATAATTATTTTATTATTAGTTATGGATCAAATCCAATTATATAGTCGATTACGGGAGTGCCGAGCAGAAGTGGTCCCCGGGGATATAATTTATTTTATGTTTGCTGTTTATGTTTAAACTTCACTCACACTTTGAAGCAGAATGAATCGCATATGGTAAGTCAGTTGCAAACAGCTAACAGCTGGGATCTCCTCACATACCAACAGTGCACACACAGCACTGCTGGTCACTGGCTCCTCCCGACTGGTTTCATCACTAGACACGTGACTTTTTCAAGGGTGACCATGTGACGACCTTGCTTAGCATTTATAGTGTGCATGCCGGTTGCCATAGTGACCAGGGAGTGTAATGCATCATCATGCTGCTATAAGCGTTCTGCACTACATTCAAATAACATATTATCCATACAAAGTAGCAATTTAATACATATAGATACATCATTTTTACAATAAAACATATATTTAAAAACATAATTGCAACTCTAACCTAAGACCCATTTGAAATACATGAAGTAAGCAGATAATACCTAGGCACTCCCTCCAGTGGTGAATCAATGGAATTACATCTCTACATAATTATCCTCTAATGAACTAAGGATAAATGGATGTGTATGAGGTAGAAAGATGCTAGAAAGACGCTAAAAAAAATTGCTAAAATAATTTTTTGACAAAAATATTTAAAAAATATATAATAAAAATATTAAAAATATTTTAAAATATTAGAACTTGTTTTGGAGGAGCATATGTCAAGAGATAAATTAAAAATCCGAAATAAAACAATTTATATCAAAATCTATATTTAAGCCCAAGGGTGCAAGAGTCCCCATTTCAAAAATCAATTTTGATTCATTTTTTTACATGACACAAAATCTTTGATTTCATAATCTTTGTTTTTACTGGTAGATGTGAAATTGATGCATTTTTGACCATTTTGCTTTGTGTTTCTACAAGCATAGCATCTTTTACATGGAAAGAGACCCTTTCCTTGAAAAAATGTGAACCCCTGTGAGATTTTTGGAGGGTCCAAAACATTTTTTGCTATTAAATCCCTTAAAGTTGGTGCCTTTATATAAACAAATTTTGGTTTCTCTGGTAAAATACTATGTAATTGGTGATCCGCTAAAAGTAGTGACCAATGCTTTTTAAATATATGCTCGATTTGCCTATGCTGAATATTATAATCCAGAACCATAGGAATCTCTTGGTACTGTGTGGTTTTCTTTTGTTTGTCTTTAATTAATTCTTCCCTTGAGAGCTCTGATACCTCCTTGATTTTATCTTCTATAAAAACATTATTATACCCTTTTTGAACAAATTTCCTTCCAATAATATTAGCTTGTTCCAAAAAAGTGCTTTTATCAGTGCAATTTTTTCTTAGACGTATTAGTTGCCCTTTCTGAATGTTAATCAGCCAGGGATCAAAGTGACAGCTGTCCACAGGGATATAACTATTCCTCTCGACTGGTTTAAAAAAAGTTTTTTGTTAGGAATCCATTCTTAGTTAATTCTATATCCAGATCCAGGAAATGTATAGATGTGTTACTGATTTCATAGGTAAGCTTGATTTTTTTTGATTGTCATTCAGTTTTTCCAAAAATTCCGTAATGGGTATTTTCATTCCAATTCCATAATATTATACAATCATCTATAAATCCTTGATACATTATCAATTGGGGGGGGGGGGGGTATTTGAGTGCATATAAATGTGCCGCGCTACTCCTAACCAACAATCAATACAACCTAAACTGTAAAGAAATCTGGATGATTTGTGTAACATAAAACAGTGAATTGCAAAATAATCCAATCATAATATAAAGTGCTCGAAAAATAATAATCCAATCATAATGTAAAGTGCTCGTGCTCCATGAATCACACACAGTCCATAATGATATAAATATAATCAACACAGTCCATATAAAGTGATAAGGTGTCTTCATGCAATGTGCACTCCTCCCCCTTCAGTTGTACCCTCACCTTAAGGGCTTAGAAAATAAGCCAAAAGATGTTTTCAGCAGATATCCTGGACCATCCTTATATCTCCTATAAGTATACTGGCTGCTGTGTGCTGGCACTTCTCCCTGGTCACCTCCTGCTCCTGATAATAGCCCAGCTTTAAGAGGATACCAGTTTTCTCCTGGTCACTTCCAATAAGCCTCCTCGCATATGCCACATAGGAAGAATAATAGAGGCATACAATAGTGTGATACCATCTAAAAAATGTTTAATCTTAAAAACGCTCTAAGTTCATACAACTCACATTTACATAGTAACAAAATGCTTCTAAAGTGCTGTAATGCTGTTATGGTGAGGGGGGGATTTTCCTATTTTTGATTTCCAGGAATATAATCATATAAATGTGAACTGTAGATGGATTCTTCATCTTCCCGAATTGAATACAATGGTTATGTTTCACTTTATCTTTAATAAAGAATATAAGATTAACCAAAAATATATTAATGTGAGAAAACACTTTAATATTTGGATAAAGGAGAGATTTTAGTTTTAGGTATTGCAAATTGTGTACTCCCTTGTCAAAAATCTTAGTACCTTCAGGCTAGTGTTGGGTGGTTCAGGTCAAACAAAAGTTCAGGCCAAACTTCGCCCGTTTGCCAAATTTTCTGTGCGTTCAGCGGGATGTTCGCCTGCTGAACGCACAGTCAATATGTTGTTAATGAGCAGGGTTGGAAAGCCAGCCACCATGTCCTTAACAACGGATGAGTCATCAACTGTCAGCATGCACCGGTCGGCGACATCACAAGGGGGTGGGGCCACCAGGTGACATTACCAGGTGGCCCCGCCCCTTACCTTATTTAAGAACTGTCACCCGGTGAAGTAGGCACTCGGTAGTCAGCCTTCGTCAGCCTTCGTCCCAGGCGTAACTTTTTTTTTTGTCAGGTCGGGCGGTGCCGCAGGAGACGTGATTGATGATGGATCTGGGGACATTGTTTTGTTTTTTGTTTTTTTTTTAATAAAGAACTTGTCAAAAACTTGTCTAATCTTTTTATTTCTTTTTGACACCTTTTTTACAATGTACCCCATGGTAATTTACATAGGGGGCTGGGATCTGGGGGCCCTCTTGTTAAAACACCTGTCCACAGACCCCCACAACCACCACCCAGGGTTGTTGGGAAGAGGCCCTTGTCCCTATCAACATGGGGCAGAGCCCCCCTGGCCCTAAGCACCCACCTCCCATGTTGAGGGCATTTGGCCTGATATGGCTCAGGAGGGGGAGAGGGCGCTTGCTCGTTCCCCCCTACCCCATTTCCTGTCCTGCCAGGCTGCATGCTCGGATAAGAGTCCTTTAAGGGGAACCCCAAAATCAACCAGACCCAAAGGGCCTGGTATGGACTCGGGGGGAGGGACCCCACGCCATTTTTTCTTTTTTTAATATATATTGCCGACTGGCAATTGCAACCACAAGTCAATTGAAATGTGATTTGACTCATTTTTTTTCTTTAGAAATGTCATTTTTGCTGCAGCATGTTTTATACATGCTACAGATGCACCGCTTTACAGGCAAACTAAGGGGACCCCCCAGGCACTATATTTAAAAAAAAATTTATTTTTATTGTTTCACTTTAGGCATCAATAAAATTACTGCTCCTTTAAAAACAATCATTTTTAAAGAATTTTTTTGCATTGAGACATGTTCCCCAGGGCTGTACCTGGGCCCCCATATACTTTTTATGGCCAATAACTTGCATATAAACCTTCATGATGGGAACTTTTGATTTTTCATGTTTGGGTCCCATAGACATTAATGGAGTTTGCGGTTCGGGACCAAACTTTTTCCCTGTTCGGGAGTTCTAGTGCAAACTGAACCAGGGGGTGTTCGGGCCCATCTCTACTTCAGACCACTCAACCCAAACTTGTTACATGCTGACTACACTCCCCCTGCTCCATTCATAGAATCTGTAATATCAGTTCCCACAATGAAAAGCAGCCTATGATTGGGGGAACAGGCAGACGAATGAAAGGCCCAACTCCTCCATTCATAGAGTGCTTTTCATTGCAAGAACTGATAGTATAGCTTACATAAATATAGCATGAAAGGACAGACACAGTACTTTTGACAAGTGCCTGTGACAAGTGATGTCATAATTTTAACAACTTCCAGCCCAAGCAAATTCTGGCACTCCTCTCCTACATGTAAAATCATGATTTTTATGCTAGAAAATTACTCAGAACCCCAAACATTGTATATGTTTTTTTTTAGCAGAGACGCTAGGGAATAAAATGGCGGTCGTTGAAACTTTTTTTGTCACAGGGCATTTGTGCAGCAAGTTTTCAAACTCGTTTAAAAAAAAAAAACTGTTTCATGAATTAAAAAAAAAAGTTAGCCTGATTTTTTTGTATAATGCAAAAGATGACGTTATGCTGAGTAAATAAATACCTAACATGTCATGCTTTAAAATTGCACACACTCATGGATTGGCGGCAAACTTCGGTACATAAAAATATCCATAGACGACGCTTTAAAACTTTTTACAGGTTAACAGCTTAAAGTTACAGAGGTCTTGGGCTAGAATTATTGCTCTTGCTCTATTTTTTGTGGCCATACCTCACATGCGTGGTTTGAATGCAATTTACATATGCGGGCGCGACCTACGTATGCGTTCGCTTCTGCGTGTGAGCATGTAGGGACGGGGGCGCTTTAATTTTTTTTATTGTTTATTTTATTTTTTATTTTATTTTTTACACTTTACCTTTAATTACGTTTTTTAATCACTTTTATTCCTATTACAAGTAAGGTAAGCATCCCTTGTAATAGGAATAGTGCATGACAGGTCCTTTTTATAGAGAGATCTGTAGAGAGACCCCACATCTCTCTTCTAGGATGGAAAGCCTGTGATAAAAAAAAACAAAGATCTTAGCCTTTCCAGCTAAAAACACGGCAGTGTTTACATCTGCCGAGGCTGAAACGTCGTGCCCAGCCTCTGAAGGTCATAGAGAATTGGTCGGGGACCATCTGGTCCTCTGTCAGCTCTATGATAAATGACCCCTCCCACCTCCTCTAAAAAACAATTAAGCGGCTGAACAGCTGCTATGATTGTTTTTACTTTACAGGGAATCGCTGGCAGAAAAAAAGATATCTGAATGATGCCTGCAGCTGTAGGCATTATTCAGATATCTCCACTCAAAGTCCAGGACGTCATATGATGGCCTTGGGCGGGAAGTGGTTAACTCCCACAGCACCAGAAGATTACAGCTCCAGGGGTACCTGGGAGGCAGAGGACTTAGGATTCCAGGAACACATCAGCCACCAGCACATAAGACCCTCTTCATTCCTGTAAGTCCCATTCCTGGTGCTGATTTTAAAAAAGTCACCAAACGTCAGCTTTAATGTCTTGGTTTGTTTTTTTCTAAAGCAGTCACAATCTAAGTAGAAAAGCCTGGTCCTTTCCAGCAGTAGCTTAGTGGAACCCTTGCTCTTTTGTGGAGAAGTACTACTCTCATTGCAGAGATTCAACATACTCAATAGTCAGATGCAATCTGCAATCAGCAAAGTTCATGTGCCCTGCTGATTGGAAAGCTCTGGCTCCTAGTGTCATGTGCCTGGGTGTATTTGAACCGGGATGTTCCTGGTCCCACGGCTGCAATCTTGCTTGTTGTGCCACAGAGGAGCTCTGGAGTTATAGCTATGTTCTCTTAGTTTGATGCATCACCTTGGACTCACTAGCCCCACCTGCTGCCAGCTGTGGACAATCTACAACCAAAGCAGCCCATAAATAGAAGCACTTACTATCTCTCAGTGCCCATTTGTTTGGACTAGCTTCCTGGGTGTTTTGACTGCTTTGTGACTCTGAATACCGTATTTGAACTTCTGCCTGAATTCCTGACAACTCTCTAGCCTGCTGATTTTTTATTTCACCGCCAGCTTGTGTATGACCTTTGCCTGCCTAACCAATCTCTGGATTTCGATCGTGTACCACTTTACCTGATCTGTTGCCACCCTGATCTGCCTGACTAAGTTTTCGCCTGAATCCTCAGCACACAAACTCCACTTCGGACACTACCTATCACAGGTACCTTACACCTACTCAGTAGGGGGTGTGTTAGACAGATCACAGCTTCTACACAGGGAGCAAAGATCCTACTCTGCATAATGCCAACAAGAAACAGGCTTCTCTACTAAGGGTATGCCTAAAGCAATAACACCTTTTGTTTTGATGGACCTAGAATGTCATTAGCTGTGGGCGTGGTTTAGACATGGGGGAGTGAGGACCTGGGTCTCCCGATCCCATAAGTGGGTCCACAACCCCACTCAGGCAGATCGCGGTGTAGATAGCAGGCCCGGAGATCGATTCCCCCCCACGGGAGTCGTGATAGTGCCCCTGCTTGTGGAAACTTCTCCAGGATGCACCTCTTCTACTTGCAAATACATGGCTTTGCCCATTTACGACAGACTACCCGAATGGCGATATGCAAAATTTGGGGTACTGTCTGCTTTAACATGTTGGAGGGCTTTGTACCTTAATTTTTCTTTCTGTAGACCCTGCCGGGCTATGCCGAGGACTACTATGTGGAAGACATTTATCCCCACTCATTGCCCATGCACTTTTCTCCCCTTCACTTCCTGCCTACAGTTTGCCTTATGCCTCAGTGTTTTCCTGTGCTTTTTGTTTTCTGTGCTCTCGCTGGAGCCTGGACCATAATTACAGTAGGCCAGAGACAGAACTGAAAGTCTTTAGTTACTACTACCAAGAAAGTGTTGTCTCTCACATGCTCCACATATTATAAGAGTGTGCTGGTGTGGTGCATGGTGTCTCCCTTGGGGCTTTGGTGTAGTTATGCAGGTCCCTGGGGGGCCCAGGGTTTTGCAATGGCATGGCTGTGCTCCTGGTGGGGCAGGGGTGTTGGGTAGTAGCCTTGGATCCCTCAGCTAGTGTCTAGAGATGCTGTATATCATAATGGTGGTGACAACTACGTGGTCTCTCCTGATGCCTGTGGACCCTTAGGTGTCTGCTGGGATCAGAGGGGATTGTTGACTTTACTCCATATGCCCCCTGTATTTGGAGACGTTTTTTGGGGCTTGTTACTTTATGTTATTTTATGTTATTTTATTGGCTTAAACTGGTGGGTTTTTACTGTCTGATGGTCCTAAGGACCCATGACATGGACATGGGGTCTCTGGGTTGGGGCTGACAGCCCAGGCGCTGGATGTACATCTACAGATGCCTCCACGCTCTGGACTTGATGATGGAAAGCCAGATTTTTCAGCTAGTGTGTTGAGACCAGGATGCGGATGACCTGAATTCCAGCATTGGGTGGCAGCCCCCCACCTATACCCACACACGTGAGATTTTTGCATTCGTGTAAATTAATTAATCAATTTAACTGAAGGGTCTTCTTGCTGGGTATTTGCAACAAACACTTGCTCTGTACTGCTCTGTTATTACTAGCGTGACATCCAGAGCTCATTTCTAAAACTTTATACACAGGTTGTTGATTGTTACATGATCTTACAGTCGTCGGAGGGAGGGGAGCGGTTTCCTTCCACCCACTCTTGACCACTTCCCCACTTAGGCCTGCGCTCACTTAAGTGGTAGATTGTGTGTGCCTAAATTTTCTCCATATCTCTTTAGTTGTAAAAGAGAAAGACGGGTTGTTATAAAACTCCCCGCTCTTCCACCAGGGCTCTAGATCCCCTCTGCTTTCCTCCCTTATCTGCTTTCACCCCTTATCTTCTCTAACTCACCATCCTTCTTCCACCTCTTCACCACCTACGCCACCTTCCCCCCCAACCCTCCTTCCTCCCCACCCCCCCCTTTTTTTTTCCTCCCCCCCAGTCAGACGACAAGGGAGATGGAGGTACTAAGGGTCACCTCCCTAAACGCTAAGAGGCTCAATGTACCTGAAAAACATAGGATGCTCCTCCAAGACCTGAAACGATCACATTCTGATGTGGCATATAATCAGGAAACCCACTTTAAAGAGGGCAAGGCACCAATCTTAAAGAGCAGCCTCTATCCCTTTGCATATTATGCCTTCAATAGGACATCCAAATCCAGAGGGGTATTCATCTTGGTATCCAGGCGAGTCCTTTGGAAACTCCTAGACATAAGAGCAGACGCAGAGGGCAGATTTCTGTTCCTTAAGGGCACGATCGGTGGTATTAAAGTGACTCTGGCCACAGTATACGCTCCTAATTGCAACCAAGACCAATTCCTATGCTCCTCTATCAACATGCTTGTGGGGTTCACTGAGGGCAAACTCCTTCTGGGTGGAGATTTCAATCTACCCCTAGATCCTAAGGTTGACACATCCACCATCCACAGGAGGTTCCTCGGTTGTCCCAGGACTTTGCAAGCGTGTTCTACAGACACTCTATAACCACCAACTTACTGACACATGGAAAAACATTGGTAAGTAGCGCTGTTGCTGGTTGAGAATAATTGCAATACACATGTCCTCTGGGAGAAAAACTTGTGAATGATGACACAATGTGAGGTAAAAGCAAATGGACAAAAAAAACTTTTTGTATAGGCTAAAACAGTCTGTGATCCAGGGCAAGCCTTTAGGGGAAGCGTAAAGCAGGCTCCAGTAACATGAAAGAAATAAACAGAAAAAAGCGCCTCCGGGTCAGGATCAGTTAAAAGACTTTAATATACAAAACAAATATGTCCACTTACATAAAATGAAAGGCAAATGGAGCACAGATTATCCTCAGGTAGTGATGTCCCAGCGTGAGTAGTCTGTGTGAAGATCTGTCCATGGGAGAGAAGAACAACAGTCCTGTCCAGCAGGAAGTGTAGCCTCTATCCCAGGGATGAAAACGAGGCTAGGCTCAGATGAGCTGTGGAATGCAGGCCTCTGGCACGGTGACGTCACTAACGGTGCAACGATGTTTCGGCGCATGCGCACTGTGTATTACAGGCGTGCGCCTTCCTTAAGCATAGAGGATGAAGGCTCCTGGGGGCCTTTATATGTGCTCACGATTTGAGCCATCTAGTGGTGATTGTGTACAACAACACAACCTGAATAGAGGGACTCCAGCAATAAATAAATAAATGCAACAAATGTGAAGTCATCTAGGAATAAAAACAAATAAAGATCTAATGGGAAGAGTATATTTATGTCTATGGGATTATTAACCACTTGCCTACTGGGCACTTAAACCCCCCTCCTGCCCAGACCAATTTTCAGCTTTCAGCGCTGTCACACTTTGAATGACAATTACTCAGTCATGTAATACTGTACCCAAATGAATTTTTTTGTGCTTTTTTTCATACAAATAGAGCTTTCTTTTGGTGGTATTTGATCACCTCTGGGTTTTTTATTTTTTGCGCTATAAATGAAAAAAGACCAAAAATTTTGAAAAAAAACGCATTTTTCTTTGTTTCTGTGATAAAATTTTGCAAATTAGTAATTTTTCTTCATAAATTTTGGCCACAATTTATAATGCTGCATATCTTTGGTAAAACTAACCCAAATTAGTGGATATTATTTGGTCCGTGTGAAAGTTAGAGAGTCTACAAGTTATGGTGCAAATCATAAAAAATTGATCACACCTGATGCACTGGTGTCTCATTTCTTGCGACCCGAACAAGTCAGGAAAGTACAAACACAGATGGCACAGGGGATAGATGGCAGGGACATGACAGTGGGGACAGATGGCAGGGACAGATGGCAGTGGGGACACTTTTTCGTTTTTGTTTTTTTTTTCACTTACCGCCGCAGCGATTCGCTCTCCCTCCTCACATGCTGTCTCTGTGTGAGGAGGGAGAGCCGCAGAACACTGGCGATGAGAGATGATCTCATATGTTTACATATGAGATCGTCTCTCATTGGCACCGCCTATCGCGCTGAAAACGGCCGCTACGATTGGCCATTTTCAGCAATCTGTGACTGGCTGTATCGGAGGGACACGGCCAGCACAGAACTTCCTCGATACGCACCCGCGGGAGCGCGCATCGCGGAAGTAGACAACAGGATGTCCAGGGACGGCCGCCCAGCAGATAGCATCCATGCTGCAGCCGTCTTTCGGCTATAGCGCGGGCACAAAGTGGTTAAATAAAAATGACTGTGTGTATATTGTGTTTTAAAACTATAGATGATGTAATCAAATAGATTTAATAATAAAAACAATTAATGAGGGATATAGCGAAATAAAAATAAAGAAACATTTTTTGGGGGGGAGGGGTCAGTATACAAAAAGAACCCTAAAAAATATATGTATTAGAAAGGATATTTAAAAACTGGACGATAAACATTAAAAATAACTGGTTTGGAGGGGCAGGAGGTGGAGCCTAGCGGAGCAGACATGCATTGTTAGAGCTCCACACCGCTGAGGAGAGAAGAGAAGGACAAAGCGGAGCCTTCAGGCTCAAAAGGTATCCATTTGAACCCTTTTGCCCCAGGGAACAAACTGTGAAAGTTTGGGCAGGAAATATGGTACTGGGAGGAAACCGTGGCAGAAATAAAAATCACCTCACAAAGAGCTCACAGGCACTCACTGCAGCTGAAGCAGCTCCAGTCACCTCACAAGATACAGCATCAGGGCGCTCTCACAGACAAAAAATGTCACAGCAAGACTCTCCATTTGAGTCAGATACAGAACAAATCCTCTCACAAACTTCTCCACAAGCCTCCTCAGTATCCCCAGTAATATTATTACAGTTTGAAAAGATGCTTCATAAGGCTTTAAAACAAACCTCAGACCAAATAACAAAAAGCCTAACCAAAGAAATAAGAGAGCTGGGAAACCGCACCGCAGCCTTAGAAATAAAAATGGATGAAATTGAAATTACAACCCAAGAAAATATAACAGAATTGGAACAATTAAAAAAAGAGAATTTAATACTTCAAACTAAGCTCGAAGATTACGAAAATAGAGCCAGACGTTCAAACTTGCGCATAAGGGGAATACCTGAAACTATGACAGACCTGCAATCTACTATTACTGCTCTATTACAAGAACTAAAGCCAGATATCCCTATTGAACATTTAGAACTGGACAGAGTACACAGAGCCCTCACAGCCAAAAAGAAAGATGGACCCCCACGTGATATAATCACAAAATTTCATTATTACAGAACGAAAGTACAAATACTAATTGCTGCAAGAGAAAAAAAGGAACTTAATTTTCAAGGACACAATTATCAAATTTTTGCTGACCTATCCCAACTTACTATTACTAAAAGACGATCCATGAAACCCCAACTAATGGAACTGCAACGCCACAACATTATGTATCAATGGGGCTTCCCCTTTTCAGTCAGATTTAACTACCAAGGTACAATTTACAGAAGCAGATCAGCAGATGAACTACAACAAACCCTTTTAAAATTAAATCTGACAGAACCCACAAGCAGCAACTCTCCCACACGCAGAAGAATGGCGTCATCTTCACCTTCAGGCAGCACCCAGAAAATTTCAGAACAAAATGGGAATCATCATTCTCACAAAAGAGGCCGTTATGCCACATCATCCATGGACCAAGAAGATTCAATGGACTGACATCCTAATTCCTGATATCTCTTCATTTATTATACTAAGAGATGGTTCTCTTTAAAAAACCTATATTTATAACTGAATGTACCTGCATTCTGATAGTCACACACTGTGTGGGATCATGTTACATTCCAGTTATATTTCTTATTACTTCTGATTCATATAGCCTTAGAATATATAAGTGAAATAAGGAAATTCTTGTTCAGTTATATATTATCAGGTAATAACAATAGATTTATTACTTTTTAGGACAAATATGTTCAATAATCCAGAAGTAATGGAAGCTTTTTCTTTCTTTTCTTAAAACAAATATATTATTACCTAACTAGTTCCTAGAATTATGTTTTTGTTTATTCTAATCTGAAGCAATACAACCTTAATTTTATGAGTTAACATATCTAAACAGTTACATATGAATAAAATATGTAATTGTTTACTCTAAAAGGGTTAAAATCCCAAAATAATTCAAACTATCTTCATCAATACCAAAGTTATTAACAGTACTTTTCTAACTGAATTATTTAGCCTAGGGCAAGACTAACCATATACAACCACCCTGGAATAAATAATTTCAACAAAAACTATATTCTGCACTCCAATTAATGAAACATCATTTTGATGTCTTTTGACATAGCACTTCTCTCCTGTAAGCGGAAGATCCGTGTACCCCCATTAGCCCTCCTCATTCTCCCAACCATGTTATGTGGGAGTGTGACAAAGGCACTTTTTCCCCTGAGAGAGATATTTATTCTCTTTCACGAGTAAATTGTGATTACTTGCAAAAAATAATTTATACAATGTATCATTTAATCTCATATGTTTTTTGTTTACTCTTTACTCCAGAATTCACTGGTTTCTTTTCTATCTATTCATCTCTTCAGTCCACACAGATTGATCAGCGCAGTCAGCTCTGCATAACAAAAAGTAAGTCAAAACTATTTGATCTATTGCCATGGCACCACTGAATATACTTTCCCTGAATGTTCAGGGAATAAATGTCCCTCAAAAAAGGACCAAAGCCTTCCGTACTTTCCATAACAAGAAGGCTCACATAGTATGCCTCCAAGAAACACACTGCACCAAAGATTCTACTCCAAAATATATTTCTCCTTTTTATCAACAAATTTACATGGCTTCTGCCTGTACCAAGCAAAGGGGAACTCTAATTGCATTTCACCGATCCACACCATTCACCTTATCATCAGAAATTAAAGACCCAGAAGGTAGATACCTGATACTCATGGGTTATATAATGGATACAGCAATCACGGTGATTTCCTACTACGATCCTAACAAACAACCTACACCATTCCTCTCACATATATTACAAGTGATTAATACACACAAAATAGGAACAGTGATAATGTGTGGGGATTCGAACCAGGTCCTCCTCCCATTTCTAGATAAATCACCTTTTACACCATCCAAAATAACCTCTAGATTACCTTTTTCTCAACTTCTTTCCAAATACAATCTGGTAGATTCATGGAGAGAAAGTAACCCAATGAAAAATAAATTCACTTATTTCTCGCACCCTCATCAAACCTTCACCAGAATAGATCATATTTTTCTAACAATAGGAATGATACCAGAAATTATTGCATCAGATATAATTCCGATTCCGTGGTCTGACCATAATGCAGTATACACTACTATAGCCTCAGCCATACCAAAAGCGCATGACCCAACGTGGTACTTACCGGACATAATGCTCAAACACCCACTACATCAGATGGCCATTGAACAAGCTTTAAAGGAATACATATCAATTAATAATACAACAGACATCTCCCCAATAACACTGTGGGAAGCTCATAAGCCTGTCTTGCGTGGTACAATACAAAGACAAATGGCACTATTTAAACGGGAACGCAAAAATCTAGCAAAAAAACTAGAACTCAATTTTAATGCAGCCTACATATCATTTCAAGATAATCCATCTCAGAGTACAAAATCTCATCTGGAAAAATCTAGATTGGAATACAATCTATTTCTCACTGAGTCAGTTGATAAATCCCTCAAACGCTCCAAACACAATTTCTACATGAATACAAACAAACCAGGTACATATTTGGCTCGGGCATTAAATTCAACTAACAAATCTTTCAAACCAATACGTTTGAAATTATCAAAAAATGTTTACACTTGTAATCCAGTTAAAATAGTCCATAAATTTCACTCACATCTCGCAACTTTATACAAGACAAACAATGAATTTAATCCTACAGAAGCTGAATCCTTCTTCTCAAAAATAAACTTACCTGAGTTATCTCAGAATCAAAAAAGCAGTTTGGATGAGCCTATAACTATAGATGAAGTTGCTAACGCCATAAAAGACCTAAAACTTAACAAAAGACCAGGCCCAGACGGCTACTCGGCTTTATACTATAAAACATTCTCAGAAATACTCTCTCCCATTCTCACTGAAACTTTTAACAAACTTCTAGATGGACATTCTTTTCGGCAAGAAACACTAATGGCAATTGTTTGTATGATCCCAAAACCCCTTTCTGATGATACTTCCTGTGTGAATTATCGGCCTATCTCTCTGTTAAACCTCGATATTAAATTATTAGCAAAAATAATAGCAAAATGCCTCAATAGCATTATAGGAAAATTAATACATAGAGATCAAGTAGGCTTCATGCCAAATAGACAGGCAGGCGATAATATACGCAGGGCAGTGTTATTGGCACATATTGCTAAAAAACGGAAAATCCCTTTATGTTTTCTATCTCTCGATATTAAGAGGGCATTTGACACAGTATCCTGGCAATATATGCAATATTCATTACAAAAATGGGGTTTTGGACCCCACTTTTTAACATGGATCAAAGCATTATATAATAAACCCAAAGCCTATATAAAATATGCTGGATACAAATCTGAAGCCTTTAATATCGAAAGAGGTACCCGACAGGGTTGCCCATTATCTCCCTTATTATTTGCCCTTATACTCGAACCCATGGCCCAATACATCAGAACAAACCAAACTATAACTGGCATTGAAGTAGGAGGTATTACACACAAATTATGTATATTTGCAGACGATATATTACTTTTTCTATCATCACCACAGGTCTCTGGTCCTAACTTAATACCAGCTCTTGATGGATTTGCAGCCCTATCCGGCCTTATGATTAATCCTAAGAAATGCCTAGTGCTTAATATTTCACTCACAAACATGGAATTGATCCCGGCTAGGGCTGCACTCCCATTCACATGGGCAGAAAAATCAATCCCATATCTTGGAATTCATTTAACAGCATCTCATTCTGACTTATTCTCAACCAATTATCCTCCTGTATTAAGACAGATCACAAATCTAATAAAACAATGGTCGCAACTTCCTTTATCCTGGATAGGGAAAATTAATGCAATCAAAATGACTATTCTACCCAAATTGCTTTATCTATTCAGAGTCCTCCCTATTCCAATTCCTTCCTATTTTTTGAGAATAGTACAAAAAAAAGCAACTTCGTTTATATGGGGCTCTTCTAAACCACGTATACCTATACACACACTAAATCTTCCCAAAAATAAAGGAGGCCTGGGATACCCTAATTTTACTAACTACTACAGAGCAGCACATTTGGCCAGTCTGTCCAAATACCATGCAAAACAGGAAATCCCATTATGGGTATTTATAGAGGCTTCAGAAAATGACCCTCTATTAATATCAAATTTATTATGGCTTGATCCTAAAGACCGCTTTAAAATTCATAATCCCATAACTAAACAATTCTTATCTCTCTGGGATAAACTAAAAACCAAATATCAGTTACAATCTCCACACAATCCTCTCCTTTCTTTTATCAGAAATCCGGCCTTTTATCCGGCATGGATCTACCCAAATTCTTTTAAAGCTTGGACAACATCAGGCATTCAGACACTAAGTGACTTCATAGCATCTAAATCATTCCTTTCATTCCCATCGCTTAGAGAAAAATATGATCTACCAAACTCTGAGATATTTAGATATCTCCAAATCAAAAATTTCTATACACCATTCCTAAAGGGGGATACACCATTATCCCAATCCATTTTTGAATCAATCTGTACAAAAGATCCATTTGCTAAAGGTGCAATTTCATCACTTTATAATCAATTATATGGAGTAGCAAATCTTAATAGACCCTCTTACGTTCAGAGGTGGGAGGAGGACCTGGGACGAACTTTAGAAGACACGGACTGGTCTAACATATGGCTCACATCTAAGTCATCTTCACCCAACATCTTAGCACTGGAGACAAATTATAAAGTCCTAACTCGCTGGTACCTTGTACCCGCTAGAGTGGCAAAATATTCACCTAATACCTCAGCTCTTTGTTTTCGAGGATGCCCAGAAATAGGCACATATTTACACATATGGTGGACGTGCCCAGTAATCCAAACCTTCTGGAAGGAAGTTTTCGTGATTGCATCTAAAATATTTAAAAAAATAATACAACCAGATCCATATTTAACTTTACTTAATCTAAAACCGAAATGGTTAACACTCTCTCAATTCAAACTCATGATCCAACTAATAACGGCTGCAAAACAAACAGTGGCCAAGGCATGGAAATCTCCTACATTGGTACTAGCAGAAACAATTCACAGAATGAATAATACAATGTCCCATGCTAAGATGGTAGCCATCGATCAAAATCAAATTCCAAAATTTGAAAAACTTTGGCACCCTTGGATAAAACAACAGTTCCTGTCAAATTTCAATGACTCTGTCCTGTTGCCATGGTAACAGATTAAATGACTTACAGAGACACTCATTTTAAGGCTTCAAAGAGAACTAAAAAGAATAATAAACTGACGAGCGGGACAACCTTGTGGACCATACCTCTACCTTTCAACCCTTTTTCTTCTTTCTCTTTCCTTTTCTCCACCTTACGATTAAAGCTCATTATCAGAATTTATTTGACCTATATACACTCTACTTGTAAACAATATGTATAGTAGGTATAAATCATTTAAATACCTACAAAAGTAACTAAGGAAATGATATATATCTTTAATTTAGGTTTACGTGAACCCAATGTTTAATATTTGAAATTTCATGATATTTACCTATATAAACCCTACTGTAAAACAATGAGCTTACTTTATAGATCCTTGTAAACTTACTTTATGTATCTTTATAACATTGTATACTCAATAAACTTCTTTTGACAAGGAAAAATAACTGGTTTGGAAATGGAAAAGAAAGAACAAGATGGCTATAAATCTATTGTGGACTGAATTCCCTATATATGTATGTATACATTAGGATGTATTTTATACACTTTATTGTTATTGAATATAGTATAATAGTGGTATATCTGATTCACTAAAAAAGGAAACTCGGGATAGAAGAGGGGGAATAAAAGGGAAAGAGAACAATCACAAGTCATTATAGGATCGTAGATAGCTCCAAAGTCTCATTAATTCCCCCAAGTGACAAAGTATCGAGGGAATATATCCAATAAGTTTCCCGTTCACACAGCCTGAAAAACCTTTCTGCTTCAGAAAGATTTTTCGGCATTTGTTCTAGGACCCAAACCTTCAGGCCGTGGGTAGAGCCCTTTTGGCATTTTAAAAAATAGCGAGGGACACTATGTTTATCTTTCCTTTCCTCAATCTTCCTGTGATGTTCCCCAAACCTTTGTCTAAGGGGGCGAATGGTACGGCCTACATATAGTAAGTTACAGGGACAATAGAGGCAATAAACTACGAAATCAGATGAGCAGTTGTAAAACTCATTGATGTCATAGGTCTTGCCCTTGGTAGAGAAATGTTTCTGGCCATGTTCTACATAATCGCAAGTTTTGCATAAAGCTTTTCTACACTGAAACATGCCATGTAGTGGAAGTAAACATAAACGTGGACTGGACTGTGTGGACAAAGGTTTCAGCTTACTAGGGGCAATTTTATTTTTAACATTGGATGCTCTTCTATAAGTTACTATGGGGAATTTAGGTAGAAGAGTTTTTTTAGGTGAGGGTCCTCTAGAAGTATTGGCCAATGCTTTTTAAGGATAGTTTCCATTTTTTTGTGGTCATCATGGAATCTGGTGGTGAATCGAACTGACTGGTCAGTAACTTATTTTTTGTTCTGTAAGGGAGTATATGATAAATAATGCATATATGCATCTTGAATGAGTGATTCTGGGTATCCCTTATCTCTCAATTTGGCACTGAGCACACTACTCTCCTTATTGAAATCTAGGTGATTGGTACAGTTACGTTTAAGGCGACAGAATTGGCCTCTTGGAATATTGTTCTTCCACTTGTGGTAGTGGCGACTTTTGTGATGTAACAGTGAATTGCCCGCAGTGGGTTTGGAGTAGTTTCTGGCGTGTATAGTGTCACGATCATGATATAGCTCTAAATCTAAGAATGCAATTTATCTGCATCGGAAACATAAGTAAATCTTAGGCCATGGGGATTGTGGTTGCAGTGGTTGACAAAATCTGATATATCTTGAGGGGAACTGCTCCAGATGATGATAATATCATCTATGTATCTACCATAGTATACAAGATGCCTAGAGTAGGGATTGTTGTTCCATACGTACTCGTGTTCCCAAAGGCCCATTGCCAGATTGGCATATGAGGAAGCAAAATTAGCGCCCATCGCAGTGCCTTGAACTTGTACAAAAAATTGATCATCAAAGGCGAAATAATTATGTTCACGACGAAATTCAGTACAGTCCAAAATGAATGCAGCTTGTCTATCATTCATATACTGGTCTTGGAACAGAAAATGACAGAGGGCTGCAAGTCCAAAAGTATGTGGGATGGATGTGTATAAGGAGCTGACATCTAATGACAACCAGATGTAATCAACATTCCAGGAGTATGGTTCAAGTAACTCCAGAAGGTGGGTACCATCCCTGATATAGGACTGGAGGCCTTGAGCCAGTGGCTGGAGGTAATGGTCTATGTATTTGGAAAGCCCTGAAGTTATGCTATCCATGGCTGCTATTATGGGCCTACCAGGGGGATTGGCCAGACTTTTATGGACCTTGGGGATGTGGTAGAAATAGGGAGTACTGTAAAAATCTTTTATTAGGAATGAGGCTTCATATTTTTCCAAAATGTGGGATTTTGTTGCCCTTTCTATTAGAAGGTTTATTTCAAATTTGTACTCGGGAAGGGGATCCTTAGTTAATTTCCTGTATGTGGAGGTATCCGTTAGAAGACGATACGCTTCTTTGATGTAGTCATCTCGGTCCATAATGACAACCCCTCCTCCCTTGTCTGCAGTCTTTTTAGATTCTCATTTTCAGCCAGGGATTTTAGGGCTTGGTATTCTGGGGGAGTGAGATGCCCTAGATTTGGATTACATGGGGATGGATGGGAGCATAATTTTTTCATGTCAGCAAATACCATATTGTAAAATGTTGTTATGCGTGAACCTTTGGACTGATATGGATAAAAGATGGATTTGGGTTTTAAAGAGGAATGTTGCACTGGTGGTGATGTGGATAAATGTTGTGTATAAAGATCCAAATTAGAAATGGTACTATCTAGATTAAGTTCCTTGAGTTGTTCCATCATGTCTGTGTCAAAACTGAACTCAACAGATGTAGCCTGTAGTGGGGAAGTGTTAGTGGCCTCAGATTCTTTGATATCCAAAAGACCAACCAACCTGAGGCCACTAACACTTCCCATACCGATGTATCCACTGTTTTTCTTCTCTCCCATGGACAGATCTTCACACAGGCTACTCACGCTGTGACATCACTACCTCAGGATAATCTGTGCTCCATTTGCCTTTCATTTTATGTAAGTGGACATATTCGTTTTGTATATTAAAGTCTTTTAACTGATCCTGACCCGGAGGCGCTTTTTTTCTGTTTATTTCTTTCATGTTACTGATACATGGAGACTGCTTCATCCCGATGAAAGGAATTGCACCTTTAACTCCCCTCCACATAATGCATATTCCCAAATTGACTTGTTCATCATCCCCCACCGCATGCTATCAGCGGTTAAAGCAGTAGACCTAGGGAACATCACATGGTCTGACCATGCCCCGGTCACACTGACACTGATTATGTCCGAACATGCCTATTCAAACACCAGACAGTGGTGACTCAATGAGAGCCTGCTTGACGACAAGTTAGTAGTTGAGGATGTTACCAAAGAACTGCAGTACTATTTCCAATATAATCTCACCTCAGACAGTGACGCAGGGATAATTTGGGAGGCGCACAAAACGGTAATAAGGGGGGTCCTCATTAAACATGGCTGCAGAATGAAAAGGGCCAGAGAAGCTGAACTGACTAAATTACTGACGGACATACACGTTCTAGAGACCCAACACAAACAGAACCCAGCTACACCTGTAGAGACCGAACTCTTCAACCTGCACAGATGAGTGACTTCCCTTCTTCACTACAGGGCCAAGGCAGCACTGCAGTCATGCCAGAAACACTATTATGAATCAGGGGATAAGTGCGGTCGACTACTAGTCAGAGCTTTGCAGGAACAGCATGTACAATCCTACATACCCCACCTAGTGGACCTACTTTTCGCAGGTTTTACCAATCTCTGTATAATCTACCTACTAGACCACAGTCACAACATAATATCGAGGAATATATTTCCTCCTCAGGTCTCCCTCAGTTGTCAGAACAGATCCGAGAGGATCTGGAGGCTCCCATCACCCTTGAGGAATTGCAAGAGACCATAGGCTCATCCAAACCCAGTAAATCTCCGGGCCCGGATGGATTCACCCATAAATGTTACCAGCTATTTCTCCCCCAACTCGGCAAGCAGATGGTGCGAACATTTACCGCCCTAGGACATGAGACGGTATTTCCCCCTGAAGCTTTGAAAGCGCATATCTCTGTCATACCCAAGGAGGACAGGGATCCATCAGCATTAGGAAGTTATCGCCCTATTTCCTTATTAAATATGGACCTTAAGCTATTCACAAAATTTCTAGCCACAAGAATTCAACCACACCTGACAGCACTGATCCATCTTGACCAAGTCGGCTTTATACCGACCCGCGAGGCTCGAGACAATACCATTAAAGCCCTGAACCTTATCCATCTGGCCGACCTGTCCAACACTCCTACTGTGTTGTCCTATGAAGAAGTCACGTGACGATATGCATTAGGATTGGAGCACGGGACGCTGCCACAGACAAACAACGGGAGACGAGCTCGGCGCTCGTAGTTACTACACACTGCAACATTGTTTTAAATGTAAGTTGATTGGACTTGTTTTATTAAATAAATATACCTTTTATATGGGATCACGCTATGTGCGTCTCTTTCCCCCTCACACTGTACATCACTACTCTACCTGACGAACACTGAGGAGAGAGGCACGGGGACATATTCCAGTTTCCAGGCACGGAGACAGATTCCTGATTGGTGACACTCCTGGAGGCATACGAGCTCAGCGCTCGTGGATTGATGCCCACACTTACTTCATGAAAGTGAGTGCAACCTCCCCCCGTGTGTGTCTTGCCCCCCCTCCACTGTGGTCATTGCAGAGTTATTTTACATGCTGTATACTTTTTATTTTTTATATTTTGCTTGGCATGTTCATCATTGTCACTGCCTGTATACACGGAACGTCTACACCTGCGGGTCATTTGCAACACAGGCTGTACACCTTACAGCTGTAAGGTAAGCGGCTTGCATACACAGAGGTGTCCTCACTGAAGATCCCCCCTCCCTTCACGATTGGACTTGTTTTGTGTTTCTCATCACGAGTTTTTGTTTTTTGGACTGGATGATAGAACTAATATCCATGTTTGTCCTAGGGATTTGTCACTTGTAGTTCACCAGGATCTGGGACGTTTTTGCTAATGGGGCACTAGCCCACATATATTTTTCTTGCATTATATATTTTTTTTTTTTTTGCATTGTGTCATTATTCATCTTATTTATGTTAGTATATGCATTTTTGTTTTGCTATATTCAAGCAGTCACTGTTTCACGATTACCTTTATATATTAGGCTTTGTCTGCCCTCAACATTATATACATGTTGATCAGCTACGTTGCACTGCACTGCATCCCCACCATGTTTTTTTTAGCATGTAGGATCCATTCATGCATTGGCCCGTTTCTGCTTTTTTAGTTCACTTTGCCACTTTAGTCATCTTTGTAGCTTCCCTCCCCCTCCCCCTTCATCACAGCGCAACTACCATCTTCCCCCACTTTTGTCCCATTTGTCCTGTCTTGGATCAGTACTTAGGTGTTGCAGCAGTGTCCTTTTAGCGTAGCCCCCACCCCCCGACAGCGCAGGAGTTTCCACTTTCACAACACTCCTACTGTGTTTCTAGGTATGGATGCCAAAAAGGAATTTGACCGGGTTAACTGGTCCTTTATGTTTTCGGTCCTGCGTCACGTGGGGCTGGGGGAGAGGAAGGTTGGATGGATCTCGAGCATGTACTCAAACCCTATGGCGCAAATTAAGGCTAATTTACTTTTGTCAGAGCCTTTCCCTATCTCAAATGAAACCTGTCAAGGGTGCCCTCTATCACCCCTCCTCTTTGCCCTTTCACTGGAGCCATTCCTCTGCAGGGTCAGGCAAAACCCGGATATCACTGGGATACGAACTGGGGACTCACATCACAAGGTTTCTGCTTATGCGGATGACCTCTTATTTTCACTTACCAACATGGTTATATCTCTACCGAACCTTCTAAGTGAACTAGACCAATATGGCTCCCTCTCTAATCTAAAAATCAACATGTCCAAATCAGAGGCAATGGGTGTATCTATGTCCTCATCTCAAATTAACACCTTAAAAGCTAACTTCAATTTTAGGTGGCCTTCTATGGCCCTTAAATATCTGGGCACGTTCATCCTACCTAGATTAAATCAAACCTATGCGTTAAACTTTCCACCTCTACTTAGTAGAATACAGACCCTACTTTCCAAATGGCATCAGGGCCTTTATTCCTGGTTTGGAAGATGCAACATTATTAAAATGTCAATCCTGCCCAAATTTTCATATTCCTTCCAAACATTACCAATTCACATACCCTCAGAATTCTTCAAACAGATTAATGCACTAATAGTTAATTTTATTTGGGCCCACAAAAGACCTAGACTACAACGTCAACGCTTGACTATGCCTAAAACCCGGTGGGTTGGCGGTACCTGATATGCAGAAATATTACCAGGCGGCCCATATGGGGAGGCTAATAGACTGGTGTAGACATGCTGATCTCAAACTGTGGCCAAAGATCGAGCAATAACAGTGCATGGTCCCGTTGCGCCGTGCGGTCTGGTGCTTTAAGGACCTTACCCCTGCTCTTAAAAGACACCCAACCTTAGGACCCACTTTGCGTATCTACTCCCGAATATGTTCTACTACCTCATTATCACCTGCCCAGTCCCCCCTTTATCCTATTGTGGGGAATCCTCGCTTTCCTCCGGGATTGCAAGAGGGAGCTTTTAGAACACTCCTAGACTCGCAATGTTACCCGGCTTGGCATTTTGTACAATCCACGACTTGGCCCTCACTGTCTATGCTGACATCACCAAATGGCCGCTACCATCTTGACTTCTGGAGTGGCATACAGCTCCCTCCCGCCCCCGGATAGATTTCAACGACCGCTGACTCCCTTGGAACATGTGAGGCGACGGACCCCCTCCCTCACACACTCTCGCAAATGTATGCGCTACTGATTGCCCCCTCTGCTGATTACACTCCTCCCTTCATACGGAAGTGGGAACTGACATTGGACAGGACTTTTTCCCCGGCACAACATAGGCGGATTATACTCTTTGCTTTAAAACCATCCATCTGCACCTGTACCCAGGAAACCAATTTTAAACTTCTGATGAGATGGTACCGTACACCCTCAATACTTCACAAATACTTCCCTGACAGATGCTGGAGATGTCAGGAAGATAGGGGGACTTTACTTCATATTTTCTGGTCCTGTCTGAAATTGGAGCACTTCTGGAAAGAGGTACATTATATATATATCGCAGAAATTTACAGATTACATCCGCCCTGAAGACCATGCTCTCTTTCTCCTACACGTCTCGAACATTCCTGAAAAAATATATAACAAATCAGTCTTGCGCCTTCTCTTTAATGCTGCCAGATTGTGCATTGCTCTGTGCTGGAGAGACTTAAGGCTCCCTTCTATCTCCCTTTGGCTCTCAAGAATTGAAGAGGTAAATAAGATGAAAGATATGTTACTCTCGTAAACCGGCATGAGACTTACTCTAAAACTTGGGTCCATTGGAACATATTCAAGTTCTCGGAGGAAGGAAAGCCCTCTTTGCATCTTGAGGTTATTTAAACATGGGGTTATAACCTCTTCAAGGTCCTTCATCCCCCTGTCGGAGGCTACACCTGCCCTGCCCCCTCCCCCCACCTCCTTTCTCCTTCCCTCCCCCCCCTGTACCCTCTTCCCCTCCTACATTTTCTAGCTTTATCCTTTCGCCTCACTGATGTTAATGAAAACTGCCTTATCCCTGCATTCATAGCGGCAATGATTACTCGAACCAAGAGTGTTGCTTCCTCTTTTAACAGTTTAAGCTCTGTAGATTTTATGAATACTGGGCGACTCGGCACGGCCGCCCATGCACTTATACTAATTATAACTGATGTTGTTCTTCTGGTTTGTACTGATTTTCTTTAAGATCACTCTATTTGTGTATTTGCCTAAACAGATTTGCTGTTCCGTGTATGCTGGATAATTTAAATAAAGAATTTGAAAAAAAAAGAATGTTATTAGCTGATTGGAACACTGAGCTGATTAGCTGAAAGAATGCAAAGCACTTTCTGATTGGAGGAAAAGGAGAGTTGGGGCGATGACGTCACACTCTCCACCTCGATGGTTGGCTCTTGGGAGGAGTTATGCAAACTGTAGAATTGCATAACATCAGATTTCTCTTATTTACTGTATTTGATACACAGCAGCTTGCTTTCTTAATTGCAATAGATTTGTTTTTGCACAATACCAATTAATTATGCGATTCCCATGTTTTTTGATAGTAATTATCACTGTAACAATAAATATGTTGTATTTCTGTCCATCTAGCTCTGAGAATTTCACAGCCCATTCACACAGCACAGCCAGGCAGATGATACCACTTTCTCAATTATACTTCAGAAACACAGTGGTGTTTTCCCCCTCCCCCAGCCTGCTGACTGGACAGTAAAAGCAACCGCACCAGACTGTTGACGTAAAATCTCTACTCACTCTACTCTCCTGTCAGTAAATTTCTTGTCAGAATATTTGCAAGCAGCACACCTGATTGGCTTCCAGTGCTGTCCCAGTCAGCCTCTCTACAGGTGATTGCATGAGGCTTATATCGTATCAAGCTCAGGTGCTTACATTAGCTGTATTTAAAAAAAAAATCAACAAGTTATTAATGAGAACCTACCCAGATAGCAAGCAATTGTGCTGCAAGTTTGAAAATTATTTGCTAAGCTATTGCTAAACTTGCCAGGCTTCATGTTTGTTGCACAATTGCAGCAAGTCTGCATTGCATGACTCCAGATCAACTTTCTTTGCAAACATTCTGCAAGTCTGCTGCAAGTTCTGGTTCAGTTATGTTGTGCAATAGTCATTCCACCACAGGGGTCACTGTGGCCAATTTTTCAGGCTGTTGACTTGCAGAGCTCTTGCTGTGGACTCACCACTGCAACTTTTCTCTTGCTAGAGACCTGCCACACAAATTTGCTACAAATTGGAAAAGTGTCAGCTAGAACTTGTGCTTCAAGTGCTTTGCAAGTGTGCAACTTGCTAGTGAAACTGTGCAGCAAGTTAAAGCAGAAGTAAACCCATCCATTTAACTGTTTAATAAAATGTTACATTTCTAGCACGTGCCAGAAAAGTAGCTCTCCCATTGGTTGGGCTCTCAACTAAACTGTCAAATCATCCAATGGCTGGTGTCATAACTGATCACATGTGCAGCATCATGGCAGTTGTAGATTAAACAGAGGCCAAGATGGCAGCTTCCTTGGCTGAAAACGATAGAAGGGTTTACTTCCACTTTAACAGACTTACAATTCAACACTACCACAAATTTGTGGCAAGTTGTCCTTGCTATCTGGGTAGCTGCAATCATTCCTATAGCTTTCTGTAGTTTAGCTTCAATGCTTACTTATGTAGTAGGGTAGCTTCTATGGTAGTTTTGGTGTTTTTTGAATTGTTTGTTTTTTTACTGTCTGTGCCAAGTTGGGGAGTATATCCTTCAGCTGGGAGACACAACAGGAAGTGTGAGGAAATCTCTATAAAGTGAGGAAAATTCCCCTCTTAGGCTTCATTCACATGGAGCGTATCAATGCGTATAGTGGCAGTGCGTCCATAAGGGTGCACGGGCGCCGCCCCCTCTCCAGCCACTCCTCTAGTACCAATAGATAGATTCATGCATTGCATGAATCTATCTATGGCCGCCGCTGCCACCCCCTATTCAGGTGCCCTGGTCTTTTTCGGAAGCCGGACAACTGAATTACAGCGGCGGGGGGGTGTTTTTGAAGCACCTGATTAGAGCCATAGGCTCTAATAGGCGTCAAAAAAGATGACCTGCGAGCGACCATTGCTGGGTGCTCCCAGGTCACTCCTCTGTATTAGAAAAGCAAATGAATATTCACTTTCCTAACACTAAACCGCCTCTCTGCCGATCAGGTGCTCGGATCTGTTACCCCTCACTGATTGACCAAAAAAAACAGGCGCTGTAATTGGGCGCCTATCAGGCATCCAATCATAGCAGAGGATGGGAAGAGAGGTTGGGAGCAGACATCGAGGAGCTGTCCCACTGCCACAGAGACAGGGTAAGTACAGACGGTGGGCGAGGGGGCACAGTGGCCGCATTTGATGGCACAGTGGGAGCATTTGACATGGCACAATGGCTATGTTTGATGGGCACAGTGGCTGCGTTTGATGGGCACAGTGGCTGTGTTTGATAAGTACAGTGGCTGTGTTTGATGGCACAGTGGCGGCAATTGATGGGCACAGTGGCTGCGTTTGATGGTACAGTGGCAGCAATTGATGAGCACAGTGGCTGTTTGATGGCACAGTGGCTACATATGATGGTCACAGTGGCTGCATTCGATGCTGCACAGTGGCTGCATTTGATGGGGCACAGTGTCTGCATAAAATGGGCACAGTGACTGCATAAGATGGGCACAGTGGCTGCATAAGATGGGTACAGTGGCTGTATTTGATGGGGCATAGTGGCAGCATTTGATGGCACAGTGGGAGCATTTGATATGGCACAGTGGCTGCATTTGATGGGCACAGTGGCTGCGTTTGATGGCACAGTGGCGGCAATTGATGGGCACAGTGGCTGCGTTTGATGGCACAGTGGCTGTGTTTGATGGTACAGTGGCGGCAATTGATGAGCACAGTGGCTGTGTTTGATGGCACAGTGGCTGCATATGATGGGCACAGTCATTGCATTCGATGCTGCACAGTGGCTGCATTTGATGGGGCACAGTGTCTGCATAAGATGGGCACAGTGACTGCATAAGATGGGCACAGCGGCTGCATAAGATGGGCACAGTAGCTGTATTTGATGGGGCACAGTAGCAGTATTTGATGGCACAGTGGGAGCATTTGATATGGCACAGTGGCTGCATTTGATGGGCACAGTGGCTATGTTTGATGGCACAGTGGTGGCAATTGATGGGCACAGTGGCTGCGTTTGATGGCACAGTGGCTGTATTTGATGGTACAGTAGTGACAATTGATGAGCACAGTGGCTGCGTTTGTTGGCACAGTGGCTGCGTTTGATGGCACAGTGGCTGCGGTTGATCGTACAGTGGCGGCAATTGATGGACACAGTGGCTGCGTTTGATGGCACAGTGTGTTTGATGGCACAGTGGCTGTGATTGATAGTACAGTGAGGCTGCAATTGATGGGTTTTTTTTTCAGATTTTTTTCAGTTTGTTTGCGCCCCCCCAAAAAATTTTGAGCACCAACCGCCACTAAATGCATACCCTGTGTTCCATGCATCCTCATGCAGGCAGTCCCATTAATGGATATTGGGATGCAGCAGCTGCACAGACACAACCGCTGTTCCCAATTTGACATCCCCATTCTTGGGTTAATTCCTGGTGGCTGTGGGGTAATTGTGGACAGCAGTGCATCAGCCTGAGTTTGTGTCACTTCCTGTTAGAGGGTACATAAGGTACAAGATAACTCTTTCCATGGGAGGTGGGAGGAAGGCCACAAATGTAACAAAGTATGCTCTACTGTACAGAGAGAATTTATGCTGTTATAAGGGATCCATGTGTGGGAATAAGGAGAGACTGAATAGCCAGTCATATGGGAAGTATCATAGCTTAAAATAAGGGATCTACTGCTACAGCCGAAACCACAGCTTATATTACTGTCAAAGTGTGTTTAACCATTTATTGAAGGAGGAGCTTTGTTAGGAGCTCAGATATTTGTGAGAAGCATTGTCGTACCAAACTGTATGAGACACACTGCCTAAGTGTAAAGATGCTAACTTCAGTAAACATATTTCATTTTATTCAACAATGTCTGGTCTGGTTGCTCTATGAAGGACTTTGTGTGAGGCAGGTGGCAACCAAAAAGGGCTAATACACGTACAGAGGGCTTAGCAATTTGTTTATTTGTCATAAAGAGGGTATGAAATCACACTCAGCATTAAATATATAGCAAAGCCATTGAATATATACACACCAGCTAGGTCAGCTAGGTTATGGAGCTCAAGTTGTTTCTTAAAGTGGGGGTCCACCTATCTATCGTTTTTTTTTCTTTTGAGTTCATTCACAAACTTTTCTTCTCAGCATTACATACTCACATATTGTGTGTAATATGTCCGCCTGTGTCAGATTTCGTCGGAAAGAATAACTTATATTATTCACTGCAGGCGGTTTCCATCTTCATTGTGGGCATTTGAAGCCCACAAGCATTTATTTCCTGGATGTGGTGAATGCTGTGCTCCCAGCATTCACTGCTCGTTCCCGCACATGCTCAGTGGCATCCTGGGAAGCCTGAGACTAGCTCCCAGGAGTCTGGGAGAGGCTAGAAACATGCCTACTCCCACGGGAGGAGAACCAGGAAGTGCAAAGAAGAATAGAAAAATAAAAGGTAATTACAGCGATTTAAATTTTTTTAAACGGCATGTCAGCATCTAGGCAAGGAAGAGAATACATACAGATATTGTTCAAAATTTGGGTGGAACTCCACTTTAATTGCCCTCATTTCTTCATTTAAGTTTGTAATGCCTACTGAGTTTTTGTCTAGAATTTCATCAAGAATTTTAGAGTAATTATTTAATCTGTTCATTGTGTCTATTCCCCACCCAGTCCATGAGGGGAACCAAGCCCGTGCCATATCTTTAAAAAAAAAATAACTCCCTCTTATTGCGGTGTTTAAGGGGGTACCTAGGATGCATACTAGCTTTAAGGAGGTGTCCTCCCTTGCTATTTCCTACTATGCCCATGATGGAGACTAGGGATGCAAGATAACGCCTTCCTTGTGGTCCAGTGAGCATCCAAGGGTGACAGATTTTCCCACAGCAGATATAAATACTGTTTCCTAGAGCTAATGGTCATTTATTGAATATTCATTTCATCAGAAAGACTGGAAAAAGTTAAACTAGACAATAAATTTCCTACTGTGGAAGTGAAACTGGAGCTAAGAAAGTTTATTAGAGTGGTGTTTAGGGCAGGTTCTGAAGTGTGAAAGAATGAAAGAAAGGCCTCTCAATTGAAGTTATTGAAAAGTTGATTTTAGCTTGTTGGCACACTTCAGCTCCTTTTGTGGAGTTTCCCAACCTAAAACACCAGTCTGGGGAATGACTTCTACCAATAATTTGGAAAGTAAGGACGAACGTCCAAAGATGAAGCTACGTCATTGAATCACGGCGAAACGCGTTGACGTCACTGCGCCACCCGGTCCGTGCGCTCAGGGCAGTGAGGGAGACACTCAGCAAAGGAGCTGATACGAGAAGGACACAGCTGCAGATCAGAAAGGGGCAAACAAAAGGCTCGCCAAGTGACCCCGAGAGACGGGAATCCCTACCTATACTGACAAGCGGAGTACCGCAACATACAGCAGGACTTTGTGGATACCCCGCGCCTGTTAAAAGGAACGCAACGGCAGCCTTGGCTACTAGGACTAATGAACTACAGTATCCCCGAGTAAGAGCAGCGTGGAAGCCAGTGGTAATGTACAGCCAATAACAACACTATTCAATACTAATAGCATTTGTGTGTTGACTACACCACAAGCTTACGGTTCAAAGTGTTTGCACTACTGCCTGAACATTAACTTAGATTGATTGTTGTCTGCTCATGGTACCACTGCATACTTGACATCAGTTGGAATCAGTATTTCCAACATCTCTACAGGTTACCAAGGACTTCCGAATAAACCTATAGGGATAATACAGCTATAGGACCAGCCGCATATACTGCCCTATATCCAATTCAGAGGAATAATTACCCCTCTTACTCATTAATAACGGAAATCCATCCTGCTTCATTAACATCACTGGTGCCTTTTTCTTCCACTGTGTCCTACACTCTCCCATTGCATTATGCCACAGGGACCTACATTTTAAGTCTAAAACACTAAATTGGAATCCCCAGTTGGGTGAAAAGCCACCAATACAATTTGACTGATTGATTTCACTATAAGGCCAATGTGGCAAACTGCAATATGCCCTGACCGGGTAGCAATAAATGTTTTCTTTATGTATTGTTTGTCAAGTCTGTCCTGTCTGGTTTTCTAGGCCTAATTGCAGTACCCATTTCTAGCAATTAATGAGCATTTTGTGTTCCATTTTTATGCATAAGACCAATAAAATTTGTTTTTATCACTATACTATTCTGTAATCTATTGTTGCATGAAGTAACCCCTTTTTCTTGAACCCACTCTATTGGGTTCCTCCTTTCCCTTGCCCCTTATGTGATTCTGTACAAGTTATGGTTACAGCAACAATACCCTAACGGGATAAAACTACTAAACATACATACGATTTAACATTGGTGTACTCACGCCTTCCCCTTTTTTCCCTCCTATCCCGCATTCCCTTCCCTCCCCCCTCCCTTCCCCCTTTTCCCTTCATTTTTTGATGTTTCAATAGCCAGTAGCCAATAGCTTCCGTCTCATACTTGCTTCAGAGCATGCGTCGTTTTTGGTACGTCGGAACATCATACCGATTGAAGGCTTGGCTCGGGGTTTCCCAATAGTAATTAGTTCCATCTGAAAAATTTAGAACATGTTTACTATCTAAGACCGTCAGAGTGGAGCATATACACGGTCGGAAAATACGATGAAAATCTCCCAAAGCTTTCTGTATCCAAAATTAAAGCATCACCTTATAATAATAAATATAACTGGATATGTTTTGCATTCTAGTGGATTTATTATTGTATTATTTTTTTCAAAGCTATTATTCATATTGAATTTTAATATACGTTAATTTTACTAAAACCTTTCCTTTAGATGTCAGCACAGTGTACTTGTTAGTGTATATTATTCGTTATTACACATGACCCATTTTGCTGAAATTAAGATGCCCTCATTTTATCACACTTTATTGAATTTAACTATTTCAGGTTATTTTGCTGCTTTATATACCAAAACAGTGCTGCGCTGCCAAGCAATTTGGTGGAGGTGTAGTTTTATACCCTATTTTGCACTAAAACTGAGTGTTTTGCACATTGTATTTAGCACATTTTTCTGCAGGTAAAATTGATTTAGTATTAATCTTATTATCTGCACATGTACAGTATCTCACAAAAGTGAGTACACCCCTCACATTTTTGAAAATATATTATTATATCTTTTTATGTGACAACACTGAAGAAATTACACTTTGCTACAATGAAAAGTAATGAGCCTACAGCTTGTACAGTGTAAATTTGCTGTCCCCTCAAAATAACTTAACACACAGCCATTAATGTCTAATCTGCTGGCAACAAAAGTGAGTACACCCCTAAGTGAAAATGTCCAAATTGAGCTCAAAGTGTCAATATTTTGTGTGGCCACCATTATTTTCCAGCACTGCCTTAACCCTCTTGGGCATGGAGTTCACCAGACATCACGGAGCAGGTGGATATTAGAGACATTGCGCTCCTCCACCTTCTGTTTGAGGCTGCCCCACAGATGCTTAATAGGGTTTAGGTCTGGAGACATGCTTGGCCAGTTCATCGCCTTTACCCTCAGCTTCTTTTTTTTTTAAATCAAATAATTTTTTTACTTCTTTTATATACAAACATCATAAACAACGATAACAACATACAACCCAGCACATATAGAGAGGGAATAATAAAAAAAAAAAAGACTAAAAAAAAAAAGACAAACAAAAGAAAAAATACCCACCCCTGGCCCCCATGCCCCCCCCCCTCCCCATCACTCCCACATCTATCTGGTCCCCTCTCATCATACATCCAGAATATCAAACCATCTTCTCCATATTTTTTCAAATTTCTCTAGACTGCCTCTATATAAAAAGGTATATTTTTTCTTAATTATGGTTTCCCTTACTTGCATTTTCCATTCTGCTACTGTAGGTGCATATGGTGACAACCATTTTTGTGCTATAAGCTTACGAGCCTGAAATAAACTTCTATTTATTGATACCATGTATTCCCCCAGAGTTCTTAGTTTATCCATGATACCCAGGAGACATCCCCCCCGGTTCTATAGACATCTTAATCTCAAATACATTATTAATCATAGATACCACCCTGTACCAATAGTAATGGAGTTTAGGACATCTCCATATCGTGTATTAGTTTGGCTGCCCTCCCTTTACATCTAGGGCATTGGTCTCTATCCCTCCATTTCCATTTAAATACTTTCTCGGGTGTATAATGTACTCTATGTAGGATGAATAGTTGTGTTAAATTTTGATTTGGAGATAGAGAAGCCAAAGGTATTGCCGACAGTGCCAATACCCACTGTTCATGAGAAAGTGGCCCTATATCACCAGCCCATGCTGATCTTGCAGGTATATTCACAGCACCTTTAGTTTTCTCATATAATATATCATATAATTGTGATATCAAACCCTTTTTTCTTTCTTATCGAAAGGTAATAGTCTTGATCTTATCGAGCAAGGCTATTACCACTGATTTATTAAACTTCAATTCATGCGATCGACCCTGTGCTTTTAATGCATGCCTAAGCTGTAAAAATTGAAAAAATCTTTGGTTTGGGATATTATATTCATTTCTTAATTCACTAAAGGTTTTCATCTCATCTTCCTGAAATAACTGTATCATGTACCTTCTGCCTCCAAATTTCAAACCCTTCTAGTTTCAACAGTTCCGTATAGCTACTATTGTTCTATATTGGAGTATATGACGTCTATCCCTTTATTCCAGTGATTCTCCTCATTTCCTGCCATACCTTATCAAATAATATTCCCGTAAAAAATCCTTTATCAGACAATTGATTTCTCGACTCTAATAGGGAAATGAATGGGTAGTCTTCATAAACTGATAGTAACAGCCTCTGTATAGGATCAGAGTCTGATACTGTTGTCCAACCATAAAAATGTTGTAATTGAGAGGCTAGAAAATAATTTTTGGGATGGGGGATCGCCAGTCTCCCTTCTTCTTTGGTTAGCATCAGGGCTTTTTTTCAGGGGGAACTTGGTGGAACTCAGTTCCACCACCTCTGGCTCAGACCCTTGGGGGGGGCTTCTCACCACAATCACTTGTATACACAGAAGTCCAGTTTCTGTGTTTACAAATGACAGCTCTGCACTCTGTGTGTAACCCCCCTGAGCTCTGCACTCTGTATGTAATGCAATCCTGGTATTTAATGCCCCTTTAAGACCCTCCTACTGTTCGTGAAATTTGACTGACCACACCCACTATTTGAAGTGATTTGGAGGGTGTGTGTGGGAGAAGGGGTTTTGCGGGGTCGTGGATGATTTCCAGCACCTATTGTTTGTGAAAAAAAGTCCTCGTTAGCATTAATGTAGTTAACTTTATACGTGGTTACCCTTAGCTTCTTTAGCAAGGCAGTTGTCATCTTGGAGGTGTGTTTGGGGTCGTTATCATGTTGGAAAACTGCTCTGCGGCCCAGTCTCTGAAGGGAGGGTATCATGCTCTGTTTCAGTATGCTTCAGTATGTCACAGTACATGTTGACATTCATGGTTCCCTCATGACCTTTAGCTCCCCAGTGCTGGCAGCACTCATACAGCCCCAGACCATGACACTCCCACCACCATGCTTGACTGAGACAAGACACCCTTGTCTTTGTACTCCTCACCTGGTTGCCGCCACACACGCTTGACACCATCTGAACCAAATAAGTTCATCTTGGTCTCATCAGACCACAGGACATAATTCCAGTAACCCATGTCTTTAGTCTGGTTTTCTTCAGCAAACTGTTTGCGGGCTTTCTTGTGCATCTTCTTTAGAAGAGGCTTCCTTCTGGGATGAAAACTTGCAGACCAATTTGATGCAGCATGCAGCGTAAAGTCTGAACACTGACAAGCTGACCCCCCCACCCCTTCAACCTCTGCAGCAATGCTGGCAGCGCTCATACGTCTATTTCCCAAAGACAACTCTGGATATGACACTAAGCACGTGCACTCAACTTCTATGGTTGACCATGGAGAGGCCTGTTCTGAGTGGAACCTGTCCTGTTTAACCGCTGTGTGGTCTTGGCCACTGTGCTGCAGCTCAGTTTCAGGATCTTGGCAATCTTCTTATAGCCTAGGTCATCTTTATGTAGAGCAACAATTATTTTTTTCAGATCCTCAGAGTTCTTTGCCATGAGGTGCCATGTTGAACTTCCAGTAACCAGTATGAGGGAGTGAGAGCGATAACACCAAATTTAACACACCTGCTCCCTAGTCACACCTGAGAGGGAAAATGGCTAATTGGGCCCAGTTTGGACATTTTCACTTAGGGGTGTACTGGCTTTTGTTAGACGTTAATTGTTGTGTGTTGAGTTATTTTGAGGGGACAGCAAATTTACACTGTAATACAAGCTGTACACTCTCTACTTTACATTGTAGCAGTGTCATTTCTTCAGTTTTGTCACATGAAAAGACAGAATAAAATATTTACTAGACATGTGCATTCGTTTTCGTCCTAATGCATTTTAGTCCAAATTTCAGGTATTTTCGTTATCATTTTAACAAACGATAACGAAAGTGTGGGATCCGAAAAACGAAAGATCCGACATAAGCAAAAGCTTTATTTTCGTTTTCGTTGCTACAACAGTTCGATATATATAGGAGATTCGACATGATGATGACAATAACAATCTGTGTCCATCAAACCTGTGGTCGAATGTGCCTAACCTTAACTCTATTAGTCCAAGATTATTCTACATAGAGAGAAAAGATTTGACATAGAGAGAAAAGATTCGACGTAGGAGAGAAAAGATTCGACGTAGGGGAGAAAAGATTCGACGTAGGGGAGAAAAGATAAATAAAAATAATGATGATGATGAATGTTATTGGCTGATTGTAACCAAAGAGGAGGAGCAGTAAAATAGCTAGAACTAAGTACACACGTACTTTTACTTATGGTGTCGGTTGAAAGTTCTAAGAAGATTCGACGGAGCAGGTAAACTATACAGCGTTGTACAGTTTAGCTGCTCCGTCTAATCTTCTTTGAACATTCGACAGACACCATAAGCCTTCGATGACAGATTCGACCTTAATTTGGATTTTCGGACGAATGCAATTTTTAACGAAAAACGAAATAAATAAAAACAAATTATGGGAGTAACTAAATAAATTTATTTTTCGGACGAAAACGAAATTCCGAAACAAAATATTTCGGTGTGCACATGTCTAATATTTACAAAAATGTGAGGGGTGTACTCACTTTTGTGAGATACTGTATATGAATGGCAGCGCAGGACTGTTTTGGTATATATTCAACTTATGTGAAGTGGACACGTTTTCTGTGTTAGTGGCAGCCAGGTGAGGGGGTATTTAGCAAATTTGCACTTTTGTTGTCATTTTGCACAGGTTTTTTAATATTTGTTGTCACCAAGTTTAAGTTTATTTGCGCTGATAGAAACTCAGTTTATTTTGTTGCTTTATTTAGTTGCTTTATTTTATTTACAAATCTTAAAATTTGAATGAAACATAGGAGTTGACAAATTTAAGTTATGTAAAACGATTTTCTAAGATCACAAAACAAACTCCGGATTGATATAGTCACACTTTATTCATTTTAACAGTTTAAAACGAGTGTATTGCTTTGTTAATTTGCTTTTTAATATGTGAGAAAGGGTCCCCCAAAGAGGATTTGGATTTTAAGGGCAACTAAGTAATGGCACAAAACCAAGTATTAATTTATAACAAATTGTAATTTACTAAATATTATAAAAAGCCAATATCTGCATAGAAATTGTGATTTGACTATTTAAGAACAATGTCAGAATGTAAAACAAATACAAATAAGTATTGTCTCCTAGATGGAAATTACGCCCGACGCATTTCAGGAACTTGTCCTTTCCTCAGGGGCGGTTCCTTGTGGAAGACACTGTACATCTATAATAAAACATAAATCAACATTGAGAATCATATAAACAGAATGCATGAAGTGAGCATCGTTAAGGGCAGGGGAGTGCAAGAAAATCATGATCCCAACACATGCAACCCTACCTCCACAAAAAAAAATATATATATATATATATATGTATAAAAATATAACCTGATTAGAGAAGAAAATAGCTTCACTGCTGGGTAAAACTTGACTTGATATGAAGATGGAATCCAAAACATAGAGATGAAAAACTCCTGATTAGCACCTCATAGTGATCACAACGCCAATAAGTTGAGGAAGTGACTGTTAAGCGGTATTCAAGCCAGAAAATATGGCTAGAAAATGACCGTATATGAACAATTAAAGTTGTCAAAGTGTATGATGGACGCCAATGCAGGTGCTAAAGGATAAAGATGACAAATAAGTATAAACACATACTGTGCTGAATTACTATATATAGTCACACAGAAAAACCCCAACGTATGATGTGTGTCAATTGGTAGTCCACCAACCACACATATAATACAACAAAGACACAACCTTAAGTTGCTGTGTGCAAAGTCAGTACCAAGGTTGCAAACAAACATCAAAGAGGACAAAAAGTAATAATGGCCTCTGTGTTTGTTACAAACTAACAATGTACAAAAATACCTCAGGGGAAATTAAAATAAATCTATATTATCAGTAAACCAAACAGTGAGATTATTCAGAATTAATTAATGGTGATGATATCCCAAAATTAATTTTGATTGCAATAGACTAGATTTAAAACTTCCAAACAGCATAATATAACCTAACACAAACAAATAACACAAACAAATAGAGTCTAGAGTCAATAACAATACCTTAGAATCTCTTAAGCAGTGTATCAGGAAGACCAAACATCGGGAAGCAGTGATGACAATGGATGTTAGTTTATATAGACTGCAAATAGGTGGGCGTCTGCACCGTGTGGATCGGATAACAGCTGTGGTCAATTGCAACATAATGAGAACATGAACAGGACGGCAGCAACAACACACAGATCACATGACCCGTCAGGTGTCAGGAACTGCATGCTCAAGACACAGCAAGGGTGCCATGACAACGGATAAACCTAAAAAAAAAAAAGCCCGCTCAAGAGGCGGTGCAAGGTCAAACAACGTCCAAACCGCACCGGTGCCTGCGTACCAAAAGAGAACGCAACGGCCATGAAATCCCACGAGAGCGCAGAAAGTATTGATCATATCCACAAAAAGCAAAACAACAGCCGCGCATGCAAAATAATAAATGCACGGGAGGGCCGGATCATATAGCACTCAAGCACCCCACTAATAAACATAACAAAACAGCGCCCCACCGCAAAAAAATTGAAAAAATTGAACATCAACCTCCAACTTCTGTTTTCAAATGTAAATCTGATAAATTCCCCCACCCTGTCTGATAACCTCAGCTTGGCAACATTTGTCAATTGTGTCACCAAATTACATTAAAAAAATGCGTAAGCATAAGCGAGGTGGAAACCTCTCTCTCTCACCTCTCTCAAAGCTTTTTGCTTTGCATTCACTATGCGATCAACATTCCCTTACATTCAAACAGGCTGATAAGGTGATACAAAGCTATGTGTTTGAAAATTTTGCACAATGAAGCCTGGTACAAAAAGATCACCAGGAATATGGTTGATAAGTTCTATGTTGCTTTTTACACCCTTGTCGATGACACCTTTTCCCAGGGTGTTATCGACAAGGGTGTATGGGAATTTATCCGTACCAAGTTTCCTAAGATTCCTACCCTGTATTGTTTACCAAAAATTCACAAACAGATGCCTCTCCCTCCCGGAAGACCAATTATTTCCGGTAGAGGGAGCATTACTGATATTTTAAGCAAATACATTGATGCATTTCTCAGGCCGCATGTCATGAACCTCCAATCCCACATCAAGGATACCATACACTTTTTACGGATTCTCAACAATGTTTTCCCTAGTGCTGATAGCTTATTGGTGGCTATTGATGTGGAAACTTTGTATAGGTCGATTCCGCACCATCTTGGAATAGCATCTATACAACATATCCTCTCCCAGTCGCCTAGACATGATAAAAAAATCCATCAGTTTATCATATCTGCTCTTGATTAAATTCTAACACACAACGTATTTACTTTTGATGGGTCCCACTACCTCCAGGTACAGGGTGTCGCTATGGGGACATCATGTGCCCCCTCTTATGCGAACCTGTACCTGGGGGAGTGGGAGCGTTCTCTTTTAGAGGATGAGGAGCTGATTCCACTTATGAGTAACATCACTATGTGGTATCGTTATATTGACAATTTATTTATTATTTGGGAGGGTACGATTGAAAGCTTGAATGCTTTCATGCTGGCCATCAACAAAAATAGTTTCAATTTACATTTTACAATGTCCTACAGCAAGACCGAGATCACTTTCCTGGACTGTCACTGTCCATAAACATGAGGATGGTAGTCTCTCCAGTGGGCTTTTTCAAAAGCCCACTGCGGGAAACACAATCCTCCACACGTCTAGTGCCTATCCAAAATCGCTTATTCTTTCTATTCCATACAGTCAATATCTTAGACTAAAAAGGAACTGTTCTACATTCGATTCCTTTAAAATTGAGGCTGATGCATTAAAAAAAAAATGTTTGCTTAAACGTGGTTACTCTCATACCTGTTTTTAAAAAGGCATACAGGCGAGCATGTAACAAGTCTTAACCTGACTTGCTTTTCCCTAAGGACAGACAAATGCCTACAGGAATACAACAGACGAGATTGATAACTAAGTTTAGCAATCAGCATCAGCACAAAAATATTAAAAACATCCTTAAGAAACATTGGAAAATCTTACAGGCTGATCCTCTTATCTGTCCTCATATATCTCCGTACCCAACTATTACATTTCATTAAGCGACATCGTTAAAAGACAAATTGGTACATACAGAATTTGTGGGGGAATTTAGAAAGGATCCATGTAAGCGGTTGGGTACATTCACTTGTGGGGGCTGTACCATTTGTCAGTATATGGACACTAGACATCACATCCTGTTACCCAACTGCAAAACATTCAAGCCTCAGCATTTTGCTAACTGCAAAACTCCAGCTGTGATTTACATGTTACAATGCCAGTGTCAGAGCTTTTACATTGGGAAGACGAAACTTGAGTGGGGCAGGGAGGCACATTAGGAGCATTACAACAGCTAATTCAGATTTGCCACTTGGGAGGCATGTTAGGGACTTGCATAATGGCAAAGCCCCTACATTTTCCTTCCTGATCCTTGATAGAATTTACCCTAATGCTAGGGGCAGAGATTACAATAAACTTCTGCTCCAGAGAGAATCTCGTTGGATCATGGAGTTAAATGCCACTCATTTTCCTGGCCTTAATAGTATTCTTAGTTTTAGACCCTTTTTGGAGGGATTTAATTCAGGGGTTTGAGAAAAGGATATGTTAATTATCAAGGTTCTGTTTCTCAATGTCACCTTATGTACCACTTTGTATGGTCTTAATCTGCTATTATGATCCATCAATTTATATCTTGCTGTTTTTTGTTGTTGTTTTTTGGTTTTTGGTTTTCTTTTTGTTTTTCCTCTTTTTTATTTCTCTGACTGTAAGAATACCATCAATTTGTGATGTGTGCCAGGCTTGGTAATGATAGCTGTATAATCCCTTGAGGGTGTTGGAGTGTTTGGTTCATCATCCCTGCCCATTGCGGTCTTCTACCTCCAGTTGTTTATTTATTTATTTATTTTTTTAAATTCTATATACAGTTACAATAAAAAGTATGTAAAGCTTTTGGAATGATATGGATTTCTGCAAAATTGGTCATAAAATGTGATCTGATCTTTATCTAAGTCACAACAATAGACAATCACAGTCTGCGTAAACTAATAACACACAAAGAATTAAATGTTACCGTGTTTTTATTGAACACACCATGTAAACATTCACAGTGCAGGTGGAAAAAGTATGTGAACCCCTATACTAATGAGATCTCCAAGAGCTAATTGGAGTGAGGTGTCAGCCAACTGGAGTCCAATCAATGAGATGAGATTGGATTGGATTGATATTTTTTGAATTCTATATATATTTTTTTTTTTTTGGCGCCTATTGCATATTAAGTGTTGGGTGGGTGCGGCGCTGTTATTTTATGTTTATTAGTGGGGTGCTTTGGTGCTATATGCTCCGGCCCTCCCTTGCATTTATTATTGTGCATGAGCAGCTGTTTTGCTTTTTGTGGATATGATCAATACTTGCTGCGCTCTCGTGGGATTTCGTGGCCTCCTCTTTTGGTGCGCAGGTGCCGGTGCGTTTTGGATGTTGTTTGACCTTGCACCGCCTCTTAAGCAGGCTTTTTTTTATCCGTTGTCATGACGCCCTTGCTGTGTCTTGAGCGTGCAGTTCCTGACACCTGATGGGTCATGTGATCTGTGTGTTGTTGCTGCCATCCTGTTCATGTCCTCATTGGGTTCCAATTTACCACAGCTGTTATCCAATCCACACGGCGCAGACGCCCACCTATTTGCAGTCTATATAAACTTTGCTACCTCTTACATCCATTGTCATCACTGCTTCCTGATGTCTGGTCTTCCTGATACACTGCTTAACCACTTCAGCCCCGGAAGGTTTTACCCCCTTCCTGACCAGAGCACTTTTTACAATTCAGCACTGCGTCGCTTTAACTGCTAATTGCGCGGTCATGCAATGCTCTACCCAAACGAAATTTGCGTCCTTTTCTTCCCACAAATAGAGCTTTCTTTTGATGATATTAGATCACCTCTGCCGTTTTTATTTTTTGCGCTATACACGGAAAAAGACCGAAAATTTTGAAAAAAAATTATATTTTCTACTTTTTGTTCTAAAAAAAATCCAATAAACTCAATTTTAGTCATACATTTAGGCCAAAATGTATTCGGCCACATGTCTTTGGTAAAAAAAATGTCAATAAGTGTATATTTATTGGTTTGCGCAAAAGTTATAGCGCCTACAAACTAGGGTACATTTTCTGGAATTTACACAGCCTTTAATTTATGACTGCCTATGTCGTTTCTTGAGGTGCTAAAATGGCAGGGCAGTACAAAACCCCCACAAATGACCCCATTTTGGAAAGTAGACACCCCAAGGAATTTGCTGAGAGGCATGTTGAGCCCATTGAATATTCATTTTTTTTGTTCCAAGTGATTGAATAATGACAAAAAAAAAAAAATTACAAAAAGTTGTCACTAAATGATATATTGCTCACACAGGCCATGGGCATATGTGGAATTGCACCCCAAAATACATTTAGCTGCTTCTCCTGAGTATGGAGATACCACATGTGTGGGACTTTTTGGGAGCCTAGCCGCGTACGGGGCCCCGAAAACCAATCACTGCCTTCAGGATTTCTAAGGGCGTACATTTTTGATTTTACTCCTCACTACCTATCACAGTTTTGAAGGCCATAAAATGCCCAGATGGCATAAAACCCCCCCAAATGACCCCATTTTGGAAAGTAGACACCCCAAGCTATTTGCTTTGAGGCATGTTGAGTCCATGGAATGTTTTATATTTAGACACAAGTTGTGGGAAAGTGACAAATTTTTTTTTTTTTTTTTTGCACAAAGTTGTCACTAAATGATATATTGCTCACACAGGCCATGGGCATATGTGGAATTGCACCCCAAAATACATTTAGCTGCTTCTCCTGAGTATGGGGATACCACATGTGTGAGACTTTTTGGGAGCCTAGCCGCGTACAGGGCCCCGAAAACCAATCACTGCCTTCAGGATTTCTAAGGGAGTACATTTTTGATTTTACTTCTCACTGCCTATCACAGTTTCGGAGGCCATGGAATGCCCAGGTGGCACAAACCCCCCCCAAATGACCCCATTTTGGAAAGTAGACACCCCAAGCTATTTGCTGAGAGGCATGGTGAGTATTTTGCAGCTCTCATTTGTTTTTGAAAATAAAGAAAGACGAGAAAAAAAAATTTTTTTTTCTTTTTTCAATTTTCAAAACTTTGTGACAAAAACTGAGGTCTGCAAAATACTCACTATACCTCTCATCAAATAGCTTGGGGTGTCTACTTTCCAAAATGGGGTCATTTGGGGTTTTTTTTTGCCACCTGGGCATTCCATGGCCTCCGAAACTGTGATAGGCAGTGAAGAGTGAAATCAAAAATTTACGGCCTTAGAAAGCCTGAAGGCGGTGCTTGGTTTTTGGGGTCACGTACGCGGCTAGGCTCCCAAAAAGTCTCACACATGTGGTATCCCCGTACTCAGGAGAAGCAACAGAATGTATTTTGGGGTGTAATTTCACATATTCCCATGGCATGTTTGAGCAAAATATCATTTAGTGACAACTTTGCGCAAAAAAAAAATAAAAAAAATAAAAAATTGTCTCTTTCCCGCAACTTGTGTCACAATATAAAATATTCCATGGACTCAACATGACTCTCAGCAAATAGCTTGGGGTGTTTACTTTCCAAAATGGGGTCATTTGGGGGGGTTTTGAACTGTCCTGGCATTTTATGCACAACATCTAGAGGCTTATGTCACACATCACCCACTCTTCTAACCACTTGAAGACAAAGCCCTTTCTGACACTTATTGTTTACATAAAAAAATAATTTTTTTTTGCAAGAAAATTACTTTGAACCCCCAAACATTTTTTTTTTTTAAAGCAAATGCCCTACAGATTAAAATGGTGGGTGTTTCATTTTTTTTTTCACACAGTATTTGCGCAGCGATTTTTCAAACGCATTTTTTGGGGAAAAAACACACTTTTTTACATTTTAATGCACTAAAACACACTATATTGCCCAAATGTTTGGTGAAATAAAAAAGATTATCTTAGGCCGAGTACATGGATACCAAACATGACATGCTTTAAAATTGCGCACAAACGTGCAGTGGCGACAAACGAAATACATTTTTAAAAGCCTTTAAAAGCCTTTACAGGTTACCACTTTAGATTTACAGAGGAGGTCTACTGCTAAAATTACTGCACTTGATCTGGCCTTCGCGGTGATACCTCACATGCATGGTGCAATTGCTGTTTACATTTGACGCCAGACCGACGCTTGCGTTCGCCTTAGCGCGAGAGCAGGGGGGACAGGGGTGCTTTTTTTTTTTTTTTTTTTTTTTTCATTATTATTATTATTTTTTTATCTTATTTTTAAACTGTTCCTTTCATTTTTTTTTTAAATCATTTTTATTGTTATCTCGGGGAATGTAAATATCCCCTATCATAGCAATAGGTAGTGACAGGTACTCTTTTTTGCAAAAATTGGGGTCTATTAGACCCTAGATTTCTCCTCTGCCCTCAAAGCATCTGACCACGCCAAGATCGGTGTGATAAAATGCTTTCCCAATTTCCCAATGGTGCTGTTTACATCCGGCGAAATCTAAGTCATGAAATGCTCATAGCTTCCGGTTTCTTAGGCCATAGAGATGTTTGGAGCCACTCTGGTCTCTGATCAGCTCTATGGTCAGCTGGCTGAATCACCGGCTGCATTTTCAGGTTCCCTGTTGAGACAGGAGAGCCAGAGAAAAACACGGAAGACGTTGGGGGGGGGGCATTCCCTCCCACTGCTTGTAAAAGCAGTCTAGAGGCTAATTAGCCGCTAGGATTGCTTTTACATGAAAGCCGACCGCTGGCTGAAAAGAATGATACCAAGATGATACCTAAACCTGCAGGCATCATTCTGGTATAACCACTCAAAGTCGTGAATGGCGTACCTGAAGACAAAAAAATGGTTAACAATAAAGCACAGTAAACGGTAAGGTATAAAAAATTGCATACCTGAAAAGCAAACATGATAAAACATAATAACAATTAAACATTGCAGAATAGAATACAGTAAAAAAGAGCAGAACAATAGAGAGAATAGAGAGAGAGAGAACAATAAAACGCCAACTATTTTTTTTTTATTTTATATTTTTGTTTGTGTTTTTTTTTTTTTACACTTTTTTTTGTAACTAACTTTTATAACTGTAACCGGTTCCAGGTTCGAGTCTCTCAAAATGCGATGGCATCTTGGGAGACCCTGTGAAAGTGTGCCTAGTCTGTGCAATGCTGTACCCTACGCTAATACTCAACTAGTGAATGGTAGCGTTCAAAACATTCACCAATGCAAAGACCAGGATTGTCAGGACAGGAGGGACAATAATAGCGGGTGTCACGCCTATATCCGCGCTTGCTGCAGACACGACATCTTTTTTGGGGGGGTTTGTTGGGTAGGGGTACTCGGGAGGACATAAAGAAAATGCCTCTCATGCAGCCGACTGCATTTGGTTGGGGATGTGAATGGGGGAAGTACGGGCGCTGCAGAAGCGGTGGGTTCCCAATTAGGATTGGCGAATGCAGCAGGAAGGGCACTATGGGCACGACGGGCCTGTGTTTGTCTTTTTGGTGGCAGCGGGACACTACTTGTGCTTGCCACCTCACCAGCTTGAACTGCACTTATGGGACTCGCCACGTCACCAAGTGTTACTGCAGTGCTGGTTTGACTACGACCGGGGTGTACTAGGCCGCTGGCGCTTGCCAGTTCACCAAAACGCTACAAAAAAAACTGTTAGCGATCACAGGGATCAGGCCTGACTCTGCGAACGCTGCAGTTATGCGTTTAGTGTTTTGTAAGTGTCAGTGATCGATCGATACTGCACTTGGGTGGGCTGGGCTGGGCCGGGCGGAGGGGCAAAACGCAGGTGCTAGCAGGTATCTGGGCTGATCCCGCTAACACTGCGTTTGTGGGAACCCTAAACTGCTGGGGACGCTAGTATAGATCTGATCGGATCAGGTATTGATCCGATCAGATACTATACCACTAGGGGAGGTGTATGCTGCGTGCGTGGGTGTTAGCGGTACTGGCGCTAATCTGATGCTGCCTGGGGCTGGTGCTTGCCAGTTCACCAAAACGCTACCAAAAGAACTGTTAGCGATCGCAGGGATCAGGCCTGACTCTGCGAACGCTGCAGTTATGCGTTTAGTGTTTTGTAAGTGACAGTGATCGATTGATACTGCACTTGGGTGGGCTGGGCTGGGCCGGGCGGAGGGGCAAAACGCAGGTGCTAGCAGGTATCTGGGCTGATCCCGCTAACACTGCGTGTTTGGGAACCCTAAACTGCTGGTGACGCTAGTATAGATCTGATCAGATATTGATCCGTACAGATACTATACCACTAAGGGAGGTGTACGGTGCGTGCGTGGGTGTTAGCGGTACTGGCGCTAACCTGACGCTGCCTGGGGCTGGTGCTTGCCAGCTCACCAAAACGCTACCAAGAAAACTGTTAGCGATCGCAGGGATCAGGCCTGACTCTGCGAACGCTGCAGTTATGCGTTTAGTGTTTTGTAAGTGTCAGTGATCGATCGATACTGCACTTGGGTGGGCTGGGCGGAGGGGCAAAACGCAGGTGCTAGCAGGTATCTGGGCTGATCCCGCTAACACTGCGTTTTTGGGAACCCTAAACTGCTGGGGACGCTAGTATAGATCTGATCGGATCAGATATTGATCCGTACAGATACTATACCACTAAGGGAGGCGTATGCTGCGTGCGTGGGTGTTAGCGGTACTGGCGCTAATCTGACGCTGCCTGGGGCGACGCATATCACCGCCGGGCGATCAGGGGGCTAAACCTTTATTCGGTAATAAACGGCGGGTGCCCTGACACTATAAAAAATAAAGGAACTAACCAGCGTCACCCGTAACGGTTATACGGTGATCAGTGGTGAAAGAGTTGACTAGGGGGCAATCAAGGGGTTAAAACATTTATTAGGTAGTATATGGGGGTCCCTGTCGCTATAAAACGCTGACGGCGAACCTAAATATTTACGTCCCTAACTAGCGTCACCAGCGACACTAATACAGCGATCATCAAAATGATCGCTTAGCAACACTGGTGACGGGGGGTGATCAAGGGGTTAAAACTTTATTAGGGGGGTTAGGGGGGTATCCTAGACCTAAAGGGGGCCTAACACTCACTGCCCTAACACACTAACTGTCACAAACTGACACCAATGCAGTAATCAGAAAAAAAAAAAAAAAAACCTGCTTGGTGTCAGTTTGTGACAGGGGGGGGGGTGATCGGGGGGGAATCGGGGGGCGATCGGGGGGGATGGGGGTGTAATGTGTGCCTGGCATGTTCTACTGTGTGTGTGTGTGTTGTGCACTCACAGTTCAGTCTTCTCTCCTCGGCCCGGAACGGAAAATACCGAGCCGAGGAGAGATGACATCATTTCCTCTGCCTCTGTGTACAATACAGAGGCAGGGAAATGATCCCATTGGCTGGGAGCGATATCGAGGGGGGGGCCACGAATGGATGGCCTCCCCCTCACCACCGATCGCCGGGGGACATTTGCCGACCGCCGCAGGCACCGGGGGGGGTCCGATCGGACCCCCCACCCGCGGGCAGGCAGGGACGTACAGGTAAGCCCTTTTGCCTGCCCGTGCCGCTTTGTCGACGTACATCGTCGTGCGGCGGTCGGCAAGTGGTTAAGAGATTCTAAGGTTTTGCTATTGACTCTAGACTCTATTTGTTTGTGTTAGGTTATATTATGCTGTTTGGAAGTTTTAAACCTAGTCTATTGCAATTAAAATGAATTTTGGGATATCATCACCATTAATTCATTCTGAATAATCTCACTGTTTGGTTTACTGATAATATAGATTTATTTTAATTTCCCCTGAGGTATTTTTGTACATTGTTAGTTTGCAACAAACACAGAGGCCATTATTACTTTTTGTCCTCTTTGATGTTTGTTTGCAACCTTGGTACTGACTTAGCACACAGCAACTTAAGGTTGTGTCTTATACGTTTGTTGTATTATATGTGTGGTTGGTGGACTACCAATTGACACACATCATACTTATTTGTCATTTTATCCTTTAGTACCTGCATTGGCGTCCATCATGCACTCTGACAACTTTAATTGTTCATATAAGGTCATTTTCTAGCCATGTTTTTTGGCTTGACTACCGCTTAACAGCCACTTCCTCAACTTATTGGCGTTGTGATCACTATGAGGTGCTAATAAGGAGTTTTTCATCTCTATGTTTTGGATTCCATCTTCATTTTAAGTCAGGTTTTACCCAGCAGTGAAGCTATTTTCTTCTCTAATCAGGTTATATTTTTACACACACACACACACATTATATATATATATTTTTTTATTTATTTATTTTTTTTTTTGTGGAGGTGGGGTTAATCTTGCAAGTGTTGGGATCATGATTTTCTTGCACTCCCCTGCCCTTAACGATGCTCACTTCATGCATTCTGTTTATATGATTCTCAATGTTGCTTTATGTTTTATTATATATGTACATTGTCTTCCACAAGGAACCGCCCCTGAGGAAAGGACAAGTTCCTGAAACACGCTGGGTGTAATTTCCATCTAGGAGACAATACTTATTTGTATTTGTTGTACATTCTGATGTTGTTCTTAAATAGTCAAATCACAATTTCTATGCAGATATTGGATTTTTATAATATTCAATAAGCTACAATTTGGTATAAATCAATACTTGGTTTTGTACCATTACTCAGTTGCCCTTAAAATCCCAATCCTTCTTGGGGGACTCTTTCTCACATAATATTTTAAGGCATGGTGGCAACAAATTATTCCGCTTATGGTGAAATATATTCTTTTGTAATTTTTTTTTTAATGTACAAATCTTAAAATGTGTTTGAAACATAAAGTTGGCACATTCAAGTTATTCAGATTAAAGATATTTTCTAAGGTCATAAAATAAACTTCAGCCAAAAGTGACAGAGCTAGGAAGGGTTAGGGACTCAAATTTCTATGGCTCTTTTTGTTCCAATTGGGGAGATTTCCCGTCAAATTACGGATGTTACACAAATTCTTTCAAATGGGGACACCGACAGAAACAGAATAACTATGATTTTTTTGCTTTCTTTGCCTTTCAATCCAAGTGACAACTACACTTACCGTTTATTGTCCTGGTATCACAGTGACAGGAAGGTTTTTTTTTCTGCCAGACAAGTCTGTTCTTTGGAGGAGAGCACACTGACTTCCTAACATACCTACAACCTATATATTGTGACCAGGATTGTCTCACTTCCCCTCCTTTTTAGTCTTGAATATGCTCTAGACACTTTTATAAACACTTGCTGCTACAAAGACTTTTAGAAATATACAGTATATGTACAGTTACGTAGTTCCCAGATGTGTATAGGTTTATCATTTTATTTTTATTTTTTTAGTTCTTCGCTGAGTTTTTATTCTTTGTATATTTATTTATAATTATGTTTAATTTGTATGTAGCACTGTGGCCCTGTGAGATACGACATTTCGTTCTACCATATGTCCTCACGTGTAGTAGAATGACAATAAAGCTTGACTTGACTTGACTTGATAGCTAGGGAACTGACCATAGTGTGTTCGCCTGCCTAGTGTGGTAAGTTTTTAATAGGAAAGCAAGGGAACTGGCAGGGACACGAAGGGATTTCACACAAAGGAAACGATACTAAGAGAACAGGAAATTTTTTCATACATGGTACAGCAGGCATATGTCAGAAACATGAAATTCTGGGTTTGCATACTATTTACTGTATTATAAAAAAAAAATCTGTGCTGTTTTAGGCTTCCCATTGCAGTGAATCGACTAAGCTCAGTTAAAAATGATTATTGATGTAACAGGTTTACCAAAGTTAGCTCATTTACACATGCAGCGCTACACCCGCAGGAGCCACTGGTAATTTTGGGTCTGTTCTCTCTAGCCATTGGCAAGACCTCACCCTTGCTGAGGGGAATGCCATCTTGTGGACAAATAAGGTTCTGCAATTCAGTAACGTTGCCCAGTGTTATACACAGTTGTAAGATGATATGCTAGCCCAGGTTTTGAAATTCTTTGGTCACATTCTTCAGTTCAGAAAATAAAAAGAAATTGTTATATTACTTCTAAAATATAGAAGATGTAGTAAAAAATCTATTCGGATTAAATAAACTTTGATCATTTTAATGTTATTGAAAATGTAATTCAATAAAGCAAAACTCTAGTAAAAAAAATGCTAAATAATAGCATGTTAAATATATATAATTAGCTCTTGCTGCAATACTCACCATCAAAGCAGAGCAATCCCTTGCTTCTTTCCACCGCAAAAAAATATACTGTGTATGTATATGTGTATATATATATATATATATATATATATATATATATATATATATATATATATTATATACCTTTACTGAAAAAAAAACAATGCCCCAAGATGTAAATCCAACATCAATAACCAGCAATGCACATCATCCATGCTAATTACAACTGATGATGCTGCTCTGGCAATTGAAATATTGTAATGCCAGTTTTCATATGTAAACATGCCATCAGGGATCCTGGGTGACATCATTGACCAAATATGGTCATGACCACATTTAGTCAATGATGTTACCCAACATCTGGTGGGATCTGTCATTTAGCGCCAATAGTGCCACTGCCACTAAATGACAAATCACCTGATTTGCCTAAAAAGAACATATTGTACTATGGTAATCTGTTATTTAGTGGCAGTAGTGCTGGGGCCGCTAAATAACCTGTCTCCAGTCACTTTTTTTTAAACAAACAATGTCACTTTTAAAGGAGCAATGTACTGCATCTACAACTTCACGTGAAGGTTTTAGTCTTCCCCAAAGCATGTTATTTAAAAGATTTGAGTATTTTTAATGTTGCCCTTCAAGTATTTTTTTTTTTAATTTGCATTGGTCCATGTCCCCCACTGCATCGCCCATTTACTCATGCCATTTTTTATTAAAAGGGTGCAGGGTAGCCTTGAAAAAGGGCAGAAAAAAATAACAAGATTCAGCTCCTACTTTGTTCGTAGATCATGCAGTGAACCAAATATTGCCCATTTCAATCATCACTAATGGCCAACATCATTCCATCAACTTCTGAGCTCAGGCTGTCATGTATCTGGCTGCAAGCTCTACAAGTCCAATTTGGCCTCTGCTATTATGGGTGCATTAGTGGAAGATCCAGGGCCCTGTGGCCATAATTTCCAAAATGTACCCACCCCCAGTCTATGATTGGATAGTGAAGTAGAAGCAGAAAAGTGATGAGCTTATCTCTATGTCACTGTTTTCTCCCTGTAGGCAGGTGCAGTCTACTTTCCACTTGGAAACCATGAGTGTTCCCGGTAGTGCAGGCGTCCCTCCCTCTGTGTTTGTTATGAATTGTCTCTGCATTATTTCATTACAAGTTTTCCATTGTACCCTACTGTGTGAATTATTGCCACAGCACTATGCTGCACCCCACCTACATCCTCATTTTAGCACGTTCTTTGTCAAAACATAAACTGCTTGGATGTCACTAGACATGTGCATTCGTTTTTGTCCGAATGCATTTTCGTCCGAATTTTGGGTATTTTCGTTATCATTTTAACAAACGATAACGAATGTGCAGAATCTGAAAACCGAAAGATCCGACATAAACAAATGCTTTATTTTCATTTTCGTTGTGACAACAGTTCGATATAGATAAGAGATTCGACATGACGCTGACAATAGCGATCTGTGTCCATCGAACCTGTGGTCGAATGTGCCTAACCTTAGCTCTATTAGTTCAAGATTATTCTACATAGAGAGAAAAGATTCGACATTATAGAGACAATAGCAAAAAAGGTCAAACGTGCCTAACCTAACTCTATTAGTTCAAGATTATTTGACATAGAGAGAAAAGATTCGACATGAAGATTCGATGAAGTAGTCGCCACGAGCAGACATTTATGGTCAGATGTTCCGCTCATAGGCTATAGAAGAATTATAATATTGGTTTACTAGTAATAATAATTAATAAATATAATTATTACTAGTGTCATACAACATTAGAATTCTACTATAGCTTGTAGGCGGAACATTCGACCGGAAATGTACGATTGCAACGTCGTACAGTTTAGCTGCTCCGTCGAATCTTCTTAGAACATTCGACAGACACCATAAGCCTTCAATGACAGATTTAACCTTAATTATTTTGGATTTTCGGACGAATGCATTTTTTAACAAAACAAAATAAATAAAAACGAATTTTGGGAGTAACTAAATAAATGTATTTTTCGGACGAAAGCGAAATTCCGAAACAAAATATTTCAGTGTGCACATGTCTAGATGTAACATCTTTAATTTAAAACAGCTCTCTGAAACAAAAATGTTTAAAAGGCTAAGATTAAGTGATATTTTTAAGTGCATTATCTACTTAGCTTCTAGCATTTGTCCAGCCCTTTTGAAAAAGATATATAAACCCATTCATTAAAATCTCCTAAAGGATTTTATATGTTATTGTGATTTCAAAAGTTTTTTTTTTTTTATCTGATGCATTATTTAAAAAAAAATATGGATCTTGCCATAAAGTTCCTTTTTAGACACTTCCTGTTATGAGGTGACAACTGGCTACTAATTTTAGGCCTGCGTTACATGCTCCACTGTTAGTAGCTACAAGCAGCCATGCTGAACCACATTTCTCAGGAATAAAAAAAAAAAAAAACATGGTATGTTTGTATAATGCCGCGTACACACGGTCGGACTTTTCGACCGGACTGGTCCGGCAGACTTTCCAGCGGACTTTCGACGGACTTTTGACGGACTTCCGACTGACTTTTAACGAACAGACTTGCCTACACAGGATCACACCAAAGTCAGACGGATTCCGACGTGATGACGTACACCGGACTAAAAAAAGGATGTTGATAGCCAGTAGCCAATAGCTGCCCGGTTTTTGTCCATCGGACTAGCATACAGACGAGCGGATTTCTGGGTCCGGCGGAGTTACGACATAAAGATTTGAAGCATGTTCCAAATCTAAAGTCCGTCAGATTTGCGACTGGAAAAGTCCACTGAAGGTCCGGGGAAGCCCACATACGATCAGATTTGGTCTGTCGGCGTCCGTCGGACCAGTCCGGTTGAAAAGTCCGACTATGTGTATGTTGCATAAGTCACAGTGCTATATCTGACTAAATGTCAACCAGTTATGGTTTACATCTATTTTAAATAAGTGTAGTAGATGTAATACAGGTTGGGCCAAAAGCACATTTACATTATACATTATTGTACACCATGCATTATAATGGGGCCCTCCTCATTTTTCTTTGTCAATATGGATTAACCTTGACAGTGCCTTCCCACAACATTGGATCAAGCAGAATGGCAGAATGGACTGGCCACCACTTTCACCCTACCTGACAGAATTTGACTTTTTTTTGAGGGGAGTAGTAAAGGATAAGGTTTTTAAAAAGTAAGCCCTGCACAGTGGATGAATTGAAGGAGTTCATCTCATAAGCATTTATGGATATTAAAGTGTCACTAAACCCACATCATAAAAAATTATCAATAAATGGTGTATTACATGCTGTTCATACTCACTCAGTCACTATTAGACTTGTTTTCTGTATTCTGCAAAAAACCTGGTTGATCCTAGTGTTCTCTATTTCCACCTCTGTCCAAGTCCCCAATTCAGCTGGGGATTTTGCAGAGCAGTGTTGGCAGCTCTGCACATGCTCATTTTTCAGTGAGTTTCTATGTTGAGCATTTCCTCCTTATCACATCTGAGCAGCCCATGTGACTATAGAGTCACACATGTGGGATTATACACAGTGGTAAATGACAGCCCACTCCCTCCCTCCCTCCTCCTCCATCCCCACTAACCATCTAAACACAATGGAGGTGGGATATTACATGTAGATTGCTGGAGGCTTCACCGTTCTCTTATTCAAAACCACAGGCTGGAGGGGGGTGACATAGCCTGTAACTGGCAGAAATCTGCCGACACCATGTTATTGCCAAAAAAAAATAAAGATTTGATTTCAAATATACATTTGTATGACAATTTAAAACAGTTTATTATTATTAATTATTTATTTTTAAACAGGGTGCGTTTAGTATCACTTTTAGGCACCTTTCACACGGAATGTCTGATCAGGTCCACCTGTTAGTTTTTCAGGCGGACCTGATCAGTAGTATTGGGGAATGGTTCGAGCCAAGCAAAAGTTTGGCCTGAACTTTGCATGTTCGCACGTTCAGCAAACATCAAAATTTGCAGGTAGCTTGGCGGGATGTTCTTCCACCAAGTGCCCCACAATACACTGCATGCTTCACAGTACATTCTAGGGCACTAATTGGATGAAGCCTTGCACCTGACCAGCACTGTCAGAGCCCTGATTGAACAAAGTGATAATGACTTTCTCCATTTACTCAGTACTCATAGTCGCAGCCCACACTATAAAAGGTTCCTTCCCATAGGAAGCTTTTGCGTTTTGTTGGTGTGGAGATACAGTAGTTTGCTACTAGCGAGTTAGTGTGTTCACTTTTTGTGAGTGTAGAGTATTAGTGTAGTGTTAGTATAGTGTGTGAGTATAATGTGTCAGTATAGTGTAGTGTCAGTGTAGTGTGTTAGTGTAGTCAAGTGTTTAACACAGCATTACATAACATTTGACTCTGAGATTAGAGTGTTAGTGTAGTGTTAGTATAGTGTGTGAGTATAGTGTGTCAGTATAGTGTAGTGTCAGTGTAGTGTGTTAGTATAGTGCGGTGTTTAACACAGCATTACATAACATTTAGTGCTGTATACAGTGCTATATACCTCCCTTTTTTTTTTTGGTTGCTGCATGTTTTGCTTTTTTTTACCCTTGTCTGCCCCCTTTTTTTTTAATTGTCATCCGCAGTTTTTCTGACTGTGACGCTGGTGTTTCCCCCTTTTTATAGTTTGTACATTTTTGTCAGCGTCAGTCCTCAATTTAAAGTGCACCAAACACCACTTTTCATTCTATAAAGTGCATCCGATCACACATTTCCCAGTTTCTATTCAATTTGGGTAATAAGCCCCCCCTCCACCCCCATCATGTCTGAGAGGCCAACAAGGAGTGGTAGATGTTCCCATGCCACAATGAGGGGGCCAGCAGGTGGACGTGGTTCATCCTCAGGCAGGGCACATTTGTCTCTGTTTAGTGATGTTGCCTGTGATATCCAGCCACAGCATGCAGAGGAGGTGGTGGACTGGCTTACTAAACCATCCTCGTCCTTCTCATCCTCTATGACCCAAGCTGACACTAGTGCGCAGTCCACCGCAGCTGCCAGAACAGCTTATTCTGCCTCCTTATCCACAGCTACTCCTGCCATAGCCATTGCATCATGCATGGAGGAATCAGCTGAATTATTTGAAAACAGCTTCAGCCACTCGCTTCTTGAGGATGCACAGACATTACTTGATTCTGATGTTGGTTCTGAGGTAGAGGAAGGGAGTAACATTACCATACAGAAAAAGGAGAACACTGATAAACAACAAATCCCCCCAGCTGCAGTGTATTGCAAAGTGGCTTCAGTAATGGTGAGGATAGAGGGGATGATGATGATGATGATGAGAACACCAATGCGACTTAGGTGCTGGATAGAGCAGAGGAAGAAAGTGAGAGGGAGAAAAAACCCAAACGAGGCAGGATGTCCTCCAGAAGCAGCCATCATGGAAGAGTAGAGAGCAGCCATCCTATTACATCAAAAGAAGAAAGGAGCAGGCGCCTACAGGTTAGAATCAGTAGCATTTATTACAATACAGGTGCATTTATCCACTTACATAAAAGTAATAGACTTCCGGCACTTGTCTTGTCCAAAGATGTGGCGTCCGTCCAGTGCTATAGCGTTGTTTGCAGCTTGTCCATACACAGGAAATCCTGTCCAGCAGGGTTTCAGGAAGACTAGAAAGCTGGGACCGAGGCTTGGAGCTTGAAAAAGGAGTGGGCCTGTCTTGATAGTGAGAGCACATGCCCCGAAACATCGTCGCTGCCACTTGTGACGTCACCGCGCTGAACGCTGCGTTCCGCCGCCAACCTGAGCCCATACCAAGCCTCGGTCCCAGCTTTCTAGTCTTCCTGAAACCCTGCTGGACAAGATTTCCTGTGTACGAACAAGCTGCAAACAACGCTATAGTGCTGGACGGACGCCACATCTTTGGACAAGACAAGTGCCGGAAGTCTATTACTTTTATGTAAGTGGATAAATGCACCTGTATTGTAATAAATGCTACTGGTTCTAACCTGGAAGCACCTGCTCTTTTCTTCTTTTACATATCCTGGAGTTTGCCCTCAACTTCCCCTTGAAAGCTTGCCCGGGCATATGGACTAATTGCTATATACACAGGTCTTTTTTCCTCTCCTGTTCTCTCCCATCTCCATTTCACTGAAAGAACTCCATAACAAAGACTGTATTGATGGACTCTTTATCACACATACCAAGTGACAGCGCCACTATCCTCATGTTTTATCCTATTCTATCAGATTGTGGCGCTGTTATCTCCTGGCCCACTTTCCACAGCTCAGCTGTGTGGGCCTTTTTTAGCAAATGTGCAGCCGATCCACATCCAATCTGCAGCATCTGCATCATATGGTGGGAGATTATCTAGGGGAGAAAACAGACATGGAAAGCTTTCCAGTAGACAATCCAATGGGTTTCTTGGTCATGGGAATAGACAATTGGCCAGAACTTACCCAGTATGCAATTGAGCTGCTGGGCTGCCCTGCATCCAGCATGCGTGATTTCCAAACAAGGATTTAGTGCTGCCGGAGGTTATATTGCCAGATAAATGAGCGCGTCTGTCCACAGACTTTGTTTACCGGCTGACATTTGTCAAAAAAAAATCAGTCCTGGATTAGCAGCTGCTATCAAGTCCCTGATGCCGACGTTGCTGATTAAGAGTTATTGGGATCTCAAATCTCTGCAAGACTGTCTAGGCTGCCTAGCTTTGTGCGTGTTGATTTTAACTTGAAGACATTTTTGGTATAGGTTTCATGTGCACAATTAACACCCAAGGACACATTTTTCTGCACTTGTATGACAGGGGCATAAAATTTCAATTTTTTTACAGCAAGGCCAATGATTGCTTTCATTAAGAGTACCTCTAGAAGGTTACGGGATAAAGGCACCACCAACACCCAAAAATCTATTTTTCCCGCAACTGTTTATCAGGGGCATCAAATTTCAATTTTTTACAGCAAGGGCAATTCTTGCTTTCATCAAGAGTACCTCAATAGGGTTACTGTGTGAAGGCACCACCAACACTCAAAGACCAATTCTTCCACAACTGTTGGACAGGGACATTAAATTTCTATTTTTTTTACAGGAAGGCCAATTATTGCTTTCATCAAGAGTACCTCTATAGCAGTGATGGCAAACCTTGGCACCCCAGATGTTTTGGAACTACATTTCCCATGATGCTCATTCACTCATCAGTGTGGTTGAGCATCATGGGAAACCTAGTTCCAAAACATCTAGGGTGCCAAAGTTTGCCATCACTGCTCTGTAGGGTTACGGTGTGAAGGCACCACCAACACTGAAAGTCTAATTTTTCTGCAGCTGTTTGACAGGTGTATCAAATTTCATTTTTTTACAGCAAGGCCAGTTCTTGCTTTCCTCAAGAGTACCTGTAGAAGGTTACAGGGTGAAGGCACCACCAACACCCAAAGATCAATTTTTCTGCAACTGTTTTACCAGGGCATAAAATTAAATATTTTTACAACAAGGTCAATTCTTGCTTTCATTAAGAGTACCTCTATAGGGTGAAGGCACAACCAACACCCAAAGCCCAATTTTTCCACAACTGTTTGGCAGGGGCATCAAATTTCAATTTTTTACAGCAAGGCCAATTCTTGCTTATATCAAGATTACTTCTATAGGATTACGATGTGAAGGCACCACCAACACCCAAGCCCAATTTTTACACAACTGTTTGACAGGGGCATCAAATTTACATTTTTTACAGAAAGGCCAATTCTTGCTTTTATAAAGAGTACCTCTAGAAGGTTACGGTGTGACGGCACCACTAACACCCAAAGCCCAATTTTTCCACACCTGTTATTTCTATCCACAATCTGTGAAAGAGACACCAGACTTTATCTAAAAAAAAATGTTAATCTTGGCCTGAGTGTACTGTAATTTGGCTTCTTTACATAAGGCTTGCTTCACTGTGGTGAAATTTTGTTATTTCCATCCAAAGTCTGCCAAAAAGTTTGTCCAAAAAATCTCTAATCTTGTTCTGAGTGCACTAAATTATGGCCTCATCATACAGACTGGCTCCCCAAGCTGTTGTTTGCAAAATAAATATATATATTTAAACAAATGTTTCACTTTAAACATAATTAAAATCACTGCATCTTTAAAAACAATCTTTTTTTAAAGTTTTTTTCACATTTTTACATGTCCCCCAGGGCAGTAGCCAGGCCCCATACCCTTTTAATGGCCAATAATTTGCATATAAGTCTTCAAAATGGGGACTTTGATTTTTCATAGACTTCAATGGGGTTCGTTTGCGATGTTGAAAAATTCTGCCATTAACCGAAGCGGGTGAATGTCCAGCCCATCTCTACTGATTGAACCCTCCAGTCTCTTCTATGAAGTGGCGGACTGCTGACACCCGCCGCCACCCAATTCGATCCTTTCGGCCAAAAACAGATGGATGGCGGTCCTAGTCTCCATCCATCCGGCGGATAAAATCAGATCGGACGGAAACAGGCAGGCATTTCATTTTCATCTGATTGCCCCATAAAGGAGAGTGGGACCGTGTCCATGTCCGCTCTGCATACAGTGGCTTGAAAAAGTATTCATACCCCTTGAAATTTTCCACATTTTGCCATGTTGCAACCAAAAACGTAAATGTATTCATAAACGACCTGAAAGGTGGAGTGAACAGCTCAATTTCTGTATTTGTGCATGATACTAAGCTAAGCAGGACAATAACTTCTCCGCAGGATGTGGAAACATTGCAAGTAGATCTGAACAAATTAATGGGGTGGGCAACTACATGGCAAATGAGGTTGAATGTGAAAAAATGTAAAATAATGCATTTGGGTGGCAAAAATATGAATGCAATCTACTCACTGGGGGGAAAACCACTGGGGGAAATCAATGATGGAAAAGGCCTGGAGGTCCTAGTAGATAGTAGGCTCAGCAATGGCTTGCAATGCCAAGCTGCTGCTAACAAAGCAAACAGAATATTGGCATGCATTAAAAAGGGGATTAACTCAAGAGATAAAGTGGTAATTCTCCCACTCTACAAGACTCGGGTCCAGCCGCACACAGAGTATGCTGTCCAGTTCTGGGCACAAGTCCTCAGGAAGGATGTGCTGGAAATGGAGCGAGTCCAGAGAAGGGCAACAAAACTAATAAAGAGACTGGAGGATATTAGTTATGAAGAAACTTTACGAGCACTGAATTTATTCTCTCTGGAGAAGAGACGCTTGGGTAGGGATATGATTTCAATTTACAAATACCATTCTGGTGACCCCACACAAGGGATAAAACTTTTCCAGAGAAAGGAGTTAAATTAGACACGTGGCCACTCATTAAAATTAGAAGAAAAGAGGTTTAATCTTAGCGGCAAGGATGTTGAATTCCCTTCCACAGGCGGTGGTTTCAGCGGGGAGCATCGTAGTTTTAAGAAACTATTAGATAAGCACCTGAACGTCCACAACCTACAGGGATATACAATGTAATGCTGACATAAAATCACACACATAGGTTGGACTTGATGGACTTGTGTCTTTTTTCAACCTCACCTTCTGTGTAACTATGTGATAGACCAACACAAGCTGGCACATAATTGTGAAGTGGAAAGAAAATGATAAATGGTTTTCAAAACTTTTTACAAATAAATATCTGAAAAGTGTGGCGTGCATTTGTATTAAGCCCCCATGCTTTGTAGAACCACCTTTCACTGCAATTACAGCTGCAAGTCTTTTTGGGTATGTTTCTACCAGCTTTGCACATCTAGAGGTGAAATCTTTGCCCATTCTTCTTTGCAAAATAACTCAAGCTCCGTCAGATTGGATTTAGCGCATCTGTGAACAGCAACTTTCAAGTTTTGTCACAGATTCTCAATTGGATTTAGGTCTGGACTTTGACTGGGCCATTCTAACATATGAATATGCTTTGATCTAAACCATTCCATTGTAGCTCTGGCTGTATGTTTAGGGTCATTTTCCTGCTGGAAGACGAACCTTCACTTCGGTCTCAAGTCTTTTGCAGACTCTAACAGGTTTTCTTCTAAGATTGCTCTGTATTTGGCTCCATCCATCTTCCCATCAACTCTGACCAGCTTCCCTGTTCCTGCTGAAGAAAAGCATCCCCATAACATGATACTGCCACCACCATATTTCATGGTGGGGATGGTGTGTTCAGGGTTTAGGTGTGTTCAGGGTAATGTGCAGTGTTAGTTTTCCGCCACACATAGCGTTTTGCTTTTAGGCCAAAAAGTTAAAATTTGGTCCCATCAGACCAGAGCACCTACTTCCACATGTTTTCTGTATCCCACTCATGGCTTCCCACAAACTGCAAACGGGACTTCTTGTGGCTTCTTCTCAACAATGGCTTTCTTCTTGGCACTCTTCCATAAAGGCCAGATTTGTGGCGTGCACGATTAATGGCCCGTACACACGGTCGGATTTTCCGATGGAAAATGTCCGATCGGAGCGTGTTGTCGGAAATTCCGACCGTGTGTGGGCTCCATCGAACATTTTCCATCGGATTTTCCGACACACAAAGTTGGAGAGCAGGAGATAAAATTTTCCGACAACAAAATCCGTTGTCGGAAATTCTGATCGTGTGTACACAAATCCGACGGACAAAGTGCCACGCATGCTCAGAATAAATAAAGAGATGAAAGCTACTGGCCACTTCCCCGTTTATAGTCCCGACGTACGTGTTTTACGTCACCGCGTTCAGAACGATCAGATTTTCCGACAACTTTGTGTGACCATGTGTATGCAAGACAGGTTTGAGCCAACATCCGTCGGAAAAAATCCATGGATGTTGTTGTCGGAATGTCCGAACAAAGTCCGACCGTGTGTACGCCCTATAATAGTTGTCCTGTGGACAGATTCTCCCACCTGAGCAGATGGACTCTATTTAGTAATTAGGTGACTTTTGAAGGCAATCGGTTCCACTAGATTTTAGTTAGGGTATCAGAGTAAAGGGGGCTGAATACAAATGCACCCCACGCTTTTCAGATATTTATTTGTAAAAGATTTTGAAAACAATTTATCATTTTCCTTCTACTTCACAATTATGTGCCACTTTGTGTCGGTCTATCACATAAAACTCCAATAAAATAAATTTATGTTTTTGGTTGTAACATGAAAAAAAATGTCACAGTGCGGACACGGACCTGTCATCCACCTGCTCAACAGAGGCGCCCGTGTGAATGGGGACTAATGCTTACTGGAATTTGTTTGTTACTGTGTGTCACAGTGTTGGGAACAAGATAAAGAAATGTTGCAACATTGATGGAGGACATTTCAAGCAAGAGGCTAAACAGTGTCAAAGTGTCGGAACAGGTTTCAGGGATGTTGCATCCATGAGTCTAAACATGACCTGATCAGTACTGTATACCAACTTTGAGCCATATTGTTCTCAATACCTGCAAAGTAAAATAAGTAATAAATACTGTAAATGAAAATTATTAAAATGTCATGATCTGATCAATGTACACCTACTTTTTCCCACCCTGTATATTACAGCCTACCAGTCTTTAGATATGGTGGCTGCATTAGTTTATACTTTTGAAAGCATTTTCAGTAAGTATAGAAAATATCCTGTTGGGCTTACCAGAAATGGGGTGTCCTTGTCACATCCTGTGAACATACTAGTTTTAATTTTATTGTGTAAACTGCTAGTTGGATCCAGCCTGTGCAACAACCATGGCTTCCCTACACAAGTACAGCATAGAAAAAACACAGACATGAAGGAACAGCAAGCGTGTTATTCTCAAGATTGCCAGCTGGAAATATTGTTATATATGATATTTTTAGAGGGTTGGCTATGCTTTATAATATTGTAGCTTGAAGAACCCCTTTAGTTAGCTATTCAAAATTACTGGTGTGAGATTGTCTCTGGCTGATAAGAAACCCACCCTCCAAACAGATCTACAAATCCTTTTCTCAAATATATCACTTTTAATCCTGTATTATGAAGTTTCCTACATCTTGCCAGGTAAATGTTCCCAATGATTAAACCAAGAAACATGAAGATATTATTTACAGACTTTTTAATCCTGAAATTTGGCCTCATGCTGGGTAATAACCAGGCTGTGCTTGTTAGAAAAGAATAAAGACCAAATATTATGCATTACAAGAACACGAGAAAATCTGATTAAGAAACTGATTTTATTTCAACATTCGAGTGATGATATGTGACATTTAATTCATCTAATTTGTTTATATAAGGCATAGCAGTTAAAGTGACTCTAAGCTCTGGTTTAATTAAAAAAATGTCAAGTGTGTATTTTTTACTTCAAAAAGTACCTTCTATTGCTCCCAGCCTGTCTTCCTGTTTGAGGGTGGCTACTAGGGATGAGCCGAACACCCCCCTGTTCGGTTCGCACCAGAACATGCGAACAGGAAAAAAGTTCGTTTGAATACGCAAACGCCGTTAAAGTCTATGGGACACGAATATGAATAACCAAAATTGCTAATTTTAAAGGCTTATATGCAAGTTATTGTCATAAATAATAAATGTTTGGGGACCTGGGTCCTGCCCGAGGGGACATGGATCAATGCAAAAAAAAGTTTTAAAAACGGCCGTTTTTTCAGGAGCAGTGATTTTAATAATGCTTAAAGTCAAACAATAAAAGTGTAATATCCCTTTAAATTTTGTAGCTGGGGGGTGTCTATAGTATGCCTGTAAAGGCGCGCATGTTTCCTGTGTTTAGAACAGTCTGACAGCAAAATGACATTTCAAAGGAAAAAAGTCATTTAAAACTACTTGCGGCTATTGCATTGCCGGTCCGACAATACACATAGAAGTTCATTGATAAAAACTGCATGGGAATTCCCCACAGGGGAACCCCGAACCAAAATTTAAAAAAAAATGACGTAGGGGACCACCCTAAATTCCATACCAGGCCCTTCAGGTCTGGTATGGATATTAAGGGGAACCCCGGCCCAATTTTTTTTTTTAAAATGACGTGGGGGTCCCCCTAAATTCCATACCAGACCCTTCAGGTCTGGTATGGATTTTAAGAGGAACCCCGCGCCAAAAAAACAAAAACGGCGTGGGGTCCCCCCAGAAATCCATACCAGACCCTTATCCAAGCACGCAACCTGGCAGGCCGCAGGAAAAGAGGGGGGACGAGAGAGCGCCCCCCCTCCTGAACCGTACCAAGCCACATGCCCTCAAACCTGACGGGGGGCTTATCGGAATCTGGAAGCCCCCTTTCACAAGGGGACCCCCAGATCCCGCCCCCCCTGTGTGAAATGGGAAGGGGGTACAAAAGTACCCCTACCATTTCACTAAAAAACTGTCAAAAATGACAAGAGACAGTTTTTGACAATTCCTTTATTTAAATGCTTCTTCTTTCTTCTTTCTTCTATCTTCCTTCATCTTCTTCTTCTGGTTCTTCTGGCTCTTCTGGTTCTTCCTCCGGCGTTCTTGTCCAGCATCTCCTCCACAGCGTCTTCTATCTTCTTCTCCTTGGGCCGCTCCGCACCCATGGCATGGGGGGAGGCTCCCGCTCTTCTCTTCATCTTCTTCTCTTCTTCATCTTCATCTTCTTCTTTTCTTCTCTTCTTCTCTTCTTCATTTTCTTCTACCGGGCTGCTCCGCATCCATGCTGGCATGGAGGGAGGCTCCCGCTGTGTGACGGCGTATCCTCGTCTGACGGTTCTTAAAAAATGGGGGCGGGCCACCCGTTGACCCCGCCCCCCTCTGAGCCTTCCTCCATGCCAGCATGGATGCGAAGCGGCCCGGAGAAGAAAATGAAGAAGAGAAGAAAAGAAGACGATGAAGAAGAAGATGAAGAAGAAGATGAAGAAGATGAAGAGAAGAGCGGGAGCCTCCCCCCATGCCATGGGTGCAGAGCGGCCCGAGGAGATAGAAGACGCCACGGAGGAGATGCTGGACGAGAGCGCCGGAGGAAGAACCAGAAGAGCCAGAAGAACCAAAGAAGAAGAAGATGAAGGAAGATAGAAGAAAGAAGAAGCATTTAAATAAAGGAATTGTCAAAAACTGTCTTTTTTGTGAAATGGTAGGGGTACTTTTGTACCTCCTTACCATTGCACACAGGGGGGGCCGGGATCTGGGGGTCCCCTTGTTAAAGGGGGCCTCCAGATTCTGATAAGCTCCCCACCCGAAGACCCCCACAACCACCGGCCAGGGTTGTGGGGATTAGGCCCTTGTCCTCATCAACATGGGGACAAGGTGTTTTGGGGGGCTACCCCAAAGCACCCTCCTGATGTTGAGGGCATGTGGCCTGGTATGGTTCAGGAGGGGGGGGGCGCTCTCTCGTTCCCCCCCTGTTTTCCTGCGGCCTGCCAGGTTGCGTGCTCGGATAAGGGTCTGGTATGGAATTTAGGAGGACCCCCACGTCATTTTTTTTTTAAATTTTGGCAGGGGTTCCCCTTAATATCCATACAGACCTGAAGGGCCTGGTATGGAATTTAGGGGGACCCCCACATCATTTTTTTTTTAAATTTTGGTTCGGGGTTCCCCTGTGGGGAATTCCCATGCCGTTTTTATCAATGAACTTCTATGTGTATTGTCGGACCGGCAATGCAATAGCCGCGAGTAGTTTTAAATGGCTTTTTTCCTTCGAAATGTCATTTTGCTGTCAGACTGTTCTAAACACAGGACACATGCGCCACTTTACAGGCATACTATAGACACCCCCCAGGTACAAAATTTAAAGGGATATTACACTTTTATTGTTTGACTTTAAGCATTATTAAAATCACTGCTCCTGAAAAAACGGCCGTTTTTAAAACTTTTTTTTGCATTGATCCAGGTCCCCAAACACTTTTTATGACAATAACTTGCATATAAGCCTTTAAAATTAGCACTTTTGATTTCTCCCATAGACTTTTAAAGGGTGTTCCGCGGCATTCGAATTTGCCGCGAACACCCCAAATTGTTCGCTGTTTGGCGAACTTGCGAACAGCCAATGTTCGAGTCGAACATGAGTTCGACCCAAACTCGAAGCTCATCCCTAGTGGCTACCTTCTTTCTGCATGGTCCCACTGTATGTAGGAACGTAACTACATGGCTGCAACTAACGTTCACTACTCATTTCCAACAAATGGAAGTGAAGGGGTAAAGGAAGACATTGTTAGTCCGCTCCGATACTAACCAACAAAATGGCCACCCCTGAGTGAAAAAACAGCAAAATCTTTGTGTACCGGAGTGTACAGTATACAGTTGCCAGTGTAATCTCCAATTACTGATGGTTTACAGTAGCAGGAAGTGACATAATTGGAGATCTCAACAAATTGGCTATTTTGACAGAACACCGGTACTGTTTTTTCTATACAGATAAGCGCTTCTTTCTTCTTTAATAAGCGCTTCTTTTCTATACAGATAAGCGCTACTTTATACTTTAGAGAGTTACATTGGATGCCTGAGATGAGCTTTGTTGGCTGATACACTTTACATGCCTGTTAGGCCCCTTTCACACGTTCGGATCCGTGTTGATCCGACCCGTGAACATCAGCTTGCTCAGCGGGGATCACTCCGTTGATCCCCGCTGAGCTGGCGGATGACAGGGCAGTCCCTGCACACTGTGCAGGGACTGCCCTGTCAGATCTCCGCTCTCCCCTATGGGGGATCGGATGAACATGGACCGTCTGTCCGTGTTCATCCGATCCGCTCCGCAGATGGATAGAAAAATAGGATTTTCTTCCGTCTGCAGAATTGGACAATAGCTTCATCCGCTGACACCCACTATCTCATAGGGATGCATGTATGTCCATATTTCATCCATAAACAGATGGATGAAATACGGAAATACGGTCCCCACGTGTGAAAGGGACCTTATAACCACTCTGTGACTGAGGGTGTTGTCACTTTGGTACGTGATTCATCTTCTTCACCTGGGCATGTGGGTTTCGATGAGGACTTTACTGTATTGAGCATTATGTGGATTGTGCATATATTGGAATGACATCTTCATTGATTACACAGTATGGAACAGTTATGCAAAGTGCACTTAGGACTAGGAATACTTTATTAAAAAAAGAAAAAAAAAAGGGTGTTTGGGACCTTGAATGAGACACAAGACACATGGTAGGAGAAATTGTAAAATTGTTTAATTGGCATATGTACAAAGTATACCTCATAAACATATGATACATGGTTGAACATGAGTATTATTATCTATGTACAAAGGATGGCATACAAAAAAGAAGAATTCATATATATATACACACATGCACGCATCTGAAATCGCATAGTATCCCATGGAAGTAATTAATATAAAAAAAGCCAATGCTTATAGAATAATGGATACAAATGGGTTATAAGATACAAATGAATCACAGTTGAGGTCAAGGTATGTGTTGGGAACATGATGACATTGATAGGCTTGACACGCCAGTCGCCACTCTTCAGGAGCAAATGCATAGCATATCTGAAAAAATAAAAAAAGGTACCAAATAGGATCTAATGTTTTGCCCAGATAGTAAGAAACAAGGTAGGAGCAAGGGGAAACAAGATGTGTATCTCCCTGAAATACTTACGTAGAAATTGTTTTAGATAAGCAGTGTTGCAAGTCAGGATCTGCAAGGCAAGTCTGTCCCGGGAGCTGAGCGAATGAACCCAAGGAAGTAGCGAGCGCACCGACACATCCCAGGAGCACCCTCCAAATGTAATTGGCAAGGGTGAAAAAATTCCAAATATGTCTGTAGACTAAATGATATTGGACCAATATGTGTAAATGGTACCAGTATATACATAAAGTATTCATAAACTCTGATACCTCATTTAAGGGAGATCCATGAATGAAGCAATTATTGTGCTTCTGTTGAAGCCTGGTAAAGAAGCCCATTCCCCTGACTCGTACAGACCCATCTCGTTATTGACCACTGATGTTAAATTACTAGCAAGAGTTCTGGCTACCAGACAAGCCAAAGTTATACATAAAGTGATCCACAAAGACCAGTCGGGGTTCATCCCCTCTAGATCCACAGCCCTTAATATCCGACGCCACTTTCTTAATCTCCAGATACCTGTTGATAATCCGGGCCATAGAGCAATTCTATTCCTAAACGCGGCTAAGGCCTTTGATAGCGTCGAGTGGCCCTACCCGTGGGCAGTATTGAAACCTTTTGGTCTAGGAGAAAATTTTATTCAATGGGTCAAGCTGCTGTATGCAGCCCCCAAGGTTAGGATCCACGTGAATGGGGACCTCTCGGACTCGTTCCCTCTTTTTAGAGGTACAAGGCAGGGGTGTCCATTGTCACCCATGTTATTTGCGCTGGCACTTGAACCTCTTGCAGTTAAGATAAGATCATCCTCATCTATCGTGGGCTTTAACAGGGGACCGGTCATGGAGAAGTTCTCCCTTTATGCAGATGACACCTTATTATATCTGAGGGACACAGATGACTCCCTTATAAATGCTATGCAGGTAATACAACAATTCGGCTCCTTGTTGGGATTCTCCATCAGTTGGAGTAAATCTGTCCTTTTACCACTAGATGATCCAACGATCTCACTGCCGGCTGCTGCAGAGTCCCTTTGGGTAGTCTCCTCATTTAAATATTTGGAAATACAGGTGTCTGCTAACCCACTGTCGTACTTAGAGGAAAACCTCCTGCCCCTTTTCAAAAGATTACAAATGACATGTAACACCTGGTGCAAACTTCCGTTATCAGTAATAGGAAGAATAAACCTTATTAAAATGGTCTGGTGCCCCCAACTGTTATATATTAGTCATATTTCCCCACAGTGGATACCCCGTAGATGGTATAATCGTATTGATACACTGTTCAGGTCCCTGATATGGAAAAAAAGTAGCTAGAATAAGTCTTTCCACTCTACAATATAGTAAAGATAGGGGAGGGGCGGCAGTCCCCAACCCAAAACTCTACTTTTATGCATCTCAGCTACAACACCTAAGTGGTTTGGGATCGTTGAATGATTCTGATTCAATTGAAAACCTATTGCGGACCAGAACCCAAAACATTTCAGTGCTAGTGAGCCTAGAGGCAGGACTTCATCACTTACTACAAACAGTGCCCACTGTAATTCTCCTTGACAAACTATGGACCAGGTCAGGTCTAGCTTGAAGATCCTGGGATTTCTAGCTAAAACCCCATTATGGGACAACCCTAATCTAGAGGAACTGTTCAAATTGGAGGGCTTCCAGACCTGGAGATTGGCCGGAATCTATAATATATCCCAATTATATAAACAAAATGTCTTAAAAACATTTCTAGATATACAAGCAGAATTTAACCTTCCAAAGCAACAATTCTACAGATACCTTCAGATACGGCATGCTCTCTAGGCCCAGGGCCGGATTCTCAACCTCTCGCTCTCCAGTCACCCCTTGAAAGAGGATATTTTCTTTGGTCAAGAGAAAAAGGGCCTAATTTCCCACATCTATTCCTGTCTATTGTCATCCGTACAAAACACGGAGACACTACCGAGTAGGAGGGGTTGGACAGAGGACCTAGGAGAAATAAACGGTGAAACATGGGATGTGTGCGTACGGGCAGGACCAATTACATCTGTGTCACAATCGCACAGACTGTCACATTTATTTCTACCACACAGGGCTTACCGCACACCTATACAACTACAGCATTGGGGAAGGAGGGATTCTTCTTTATGCCCCAAACATTGTGGGGACGCCTATACAACTACAGCATTGGGGAAGGAGGGATTCTTCTTTATGCCCAAAACATTGTGGGGATGAGCGGTCACTCATTCACCTGATGTGGCACTGTCCAAAATTGCATAGGTACTGGGGTGCGGTCACTGAGGTTATTTCCTCAGTCTACCAGATAAGGATCCCTCTGGACCCCCTGATATGCATCTTAGGAGCTGTGGATCGAGAGATATATCCCCCCTCCCCAATTAATATTGCAGTGATCAGATTATTATATTTGGCTCGTAAACTGGTGGCCAGATTTTGGCTTTCTATACATGTCCCAACTAAACAACAATGGATAGAACAGGTTAATTATATCCTCATCAGGGAGCACATTACATATCAGCATAGAAATGCAGTTCGGAAATTCTACTCCATTTGGAGGCCTTGGCTAGAAACGCCAGGGTTGGCACCCCCAAGATTGATTATGCAACGGTTACTACAGGTATAATAAGTACTTGGGGTCTCATAGAGGGTAGACTCTGATATGAATATATGTCATTTAAACAAGGTAATGTGTACGCTTGCCCTCTGTGGTAAGAGGGGAGGAGTACATAAGGTTAGGCAAAATATGGGCAATATTGTTCACTAGATGGCCCGTTGGCCGTAGGTTTCGGTTGTATTGGATCGGTGGATGTAGGCATGTCCGTCTGACATAGCTCTCCTGTATTTCTTAACCAGGATGTATCAAAGTAACCCTTTTTTTTCCCTTTTTTTTTTTTGGTGCCACTGTTCTATTGATCTTCATTTGTACATTGTATATATGTTGAAGTAACAAATGACATTTCCTGTGGTATGTAGTGGTATGTAAAATGCTTTTTGTCTTGGTTGGCACAATAAACCTTTTTTCTGATTAAAAAAAAAAAAATATTCATAAACTATACAGTCAGCAACACCCATTATTGCCTGAAAAAGTGAAAAGCATAGTAGATGCAAAGAAAAGGGAATAGTTTGTCAGGAATGCTTTGCATATTTTCTATGCACATTATGCGATTTTTATGAACATTATTATTATTATTATTATACAGGATTTATATAGCGCCGACAGTTTACGCAGCGCTTTACAACATTAGGGCAGACAGTACAAGTTCAATACAATTCAATACAGGAGGAATCAGAGGGCCCTGCTCGTTAGAGCTTACAATCTAGGAGGGAGGGTCAAGTTATACAAAGGGTAATAGCTGTGGGGGATGAGCTAGTGGAGAAAATAGTGCAGTTGTTAGATGGAGGCAGGATAGGCTTCTCTGAAGAGGAAAGTTTTCAGGGATCGCCTAAAAGTGGATAAAGTTGGAGACAGTCTGACAGATTGGGGTAGGGAATTCCAGAGTATGGGTGAGGCTCGGGAGAAGTCCTGGAGGCGGATATGGGAGGAGGTGATGAGGGAGCTAGAGAGCAGGAGGTCTTGGGAGGAACGGAGATGGCGATTAGGTTGGTATTTTGAGACTAGGTTAGTGATGTAGCTGGGGGCAGAGTTGTGGATGGCTTTGCAACTTATTGTTAGTATTTTGAATTTAATTCGTTGGGCGAGTGGTAGCCAATGGAGGGATTAGCAGAGAGGGGTAGCAGACACTGAGCGGTTTGTAAGGTGGATGAGTCTGGCAGCAGCATTCATGATGGACTGAAGGGGGAATAGTCTATTTAAAGGTAAGCCAATGTGGAGTGAGTTGCAGTAGTCAAGGCGAGAGATAACCAGGGAGTGAATCAGGAGCTTTGTGGTTTCATTGGTTAGAAAGGAACGTAGTTTAGAGATGTTGCGGAGGTTGAGGCGGCAAGCTTTGGAAAGTGATTGGATGTGGGGCTGAAAGGAGAGTTCAGAGTCCAGGATAACACCTAGTACCCTGACATGTGGGGACGGGTGGATGGTTTTGCCATTGCTCTTGACAGAGAAGTCGGGGGAAGAGGAACGTGGGGGAGGAAATATTATAAGCTCGGTTTTGTGACATCCATACAGATATGTCGGTTAGTAAGTTAGTGATGCGCGAGGAGACTGATGGAGTGAGTTGAGGGGTGGAGAGATAGATTTGAGGAGACTGATGGAGTGAGTTGAGGGGTGGAGAGATAGATTTGTGTGTCACCAGCATAGAAATGATATTGAAAGCCGAGAAAGGCTATCAGCTGACCCAGGGAAGAGGTGTAGATTGAAAATAAAAGAGGTCTAAGAACAGAACCTTGGGGGACCCCAACAGAGAAGGGAAGAGGAGTGGAGGAAGTAGAATTGTAAGTGACACTGAAGGTGCGTTGGGATAGGTAGGATGAGAGCCACTGAAGAGCACAGTCACGGAGACCGAGGGAGTAAAGTTTTTTGAGAAGGAGGGGGTGGTCAACCGTGTCAAAGGTAGCTGAAAGATCCAGAAGTAGGAGTACAGAATAGTGTCCGTTGGTTATTGCAGTTAGTAGGTCATTTGTGAGTTTTAAAAGAGCAGTTTCTGTGGAGTGTTGAGGGCGAAATCCAGATTGAAGGGGATCAAGAAGGTTGTTTTTAATGAGGTGGTCACTCAGTTGGTTGTAAACCAGGCGTTCAAGGAGTTTAGAGGAAAAGGGGAGCAAGGAGATTGGGCGTAGGTTGTTAAGATTGGTAGGGTCCAAGGAAGGCTTTTTGAGTATGGGGGTGACCAGTGCATGTTTTATAGCATCGGGGAAGATGCCAGAGGTGAGGTAGAGATTGAAGATGTGGGTTAGAGAGTGTAGGATGGGGTCAGAGGGTGACCGTAGCATTTGAGAGGGAATAGGGTCCAGGGGACAGGTGGTTAGGTGGGCGATACAAAGGAGTTTAGCAACTTCATCTGTAGTAGTAGATTTGAATAGGGGGAGTGTCAGTTGTACCTGTTGACATGGGGTCTTAGCTGGGGGAGATACCTGTAGAATGGAGATTTCATTACGGATTGTATCAATCTTGTTTTTGAAGTGATTAGCGATTTCCTGGGCAGTGAGTAAGTCAGTGGGTGGAGGCGGTGGAGGACAAAGTAGAGAGTTGAAGGTAGAGAAGAGTTTAAGGGGATTGGATGAGAAAGTGTTAATAAGAGTTGTAAAATAGGTTTGCTTGGCAGTGTGGAGGAAAGAATAGTACATTTGGAGGGCAGATTTGTATTGAAGCCTTTGAGAAACTTAGTCTTGTGCCACAGACGCTCAAGAGCGCGACTACGTTTTTTGAGAATTTTAGTGTCATCTGTTTGCCAGGGTTGTAGGGGTCAAGGCCTGATTCTGCGTGTAGTGAGGGGAGCGAGCTTGTCCAGGGTGGAGGACAGAGATTTATTGTAGATGGACATGGCTTGGTTGGGGCAGGACAGGGGAGAGATTTTGTCATAGAGGTGGTCAGTAGCAGAATAGAGGAGACAGGAGTTGAAGTTGCGAAAGTTTCTACAGGCGATGGTTAGGCGGTGGAAGACAGGGGGAGAGAGAAACTAATAAGGTGGTGGTCGGAGAGAGGAAAAGGATTGTTTGAGAAGTTGCATGGAGTGCATAGGTAGGAGAATACAAGGTCAAGGGTGTTGCCATCAGAGTGAGTAGAAGCCTGTACCCATTGCTTCAGGTCAAATGAAGAGGTTAGACTAAGAAGTTTAGCACTAGCAGGAGTGTTTGTATTAGCGGGGATAGATATTGACACATTCCTCATTTCTGCACAACTGCTTAATGATTAATATTTGTGGAGAAAAACTCCTTTTGAATTTGCTCTTTGTTGTTCATGTTACTGCATAGTGTCTTTGTGCATGTAAATGTCCATTTTTTTTTGTTGTTGTTCCTAATAAAATTTAAGTGAAAGAACATAGATATTGACATTTTTTGTATAGCACTTTATCACTTTATGAGGTTATCCATAGCTCCCAACTGTCCCTGATTTGGAGGGACTGTCCCTGATTTGGAGCAATGTCTCTCTGTCCCTCTTTCCTCCTAATGTGTCCCTCATTTTGGTCTGATCTATATAGTTGTATAAAAAATGCACTTTTTAGCTTTCAAAAAGTGTTTCACAGAGCTAAACCTTTCATCCAAATTCTAAATTGCCGCATTTGTAAATGTCAAAATCCAGTATAAAGCAATATTAGTGGTAAAAAAAGCACTTATTTTTTATGTATAATTCTCCTTTAAGGGGGAATGGCAGAGGGTGTGCCCTATGCCTACATATATTTGCTAATAAGTGTCCCTCATTCCCATCTCAAAAAGTTGGGAGGTATGGGTTATCTGATTTTTATTTAGTAGGCAGAAGAGTATCACTATCCTATGCTCCATGTTGCCGCTCCAGCCTGCTTCAAAAGAGAGAGGAGGATACACCCTTCCTAATTACCGAACTCCTCTCTGAGGCTGCAATCAAGTCCCTTTTTAGAAAGATAAAACTCCCTCTCCACCGCTCTCTCCCTGGGCTCCTGTTAGTGTGGCTGGCTGAGTCGGGGCTTTCACTGCAAGAGCTTCTGTACTGGTGGGCATACCTCCCAACTTTTTGAGATGGGAATGAGGGACACCTATCAGCAAAAGTATGCAGGCATAGGACGCACCCCTTGCCACGCTCCCTTAAAGGAGAATTGTACAAAAAAAAAACAAGGATTGGTTAAACCCACAAGTGCCTTTTTTTACCACTACTACCTTTTATATTGGCTTTTGGAATTTACAAATGCAGCAATTTAGAAATCAGATGAAAGGTTTAGGGCTGGAAAACACTTTTTGATAGATAAAAAGTGCATTTTATATACAACTATATAGATCAGACCAAAACGAGGGACAAATGAGGAGGAATGAGGGACAGAGGGACATTGCTCCAAATCAGGGACAGTCCCTCAAAATCAGGGACATTTGGGAGATATGCTGGTGGGCCGAGCAAGAAGAGATCAGTATACTGCAGTCCCGATTACTGCTTCCTGCCAAGCACACACAGCAGCTTTCCCTGGGGCAGAAAGAAGATCTCAGAGGAGAGATGTCAGACTACTATGCTGTCTGTAAACCTGCCCTGCACCTTGAAGTGCAGGTTTGCTAAGAGAGAAAGTAACTTTCTTGAACAGGTTAGGAATATACTGGGACTTCTGAAATGATACATAGATGTTTTTTATATACACATCTTTTTTAATAAGATATAATGTGTATATGGAATACATCTATGTATCACCTCAGAAGTCCCAGTATATCCCTAACCTATTAAAAAAATCTGAACATTAACATCAAGGAATGTGATTGCATAATAAAACCAACTCCAGAAGAGTAAACAAAAGTCCATCCTTTCAGTGTATGTGTTTCGAGGGGAGGGGGAGAAATAGCCTCTTTCATTTACCTTATTCCATGTTCCAGCCAGTTCCAGTGCTCTCTTCCTCCACACAAAGCCTTGACATCACATATCATACAGAGACATTAAGACCCCTTTCACACTGGCTCCACTCCGCATTAGCGGTAAAGCGCCGCTAGTTATAGCGGCACTTTACCATCGTTTTAGCGGTGCTTTTCGGCCGCTAGCAGGGCACTTTAAACCCCCGGTAGGGACCAAAGAAAGGGTTAAATGCACCCAAAAAGTAACCCGCTGCCGAAGCACTTTGCAGGCACTTCACCAGCAGTGCCCGTTTATTTCAATGGGCAGGGGTGGTGGAGGAGCAGTGTATGCACCGCTCCTAAACCGCTCCAAAGATGCTGCTGGCAGGACTTTTTCTAACATCCTGCAAGCGCACCACTCCAGTGTGAAAGCACTCAAGCTCTCACACTGAGCTGCAGGGGAGGCGTTTTTAAGGCGCTTTACAGACGCTATTTTTTAGCCCTTTAGCGAAAAATGCCTCCAGTGTGAAAGGGGTCTTCTTACCCTGTATAGTATGATGGGGAGGCTGTAGTGTGACCACAGCCAGTAACTTACACAGAAGCTGAAGGGGACAAATCACAGCACTGGAGGGAGCCAGCAGGAATAGGGTAAAGTTGGGTACACACGGGTAGAGATTTGTCCAGGTCAGCTGGGACTGTGTGTAGCCCTCCATGTTAGACAGAAGTCGATCATTAGATCAGCTTTGATTAAACAGGACTGCTGGAAAAGCTTGTTCAATCAGCAGATTGCAGCCAATACAGAATACAATACATTCTCATTGCCTACAGCTCTGCAATTACAGCCTGTACAGAGGTATGGGCACAGAGCTTTAGGCAGTGTGTGCAGGAGCCTTACACTGCACCCATGATCTGCTGATCACAGGTGCAATACTTTGCAGGTTCCTGTTTTTAAAAATAATAAATGCACATTTTTTACTGGCAAAAATATGTGCATTTATTTATTTTTTATTAAAGTTGAACCTAGCCTTCAAGTATTTATAGCTTAATCCTCTGCCCCTAGACTAAATGAGCATTTAACCCATGCAGCGCAGGGGCCCTACTGCAAGGGTAGACTTTTATTTTTTTTTCCTGGGATTTAAACCTTTATTATGAACAGAATGTCAGAGAAGACACCTGGGTCAGGCAGGAACATAAATGGGTGGCTATATATGTATATATGTGAGTGTTTGTATGTGTGTGTATATACTATAGGTGTGTAATGCCTCTTAGGGGGTACTGCTGGGCACTAGGGTGTATATACGCCTGGTCTCTCTGTAGTTTACCCACTCCTGACTCCTGCACATTGTATATTACATACACACTACCTCTGCACTCTGACTACTGCACTCTCTACATTATTTTTGCTCCTGACCCTTGCATTTTGTAATTTATCTAAACCTGACCTCTGCACTCTATACAAAGGTTTAAATCATGTGTGGGAAAGATGATTGGTCATGCATAAAAAGAAGAGGGGGGGGCGCGCACCTTGGAATGTTCGCCCTGGGCACCGGATGACCTTATCCCGGCACTGCATTTGAGAACACACATTCTGTATTGATTTGGTTTTGTTTTTTGGTTTAAGTATATCCAGGGGTTGATTTACTAAAGGCAAAAAGAGTTTGCAGTTTGGAAAGTGCAGTTGCACACTGCAAGAGCAATTGCTCCAGAGCTTAGTAAATGAGCAGAAGCTCCACTGACTTTCATCAACCAATCATGTGCAAGCAAAAATGCAGTTTTTTTTTTAAATTTTCCTTGCATGTGATTGGGTATTCTTTGCAAAGTGAAGCTTTACCCCATTTACAAACCTCTGGAGCAGCTGCACTTGCAGAGTGCAATTGCACTTTCCAAGGTGCACAGTCTATTGGCCTTTAGTAAATCAACCCCATAGTGTCTTATTCATTTTTTTTTACATATTATCTGTATGTACATTACATTTAGCAGTTTTGGACATGTTTATTATTATAAGTACACACATTTAGCATTACAAGTGTAGCAAAGTTTTTAGCCTCTTCCAGTCTTTTGAGACCCTTCAGAGCCAAAGATAGCTGACATCCTTCTATATGTGGTGGGTTGTGAGGTATAGTGGGTGCAAGGTGGATAAAGTTATTGGGCGCCAGACACTTCTTGGATGTAAAAGAGGTAAAAAAGACCTTTTTATATTTTGGGAGGGAAAAAGAGTTAGGGCCAGGACACCCTTAAGCAGCTGCAATTTCAATTGGCAGACTCCTAGACTTCAATAGGAAGACAGCCATACAGGGAAAAGCCCCCAGCAAGGCGCCACATCTGTACATGCAGGCAACAGTCTTTAACAGTTCCTAACTTAAATTGTTACAGTTCTCTTTGCTTCACTACAACTTCTACTTGTAGTTCTTCAGCCCCTTGAGCTCCTGGTCTCTCACTGGACCCTCTGACTCACTGACTCTGAATCTCTGGAGCTCCTCAAAGCTTTGCGGTGGTATCTCCCTCAAGCGTCACCCACGCTTCCTTGCTGGGTCCCTAGCTGGGCACTCCAGATACTTCTCAAGCTCTGCAAGCGTCACCTCCATTAGTTGGGTCCCTGACTTGATCACCCCCTGAAGTTTCCCGATTCTCCACCGTGCCCATTCGGTGAGAATGCTGTTCTAGTACTTGCTTCAGTTACTCACTGTGGTCCCTGGTAAAAGTGGTTGGTCCCTTAGTGGCGACAGCTTCCCTTATACTTCTGACCACTGACAGGTTCTCCAGCCAGCAGAACTATCACTTCTGGTTGGATAGGCCCTCACACAGCCTGGCAGCCAGATACCCCTGGGATAGGCCCAATCTCTGGCCTAGTAGCCAAGGGCGTATGACACAGGTCCACCCAGACAGCCGTCCAGGTGGCACAGAACATAGATCACCTGACTTCACCAAATATATAGGTTCTCCCAGCAGGCCAAGGGATTCAAGAAAATCCCTGCCCATTGGCTGAGATCCCCAATATACCCACAACCTGACCTTGGGTTGCCTTTCTCGTCTCTAGTACCACTGGCCACCTAGTGGTAGAAGAGAAAAGGGCAACAAGGCCAAACTTAGGGAGAAATCAATGGATCTCTAGCAATTGACATAAAATGGAAAGTAGTGCTGCGCAAATATAAAAGTCCTTAAAACAACATATATCAGATGTAAGAGATGAAGTGAACAACAGGAACCACCAGTGGACACTCAGGACGACAGGAATTGGTGACTCTGATCCCTCCACCACACATGGATGGCCCCTCACCTGAGATAATCGACCTGAAACAGGTCATACAGCATGAATAGCACACAATAGGTACACCGATCCAAATGATGGTAGCTTCATTTTCATAGTTCAGCACTAGGGATGAGCCGAACACCCCCCGGTTCGGTTCGCACCAGAACCCGCGAACGGACCGAAAGTTCGCACGAACGTTAGAACCCCATTGACGTCTATGGGACTCGAACGTTCGAAATCAAAAGTGCTCATTTTAAAGGCTAATTTGCATGGTATTGTCCTACAAAGGGTTTGGGGACCCGGGTCCTACCCCAGGGGACATGTATCAATGCAAAAAAAACTTTTAAAAACGGCCGTTTTTTCGGGAGCAGTGATTTTAATGATGCTTAAAGTAAAAAAAAAAAAAGTGAAATATTCCTTTAAATATCGTACCTGGGAGGTGTCTATAGTATGCCTGTAAAGTGACGCGTGTTTGCCATGTTTAGAACAGTCCCTGCACCAAATGTCATTTTTAAAGGAAAAAATCTCATTTAAAACTGCTTGCGGGTTTAATGTCATGTCGGGTCATGGCAATATGGATGAAAATCAGTGAGACAAACGGCATGGGTACCCCCCAGTCCATTACCAGGCCCTTTGGGTCTTGTATGGATATTAAGGGGAACCCCGCACCCAAATTAAAATAAGGAAAGGTGTGGGGCCACCAGGCCCTATATACTCTGAACAGCAGTATACAGGTGGTGCAAACAAGACAGGGACTGTAGGTTTGTTGTTAAGTAGAATCTGTTTGTAATTTTGAACATTTTTAACGTGTTTAGCTTCAGCCAAAAAATCTTTTCTAAGCTTTTTGGAAAACATAGGGAAGGGTTATCACCCCTGTGACATTTGTTTTGCTGTCTTTCCTCCTCTTCAGAAGATTTCACCTCACTTTTTTGTCCCAATGAAAAATGTTTTTTGAAAATTTGGGTTTTTTTGTGGAACAAGGATTGGAAAGCATCAGTGGAAAGGAGAAATTGTTTTCCCATATTAACTCTTACAGGAGAGAATTTCCCTTCCTAGGGGTAGATTTCATCTCACTTCCTGTTGTCTCCTTCCGTTTGCAAGTAGGAGTCGTTTGTAAGTTAGATGTTTGAAAGTAGGTTCCTGCCCTATATACTCAGCAGAAATTTGGGCCTTAGGTGTTGCTGTGGCCACAACACTGTAAGCCCTCACAGGGCCCTGCTGTGAAATATTAGATCAAGAATTGTAATTACATGCCCCTGTTGAACAGGAGCTGAAAAATTAGGCCTTAGGCACTGGTGCTGGTGCCACAACACTGCAACCCCTCACAGACACTCTAGTTGGAACGCAGGAACGAGCCCTGCTGCAAAGTATTGCATCAAAAATTGTAATTACACGCCCCTGTTAGACAGGGGCAGAAAAATTGGGCCTTAGGCACTGGTGCTGGTGCCACAACACTGCAACCCCTCACAGACACTCTAGTTGGAATGCAGGAACGAGCCCTGCTGCAAAGTATTACATCAAAAATTGTAATTACACGCCCCTGTTAAACAGGGGCTGAAAAATTGTGCCTTAGGCACTGGTGGTGGCGCCCAGAACCAAAAATGTTCTTACAAGCTATCAGCGTGATGATTGAGGAGGAAGAGGATAATTACTCAGGGATAGTCACTCAGCATCAGCATAGGCAGTCTTTGAAGGGATCTGAGATTTCAAAAAAAATTATTCGGTTACATCTGCATCAGGTGCTTGGTAGCTGTTGGTGATCCAAGACTGATTCATTTTTATGAAGGTCAGCCGATCGACCGAGTCGGTGGACAGACGCACCCTGTGATCGGTTACCACGCCTCCAGCAGCACTGAATGTGCGTTCCGAAAGAACGCTGGATGCAGGACAGGCCAGTAGCTCAATTGCATACTGTGCAAGCTCTGGCCAGTGATCCATCCTCAAGACAAAGTAACCCAGAGGATTTTCGGTGGGAAAGGTGTCCAAGTCTGATCTTGCCCCTAGGTATTCCTGCACCATGTAAAACAGACGCTGGCGATGGTTGCTGGAACCGATCATACCTTGGGGCTGCGGACCAAAAAATTGTCTGAACGCATCGGTCAGACGGCCACCTTCTCCACCGCTCCTTCTTTGACTGACCGAAGCCTCAGCAACACGTTGTCCAGAAACAGGAGTTTGTAACCTCCCAGTCTCTGGGAACGCGTTGCACAGACCTTTCTGCAAGGCCTCCCGAAGATGTTTCATCCTCTGCTCCCTCTGCGATGGCAAGATAAGGTCCGCAACCTTACCCTTGTAACGTGGATCAAGGAGGGTTGCCAGCCAGTATTGGTCCTTCTCCTTGATACCACGAATACGAGGATCCTTACGCAGGTTTTGCAGGATCAGGGAGGCCATGCAGCGTAGGTTTGCTGAGGCATTCGGTCCGGAGTCCTCTGGGTCACTAAGGACAACAACGTCCGCAGCCACCTCCTCCCAGCCACGTACAAGTCCATGTGTTCCTTGGGACTGATCCTTTAAAGACTGCTGCTGATGCTGAGTGCCAGGCTCCACCTCCATACTGACACAATCTTCCTCCTCCTCCTCCTCCTCGTCCTCTTCCTGTGTGATCGGCGGGCACGCAGGAACACTGTCTGGATAAAGGGGGCCTTGAGAGCTAAGGAATTCCTCCTCTTCCTGCCTCTGTTCTGCCTCAAGTGCCCTGTCCATTATTCCACGCAGCGTGTGCTCCAACAGGTGGACAAGGGGGACAGTGTCACTGATGCATGCACTGTCAGTGCTCACCATCCTCGTGGCCTCCTCGAATGGTGACAGGACAGTGCATGCATCCCTGATCATGGCCCACTGGCGTGGGGAAAAAAAACCAAGCTCCCCTGACCCTGTCCTGGTGCCATAGTCGCACAGGTATTCATTGATGGCCCTCTGCTGCGTGTGCAGCCGCTGCAGCATGGCCAACGTTGAGTTCCACCTGGTGGGCATGTCACAGATTAGGCGGTTCTTGGGCAGGTTAAACTCCTTTTGGAGGTCCGTCAGCCGAGCACTGGCATTATATGACCGGCGGAAATGCACACAGACTTTCCTGGCCTGCCTCAGGACATCCTGTAAGCCTGGGTACCTGCCCAAGAACCGCTGCACCACCAAGTTAAGGACGTGAGCCAAACAGGGCACATGGGTCATTTGTCCCTGTCGGAGGGCAGAGAGGAGGTTGGTGCCATTGTCGCAAACCACCATTCCTGCCTTAAGTTGGCGTGGCGTCAACCACCTCTGAACCTGCCCCTGCAGAGCTAACAGAACCTCTGCCCCAGTGTGGCTCCTGTCCCCCAAGCACACCAGCTCAAGCACCGCATGGCATCTTTTGGCCTGCGTACTTGCGTAGCCCCTTGAACGCCTACGGAGCACCGCTGGTTCCGAGGAAGAGGCCATGGAGGAAGAAGAAGAGGAGGGGGTGGAGGAGAGAGGTGTGTCACAATCAGCATTTTGGAGGCGTGGTGGCGGAACAACCTCCAACACTACCGCACCTTGTCCTGCATCCTTCCCAGCTGCCAGCAGAGTCACCCAATGCGCCGTGAAACTTAGGTAACATCCCTGTCCATGCCTGCTGGACCATGAGTCAGCGGTAATATGCACCTTACCGCTGACCGCCCTGTCCAGCGAGGCATGGACATTGCCTTCCACATGCCGGTAGAGAGCCGGAATCGCCTTCCGTGAGAAAAAGTGGCGTTTGGGTACCTGCCACTGAGGAACCGCACATTCCACAAACTCACGGAAGGGGGCAGAGTCTACCAACTGAAAAGGCAGCAGTTGAAGTGCTAGCAATTTTGCCAAGCTAGCATTCAACCGCTGGGCATGTGGATGGTTGGGAGCAAACTTCTTTCGGCGGTGCAGCAGCTGGGGCAGGGAAATTTGCCTGGTACAATCTGACGTCGGTGTACCAAAAGCAGATTGCCCACAAGTACTTGGCTGTGACACACCTAATTCTACACCTTCATTCCTCTCACTGCAGGTCTCAGAGAGGACTGAAGGTCTAGTGGGGTTGGAAATCTCAGCTGATGAGGAGCAAGGAGAGATCCTCTTTGTTCTTTGGTGTGGGTCTGTTAGATACGCTTGCCAACGAACTGCATGGCAGGTCAACATATGTCTGGTCAAGCATGTGGTACCCAATCGGGAGATGTTTTTGCCACGCGAGATACGCTTGAGACATATGTTGCAAATAGCAGCGGTGCGATCTGATGCACTCGTCTCAAAAAAGGCCCACACCAAAGAACTTTTTGAAAAATGCGCAGAGACTGCAGCGCCCTGCACATGTGGAGCTTTGGGGTGTGATGCAGTCAATGTGCTGCCCTTAGGCTGGCCCCTGGAGGGCATCCTGCCTCGTTGGTGATGTGCCGCCTCCTCCTCCTCCTCCTCCTCCTCCTCCTCTCTCCTATCAGGCACCCACGTTGAGTCAGTGACCTCATCATCCTCTCCCTCCTCATCACTGGAGCAAACCTGGCAGTATGCTGCAGCAGGGGGAGCATGACTGCCAGATTGCTGTCCTTCTTGGGCACCCCCTCTGTCCGTGCTCATGTTACTGCCTTCATCGAGCTCAGTATCATCATCAGAGCCTTCCAAACGCTGGGCATCCTCCTGGAGCATGTACCCAACACTGTGGTCAAACAGTTCGAGGGAATCCTCATGAGGACATGGTGGAGCTAGGGAAGGAGTCACTGATGACATTGAGCTGAGGGAAGAGGCCGCTGCTTTGCCAGACAAAGCACCCTGGGCATGGGTGAGAGAGGATGAGGAGGATGAGGACGGCTTGGTCATCCACTCGACCAAGTCTTCCGCATGTTGCGGCTCAACAAGGCCAGCTGCCGAAAAAAAGGCCAAGCGTGTCCCATGGCCACGTGCTGATGAGGATGCACCGTCTCCACGACCAGCACTAGACACAGAGCCTGCTTGCCCTCTCTTATTGGCTTGTGACTGTCTGCCTCTCCTTCTTGGCCTTCCAGACATACTAATGGCCTGTAGCTGCACTAAGCTGGGATAGAACACCTGTAATTTTCTTCAGGTAGCTTTATATACTGTAACCAGACAAGCCTGCCTGTCAGTAGGAAGATAACAGGAACGGATCTAGCTGAACACTGTGAGCAGGACGCACTGCACTAAATGTAAATAGCAGGAACGGATCTAGCTGAACACTGTGAGCAGGACGCACTGCACTAAATGTAAATAGTCTAGAAGATAACAGGAACGGATCTAGCTGAACACTGTGAGCAGGACGCACTGCACTAAATGTAAATGGCAGGAACGGATCTAGCTGAACACTGTGAGCAGGACGCACTGCACTAAATGTAAATAGCAGGAACGGATCTAGCTGAACACTGTGAGCAGGACGCACTGCACTAAATGTAAATAGCAGGAACGGATCTAGCTGAACACTGTGAGCAGGACGCACTGCACTAAATGTAAATAGCAGGAACTGATCTAGCTGAACACTGTGAGCAGGACGCACTGCACTAAATGTAAATAGCAGGAACGGATCTAGCTGAACACTGTGAGCAGGACGCACTGCACTAAATGTAAATAACAGGAACGGATCTAGCTGAACACTGTGAGCAGGACGCACTGCACTAAATGTAAATAGCAGGAACGGATCTAGCTGAACACTGTGAGCAGGACGCACTGCACTAAATGTAAATAACAGGAACGGATCTAGCTGAACACTGTGAGCAGGACGCACTGCACTAAATGTAAATAGCAGGAACGGATCTAGCTGAACACTGTGAGCAGGACGCACTGCACTAAATGTAAATAGCAGGAACGGATCTAGCTGAACACTGTGAGCAGGACGCACTGCACTAAATGTAAATAGCAGGAACGGATCTAGCTGAACACTGTGAGCAGGACGCACTGCACTAAATGTAAATAGCAGGAACGGATCTAGCTGAACACTGTGAGCAGGACGCACTGCACTAAATGTAAATAGCAGGAACGGATCTAGCTGAACACTGTGAGCAGGACGCACTGCACTAAATGTAAATGGCAGGAACGGATCTAGCTGAACACTGTGAGCAGGACGCACTGCACTAAATGTAAATAACAGGAATGGATCTAGCTGAACACTGTGAGCAGGACGCACTGCACTAAATGTAAATCGCAGGAACGGATCTAGCTGAACACTGTGAGCAGGACGCACTGCACTAAATGTAAATAGCAGGAACGGATCTAGCTGAACACTGTGAGCAGGACGCACTGCACTAAATGTAAATGGCAGGAACGGATCTAGCTGAACACTGTGAGCAGGACGCACTGCACTAAATGTAAATAACAGGAACGGATCTAGCTGAACACTGTGAGCAGGACGCACTGCACTAAATGTAAATAACAGGAATGGATCTAGCTGAACACTGTGATTAGGACGCACTGCACTAAATGTAAATAACAGGAACGGATCTAGCTGAACACTGTGAGCAGGACGCACTGCACTAAATGTAAATAGTCTAGAAGATAACAGGAACGGATCTAGCTGAACACTGTGAGCAGGACGCACTGCACTAAATGTAAATAGCAGGAACGGATCTAGCTGAACACTGTGAGCAGGACGCACTGCACTAAATGTAAATAGCAGGAATGGATCTAGCTGAACACTGTGAGCAGGACGCACTGCACTAAATGTAAATAACAGGAACGGATCTAGCTGAACACTGTGAGCAGGACGCACTGCACTAAATGTAAATAGTCTAGATAGAAGATAACAGGAACGGATCTAGCTAAACTGAATACAGTGTATATATATATATGCAACACCTGGGATGCATATATATACACAATACACTGTAAGTGCAGCTAACTGACTGACTGTTCTGCCTAATCTATCTAACTCAAATCAAATGACACTGTCTCTCTCTCTCTCTATCTCTTAGCACACCGGAACACACACTACACAGGGCCGCCGTGCAGGCGGCCTTATATAGTGTGGGGCGTGTACTAAATCCCCTGAGCCATAATTGGCCAAAGCCACCCTGGCTTTGGCCAATTACAGCTCTCTCTACTGACGGCGCTGTGATTGGCCAAGCATGCGGGTCATAGTGCATGCTTGGCCAATCATCAGCCAGCAATGCACTGCGATGCCGCAGTGAATTATGGGCCGTGACGCGCCACACGAATTTGGCGCGAACGGCCCATATCGTTCGCAATTCGGCGAACGACCGAACAGCCGATGTTCGAGTCGAACATGGGTTCGACTCGAACACGAAGCTCATCCCTATTCAGCACTCATCTGGATCACTTCTCCTGTGTTGTCTAGATGTTCTCCACAAGTCGGAGTTACCACGAGAGAAGGAAATGCGGGTTTGATGCGGTTGATTAGCAAGATACAAAGTATCCTTCCATACACGTGCCCGGGTTGCAGCCACTATAAAGCACCTGCTCAGGTCACACAACACGCACACTGAGCACACATTCCTCTCTAAGTCCTCCAGTTTCACTTTACTGCTTTCAGTTTCCTCTCACCATTGTACAGCTACAAAACGACTCTCTGAAAAACTGAACTTCGCTAACCCAAGCAAATTTTATTAATAAAGTAATAAAGTTTGCTTGGGTTAGCGAAGTTCAGTTTTTCAGAGCAGGTGCTTTATAGTGGTTGCAATCCGGGCACGTGTATGGAAAGATACTTTGTATCTTGCTAATCAACCGCATCAAACCCGCATTTCCTTCTATCGTGGTAACTCCGACTTGTGGAGAACATCTAGACAACACAGGAGAAGTGATCCAGATGAGTGCTGAACTATGAAAACTAAGCTACCATCATTTGGATCGGTGTACCTATTGTGTGCTATTCATGCTGTATGACCTGTTTCAGGTCGATTATCTCAGGTGAGGGGCCATCCATGTGCGGTGGAGGGATCACAGTCACCAATTCACCTGTCGTCCTGAGTGTCCACTGGTGGTTCCTGTTGTTCACTTCACCTGTTACATCTGATATATGTTGTTTTAAGGACTTTTATATTTGCGCAGCACTACTTTCCATTTTATGTCATAGAGGTGTTGTTTAATTTGCCTTAGTGTCTGCTTGCATTTATCATTTATGAATTGTCCATTGGTTAGTCAGCACTGAATTTATCTATATTAGTTTTTTTGATCTCTAGCAATTGACCAGAGTAACTACTCCTGGCAAGTAAATTTGTGAGGAGCTCCCTAACCAAACCCCAGGGCGCTACCATCTACAAACGTATATTGTGTATCAAAGTATAAGAACAGCTGCTTTTTCTGTTTTCATAGGCTGGAAATGTGAATTGTTTGCTAATTTTTACAATTTAATATCACCTAGTATCAGAGAATGAGGGTTTTAAAAACTGGTACATACTGTACCTTTGAATTGATAAACAAACACAAAGTATGAAAAGACCACTATAGCATTACATTTGTTAGACTCGGGTCCAATGGACATAACACGTAGGACGAAGTCTGGTGACATTAGAATGCCAGCTTAAAGACTAAAGCTGGCCATAGCGATTCAGTTTTATTTGATTAGCCAGCTAGCTGATCAAAAAAAACCAAACAAATGTTTTACCCCATCTACACAAGCAAGGCGGGTGGAGGAATTCTCCCCACTGTGTTATTGCAATTTGACAGTGGGGCTCCCCGATGCCTAAATACACTCATCAGCACTACAGCTGATTGATGACTGATCAAACACAAATTTTCCACCTTTCCCATTTGAGCGTTGATCTCAAAAATTTTGCCATCCCTGCTAAACTGGCCGGATTGTGATCCATCTATGGCCAACTAAAAACGGCATTAAAACCAAAACCAAAAAATTATTTTATTGCAGCTTATTAATCATTAGATGTGGTAGCTGCATTCGTTTTCTTTTTTCAGACATTTTTCGCTCTGTTTTGAGCTGCTGATCTGGCCAGTAACACACCTCCTGTATCAGAGTGCCCCCACTCTGAATGAAGGAGCATAGGGGGCACCTTTAGTCAGCAGCATTGTCAGTCTGGGGGGAGGAAAGGAAAGTGTTAGATGCAGACATGTGCAATTTTTTTCATTATAAATCTAACTTCAGACAACATTTTTGTTATTTGGAGATTCGGATGTATCCAAATCTACGAATCACAATAGTAATGCATTTCTACAAATCTGAAATAAATTTTAAACGAAACAACAAATTCATTTGTATTCATTTGTTTCACTCTGACCTTTTGTTTATGTTTGAAGCATCTGAAATAAGACATTGATTCGGATTCATTTAGTTTTCATGTTGCATTAACATTTTTCTTTCTTTACTTATTTAAGTATGCACTACAAATGAAATAGAAATATATTTCAATAAATACAGTAAAGCTGCTTACACACTGCTGTTTTCAAAACTGCTCTGTTGAAAAAATTATGCAAAATTGCATTTGCATTTCTGCTGCATTTTTGCCATGTTTTTGCTGCAGTACATTGTGTTCTTGGTGCATTTTTGTCACATTTGCATTGCGTTTTTTCTCCTGGACATGTGGCTGGACAAAGCACTTTCATTATTCATGCATTTATTATGCGTTTGCAGCAATTTCCAATCATGTCAGTGCAGAGGTGCATTTTTGGTCAATTTTTTTACCGCACCAAACATGCACCAAAAATGCTGCCAGCAAGCAAGCCTTTTAAAAACGCAACTGAAATGAAAAGGACTAGTGTGAATGGTTCCATAAGATTCAAAGGGATGCATCTTTCATGCATTTTTCTTCACGCTTTTTTAACTGAAAAATTGTTTAGTGTGAAAGGGCCCTTATAGTGTTTGGGTTGGACGGAGGTGGATCCATCAGAATCTCAGAATAATAACACAACGAAGGAATCCTAAATTAATTTGGTTCCATTTGTTATGTTATGATTCAGAGATTATGATGGATCCACCTCATCCAACCCAAAGAGAGTGCATAAGTAATGTCCGAAAAAATTAATTAACACGTTAAAATTTATATAGCCAATCTTGCAAAATACAAATCGATTGGGAACAATGAATATACAAAATCAATCCGATTATACGAAACAAATCCAAATATACAAAACTTATTCCAAAAACAAATTATTCTAACATAACGAATATGACAAAACAAAATGATTAACCCATTAACGCTGGGTGCACGCATGTATGCGGCCGCTCGGCGGGTGGGCCTTAATGCCATGTTGAAACAACTTACAGCACTGGGAGCGCTGCCTACCGCACTGAGAGCACGCTCCGTGAACGATACCGGCACCGTAGCTGGTGGGTATCTGTAAGCTCCCTTTGCATACTAGCGATCCAATCACGGCAGTCACATGATCAGAAACCCCGCCTCGCCTCCTGGCACTTGAAACTCCTTAAAGGGCCGGGAGGGCTTAACTCAGTGGTTCTCAACCTCTCTAGTGCAGTGACCCCTTAATAAAATTTCTCAAGTTGTGGAGACCCCTAACCGTAAAATTATTTTCATAACATCGGTTGTCAGCACTCAAGGCAAGACAAATAATTTGCGCCCCTAACCCACGGACATTTAGTGCTCCTTGAGTCCCTTCCACTCGTACAGTATTAAAACCCCTTATGGTACATTTTAGGATTAGGGATGAGCTTCGTGTTCGAGTCGAACCCATGTTCGACTCGAACATCGGCTGTTCGGTCGTTCGCCGAATTGCGAACGATATGGGCCGTTCGCGCCAAATTTGTGTGGCGCGTCACGGCCCATAATTCACTGCGGCATCGCAGTGCATTGCTGGCTGATGATTGGCCAAGCATGCACTATGACCCGCATGCTTGGCCAATCACAGCGCCGTCAGTAGAGAGAGCTGTAATTGGCCAAAGCCAGGGTGGCTTTGGCCAATTATGGCTCAGGGGATTTAGTACACACCCCACACTATATAAGGCCGCCTGCACGGCGGCCCTGTGTAGTGTGTGTTCCGGTGTGCTGAGAGATAGAGAGAGAGAGAGACAGTGTCATTTGATTTGAGTTAGATAGATTAGGCAGAACAGTCAGTCAGTTAGCTGCACTTACAGTGTATTGTGTATATATATGCATCCCAGGTGTTGCATATATATATATACACTGTATTCAGTTTAGCTAGATCCGTTCCTGTTATCTTCTATCTAGACTATTTACATTTAGTGCAGTGTGTCCTGCTCACAGTGTTCAGCTAGATCCGTTCCTGCTATTTACATTCAGTGCAGTGCGTCCTGCTCACAGTGTTCAGCTAGATCCGTTCCTGGTATTTACATTTAGTGCAGTGCGTCCTGCTCACAGTGTTCAGCTAGATCCGTTCCTGCTATTTACATTCAGTGCAGTGCGTCCTGCTCACAGTGTTCAGCTAGATCCGTTCCTGGTATTTACATTTAGTGCAGTGCGTCCTGCTCACAGTGTTCAGCTAGATCCGTTCCTGCTATTTACATTCAGTGCAGTGCGTCCTGCTCACAGTGTTCAGCTAGATCCGTTCCTGCTATTTACATTCAGTGCAGTGCGTCCTGCTCACAGTGTTCAGCTAGATCCGTTCCTGGTATTTACATTTAGTGCAGTGCGTCCTGCTCACAGTGTTCAGCTAGATCCGTTCCTGCTATTTACATTCAGTGCAGTGCGTCCTGCTCACAGTGTTCAGCTAGATCCGTTCCTGGTATTTACATTTAGTGCAGTGCGTCCTGCTCACAGTGTTCAGCTAGATCCGTTCCTGCTATTTACATTCAGTGCAGTGCGTCCTGCTCACAGTGTTCAGCTAGATCCGTTCCTGCTATTTACATTCAGTGCAGTGCGTCCTGCTCACAGTGTTCAGCTAGATCCGTTCCTGGTATTTACATTTAGTGCAGTGCGTCCTGCTCACAGTGTTCAGCTAGATCCGTTCCTGCTATTTACATTCAGTGCAGTGCGTCCTGCTCACAGTGTTCAGCTAGATCCGTTCCTGGTATTTACATTTAGTGCAGTGCGTCCTGCTCACAGTGTTCAGCTACATCCGTTCCTGCTATTTACATTCAGTGCAGTGCGTCCTGCTCACAGTGTTCAGCTAGATCCGTTCCTGCTATTTACATTCAGTGCAGTGCGTCCTGCTCACAGTGTTCAGCTAGATCCGTTCCTGGTATTTACATTTAGTGCAGTGCGTCCTGCTCACAGTGTTCAGCTAGATCCGTTCCTGCTATTTACATTCAGTGCAGTGCGTCCTGCTCACAGTGTTCAGCTAGATCCGTTCCTGGTATTTACATTTAGTGCAGTGCGTCCTGCTCACAGTGTTCAGCTAGATCCGTTCCTGCTATTTACATTCAGTGCAGTGCGTCCTGCTCACAGTGTTCAGCTAGATCCGTTCCTGCTATTTACATTCAGTGCAGTGCGTCCTGCTCACAGTGTTCAGCTAGATCCGTTCCTGGTATTTACATTTAGTGCAGTGCGTCCTGCTCACAGTGTTCAGCTAGATCCGTTCCTGCTATTTACATTCAGTGCAGTGCGTCCTGCTCACAGTGTTCAGCTAGATCCGTTCCTGGTATTTACATTTAGTGCAGTGCGTCCTGCTCACAGTGTTCAGCTACATCCGTTCCTGCTATTTACATTCAGTGCAGTGCGTCCTGCTCACAGTGTTCAGCTAGATCCGTTCCTGCTATTTACATTCAGTGCAGTGCGTCCTGCTCACAGTGTTCAGCTAGATCCGTTCCTGGTATTTACATTTAGTGCAGTGCGTCCTGCTCACAGTGTTCAGCTAGATCCGTTCCTGCTATTTACATTCAGTGCAGTGCGTCCTGCTCACAGTGTTCAGCTAGATCCGTTCCTGGTATTTACATTTAGTGCAGTGCGTCCTGCTCACAGTGTTCAGCTACATCCCTTCCTGCTATTTACATTCAGTGCAGTGCGTCCTGCTCACAGTGTTCAGCTAGATCCGTTCCTGTTATCTTCCTACTGACAGGCAGGCTTGTCTGGTTACAGTATATAAAGCTACCTGAAGAAAATTACAGGTGTTCTTTTTGATCCTATTAGTACCACGGTCAGGCAGCTAGACTATTTACATTTAGTACAGTGTGTCCTGCTCACAGTGTTCAGCTAGATCCGTTCCTGTTATCTTCCTACTGACAGGCAGGCTTGTCTGGTTACAGTATATAAAGCTACCTTAAGAAAATTACAGGTGTTCTTTTTGATCCTATTAGTACCACGGTCAGGCAGCTAGACTATTTACATTTAGTACAGTGCGTCCTGCTCACAGTGTTCAGCTAGATCCGTTCCTGTTATCTTCCTACTGACAGGCAGGCTTGTCTGGTTACAGTATATAAAGCTACCTTAAGAAAATTACAGGTGTTCTTTTTGATCCTATTAGTACCACGGTCAGGCAGCTAGACTATTTACATTTAGTACAGTGCGTCCTGCTCACAGTGTTCAGCTAGATCCGTTCTTGCTATTTACATTCAGTGCAGTGCGTCCTGCTCACAGTGTTCAGCTAGATCCGTTCCTGGTATTTACATTTAGTGCAGTGCGTCCTGCTCACAGTGTTCAGCTAGATCCGTTCCTGCTATTTACATTCAGTGCAGTGCGTCCTGCTCACAGTGTTCAGCTAGATCCGTTCCTGCTATATACATTTAGTGCAGTACGTCCTGCTCACAGTGTTCAGCTAGATCCGTTCCTGTTATCTTCCTACTGACAGGCAGGCTTGTCTGGTTACAGTATATAAAGCTACCTTAAGAAAATTACAGGTGTTCTTTTTGATCCTATTAGTACCACGGTCAGGCAGCTAGACTATTTACATTTAGTACAGTGCGTCCTGCTCACAGTGTTCAGCTAGATCCGTTCCTGTTATCTTCCTACTGACAGGCAGGCTTGTCTGGTTACAGTATATAAAGCTACCTTAAGAAAATTACAGGTGTTCTATCCCAGCTTAGTGCAGCTACAGGCCATTAGTATGTCTGGAAGGCCAAGAAGGAGAGGCAGACAGTCACAAGCCAATAAGAGAGGGCAAGCAGGCTCTGTGTCTAGTGCTGGTCGTGGAGACGGTGCATCCTCATCAGCACGTGGCCATGGGACACGCTTGGCCTTTTTTTCGGCAGCTGGCCGTGTTGAGCCGCAACATGCGGAAGACTTGGTCGAGTGGATGACCAAGCCGTCCTCATCCTCCTCATCCTCTCTCACCCATGCCCAGGGTGCTTTGTCTGGCAAAGCAGCGGCCTCTTCCCTCAGCTCAATGTCATCAGTGACTCCTTCCCTAGCTCCACCATGTCCTCATGAGGATTCCCTCGAACTGTTTGACCACAGTTTTGGGTACATGCTCCAGGAGGATGCCCAGCGTTTGGAAGGCTCTGATGATGATACTGAGCTCAATGAAAGCAGTAACATGAGCACGGACAGAGGGGGTGCCCAAGAAGGACAGCAATCTGGCAGTCATGCTCCCCCTGCTGCAGCATACTGCCAGGTTTGCTCCAGTGATGAGGAGGGAGGGGATGATGAGGTCACTGACTCAACGTGGGTGCCTGATAGGAGAGAGGAGGAGGAGGAGGAGGAGGAGGAGGTGGCACATCACCAACTAGGCAGGATGCCCTCCAGGGGCCAGCCTAAGGGCAGCACATTGACTGCATCACACCCCAAAGCTCCACATGTGCAGGGCGCTGCAGTCTCTGCGCGTTATTCAAAAAGTTCTTTGGTGTGGGCCTTTTTTGAGACGAGTGCATCAGATCGCACCGCTGCTATTTGCAACATATGTCTCAAGCGTATCTCGCGTGGCCAAAACATCTCCCGCTTGGGTACCACATGCTTGACCAGACATATGTTGACCTGCCATGCAGTTCGTTGGCAAGCGTATCTAAAAGACCCACACCAAAGAACAAAGACGATCTCTCCTTGCTCCTCATCAGCTGAGATTTCCAACCCCACTAGACCTTCAGTCCTCTCTGAGACCTGCAGTGAGAGGAATGAAGGTGTAGAATTAGGTGTGTCACAGCCAAGTACTTGTGGGCAATCTGCTTTTGGTACACCGACGTCAGATTGTACCAGGCAAATTTCCCTGCCCCAGCTGCTGCACCGCCGAAAGAAGTTTGCTCCCAGCCATCCACATGCCCAGCGGTTGAATGCTAGCTTGGCAAAATTGCTAGCACTTCAACTGCTGCCTTTTCAGTTGGTAGACTCTGCCCCCTTCCGTGAGTTTGTGGAATGTGCGGTTCCTCAGTGGCAGGTACCCAAACGCCACTTTTTCTCACGGAAGGCGATTCCGGCTCTCTACCGGCATGTGGAAGGCAATGTCCATGCCTCGCTGGACAGGGCGGTCAGCGGTAAGGTGCATATTACCGCTGACTCATGGTCCAGCAGGCATGGACAGGGACGTTACTTAAGTTTCACGGCGCATTGGGTGACTCTGCTGGCAGCTGGGAAGGATGCAGGACAAGGTGCAGTAGTGTTGGAGGTTGTTCCGCCACCACGCCTCCAAAATGCTGATTGTGACACACCTCTCTCCTCCACCCCCTCCTCTTCTTCTTCCTCCATGGCCTCTTCCTCGGAACCAGCGGTGCTCCGTAGGCGTTCAAGGGGCTACGCAAGTACGCAGGCCAAAAGATGCCATGCGGTGCTTGAGCTGGTGTGCTTGGGGGACAGGAGCCACACTGGGGCAGAGGTTCTGTCAGCTCTGCAGGGGCAGGTTCAGAGGTGGTTGACGCCACGCCAACTTAAGGCAGGAATGGTGGTTTGCGACAATGGCACCAACCTCCTCTCTGCCCTCCGACAGGGACAACTGACCCATGTGCCCTGTTTGGCTCACGTCCTTAACTTGGTGGTGCAGCGGTTCTTGGGCAGGTACCCGGGCTTACAGGATGTCCTGAGGCAGGCCAGGAAAGTCTCTGTGCATTTCCGCCGGTCATATAATGCCAGTGCTCGGCTGACGGACCTCCAAAAGGAGTTTAACCTGCCCAAGAACCGCCTAATCTGTGACATGCCCACCAGGTGGAACTCGACGTTGGCCATGCTGCAGCGGCTGCACACGCAGCAGAGGGCCATCAATGAGTACCTGTGCGACTATGGCACCAGGACAGGGTCAGGGGACCTTGGTTTTTTTTCCCCACGCCAGTGGGCCATGATCAGGGATGCATGCACTGTCCTGTCACCATTCGAGGAGGCCACGAGGATGGTGAGCACTGACAGTGCATGCATCAGTGACACTGTCCCCCTTGTCCACCTGTTGGAGCACACGCTGCGTGGAATAATGGACAGGGCACTTGAGGCAGAACAGAGGCAGGAAGAGGAGGACTTCCTTAGCTCTCAAGGCCCCCTTTATCCAGACAGTGTTCCTGCGTGCCCGCCGATCACACAGGAAGAGGACGAGGAGGAGGAGGAGGAGGAGGAGGAAGATTGTGTCAGTATGGAGGTGGAGCCTGGCACTCAGCATCAGCAGCAGTCTTTAAAGGATCAGTCCCAAGGAACACATGGACTTGTACGTGGCTGGGAGGAGGTGGCTGCGGACGTTGTTGTCCTTAGTGACCCAGAGGACTCCGGACCGAATGCCTCAGCAAACCTACGCTGCATGGCCTCCCTGATCCTGCAAAGCCTGCGTAAGGATCCTCGTATTCGTGGTATCAAGGAGAAGGACCAATACTGGCTGGCAACCCTCCTTGATCCACGTTACAAGGGTAAGGTTGCGGACCTTATCTTGCCATCGCAGAGGGAGCAGAGGATGAAACATCTTCGGGAGGCCTTGCAGAAAGGTCTGTGCAACGCGTTCCCAGAGACTGGGAGGTTACAAACTCCTGTTTCTGGACAACGTGTTGCTGAGGCTTCGGTCAGTCAAAGAAGGAGCGGTGGAGAAGGTGGCCGTCTGACCGATGCGTTCAGACAATTTTTTGGTCCGCAGCCCCAAGGTATGATCGGTTCCAGCAACCATCGCCAGCGTCTGTTTTACATGGTGCAGGAATACCTAGGGGCAAGATCAGACTTGGACACCTTTCCCACCGAAAATCCTCTGGGTTACTGGGTCTTGAGGATGGATCACTGGCCAGAGCTTGCACAGTATGCAATTGAGCTACTGGCCTGTCCTGCATCCAGCGTTCTTTCGGAACGCACATTCAGTGCTGCTGGAGGCGTGGTAACCGATCACAGGGTGCGTCTGTCCACCGACTCGGTCGATCGGCTGACCTTCATAAAAATGAATCAGTCTTGGATCACCACCAGCTACCAAGCACCTGATGCAGATGTAACCGAATAATTTTTTTTGAAATCTCAGATCCCTTCAAAGACTGCCTATGCTGATGCTGAGTGACTATCCCTGAGTAATTATCCTCTTCCTCCTCAATCATCACGCTGATAGCTTGTAAGAACATTTTTGGTTCTGGGCGCCACCACCAGTGCCTAAGGCACAATTTTTCAGCCCCTGTTTAACAGGGGCGTGTAATTACAATTTTTGATGTAATACTTTGCAGCAGGGCTCGTTCCTGCATTCCAACTAGAGTGTCTGTGAGGGGTTGCAGTGTTGTGGCACCAGCACCAGTGCCTAAGACCCAATTTTTCAGCCCCTGTCTAACAGGGGCGTGTAATTACAATTTTTGATGCAATACTTTGCAGCAGGGCTTGTTCCTGCGTTTCAACTAGAGTGTCTGTGAGGGGTTGCAGTGTTGTGGCACCAGCACCAGTGCCTAAGACCCAATTTTTCTGCCCCTGTCTAACAGGGGCGTGTAATTACAATTTTTGATGCAATACTTTGCAGCAGGGCTCGTTCCTGCGTTCCAACTAGAGTGTCTGTGAGGGGTTGCAGTGTTGTGGCACCAGCACCAGTGCCTAAGGCCCAATTTTTCTGCCCCTGTCTAACAGGGGCGTGTAATTACAATTTTTGATGCAATACTTTGCAGCAGGGCTCGTTCCTGCGTTCCAACTAGAGTGTCTGTGAGGGGTTGCAGGTGTTGTGGCACCAGCACCAGTGCCTAAGGCCTAATTTTTCAGCTCCTGTTCAACAGGGGCATGTAATTACAATTCTTGATCTAATATTTCACAGCAGGGCCCTGTGAGGGCTTACAGTGTTTTGGCCACAGCAACACCTAAGGCCCAAATTTCTGCTGAGTATATAGGGCAGGACCCTACTTTCAAACATCTAACTTACAAACGACTCCTACTTGCAAACGGAAGGAGACAACAGGAAGTGAGATGAAATCTACCCCTAAGGAAGGGAAATTCTCTCCTGTAAGAGTTAATATGGGAAAACAATTTCTCCTTTCCACTGATGCTTTCCAATCCTTGTTCCACAAAAAAACCCAAATTTTCAAAAAACATTTTTCATTGGGACAAAAAAGTGAGGTGAAATCTTCTGAAGAGGAGGAAAGACGCAAAACAAATGTCACAGGGGTGATAACCCTTCCCTATGTTTTCCAAAAAGCTTAGAAAAGATTTTTTGGCTGGAGCTAAACACATTAAAAATGTTCAAAATTACAAACAGATTCTACTTAACAACAAACCTACAGTCCCTGTCTTGTTTGCACCGCCTGTATACTGCTGTTCAGAGTATATAGGGACCTTTCCTTATTTTAATTTGGGTGCGGGGTTCCCCTTAATATCCATACAAGACCCAAAGGGCCTGGTAATGGACTGGGGGGTACCCATGCCGTTTGTCTCACTGATTTTCATCCATATTGCCATGACCCGACATGACATTAAACCCGCAAGCAGTTTTAAATGAGATTTTTTCCTTTAAAAATGACATTTGGTGCAGGGACTGTTCTAAACATGGGAAACACGCGTCACTTTACAGGCATACTATAGACACCCCCCAGGTACGATATTTAAAGGAATATTTCACTTTTTTTTTTTTACTTTAAGCATCATTAAAATCACTGCTCCCGAAAAAACGGCCGTTTTTAAAAGTTTTTTTTGCATTGATACATGTCCCCTGGGGTAGGACCCGGGTCCCCAAACCCTTTTTAGGACAATACCATGCAAATTAGCCTTTAAAATGAGCACTTTTGATTTCGAACGTTCGAGTCCCATAGACGTCAATGGGGTTCTAACGTTCGTGCGAACTTGCGGTCCGTTCGCGGGTTCTGGTGCGAACCGAACCGGGGGGTGTTCGGCTCATCCCTAGTCTTGGATCACCACCAGCTACCAAGCACCTGATGCAGATGTAACCGAATAATTTTTTTTGAAATCTCAGATCCCTTCAAAGACTGCCTATGCTGATGCTGAGTGACTATCCCTGAGTAATTATCCTCTTCCTCCTCAATCATCACGCTGATAGCTTGTAAGAACATTTTTGGTTCTGGGCGCCACCACCAGTGCCTAAGGCACAATTTTTCAGCCCCTGTTTAACAGGGGCGTGTAATTACAATTTTTGATGTAATACTTTGCAGCAGGGCTCGTTCCTGCATTCCAACTAGAGTGTCTGTGAGGGGTTGCAGTGTTGTGGCACCAGCACCAGTGCCTAAGACCCAATTTTTCTGCCCCTGTCTAACAGGGGCGTGTAATTACAATTTTTGATGCAATACTTTGCAGCAGGGCTCGTTCCTGCGTTCCAACTAGAGTGTCTGTGAGGGGTTGCAGTGTTGTGGCACCAGCACCAGTGCCTAAGACCCAATTTTTCAGCCCCTGTCTAACAGGGGCGTGTAATTACAATTTTTGATGCAATACTTTGCAGCAGGGCTTGTTCCTGCGTTTCAACTAGAGTGTCTGTGAGGGGTTGCAGTGTTGTGGCACCAGCACCAGTGCCTAAGACCCAATTTTTCTGCCCCTGTCTAACAGGGGCGTGTAATTACAATTTTTGATGCAATACTTTGCAGCAGGGCTCGTTCCTGCGTTCCAACTAGAGTGTCTGTGAGGGGTTGCAGTGTTGTGGCACCAGCACCAGTGCCTAAAGCCCAATTTTTCTGCCCCTGTCTAACAGGGGCGTGTAATTACAATTTTTGATGCAATACTTTGCAGCAGGGCTCGTTCCTGCGTTCCAACTAGAGTGTCTGTGAGGGGTTGCAGTGTTGTGGCACCAGCACCAGTGCCTAAGGCCTAATTTTTCAGCTCCTGTTCAACAGGGGCATGTAATTACAATTCTTGATCTAATATTTCACAGCAGGGCCCTGTGAGGGCTTACAGTGTTTTGGCCACAGCAACACCTAAGGCCCAAATTTCTGCTGAGTATATAGGGCAGGACCCTACTTTCAAACATCTAACTTACAAACGACTCCTACTTGCAAACGGAAGGAGACAACAGGAAGTGAGATGAAATCTACCCCTAAGGAAGGGAAATTCTCTCCTGTAAGAGTTAATATGGGAAAACAATTTCTCCTTTCCACTGATGCTTTCCAATCCTTGTTCCACAAAAAAACCCAAATTTTCAAAAAACATTTTTCATTGGGACAAAAAAGTGAGGTGAAATCTTCTGAAGAGGAGGAAAGACGCAAAACAAATGTCACAGGGGTGATAACCCTTCCCTATGTTTTCCAAAAAGCTTAGAAAAGATTTTTTGGCTGGAGCTAAACACATTAAAAATGTTCAAAATTACAAACAGATTCTACTTAACAACAAACCTACAGTCCCTGTCTTGTTTGCACCGCCTGAATACTGCTGTTCAGAGTATATAGGGACCTTTCCTTATTTTAATTTGGGTGCGGGGTTCCCCTTAATATCCATACAAGACCCAAAGGGCCTGGTAATGGACTGGGGGGTACCCATGCCGTTTGTCTCACTGATTTTCATCCATATTGCCATGACCCGACATGACATTAAACCCGCAAGCAGTTTTAAATGAGATTTTTTCCTTTAAAAATGACATTTGGTGCAGGGACTGTTCTAAACATGGGAAACACGCGTCACTTTACAGGCATACTATAGACACCCCCCAGGTACGATATTTAAAGGAATATTTCACTTTTTTTTTTTTACTTTAAGCATCATTAAAATCACTGCTCCCGAAAAAACGGCCGTTTTTAAAAGTTTTTTTTGCATTGATACATGTCCCCTGGGGTAGGACCCGGGTCCCCAAACCCTTTTTAGGACAATACCATGCAAATTAGCCTTTAAAATGAGCACTTTTGATTTCGAACGTTCGAGTCCCATAGACGTCAATGGGGTTCTAACGTTCGTGCGAACTTGCGGTCCGTTCGCGGGTTCTGGTGCGAACCGAACCGGGGGGTGTTCGGCTCATCCCTATTTAGGATGTACCACTCTTTCTCTTTGTTCCCCTTTCTTTCTCTTTTATCTCTCTCTATCCTAATTTCTTGTTTTTTTCCCCCATCCCTCTTTCTAGCCGTCTTTCTTGTTCTTTCTCTTATTCTTTTTCCCCCTTTTTCTTTGTTCCTCCCCCTCTTTTCCTCTCCCTTCCATGTATTCTCTATTTTTATTCCTTCTCTTACTCCTTGGTGGGGCGATGGGAGGACTGTAGTGGGGACTTCTAATGGCAACTATAATCACAGGTAGTGTTACTCACTGTGTCTCCGACTTTGTGGTGTCGCGTAGCAGTGACACCTATGCCGAAATCAGGACATAGGGTCTCCTCCAGACAGTGGACGGCTGCGGGCTCCAGGGACAGCCCTGCTGGGCGGCCACAAAAAGGCTAGGAGAGCGGTGCGGGTTTCAGAAACAGCCAAGGATTTGGTGACCCCTGGCAAATCATCATTTGACCCCCCAGGGGGTCCCGACCCCCAGGTTGAGAACCACTGGCTTAACTGAACAAACAAATCTGAAACAAAGCAAAAAAATGTTTCAATTATGCACATCTCTAGTTAGATGGACTAGCAGATCTAGATACACTAACAAATTGAATCAAAACGAAGGGAATGCACCGAAAAAAATTTTTTTCCTTTAGGGATGAAGGTTTTAAAATAGATAAGTACTGCTTTATGCTTTATTTCTATGGAATATGATCTGTGTAAACACAAAGGAGTGAATAGTAACCGTACCTCCATGATAATTAAATCTCTTATGGAGAATTAATGCTACTGACCTTACTAATATCATTTAGACAAAATCCATCCAAAGCCTGGTACACACTAATGCCGCATACACGCGCGCAGAATTTCCGACAGAAAGAGTCTGATGGGAGCATTTCATCGTATATTCCGACCGTGTGTATGCCCCATTGGACTTTTTCTGACGAAAATTCAGACGGACTTAGATAGAGAACATGTTCTATATTTTTCCAACGGAGCAAATTACTATCGGAAAAATCGCTCGTCTGTATGCTGTTCCGACACACCAAAAATGACGCATGCTCTGAAGCAAGTAGAAGACGGAAGCTATTGGCTACTGGCTATTGAACTTCCATTTTCTAGTCCCGTCGTACGTGTTGTACGTCACCGCATTCTGGACGGTCGGAATTTGGTGTGACCGTGTGTATGCAAGACAGCTTGAGTGGAATTCCATCGTAAAAACTTTCAGAGTTCATTCCGACGGCAAAACCTGTCATGTGTACAGAGCATTATAGCTTTTTTTCTGCTGGGTTGCACGAAAAAAAAACAGCCCCGGTCAAAGCTTTAAATTCAGAGATCTGTGTTAAACATGGGACTGTTGCGGACTAGGAGATGTTGGGTGGAGGAGGGAGGTGCATCTCTTCCTGCAGAAGAAAAAAATAAAATAAAATAAAAAAATAAATATATATATATATATATATATATATATATATATATATATATATATATATATATATATATATATATATGTATATATATATACAGTTCCTTGCAAAAGTATTCAGCCCCCTTGGCTTTTTACCTACTTTGTTACATTACAGCCTTTAGTTCAATGTTTTTTTAATCTGAGCTCTATGTGAGGGATCAGAACACAATAGTCTAAGTTGGTGAAATAAAATTAGAACAATATATACATAAAACTATTAATTTTTCAGAAATAAAAACCTGATTATTGGCATGTGTGTATGTATTCACCCCCTTTGTTATGAAGCCCATAAAAAGCTCTGGTGCAACCAATTACCTTCAGAAGTCACATAATTATTGAAATGATGTCCACCTGTGTGCAATCTAAGTGTCACATGATCTGTCATTACATATACACACCTTATTGAAAGGCCCCAGAGGCTGCAACACCTAAGTAAGAGGCACCACTAACCAAACACTGCTATGAAGACCAAGGAACTCTCCAAACAAGTAAGGGACAATGGTGTTGAGAAGTAAAAGTCAGGGTTAGGTTATAAAAAAATATCTTTGATGATCCCTAGGAGCACCATCAAATCTATCATAACCAAATAGAAAGAACATAGCACAACAGCAAACCTGCCAAGAGATGGCCGCACACCAAAACTCACGGATCGGGCAAGGAGGGCATTAATCAGAGAGGCAGCACAGAGACCTAAGGTAACCCTGGAGGAGCTGCAGAGTTCCACAACAGAGACTGGAGTATCTGTACATAATACAACAATAAATCGTATGCTCCATAGAGTTGGGTTTTATGGCAGAGAGGCCATCACTTTCAGCAAAAAACAAAATAACATGTTTTGAGTCTGCGAAAAGACATGTGGGAGACTCCCAAAATGTATGGAGGAAGGTGCTCTGGTCTGATGACACTAGAATTGAACTTTTTGGCCATCAAAGAAAATGCTATGTCTGGCACAAACCCAGCACATCACATCACCCAAAGAACACCATCCCCACAGTGAAACATGGTAGTGGCAGCATCATGCCGTAGGGATGTTTTTCAGCAGTCGGGACTGGGAAACTGGTCGGGGTTGAGGGAAAGATGGATGTTGCTAAATACAGGGATATTCTTGAGCAAAACCTGTACCTGTCATGTCACCTGAGTCTAGGTGACAGATGCACACCGATGGAGTCAGGAGTACACTGCTAAGGTAGTGGACCCTACAGCTGACTGCTGCGGATGGAACTCTGGGTGGTTCAGGAAGGCAGGTCCACTGGAACACCAACACGGATCCCACTGGAAGCTAGAGCATAAGATTCCCCAGGGCGCGGAGTCTAAGAGCCAACAGGTGTTCACCAGAGCCTCTAGTGGTGAGGATGAATGGCGCTGCAACTGACTTCAGGTCGCGGCCCCCAGGGTCTCCCAGCTCACGCTCACAGTAGGCTACAGGAGGACAGAGAAGAAGCAGCAGCCCAGGACAACAAGGGATAGTAAGGAGATAAACCAAAGGTCAGGGCGACTAGCAGACAAGGATAGACAGAGAACACACCAAAAGGTCAGGGTCACAAGCAAGCAGGGATAGTCAAGAACAAGCCAAGATCGGTAAACAGGATCAGACATAGGACACAGAGCAATGAGCACACAGAAGCCAAATCACACAATATTAATTAGCAGTGCTGGCTTGCAGTGCACAGGTTAATATAGAGTTCCCTGATAGGGGCTGAGGTGGAGCCAGGGCCGGTGCTACCACTAGGCAAACTAGGCAGCTGCCTAGGGTGCACTGCTGCCTAGGGCGCCCGGCTACTGGTGTTCCTACTCTCTTCTCTCTGCAGCAAGCAACTTAGTCTCAGCATCAGCAGGCAGTCCATTCGCACATAGTGTCAGAGGCGCAGCAGCGACAAAGGACTGTGTCGGTGTCCCAACTCCCGAATGAATGGAAGCAAGGAAACATTCATTGATGGGTGCTGGTAGGCTGAATTGATGGGTGCAGGTAGGCTGCATTGATGGGTGCAGGTAGGCTGCATTGATGGGTGGTGGTGAGGCTGGATTTGATAGGCGCTGGTGAGGTTGCATTTGATGGGTGCTTCAAAAAAAGTTGGGGTATACATGAGCAGGGCAAAGGGGGTGGAGTCAGAGGTGGAGCCAATAGGGGGCGGCAAAATGAGGTTTCATCCAGGGTGTCAAACTTCCTTGCACCAACCCTGGGTGGAGCCATGCTTTGAGGAGAGATTACTTAAGCAGCCAGGTAAGAGTGGCTGGCCTCTTAATCTGAACACATGGAGAGGTAAGCTGACAAACATTACTGCATAACCATGACAGTACCCCCCTCTTAAGAGGCGTCCCCCTCCCCCGCCTGGGCCCAGGCTTAAAGGGAAACTTCAGATGGAACCTCCTCAGCAGATGAGGCGCAAAGACCTCAGATGCAGTGATCCAAGACCTCTCCTCAGGACTAAACCCTTTCCAATGTACGAGGTACTGAAGAATGCCTTTAGGGAGCTGGGAATCCAGAACTTGACTAACCTCGTACTTTAGAGTATCCTCAGAGACCGGAACAGAGGTAGGGAGGGGACGAGAGGACTTATTGAGAACTAAAGGCTTTTTAGGAATGGGTAAGGGCATGAGAAGACCATTAGGAGTCTGAGCAGGGTCCCCCAGACCCTTAAAGATGAGCTGGACATCCAGCACAGGACCATCAGACTGGGCAGAGGTCAGTGGATCCCTGAGGCCAGGTTGGTTAGAAGGTGACGTGTCACAGGAGTCAAGCTGGATAGCTGAAACACAAGCAGAATGCAGAGAGCCCTGAAAAAAAGGTTGAAAACCCCACCTGGCTGAATGAGGCAGTCCAAAGGATGGATTGAGCCTCTTAAACAGGTTTGAATGGACGTAGTAGTAGTAGGGTGAGGCCAGGTTACAGAAGGTCCTGAATAAGAAAAAGCAGGAAGCTCACTGGGCATAGGCTGGACTGGCATAACTGGTGCAGAGGCAGATTGAATAGCATCGCCAGGTGCAGTGACTACCACAATCGCATCACAGGGCGTAGAGACTGCGGAAATGGTGAACGAGTTAGCCTGGCTGTGCATCCAAGGGAGTTTAGGGACAGGCAAAGGTAAATGGTTATGCAAACTGGAGTGAATGATCGGCTCAGGTTCACAGTTGGGCTCCTCATCCAGAGTGCCACATGACCTAGAGAGTGCATCAGCCCAACAATTGCAGGACACATCCCAGAAATTGTTATATGCAGCGGGAAGAGCAGAAGATACTGGGATGGTGGCAACAGGAAGTTTCTCTTTTGGGGAAACCTTGGGTAGGCAGGATGAGGAACAGGAGGAACCCCAAGCCAGGATCTGTCCAGCAGTCCAGTCAACGTGTGGAGAATGGAGCCGTAACCAAGGAAGACCTAAAACGATAGGAGATGAGGCCTTAGGTACGATAAGGAAGGATATCCACTCCTGGTGGATTGTCCCTACCGACATCTTAACATGGAGGGTCTGGAAGCGGATAGGGCCCCCTGGGAAAACAGTGCCATCAATAGCCAAGACCACCAATGGCGTTGTGAGGGGCAAAAGTGTAAGTCTCATGGAAGATGCAGTTCCCCAGTCCATGAAATTGCCAGCAGCTCCGGAATCCATATATGCTGAGACCGATTGAGAGGAAGCGCCGACATGAAGGAACACAGAAAAAAAAAGACAAGAAGGTGAAGGTGAAATTTCAGGGTCCAATACTCCACCCTCCAGATGTATTAGCCCCAAGCTTTTTTCCGGATGAAGAGAGCAAGTGTCACCAAAATGACCTTTGGCCCCACAATAGATGCACAGGCCCAGAGTTCTGCACCTAGCGCGTTCTTCGGGAGATAACTTGGTCTGGCCCAGCTGCATAGGTTCCTCAGCTAGCAGGAAGTGCTCCTCAGATCGAAGAGATGGGACAGGGAGCTCAGGCTGCCTAAAGAATGGGGAGTGCTGGGGTCTTTTTTCCAGGGTCCTCTCCTGAAAGCGAATATCGATCTGGTTACACAAGGTGATGACACCGTCCAGATCAGCAGGGGTGGTTCTTCCTGTTAATTCATCCTTCACTCTATCAGAGAGGCCATGTAAAAAGGTTACAACGAAGGCCTCATTATTCCAGCTCAGCTCAGCAGTCAAAGTATGAAAATGAAGAGCGTACTGTCCCACAGAAGCGGACTCTTAACGGAGAGTAGGGATGAGCCGAACACCCCCCTGTTCGGTCCGCACCAGAACATGCGAACAAGGAAAAAAGTTTGTTCGAACACGCGAACACCATTAAAGTCTATGGGACACGAACATGAATAATAAAAGTGCTAATTTTAAAGGCTTATATGCAAGTTATTGTCATAAAAAGTGTTTGGGGACCTGGGTCCTGCCCCAGGGGACATGGATCAATGCAAAAAAAAGTTTTAAAAACGGCCGTTTTTTCAGGAGTAGTGATTTTAATAATGCTTAATGTCAAACAATAAAAGTGTAATATCCCTTTAAATTTCATAGCTGGGTGGTGTCTATAGTATTCCTGTAAAGGGGCGCATGTTTCCCGTGTTTAGAACAGTCTGACAGCAAAATGACATTTCAAAGAAAAAAAGTCATTTAAAACTATTTGCAGCTATTGCATTGCCGGTCCGACAATACACATAAAAGTTCATTGATAAAAACGTCATTGGAATTCCCCATAGGGGAACCCCGAACCAAAATTTAAAAAAATAATGACGTGGGGGTCCCCCTAAATTCCATACCAGGCGCTTCAAGTCTGGTATGGATAGTAAGGGGAACCCCGGCCAAAATTTTAAAAAAAATGACGTGGGGGTCCCCCTAAATTCCATACCAGACCCTGCCGGTCTGGTATGGATTTTAAGGGGAACCCCGCGCCAAAATTAAAAAAAAAACGGCGTGGGGTCCCCCCAAAAATCCATACCAGACCCTTATCCGAGCACGCAACCTGGCAGGCCGCAGGAAAAGAGGGGGGACGAGAGAGTGCCCTCCTCCTGAACCGTAGCAGGCCACATACCCTCAACGTTTGGAGGGTGCTTTGGGGTAGCCCCCCAAAACACCTTGTCCCCATGTTGATGAGGACAAGGGCCTCATCCCCACAACCCTGGCCGGTGGTTGTGGGGGTCTGCGGGCAGGGGGGCTTATCGGAGTCTGGAAGCCCCCTTTAACAAGGGGACCCCCAGATCCTGGCCCCCCCTGTGTGAAATGGTAAGGGCCTACCATTTCACTAAAAAACTGTCAAAAATGTAAAAAATTACAAGAGACAGTTTTTGACAATTCCTTTATTTAAATGCTTCTTCTTTCTTCTTTCTTCTATCATCCTTCATCTTCTTCTTCTTCTTCTTCTGGTTCTTCTGGCTCTTCTGGTTCTTCCTCCGGTGTTCTCGTCCAGCATCTCCTCCGCGGCGTCTTCTATCTTCTTCTCCTCGGGCCGCTCCGCACCCATGGCATGGGGGGAGGCTCCTGCTCTTATCTTCATCTTCTTCTCTTCTTCATCTTCTTCTCTTCTTCTCTTCTTCATCTTCTTCTCCGGGCCGCTCCGCATCCATGCTGGCATGATAGGAGGCTCCCGCTGTGTGACGCGTCTCCTCTTCTTAAATAACGGGGGGGCCGGTGACCCTGCCCCCCTCTGACGCATGGTGACTTGACGGGACTTCCCTGTGATGTCACGGGAAATGCCACAGGGAAGTCCCGTCATGTCCCGTGCGTCAGAGGGGGCGGGGTCACCGGGTGGCCCCACCCCCCGTTATTTAAGAACCATCAGAAGAGGAGACGCTTCACACAGTGGGAGCCTCCCACCATGCCAGCATGGATGCGGAGCGGCCCGGAGAAGAAGATGAAAAAGAGAAGAAGATGAAGAAGAAAAGAAGATGAAGAGAAGAGCGGGAGCCTCCCCCCATGCCATGGGTGCGGAGCGGCCCGAGGAGAAGAAGATAGAAGACGCCGCGGAGGAGATGCTGGACGAGGACACCGGAGGAAGAACCAGAAGAGCCAGAAGAACCAGAAGAAGAAGATGAAGTAAGATAGAAGAAAGAAGAAAGAAGAAGCATTTAAATAAAGGAATTGTCAAAAACTGTCTCTTGTCATTTTTAACATTTTTGACAGTTTTTTAGTGAAATGGTAGGGGTAAGTACCCCCTTACCATTTCACACAGGGGGGGCAGGGATCTGGGGGTCCCCTTGTTAAAGAGGGCTTCCAGATTCCGATAAGCTCCCCGCAGACCCCCACAACCACCGGCCAGGGTTGTGGGGATGAGGCCCTTGTCCTCATCAACATGGGGACAAGGTGTTTTGGGGGATTACCCCAAAGCACCCTCCCAATGTTAAGGGCATGTGGCCTGGTACGGTTCAGGAGGGGGGGGGCGCTTTCTGTCCCCCCCTCTTTTTCTGAGGCCTGCCAGGTTGCGTGCTCAGATAAGGGTCTGGTATGGATTATGATATGGACCCCACGCCATTTATTTATTTTTTTTGGCACGGGGTTCCCCTTAAAATCCATACCAGACCTGAAGGGTCTGGTATGGAATATAGGGGGACCCCCACATCATTTTTTTTAAATTTTCCATGCCGTTTTTATCAATGAACTTTTATGTGTATTGTGCAATAGCCGCTAGTAGTTTTAAATAACTTTTTTTCCTTTGAAATGTCATTTTGCTGTCAGACTGTTCTAAACATGGGAAACATGCGCCCCTTTACAGGCATACTATAGACACCCCCCAGGTACGAAATTTAAAGGGATATTACACTTTTATTGTTTGTTTTAAGCATTATTAAAATCACTGCTCCTGAGAAAACGGCCATTTTTAAAACTTTTTTTTGCATTGATCCATGTCCCCTGGGGCAGGACCCAGGTCCCCAAACACTTTTTATGACAACAACTTGCATATAAGCCTTTAAAATTTGCACTTTTGATTTCTCCCATAGACTTTTAAAGGGTGTTCCGCGGCATTCGAATTTGCCGCGAACACCCCAAATTGTTCGCTGTTCGGCGAACTTGCGAACAGCCGATGTTCGAGTCAAACATGAGTTCGACTCAAACTCGAAGCTCATCCCTAACGGAGAGGTAAAAGGGCGCTGGGCGCTGAGGAGACACGACCCGGTTCCTCAAAGATATTCCGAAAAAGTTTGAAGAAATCAGACAGGCTAGAAACCACTGGATTCCACAGAGGGGCAGCCCAGGCTAACGCCTCACCGGACAGGAGGGATATAATATAGGCTACCTTCGCCCGATCGGACAGGAAATTTTGGGGCTGGAGTTCAAAATGAATAGTGCATTGGCTGAGGAACCCCCTGCAGACCTTGGAGTCCCCAGAGAAACGGGACGGAGCCGGCAGTTGTAGTAAATGTGTGGCTGCGACTGCGAAAAAAAGTAATTTAAAATTACTAGCGGTAGCGCCGGCAGCTATAATGAATTGTCAGGTCTCTGCAATACTCATAAAAGTCATTGAAAAAAATGGCCTGGGTTCCCCCACAGTGCATTACCAGGCCTTTACCAGCAAAATGACATTTCTAAAGGAAAAAAAAGTAATTTAAAAGTACTAGCGGTAGCGCTGGCAGCTATAATGAATTGTCGGGTCTCTGCAATACTCGTAAAAGTCATTGGAAAAAACGGCCTGGGGTTCCCCCACAGTGCATTACCAGGCCCTTTAGGTCTGGTATGAATATTAAGGGGAACCCCGAACAACAATAAAAAAAAAATGCGTGGGGGTCCCCTCAAATTCCATACCAGGCCCTTCAGGTCTGGTATGGATTTTAAGGGGAACCCCAAGCCCAAATGTTTTAAAAATATGGCGTGGGGGTCGCCCTAAAAATCCATACCAGACCCTTATCCGAGCATGCAACCTGGCAGGCCGCAGGAAAAGAAGGGGGGATAAGAGAGCGCCCCCTCCTAAACTGTACCAGGCCACATGCCCTCAACATGGGGAGGATGTCCCCATGTTAATGGGGACAAGGGCCTCATCCCCACAAACCTTGCCCGATGGTTGTGGGAGTCTGCGGGCGGGGGACTTATAGGAATCTGGAAGCCCCCTTTAACAAGGGGACCCCCAGATCCCAGCCCCCCGTTTGTGAAATGGTAATGGGGTACCAATGTATCTCTACCTTATCGCAAAAAAAGACAGACGGTTTTTGACAATTCCTTTATTAATGTCTTCTTCTTTCCCCGCTTCTTCTTCCATCTTTTTCTGGTCTTCATTCGGTTTTCTTCCTCCATCTTGTTCTTCCCCCGCTTCTTCCTTTTCTTCCTTAGGTCTTCTCGTCTGCATCTTCCTCCGGCGTCTTCTTCCCCGCTTCGTTCTCCGGATGATCCGCATCCATGGGAGGTTCCCGCTGTGTGACGCTTCTGTTCTTCTGACAGTTCTTATATAACTGAGGGCGGGGCCACTGGTGACCCCGTCCCCCTCGGACACACGCGGACTTCACGGGGACTTCTCTATGGCTTTCCCCGTGATGTCAGAGGGGGCGGGGTCACCGGTCACGGTTACGTGAAGGGTCTGGTATGGATTTTTGAGGGGGACCCCACGCCATTTTTTATAAAAAAATTGGCGCGGGGTTCCCTTTAATATCCATACCAGACTTGAAGGGCCTGGTATGGAATTTGGGGGGACCCCACGCATTTTTTTTAATTATTTTGGTTCGGGGTTCCCCTTAATATTCATACCAGACCCAAAGGGCCTGGTAATGCACTGTGGGGCAACAGCAGGCCATTTTTTTCAATGACTTTTATGAGTATTGCAGAGACAATTCATTATAGCTGCCGGCGCTACCGCAAGTACTTTTAAATTACTTTTTTTTCCTTTAGAAATGTCATTTTGCTCTCGGACTGTTGTAAACACGGGAAACATGCGCCACTTTACAGGCATAATATAGACACCCCCCAGGTACGAAATTTAAAGGAATATTTCACTTTTATTGTTTCACTTTAAGCATTATTAAAATCACTGCTCCCGAAAAAACGACCGTTTTTAAAACTTTTTTTTGCATTGATACATATCCCCTGGGGCAGGACCCAGGTCCCCAAACACTTTTTATGACAATAACTTGCATATTAACCCTTAAAATTAGCACTTTTGATTTTTCATGTTCGTGTCCCATAGACTTTAACGGTGTTCGCGTGTTCAAACTAATTTTTTGCCTGTTCGCATGTTCTGCTGCAAACCGAACAGGGGGGTGTTCGGCCCATCCCTATTCGTGTCCCATAGACGTTAACAGTGTTCACTGTGTGGTCCCGCCCTCAGTTATAAAAGAACTGTCATCAGCGCTGAAGCGTTATACAATGGGTGCCTCCCATGGAGGCGGATCTTTTTTATTTTATTTTTCGGTCCGTCGGCGGAGCGATAGAAGAAGATGAATGGACTTCGTGGGACATTTTTATTTTTTTATTTTTTAATAAAGGACTTGTCCCAAGGTGTGTCTTGTGTTTTTTTTACATTTTGACAATTTTTTTGTGAAATGGTACGGGTACAATGTACCCGTTACCATTTCAAATGGGGGGGCGGGATCTGGTTGTCTCCTTGTTAAAGGGGGCTTCCAGATTCCGATAAGCCCCCCGCCCAGATACCTCCACAACCACCAGGCAAGGGTTGTGGGGATGAGGCTACCCCAAAGCACCCTCCCTATTTTGAGGGCATGTGGCCTGGTATGGTTCAGGAGGAGGGGCGCTCTCTTGTCCCCCCCTTTTCCTGCGGCCTGCCAAGTTGCGTGCTCGGATAAGGGTCTGGTATGGATATTTGGGGGGACCCCCACGCCATTTTTTTAAACATTTTGGCGCGGGGTTCCCCTTAAAATCCATACCAGACCTGAAGGGTCTGGTATGGATTTTGAGGGGGACCCCTATGCCATTTTTTTTTACATTGGAGCAGGGTTCCCCTTAATATCCAGACCTGAAGGACCTGGTATGGAATTTGGGGGACCCCCACGCAATTTTTTTTTTTTAATTTTGGTTTGGGGTTCCCCTTAATATTCATACCAAACCCAAAGGGCCTGGTAATGGACTGGGGGGGATCCCATGCTGTTTTTTTCAATGACTTTAATCTGTATTGCTGGGACCCGACAATTCATTCAGCTGCGAGTAGTTTTAAATGACTTTTTTCCCTTTAGAAATGTCATTTTGTGCAGAGACTGTTCTAAACACGGGAAAAATGCGACATTTTACAGGCACACTATAGACACCCCCCAGGTAGGAAATTTAAAGGAATATTTCACTTTTATTGTTTCACTTTAAGCATTATTAAAATCACGGCTCTCGAAAAAACGGCCATTTTTAAAACTTTTTTTTGCATTGATACATGTCCCCTGGGGCAGGACCCAGGTCCCCAAACACTTTTTATGACAATAACTTGCATATTAACCCTTAAAATTAGCACTTTTGATTTTTCACGTTCGTGTCCCATAGACTTTAACGGTGTTCGCGTGTACTAACCAATTTTTTGCCTGTTCGCATGTTCTGCTACAAACCGAAGCGGGGAGTGTTCGGCTCATCCCTATGTAGCAGTATAAATGTTGGCTCAAATTTATGAACAAAAATTTCTTATTTGCAAAATTTTATTATAAAAAATGAAAAAGTTTTTTATTTTCAAAATTTACGCAATTTTTTTCACTTATGTCGCAAAAAATAAAAAAAACAGTGATGATTAAATACCACCAAAAGAAAGCTCTATTTGTGTGAAAAAAATTATACAAATTTTGTTTGGGTACAGTATTGCATGACTGAGTAATTGGCATTCAAAGTGCGAGAATGCTGAAAGCTGAAAATTGGTCTGGGCAGGAAGGGTGTATAAGTGCCCTGTATTGAAGTGGGTAAATTACCTGCATACCACCCTGCATCCTCCCACTTCTAACACTGAGCATACATGCAATGTACTTTTTTGGTTCAGCCCCTGAAACCTAACAGTTTCCCCCATTCACATGTAGAAATCTCTGCCAAAAGAAGTGAAAAAATATATATGCCGAAGCATAGGGGCGATCCGCCCACTGACCACTCCAGGCCCCCCATGCTTGGATCATACACGTTTTTTTTTTTTTAACTGCAGATGAGAAATTTCCTCCAGCAGCGCTGAAATCACTGATGTGTGATATGTAGCAGGGCGGTACCCTGCCAGGGTCCAGGTCTAGTGAACAGCCAGTACACGAATTGGTCAGCTGTGTTCTGGGCTTTAAGTAATGACCAGACCAAGGTTCTGAGCTCCACCCCGGCAGATAGGAAGTCTGGCCCAGGAGTCAGGAGGATCTCCACCTAGATGAGAGGTGGGAGCCAGTGTAGCATGAGGCTGCTGGTGACAAACATGGAGCTGCTGAGCGTCAGGTCTGCGGGAGACAGACCAAGGCCTAAAGCGTAAGGCCTGAGCAGGAGAGCTGCGGTTATTAGCCAAGTGGGCTAAATGTTGTTTATTTCTGTAGCAGAACTGGAATGCTGAATGCCCCTACGAGGGAATCTACTGTATTTGTGTAACTTTTGTTTGAATAAAAATGGTCAAAACCAGCCTTTAAACAAAGTAAAAGCAAGTGGTGATGTCCTTAAAGCTCTAAACTTGGAGTGAACTCCCTACAGTTAACAAATTTTCTGTCTTTTTTCGTTTGTTTAGCAAAAAATAGAAAACCCCCATATTGATTAACCCCTTCCCGGCCAGCCGCCGCAGTTGTACTGTAACATAGCTGTACGTCGGTTCGCCTTTTGACCACTAGGGGGCGTGGCATGACACTGGAGCCGATGCGCGTGCCCGCCGGGCACCCGCAATCGCTCCACACAGAGACAGAACGGAGATCTGTCAATGTAAACAGGGGTGTCAGGGGTGATGAGAGCGATCTGTTTTTTATATTAAGTATCAACAACGATCGCTCTCCTCACCCAGGCAGTCCCATCCACCCACAGTTAGAATCACTCCCTAGGGAACACAGTTAACCCCTTGCTCGCTCCCTAGTGTTAACCCCTTCCCTGCCAGTGATATTTACTCAGTAATCAGTGCATTTTTATAGCACTGATCGCTGTATAAGTGCCAATGGTCCCAAAAAAGTGTCATAAGTGTCTGATCTGTCCGCCATAATGTCACAGTCCCAATAAAATTTGCTGATCACTGCCATTAGTAAAAAAATAATAATAATAAAAATGCCATAAATCTTTCCCCTATTTTTTAGATGCTATAATTTTTGCGCAAACCAATCAATATATGCTTATTGCGATTTTAATTACCAAAAATATGTAGAAGAATACATAAAAAAATTGCTTTTTTTAAAAAAAATTGGGGATATTTATTATAGCAAAAAGTACAAAATATTGTGTTTTTTTCAAAATTGATGCTCTTTTTTTGTTTATAGCGCAAAAGATAAAAACCGCAGAGATGATCAAATACCACCAAAAGAAAGCTATATTTGTGTGAAAAAAAGGATGTCAATTTTGGCTGGGTACATTATCCCACGACCACGCAATTGTCAGTTAAAGCGACACAGTGCGGTATCACAAAAAATGGCCTGGTCATTGAGCAGCCAAATCTTCCGGGGCTGAAGTGGTTAAATACCACCAAAAGAAAGCTCTATCTGTCTAAATAAGATGATAAAAAATTTGTTTAGGTACAGTGTTGCATGACCACGCAATTGTCATTCAAAATGTGACAGCGCTGAAAGTTAAAAAATTGGCCTGGGCAGGAAGAGGGTGAAAGTGTCCAGTAGGCAAGTGGTTAATGTTAAAAGATCCAGAATGCAGTATGTGTATATATGTACAGTGTCTTGAAAAAGTATTCATACCCCTTGACATTTTCCATAAATTGTCATGTTACAACTAAAAACATAAATGTATTTTATTGGGATTTTATGTGATAGACCAACACAAAGTGGCACATAATTGTGAAGTGGAAGGAAAATGATAAATGGTTTTCCAAATTTTTTACAAATAAATATCTGAATTTGCATTTGTATTCAGCCCCCTTTACTCTGATACCCCATAACTAAAATCTAGTGTAACCAATTGCCTTCAAGAGTTATCTAACTAGTAAATAGAGTCCATCTGTGTGTAATTTAATCTCAGTATAAATATAGCTATTCTGTGAAGCCCTCAGAGGTTTGTTAGAGAACCTTAGTAAGCAAACAGCATCATGATGGTCAAGGAACACACCAGACTGGTCAGGGATAAAGTTGTGGAGAACCTTCAAGCAGGGTTAGGTTACAAAAAAATATCCCAAGCTTTGAACATCTCACGGAGCACTGTTTAATTCATTATCCAAAAATAGAAAGAGTATGGTACAACTGCAAACCTACCAAGACATGGCCATTCACCTAAACTGACAAGCCGGACAAAGAGAGCATTACTCAGAGAAGCAGCAAAGAGGCCCATGGTAAATCTGGAGGAGCTGCAGAGATCCACAGCTCAGGTGGGAGAATCTGTCCACAGGACAACTATTAGTAGTGCACTCCACAAATCTGGCCTTTATGGAACAGTGGCAAGAAGAAAGTCATTGTTAAAAGAAACATAACCAAAAAACAAAAACAATTGGCTCACACAGCAGTTGGACTGACAGCTCCTCACATTACTCCAGCTGGACACATAGTGTTTGGTGGACATTCAATTTCTGGATATACCATCACAGCCACACAGGGCAGCCTGACGCCGGTCTTACTGCACAGACTCCAGGCTCATCTTGCTCCCCACCACAGCCGGCTTTCTTCTCCACCAAGGACTACCACACAGTTCCCAGCTCATAACAATCCACTGTGGACTGTCATCCTCTCTCTTCCCTTCACCCGCTTGTGAGTTCTATTTGTTTTATATGGTATTTTACTTAATAAATTGTGCTACACTATGCCGATTTGGCACTTTCTTCCTTCCCTTCCATTGAAAGCCATAAGAAGTTCCGTTTGCAGTTTGCGAGAAGCCATGTGGGGGATACAGCAAACATGTGGAAGAAGGTGCTCTGGTCAGATGAGAGCAAAATTTAACTTTATGGCCTAAAAGCAAACCGCTATGTGTGTTGGAAAACTAACACTGCACATCACCCTGAACACACCATCCCCACTGTGAAACATGGTGGTGGCAACATCATGTTGTGAGGATGCTTTTCTTCAGCAGGGACAGGGATGCTGGTCAGAGTTGATGGGGAGATGGATGGAGCCAAATACAGGGCAATCTTAGAAGAAAACCATTAGAGTCTGCAAAATACAGGGGGTCCCCTAGTTACAAACATCCGACTTACAAACAACTCCTATTTAAAAATGGAGGGAGACAACAAGAAGTGGGAGGAAATCTACCCCTAGGAAGGGAAATTCACTCCTGTAAGAGCTATTATAGGGAAAAGGTACTTCCACTGATGCTTTATCACCAAGGCTTGTTTCCACAACAACCCAAAATTTTCAAAATCCAATTGTCATTGGCACAGAAAGTGAGGTGAAATCTTCTGAGGGGCACACACAGCAAAACAAATGTTACAGGGGTGTTAACCTCTCCCTATGCTATCCAAAAAGCTTAAAAATCGTTTTTTTGGCTGGAGCTACACTTAAAAAATGTAGTGTTCGGACTTACAGACAGATTCAACTTAAGAACAAACCTACAGTCTCTAACTTGTTTGTAACCCGGGGACCCCCTGTACTTGAGACTGGGGTGGAGGTTCACAGTGCAGTGAGCTGCTATAAAATGCGGACATACTGTATCTTATCTCAGGATTTTCATGATTGTCACTATACAGCAGCACAATGCACCACACTGCTGTATAGAGACATGACTGAAGTGTCACTTCTGTGCACTTCAAATAAAGTAAAAAAAAAAAAGAAAAAAAGAAAAAAGGAGCCATGTGATGTGCTGAAACATGCATGACACCGCCCCCTACTGCCGGCTCACTGCAAAAAGGACAGCTGCTGCTGCACCACACTGAACTTCTGCTGATAAAAATCAAGGGGGCCCCGTACAGCCTACCTGACGGGGCCCCCCTCCTCTGAAAATATCAAGTGATATTTTTGCTAAACTGCAACAGAAGCGATGATATTCTTTGCAGCCATGGAAAAAATTATACCCCCCTTGAACAAGACCCATTTAAGTGAATGGTGTCAGGAACGCAATATCTGCACCCCCACAGTGAGCGATTGGTATAGATTGCTCACTGTGTTCATTCAGGATGGTGAGCCCCCGCCCCCCGGCTCACCATCCTGATATGATCCTCCTGTATGCCCTCAGCATCTGCCAGTGGAAGAGAAGTGAATCCGACAGCACTGCAGAAAAAGGGGGTACACAGGTGTCCCAGACAGCAGGGAGTGCAGATACGAGAACTGATCCCACTGCAGTGCAGCTGGAAGGAGAAAAGAAAAGTAGAAGCCAGCAGCACTGCACTAGAGTAACAAGTGTCAGCAATAAGGCAGTACCGCCAGCCCTCCTGCTCGGCAGGTGTCCGGCCCCCCTTTTGAACTGACGAAGCCCAGGACAGGAGGCCTGGTTGTACTGCCTTATCAGCAGCCCTGTGTTTTGTCTTCAGATTTACCAAAACCATATAATATGAGGTCAAACCTTAAGAGTTTCAATGTGTATGCAATCAGGCAGGCCTTTGCACTACATGGTATTGGTAAATCTGAAGACAAAAATCTGCAGAAAATCTAATAGCGTGTATGGGGTCTTACTTAACTGCAGAAGAGAAAAAAATAGGTCTCCTTCCATGAAAGACAAAGCTGTTCTGTGGGGCAGAGCTATGTGAATCTCAGAATCTCAGGGCTGTATAGGCAGAAATGGACAAGCCTTTGGCAGCTTCTATGTATTTATTCTGTGTCTTTAAATGTTTGCCTAGAGTTCAGCTTTAAATGCCAATTATCTGTATTTCATGTGACAATAACACAGCATTAATCATTAACCGCTTAAAGATCGCCTACCGCAGATATACTGCGACAGGGCAGCTCTATTGCGCGAAACAACGTACCTGTACATCATTTTGTTCAATAGACAGGGGGTGCGCCAAGAGGGGGAGCCAATCAGCGGGTCCGGCGGACGCAATGTCCATCGGGACCTGCCAATCGTTACCCAGGAAGACAGAACGGCGATCTGCCTATGTAAACAAGGCAGATCACCGTTCTAAACAGGGGGAAAACACAATGATCTTGTGTTCCCCAAGTAAGTCCATCCCCCTTACAGTTAGCAAGCACCTCCTAGAGACACACTTAACCCTTTGATCGCCCCTTGTGTTAACCCCTTCCCTGCCAGTGTTATTAGTACAGTAACAGTGATCATTGATCACTGCAATATTATCACTGGTTCCTAAAAAAGTGTCAAAAGTGTCAGTTAGGTGTCCAATTTGTCTGTAGCAGTGTCGCAGTCCCGATAAAAATCGCTGATCGCCGCCATTAGTAGTAAAAAATAAATAAATAAAAATGCCATAAAAATATTCCATAGTTTGTAAACGCGATAACTTTTGCACAAACCAAACAATATACGCTTCTTGTGATTTTTTTTTTTTTTTACCAAGAATATGTAGCAGAATACATATTGGCCTAAATTGATGAAGAAATTAGATTTTTAAAATTTTTTTTATTGGATATGCTTTATAGCAGAAAGTAAAAAATATTGTTTTGTTTTTTTTCAAAATTGTCACTCTTTTTTTGTTCATAGTGCAAAAAATAAAAACCACAGAGGTGCCCAAATACCACCAAAAGAAAGCTCTATTCGTGGAGAAAAAAGGACATTAATTTTATTTGGGTACAGCGTCACACGACCGCGCAATTGTCAGGTAAATTAACGCAGTGCCGTATCGCAAAAAATGGCCGGGTCATGAAGGGGAGTACACCTTCTGGAGCTGAAGTGGTTAATATGGTCTTGCTCTGCTAATACACAGATCAGCATGTGTAATACAATAATATGCAATACTTAAGTCTGGCCTTTCCATTGCCATCTGGTGGTCAGGAGTGGTATGGTTTATTTATTTTATTTATTTAGATTGATTGATTGATTTATGGTATTTACATGTTTCTAAACTATATTTGGGACTTCAGGATCAGCATTTCACTTTACTTTGCAGTTCTGATAAAGTCCTGCTCAATGTTAAATAAATGTTTCTGTACTATGATAAAAAAAATATATTTTATGCATCAATTTATAATTTACATGTCTTTTGTTTTTGCTCTGATACAGATATTCCCTATTTATAGATAAGATGACACTTAAAACAAGTGCAAATCAACCCTTTGAGAGTGTAAACAGATCTAAATTCTTCCCACCCCCCCTGTACCTGCCATTACTGTATATTTTTCTTTTAGGCCCAACTTCCCCTCCTCCTTTTTTTCTCCCCCTTCTACAGCCGTGGCCAAAAGTTTTGGGAATGACACAAATATGAATTCTGACAAAGTCTGCTGCTTCTGAGTTTTTTCAGATCTTTTTGTCAAAGAGGGACTTTAAATGAGGCATGTGTGGTATAAAAAAGGTAGTCAATGTAAAAACATAAAGTTTATTCTCATGGATAATAAATAAATATCACATAACAATGTACAGTACATACAAACATCTATATCCACATTCATAGCGTATTGCAGACCCATATACATAGGAACTAATGAGCACATAATGGTACATAGCATAATAATTGTGGATCGGCTAACCTAAAGGACATAAACCACTTCAACAATAGGACATAATATTAAAATCTGAATGGATAAGGCATATAGATCCTCTGGTAAGAAACACAACATGGTGCAACAAATGAGCTCTGTGCGTTTCGTGGAATCGCTCTACTTCCTCAGGGGCAGATGCATCAATATCTGTGAAGAGACGTAATTGACAGTATAGTCTCCTAATATATGCCAGATAATAAGTTTTGCTTTTATTTATACTTTAAGAAGGGTTGCAGGGTAGCAGTTGCATCCTAGAGAAGATCGTTAATGTACAGCTTGCAGCAATTTCATGGTACAGCCTACCTGCAAGTATGATGCACAAGTGTATTGGTGGAATACTTGACTCCATGCATGATGTAACAGTGTAATAAGAATTTTTTTCTGTGCATTAGGCCTCATCCACAGTAGCACTTTGGCCCTGAACACATACGGCCCTAAATGCTTATACCACTTGGTAAGGCATCCAGCCGCTATGTATTTTGATTTGGCATAAATTTTGACAACCTTTTGGCAGTGGGGCTGCATGCTGCAACTATACCTCCCGGGGCCCGGAAATTTCAAGATTTGATGGGCAAGGGCCAAAGCACTAGTGTGTATAAGGCCTATGGGTAAATATAGAATAAAAAGTTTTATTTCGAACATACAGTATGGTCAAAAATACTGTCAGGACTTGGGTCACCTGCTGGTGGCACTGTTCTTCGAGGAGCTGAAAGTTGTAATTCCAGTGTCCACCAGCAGGGGTCTCACAACTGCCAGCAGTTTCTAGTAATTAGTCTCAATCTACTGCTGGTTGCTGGGAGGGTACTTAAGTCTTTCCTCTGCTAGTACACCTTGCATCGGTGTTTTGCTTTGCTGTGCTAAGTCTGGTGCTGCTGGCATTTGTCCTGCTCCTTCTCCTGACCTTGCTCTTGCCCTGTATCCTGTACCCTGCACCCTGCTGCATTACATCTGCTCCTCTTGTTCCTGATCCCAGTCCTGGTTTCCCCCCTTTCTTGCATCTCTGGTATTCCCTGTGATCTGTGCCCCTCATCTTGTATATACTGTACATATTTTATAAAGTCGTTTGTAGTTAAAGAGGAAGTAAACCATGCCAAAGTTTCTTATTTTTTTTTTTTTAAATACTTTACTGCAAAGTAAAGTCATAATGTGCTAGTATACATCACATACTAGCACATTATGAAATACTTACCTTAGACCGAAGCCCTGCACCGACACACTGTGAGCTCTGACAGACGCTTCCATCTTCACCAGGTCTTCTATCTGGGTTCGCGTCTTCCAGGCCGTCTGATTGCCCACACTGCAAAAACATCACTCCCGCAAATGCGCACCGGAGTCACGGATCGCGGCCCGTAGACAGGTATATATTCCCTCCAGAGCACATGCGCTAGTGACATCACTGGCTGCATGAAGTCTGCATATCTCTTAAACCGTGAAGGTTTAGGGGATATTCATAGTACTTACAGGTAAGCCTTATTACAGGGCTTACCTGTAGGTACAAGGGTACAGAATGGGTTTTCATCCACGATATAGAACGAAGCCCTGCACCGCTGCACTTTGAGCTCTGACAGACGCTTCCATCTTTACCCGGTCATCATTCCAGGTTCGTGTCCTTCGGCCATCTGATTGGCCACGCTGTAAAGACGTCACTCCCGCACATGGGAGTCACGGAACGTGGCACGGAGCTCTGAGGGGACGGCACGGGTATACCGTCCCTTCATAGGGCATGCACTGGTCACATCACCAGTTATTTATAGTACTTAAAGCTAAGCCTTATTATAGGCTTACCTGTAGGTACAAGGGTACAGAATGGGTTTACATCCACTTTAAGCTTCCTGTTACTTAGTTAGGCATTTGGGTTATATGGTTGTAAGTCAATTCTATCTTCACATTTGTATGTCTCCTGTTTGCTGGTGTGTAGATATACTGTATTTTGCTACAAATTAATATATTTAGTTTACTATATATAGTCTGGACTTATAAGTGTAGTCATGCAGTTATCTCTGCTGCAGATTCCTGACAAATACGCAAAAGTTTCACACAATGGTAAATATCATTCTTTAATTTTGTAGTGTATTTCTTGCTGACTAAATCAAAGGTCCAACAAGCTGCTCAATTAAATATTCAGTAATAAGAAAATGCTGTTTGGGCTATTTGGGCTCTGTCTGAACTAGTACTTGCCATCTATTCCAATGATCTAGTTATTACAAAGCAACTACAGAACACTGATAGTCAAGGTTCAAATGGAGAAATAAAAATTGGATAGGCTACAAAACCTTGTTTGATTACTAACTACCCCTGATAGGCTAGAGCAGGAGTTGACTCTCTTGCCCCTCTATATAGGCCAAACATGAGCAGAAGCACAATTCGACCAGTCTAAAGCATACAAAAACACTCTTATGCCCCGTACACACGGTCGAACATTGATCGGACATTCCGACGACAAAATCCTAGGATTTTTTCCGACGGATGTTGGCTCAAACTTGTCTTGCATACACACAGTCACACAAAGTTGTCGGAAAATCCGATCATTCTGAACGCGGTGACGTAAAACACGTACATCGGGACTATAAACGGGGCAGTAGTCAATAGCTTTCATCTCTTTATTTATTCTGAGCATGTGTGGCACTTTGTGCGTCAGATTTGTGTACACACGAACGTAAATTCCGACAACGTATTTTGTTGTCGGAAAATTTTATAGCCTGCTCTCAAACTTTGTGTGTCGGAAAATCCAATGGAAAATGTGTGATGGAGCCTACACACGGTCGGAATTTCCGACAACAAGGTCCTGTCACACATTTTCCATCGGAAAATCCGACCGTGTGTACGGGGCATTACTGTGACAATAAATTAGACCAGCCATTCTTAACTGAGGGTTCCTTTGCTATTTGGGACTGTAATAGTGCCACATTGTTGGTATTTGTGGGAGATATAGTGCCCCATCACTGGTGTCAGTGGGAGAAATTGTGTCCCATCGTTCATGTCAGTAATAGTGTTCCATCATTTATGTAAGTGGGAGGAATAGTGCCCCATCATTGGTATCAATGGGAGGAATAGTGCCCCACCATTCCTTTCAGTGAGAGGAAAAGTGCCCCACAGTTCGTGTCAAGTGTCAGTGGGAAGAATAGTGCCCCATTATTGGTGTCAGTTGGAAGAATATTGCCTGATTGTCAGTGTCAGTGACTGGAACATAGCCCCGCTGTTGCTGGCAGAGGATGAAATAATGCTCCAAGGGCCAGATAAAAGCAAGCAAAGGCACACATTAAAATTCCAGGCCACATTTTTGAGACCACTGCTCTAGAAGCTGCTAGGGGTTCCTTGAGCTCTGGCTAATTGACCTCCCATCTGATGGTGCCTGCATAATTCCAAAGCCAGCAGGATGGCACCAATGATCTTTTTAGCTGACTGTAAAGGTGGCATCCTGACCACCACTGTAAGGGGAGCGTTCTTCCCATGGGCCACCATTGTGAGAAACATATTCCCAATGACCATCAATGTCCTAATCTTAGCAGAGGTTCCGAGACTGAAAATTATTAAAAAATTAATAGCGGCTGCAGTAGACAATTCACATCCTCTTTTCAAGCCTTGACCTTTTCACCCTTCTTGTATCTTATATTTTTATTTTTTACTACTTTATGATGTGTATATTCAGTCTGGAAAATGTTACTAGTGTGGTAGAAAGAAGAACAGGAGGGATGATATTTACAGAGACTAACAAAAAAGATAAAATACTCCATATGTTTTTTCGACCTTATTTTATTAGTGGATGCTACAGTGACCATTTACTACTAACACTTTTCCACCAATAAACAAATAACATGACAAATAGCTCTAGAGGAGTTTCAATTTAATCACAGCAGAAACATGTAATGTTTTGGAGGCCCACAGGGTCCCTTCATCAAGGCAATAGACTAAATAATGGCTTCTTTAGATCTATTCTAGGTATACTGTTGATTAAATAACAAAAGCTGTTTCTCCTGTAATCTGCCTGCCAGTAGGAAAAGCGGCTGCTCACATTGCCTCTTCTTCCAATATATGGCACTCTGGGCTACTGAAAGAAAAACCCATCTCCAACTGATTCTTGCTTTAGTGCCGTAAGTGGTAAGAGGAGAAACAAAGAATAACTTGACTTCTCATGACGCCTCCTGCAATTAGTGTATCCCGAGAGCTCTGGAAGCAACGAAAAGAGACAACCTCCACCTAAAGTCTTTCACTGATTCTTACATCAGTAATTGTAGCAAAAGAGAAGCTGCAGAGACGGCCAATGACTCTTTGCCACCCCTACCGGGAGCAGCCTCATACACACAGCTCTAGTTGTCTTCACAAATTAGTGCTCAAGAAAGGCAGCGCCACATCACCACCATCCCAAGTACAAGTGTCTTTGACTCCGTTTATTTAGAATAAAAATCAATTCATGTGCAATTTTCTTACTTTCCCATTTGTACTGACATAGTGTTCAAGAGAATCACGTTGCACGAAACAAGTGCTACATTTCAAAGGCTACTAATGATTCCCCGTCAATATCAAATAGAGAATGGAGCATTTTCTTTGTACCTCCATATAGTATTTATAGTGAGAATATAGATATGGAAGAGAGAACAGGAGAGCGAGCTAGAGAGAGCGAGATGGCGGTTGCTAGGAGACCAATCTAGGCTATTCATATCAGAGCGCTGCGACTATGCTTTAAACACAGAACTGAACAAAAGATTCACTCACAAAAGGTCTGAGAAAATCTTTCTTAAGAGATTTTAAATCATCCTAGAGTTCAATGTCAAAGTCACTCATTAGGAAGTGATTTTAATTTACAGTTGTGTAATGTGACTGGTATGTAATTCTGCTTTAAATGATGATAGGCCATTGACTTTGAAATTAACACATGTGCAGTAATAGGCGCGATTTCAAATGTAGCACATTTATACTTAATTACTTGCATTCTTCCTGTAAAAATACTATAGGGAATGTCTGAAGAGAGAAGTCTTGGGTTTTTCAGATTCAGGTGTATGTATATACCGTATTTATCGGCGTATATAACACACACAGGCGTATAACACGCACTCCAATTTTAGGAGGGAGGTTTAAGTAAAAAAAAACTTACATTTTAAATAAAGAACTTTGAAGCAAAATTAGGGTCACAGATCATCAATGCACCCTGCTCAGTGCCCATCTGCAGCCTCTAAATTGCCCGTCAATGCACCCTGCTCAGTGCCCATCTGCAGCCATTAAATTCACCAACAATGCAGCCTGTTCAGTGCCCATCTGCAGCCTAAAAATTCACCAACAATGCAGCCTGTTCAGTGCCCATCTGCAGCCTATAAATTCACCAACAGTGCAGCCTGTTCAGTGCCCATCTGCAGCCTCACCTTTCCCATCATTGCAGCCTCGCCAGTGTTGGATTATCCCTGCTGTCTCCAAGGGAAGAGGAGGAGCGAGCGCCGCTGAATTACACAGAGCCGCGATCTCTTGTGTACCCGGCGCTCCGTCACTCACAGCCACGCCTCATGGACCTGCTCATATGATAGACAAAACAGTGGCCCAATGCAGGGCCAGGAGGCGTGGCTGTGCGTGACAGAGCGCCGGGTACACGGGAGATCGCGGCTCTATGTAATTCAGCGGTGCTCGCTCCTCTTCCCTCAGAGAGAACAGGGATCAGCGTATAACATGCACCCAAGATTTTCCCCTGATTTTAAGGGGGAAAAAGTGTGTGTTATACACCGATAAATATGTTACTTAGCTGAGTGCCAATGCAAAAAAAAACATGCTGTGAAGTGTAGGCCGACAACCTAATTAAAATTTTCAGATGATGTCACTAGTCTTTATCTTAAGCTGAACAAAAATAACAAGATAAAAATGAATAGGCCATTAAAAGATTAAATAACAAGACCAGCTTTTACTACAATATTCACTTTTCTGACGATTTGCTCCGCATTATTTTTTTGCTGCTGGATGGCTTCAGTTTAATGGCCACCAACCTTTTCTCTAAGCCCTGGTCGGCCTGGACTCATCCAAGCCTATCACTGGACACTGAAAGAAGTGGCAGCAGAGTAATAAGCTCATCTCTCTGTCATTCTGCATTATCCTCCTATCAGGATGCTCATTGTTAGCATATGAACTGATTGGCTCCTTGTGCTGCTTCTTCCTCTCATATTCTAGTCCAGCTGCACAGAGACTACAGGATACTGATACCAGGTTGAATTCAGGTACCGACACTGCTTACCTTAAAAAATAAATGTCATGATTTATTAACCACTTCAGCCCCGGAAGGATTTACCCCCTTCCGGGGCTAAAAGAGCACTTTTTGCGATATGGCACTGTGTTGCTTTAACTGACAATTGCGCAGTATTGCACCCAAACAAAATTGACGTCCTTTTTTTCCCACAAATAGAGCTTTCTTTTGGTGGTATTTGATCCCCTCTGCATTTTTTATTTTTTGCGCTATAAACAAAAAAAGAGCGACAATTTTGAAAAAAAGAAATATTTTTTACTTTTTGCTATAATAAATACCCCCAAAAAATATTTAAAAAAACAATTTTATTCCTCAGTTTAGGCCGATATGTATTCTTCTACATATTTTTGGTTAAAAAAAATCGCAATAAGCGTATATTGAAATTATAGCATCTACAAAATAGGGATAGATTTATGGCATTTTTATTATTATTATTTTTTTTTTATTAGTAATGGCGGCGATCTGTGATTTTTATCACGACTGCGACATTATGATGGACACATCGGACACTTTTGACATCATTTTGGGACCATTGTCATTTATATAGCGATCAGTGCTATAAAATCACAGTGATTATTGTGTAATGCCCCGTACACACGGTCGGACATTGATCGGACATTCCGACAACAAAATCCTAGGATTTTTTCAGACGGATGTTGGCTCAAACTTGTCTTCCATACACACGGTCACACAAAGTTGTCGGAAAATCTGATCGTTCTAAACGCGGTGACGTAAAACACGTACATCGGAACTATAAACAGGGCAGTGGCCAATAGCTTTCATCTCTTTATTTATTCTGAGCATGCGTGGCACTTTGTCCATCGGATTTGTGTACACACGTTCGGAATTTCCGACAACGGATTTTGTTGTCGGAAAATTTTATAGCCTGCTCTCAAACTTTGTGTGTCGGAGAATCTGATGGAAAATGTGTGATGGAGCCCACACACGGTCGGAATTTCCGACAACAAGGTCCTATCACACATTTTTCGTCGGAAAATATGACCGTGTGTACGGGGCATTACTGACACTGGCAGGGAAGGGGTTAAACACTAGGGGGTGAGCAAGGGGTTAACTGTGTTCCCTAGGGAGTGATTCTAACTGTGGGGGGATGGGACTGCCTGGGTGAGGAGAGCGATCGTTGTACATACTTAGTATGAACAACAGATCGCTCTCATCACCCCTGACACCCCTGTTTACATTGACAGATCTCCGTTCTGTCTCTGTGTTAAGTGTTAAGTTAAGGGTTAGGTGTGTCCTAGGGAGTGAAAAAAACTGTAAAAATATACTAAAGCTCTGTAGTGGAAATAGATGAATCAATATATAGGAAAATAAATATAAAAGTGGAAATACTTTGGAAGATAACCAAATAATAAAAGCTGCAAACGATATGAGTGTTCAGACACCTAAATACCTTAGATAAATAATTGATTAGAGTTGCGCTGATATTAACCTTCCAAAAGGGGAGCAATAAATAAATATATGTGCTCAAGTGATAAAAAACCTTATACATGTAAAAAATCCCAAAAACATAAAATCCAAAATGAATATTCAAAAAACGTGCATAGATTAATATACCAATAAATTAAAATTGCGAAAATTGCAGTGAATAGTACAAAAAATCTGTGCAAAAAATCTTAATGTGCAAATACATGAACGATCTTAATAGAGTCTATCATTATCGATCCGAATAGTTCTATAGATACTAAAAGCATTCAAAACCTGTGATTAGTTCCAAATTCCACTGTATGTTGAGATGTTTCCACCAAAATTTAGGTCTAATCATATAGGATCCAAATAGTGCTGTGTGATGTGTTATTTCACCAGATATTCCTCAGATGTCCCCAGTATATGTAATATAAAAAGAATAAAACATCATTGCGCAATGATCTATAAATAGAATAAATATGCAGCACTACTCAGAGTGCACTCACATGAGCCGGAATAAAGTGGTAGCCTGAAAAGAACAATCAGCCGCTTCGGAGAGCAGTGGATTATCACACCGCTCGTACCAGCTGCTGACTTAGCCTCAATAGCTGATGTCACTGACTCCTCCTACGCGTTGCGTCACCCGACACGTGACTTTTTTGTACTATTCACTGCAATTTTCGCAATTTTAATTATTGGCATATTAATCTATGCACGTTTTTTGAATATTCATTTTGGATTTTATGTTTTTGGGATTTTTTACATGTATAAGGTTTTTTATCACTTGAGCACATATATTTATTTATTGCTCCCCTTTTGGAAGGTTAATATCAGTGTCCTAGGGAGTGATTCTAACTGTGGGGGGGATGGGCTACCACTGACATGACAGCGATCACTGCTACCGATGACAGGGAGCAGTAGATACCTGTCATATCACTAGGCAGAACATGGAAATGCCTTGTTTACAAAGGCATCTCCCTGTTCTGCCGCTCCATGACACGATCACGGGCCCCCGGCGGACACCGAGTGTGCGCGACCCGCGGGCACGGTCACGGAGTACGCGACGGGCGGGCATGCACGTGCCCACAATGCCGCGATTTAAAGGGGATGTACCTGTAGGCCCATTTGCCCAGCCGTGCCATTGTGCTGACGTACATTGTCGCGCACTGGTCGGCATGTGGTTAATGACTACAGAGTAGCATTAAAGTGGTTGTAAAGGCACAAGGTTTTTTTACCTTCATGCATTCTATGCGTTAGGTAAAAAATCTTCTGTGTTCAGCAGCCCCCTAAAATATTTACCTGAGCCCCCTCTCAATCCAGCAATGTCCACAAGAGCTTTGTCTCCCTTGACTCGCGCTCCTGATCAGCTTTTGGCAGATGCGGGAGCCTTTGGAAATCACAGCTAGTGAGCCAATCAGGAAACAGAGGGGGCGGGGGCAAGTCGCAGCTCTGTGTGTGAATGGACAAACAGAGCCACCATTTGGGAGCTCACCTGCTTGGGTGTCCCCCGTAGCAAGCTGCTTGCTGTGGGGGTACCCGGCAGGAGGGAGGGGCCAGGAGTGCCAGCGTGGGACCCTAAAAAAGGAGGATCCAGGCTGCTCTGTGCAAAACCATTACACCGAGCAAGTAAGTATAACATGTTTGTTATTTTAAAGAAAAAAAAAAAACAAGGGAATAATATCCCTTTAATTAGTGTCTTTTAAATCTGCCTTGTTTCAGAAGTGTTGCTTTATTGGGCATAATTTACTTTACATTAATTTATATAGAATACATCATTATGCTTGTAACAGTATATTTTTATTAAGATACTATTGTCCAAATAAATTAGATTAAAGTATATATGTCAATGAAAATTTAAATTAAAAAAATAGCATGTTTTGTATATCTCTGCAATACATACACATTTCCCCATGTTTTATTCCTTTAAATATGCTGCAAGTACAGAAAAATAACTGCTGCTGTGCCAGAAATATAGCATACTCCTACCTTCCTCTTTGATATGACAGCACAGTGTGTTTTTGGCTCTGAATTCCAAGATATGTGGTGTCAGCCCTGCCTACTTCATTTCTAATGGATGCCAAAAATAATACGGGATGTTATCAGTTCAAAAGATTTCTGGCAAAATCAACAGGTATTTTTTGCACTTATCAAACAGACAAAAATAAAAAATAAACGTTCAGTGGTATATTTATTAGACCAAAAGCGAGCAAATAAGAGAAGTCTAATGTTAGGGTTTACTTACACTTTTGTACTACGTCCTAAGTACAAAGGTTACTCTACCACACATGCATGTTCCAATTAAAATGTACTCCTGCTGTTACTTTTATCCCATGGAACTAACTATATTAAGTACAGTTTAATAGAGTTATCATTTTCAAGTGTAGCGGTCTCCCCAACCCCCAGAGGCCTAGTGGTGACCCCCAGAGTCAGAGAGAGCTGACATTCCTCCTCAAGGTACAGGTTACTAGGCATGGTGGGTGTAGTGCAAGCAGGGCTGGTGCAAGGATTTTTGACACCCAAGGTGAAACCTCATTTTGCTGCCCCCCTTGGCTCTACCCTTGACTCCACCCCCTTTGCCCTGTCCATGTATTCACCACCTTTTTAATAAAGCCTCACCAGCACCCATCAATGCAGCCTACTAGCGCCCATCAATGCAGTCTCACCAGCGACCATCAAATGCAGCCTACCAGTGCCCATCAATTAATGTTTGCTTTCATTCATTCAGGAGTCGGGACACAGACACAGTCCTCCACCACCGCTGCACCTCTGACACTATGTGTGAATGGATCGGCGGCTGCCTGCTGATTCTGAGACTTAGTTGCTTGCTGCAGAGAGAAGAGAGTAGGAACACCAGTGGCTGGGTGCCCGAGGCAGCAGTGCGCCCCAAATGGCTGCCTAGTTTGCCTAGTGGTAGCACTGGCCCTGAGTGCAAGATGGAAAGATGGGCGCCATTCACTTTTAAAAGGAACAAAGAGAGTTTTTATTTCTCTTCACAGGGACAGGGGAGAGAAGGTTAGGACACAGGACACCCGTAGGCAAATACAATTGCAACTTGGCAGACTCCGCAGACAAAAATAGATTTAGGCAGACAGCCATACAGAAAAATGGACTTTAAGCTGAATGCAGTGATCTATATCTTGTAGCAACTGCTGTCTCCTATAGCAACAGCTTCACTCACAGTATCCCACTGTAGATCCTCAAGATTAGCTCTCAGCTACCTGCTGGACTTCTCAAGCTTCACTCACAGCTACCCACTGTAATCTTCAAACTCAGCTCGCGATATCCCACTGAACTTCTTGGACTTTCAGCTACCTGCTGGATTCCTCAAGCTCAACCCACAGCTACCTGCTGTATTCTTCAAGCTTCACCCACACTACCGCCTGGGTTTCTCTGACTCACAGCTACCCACTGGATCCCTCAAACTTTACTCACAGCTACTGGCTGTAGTTCTCTTCAAGCTTTACTTACAGTTACCCGCTGTACTCCTTTAAGCTTTACTCACAGCTACCCACTGTATTCTTGGACTACTACTACTACTACTAAAGCTTCCCCACTTACTTCATCATCCCCGGCAAGTGAAGCGTCTGCTCTGGTATTTGATGGTACTGGGTTACTACAACCTGACTTACAACAAAATGACATAGAACTCTCCACTGACTGAGTCTTAAAAAGACTTTCTTCATCTTTAATTTCTGTTCTCTTCTTAGCAACCTTCCTGGTTATTCTCTGCAGCACTTCCTCTTGCTTTCTCATTTTAGTTAATGCTTTAATTCTAGTTTTCTAATTTTCCTTCCATAAATTCCATATAAATATATTTTCTTAACACCCTAGCTGATGCTATAGATAAATGTGAGACCCTCCCTTTACCTAGGAATCCTTCATCTTGGAAGGGAAAAAAAAATAACAGATTATGCGAGCAGGCCTATGTATTTCTGAGAGCGCAACTACTCACTGGCTAAGGTGGTCAACCAGCCAGGCGTCCCTCTCAAGACTTAAAGCTGCCACACTCAAAAATACGCTATACTGACTGTGTCAAGCAGCCCACTGGCATTCACCCCGGGCAGGCGAACCTTTGGTGAGGAACGCTGTGTGTCTTGACAGTCCCTAATAAAAATACTTAACAATTACTAGTTGCATGAATAAAATAAGCCCTTATCACTTTAAGGTTATTCACAAACATATATAAACATGTAACACTCAATTGTCTGGGTGTGTGGAAGGGAGTTCCCTATCTCACATATGTCTCTATGTCCCTACTATTACCTGCCTAGGCATCTTAATATCTCCACAAGCTCCAAGCTTTATGGTTCCTGCACAGGTTCCAAGCTCTAATGCCGCGTACACACGAGTGGACTTTACGGCAGACTTCGCCCGACGGACTTTACGACGGACTTTCTAAATGAACGGACTTGCCTACACACAATCAACCAAAGTCCGTCAAATTCGTACGTGATGACATACGACCGGACTAAAATAAGGAAGTTCATAGCCAGAAGCCAATAGCTGCCCTAGCGTGGCTTTTTGTCCGTCGAACTAGCATACAGACGAGCGGACTTTTCGACCGGACTCGAGTCGGTCGGATAGATTTGAAACATGTTTCAAATCTAAGTCCGTCCAACTTTTGAGAAAACAAATTCCGCTGGAGCCCACACACGATCGAATTGTCCGACGAAATCCCGTCCGCCGGGCAAAGTCTGCCGTAAAGTCCGCTCGTGTGTACGCGGCATAATGCTTCTCTCAGCACTACCACAGTGCTTGAGGCTCTTGTCCGAGAAGGGAGGGCAATTGGGTGCTACAATATGCACTAAAACAGCTTATCACATGGACCCCAAATGACTGCATCCAATCCCACACATATACTAAATACTAAAAACACTGCTAAAATTACGGACAATTTGCATTTAAGCAGATTGCCATGCAGTTCTTCTGAGCAACCGGAGAGGACATATGCAATTAAGCAGCTGCCATTCGGATCTCTTTTAACTCTTAACACACTTTGAGTCCATTATAGGAGGGGAACCAAAAAGGTGGCCTCTACCTACCCCAAATACTTCTGACACCATCTGATGGGTTACCACAACCTGACTTACAAGAAGTTAATAGTACCTTTCTATCATTAAAGATGTCCTCCCTATATATTACTCCTATACTAACCTGTGCCGGCACTCTCCGTTCCACACTCTCGGACACACACACACACACAGAGCTCTGCGGGGAGCAATGCAGACAAGTCTGCACGGACACAGAATAATGCATCACTCGTCGTTTATTTCCTGGTTCAGTATCTTAAATACAATATATTGTCAAGATATTACCAAGTGATATTTACAACATTACACCAATAGAAACCAATAAAGAAAATGTCCACCCATTGCTTGTCATCATTTACGGATGACTTACGGACCGCCCGCCGTCGTTTTACGTCTCTATTTTGAAGAGGAGTACCGTTTTTATGGCAACAGATAGCTATCCTCTTCAGCAGGTGGTCCGCTTCAAGATAAAAGTGGTCTCTGTGGTGGATTCGCCATGAGATCACTTTTATCGCGGTGCTCTCCGGTGCCCTCCGCCGCTTACCAGAGCCGCCGGCAGCGGCGGAGGCGATCGCGTCCTGTCCCCTGCTTGGTATGGAGACAAGTAAGGGGAAGGTGGCCCCCACCTGTCTCCATCTCCATCTCCATATCATTGCAGGGCAGAAGCGTCAAAACGTCACTTACGCCCATAGCTCTTAAAGGGACATTTTTTTTTTTACAAGGGATGTTTACATTCCCTTGTAATATAATAGGAATAAATAAAAGTGACACCATTTTTTTTAAAGAACTGTGTAAAAATTAAAAATAAATGGTAAAATCAATAAGAAAAAAAATTAATTAATTTTAAACCCGCCCCATCCCGCCGAGCTTGCGTGCAGAAGTAAACGCATGTGAAAATGGTGTTCAAACCACACATGTGAGATATCGCCATGGTCGTTAGAGCGAGAGCAATAATTCTAGCCCTAGACCTCCTCTGTAACTCAAAACATGCAACCTGTAGATTTTTTTTAAATCATAGCTTTTTATTGAGGTTTCACAAAGCATCAATACAGAAGGTTAAGAAAGATGATATATCAACAACATTTCTTACTGAGTATTATAGCATACGTTAGTGACTTCGAAGGTAACATATATATAAGATTATATATATATTATAATATTATATATATATATATATAAGATTTGTTATGTTGAAACTTAAGAAGTAAGTGTGACGTTGGTGCTACTCTACTGGTGTCGGTACTGTCTCCATACCCAGGCACCCCAATTCGGGCACTCGCTGTGCCATGGAGTGGGAGGCAGCCTGACAACAATCGCATGGCCTAACCTATGTAATATATATAACAGAAAACAGCATTGGAATGCATATCACAGAACTGAAAACAAAAGAAAAATTTGGAGTCCTGCTTACTAATTATGCACTCTTTGGTGACATTTCTTCGCTTGAGGTGCGCCAAGCAGAAGGGTAACATTATGTAACAATTTTAGAATCGAAGGGCGCATAAAGTAGGTGTGTTCTCGATTTAGGGGGATGTTTCAGTTTCTTGGATTGAAAATTGGTAGGGCAAAGGGTTCAATTCTATGAGGAAATCACGTTTTATAGTGCTGTGCTTCGTCAATCAACGATCCATGGTTCCCAATTTTGGTAGAAAGAGGCGGTAGTTAAGTTAGCTTTGGTGAAAGAGAACTCCAGTTGAAAGTGGTTGTTCAACAGGGTAATAAGATCCAACCTAGTGGGAGGCTGTGGTGATTTCCATTTCGTCAGTTGTCTGAGACGTCTCGGCCAGCTGAGGATAGTTAGACCCAGAAGAAGATCCAATGGGGTTAATGGTGAAGGAACCCTGCAGACAGTGGAAACTTCTTGCCAGTATCTTTGTTAGGGCATTTCCACCATATGTGCTGCAAGATTCCCCTTTCGTTGCAATTCCTCCAACATTGAGGCAATGTTGAGGGGTAGATTGTAGCCAGTCTGGCTGGGGTGAAGCACCACTTGTGGAACAATTTTTGTATGCATTCCCAATGGGAGATACAATGTGATGCTCGAAGAAGAAGGGTTAGGGCTTGGTGCCACACTGAAGGCGGTGGTGCTACTCTACTGGTGTCGGCACTGTCTCCATACCCAGGCACCCCAATTCGGGCACTCGCTGTGCCATGGAGTGGGAGGCAGCCTGACAACGATCGCATGGCCTAACCTATGTAATATATATAACAGAAAACAGCATTGGAATGCATATCACAGAACTGAAAACAAAAGAAAAACTTGGAGTCCTGCTTACTAATTATGCACTCTTTGGTGACATTTCTTCGCTTGAGGTGCGCCAAGCAGAAGGGTAACATTATGTAACAATTTTAGAATCGAAGGGCGCATAAAGTAGGTGTGTTCTCGATTTAGGGGGATGTTTCAGTTTCTTGGATTGAAAATTGGTAGGGCAAAGGGTTCAATTCTATGAGGAAATCACGTTTTATAGTGCTGTGCTTCGTCAATCAACGATCCATGGTTCCCAATTTTGGTAGAAAGAGGCGGTAGTTAAGTTAGCTTTGGTGAAAGAGAACTCCAGTTGAAAGTGGTTGTTCAACAGGGTAATAAGATCCAACCTAGTGGGAGGCTGTGGTGATTTCCATTTCATCAGTTGTCTGAGACGTCTCGGCCAGCTGAGGATAGTTAGACCCAGAAGAAGATCCAATGGGGTTAATGGTGAAGGAACCCTGCAGACAGTGGAAACTTCTTGCCAGTATCTTTGTTAGGTCATTCCCACCATATGTGCTGCAAGATTCCCCTTTCGCTGCAATTCCTACAACATTGAGGCAATGTTGAGGGGTAGATTGTAGCCAGTCTGGCTGGGTTGAAGCACCACTTGTGGAACAATTTTTGTATGCATTCCCAATGGGAGATACAATGTGATGCTCGAAGAAGAAGGGTTAGGGCTTGGTGCCACACTGAAGGCGGTGGTGGGGAGTCTGTAAAAGATGACCAGAAATTGATGGACGATGAAGAATGGTCTACGGGATGCGTTGTCAGTAATCTGTATATCAATGAGATTCCTTTTACTGCTGGAGCAGGTGTATCATAGAATTTCAAAATGTTAGCTATTGAAGCGTCTTCATCTATGATATCCAGTTGAGAGAGGATTGATTGAAGTCTTAGGTATAACAAAAATGTTGTGGTAGGGATGTCGAATATTTGTTGCAAATGCGAGAATGTGTGCATCCCTGAAGTGGACATTAACTGTCCTAGGTTGATGATTCCTTTTTGTGTCCAGGTTTTGAGAGGCAAGTCCGGCAATATTAGTTCTATTGCTTGGATGTGGAGTCTGGAGAGAATAGATTTAGGTATACTTTTGGCTCATTATGTGGAGGCTGACCACACCCGTAGTGCTGCCGTTACAGAGTGTAGATAGTGATGTTTTGGCTTGAGGGTGAGTGTAGCCGCCATTAGGGTGTGTTTCAAGTTGGCATTAAGAGCCCTGGACTTGATTTGGGTCTATGTCTTATTAGAAACAGGTGACCACCATTCTCTTAGTTGGTCAAGTACCACTGCTCTATAGTATGCCTGGACGTTGGGGGCTCCCATTCCTCCACTTTGTACTGGGGAAAGGTGAATGTCCCTTGTTGAGTCTGGGTTTTTTGTGTTGCCATATAAATGCATTAATTATCCCTTGTAGTTGTTTTAGTTGGTTGGGTGGAAAGGGTAAAGGGATTGTACGAAACATATACAAAATATGGGGAAGCAGATACATTTTGTCTTGAGCTATTCTACCAGCCCAAGAGACAGTGAAGTGACTCATGTCTTGCGCAGAAGCAGAAGCTTTTCTTGGAGTTCGGCATAGTTCGCTTTTAACAGTATCTTGCTCGGGAAAGTTAGGTGAATTCCTAAATATGGAAGTGATGAACTTGCGGACCATGTGAAGGGTGTTTCTTTTGTTATAATCTTTTTGGTCTGATGGTCTATCCCTAAGCTTAGCATAGTGGATTTACCGTAGTTTATTTTATAGAGGGAGACTGAACTGAAGTGTTCTAGGGTTTTTTGAACACTTGGAATGGACGATTTGGGGTTCGTTAGGGTGATGATAACATCATCTGCGTAAAGGCCTAGTTTGTGTTCAACATCTCCTATTTTGATACCTGATATTGCCGATGTTGACCTGATGGGTTGTGCAAGTGGTTCCATAACCATGGCAAAAATCAAGGGGGAAAGTGGGCACCCTTGTCTTGTGCTATTAGTGATTTCAAAAGGGTCTGATGTTATCCGAGACGTCCAGACTCGGGAGCTTGGGGAGGAGCATAAATTGGCTGTTTGAATATTCCCCGACAATCCAAATTTGCACATGACTTTTTCCATGTACCTCCAATGAACCCCGTCAAATGCCTTCTCTGCATCCAGTAATAGGAAGAGAGAAGTCGTTTGGTTGTGTTCTACCCACTGTATTAAATCAATGAGGTGTCTAGTGCTATCTGAGGCTTGCCTTCCCGGTATGAATCCTACCTGATCAGGATGTATTATTTGGGGGATGATCAGAGATAGGCGCTGAGCTAAGAGTTTTGCATAGAGTTTGGCGTCTGTATTTAGGAGTGAAATTGGGCAGTAGTTAGCCGGTTTGTCAGGGGCTTTACCTGGTTTTGGGGGGCTTCTAAGGATTCTTTGGGGATTTTACCTGCAGTGGTATAGTAATTAAAAATGTTGCATAGATATGGGGTGATCAAGTCAGAGAATTGTTTATAGTACTCGTTTGAAAATCCATCAGGGCCTGGGGCCTTGTGGAGGGGCATTTTTTTATAGCTTTAAGTATTTCTGTGGAAGAGAAGGGTGTAGATATGGTTTCTAGTTGGGTGGTAGATACAGAGGGGAGGTGAATGGACAAGAGGAACACTTCAATATCTTCATTTTTAGGATGGGCTGTTTGGTCTGATTCTTTAAGGTTGTATAATTTGCACTAAACTCGTTCACTATATCTAAAGGGTTATTTAACTGTTTACCTTGGGAGTTTGTAAGGAACTGGATCTTTTTGTTGGCATGGTGTTTTTTCATTTGTTTGGCCAGGAACGCTGGCCAGTATTGGAGCCTAATGCCGCGTACACACGAGCGGACTTTACAGCAGACTTTGCCCGGCGGACGGGATTTCGTCCGACAATTCGATCGTGTGTGGGCTCCAGCGGACTTTGTTTTCTCAAAAGTTGGACGAACTTAGATTTGAAACATGTTTCAAATCTATCCGACGGACTCGAGTCTCGTCGAAAAGTCCGCTCGTCTGTATGCTAGTTCGACGGACAAAAAGTCACGCTAGGGCAGCTATTGGCTACTGGCTATGAACTTCCTTGTTTTAGTCCGGTCGTACGTCATCACGTACGAATTCAACAGACTTTGGTTGATTGCTTGTAGGCGAGTCCGTTCATTCAGAAAGTCCGTTGTAAAGTCCGTCGAAAAGTCCGCCGGGCAAAGTCTGCCGTAAAGTCCGCTCGTGTGTACGCGGCATAAGGCATTTTATGTAGTAGTCAATTTTTTTTATGAAGGTGTTAACTGAGTTTGTTTCTGAGATTTTTTTAGATCAAGGGACAAGTTGGTGGATGGTATTCGTTTATTGACGCGTTCTAACTCCCGTATTTGCTTTAATAGATTTTTAGTAGTGGCTGCATGCTGTTTTTTTTCCTGTGCTCCTCATTTTATAAAAAGTCCACGTAAGAAAGGTTTGTGCGCATGCCAAACAATTGATTAGTCTTCAACCGAGTACTGGTTGTTTTCAAAGTAGTTCTCAATTTCGGATCAAATTTCCTCCTCAAATACTGGATTGATGAGCAGGGATGTGTTCAGTCTCCAAAAAGTGTGTTTTGTAGATTTGTTGCTGCTGAATAACGTGATAGATATTGGTGCATGGTCAGACCAGGTAATTGTACCTATGCGTGCTTCAGTGACTGTTTGTAGGAGGAATTTATCTGTGAGGAACAGGTCGATCCAGGAGTAAGATTGCTGGGAGTTGGAATAAAAAGTGTAATCTCGCTTCGTATCGTGTATGCATCTCCAGGGGTCATAGAGGTCTTCTTTTTGCAAGAAAGAGGACAATGTAGATGGTCTTCTTTTGGTTCGATTTGACGTATCTAGGGAATTGTAAATGATGTCATTAAAATCCCCACATAGCATTACGGGATTGGACCTATAAGGGGCCAATTTAGAGATTAGCAACCTGTATAATTTTTTAAACATCGCCTATGGAGATTTTTAAGGGTAAAAGTTTGTCGCCATTCCACGAGCGGGAGCAACTTTGAAGCGTGGCATGTTGGGTATCAATTTACTCGGTGTAACATCATCTTTCACAGTATAAAACAAATATTGGGATAACCTTACTGTTATCTTATTTTTTTAATCAAAAAATGTGAATTTTTGCACAAAAAAAAAGTGTGCTTGTAAGACCGCTGTGCAAATACGGTGTGACAAAAAGTATTGCGACTGCCATTTTATTCTCTAGGGTGTTAGAAAAAATATATATAATGTTTGGGGGTTCTAAGTAATTTTCTAGCAAAAAAAAAATGTTTTTAACTTGTAAACACCAAATCTCTGAAAGAGGCTTGATCCTTAAGTGGTTAAAGACAAACCCACTTTCATAGAATTGTTAATATACATATGTTTGTCACCCTTAATAACACCTGTTAGTGATTTAATAGACATATTCTTAAAGGATATATGTGTGTTTATTATTGTTCAATCTTAAAAGTTAGTTCCCATTATGTCCCAGAAATATTTATCGGTATTTATGATTATATTTATAACAAAGTCTGGGCGTATCGCCTAGGTGTCTACAAGTATTTTTCTAGTTCTTACATTTTGTATAATAACAATGTTGCCACATATGATACTGGTCAGCTAAAAACAATCGTTAAAGACTCACTCTGAGTTAAGTCACAATAAAGCACAAAGTAAGTACATAATTAAGGGGGTCTTTACAAGACCCTTACAGTACTCCTTCAGAACTCCATCCCTTTGCACCTGCCTCCAGCCACAAGAGTGGTTGACCCTCTGGCAACTTCTTCTCCCTTCCCTCCTGGCAGCGATCAGGCTCCCCTCAGGCTGAGCCCCTTTACACGTGGCTAGATCCCAGGCTTCAGGCCTACACCTTGGCTGCTGCTCCACACACACCCACCCAGGCCGCAGTCCGGGCCGAAAGAACCCTAATTACCTGACTCCTTACAAATAAATAGACTATCCCAGCATGCTCAGCGGCCAAAGGAAACTCCTGCTGATTGGTTGAGACAAAATATTTACTCATAACCTGAATTCACTGTATTCTATCATTATAATGCCAAAGGTAACAGTGCCACCTATTGACAGAAGGGAGAGATTATAAATGAATTTGTAACATGTTACACCCTAAACATGGGTGTAACATGTTACAAAAGGTGAACTTATCATTTAAAATTACTGCATATTGCAATTTTAAATAGAAGAAAAAAACATAATGTAATAGTAATATAAATGGGACATCACAAAGGATTGACAAAACATGGAATAAAGAGACACACACAAAATTTAATTTTAAATTGTCGATGTTTTGGCCACTGTTTATTTAAAGGGTAACTCACATTTTAACAATTCAAATTAACCAAAGTTAACTTTAGGCATGACCTTAAAAAGGTAAATACACCTCTAAATCACCAAATTCAGCAGATCAAATGACAATGTCCATCCAGACTAGACTGTATAACTAACCCCCACTAAATAACACAGTGACACATTTTATAAAACAAAATATGGGAGGGTGGGTGGTAGCCACGGTCCAGGCCTCTTTAGGTAGGCTGACACAGTGAGGCGGATGAGAGGTTTTATAGCAATAGGAGAAGTGCACTGCAGAGAAACAACAACAAAATCTGCCAATTAAGCTGCTGTTGCTGGGGGAAATGGCAAGTTGCAGGAACCAATAGCAACCTAAAAAAGAGTAAATAAGGGGAAAATGAGTAAGGGACCCGGGCAGTAATGCCTATGCTTACTGATAAGCAAAAAAACAACTGATGCGCATTAAGAGAAGTATGGGTTAACAAAGAAAAAAATTGTACTCGTCTTGGTCCAATGCTGCATCTGTCCCCTGCTGGAGCACAGGATCAAGGGCCGCTGATCACTCAGTTATCGGTGTCCTGTGAGCAGAGAACCGGTGACTGTCAGTCACCGTCTCTCTACTCTGCCCCTCCAGTGCTCACTGGAGTGCTGAGCTGTGCAGGGGGCTGGCTGGCTCAGGTTTCCAGCAGCTTGCTGAGCTTTGGCCATACTTCTCCTTTAACTACAAAATGCTAAAAATGTTTATAGGCAGCTATATTTGCTTAGCATTGTTAAATGTCATAGGTTGGACTTGATGAACTTGTGTCTTTTTTCAACCTTACCTACTATGTAAATTAAATAAAATTAGTTTTTTATTGACAATACATAGGGGGTCATTTACTATAGCACCGTGTGCTATTTACCAAAAATTTGCGCTAATCGCAGTAATTAGCGCTAAAACAGTATTCACTATAGTGCTGGTGCAAAAAATACTCTCAAAAATGAATTTACTATAGCTCCCTGAAAACAAATAGCACCCAAACCATGACTCTTGTTAGAGCCACGACTATTGGAAATAATGTTTAGAGCATGATATAATTGGTACTGAAATATGCAGTATATTGTTTAAAGATAATCCGCTTTTAACCGCTTGCTGACCACCTCACGCAGATATACTGCGGCAGAAGGGCTCGTACAGGCAAAATCACATACCTGTATGTTGCCCTTTAAGAGGCGGCCAGCAGCAAGCTCCGTGAGTCAGGTCGCGGGTCCCGCAGACTCGATCGCCTCACGGGGAGGAAGAACGGGAGATGCTGATGTAAACAGCATCTCCCCGTTCTGCCTAGTGACAGTGTCACTCGATCTCTGCTCCCTGTCATCGGAGCAGAGATCAGTGACATCACATACACAGCCCATCCCCTGACAGTTCGTAATCACTCCCTAGTACTGATTTAACCCCTCCCTGCCCCCTAGTGGTTAACCCCTTCACTGCCAGTGTCATTTACACAGGAATCAGTGCATTTTTATAGCACTGATTGCTGTATAAATGACAATGGTCCCAAAAACGTGTCAAAAATGTCCGATGTGTCCGCCATAATGTCGCAGTCACAATAAAAATCGCTGATCGCCGCCATTTAAAAAAAAAATTATTATTACAAATGCCATAAAACTATCCCCTATTTTGTAAACGCTATAACTTTTGTGCAAACCGATCAATAATCGCTTATTGCGATTTCTTTTTACCAAAAATATGTAGAAGAATACGTATCGGCCTACACTGAGGAAAAAAATTGTTATATTTATATTTTTTGGGGGGATATTTATTATAGTAAAAAGTAAAAAATAATGCGTTTTTTTTTCAAAATTGTCGCTCTATTTTTGTTTATAGGGCAAAAAATAAAAACCGCAGAGGCGATTAAATACCACCAAAAGAAAGCTCTATTTGTGGGAAAAAAGGACGTCAATTTTGTTTGGGAGCCACGTCGCACGACCGTGCAATTGTCAGTTAAAGCGACGCAGTGCCGAATCGCAAAAAGTGCTCTGGTCATTAAGGGGGTAAATTCTTCCAGGTCTGAAGTGGTTAAACTATGTGAAAAAGTGATTTCTACACTGAAATATCTTTAAAAGTCTGAGAAGAGATAAATTCCCTGTCTCTCGACCTGCAAACAACTCTCATTTTAACTCCCATGGCTTTTTTTCCAAGAGTTATAGTAAATACCAAAATGAGCGCTGGGTTAAAAAGGGTTTTTTGGGGGTGAAAATGAGAGTTATGTTTCCCAATGCAAGTTTCAGCCATTGATTCTAATGGTACAATTGTAACTTCCCCAAATAAATGCTTTTCATGCTGAGATGAAATGTATCTTTCTCTCAAATAAATTGTTTTTGCAACAATGTTCATTCATTTTCATCTATTTTGTTTTTAAGAATGCTAGAATGTGGAATGTTCTGACGTTTTGGTAAAATATATTTTTCTCTGTCACTTTCACTTGTTGCTCTCTATCTCACACAGGTGTCTTTACAAACCACAAACAATACCATTGCTGATGCAAATTTAAAATGAGTCTCAATTTTGTGTGTTTTTTATTATTTCCAAATAATCATAGTTTGAGCCCAAAAAATGTGCTATGTGTACCAACATAAATAAAAATGGCATTCCCAAAATTCAGAGGTAACATAACTATTCTACACTCACAGACCAAGAACCACCAAATATCACAAACTAAATCAAGAAGAATAACTCCTGGCTAATGAAATTCCACCACCTATATGTCCAGTGTTCACATGCCACTTCATGTTCAAGTTCTGTTCTTCCTATGTTGTTAAACATAACTCCTGACTCAGGGGCTTCCCTAAATTATGTCTAAATGTAGTATTTATGTGTAGGAGGGTTAAGGGGAACTCCATGCCAAATTAAAATATATATGGCATGGGGTGCCTCCCAAAATCCATACCAGGCCCTTTGGGTCTGGTATGGATTTTAAGGGAAACTCCATGGCAAATAAAAGAAATTGCATGGGGTCCCCCCCAAAATCCATACCAGACCCTTATCCGAGCAAGCAGCCTAGCAGGCCAGGAAAGGAGGGGGGCCGAGCAAGCACCCCCCTTTTCTGAACTGTTCCATGCCACATGCCCTGCGCAGAAGACTTGATGGAAAAGAGCAGGAAAATGCCCAGGACGCGCACAGGAAGTGACCTCAACCTGATGGAAAAAGGCAGGAAAATACCCAGGAGGCGCACAGGAAGTGACATCAACCTGATGGAAAAAGGCGGGAAAATGCCCAGGAGGCATACAGGAAGTGACCTCAAACGTCCCTATATGAGCCCAGCCCAGACACTGCCAAATTGCTGGATTATCTTGAGTCCCCCCTTGTTCCTGTGCTAGTGTGTGATCTGTCTGAACCTGTTGTGACCTGGAAACCTGTTTGACTACTTTTGATTACTGCTTGCCTTTGACCTCGGATTTGTACCTTAACCATTCTACTTCTTTGCCCCTTTTGTACTCAGCTGCCAGATTGGAACTGACCCCGGCTTTGATCTCAACCATTCTTCTTCTGATTAACTATTTTATGCTTCTTTGCCCAACTGGTCTTGACCTCGGGTCAGATCCCGCACTAAGGCTTGCATGGTGCTCCGCACCCTTGGAACCCCCTGCCACTCGGTGTCCCCACCAATTCCTGGGCAGGGAAGTCACAAGAGGCGGGGTCTCTGAATGACGTCATCTGCCCCATCGCATCATTGGAGGAGGTTTGTTTTTGAAATCTTCAGCGGGAATGGTGGCAGGAGCGGCAGCGGGAGAAGAAGAAGCTTGGAGGACTAAGCAGGGGATGAAGAAGCCGGAGGAAGATGCAGAAGACCAGAGGAAGAAGCGGGGAAGGAGAAGATCTGAGGCAGATCGGAGGGAGATGTAGAAGACCGGAGGAAGAAGCAGGGAAGGAGAAGCTGGAGGAAGAAGCAGGGAAGGTCAAGACCGGAGGAAGAAGCAAGGAAAGAAAAGATCGGTGGAAGAAGCGAGGAAGGAGAAGCAGGAGGAAGAAGCGGTGAAGGAAGAAGGAGGAAGAAGCAGGGAAGAAGACATTTTTAATAAAGGAACAGTCAAAAACTGGCTATTGTCTTTTGTCACATTACACTACTTTTTTTTTACCCCATACTCATTCACATAGGGGGGGATCTGGGGGCCCCCTTGTCAAAGGGGGCTTCCAGATTCAGATAAGCCCCCTGTCTGGAGACCTCGACAACCACAGCCTAGGGTTGTTGGGAAGAGGCCCTTGTCACCATCAACATGGGGACAAGGTGCTTTGGCGTGACCCCAAAGCACCTTCCCCATGTTGAGGGCATGTGGCCTGGTATGGTTCAGAAGGGGGGGCGCTCACTTGCCCCCCCTTCCTGTCTTCCAGGCTGCTTGCTCAAATAAGGGTCTGGTATGGATTTCGGGGGGGACCCTACGTCCATTTTGTTTCCTTGAGTTTTCATCTATATTGCCGAGAGCCGACAATATATTACATCGAGAAATTTCAAATGACATTTTTTGCTTTAGAAATGTAATTTTGCTGTGGCACTGTTCCACACATCAGGCCAGATGCACTACTTTACAGGGTTTTAACAGGTTTATGTGGTAATTCTGTTCGGGCTTCCTTTTACCTGGTTGATATACTTTGTAATTGACCTCCCCAACTCTTTCAATTACTTCGAAGGGACCCTGCCACTTAGCCAGGAACTTGCTCTCAACGGTGGGAACTAACACCAGGACCCTGTCACCACAGAGTTGGGCCCCCCCTGTTGTATATTCTCTGTTGAGATGCTTGGGCCTGCAGTAAGAGTTCTTTTAGCATTGGCTTAATTGCTGCAATCCTGTCCAGCATTTGAGTGATATGCTCAATGACACTTTTGTGGGGTGTTTGCTCCCCCTTCCAGGTTTCCTTGGCTATGTCTAAGAGTCCTTGAGGGTGTCTCCCATAAAGCAACTTAAATGGAGAGTCCCCCATAGAGGACTGGGTAACCTCCCTGATGCCAAACATCAAGTATGGAATCAGTAAGTCACAGTTTTTATCATCCTTGTCAACAACCTTTTTTTAACATGCTCTTTAATGTTTTATTGAAGCGTTCCACCAAGCCATCGGTTTAAGGGTGGTACACAGAGGTTTGCAACTGCGTCACCTTAAATAACTTGCACAACTCCCTAGTTACTCGTGACATAAATGGGGTGCCCTGGTCTGTAAGGTCTTCCTTAGGGATCCAGCTACGACTGAGCACCATGAACAGCTCTTTGGCAATGTTCTTAGCAGATGCAGTGCATAAGTGAACTGCCTTGGGGTAACGGGTAGCTTAATCCATAATTACAAGAATATGCTGATGACCCCAGGCAGACTTAGGTAGTGGGCCCACCAGGTCCATGACGATCCTCTCAAAGGGCACTTCAATAATGGGTAAGAGCACTAAAGGACTTCGGAAGTGGGGTAGTGGGGCTGACATTTGACACACAGGACAGGATTGACAATAATTCTCAATATCCTTCTGTATCCCGGGCCAGTAAAACCTGCGCAACACCCTTTCCATAGTTTTTTCAACCCCTAAATGACCTCCTAGCAAGTGCCCATGGGCAACTTCCAACACCACCCGTCTGTAAGGCTTAGGGACCACCAACTGTTCAACAATTTCATCATTCTTTTTAAATACATGATACTGTAAATCCTCATTGCTGCTGAAATATGTAAAACAGGGCCTGTCCTCTGGTTCGACAGGTACATCATTAATCACTACTACATTTTCCCAGGCCCTGGCAAGGGTAGGGTCTTTTCTCTGCTTGGTACCAAAGTTTTCCTTGTGCACATTAAGGTCAGCAAACTCCAATGTAGCCTCAGAGTAAGCAGACGGCTGTCCACCTTCAATGGTTGTGGGACTTCCTCAGGCTCCTCCAGTTCCCCCCGCCATAACCGAGAAAGGAAAACCCGGAGAACCCCGAGAGGAGTCCCCTGAACCCACATTGTCAGTGTCGGCCAGGAGTTCTGGCTCTGCCACTGAGTCAGTTACTGCGACCGTATGGGACAATACCAGAGTTCCCAAAACTTAGGGAAGTCCCTACCAATGATGGCTTCATGCACCAAGTGGGGCACAAGTCCGACTGGATGGGCCATTGTACCTAAGTCAGTTTTGAAGTTAACAGTGGCTGTAGGATACTCCCGGGTATCCCCATGTACACAGATCACAACAACTTTTTTTGCATGAAAATTCACAGTTTCAACCATCTCAGCTTTAGGTAATAACTTACTACTGCTGGTCGCAGTCTCCACCATATGTAACCTGAGGGACAGGTAGCAGGTACAAAGCTCCCTGGGATGAGCAGTCTTTCAGGCACAGATACCAAATCCAGTGAGGTAGTAACCAACAGTGCGGTGTTTATGTGCGATATATACAAGTCTATATACAGGTACTGTACAGTGTTCCAAAACCAAATAGTGACAAAAATAGCCAAACAAAATTGATCCTAACTACCAGGCTGAGCAAGCCTACAGCTTGTCAGCTTCCACATACACAGCTTTACTAGCTTTTACCAACCTGTTGCTCTCCTAGACAGAAGTTGTCTGAGGTTCCCAGGCCAAGAGCACTGGCTGTCTGTCTCAGGTAAGTTTAAATTAGCCTGGGGAGAGGACCAAGACCCAAACTGGACCATGGATCAGAAATCCCTGAATGTGTATGAGAGGAGCCTGGGAGACGTATAAACCCCAAACAAAACCTTTCCTAGGTCTCTCTGGGATGCTCTGCTACACTTGGAATATTTGATCTTAGGTTTTTCAGAATAAATCAATTTCTCCTAGCTTATCTCCCTTCTTCTCTATCTTGGGTAACCCCTCCTTTAGACCTGGCTTGGAATATTTACGCTTCAGGGAACCCTTATACTAAATGTATGTAGAGCTTGACATTTCGTGGTTTCTGGTTGTTGGCACACTACAGGGCAACTAGCAGCGAACCTCCCTACAGCGTAAGCTTTCTCATGCACTGTCACTTAATTTGGATAATTATGTGACTCCAAGACTCTACTCCACCATGCAATATCCTTAACTTATGTTTTACTTAAAGTGACACTAAAGTTTATTTATTTTTTTAAATAACAAACATATCATACTTACCTCCACTGTGCAGCTCGTTTTGCACAGAGTGGCCCCGAACCTCATCTTCTGGGATCCCTCGTCGGCGTTGGTGTCAGCTCTCTTGGCTCATCCCGCATCAGATAACCCCCTGGGAAAAGAGCTCTCGCAGGGGGTTACCTTGTGGGCGTGCTCTCGAGTCCAGCATTCGGCGTCCATAGACACCGAATGCAGGAATCGGCCCCGCCCCCCCCTGCAGCCGCGTCATTAGATTTGATTGACAGCAGCAGGAGCCAACAGCTGCGCTGCTATCAATCTATCCAATCAACAGAGAACTCCCTAGCAGAGACAAGTTCGAGGGGTCAGGTAAGTAAAACGGGAGGGGGGCTGTGGGCCGGTCACTGACAGGTGTTTTTTCACCTTAATGCATAGGATGCATTAGGGTGAAAAAACACAAACCTTTACACCCCCTTTAATTCTTCTCCACTTAAAGTGTAAGTAACCACCCCTATAATTTTTAGCCAGGGAAGCTGCTATCTTTGCCTCTGTTTAATCTACAACTGCCATGATGCTGCACATGTGATCACCAGCCATTGGATGGTTTGACAGTTTGATTGAGAGCACAACCAATGGGAGTGTTACATTTCTGGCATGTGCTGGAAATGAAATGGATTTTATGGATGGGTTTACTTCCACTTTAACTTCAAATTACCCGTTGGGGTTGATTTACTAAAACTGGAGAGTGCAAAATCTGGTCTAGCTTTGCAGAGAAATCAATCAGCGTCCAGGTTTTTTTGTCAAAACCTAATTGAACAAGCTGAAGTTAAAAGCTGATTGGCTACAATGCACAACTCCACCACAGTTTGCACTCTCTAGTTTTAGTAAATCAACCTCTATGTGTCTAAGTGGGAACAGGATCTCTAAATTAATCTCTTTTTTTTTAACTCTTTTTATTGTCAAAGATATAACAATTGGTACAAAAACCATGACGCTCAACATGAGCATGTGCTAGACACAAAAAAAGAGAGGAAAGTGCACCAAAAATGAGCCACGTCCATAAATCATTGAGGATACAAAATAAGGTAGTACTAAGTATTACCAGGGAGGCGGACTTTTTAGGCTAAGAAACAGTGGAAAAGATATAGCAGTATAAAAAAATATAAATTTATTGAAAAATACAAATATCTAAAAAACAATGACAATTGTAACATATAGCATCTATGATTATTGTGCAGTGAGCCCTTGTATGTCTGCGCGTTAGGCTTCCTCAGGACACGGCCAAGGTTCACAGATGAGACATCTGTGCAGTGTATTGCTGTCTCCCAGGGGCACGCTGGATTATTTGTATCCTGAATATGCAGCAATGGGATTGTATTGAGCCTTCAGCATTGCTGATACTAAATCCAGGATCTAAGTGGTGCATCCGGTGCTGGCCCTCCTCCCTCTAATGGCTGCTCCCTTAATTAGGAATATTGTTTACATGCCCCTGCTGAGATATTTAGCTATATCTAATATACTTCCTTACTGCTGATTGAACTTTCTCATGCTACCGTGACTTGCATGATTTTGCATTCCAATTTAAGATAGAGAGACATATTCCCTTCTCTGTCTCATCTGTGAACCTTGGCCGTGTCCTGAGGAAGCCTAACGGTGAAACGCGCAGACATACAAGGGCTCACTGCACAATAATCTTAGATGCTATATACAATTGTCATTGTTTTTTAGATATTTGTATTTTTCAATAAATTTATATTTTTTATACTGCTATATCTTCTCCACTGTTTCTTAGCCTAAAAAGTCTGCCTCCCTGGTAATACTTAGTACTACCTTATTTTGCATCCCCGAGCATGTGCTAGAATAAAGTTTTTCACATATTATAAGTACGGTTCAATACATGCACAGCTTAATATACTATAACAGTTCCAATACTTATGCTCGATAAAGCAACATCTCAGAAACATGAAGGCTAAGAAAGACCAAACTAAAACCATAACTATGTGTATATATTTGTGTCACTACTAAAGTACTTCCATAGGTATAAACAGCTAGTGTATTAGATATTGCTCTCACTTCTTAATAATGGTAAGAGTAAAGGAGCACCATGTATCCCATACTTTGTTGTATTTATGCCGTCATCCCCTGTGTTCAAAAATTAGTTTTTCATAGTTTAGTACCTGATTCACCTCACCAGCCGTATCCACTGACGGGTAGAGGGAGGGGTAGATTGGATCTACTTAAGCACCACAGCCTTCCCAGCTAAGAACAATGTTTCTCTTAACATACTCCTGGTGTATCTCGGCCACTGTTCCTCGTCTAGAATACCTCGCAAACACACCTTCGGGGTAAATTAATCTCTTTAAGGCTGGGTTCACACCTATGCGAATTGGATGCAGGTTTCCCCGCATTCAATTTGCATAGCAGGAGAATATGACCGGCTCTCTATGGAGCCGGTTCACATGTCTCCGGGGCGGCTGCGGGGTGCACTGCACAGAAACGCTGTGCATCTTTGCCTCCGTTTCAGGGCTGAATTCAGGCAAAGATTCTGCCCTGATTCGTCCCTGAAATGGAAAACAGGGATGGACAGCGTTGCTGTGCGACCCACGGCTGGTTTAGGTGTGAACCGAGCCTATAGCTCAATTACGTAGACAGAATACTATTTTTCACCTACAAAATCTCTATGTTATAAATGCCAGGAATCTATGCTTAAAGCAGACCTTCAGTCATTTTTTTCAACTTTCCATCTATTAAATCTTCTGCCCTTGTTGTTTTAGCTTTGGATAGTAATTTGGATAGTAGTTTTTTACCAGTAAATACCTTATACAGTCCACTTCCGGTTTCTTGTTTGGTCATTAGCCTAGGCTTATGGCATCATGCACAGCTCTCTCTCTCACACTCGTGAGAGTTTGCCAGGAAGGGAGGTTGAGTAATAAGAGGGCCAATGAGAGCTGAAGGGCTGCAGCGGTGCAGAGCTGGAGGTGTGCCCCTGTGTGTCTGTGTAGATCCAGGAAGTGAACAGGCAGCAGTCTCTGTGCCTACAGTTAAAATGGCTGCAGCCAGACTTAACATATATAACATAATATGCAAAGTGATTGAAGGGAAGCTTCAGAATAGCAAAGATGTTTTTATTACAAATTATGCATTATTACGGTTGGAACCCCTAAGGGTCTATTATAGACAGACCAAAAAATTGAGTATAAAAAGTATAATATATTTTTATTTTGTATAAAAAATATGCATATAGATCAATACATAAAACCAATATCTGATACCCAATTGTACAGTTGTATGAGCAAACCGCTGTCCTGGTGCAGGATGGACTAGTGATAATCCATACAGATTTAAAACACCTTACATGTTATGGACTAAAATGTCCTTCTTCAGAGGTTGATTTAGGTTCAGATGGGTACAGATTTTTTACAACAGAGAAAATGTGCAACTAGTACAATTTTAGTATACAATAATTAATATCAATATTATAACAATTGCAAAAAAAATACACAAAAAATTGTGTATATACTCGTGTGTTCAACCATATGTTTGGACTACTTACATAGCAAAATAATCCACATGGCGTAAGTCTGAGGAATAAGAGATGGACATTCCAATCATGGACAGCATATACGATCCACTCCAAGACACAACAACTTCAGAGAGCCAAAATGCAACCAATGCTTCACTGCAAGGACTCAAGACTGTGGAGCAAAGAGCTCCTGCTTGAACTGGGCCAGTGTCACTGTATTAAAAATATGAGGCATAGCAACGTCATTGACAGGTGTATTAGGTGCATTGAATAAAGCACTACAAAAAAAGAGACCTGGCAGCATCAACAAGGCTGCATAAGATAAAGGTCTATTTGATAGTAATGAATATAGTAAGCATACCTTAAAATACTGGATGTATCGAGATTTTCTGCTTTTAAACCATGAACTCCTTCAGCATGTGCAATCAATGCTAGAAGTGCTGGTATATAAAGGGCCTATGTCAAGGCATCAGGCCAATCGCAATGTAAATTGTGATGGCCGTCAGCTGACCTCAGTGGGTGGGCAGAGAAGCACGGCCGAAATTGCCAGCAAACTCCACCCATAAGTCCCCCAGCGTAATAACATGCGGCATAAGCTCGCCCAAAGAGAGCGGAGTCACGTCTCACGTCATCGCACCACCGACGAGCGAGTGGCTGCCGTCTGCACTCCAGATTAGAGCGCGGAATGGGGGAAAACCCAGAATGAGGCATAATGGTGTCCCAGACCGCCCCTCCAAAATGTAGGGGAGAAGCCATGGGACCTGTGCGCACCGGGAATGAAGCAAGGGGCGCCTCATATCTGAACATGATCGAGGGAGAGGGATCCTAAATGTTTAACCATGAATGGAAATTGCTAACAAATGGACCATGTTAATAAAATTTGCATGATGGAAACCCCAGACTCATTCAACATAATCAACCTATCATCCTAACCCATCAAATTATTACATTTGAAATGATCAAAAATATACATTTGTTTGTGTGAAATTTGCTGATCAAAAGCCTGTTTATTAAAAAACGGACAGACACAGACCCAACTTACATGCAAGAGCTTGAAGCCATTGACCAGCTCACAGCTCTGCTTGAAGAAAATGATTCTGAGGATTTATTAGATTCTATTGATCTTGAGACAATATTAGCTGAAGTTGATGGCGCCATTGCAACCTCTCCTTCCCCCACTACCTTATTTAAGGGCTTGAAAAAGAAGTCAAGCCTTTAGCCAGCTCCCAGTTCAAACCTAATGCTGCCACTTTTCCTAAAGCAGTTTCTAAAGATATTCAAGAAATCAAAGTGTCATGGTTATGCAACAGAGTTTCTCTATCAGCTTACCTGTCTCCATGTGTTTCTCTAAAGACCAGCTGCCTCTCACCTGACTGGTTTTATAACCTCTCCTCTAAGCATGGCCCCACCTCAGGCCCTATCAGGGAACCCTATATTAATCTTAAAGATTTATCCATAACCCCAAGAAAGAGCAAAGCGTTGTCTGCATATAGTGAGATTTTTTCATTCCTCGAATAAATCCACAAATAGATTCCAATTGTCGGATGGCTTCAGCCAGGGGTTCGATGGCCATTGCAAATAACAGAGGAGACAGGGGACATCCTTGTCTAGTTCCTCTGTATAGTGAAAAAAATTCAGATACCATACCATTTTTTTGCATACAGGCCCTTGGGGGAACATATAGCATTTTAATCCACCATATAAATCTTTCCCTAGGGCCAAACGCACCCGTCACATCCCACAGGTATGTCCACTCGACGCTGTCAAAAGCTTTCGCAGCGTCGAGTGACAAAATTGCTCTCCTCCCAGTGTTATCAGATGGTAGTTGCATATTTAAGTATAGCCTCCTCAGGTTAATTGCTGTAGATCTTGTAGGGATAAAGACACACTGATCTTGATGAATCAATCCCTGCACATGTTTAGTCTTGTGGCCAGGACCCTGGCTAGAATCTTAGCGTCCAAGTTCAACAATGATATCGGGCAGTAAGATTCCGGAGCCAAAGGGTCCTTTCCAGTTTTTGGTAATACAATGAAACAGGCATTCTTCATAGAGTCTGGAAGCTTAAATCATTCTAAGGCTTGGTTGAGAACATTCAGTAGTTCTGGAAGCAAAACCTCCCCATGATGTTCATATACTTCTGAAGGTAGGCCATCAGTACCTGGCGCCTTATCGTTTGGGCTTTCTGATACTGCCCTGACCAGTTCCTCTAAGGTCAGGGGAGCATCAAGTTTCTCTTTAGAAATTACCAACAAAGAGGGGAGTTTTAGTGGATCTAGGAATTCTTTAAGTCTTGTCTTGGCGTGTTTAATTTTATTTTGATATAGGTTACTATAGAAAGAAACAAAAGATCGTAGGATTTTATTCTGATCTTGAGAAATATCTCCCCCTGCTGTACGAATAGCTGAAATAAATTTTGTATTTTCCTGAGACTTTGCAATTACAGATAGCATTCTACCCGTTTTTTCACCCTCCTCAAAACAACGACATCTGGACAAAAAGCCAGAACACGCAGCCTTGTTCATAGAGACCTGTCAGTATAATGATTGTGCATCTTTCCAAACCCCACAATTAGTGATAGTGGGGTCCTGAATATACTGCGTTTCTTACTGCTGTGCCTCAGCTGCTAACAGGGATTCCCATTCCCAGCTAGTTTTTTAATAAACACTTTTAACACTAATAACCCCTCAAAAAAAGGCCTTCATGGTAACCCATACCACCTGTGGTGAAGCCGAGTTGTCATTAATATGAAAAAATTCTGCTAGGGTCCGATTCGTTGAATCCCCCTGATGTTTAATTTTAAACCAAAAAGCAGGGACCTGCCAGTTAGTCCCAATTTTAGGCTTTATTTTATCTAGCGTTACTACTATAGATGAATGGTCTGATAAACCTCTGGTTAGATATTGAATATTAGAGACCCAAGAAATAACTGAGTCTGTACCCAGGGTCATGTCTATTCTTGATAACGTCTGATAGGTACTAGAGCAGCAGGAATATTCTTTAGAAAATGGATTCCTTAGACGCCATATATCCTGCAGTCCCAACTCCCGGATGTATCTATAAAAGGTAGTATCTACATTAGGGTCTGCTGGATGTCTGTCCAGACTAGAGTTACATACATTATTGAAATCCCCCATAATCAGCACTAGGGTCCCTGCATTATCTGCAAATTCCGAGCCTATACGTCACATTACTTCACTATTATGTGGGGGTGGGATATATATCGACCGCAGAATACATTGCATAGAAAATAATGTACATACCAGAAAAACAAATCTGCCCTGTGAGTCCAACATTATTTGCCTGCAGGAAAACTGAGCTTTTGAGGAAATTAATATATTTGTTCCTCTTGCATAAGCTGAATATACAGAGTGATATTGATTAGGATATTTTTTATTCTGTAATAAGCTAACTGTATCCTTAGTTAGATGTGTTTCCTGCAGGCAAACAATCAAAGGATCATACCAGGTCAATTTATCAAACATAGCACGTTTTTTAATAGGATTCTTAATCTCTCTGATATTCCATGACAATATTCCAACCTCAGTAGACATTATTAGCTATGTTTATATGACCTACTGCACATCTTATCCAAGTATTCGCCATAGAATGATATAAACAAAATATTAACTCATAACCAAGATCAATATTCCATCTTAATGTTCTTATAGGTGAAAAAATAGGAAAAAAATCCTGACAAACCCACCATTCAGATAGTAACTTTAGTATACCATAATGTAGCAGGATCACATAGAACAGTATCATATAATTTATTACCAAAAAAAACCCAAAACCCCCCACACAAAACAAAAACCAAAAAAAACACGCGCATTCCAGACTTCTGGATGCAAAACACATATGCCCCCTTATTACATTTAAACGGGCCCCCCACTCTGTGACAAACTAGTACATAGCGATTTAATTATGAAAAAGACCAAAATCAAATATTGTGGCACATATCCATGTAGCCACTGTGGTTATTGAAAATATATGGACAAACGCAAGAATATCATCCTGCCCAATGGGAATGACTTTAAACCAAAACACTGTGTTAACTGCCGCACGGCAGGGGTAGTATATTTACTGACCTGCGATTGCGGCAGTTTTTACGTGGGGAAGACTAAATTAGAATTCTGGCACAGCATATACAGACATGTGGTTAGTATTGAGAAACGAGATTCCTCTCTCCCCTTGGGTAGGCATAGTGCATTGGTACATGGTGACATCATTCCCAAAGTTAAATTTTTAGCATTGGAGCATATTCTTGCTACATCACGTGGAGCTGACTGTAACAAATCTCTCCTACAGAATGAACTCAAATGGATATTCCATATCAAAGCTACCACAGCACCTGGCCTCAATGAGGCCTTCAACTTCAGGCCCTATCTCGCTGGCTTCGAATCAGGAGTCTGCAAGCTAGATCTTTGAAGTACAATACAATAACCTTTTTCATGCAATTTCTAGTTAACTTTCAATTGTGGTCACTAGGGTGCACTATCTCCTATTTGCAACAGTCTATTTATAGAGTTGTTTTGTTTTTGTTTTTTTGTTTGTCTTTATTCGCTCACTGTTTATATTGAATCAAATGCTGTATATTATTACAGAATGTCTAACTAATTGCTGATTAAATTGTCTAGATCTGGGGGCGTGGTTGAACGGGCTCTAAGATGGACGCGTAATCCCTGGAGCTCCGCTCGCCTCAGGAGATAATCCACAGCCATCAGAGCCCACCAGCACACCTTACGACCCACAAAACTACCATCTTAAAGGTGGGGTCCCGCTGCACACGTCGGGGATGCCTAGACGCCGCAAAAACCCACAACAACCGCAAAAAATGACGAGCTATTACACTGTTTGCGGTCCTCAACAAAATGGCGGCGGTGCGGCAGACAACAGGACGGAGCTCAGGCCTGAAACGAACGGCGGCAGAAACGGACCAGCATCCTCCTCCATTCGCTCCTAAAATCCGCCCAGTGTATCCTCCTCAGGCCCATCCAGCCCTTCCACGAGAAACCTGGCCAAATCAAAGCCACGGAGAGACTCTCCCATCAGACAAGGAAACGCGCCGGGTATGGAAGTAAGCGGGCCTCACAGCGATCCCACACACCAGAGCAGTACTGAAGGAAATCCTATCAGGGAATTTCCCACCACAGACAGGCCTGTCTCAGATACCTTAATAAAAGACATGCTCCTGTCACTACGCTCCTCATTACAAGCAGACATGGTCAGGGGGATAACAGAGTGCCAGAGGGAGGTACAAGCCATAGGCCACAGAGTACATCAGGTGGAAAATAAAATGGAGGAATACACCTCAGCATACAATGTGATGGTGGAGGCCCATACAGCCCAGGGGGAGGACATTACAGGGTTAAAGGATAAAATGGCCGACCTAGAGGACAGGTCCAGGAGAAACAACCTCAAACTGAGAGGAATTCCAGAAGATATTCCTCCTTACCAGCTCCTACAATTTGCCCAGACCCTATTCTCCACACTGGTGCCAGATGCTTCAGCACATGACCTTCTCGTGGACAGAATACATAGAGTCCCTAAACTGTCCTTTCTCCCTGCTGAAATCCACAGAGATGTCCTGTTAAGGATGCACTTTTACCACATAAAAGACCGGGTACTCCAGGTCTCACGCAAACAAGAGAATATCCCTAAGCAGTATGTGAACATCAGACTGCTCCCGGATCTTTCCAGGCACACATTACAACGTCGCCATAACCTGTTAACGGTCACGAAAGCCTTGAGGTACCACACGCACGAGGATCAATTGTGAGATCCATTTCTTATGTTACTTATGTTAACTTTCCGTTTGGTTTTCAGTTTTTTTTATCTCCTTTTCTAAGTGATATACGCAGCTTCACAGAATTAATTACACCTCCGAACCAGCAGAGGATTCACTACAGCCTGTCGTCCCCATCAACAACCATGCAACACTGGATGTTATCTATGGTCGCAGTGAGTACCCCCACCACTCAGCCTCACGATCTAACACACATCTATTAAAATGACGATAACCTGCCTTTCAATCAATGCCAAGGGTTTAAATCACCCGGCTAAACGCTTTTCCTTATGGAAGGAAGCTCACAAGCAAAAGGCAGACATCTTGAGCGTCCAAGAAACGCACTTTCAACTAGACAATACTCCCCACTGCGCTCACAAGGATTACCCACAATCTACGTGGCCTGTACGCCGCATCGCAAAACAGGGGGTGTCCTTTTAGCCTTCAAAAATTCCATATCCTTTGAACCCAAAGAAATCATTACTGATGAAGAGGGCAGGTACATCATTGCCACAGGGAACATTAACTCCAATCCCTACACCATCGTAACGTTATACACTCCAAACTCCCACCAAATAAGATTCATTAAAATAGTGCTCCACAAAGCAAAAGCCTTGAACTATGGCAACCTTCTGATTTGCGGAGACTTTAATGCGACACCGGACCCACTTCTAGATACATCGTCAGGTAAAGGAACTTTGTCCCTCCAATCATTACTACACAAAGAGGAGATATTCGACACATGGAGATGTCTACACGGCAATGAAAGGGACTACACCTTTTTTTCAAGCAGACACTGCTCATACTCCCGCATAGACTTATTCTTAACGGATAAATGGCTTCTACAAAATATTGAAACAACGATAATCCATGATATTACATGGTCAGACCACTCCACTATTTCTGTATCTATTGCGGAGAGGGGAATCTCCTCCTCACCCCCCATCTGGCGCTGTAATACACGCATTCTCCAAGACCCACAATTCCAAACATTACTATCTCAGCACTTAAAACATTTTTTCTTAGACAATGTTGGATCAGTCACTGACCCATACATCTTATGGAACTTACACAAGGCCTTCATAAGAGGCGTTTTAATTCAAACAGGAGCCAGAGAAAAGAGGAGACGGACTCAGCAGCTTAACACTATCCTTTTAGAAATACATGATGCTACCACTCAACACAAAAAATCCTCTACAATACCATTAACTGAAAAATTAAACTCTCTCAAAGAAAAACTTAGAAATATTCTCTCCCAACAATATGACATGCATCTCCGACGCCTTCAACTAAACTATTACGCAAATGCTAATAAATAAGGCAAATATCTAGCAGATAGATTAAAGGCGGATTGCACCAAAACGAGAATAGCTTTCCTACAGCATCCTACACTACCACACAAACATATAAACCCTCAAGCTATAGCTGACCAATTTGCGGATTACTATGGCTCACTATACAACCTGCACACAGATCCCAACACGCACCAACCAACAGTGGAACGGATTGAAACATTCCTAAAGAATATTAATCTCCCAACTCTTTCCACACACCAGTTAGAAACCCTGAACGCACCAATCACAATACGGGAAATAGAACAAATAATACACACTCTTCCTAATGGAAAATCTCCAGGGCCGGATGGATTTTCCAATGAATACTTTAAAACATTTGCCAATACTCTATCACCACATATGTCAACCATATACAACAAAGCTGCTGAGACAGCAACTCTTCCTCAAGATATGTTGAAAGCTTACATAGTGACATTACCAAAACGAGGCAAAGAACCCACCACACCAGCAAACTTCAGACCTATTTCTCTCCTAAACTCCGATATAAAAATATACGCCAAACTGTTAGCCAAAAGATTAACAGACATAATCCCAAACATTATAAAGCGCGACCAGATGGGTTTTGTGAGGGGGAGACAAACCTCTGATGCAACCAGAAGAATTGTGAATGTGATAAATTTTGCTGAAAGAACTCGAACGCCTTATCTGCTGTTGTCGATTGACGCAGAGAAGGTGTTCGACAGAGTCCATTGGACTTATATGAAAATGACTCTTACCAAGTTTGGGTTCAGGGGTCCCATACTGCAAGCCATTCTGGCTCTTTATTCATGACCGTCGGCACAGGTTTATTCCTCTGGGTTCTTATCTAAATCATTCAACATCACCAATGGGACAAGACAGGGGTGCCCCCTATCCCCAACAGTTTTCAACTTAATGATTGAACCCCTAGCTGAAACCATAAGGTCTCACCCCCTGATTACAGGCTTCCGGTTTGGCTCCAGTTCGCACACCATAAACCTCTCTGCTGACGATGTAATCCTCCTCCTGACCAATCCGGCCACATCATTACCGCAAGCTCATGCAATTCTTAGCATATTTGGGGAAGTCTCATACTATAAAGTTAACTTCACCAAATCATTAATATTGGATCTAGGAGTCCCACCCCACAAACGCAAACTGCTTCAGTCACAATTGCCTTATACGTGGAGCTTAGGAGGCATAACGTACCTTGGTATCACACTTACCAATAAAACCTCCACGCTTGTCAGAGCCAATATGATCCCACTGATGGCCACACTGGAAGCCCAAATCAGGAATATGTCCAATAAGGAATTCTCATGGCTTGGAAGAATTACAGCATATAAGATGATGATATTACCGCAAATACTGTATATGTTTCGCTCCTTACCAATCCACATACCTATTCACTATATCCACAACATGACAAAATTAGGTTGGAAATATATATGGAATGGTAAAAAAGCTAGATGCTCCAGAAACAACCTCACGTTTCATAAAAAAATAGGAGGGGCAGGCCTAGCGGACTTAAATGACTACTACTGGGCAGTCAGACTAGAACAAACCAAACTATGGTTCAAAACCGAGGACACACCACTATGGGTAGACATTGAAAAGGCATTAGCCCCAACAAAAGATTTAACCTTACTATTGCTAAGTGATGGGTGGTTACCATGGAATCTGTCAACTTTTACTCCCCCTATGCAGATCTCACTGAGAGCATGAACAGAAACACAATGATATTCAAGAAATACAATACACCCTACCCCTGACGCTACTAGAGACAAAGATTCCTTTACTGAAGGTAAATCACTTGATAAGCAAAGGTATAATATAACTAACACCTTAGATCTCTATAACGGAACACAATTAAAAACGATTAATCAGGTCATGTCCCAGTATAACCTCCCGAATAACAGGAAATGCCCCGTACACACGGTCGGATTTTCCGAAGGAAAATGTGTGATAGAACCTTGTTGTCGGAAATTCCGACCGTGTGTAGACTCCATCACACATTTTCCATCGGATTTTCTGACACACAAAGTTTGAGAGCAGGCTATAAAATTTTCCGACAACAAAATCCGGTGTCGGAAATTCCGATCATGTGCACACAAATCCGACGCACAAAGTGCCACGCATGCTCAGAATAAATAAAGAGATGAGAGCTATTGGCTACTGCCCCGTTTATAGTCCCGACGTATGTGTTTTACGTCACCGCGTTCAGAACGATCGGATTCTCCGTCAACTTTGTGTGACCGTGTGTATGCAAGACAAGTTTGAGCCAACATCCGTCGGAAAAAATCCTAGGATTTTGTTGTCGGAATGTTCGATCAATGTTCGACCGTGTGTACGGGGCATTATACCTGGGGATCACACACTTTCTTAAATCCTGCTCTAGACCGACTATCTCCATCCCAAACACAATATGGCAATTTTACTCAAATGCTGATAGTAACACAAAAGGTATATCCTTTTTCTACCATAAAATAAGGGATAAAAGTACATTCCTCAAAACTACAGCAATGAGAAAATGGGAGGATGAATTGGGCACTATCTTTTCACCAGAACAATGGCGACAGTCATTCAAAGAAATACATAAAGCCTCTCACTGTGTTAAGCACTGGGAACTAGCAATTAAACTGACTAATAGATGGCATTACACTCAATATAGATTGGCAAACTATTTCCCTGGAACATCATCACTTTGTTGGAGAGCATGTGGACACACGGGTTCTTTACTACACATGCTATGGTATTGCCCCACAGTTAAAAGCACATAAAATCAAATATTTCGCCTAATCTCCTCTATAACAGGAATGCTCACACCCCCAGACCCGACCTTAGCAATCTTACACGTAAACATAGATAAATTTCATACGGACTTCAGATCTGTAGTGACTCACATACTGCTAGAGACAAGATCAATGATCCTACGTAACTGGAAATCCACGACAACCTTGAATATGACAGACATAGTTACAGCTGTTAACAGGAACTATACTTTTGAACGTCTCATAGCAATAAACTCATCAAAATGTGCAACCTTCGACAAATCTTGGTCTATATGGCCATATAGGTTATGATTTAATTGTTACATGAGGTGACTTTATCATTCTAACAGTACCAGTAGGTCTAATACTATACCTATATACTTATCTCAGGATTGTAACTTCTGAATGTATATCACACTAATGCCCCGTACACACGGTCGGATTTTCCGATGGAAAATGTCCGATCGGAGCGTGTTGTCGGAAATTCCGACCGTGTGTGGGCTCCATCGGACATTTTCCATCGGATTTTCCGACACACAAAGTTGGACAGCAGGAGATAAAATTTTCCGACAACAAAATCCGTTGTCGGAAATTCCGATCGTGTGTACACAAATCCGACGGACAAAGTGCCACGCATGCTCAGAATAAATAAAGAGATGAAAGCTATTGGCCACTGTCCCGTTTATAGTCCCGACGTACGTGTTTTACGTCACCGCGTTTAGAACGATCGGATTTTCCGACAACTTTGTGTGACCGTGTGTATGCAAGACAAGTTTGAGCAAACATCCGACGGAAAAAATCCTAGGATTTTGTTGTCGGAATGTCCGAACAAAGTCCGACCGTGTGTACGGGGCATAAGATGTAAATCACTTATTACCCAACTTTATGTTATGCAACCCATTTACTTTCATTTCTCATTTTCTGTATTTATTTCTTGAAATATTCAATAAAAACCTATTGAATAAAAAAAAAAAATGTCTAGATCTCCTGTTAGGTCATTTGCTTTACCTGTGTGTCATTTCCATCATGTAAATTTTATTAACATGGTCCGTTTGTTAGCAATTTCCATTCATGGTTAAACATCTGGGATCCCTCTCCCTCGCTCATCTGAGGCGACCTTTGCACTTACCCTTGGTCTTCAAGTAGTTAGAAGAGTGGGTAGTGTGTGGCAGAGGCTTCCAATGTTTGGGAAAAATCGCAAAGATGGTTCTCTCTTTATTTTCCAAAAACTTGGGGCAACAAATGAGATCTGCAAAATACTCGCCATGCCTCTTAGCAAATACCTTGGAGTGTCTACTTTCCAAAAAGCGGTTATTTAGGGTTTTTTTGTTCTATCCCGGCATTTTAGGGCCTCCAAAACTGTGATAGGTAGTCAGGAAGTGAAATGAGGAAATAACTTCCTTTGAAAGCCTGAAGGTGTCATTGGATTTTGGGTTCCAGTACGCAGCTAAGCTGCCAAAAATTCTCTCACATGTGTGTAGCAAGATCTCCAGCCTCCTTTGGTCTAAAGAGATCCTCTAGGGCCAGGGATAGTTAACATCCTTTTGTATGTAGTGGGTTGTGAGGCATAGTGGGTGCAAAGATGGTGTAAGTCATTGGGTGCAAGACAATACTTGGATGTAAAGGAGTTTTTTTTCTCTTAACAGTCCTTTTTGTTTTTTTGGGGGAAAGAGGGTTAGGGTCAGGAAACCCTTAGATAGTTGAAAATAAATTAGCAGACTCCGAGACTTCAAAAGGAGGACAGCCATGCAGGGAAAGGCCTCCAGCAAGAAGCCACATCTGCACGTGCAGGAATGCTGTCTCCTATGGCAACAGTCTTTAACAGTTCCTAAAACAAAACGTAACAGTTCTTTCAGCTTCACTACAACTTCTCCTTTGAATTTCTTCCATACACTGAGTCTCTCACTAGACCCTCTGATTCACTGCCACTGAATCCCTTAAGCTTCTCCAATCTTCACGGTGGTATCTTCCTCAAGCGTCACCCCCCGTTTCTGCTGTGTCCCTAGCTTGGCACTCTAGATACCTCTAAAGTAGGGATGAGCCGAACACCCCCCTGTTCGGTTCGCACCAGAACATGCGAACAGGAAAAAAGTTTGTTCGAACACGCGAACACCGTTAAAGTCTATGGGACACGAACATGAATAATCAAAAGTGCTAATTTTAAAGGCTTATATGCAAGTTATTGTCATAAAAAGTGTTTGGGGACCTGGGTCCTTCCCCAGGGGACATGGATCGATGTCGTACGGTGACTTGACGGGACTTCCCTGTGACGTCACGGGGAATGCAAAAGGGAAGTCCCATCATGTCCCGTGCATCAGAGGGGGCGGTGTCACCGGGTGGCCCCACCCCCCATTATTTAAGAACCGTCAGAAGAGGAGACGCGTCACACAGCGGCAGCCTCCCACCATGCCAGTATGGGTGCGGAGTGGCCCGGAGAAGAAGATAAAGAAGAGAAGAAGATGAAGAAGAAGATGAAGAAGAGTAGAAGATGAAGAGAGGAGCGGGAGCCTCCCCCCATGCCATGGGTGCGGAGCGGACCGAGAATAAAAAGATAGAAGATGCCGCGGAGGAGATGCTGGACGAGAACACTGGAGGAAGAACCAGAAGAGCCAGAAGAAGATGAAGGAAGATAGAAGAAAGAAGAAGCATTTAAATAAAGGAATTGTCAAAAACTGTCTCTTGTCATTTTTAACATTTTTGACAGTTTTTTAGTGAAATGGTACAAAAGTACCCCCTTACCATTTCACACAGGGGGGGCTGGGATCTGGGGGTCCCCTTGTTAAAGGGGGCTTCCATATTCTGATAAGCCCCCCACCCGCAGACCCCCACAACCACCGGCCAGGGTTGTGGGGTTGAGGCCCTTGTCCTCATCAACATGGGGATAAGGTGTTTTGGGGGGCTACCCCAAAGCACCCTCCCAATGTTGAGGGCATGTGGCCTGGTATGGTTCAGGATGGGGGGGGCGCTCTCTCGTCCCCCCCTCTTTTCCTGTGGCCTGCCAGGTTGCATGCTCGGATAAGGGTCTGGTATGGATCTTTGGGGGGACCCCACACCGTTTTTTTTTTAACTTTGGCGCCGGGTTCGGGTCTGGTATGGAATTTAGGGGGACACCCACATCATTTTTTAAAAAATTTTTGGCCGGGATTCCCCTTAATATCCATACCAGACCTGAAGGGCCTGGTATGGAATTTAGGGGGACCCCCACGTCATTTTTAAAAAAAAGTTTGGTTCGGGGTTCCCCTGTGGGGAATTCCCATGCTGTTTTTATTAATGAACTTCTATGTGTATTGTCGGACCGGAAATGCAATAGCCGCAAGTAGTTTTAAATGACTTTTTTTCCTTAGAAATGTCATTTTGCTGTCAGACTGTTCTAAACACAGGAAACATGTGCCCCTTTACAGGCATACTATAGACACCCCCCAGGTACGAAATTTAAAGGGATTTTACACTTTTATTGTTTCACTTTAAGCATTATTAAAATCACTGCTCCTGAAAAAACGGCCGTTTTTAAAACTTTTTTTTGCATTGATACATGCCCCCTGGGGCAGGACCCAGGTCCCCAAACACTTTTTATGACAATAACTTGCATATAAGCCTTTAAAATTAGCACTTTTGATTTCTCCCATAGACTTTTAAAGGGTGTTCTGCGGCATTCGAATTTGCCGCGAACACCCCAAATTGTTTGCTGTTCGGCGAACTTGCGAACAGCCGATGTTCGAGTCGAACATGAGTTCGGCTCGAACACGAAGCTCATCCCTACTCTCAAGCTTCACCCACGCTGACCCGCTCAGTCCCTAGCTTGACACACAAGGCTGCTCTGCAAGCGTCACCTCCACTGGCTGGGTCCCTGGCTTGATTCCCACTGAAGTTTCCCGATTCTTCACCGTCCACAGTTGGTGAAAATGCTGCTCCGGTAAATGCTTCAGTTACTCACTGTGGTCCCTGGTAATAAGGTGTCAGTGACAGCTTCACTACCCCCGACCACGACAGGTTCTCCGGCTGACAGAACCATCACTTTTAGCTGGACTGCAAGCCGCAATCCCAACCATGCGCTGCTCTCCTGCTTCTGGATAGGCCCTTAGGCAGCCTAGCAGCCAGATGTGCCCAGGATAGGCCCAATCTCCGGCCTAGCAGCACGGGCAATACGACACACGTCCACCCAGACAGCCAGCTAGGTGGCACAGAACATAGATCACCTGACTCCACCCGAATATATAGGTTCTCCCAGCTGGCCAAGGGATCCAAGAAAACCCCCGCCCATTGGCCGAGACACCCCACATACCCATAACCTGACCTTGGGTTGCCCTTCTCATATCTAATACCACCAAGTACCTGGCCACCTAGTGGTAGAAGAGAAAAGTGCAACAAGGTCAAACTTAGGGAGAAATCAATAGATCTCTATCAATGAACCAGGATAACTACTCCTGGCAAGTAAATTTGTGTGAAGCTCCCTTCCTAAACTACAGGATGCTACACCTGGTATCCCTATATGCAGGAAAAGTAGCATAATTTGCATTGGGGTGTAATTCTACATATACCTATGGCCAGGGCTTTTTTTTCAGGGGGAACTTGGCGGAACTCAGTTCCACCACCTCTGGATCAGACCCTTTGGTGCCTGCTCACCACAATCACTTGTAAACACAGAAGTCCGGTTTCTGTGTTTACAAGTGACAGCTCTGCACTCTGTGTGTAACCTCCATGAACTCTGCACTCTGTATGTAATGCAATCCTGATATTTATGCCCCTTTAAGACACTCCTACTGTTTGTAAAATATAACCACACCCACTATTTGATGGGGTTTTGGGGCGGGTCGTGGTTGAGTTCCAGCACCTATTGTTTGAGAAAAAAAGCCCTGCCCATGGCATGTGTGAGAAATATCTCATTAAACTGACAACTTAGTGTAAAAAAAAAAAAAAAAACTTGTGGCAAAAAATAAAATCTTCCATGCACGCAACATGCCTCTCAGCAAATACCTTGGGGTGTCTACTTTCCAAAAAGGGTTAATTTGGGGGGTATTTGTACTATCCTTGCACTTCTAGGCCTCAAAAATTGTGATAGGTAGTCAGGGAATTATGCCCTTTGAAAGCCTGAAGGTGTTGATTGGTTTTCAGCCCGTGTACATGGCTAGGATGCCAGCATGTCTCACACATGTGGTATCCCCAACTCAGGAGAAGTAGCAGAATGTGTTTTGGGGGTGTAATTCCACATATACCAGTGGTGTGTATGAGAAATATCTCATTAAACTGACAACTTTGTGTAAAAACTTTTTTTTTTTTCATTTTTCAAAAACTTGTGGCAAAAAATTAAATCTTTCATGCACTCAACATGTTTCTCAGCAAATACCTGGAGGTGCTTACTTTCCAAAAGGGGTCATTTGGAGGTGTTTGTACTGTACTGTCTTTTTAGCACCTCAGGAAATGTGATAGGCAGTCAGAAAGCAAAAGCTGTGTAAATTTCAGTATACTGTATATACACCATAGTTTGTAGACGCTATAACTTTCACACAAACCAATTAATATACAGTTATTGGGATTTTTTTTACCAAAGACAATACATTTTTACCTAAATTTATGCCAAAATTTGATTTTTTTAGTAGAAAATATCTTTTTAAAAATTTTTTTTTCATTTTTAGTGCAAAAAATAAGAAACCCAGTAATGATCAAATACCACCAAAAGAAAGCTCTATTTGTGTGAAAAAATTATATAAATTTAATTTGAGTACAGCCTTGCTTGACCAAGCAATTGCCAGGTAAAGTAGCACTTTAACTATGAATTGAATAGCATAGTGAATAGCAAAAAATTCTCTGGTCATTAAGGGGGTAAAATCTTACGGAGACCAAGTGATTAAGGAATAAATGGTTCTCATACCCAATAATGAATCACTGCACCTTTATTGGATTTTAGCACCCTTGTTTTCATGATAACATCAAATAATGTCAAAAGAGAAGTATGTTTTTTTGGTTTTTTTTTCAGAATCATACTTACCTAGGTGGATGCAGCATCAGTCTGATGCTGCAACTGTTCCCCCCGCCGTCTCTATACTGGGAACTGAGCGCGATCGAACACTGCTGATGGCTCGGTTCTCACAGCTCCCCGAGCAGAGAGCTGCTGCCTGTCAGTCAGCAGCTCTCCGCTCTGCCCCCACGCTCTCTGGAGCACTAAGCTGTGGAGGGGTCGGAGAGCACCGGTCTCAGGCTCTCAGTGGCTCGCTGAGAACCTGAGATGGTTATCAGTCCAGGGACCTGGCGGATCCAGACTTCATTGTCGTGATGACGCGGTGCCTGGACACATTTCTGACGTTAGCAGAGAGTGGACTTCAGACCGCTCTCTGCTGAAAACGGGTCACAGGAGTGCAAAACGAATTATACTCCTGTAACCCATAGGAGAAGCCCAGCCAAACAAGCTCAGGCTGCACTTCTCCTTTAATTTAACCAATCCTTGTACCTGTCACAGATAATGCTAGCATTGAATTATCAAAGCTTGTCTAACTGCCTCTCCAAATCAGTCCCAGACAGGCCATCTGATTAACTAGAAGTCAAAGGGAGTGTAAAGTAGTAACATTCAAACTAATAGGAAATTTTCAGGGAGTTGAAGATGCAAAGTCTTTTCCAATTGTTACTTAAAACAGAGTTCCACCCAGTTCTGTGTTTATTAAAAGTCAGCAGCTACAAAAAGTGTAGCTGCTGACTTTTAATAATCAGACACTAACCTGGCCCACTTTCCAGCGATGCGGGCGCCCGAAGTCTCGCCTCTCTTCACCCTGTCTGTGGCGCCGGCATTACTACTGTGGGCAGATGGCTGTGACAGCTTGCAGCTTAACAGCTGGGTGCGCACTGCACATGCGCGAGTCGTGCTGTGCGTCCTGAATGGCCATGCAATCTTCTGGGACCTGTGACATGTCCAAGATTGCAGGGAGGAGTCGCCTGGGCACCCCAAGCAGAAGTGGGAGCTGGGTACCTGTCAAAACTAGGTAACCGATTCCCCCCCACCAAAAGAAAATGACATGCCAAATGTGGCATGTCAGGGGGTAAGAAGCACTTAAAGCGGAAGTTCCACTTTTGGGTGGAACTCTGCTTTAAAGTGATTGTAAACTAAATGAAAGGCAAAACATTTTTGTATAGATATAAAAAAATATATATATAAATACAGTTTTTCCCTTTTTTAATAGGGGTTACATTTCCTCTGTTTTCAGCTGTATAAGATTTGGAGGGAGGAGAAGAAGCAGCACACTGAGCTTCCCATTGAATGGCTATGCAGCGGGGGCAGGTCAGGACAAGTCTGATCATTTGAGGAGAGTACTCGGAGTTCCCAGCATAGCTAGAGAACTGACCACAGTGTGTTCTCCTGCTTAGTGTGGTCAGTTTGCAATAGGAAAGTAAGAAGACTGGCAACAACACCAGGAATTTCACATAAAGGAAGCAGTATGGAGTGAGCAGGATACTTTCTCATACAAGTACATGGTACAGCAGGCACATATCAGGACTATGAAGTGTTTAAGTAACGGGATCAGTTCCCACTCCTGCTGTCAAAAATGATCAATAAATACCTTTCTATGCCTACTTCATTTAAGGTAGAAGGGCCACCCTACTCCCTGCCATCCTTCCATCAGCCAAGGCTCCCTACAGCAGCTCAAGTGGCCCTTAATTAAATACACTCTCACTGTCCTCTGTAGCTGCAGGCACTGTGGACTAATTCATCATCACAGTTCCTAACAAACACATTCTGGCCAGGTTGTATTTGGATTCTTAACAACTTAGCAACTATAAGAGTCAATCAGACAATCAGAGTGCCTTTGTTATGAACTTCATGGATGAATTGTTTCACAATGCACTCTGTCTGCTTTATAAAAAGCTAGTCTGTGAGGAATACAGAGTGCAGTCTGCAATCATTTATCTGTGCAAATTGTTCTGGATCTGTCTAAACAGATATATGCACTTTCTCCACAGATCTAATTTGATGATTATGGAGTGGTATGACCCCTGGGTGATATGAAAGAATAAAAAAATAATATTAAACTGCTTCTTGAGGAAAATCCAAGTGCCCCATTTTATAACAGATGGGCTGAAAAAAATTCATTTTTGTTACTGGAAGGCATCTTCAAAAAAGTAACAGATATACTTCCTGGGATTTCAAATGATAATTCCTTCCCATCAAAAAGTTATTTATGTGAAGCAGCTGAGATCGTAAATAGACAAATAATGGAGTTCATGTTGATTCCCACAAATGTCATAGCACATGTCTGCATCACCCTAATGTAATTCAGCTCCTCTAAACTGATTTCTATATAATATTTGTTTCTATATAATATTTGTTATCAGCCTCTCTCAATGTGAAAGTGTTCAGACACTAGGGAAATATCATACATTAATGTAATGTGACAGTGGTTCTCCTGTAGCTGTTGACAGGATGGTGATTCACATCTTAGAATTAAAGTTGAAGTTAAGACAATATTTGTCACAATTCTCGCCCCCTAGTCAATGAATCTTACATTTAATAATATTTCTCTGCAGCTAGCATTTTGGGGGGGGGGGGGCTTTAAACCTTGGCCTAATATGGGTGCAGTCCTTGTGGGTTATACCAATGGCATTAATTGGCATTTATTCTGCTCCTTCCAGATGACACCGCGTGGGAAGAGGAGAAACCCCCCAGTGATGAGATTATATGGGCCCAAAATATACATATAACAGAAATGCACATCAAAAAAATAGTATAAAAGCAGGATTGCAATTTTTATTCACAACAAATATGTTAAAAAGACACAATAAATAGCTGGTGTAAGAACTTAATCATCTCAAGGTGACATATGCAGATACATAATATTCTGTGTATATGTTGTCAACATGGTAGATGAGCTTTTAACTGCTCACCACTGCAGCCCATAGAGAAACTAAACGCGTTTCAGAATATACATTCTTTCCTCAGGGTTTTTTTTTTTTACTGCAGAATATGTGTCACCTATGTCCTTTCCAGATGAATAGTACATGTACAACAGCCTAAAGGGTTAACCACTTGCCGACCGCCTCACGCAGATATACTGCAGCAGAATGGCACGGGCAGGCAGAGTAACAAATGGGCAATCGCACCCCCCGGTGCCCTAAGCATTATTCCAGGAGCGATCCGTCCTGATGGGGAGGCCACTGATTCATGGCCACCCCCTCGCGATTGCTCCTGGCAAATGAGAAGCTTCCTCTGCTTCTGTAAAGTAATCAGAAGCAGAGGAAGTGAGGTCATCTCTCCTCGTGAAGCCTTTTCGTTCCGGCTTCCGAGGAGAGAAGACGTCTACTGTGAGTCTGCACCAACACTACACTGACACTAGCACACATAGGCACATAACCCCCCCCGATCACCCCTGATCTCCCCCCCTGCACCCCCTGTCACAGTGACTCCAATAGCAGTTTTTTTTTTTTTTACTGATTACTGCATTAATGTCATTTGTGACTGTTATAAGTGGTAGGGCAGTTAGTGGTAGGCCCCTTTAGGTCTAGGGTACTCCCCTAACCCCCCTAATAAAGGTTTAACCCCTTGATGACCCCCCAGTTAACCCCTGTCGCCAGTGCACTAATCAATCTTTTTTCTGATCACCGTATTAGTGTCACAGGTGACGCTAGTTAGCCAGGTAAGTATTTAGGTTCACCGTCAGCTTTTTATAGCATCAGGCACCCCACATACTACCTAATAAAGGTTTTAACCCCCTGATTGCCCCCTAGTTAACCCTTTCACCAGTGATCACCGTATAAGTGTTACGGGTGACGCTGGTTAGTTAGTTTGTTTTTTATACCCGCCGTTTATTACCCAATAAAGGTTTAACCGCCTGATCGCCTGGCGGATGATATCAGTTAGGTTTTAGGGTCAGATAGGGTCTGCGTCGCCCCAGGCAGCATCAGGTTAGTGCCAGTACCGCTAACACCCACGCACGCAGCATACACCTCCCTTAGTGGTATAGTATCTGAACGGATCAATATCTGATCTGATCAGATCTATACTAGCGTCCCCAGCAGTTTAGGGTTCCCAAAAACGCAGTGTTAGCGGAATCAGCCCAGATACCTGCTAGCACCTGCGTTTTGCTCCTCCGCCCAGCCCACCCAAGTGCAGTATCGATCGATCACTGTCACTTACAAAACACAACACACATAACTGCAGCGTTCGCAGAGTCAGGCCTGATCCCTGCGATCGCTGACAGTTTTTTTTGTAGCGTTTGAATCAGTCGCTAACAGTCAGGAGCTTTTTTACATGTGAGTCTCACTAGTGTACCAGTAAATTTAGAGCCCAAAATGGCAAATCGAAGGTACACTAGTGAAGAGGCCTACACATTTCTGAGCATGACAGATAGTGAAGAGGAAGTCACTCATCTGTCAGATTCAGGCTCAGAATATGATCCTGTAGACGACAGCGGCTCCATGACAGATAGCTCTGACGACGGAGTTGTGGTCCCTGCCAAAGTCAGGCGTACCAGACCCCGATCTTCTTCTGCTGTTGAGGTGCAAGAGCCGCAGGGCTCTCACATGGAACAGAGAAGTACTAGTGCCGCTCATCCTTCTGGTGAACTGGCAATCACCAGCGGCCTAATACACCCTGGTCGTAGTCAAACCAGCACTGCAGTAACACGTGGTGAAGTGGCGAGTCTCATAAGTGCAGTTCAAGCTGGTGAGGTGGCAAGCACAAGTAGTGTCCTGCTGCCACCAAGAAAACAAAGACATGCTCGTCGAGCCCATAGTGCCCTTCCTGCTGCATTCACCAATCCTAATTGGGAACTCACCACTTCTGCAGCACCCGTACTTCCCCCATTCACTGGCCAACCTGGCATTCAGGTGGAAACAGTTGATTTTACATCACTTATTTGCTGTTTTTCGCCGAAGATCTCTATAGATCTACTGTGGACCAAAGTAATTTGTATGCTGGTCAATACATTGCCGCTAATCCCCAGTCCTCCCTTGCCAGAGATTGGAAACCAATTACGGTTTCCGAATTTAACACCTTTCTGGGCCTATCCTTCAACATGGGCATAGTTAAAATGAGTATGTTGCGGACATATTGGTCCACTGACCCAATTTACCATATGCCCGTGTTCTCTGCCTCAATGACCAGGACACGATGCGAGCAGATCTTGCAGTTCATGCATTTCAACAACAATGAACTCTGTTGTCCTTGTGGAGACCCTGGATATGATCAGCTCTACAAAATTCGGCCCCTCGTAAACCACTTCAACCAACGTTTTGCAGACTTGTTTACTCCCCATCAAGTTGTCTGCATTGATGAGTCCCTGAATATGTTTTCTGGCCGCTTGTCTTTCAAACAGTATCTTCCCAGCAAGCATGCCAGATACGGGGTCAAGATGTATAAGCTCTGTGACAGGGCCACAGGCTATACATGTAGTTTTAATGTTTATGAGGGAAAAGATAGCCACGTAGAGCCAGAGAACTGCCCAGATTACATAGGGAGCACTGGCAAGATTGTGTGGGACTTGGTGTCACCCTTATTCAGAAAGGGGTACCATTTGTACGTGGACAATTATTACACGAGCGTGCCACATTTTAGTCACTTGTTTGATCATCAGATTGGAGCATGTGGCACCATGCAACCTAATTGCTGTGGCTTTCCCCAGCGACTTGTAGATTTCCGTCTTAGGCTGGGGGAGAGAGCCTGCTTCAAGTGTAATAATTTGCTCGCTGTGAAGTGGAGGGATAATAAGAATGTTTTCGTTCTTACCTCCCTTCATGCAGACACGATGGTCCAAATTCCTACGGCGACTGGTGTTGTGGAGAAACCCCTCTGTGTCCATGAATCTAACCAAAATATGGGAGGGGTGGACCTCAATGACCAGTTGTTGGCGCCATGCCTAGTTGCCCGTAAGGCCAGATGCTGGTACAAAAAAGTGTCTGTTTATTTATTTCAATTGGCTTTGCTGAACGCTCATGTGCTATACAGAGCTTCAGGATGGACTGGATCCTTCCCTAAATTCTGTTTCCAGACGGTGCTCCACCTCACCTTCCCAATCCAAATGCAGTAAGCCGGCTGCATGAGAGGCATTTTTCGTATGTCCTCCCAAGTACCCGAACCCAACGAGCCCCTCAAAGAAGATGTCATGTCTGCAGCAAGCGCGGATATAAGCGTGACACCCGCTATTATTGTCCCTCTTGTCCTGACAATCCTGGTCTTTCCATTGGTGAATGTTTTGAATGCTACCATACACTAGTTGGGTATTAGCGTAGGGTACAGCACTGCACAGACTAGGACACACTTTTACAGGGTCTCCCAAGATGCCATCGCATTTTGAGAGACCCGAACCTGGAAACGGGGTTCCAGTTGTTACAGTTACAAAAAAAAAGTGTAAAACAAAAAAAAATCACAAAAAAATATATAAGATAAGAAAAATAAAAATAGTTGGTGTTTTATTGTTCTCTCTCTCTGTATTCTCTCTCTATTATTCTGCTCTTTTTTACTGTATTCTATTCTGCAATGTTTTATTGTTATTATGGTCTATCATGTTTGCTTTTCAGGTATGTCATTTTTTTATACTTTACTGTTTACTGTGTTTTATTGTTAAGCATTTTTTGGTTTTCAGGTACGCCATTCAGCCGCAGCGCGGATTTATTTATCTTGACAGCAACAGCGTTTGCTCCCATGATACATAAAGCTGTGACTCCAGCACTGTAGGAGGTGATTTCACCACCACAGTTAAAAAAAAGAGCATATTTGCCGAAGCATGGGGGCAGCAGGGGTGGAGGAGCGATTTGCTCCTAACTTTTGCAGGCGGATGCCCCCATGCTTCGCCATATATATATTTTAGGCAGAGATTGCATTAAAAAATGTTTTATTGTTTACTATGTTTTTTTTGTATTTGCTTTGCAGGTATGGTATGCCTTACTGTTATACTGTAATGTTACTTTGTTTTATTGTTAACCATCATTTGCTTAGCAGGTACACCATTTAGTTGCAGCGCGGATTTATTTATCTTGACAGCAACAGCGTTTGCTCCCACGATACATAAAGCCGTGACTGTCGGAGGTGATTTCACCACCACAGTTAAAAACAAAATGGTGCATGTATGGCCATCATTAGAAGTGGGTGGATGAAGGGAGGTATTCTAATGGTGGGCATAGCCACCGATGAATCTCTTTTTTCGTTTAGCCCACAGATTACATTATATGCCCAACAAGGACCAGCAACTTACTGGCATGTTGTTGGACTTTGAGTGGTTATACCAGAATGATGCCTGCAGGTTTAGGTATCATCTTGGTATCATTCTTTTCAGCCAACAGTCTGCTTTCATGTAAAAGCAATCCTAGTGGCTAATTAGCCTCTAGATTGCTTTTACAAGCAGTGGTAGGGAATGTCCCCCCTCCCACCGTCTTCCATGGTTTTCTCTGGCTCTTTTCCCAACAGGGAACCTGTGCAGCTGGTGGTTCCGCCAGCTGACCATAGAGCTGATCAGAGATCAGAATGGCTCCAATCATCTCTATGGCCTAAGAAACCAGAAGCTACGAGCATTTCATGACTTAGATTTCGCCGGATGTAAATAGTGCCATTGGGAAATTGGGAAAGCATTTTATTACACCGATCTTGGTGTGGTCAGATGCTTTGAGGGCAGAGGAGAGACCTAGGGTCTAATTTCAAAACAGAGTACCTGTCACTACCTATTGCTATCATAAGGGATATTTACATTCCCTGAGATAACAATAAAAATGATAAAAAAAACAAATGAAAGGAACAGTTTAAAAATAAGAAAAAAAATAATTTAAAAAAAGCACCCCTGCCCCCCCCCCCCCCCCCCTGCTCTTAGCAGTAGACCTCCTCTGTAAATCTAAAGTGGTAACCTGTAAAGACTTTTAAAGGCTTTTAAAAATGTATGTAGTTTGTCACCACTGCACGTTTGTGCGCAATTTTAAAGCATGCAGTGTTTGGTATCCATGTACTCGGCATAAGATCATCTTTTTTATTTCATCAAACATTTGGGCAATATAGTGTGTTTTAGTGCATTAAAATTGAAAAAAGTGTGTTTTTTCCCCAAAAAGCATTTGAAAAATCGCTGCGCAAATACTGTGTGAAAAAAAAAGGAACACCCACCATTTTAATCTGTAGGACCTTTGCTTTAAAAAAATATATAATGTTTGGGGGTTCAAAGTAATTTTCTTGCAAAAAAAAATAATATTTTTGTCATATTCCCACAACTTGTGGCAAAATATAAAATATTTCATGGACTCAACATGCCTCTCAGCAAATAGCTTGGGGTGTCTACTTTCCAAAATGGGGTCATTTGGGGTTTTTTTGCCATCTTGGCATTTTATGGCCTTCAAAACTGTGATAGGTAGTGAGGAGTGAAATAAAAAATCTACGCCCTTAGAAATCCCGAAGGCCGTGCTTGGTTTTCGGGGCCCCGCACGCGGCTAGGCTCCCAAAAAGTCCCACACATGTGGTATCCCCATACTCAGGAGAAGCAGCAGAATGTATTTTGGGGTGTAATTCTACATATGCCCATGGCATGTGTGAGCAATATATCATTTAGTGACAACTTTGAGCAAAAAAAAAAAAGGTTTGTAATATTCCCGCAACTTGTGGCAAAATATAAAGTATTCCATGGACTCAACATGCCTCTCATCAAATAGCTTGGGGTGTCTACTTTCCAAAATGGGGTCATTTGGGGGGCTTTTGTGCCATGTTGGCATTTTATGGCCTCAAAAGCTGTGATAGGTAGTGAGGAGTGAAATCAAAAATTTACACCCTTAGAAATCCTGAAGGCGGTGCTTGATTTTCGGGGCCCCGTACGCGGCTAGGCTCCCAAAAAGTCCCACACATGTGGTATCCCCATACTCAGGAGAAGCAGCAAAATGTATTTTGGGGTGCAATTCCACATATAACCATGGCATGCGTGAGCAATATATCATTTAGTGATAACTTTTTGTAAAAAGAATTTTTTTTTGTCATTATTCAATCACTTGGGACAAAAAAAATAATATTCAATGGGCTCAACATGCCTCTCAGCAATTTCCTTGGGGTGTCTACTTTCTACTTTCCAAATGGGGTCATTTGGGGGGGGGGGTTTGCACTGCCCTGCCATTTTAGCACCTCAAGAAATGAGATAGACAGTCATAAACTAAAAGCTGTGTAAATTCCAGAAAATGTACCCTAGTTTGTAGACACTATAACTTTTGCACAAACCAATAATGTGGCTGAATACATTTTGGCCTATATGTATGACTAAAATTTAGTTTATTGGATTTTTCTTATAACAAAAAGTAGAAAATATCATTTTTTTTCAAAATTTTCGGTCTTTTTCCGTTTACATCACAAAAAATAAAAATCTCAGAGGCAATCAAATACCTCTATTTGTGGGGAAAAAAGGATGCAAATTTCGTTTGGGTACAACATTGCATGACCGCACAATTACCAGTTAAAGTAGCGCAGTGCCAAATTGTAAAAAGTCCTCTGGTCTTTAGGCAACCAAAAGGTCCGGGGCTTAAGTGGTTAAAAACCAACAGTGGCTTCAATCATATCAGCAGGTGGATAAACATATCCTGGCATCGGTACTAGCTTTGCAGCTCGTTTTTTAAAACACCGGTGGGCATGTAGCCTTAATTTTACATTTTTTTAAATGTAACTGCCTACTCCCAAACTGTCATTTGAAGGAAAATACATAGCCAAGTATTATTCTACACAATTTTTTTTATGCTTTATAAAAAGAAAACAAATGAAATTAAACATGCTATCTGCCAATAGAACTTAACCAAAAAGTGCTTTCTATGCATCCAAAAATATAGAAAATATACCAAATCAAATCATTATTCAAACAAAAAAATAACGTCAAAGCAATAACTCCAAGGCCAATAATAAATAACACGTTATCTCCTCCGATTCTGCAACATGTCTGGTTGACGAACGGCCGTTCAGAAACGAACTGAAAAGCACAAAATGAAAAGCGCAAAATGAAAAGCGCAAATCAACACTCACCAAACTTCTACTAACACATAAATTAGCAGAAGGAGCCCACAGGGTGGCGATAAAGAGCTGAAAAACCACGTATTACGTGACTACATTCGTAATTATTGGCCAGCAATTGTGTGCCGTGTGTATGCAAGACAAGTTTGGGCCAATGCCCTTCAGACAAAATTCCACGGTTTTGTTGACCAACAATCCAATTGTGTGTACGAGGCTTTAGACTTACAATGGATCGCCTGATTGCATTATGTCAAGCCTCCTCATGCTAAACTAAAATGACATAAAACACATTCCTATATCCTTATATATAAAAAAACATAAGCCCCATTCCTTAATCACTATAGAAAAATGTATGTATATACATTTAATGGATAAGCTGAAAACAGAAAAAAAAATTAAGTGTATTTATAAAGTAAAAATAACAAGGTAATGCTAATGCAAATATAAATATATGAAAAAATCTGATTAAATAAAATTTAAGTGAAAATAAAAGTAAGAAGGAATACTAATAATGATACATAAAAAAAAGGAATCTGTAAATGCATGTGTGCCCCCACACATTCACACATTCTTTTATATATATATATATATATATATATATATATATATATATATATATATATATATATATATATATGCACGCATGTGCACAAGCAATATCAGCATCCACGCACATGGATGCACATGCGCACAATTCTAAAAAGGAAAGGGAAAAAGACACTAGCTAGGTGGGATGTTGGAAATACATTTTCTTTCCACATTTTCTCAAAAATGACTCGGCCCCATGCTCCAGGGGGCCCATGAGGCCCCCCCTGTACAGCTGAATAGGAGGTGCGGCATACAGCGGAATCGATCCCTGCCTCCTGCAACCGTTGAATTCCCACTTCCCCTCCTTTCCCCCCTGCAGGCATTCAGCCCTGTTGCCCCTCCTATCCAGCTTCCCTCTGCTGCTCCTGGACCCCTCTCTTCCAGCTCCACACTGAGCTGCTCAGGAACATACCTTGACATCATGGCACACCCAGCAACCTGCTGCTCCCAAGAGTGCGACAGCCCTGAGCTGTTGGGATCCGGGTCACCGAGCAGGTGAGAGCTGTGAAGGGGGGATAAGCCACCCTAGCGTTCTGCCACTAGTGGGTTGCTTGCTGCAGGGCTCTGAGCTGAGAGAGTATCTCTCATAGGGCTCAGAGCCTGCACTGACACTCATCCCCCTCGTATGAACAGGACAGGACAGGAGAGAACCAATCTGCTCCTTCTCCTCCTGCCCCTCTCCTCCAGTGTGCACTGCATTAACTGTGAATCTAAGAAGCTGAGTTTGATCATTTAGCTACTTAGCTTAACACTTTCCACAGTGCACACAGGAGGAGAGGGGCAGGAGGAGAAGGAGCAGATCGGCTCTCTCCTGTTCTATCCGTATGAGGGAGGAGGGAGTGGGAACTGTCAATGCAGATTTTGAGCTGTATGAGAGAGATGCTCTCAGCTCAGAGTCTTGCTGATGGGTAATGATAGGCGGCATTGATGAGACCTGATAAGTGGCACTGATGGGCACGGATAGGGGACGTTGATGAGTACAGATAAGTGGCAATGATAGGCAGCACTTATGAGCACTGATAGGTGGCATTGATGAGCACTGATATGTGGCACTGATAGACAGGAGTGATGGGCATTGATTGGCAGCATTTATGAGCACTGATAGGTGGAATTGACGAGCACTGATAGGTGGCACTGATGATTAGCCACTGTGGTTATCCCTTTACCGTGATCTGCGATCAGCTGTGTCACAGACCGTGCTGGATGCGCACCCCAGGGGGCACGCTGGAGGCAGGGTTCTGGGAGGATGTCCATGGACACCTTCCCAGACATGGAAGAACAGGGTTTGGATGGAAGGGGGGTTTAGGGGGACCTTCATGGTTTCTTGATGAAATGTTGAAATGCAGCGCACATTCTCATCTTCTTTAATGGGATAAAAAAGAAGCTGCTTTGCTGGTGATACTGATGTCGTTATGCCAAACGTATTTTAAAAGGAATTTGTTTTGTACGATGTGAAATTCGTGAATCAACGCTCACCAAACTTCTACTGACATGAAATTAGCAGAGGGGGCCCAAAGGGTGGCGCTTGAGAAATTAAATTCCTCTTTATACTCTCATAGTACGTCACTACGTTCGTGCTTGTCAAACGACAATTTTCAGATAGTTTGTATGCTAGACAAAAATCAGACGCTCGGTCGTACAACAGTCAAACCGTGTGTAACTTGTTGAAATTACAATTTCAGTAGTGACAGAAAATGTGGGGGTGCTTTTAGAAGTAAAGCCTCGTACACACGATCGGATTTTCCGCAGACAAAACCTCGGACTTTTGTCCGAAGGTGTGTGCCTGGATTTTGTCTTGCATACAAATGGCAAGGAATTGTCGGCCAACAAACACGAACGTAGTGACGTACTACGCGTTTTTTCAGCTCTTTAGCGCCACCCTTTGGGCTCCTTCTGCTAGTTTCGTCTTAGTAGAAGTTTGGTGAGTGTTGATTTGTGCTTTTCATTTCGTGCTTTTCATTTCGCGATTTTCATTTCGTGCTTTTCAGTTCGTTTCTGAACGACAGTTCCTGGTTCAGTCCAGGAACAGGAGGAGGAGGATTTCCTGGACCAAAAATTGGTTGCTATATTAATGGTGACCAATTATGTCATATGCCTTTGTTGCAGGAGATCCAGGAGAATAATCCGGATGATTTTCGGAATTATCTCTGGATGACGGACCCCTGCTTTCACCAACTGGCATTGTTGACCCCCTATATTAAGAAGCAGGACGCATACATGAGGTTTTATTTTATTTTTTGGTTGAATAATGATTTGATTTGGTATATTTTCTATATTTTTGGATGCATAGAATGCACTTTTTGGTTAATTTCTATTGTCAGATAGCATGTCTAATTTTATTTGTTTTCTTTTTTAATGCACAATTAAAAAAATGTGTAGAATAATACTTGGCTATGTGTTTTACTTCATGTGACAGTTTGGGAGTAGGCAGTTACATTTTAGAAAATACAATGTAAAATTGACAAGGAACACCAACATAGTTGTATCTTTGATCTTAAAAACTATATGGTATATGGATAATGGTGTTGTGGTAACTTGCCCCCCCCCCCCCCCCCAAAAAAAAATAATAATAATATTATTCTTGATATTACTAGAAAATAAAAGCCTTTTAACCTGTTGCCGCCCGCCCACCGTCATATGAAGGCGGAGAGGTGCGGCTCTCGTTCTGGACCGACGTCATATGAGGGCCAGTCACAAATGGGTATTCCCCTCCTAAGACCGTGCATGCAAACAATCAAGAGCGTGCAGCGCATCATGTCTGTGGCGGCGCGTTCCAAGGAACACTGCTCGTCACTGACAAGGGTAAACAGCCAATGGCTGGCGGCTGTTTACCACGTGATCGGCTGTTCTCTCCTCCCACACCATTTCCAGTGTGAGGAAAGAAGAGCCAGGAGCAGTCAGTTACCGACCTGTGCATTGTAGAGTACTGCACCGACACCACACAGTAAAGAGAACCTGTCACATCGCCCCCCCTAATACAGCTGTCACCCAACAGTCACCGCATAAGTGCCCATCAGTGCTTATAAAAGTGCACCTGTCACCCATCAGTGCCCACAAAGTGCACCAGTCACCCATCAGTGCCCATAAAGTGTACCTGTCATCATCAGAGACTGACATAAGCGGTGCACCGAACACCCATCAGTGACCATCATCAGTGACCGTCATCAGTGACCCTCATCTGTCACCTATCAGTCCCATAAAGTGCACCAGTCACCATCACAGACTGTCATCAGTGACTGTCACTCATCACCCGTCACCTGTCACCTGTCACCCATCAGTGACCGTCACCCGTCACCTGTTGCCCATTAGTGACCGTCACCTGTCACTCATCAGTGACTGTCACCTGTTACCCATCGCACAGCCCATCAGAAAAATGTCCAAAAGACTATATACAAGTGAGGAGGTGTTCCAGATCCTCTCCATGACTGATGAGAGCAGTGGGGAGTTCTCATCAGATTCAAATGCCAATTTCAATTGTGAATAAAATTCAGAATTTGAACCAATCGATAGTAGTGGATCTGCAAATGAATCAGAGGAAAAATAGATCCCTCCTAAAAGGGCACAGCGCTCTGGAAACAAGGCAGCCACCAGCAATATATCCCAGGATCAAATTCCCTGGCCCAGTACCAGAGCTGCCACCAGCGATAGACCCCAAAACCAAAATCCCACTACCAGCGCTGCCGCCAGCGAAAGACCACAAGAAATGCCCAGGCCCAATACCAGCACTACCACAGTATCACGCCCAAATGCCAGCATAAGAACTTCAAATCCCCCAGCTACCAGCACTAGAGTGCCACGTCCCCCAAGAGCCAGGGCCGCTGCACATATTCCAGCTGGTCCTGCCAATCTGACATGGCTGCCTTCCGACTCAGGATCAGCAAGAATTCCCCCTTTCACGGCACAGCCAGGTGTGCAGGCCAATACCCCAATTTTTACTGAAATCGATTGATTTTATTTATTTTTGCCCGACACTTTGCTGCAATTCATTGTGGACCAGACCAATGTATATGCCCAGCAGCATATTGCCAACAACCCCCAATCATCATACGCCCATCCGTTTGAGTGGAAGGATTTGACTCTGGAGGAGTTCAAAGTGTTTATGGTCCTCACCATAAACATGGGGCTTGCAAAACAAAATGAAGGACATGCCTATTGGTCCACCAACCCCATCCACCACATGCCCATTTATTCTACGGTAATGTCCACGTCCAGATACGAGATGATAATGCACTTTCTTCATTTCAGCGCCCTCCCCACAATCATCCAAATTACGATAAATTATATAAAATTTGCCCACTCATCATTTTCTTTTCCCAACGATTTGCAGAACTCTGTGTTCCCGAACAGTATATATGTGGTACCCTTTTCAGGCCGGCTAGGAATAAAGTGATACCTTCCTAGCAAAAGGGCCAAATACGGAGTGAAATTTTATAAGCTTTGCAAGAGAGTCATGGGATATCTGTATGCGTTCTGCATGTACAAAGATAGAGATTACCAGCTCCAGCCCTCTGAGTGCCCGGCCTACATGGGCACAACTGTTAAAATTGTATGGGACCTGGCATACCCACTGCTGAAGAAAGGTTACCACATATACCTAGATAGCTTCTACACCAGCGTGCCCCTTTTCAAACACCTATACCTAGCAGAAACCCTGGCCTGTGGAACCTCCAGAAAGAATAGGAAGGGCTTCCCACAACCCATAGTGAATAAGAAATTGTGAAGGGGAGAAAGAGCAACTTTCAGATGCAACGAAGTGCTGGCCTTGAAGTGGAAGGATACCAGGAATATGTACATGATGTCCACCATTCATGATGACACTACAATTGAAGTTCAGAGAAGACAAGGTCCCATTGAAAAGCCGACATGTGTACAAGATTACAATCTCTACATGGGGGGGGGGGGGTTGGATTTCAATGACCAAATGCTTCAGCACCATTTATCAATAAGGAGGTTCCATTTCTGATACAAGAAAGTAGCTATTTAATTAATTTGGCCATTTATAATGCTCCAAAATAACATGAAATCCACAGAAAGCCCTGCCCACTTCCTAAAATTCATTGAAGAAGTTGTCACGTCCCTCATCTATCATCAAAGACTCCCCCAGAAAACCTTCACTCTGATGCTGTTAGCCGACTTCATGAACGCCACTTCCCGGACAACATTCCACCATCTGAAGCAGGCTGAAGAAGCCAAAAAAGATGTTGAGTGTAACGAGCCCCTGCTCGCTTGGTTCCACTCTCCCAACACTCCTCTGCAGCTATAGAATCAGATTGCAGATCGCAACATCTGATGGTTCGGTCATCCGATGCTCCGGGGCTAGAACTACAGCTATGTGCCATTCTAATCCAGTTGTGTAGCTCAGAACAAACACCAGGCAGGCTGTATGTAAGTTCAACCAGGAATCTCCTTTATTGAAAAATACAGGCTCTTTTATACACTAAAAGTGGAGGTGCATACCTCCGGCTCATATTACTCTAACAATACACCTGTAACCTAATTAACCTAATTAACATGGGCTAATTAACTAATCCCTTTAGACAGCCTAGATGACTCAGACAGAAGCTCAGAAAACCCAATCAACATTATCACAATAGCAGAGTTAATTAACACAAACAACAATGGGGATCTAATGACTCTTAGATCCCATACTAGAGACTTATTTACAATACACATTCTAGCAGGCAACAGACAGACAGGTGGCTGGAATTTAAATCAGCATCTCCTAACAGTATCTGTCCCAGCATTATGAATCAGCCACTATTTCTAATATGGCAAATCCAGGGTCCCCAGAGTCTGTGTGTCCTGGGGACCAGGACCCGAATTCACAGTAGTACCACTTCAAGTGTCCCCAGGCATACAGCTCACAAAGAGCACTGTTCCCCCAAATGCCAGGGCCCACGTTCGACCGGCAAGAGGCTAGCATTCAGTCCCCTCCAAAAATCTCTCTCCCGGCTAGGTCTGTCACATTTCTCCCCTTTCGGCAGGAGACTAACACCGGAGGAGACCCCAGACGGGTTGACTCCGAAGTTAGTCAGTAGTTCCAGTCCTCTAATGCCTGTACCCAAACAGTACCCCAAACAAATTGTTCCAAACACCCAGCCAACCTCTGCCTCTCTCAGAGAACATATCTGCCGCTGGGGAGAGGCCTGGACTGGCCCTTCTCCCTGGAGTCCTTTCTGCCGCTGGAGAGAAGACAGGGTGTCTGGGCTCACTCTGTCATGCTGTTGGGGATCTGGGCCGACTGCTCAGCATCCCTGGGGTATACAGGTGGAGACTGAAGTCCCATCCACTTTCACAGGAAATCCATCCTCTGTTAGTTGAGAGGAGAGTCCAGCAGTATTCGGCCCTGTTGCCAGCCCCTCTGCTGGAAACCCCACACCATCTGCTCCGGCTAACTGTTCGGGCAGGAGGCTGGCTTCCTCCACTCCCAAACTGTGTAGCTGCCATTGGGGAGGTGAGCCGGCTGCTTTCTTTTCCATTCCCTCATCTGGATGTTGGGACGATATGTCTGTGGTACTGTCTCCCAGGTGCACGGATCTTTGCTGGGGAGGAAAGACAACTTCCTCCACCCTGGCCAACTGTTGGGGAGGGGCGACGAACACCTCCTCTCCCTTCTCCCTCTGTATCCTGATCTGCTGCTGGGAAGTGACACCTCCTTCTCACCCTGAGCCTCCGGAACCGCCGCAGGTGTAGGGCAGAGATCTTGGATCCTCTGTCCGGTTGCCAGCGCTTCAGCTGGGGAAGTTCCTTGTAACTTCACAGATACTTCTGTTGGTGCTGGGCAGAGCACAGTGAAGTTTGTCCCTAATAACAGCTCTTCTTCTGCTGGAGGCTCACCAGGTTGTTCTTCCTCAGCAGAAAAGTCTATCAAATCCCCTGTCTCTGCAACTGGTGTCTGGGGATAAAGGTTCACCATCTCCTCTCCATGGAACCCAGAAGATGCCATCAGTGCTGGGCAGAGCACAGTGAAGTTTGGCCCTAATAACAACTCTTCTTCTGCTGAAGGCTCACCAGGTTGTTCTTCCTCAGCAGAAAAGTCTATCAAATCCCTTGTCTCTGCAACTGGTGTCTGGGGATAAAGGTTTACCATCTCCTGTCCCTGGAACCCAGAAGATGCTATCAGTGCTGGGCAGAGGTTAGCAGAGCTCTGCCCCGTTGTCAGCACTTCAGCTTTGGGGATAGTGATCTCCAGATTTTCCACTGCCGATTCTCTGGCATTTTGCTGGACAGGCACATTCCTCCATCCAAGATCATCCAATGCAGAAACAGTTTCATCAAGGTCAGTCAGCACTTGCTGCATCCGCCATAAGACCTCCGCCTCCATAGCTGCGGGGGCAGGCTGGCAAAGCACACTGTTACTCTGCCACATTGTCAACTCTTCAGCCAGGATTTCAGAGTTGTCATCTGGTATTTCCTGATAGTCCCAGGCAAAGGGTGCACCACCCTGCTGCTGAGCAGAGTCTAACAGCTGTCTGTAGGCGATCTCCAGCTCCCATTCCTGAATGGCCAGAAACTCCAAATCTTCCTGTGCCCAGTGCACTTCTGAGACATTCAGTCTTCGCTCTCTGTGCTCCATTATTTCCTCCAAATGTCACTCCCGATCACTCCCAAAGTCAGGGTCCCTGGACAGCCTCCAGTATAACAATCCCAGGCCATCGTAGTCAAAGCCTTCAGAAATGTTTTTCCGGATGGAAAAAAGTATTTTTTTTGTTGTCTCCGGGTTTCGTAATTTCTGGATTAGGGTCTGGAGTCCGGAGAATTCATAGAGATTTGGGTGGGTGAAGCCTCTACCCCTGTGCCCCTGTGCACAGGTATTACCTGATTGCGGCCCTCAGCCTGCTGCTGACTTACTGCCATCATGCCTCTGCCTGCCGCATAAACTGACCACACCTCTGCCTGCTACCTGGACTATGGAAATAATTAGCTGTAGCAAGAGGCAGTATGTTTATGAAGGGTAGTAGAGTGATACAATAATGAGTGCAGGCAGGTAATGGTGTACCAGGACCAATATTATGGCTGTGCTGGCTCTCTGCCTAGACAATTTCTATGGACAAATGCTTTGGCTGTGCTGATGATATCCTTGTGCTGTCTATAGACATTATTCCTGCCTGCTGCCTGGATAATTACTATTGTTGTTGCTAAGCACATCCCTGCCTGCTGCCTGCTGCCTGCTGCCTCAACCAATTCTCTCCTCTAGGGAGACTACTAAAACCACAGGTAATACTTTTTTTTACCCTTTCCTCAATATAATTTTGGAGTGTAAATTTTGGTATGTAAATGCTATGTGTAAGAAATATTTAGGATCTTCAAAAATGATAGGTTGTCAGGAAATTAGATGTGTAATTTATGCTTCTAGAACGCCTGAAGTTGCTACTTCAATGGTGGGCCTCTGTATGTGCTCAGGCTGTGTAAAAGTCTCACACATGTGGTATTGACATACTCTGAAAAAGTAGCAGAATGTATTTTGGGGTGTCATTTTTGATATGTACATGCTATGTGTTGGAAATATCTTAAAAATGGACCACTTTGTGGAAAAAATATGCTTTTTTCATTTTTTTTCCACATTTTTCAAAAACTTCTGGGAAAAAATGAACCGTTCAAAAGACTCATTATGCCTCAAAGATTATACTCTGGGGTGTCTGCTTTCCAAAATGGGGTCATTTTGTGGGTATTTGTACTTTCCTGGCTTGTTAGTGTCTCAAGAAATGAGTCTTCAGTACATCAGGTGTGATCAGGTGTGATCAATTTTCAATGATTGGCACCGTAGCTTGTAGACTCTATAACTTTCACAAAGACCAAATAATATACACTAATTAGGGTTATTTTTACCGAAGATATGTAACTGTATAAATTTTGACCACAATTTATGAAGAAAAATTACTCATTTGCAAAATTTTATGACAGAAACAAAGAAAAGGGCATTTTGTCACCAAATTTTCAGTGTTTTTTTATTTATAGCACAAAAAATAAAATACCCACTAGTGATTAAATACCACCAAAAGAAAGCTCTATTTGTATGAAAGAAAGGACGCAAATTTAATTTGGTCACAGTGTTGCATGAAGTAATTGATATTCAAAGTGTGAGAGCGCTGAAAGCTGAAAGTTGGTTTGGGCAGAAAGGGGGTGAAAGTGCCCTGTAGGCAAGTGGTTAAAATACGTTTGCCATAACTCCATTAGTATCCCCAGCAAAGCAGCTTCATTATGATCCCATTAAATAAAGAAGAGAATGTGCGCTGCATTTCAAGATTTCATAATTTGTCACGTCACGAATGTTCTCCATTACGAACGCTAGTTTACAAGACCGACCGCTTCCAGCTCGTCCTTGCTTCTGAGCATGTGTGTTTGTAACATGAGGCAAAAAGGAAGTTCTGGACAGCCGCAATCCGGAATATAGCCTTTATTAGTGAAAAGTCCAACAGATGTAAGCCACAGCAAAAAATGGGACAAACGAGCTGACGTGTTTCACACTTAATGGTGCTTAGTCATAGCTACATACATACGTGGTGTTTTTTTCTGTATCTGCCTGGAGTTCAGCTTTAAGATTCTCACTAAATTTGATTCTTTACATTTTTTACTACCACGGGGAGGCTTTCCTGGTTAATTTATTCCAACTAGATCACTTATATTTATAGACACATTGCTTAAGGCTTGGATTTGATTGTCATAAAGTGCTTAATATCTGTCTGCACGATGCTTCCCATTCAATCAAGGCCCATCACTAACTGACACATTCCAGTTTGATTGATTGATTTAGTATTTTAATGTCAAAGTAAATTAACATGAATCAAGCAATGTTTAAGATAAGAATATATCCGAGAGTCATATTAGAGATGATAAAACTTTTATTTAAATTGGACACACAGAAAATAAATAATTTTTTAAGGTATCTACTTTAACCACTTCCATACCGGGCCTATTCTGGCACCCCTCTCATGATTTTTTTTGCTAGAAAATTACTCAGAACCCCCAAACATTATATATGTTATTTTTAGCAGAGACCCTATGGAATAAAATAGCAACTTTTTATGTCACGGGAGGGGGGACATCCCCTCCCACCGCCTGTAAGAACAATCAAGTGGCTAGACAGCCGCTATGAATGTTTTTACGGTGAAGGGAATCGTCGACAGAAAAAAAAAGATACCTGAATGATGCCTGTAGCTGCATTCATCATTCAGATATCTCCACTAAGGCTGGGTTCACACCTATGCGAAATGAATGCGGCTTACACCGCATCCAATTTGCAGGACATTTTAAAATCTGTTAATTTGAATGAGGCTGGTTCACATATGTGCGTTGCATTCGCACAATGCATTGTCCAAAAAACGTGTGCATTTTCTGGACATTGCGGTTTGTATTGCAGGTACATAATCTTCTATGGGAACACATCTGATTCGCAAGTTGCGTTCCGTTGTGAACAGGAATTCTCTCCCCCTCCTCACTACACCTCCCCCTCTCAGCTGATCCGCAGATACAACGGAGAGGATTTGCTGAACAGCTGCTTTTTCTCTTCGCAGAGAAAACGGAGCTGGAATTCGCACCACACATGTATGAATCCAGCCTCAAAGTCCAGGACATCATATGACGGACTTGGGGTGGAAGTGGTTAAAAAACTAAATGAATTATCCTTACCAGTCCAGCAGGTGATGACAATCTTTTCTCTCTATATATAGGAGATTAATTAACTTCCTTTCAGGGTGGATTTTTAAGCCATGTTCTTTTTTTAATAAAAAGCACATATTTATCCAGGATGAAATAAAGGCATGTGTCCTGGAAAGTGAACCTTTGGCTAGGATATGGACATTATATGTATTTACAGTATATAGTTTTAACAAGCAGTAAATAAGCATCCTCAAAGCCTGCAGCAGTAGCACTGAGGTCAGGTTGCACTCTCTGCAGCTCAGCTCACCCTGCTACCCCTCCCAGCAGTGGCTTTTTAGCCTTTCAGGCTTCAAAACTCTAATGTAAACACAAAGCAGAGCAGAGTAAGATATAAGAAAACGCCTAGGGCAATAAGGCTGATAGGGGTAGCACATAGTGTACCACACAGCATGCTGTTGGCTAATAATTTTGATAGCAGGATTGAGCTACTAAAACACTCCTGTTTCAAATGGTTACATTTTTCCATAGCAAGAGATTAATCAACCATGTAGCTCAAGCCGTGTAGTTGTTACACTTGTAACCATCACTTTAGCTGGACAGCTTGACCTGTGCTCACTCCTGCTAGCGTTTGTGCCAGAATTTTTTTTCCAAAGGAACAAGATCAATTATCCTCACAAAAGTTAAAATATTGATATCCTCCTTTTAACTTTGCCCTGAAAGACTCAGACTCCTACTTAAGTCTCCTAAGTAAAGCTCTAACAAACATTTTCACCTAGCCACATAAAACAAGAGTTTTTTTTTTTTTGCCAAATTTTACTGCCACCTGTGAGTCCCCAACAATGGGCAGTGGCATCCAAGGTATGGCAGATATGGCAAATGCCATGGGAATGGGCGCCATATGAAGGGGGCACTTGCGAGTGGCTGGGTAGTAAGTAGGGTGCCCACAGTGTCCCAAAATGAAATGAGAACACACAGCCAGTCAGCCACCCTAAAAGCTGACTGACATAACTAGTTGCTAGGGTGCCCGCTTGGCATCTAGCAACCAGTGATTTCACAAGGGTCTCAGAGTGAGTTCCAGAAGAGTACTCTGACTCCACCCACCTCCTCTCCTTCTTTGGCCATGGTGCCCAGACAGAGTGACTTGCAGCCAGGGGACTTGTTCACTCTGTGTGACTGACTGTGTCTTTTCCAGTCTCCACCCACCTACTGCTCCGGCCCGGCGGGGTTCTGGAGTTCTGACTAGGCTCCTCCTTGCTGGCTCGGATCCACAGCTGCCCCTGTCCTGCCCACAGCGCAGCAGCAGTGCCGGGCGACTTCTCCTCCTCTTGCCCGCAGCCCGACTGCCTGAGGGGCCCCCCGACCCGGACCAGTGGACCACAACAGGTGCTCATACTTACCAGTCCAGATTAGAATGTGAGGAAATGGAATAGGATTAGGAGATAGTGACACAAGTTGGGGACCGTAATACACGAGGCTGCCAAGTGGGGGACCGTAATACACGAGGCTGACAAGTGGGGGACAGTAATACACAAGGCTGACAAGTGGGGGACAGTAATAAATGAAGCTGGCAAGTGGGAGGCAGTAATAAATCAAGCTGACAAATGGGGGGTCAGGGGACAGTATTACTGTCCCCCTGACCCCCACTTTTCAGCCTCATGTATTACTGTCCCCCATTTGTCAGCTTCATGTATTACTGTCACAGTAATACATGAAGCTGACAAGTGGGGGCTATGAAGGTGACACAGGGGAACAACGACTGAGGGAACAGTAATGAAGAAGAAGGTGACACAAATGGGGGACATTAATGAAGGAGAAGGTGACACACGTTGGTGCAGTAATGAAGGAGAAGTGAGGGGATATGATGGTAACATAGGGGAACAACTGAGGGAATAGTAATGAAGGTGACACAAGGAACCGACGGGACGTTAAAGAGGAAGTAAGCCCTGATGGGTTTTGCTTCCTCTTTTGCTCCCTGCAAATGAAAAGTATAATGGGCTAGTATGCATCACATACTAGCCCATTATGTCACACTTACCTGCAAACAAATCCATCGCTTTCCCCTTTGCAGGCTGCGTCCATCTTCGCCCCTCTTCCTTCTGGGGGCCGCGGACTCCGGCTCTGTGACTGGCCAGAACCGCGTGATGTCACTCCCGTGCGCAGGAGCCGTCAGTCACGGCACACGCTGGGGGAAGAAACAGCACGGTGGTTCGTTTCTTCACAGCGCATGCGCCAATGACGACATCGGCGCACTACAAGTGAAATATCTCCTAAACGGCGCATGTTTAGGAGATATTTACACTACATATAGATAAGCCTTATTCTAGGCTTACCTATAGGTAAAACTCACACAAAAGGGTTTACAACCACTTTAATAAAGGTGACACACATGGAACTGAGAGGACATAAATAAAGGAGACAGAGAGAATTGAGGAGACACTAATAAAGGTGACACACAGAGAACTGAGAGGACACTAAACAGGGTGAATTTGATTTAAATCAAGTTGATTTAAATTCAGATTCAAATACCAAGCCTGCCAATGTTGACCTTCATTTGAAAGTGCTACCGTGTTTACCCAAAAATAAGCCTTATATTAATTTTGCAACAAAAGACACAGTAGGGTTTATTTTTGGGGTAGGTCTTACCATGCAATGTGCTGTCTTCTCTCCCCCTCTCTCTCCCTGCCTGACAGGAATCCCCAGTGTGAACTGAATTAAAATGCTTGTAAAATCCTATAATCCACTCTATTACAGTAGTATATAACGTACAATGTGTGTGTTTCTGTAATATAATTGTGCCAAATACCTCCCCGATTTTATATTACAGAAACGCACACATTGTACATTATATACTACTGTAATAGAGTGGATTATAGGTTTTTACAAGCATTTTAAACTAGGGCATATTTTCGGGGTAGGGCTAATATTGCAGCCCTCCTGGAAAATAACGCTAGGTCTTATTTTTGGGGTAGGTCTTATTTTCGGGAAAAAGTAGTAGCCTGGCTGTCAGGTTAAGCTTGATTATCTAAGGTTATCTGAAAGATGAATGTAATGAAACGTCCCACACTCCGCTTGAGTGGTTTCATCATACACCGTTTCCTTCCCGTCTCAATATAGATATCAGATACTCCAACCGCTGACAACCACAAACAAGGCAATACTCGTTTGGCTGCTCATCATGAACTCTTTATTAGAACAAGAATACAGTCTTATATACGTTTGAAGAGGAGGTTCCCTCCCTCCTGCTCATATTACTCTAACAATACACATGTAACCAGAAACATAAATTAACATGAGCTAATTAACTAGTCCCTTAAAGCAGCCAAGGTGACTTCATGCTCACCTGGCCATTGTTGTGATTAATCAGGATTTCACTACAGGTCAGACTTGTTGTCACACACTGCTTCACACAGTAGATTATACATAATCATAAGTATAAACACAGGACACCTTTCACAATAGCAGGAGCTCCAGTAGGAGTCGGCCCATCTCCTACATTGTACAGAGGCCAATGTGATCAGCTCTTTCAATTAATCCAATCCAAGCCACATTTTCTCAGTCACTCTGTGCCCCTAATGGACACAGGGTGACATAGACATAGGAGGTGCTTGGGGAGCTGAAACAAGGATTTGCCAACCTCTCCAAGGGATTCTGTTCCATGGGCCCTCCCGTCACGGATGGGTTTCAAATGTTTGACAGGGGCACAGTTTCAGTGCTTGCCATAGGCTCCATTTTCACTAGATACGCCTCTGATAATGGGGCATATATAGCAATTTGCAAACTAACAGCAGGCTAACTCTGGTTAACTAAGTGATAAAGGAGGTGATGAGCATCTAAGAGTACCAGTAGGTAAAAACATGGAAAAATAATCAATATAAAATAGTTACCTTTCCAGGTGGGCACATAAACACAGAGATGTGTAGCAAGCAGGCTTGAATAGTACTCCTGTTGCAAACAACTGTCAGCATAAAGCAATGCCCAGCTGTTGCTCAGACACCAGTCACATTTAGAAAATCAACATGATTCTAGCATGCAGGCGGTGGTTGATTGGCAGACGATCATTGCTGTATACCGACTGCTGTTCTTAGCGTCTTAAATTACCAAGTCAAGGTAGATTGTGGGCTAAATTCACAAAGTGGTATTGAGCACTTTAAAAAAACAGTAAAATACTACTCAGCATTTTTCAAAATGTTTCTTGGCATGTACAAAAAACGCTACCAAAATATCTCATCAGTTATTTTATGAAGTCTTACAGTATTTTAGTAGTGAAAACATGTGGCAATTTATCACCTGGCAGTAGCCAGTGTGTTTATTTACGTTAGTAAATATGCGTTGATAAGGAGCGGGCGGCTACTGGCATCCTTAACAAGCAGTAAACATGGTTGTTAAGGAGCATGCAGCAGCCGTGTCCTTAACAAATGATGAGTCATCAGCTGTCAGAGAGGTTCCCCGCTGGCAGCTGAATGTAAAAAAAAATTGCCAGCAATGCAAAATTAAAAAAAAAAAATGCCATGGGATCCCCAAAAAATCCATACCAGACCCTTATCCAAGCATGCAGCCTGGCAGGTCAGGAAAGGGAGGGGACGAGCGAGTGTCCCCTCTCCTTAACCATACCAGGTCACATTCCCTTAACCCCCCCATACCAGGCCAAATGCCCCCCCAAAGCTCCTTGTTCCCATGTTGATGAAACAAGGGCCTCTTCCCCACAACCCTGGCTGGTGGTTGTGGGGGTCTGTGGGCAGGGGTCTATCGGAATCTGGAAGCTCCCAGATCCTGGCCCTCCTTATATGAATCCAACTCCACCATCTGACAGTTCTCAAATAACTAAGGTGCGGAGCCACCTGATGACCTCACTGGGTGACCCCACCCCCTTGTGGCATCATCAACCCAGCATGCCCCTGCCGATGACATCACAAGGGGTTGCGGTCACCTGGCGATATCATCGGGTAGCCCCCTCTTAGTTATATGATAACTGTCAGATGGCAGGAACCTTCAGCGAAAGCAGATCTTTATTTTTCTTTATTTTTCTATTATTTTTCTGGGTCAGCGGTGGACGTCGCGATTGACGATGGATCTTCACCAGGGGGACAATTTTTTTATTTTTGTTTTTTAAACAAAGGACTTGTCAAAAACTGCCTACTTTACACTACACTTTTTTTGCTGAAGGAGTAGGGGGTACTATGCATCCCATACTCATTTACATGGGGGGGGGGTAGGATCTGGGGACCAGGTTTCTAACCAATACCTTTTTGAACATTTCCTGGACTCCATATTTTGTGAAGGGCTATAGTATCTCACAAAAGTGAGTACACCCCTCACATTTTTGTAAATATTTTATTATATCTTTTATGTGACAACACTGAAGAAATGATACATTGCTACAATGTAAAGTAGTGAGTGTACAGCTTGTATAACAATGTAAATTTGCTGTCCCCTCAAAACAACTCAACACATAATGTCTAAACTGCTGGCGACAAAAGCAAGTACACCTCTATGTCAAAATGTCCAAATTGGGTCCAAAGTTTCAATATTTTGTGAGACCACCATTATTTTCCAGCACTGCTTTAACCCTCTTGGGTATGGAGTTCACTAGAGCTTCACAAGTTGCCACTGGAGTCCTCTTCCACTCCTCCATGATGAAATCATGGAGCTGGTGGATATTAGAGACCTTGCGCTCCTCCACCTTCCATTTGAGGATGCCCCACAGATGCTCAATAGGGTTTAGGTCTGGAGACATGCTTGGCCAGTCCATCACTTTAACCCTCAGCTTCTTTAGCAAGGCAGTGGTCGTCTTTCATGTGTGTTTGGGGTTGTTATCATGTTGGAATACTGCCCTGAGGCCCAGTCTCTGAAAGGAGGGAATCCTGCTCTGCTTCAGTATGTCACAGTACATGTTGGCATTCATGGTTCCCTCAATGAACTGTAGCTCCCCAGTGCCGGCAGCACTCATGCAACTCCAGACTATGACACTCCCGCCACTATGCTTGACTGTAGGCAAAACACACTTGTCTTTGTACTCCTCACCCTACACACGTTTGATACCATCTGAACCAAATAAGTTTATCTTGATATCATCAGACCAGTTCCAGTAATCCATGTCTTTAGTTTGCTTGTATTCAGCAAACTGTTTGCGGGTTTTCTTGTGCATCATATTTAGAAAAGGCTCCCTTCTGGGACAACAGCCATGCAGACCAATTTGATGCAGTGTGCGGCGTATGGTCTGAGCACTGACAGGCTGATCCCCCACCCTTTCAACCTCTGCAGAAATGCTGGCAGCACTCATATGTCTATTTCCCCGAAGACAACCTCTGGATATGATGCTGAGCACGTGCACTCAACTTCTTTGGTTGACCATGGTGAGACCTGTTCTGAGGGGAACCTGTCCTGTTAAACCACTGTATGGTCTTGGCCACTGTTCTGCAGCTCAGTTTCGGGATCTTGGTAATCTTCTTATAGCCTAGGCCACCTGCTCCCCATTCACACCTGAGACCTTGTAACACTGTGTGTTGAGTTATTTTGAGGGGACAGCAAATTTACACTGTTATACAAGCTGTACACTCACTACTTTATATTGTAGCAAAGTGTAATTTTTTCAGTATTGTCACATGAAAAGATCTAATAAAATATTAACAAAAATGTGAGGGGTGTACTCTCTTTTGTGAGATACTGTAAAATTCAAGCCTGTTTGTCACAATACATATTCCCATGTGTTTCAAGCCACCTGGAAAGCTGAGCATATAAGAGTACCATTAGGTCCAATGAAAATTCTCCACGTTTGGACCTACTGGTACTCTTAGATGTGCCCATTATCTTTGCCTTCTTTCAGTGTATATTCCCTTCTATGGGTCATTGGTTGGCTTCTTGAAGCGTGCCAATTAAACACAAAACTTTTTGCTTGTATATCCAGGCTCTTTCTCTTTGTGATTCTCTCTCCGCGCACACAACGCAGACTGCCAAGCAACACTCCAACAGCACTCTTCACTGACACGATCGATGCAGTTAGTCATCAGCTCCCCAGAACTCTTCGCAGGTCTAGCAGCTCAGTGCCTGAGCACTGTCTATTGCTGTGTATGCTCGTGGTCAAAAGGAGGATTCTTCATCACATCCTCTGGTCCCACATAGATAAAAGCTCCTCAGAATCAGAGTGCCTTTAGGCTCAACAGTGGGGTGACTTCTGAAGGCAATTGGTTCCATTAGATTTTAGTTAAGGGTATCAGAGTAAAGGGGGCTGAATACTGTATCAAGGTTTGTAGAGCCTTGTGAATCTGTTGTAGGATTTTGATTCGGGGATGTGCTCAATGAGGGTTTCTAAAATAAGACTGGGGTTTTTATCATGGTGCATCATAGATTTTTAATCCAAGTCTGATGTTTGCCATATGTTGGTTTAGCCTCTCCCAGAAGGTTTGGATCATTCTCCCTATGTTCTGGAGTTAAAAAATATACTTAAAGACATTGATCACAAACTGTGAGGCACAAGTCAACAGTAATCTTAAGCTGGGTACACATGGGCCAAATGTCGGGAGACAACAGGTGGGCCAAAGAAAAAAAACAGCAGACATTCAGCCCGCATGTAGGTCGGTCTGTCCAACAGAAGCCAGCCCTTCTACCAGCTTCTGACGGACGTCCATGCTGGAAAACCAGCATCTGACGGACTCCCGATCAGCGCTCTCTGCCATTGGCAGTGTTCTAGCGGGGGGATCCCCCTGCCAGAACACAACAGCTCAGTGGGGGAGATCGTTGAACTAACCTCACATGGTTAGTACAGCGACTCCGACCGGGGTTGAATGAAAAAAGAAAAACTAATAGTGTGTACCCGGCTTTACAGTATGTTCCATTTTGTGCCACTGCTATTTGGAACTGTTGTGCAAATATACGTCCCATGAGACATTGTAAAACTCTGACATTCACAGACATGACTAGGCATGATGGAAATTGTAGTTCCTGAACAACTGGAGGGACATAGTTTGGAGACCCCTGCACTAGACACTTTGATGTGAACATTGAAAACATCTTATTGAACCTGAGTCTTTTTTTTTCTTGGGAGCAGCCATCGTTCCTGAAGTTGAGATTTTACTCAGTGCTAAAGTGTTCTTTAGAGTGGGTGCTCTACTATAGGTAATTCTTGCATATGTAGCACCCTCTAGGTAGGTAGGTGCTAGAATGAGAATTTTTGATTAGGATTAGCTAAATTTAGGCAGGCCTGGCTGGTCGCCAGGCCTGTTTGTTTTCATTTTATCTGGGCTGGGAGTGGTTCAGAGTAGCAGCTGGTGACTCACAGGCAGCATCACTGAGACCTCCCTCTTCTTTCCAGAAGAGTCTGGAAAGAGAGGAGGAGAGGAGAGGTGAAGCTGCCTAGGGTATTCTGAGGAGCCCTGACCAATCCCCAACCTGGATCCTTAAATACCCAGGGTCAGCCCAGCTGGGGAGGAGTTGTTGGGTGGAAGAGCTGGAGTGGAGAGTGTTGAGGCTGTCGGGGCTTTTGGGGGAGCTCCCCAGTCTGGGGGGGAGGTGACCTTGGGCCTGGGCTCGGGTGCAGTCGGGACCAACTTCAAGAACACAAGAAGACGTCCTGGACCTGAGGCACAAGAGAGGACAGTGGCAGAGAGCACTGCTGAGAGAATCCAGGGAGGACAACTGGCCGCACCCGGGAGGGTTGGTGAATGAGACACAGTCAGGAGGACTGGGGAGGCATGCCTGAAGTGACTGGAAGCTTGCAGTCTGAGATGGGTGCAGAACCAGAAGAGTGGGCTGTAGGAAGTTGGGCAGTGGAGAGAGGCAGCTGCAGCCATGAGGGCTGACAGGGCCTGAAGATGGGTTACTGGACTCAGTAGTCACGTGTAGGACAGCTAGCACCAAAAACTTCTATTTTGCTATACTATAGGGGCCAGCGGTCCCTGCCTGCAAAGAGCAATTGATAAAGGCCTGGCTGAGCCAGTGTCAGGCCTAACCACTTTGTGCTAGCTCTGCCTGGAAGATTAGAGAGGAAGCGATGTGCTGGAGGAGAAAGACCTGAAGATTAGAGAGGAAGCAATGTGCAGGAGGAGAAATGGAGTGTATACACTGGAGTGTATATAATCGTCCCAAGGAATTTTTGTCAAATCTGATTGGCACCCCATATTTCCCTAACACCATCCATGTTTAATCCCCTCAATAAAACAAAAAAAAAAGTTCTGACTGTTCCATGTCTCTGAGTGTCTGAGAAGTGAATGCTGGGCTGGGCAAGGTGACGGGTGAACCAAAGCATTCAGCGGCTCCTAAGGGGGCACCGCTACACATGGTTGAGTAAATCATCTTTTAGTAATGGACCCATCTTTAAAATGTGCCATTGCTTGTCTAGAATGTTCCTGATCATCAAATTGACTATTACACAGAGTTATGAAGTTGGTAGTAGTGATGGATTTTTGCTGGTAGGGAGCAAACAGGTTTCTTAGGACAAACGTCTTGCTTTTCGAAAAGCTTCACCTACCAAAGTTGTTGGATAATTTTTGACCATGAAACGGTCTTTAAAGATCTCTGTTTGAGTGTGGAAATCAATCACAGAGGTGAAATTCCTTTCTAATCCTCTGAACTGCCCAAAAGGGACATTCTGCAGCCAGGGTTTATAATGACAACTTTTAAAATCCAAATAACTGTTGCTATCTTTTTTATAAAAACAATTCTTAGTTACCCTTGTTGAATCCATGTCCTTCTGATATAATGGATTCTGGCTGACAACTTGTCTACTATTGCTCTTGCATCTGTGCTTTTATGAATGACACCAAATATACCCCTGTTGGTCAAAAGATTGTATTTGTCCAATGTTAGTGGTACACATAACTCCCTAACTTGGCCCCATATTTTTTGAGAGAATACTTCAAAGCTTGTATATCAAAGGAACACCATGCTAATAAAAAGGAAAAAAAAAGAAAAGAAAAAAAGACATATGATATCTAATATGAGAAAAGGCTGGAGATTAAGCAAAAATAAAATTTATTTATCCTTTTATATTCAAATCAAGTTATTTCTCTTAAAATAATGTACAATTTAGATCTTTTTGTACAGCAGTATTATTGCTTATTATTATTATTAATAGTATTATTACATATCTGTATGGATGTCACACCACTTCCTCAAACTCAACTTGTCCAAAACCGAGCTTATAATATTTCCTCCCCCACGTGCCTCTTCCCCTGACTTCTCTGTCAAGAGCAATGGCAAAACCATCCACCCGTCCCCACATGTCAGGATGCTAGGTGTTATCCTGGACTCTGAACTCTCCTTTCGGCCCCACATCCAATCACTTTCCAAAGCTTGCCGCCTCAACCTCCGCAACAGCTCTAAACTACGTCCCTTTCTAACCAATGAACAAATTAAATTCAAAATACTAACAATAAGTTACAAAGCCATCCACAACTCTGCCCCCAGCTACATTACTAACCTAGTCTCAAAATACCAACCTAATCGCCATCTCCGTTCCTCCCAAGACCTCCTGCTCTCTAGCTCCCTCATCACCTCCTCCCATATCCGCCTCCAGGACTTCTCCCGAGCCTCGCCCATCCTCTGGAATTCCCTACCCCAATCCGTCAGACTGTTATCCACCTTCAGGCGATTCCTGAAAACTTTACTCTTCAGAGAAGCCTATCCTGCCTCCATCTAACAACTGCACTATTTTCTCCATTAGCTCATCCCCCACATCTATTACCCTTTTGTATAACTTGACCCTCCCTCCTAGATTGTAAGCTCTAACGAGCAGGGCCTTCTGATTCCTCCTGTATTGAATTGTATTGTACTTGTACTGTCTGCCCTAATGTTGTAAAGCGCTGCGTAAACTGTCGGCGCTATATAAATCCTGTATAATAATAATTGCAATTTAGTGTTTAACAGACAATCTATTGAGTTCATTACAATATCAAAAATAGATGTTATAAATATTGTTCCCTATATATTATATATCATTTTAATTTTACTCAGGAATTTAGGAATGTGCATGTGTGCAGATATTTACATCCAGCATGTGCTTCAGATTTGTAGGCCTGCTTGAGCACAATTTCTGGAAGTTTCACAATTAAAGGTCATATGGTCAATACAATTTTTAAAGAGCTCAAATCAACTGCTAAATGAACAGGAGAGACAGACCCATTATAGCATTTATGTTCTGAACATAAAACATTGTTAAAACTTAATAGAGATTGGCAGCATTCCCATTTTGCTACTGCGGACCAGCAGTAAAAACAAGGGAGGGAGAGGGGATGTTAATAACACACCCTAGAGAAGTTATGGTGAAACGAGGCACCCCAGATGTTTTGGAACTACATTTCCCATGATGCTTATGCACTCTGCAGTGTAGTTGAGCATCATAGGAAATGCAATTCCAAAACATCTGGGGTGCCAAATTTCTGCCCTAGAGCAACAAGGATAAGCAATAAGTAAGTGAAAACCATAGAGTTCTTACTCTGCTCTAGGAGCATGTTTTAGCCAAGGGTCTGTACTTTGCTTGGGCAAAGTGTACCAGTTGTGAATTTCACAGCTGCAGAATATTTTTTTATCTATAACAACCACATATTGGGAGAAGAGACAATACAACTTTACCCAAGAGTCTTTGATGTCCTATGCAGCACCACCTTTTACCTTTACCCCACTTGAGAGGAGGGCTCTTATATCACTTAGTAGAGATCCAAGCATTATCATCATGACAGGGGACAAGGGAGATGCACTGTTGTAATAAATACATCTCCTTATCATGCTAAAGTGACCATTCTGCTTAGTTATGCCAATAATCACAAATCACTATAGAGGAGTCACTAAAGAGTGCAAGGGTATTTTTTCCCAAGAGATCTGCTTTAAGTTAGAGGCAAATGAGGCAATTATGTCTCATGATGTCACATTACTTTTCACTTACAGTATATTAAAACTGTAGAGGCTATTGAGATTGTAAAGACACATCTGAAATGCTATAGGACTCTTGACAGCTGAACAAAACAAGCCAGTCCTTGCTGGACATTTTTCTTACCAGCACTTATTTATGATAACTTCTAGAGACAGAAATATGGTTGTGCGTTGGGATCACCAGTGTCTCTTATTGTAGCCAAATTGTACATGGAGGGGGTAGAGGGAAGAGCTTTAAACTCATCCAGGGGAACAAACACCAAGTCAATGGTTCAGATATGAGGATGATATTTTGGTCAAAATAAAAACATCAGAAGTAAAGTTCAGAAAGCACATAAACTCAGTGGATAAAAACATCAAGTTTACACAGTAAGATGCACAGAAAAACAAATTATCCTTTTGAACTGGTTGTTGCATATCAGGGCTAGAAAAGGGTTTATCCACAAACTTTTACACCTCCCACCTGATTTTTGGAGAGTCAATATCTGTTTTGACACTTGCAATGTTAACTGGATTGATAAAACTGAGCTACTAGTGTGGCTATAAATGCTGGCGTAGCGAGGAAACCTAAAACTGTAATGCCCCGTACACACGGTCAGATTTTCCGATCGAAAATGTCCGATCGGAGCGTGTTGTCGGAAATTCCGACCGTGTGTGGGCTCCATCCGACATTTTCCATCGGATTTTCTGACACACAAAGTTGGAGAGCAGGAGATAAAATTTTCCGACAACAAAATCCGTTGTCGGAAATTCCGATCGTGTGTGCACAAATCCGACGGACAAAGTGCCACGCATGCTCAGAATAAATAAAGAGATGAAAGCTATTGGCCACTGCCCCGTTTATAGTCCCGACGTACGTGTTTTACGTCACCGCGTTTAGAACGATCGGATTTTCCGACAACTTTGTGCGACCGTGTGTAGACAAAACAAGTTTGAGCCAACATCCGTTGGAAAAAATCCTAGGATTTTGTTGTCAGAATGTCCGAACAAAGTCCGACCTTGTGTACGCCCTATTAAACTGGTAAATTATCAAACAAATGTTCTTGCAAACATTTGTACAAACACTTGTAGGAAAATTCACACTGTACACTCGATGATTTGACAAATGTCTATCGAAAGTATTTGAAAATTTTGTTTGCTTTAAAGGGTGATTCCACTTTTATTGAAAATAAATTTAGCAAGTAAAAAAATATATATCGATACACAAGCCAATATGTAATTTAATTTTATTAAACATTTCCTTTCCATTTCAATTTGCAGTACTTTACATTTCTGTTTACTTTAATGCAATTTAGCAACCTGGAGGCATTCTGTACACTTGAATTTGCCCATGTCTGCACTGAGGAAGAGTGTCCACAATGGACATTATTTTGTTAGTGCACTCCCTCCACTGCCCCTGTGCTTGCCACACACACAGGTGCATTGCTGAGGAGTTTTTTCACCAAGATGTGCTGAGCCCAATAAGGAACTGAGAGACTACTACTACCGCTTTACTTTTGATTGACTACACAAGGCAGCGGGCAAATCCATAGCTCCGTGGATGCAAAAAGGGAGACAAAGTGCCACTCATCTGAGTGCAGTAAGTAAAAATAGGCACATGGTTAATGTCCATAGCTCCGATTCAGTCCCATAGCAGCTTTCAAATCCACACACTGCCATGCACTGTCAATCACACCTACACACTTACCACCCAGTATTTGGTTAATGATATCACCCGTATCCCTGTATTTTCATTCTTAGCTTTTAGGTGGGGAATTTATTGGCCACTAGCTAAATGGGGCCAGGGATGCAGTGTGTGAAGCTGTCACATTCAGGATAGCTTCCCAGCAAAGTCGCTGCCTGCCTTTTTCTACAGGAGCTCTGAGTTGATCTTTTTTTTTTTTTATTGAAATGTATAGGTACAAAACATAGCCTTTGGGGATTCCCTGGCTAACAAATACATAAAACACAAAACTACTGGATAACACAGCCTATCATAGAACTTAAAAAATAAATAAAAACATTCCATACAATTGTTCTCTTATAGAGTCAATTGAAGGGTGAATAAATTCTAAGGAGATTTCTGTTCCCTCTCAACCATCAGGATAATGTATCAGAAGAACATTAGTTCATACTTTGATTAGTACCTGAACAAAGGTAACGTGAGTAACTGCAGAGGAGGAAATCCGTACATATCGTAGGCTAAACCTTATCAGGAGTGAATGGATTCAGTCCATGGACTCCTGATCATTGGCTGTATATTCTGAGTCTGTCTACAAGTGCCAGATCTTCTCAAATTTTTTAGGGCAAGACAAATAAGTAACTTTATATAGGGTTACCATATTGATTAGACATTTCCAGAAGGACAAATTAGGGGCCGTATCTGATTTCCACTTGAGCACTATCGCCTTCCTGGCATAAAATAAGACCCAATAGAGTGCGCATCGCCCCATTAACGGCCAAAGAGTCAACTAACCCCAGGAGGCAAACGCCAATCTTTATAGTGACATACATGGTAGACAGAGTAGATCAGAGTTCATCTTATAATTACCACCAATTTCCTAATCTGAGAACTGGTGGTAATTCTTCAGGAATGTGTTGCTGCCATAGAGACAGGTTCTTAAAGTGGTAGTATAGTCTCGAAAACAAAATTTTAATAAATGATCCCCCTGCAGGTTTAAATCATAACCACTTCAGCTCTCACACCTGTTTACCCCCTATGGACCAGGACATATTTTCACATTTCAGCTATGTGTCTATTCATGAGGCTATAACTTTGTAATTACTTATGATACAGAATTCATACATATATAATTTTTGGGGGGACAAACAGGGCTTACTTGTGATCTTAAGGTCTTCTGGGAATTTTATTAATTTATTTGCATTTTAAGGGGGTAAATGAGTAAAAATGTGATAAATATTAAACTTTTTTAAGTTTGATAACCAAAATTTTGAACACACATACCATTACTGTGGGGAAAACGTATATATTTTATTCTGCAGCTTTTTCTGTTTACTGCAACAATAAATGTAATTTTTGGTACAAAGCATGTGAAAGTTATTTACAAAAAAAAACAATTAAAAAAAAAACTGTTAAACAGGGCTTATACAAGGTGATTTACTGAAATTAATCAGTTAAATTGTAAAATGAAGGTTACATAAGGGCATTTATAGGTTAATTAAGGGTTAATATTCCCTGTACTCGCAATAAACTCTTATCTGTGTTAGCTGCGGCCCTCTCATCTCACTAATAGCTATCTGTCAGGGAACTGAGGAGATAAGACAGCTACTGTTACTTTTGCTAAAATATACAGTACACTGAATGGTCACTGTGATTGGCTGTCACAGTGATCATTCAATGAGAAATGCTTCTGACTGGATCCTGATCATAGCATCAGCAGCTCCTCTTTTTACCAGTGGCGCCTGTCCATTGGGTGTGCCTGGGCACCGCCCCCTCTATCACGCTACCCCCTATATGAGTAATGGATAGATTCATGCATAGCATGATTCTATCCATGGCTGCTGCGGCCACCCCCTATTCATGCATCCGTCCCCTTTCAGGATGCATGAATTACAGCGACGGGGGTGGGTTTTTTTAAGTACCTGATTAGAGCCATAGGCTCTAATAGGCTTCAAAATGGGGTGGACTCGGAGTGCAGAGCATTGCGCTCGGAGCCCACTCATGTGTGTTAGAAAAGCAACTGAATATTCGCTTTTCTAACACTTAACCGCCTCTGCACCATACTGTCACCTGATTGGCTGAAAGGACAGGCGATCCTATTGGACACCTAGCAAGAGGAGAGAAGAGTGGCTGTATTTGATGGCACAGTGTCTGCATTTGATTGGCACAGTGGCTGCATTTGATGGCACAGTGACTGCATTTGATGGCACATTGACTGCATTTGATGGGCACAGTGGCTGCATTTGATGGCACAGTGGCTGCATTCTCTATGCATTGCACTTCTGAACCCTGCATTCTCTACACATCGCACTCCTGAACCCTGTACTCTGTACATACCGCACTCCTGAATCCAGCATTCTGTAAATACATGTACATACACCCCAGATGATATCCGATTGAGACAAAACGCGTCATACCTACTATCCTGTCTATGCCATTACAGCTCGATTTTTGGTATATCATACATCGTTCCTCCATGCTCCACCTTTTTTTTAATACATTTCTATCTATGGTTTTACACAAGTCTTCTATTCTTCCTCCTTGGATTCATGTTCTAATGGAGTACTTCTGAGAAGATTCCACTTCGAACTCTAAAGGGTCCTGTACATCTATATACACTGTTATATTGGCTCAGGTGGTGGTTGGAAAATCTCCCTAACAGCATACAGTCTATTGGAGAAGTCTCCAGTCGAGCGTCTATATTTAGGTGTTGAGACACCCCATCGTCTGGTTGACCCATTTGGTATAAGCCAAATTTGGTCCATTTGTTCCGTTAAGCCTCCTCATATTACATTTGGTGGCAGAATTATTCACGGTGGTGATTCCCTTTTCTCCCGGGTGATTATCACTATTTGACATCATGTACTTTTGTGGACTCACCAACTTTATTATGAACTGTTCACGAGTTCTCCCATATTGTGATTTATTTCCACTTTTTTCTGTATTCACCAACTTTATTATGAACTGTTCATGAGTTCTCCTATCATTGTGATAATTTCTCATTTTTTGAATTCACATAATGATTTATCACTCATTATTACTTTTATCTATATGATTTCATGTTTAGCGCTACACTGTTTATACCCATTCTGTACACACCACACTCCTGAACAATGTACTCTGTACATACCGCAATCCTGAACCCCGCACTCTGTACATATCACACTTCTGAACCCTGCACGCTGTACATACCGCACTCCTGAACCCTGCACTCTGTGAATACTGCACTCCTGAACCCTGCACTCTGTACATACCACACACCTGAACCCTGCACTCTGTACATATCGCACTCCTGAACCCTGAACTCTCTATGTAGCGCACTCCTGAACTCTGCACTCTCTATGTAATGCACTCCTGAACCTTGCATTCTCTAAATAGCTCACTCCTGTTGGTGGGAGCGTGTAAGGTGGGGGGGCATAATTGAGTTACTGCACATATTTTCTGAGGAAAAAAGCCCTGCCTGTAACTTTCTTCAACACAGCCTACATAGCCAAGTGTCAGCTGCCAGCGGCGAGAAGACAGTACTAAAGCAAAGGACAGGTAAAGAAGGAATGCAGTGATTGGTAGACGCACCTTTGGTAAAGTTCATCCTTGGGCTGTACACGAGGGAGACAGTGATTGGTCCACAGAATAATTCAATCAGTCCGAGCCAACCAAAAAGCGATGGAATTGCAGCCAAACTGTCACCCATATGTAGCAGACACACTAGTATTAACCCAATCAGTTACGGAGGGGGTGTGAGCGGAGAGCAGCATGTGTGCAGGCTGGAAGGCTGTGCAGGGAGGGGGGTCATCACCATGGATAGAGAAGAGGAGACATGGAGCAGAGAGCTGTGATGGTGGATTAACACAGGCGTTAGGGGTAGATGATGAAGGGGGATTCAGGCTTGTTGGATGGTGAGGGAAGGTGAACCTAGCCAAGACATGGTGGATAGTGAGGGATGGGTGGCCCAAGAATGGTGGGTGGTGGGGGAAGAGGGCGCTGGTGCAGTGGGTGGTAAGGCAAGGGGAGCTACAGGCATAGTAGTTAGTGAGGGAAGGGGTCCCAGGCAGGATGAGTGAAGAGGGGAGGAGTGCCTAGGCACAAGTGGTGGTTAAGGAAGTCAAGGCTGAAGAGAAACTTTTAATGCAGCATACAGGGCAAGGGGGTTCATAATCCAGGACCCAACTAAATCCTCAGCACCAGGCCCATGATGCTCTTATTCGGCCTTGGCAAAAGTCCCATAGCCGCAGCACACACAGCGGGCCATAAATGTGGTCTGAGCTGCAGCTCAGATCATCTTACCCTCTGACAGGCAGGGAGAACATTTATGACAGAAGAGACCTCTATGGTCTCTTCTGTTATAAGAAAACCTGTCCGTCAGCATTTTTTTAATTATAGCCATTACCACCACTTTAAAGTGATGGCAGTGACAACTACCTAAATTTTCTGCGTGTGACAGTAATGTTACTGACACTGGTGCAAATGCTTGCCTGAATTAGGGGCAGGGAGTTCCTAAGGGAACTAGCCTCAGAAAAGTGACATTAGAGCTGTTATAAATTTCAGTGATTGTGTCACCTATGCCCAGACCCAGAATGGTTTGTCACTGGTAAATATGCAAAGCGTTAACATACTGTATATGTAAACCTTGTAACACAACCCATCCAGTTTAAAAAAGAAATGAAAGGCAAAACATTTATTTACGGTAATCATTATAAATACCTTTTTCTCCTCTCTTTTAGAAGTACTTATGTAACCTCTGTTCTCAGCTGCATAGAAAGCTAGGGGAGGAGAAGCAGCAGCACCCTGGTCTGCCCTATGAATGGCTGTGTGTGTGTGGAGGGGGGATTATGTCAGGACAAGTCTGATCAGTGGAGGAGTCCTCAGCACAGCTAGAGAATTGACCTTGCTGTGCTCTCATCACTAGTGTGGCGAGTTTTTGATAGAAAAGCAGAAGGACTGGCAGATACACCACGTATTTTACACAAAGGAAGCAATACAAAGAGAACAGGATACTTTAATGTACAAGGTACGGCAGGCACTTATCAGGAATATGAAATTTTGGATTTGCATATTCTTTAAAATACATTTAAATCTTTTTCTTTCAAGCCAAAAGCAGTGTCTGCAAAGAATATAGAGGTTTTTGCTTACTGATTCTGGAATTGCATATAAAAAATACATGTATGTCATTATTTATTTAATACAGTAAAAATATATTTCAAGCTGTTTTGGTACCTGAAGAAAAGAAAGCAATGATGTCACTAAAATAGGTTTTAATGTATTGATACAGTATAGCAATATGTGTTGAAAATAGAAATTACAAATGTTTCTAGAAAAGGTCAACTATTTCGTAATATATCAGCCATGTCATGCTAAACATTATATAAATATACTATGGATTGACCCTAAGGTCTAGCAGGAAAAGTCATGGAGTGGAGAAACAGAAATTAAAATCCATGTATTGGCACTAATTCTTTTTTTCAATATTATCAACTCTTCCCACATGTCTGCCATGGATAAGTGATGTTTAATCTTCACTGTATGATTGAAGTTTGTAATGAATGGGATGATAACGGAGATGAACCCTATGACCTTTACCGAAGGAGACGATGCTGCTGATAGCAAACAAGCACTAATACAATACTTAACTACAGATGAGATTTTCTTCATACCAGATGCATTCTGGTGAATTTCCCTGAATTTTCCATTTCACATTACATTTATTGCATTAAATTGATCTTATTAACTTTAACGTGCTGATGTGAGGTGTACTGGAAAAAGAACACCCATCTGCGGCTTATCTGTTGTGTTGGCCTGCATTTTGGTATTCAAGTCAACAGAATAGTGTTACTCACAATATCTAATTTTACAATACGGGTCCGGTTAGCTCAATCAGCTTAGCTTCCACTGGCTGCTAGTGATTTAATAAGATAAGTTTATTTTTATTGTGCTTACCCTTCTGTTCCCCTCCCCTCCCCAAAAAAAAAAAAAACTTGGAGAAGGGCACTCTCCAGCTTGGTGGATTTTGAAGGGTAAACCATGTAGACAGGTGAAAACAGATGGCCTGGTGCCATTGTTGCATGAGAAGGGGGCCTCATAAAGGTACTGGTTCCTTTGAGTTTCCGTATAGTGCCTTGAGAGAGGAAAGAAGTCTGGGCATCAAACTCTTGAGAGACTTCAGGGGCCATTTAAGGTGAGGGAACCTTTTAAATAAATTATTCCATGTCATTTTGGCGCACTTCTGATGAGTTAACGGGCAGTTAATTTTACGTCGAAAATTCAGACGGACTTAGATAGAGAACATGTTCTATATTTTTCAAACGGAAAAACCGCTCGTCTGTATGCTGTTCTGATGTACCAAAAATGATGCATGCTCTGAAGCAAGTATGAGACGTCGCACGTGTTGTCCCGTCGTACGTGTTGTACGTCACCGCGTTCTTGACGGTCGGAATTTGGTGTGACCGTGTGTATGCAAGACAACTTGAGGGGAATTCCATCAAAAAACCTTCAGAGTTTATTCCGACGGCAAAACAGGTCATGTGTACAGGGCATTACACTCCAGTGGTCGATTTGGAGTTGTGAAGCCAGGGCCTGCTCCAGAATTATCCTGTACACATCCCAAGAAGGGACACTACCCCAATACCTGAAGCTATCCTCTTGTAACACATCTGGTTAAATACTGAGACAATATTACTCTGCATCTCATATTTGTTTATTTGTTTCTTCAACACATTTTGAAGATTTTATATAAAGGATATTGGTGTATTCTACATTGTGTGAGAGTGATTCCTCCCAACTAAGGCACCTAATATAGGTTCCACTTACACACGTATTCTGTAAACAATGTTGACACAAATAAATGAATCTGTCTTCTTTATTTGATCAGTAGGTTTGCTTGCTAGAAGCCTTCCCAGCCTTAACTCACCATAAGGGCCATTATTAATTCTCATACTGTCCTCAAATATATGCATAATAATAGATGGTAAATCCTCTATTCTATCCCTTTTCTGCCCAAACAAGTGATACTGAGAAAATCAAAACTAGAATCAAAACTAGACTCGGCCCAGAATGCTGCTTTGGGACCTGGTGTAGGGAAGGGGCCCTGCAGAGAGCATGCTAAGGCAAATTAAACAGAAAATCTGTGTATATGTGAAGATAAAGCATATCCAGTTTTGCATCATTAAAGTGGTTATTTGTTTTTTTTTTACCTTTGTTCTCATTTCTGCATATTTTTTAGCACTGATCGGTGTATTAGTGTCACTGGTCCCCAAAAAGTGAAAGAAAAGCTGATCGCCACCATTACTGGTGAAAAAAAAAAAAAACATAGTTTGAAGATGCTATAACTTTTGTGTAAATGAATCAATATATGCTTATTGGGATTTTTTACCACAAATATGTAGCAGAATACATTTTTGCCTAAATTTATGAAGAAATTAGATTTTTTATGGGATGTGTTTTATAGCAGAACATAAAAAAATTTAGTTTTGTTTATAGCGCAAAAAATAAAAACCGCAGAGGTGATCAAATACCACCAAAAGAAAGCTCTATTTGTGGGGGAAAAAAAAAGGACCAACATTTTTTTGGATACAGTGTCGTACGACTGCGAAATTGTCAATTAAAATAACACAGTGCCATGACGCAAAAAATAGCCTGGTCATGAAGAGGAGTAAATCTTCCAAAGGTCAAGTGGTTAAGCTAAAAAAACCTTCTGAGTGCAGCTCCCTCCACCACCTTATACTTACCTGAGCCTGATCTCTATCCAGCAGTGGGTCTCTCCCTTTTCATAGGCTCAGAGACAGCCACAGGATTCATGGAAACCCAAAGCTGTCAATCACAGCCAGTGAGGAGGGGGTTGGGGCAGGGCCGAGTTACACTCTGTGTGTCTATGGGCACAAAGAGCCAGCAGGGGAGAGAGCCTGCATGAGTGCCCCCATAGCAAGTGGCTGGCTGTGGTGGGCACTCGGCGGGAGGCCAAGAGCACTGGCGGAAGAAAAAGGAAGAGGAGAACCAGGGTTGCACTCTGCAAAATTATTACAAAGAACTGAAGAATTTAAAAAGAAGACCTGTCGCTAACTTGATGCATCAATGGCATGCTTCCATCCCTGTAAGCTTCCTGCCAGTCATCAGGGGTGGGATGCAAGTATTTACTAAAAAAATCAATATAATGAAAGAGTTTTGCCCGAACCCATGGGCTAATTTGTAAGTAATTTTTAAACAGCCGTTTTTTTCTGAAATTTTCTCTCTATTCAGAAGGTTTTACATATATTAATATTCATTCATTTTATTCTATTGATTTTTTTAGTACATTTTTTTTTCACAGATTTATACGCACACAACATCCACTGGATAGATGGTGAGGGTGTCTGGGTTGGTCCTTGGCTGTTGTTTCCCCTGACCCTCTTTCCGATTGTTTGAGGGGGGGTAGATGTTACCCTGCCTCAACCCCGGATGAGATAGTCTGTTCCAGACCACGAAAAATCCCAGTGCTGGAGTTTTGCCCAAACCAATGGGCTAATTTGTAAGTAATGTTTAAACAAGCGGTTGTTTCCGAAATGTTCTCTCTATTCAGAAGGTTTTACATATATTAATATTCATTTTATTGTATTGATTTTTTAGTAAATACTTGCATCTCGGGGCGTGGCCTGCTACAGCATGGAGTAGGACGTGGAAGACCCGAGCTCCGTCCAATACTCCTTAATCCACATTAATCCTGCCCATCAGTAGTCTCCTGCAGCAACCTGGCGTACCTCCTGAGGTCCCTGCCCATATACAGACCTGTTTCAGTGGTCCTTTGGTCGTACGGGAGTTCCGAGCGACACGGTGCTCCTCCGCGGCCGCAGCCGCAACTACAGGCCGCGGCTTTGGCCTAGTCGGTGCCGGCGGTCATCTTGCTCCACTCGGCCGTCTCATCCATACTCCTCCCCGGCCTCCCTGGTACCTGGAACTCCTGCCGTTCGTGGTCCCTGCCCAGCGGGCTTCCGATTAGGGGTCCAGGCAGAACGGTATCCTTTTGTGCAGCGGCGCTCTTAAATCTAGGCCGCGGCTTCGGCCTGGTCCGGAGCTCCGGCGGCCATCTTGCTCCTCCATGCCTCTCTGGAAACGCTGTGTTCTGGCCCATCGGATGCCTGGTTCCTCCACCAAAAACCCATCCTACTGTGCCTGATCCTGACTGGGAACCTGAACTGAATAGGACCCCCTCACACAGTGACAGCTCCGGATCCGACCGTGGTCTCGGCCTTGTCTCGGCGGCCATCTTGGTACTCCCTGCCTCTTTACCAGCACCACATCCTCCCTTCCTGGAATCTGCACCCAATACAGTGGATCTTTTAACCCACCTACCTCCCCCTGCAACTTCTCCAGGGACATCACAATACTCAGATCTACAGAGGACCTCTGCATGCTCCAGGTGAGTGGCATCCACTTTGCTACTATATATTGGACACTCCTGACCCCCCCATCTATCCTCTGCCTGATCTGAACCCCGGCTGATAAATCCAGTGCCCTTGCCCGCCAAAGCATTGTTCCTACCCAACCCTGCTGGGGGTACTTGGGCCCATTGGGGGTGAACGGGGACTTAAGACCTATCCTAGACGAATTGTGGGGTGACTATCCTGCTGATCTTGACCTCCAAACTGCCACAGCTCACCCTTTATACCAACCCCGCAACCGCTCAGCGAGCTGCGTCTGCAGCCTCCTACTAACAGTCATGGCCCCGATGAAACCCAAGACTGACGCAGCTGCCAAACTTGATAAGTACCGCCGACAGAATAAAGACAGCCTGGAGGAAGATGGCGACACCGCGTCAGGGGGGAGGGAGGTGGCGGGCGCAGACACAGATAGAGTGCTGGAAGCCATCTCTGCACTCCAGGCCGCCCTCACGACCAAGATTGAGGAGGTGAAGGTGGATGTCTCCCTGGTCCGACAAGACCTGCATAAGCTTAAGGAGCGAGTTAAGACATCTGAGACCAGACTAGGAGAGGTGGAGGATGCGATCCCGCCATTACAGACTACCTCTGAACGCATGCAATACCAGATTAATCAACTCTTGGCAAAGCAGGATGACATGGAGAACAGGCTTCGCAGGTGCAACCTCCGCTTCATTGGCCTACCAGAGGGGACAGAGGGGAAAGACCCCACCACATTCCTGGAACAATTACTAATTACAACGTATGGCAGGGAGGCCTTTTCGCCCACGTTTGCTGTCGAAAGAGCACATCGTATGCCCGCTAGGCCACCACCACAGGGTGCTCCACCTCGAACATTTATCGCCAAATTGCTAAATTACAAAGACCGCGACGCAACGCTGCGCATGGCAAGGTTGAAGGGTAATATACCCATTGACAATGTCAAGGTAGCCATCTTCCCTGATTTCTCCACTGAAGTACAGAAGCGCAGACAAAACTTCACCGAAGCCAAGAGGCGCTTACGCATCAAAAATCTTAAATACTCAATGTTATTTCCCGCACGCCTTCGTGTGGAGGATGATGGCCGAGCCGTTTTCTTTGACACCCCTGAAGATACCATCGCCTGGCTGGAGCGCCGAGATAACAGGAAAGAGAATGAATAACCCAATACATACAGCACATACCCATGGATTGCGACAGGGGACCGCATGCCTCTTTTCCTACAACATGGGAGACTTTGCTTTAAATACCTCAGGAGAAACTACATACTATCATTTATTATTTTGATGACCGGAGCCTCGGGTCAGTAATAGTCCTACAGAACATATGTATGGTGCAGCGTGACTTTGCCCCACGCACCTTTAGGGAAATCAGTCACCGAACCTGGAATGAAGCCGTTCAACTACAACTACATCCATTTATCCATCCCAGAGAATACACGCTACTATTTTCTTTACGTATGATTTTGTGGGATATGTTTACCCCGGGTTCTAAAACCAAACGGCTACTCTGGTTTTTTCTTTTTTTTCAGATGAAGCTGACTGTTTTTTCCCGGATTTCAATTTCAGTTTTGTTTGGGAAGTATGCCCGCACAGGTTGGGGTCAGTGCAGGGCTGGGAGGGAGAGGGGAGGGAAAATGTTTAAGTTACTTTTTAAAATGCAAGAAGTACTATGTTTACACTTTTCAATTCAATATAGTTTTTTGAATAATATTGAAAATTTGCCTCGGCTGCTATATTTTGTAGTACTGTACATACACATGCATAATTCTTGTATAAAGTTACTGGTGAGACTCAGGATACACACCTTAATACTGAAAATGATCTGTGAGAAATCCATATGGCGTCTATAAAATTCCTTACTTGGAATGTGAGGGGCTTGCGTGAACCGCTTAAGAGGTCGGCAACCTTCACATTCCTTAAAAAACAGAGGGCTGATGTAATAGCATTGGTGGAGACCCATATAGATGGCAAGCTACAGATGGCCCTACGTCGCCCCTGGGTAGGATGGGCATTTCATTCGACGTTTACATCCCATTCAAGAGGTGTATCTATTTTAATTGCAAAATCCATACACTTTGAGCTAGGAGAAATATGCATAGACCCTCAGGGCAGATATGTTTTTATATCTGCTAAACTATACGGAGAACCCTTCCTAATCTTAGCTTTCTATGTCCCCCCTCCATTCTCTATTACTATAATACTAGAGGGTGTTTCCTTCATGGCAAGATACCCTACAGTGCAAGCAGTGTGGATGGGGGATTTTAATTCCACAATGAATGATGCCCTAGACAGACTTCGCCCACTGACACTAGCTGCAATGAGGACAAATGACACTAAACTACATAAAATAACCTCATCCGTCCATCTAATTGATACATGGAGACATAAATTTCCGCATACCAAGGCTTATTCATGTTTCTCCTCCACGCATAACTCGATGTCCCGAATAGATTTCATTCTGATATCTAAACAACTTTTACCTAGATTATTGACAGTGTCCTTTGGACCCAGGCTGTTATCTGATCATAGCTTTTACTCAATTACTCTCAGCGTGTCCCTAGCCAAGCAGAAGCGGACCTGGCGCTTGAACCCATTTTGGCTGTCCCTGCTGCCAGAAGATGATATGCTTGAGGTGGAATGGACTCGGTTTTTTACGGACAATGAACATTCTGCTCCCGCGCCAGTAGTGTGGGATACGTTTAAGCTGCATGTCCGAGCTGTCCTGACCTCACGCATCAATCAGATTAAAACAAACTCCGCGGAAGCCTTAGATAAAGCAATCATAGAACTATCCTCTTCAGAACAAGCATATATAGCTGACCCATCCATAACAAATGCCAATACTCTTAAACTACAGACAAGAGTGGTGTCTCAGATACAATATGTAAAAGCCAAGCAGAAATTATTCTTCAATAGACAGCGGTGGTTCGAACATGGAGAAAAAGCAGGTAAATTGCTTTCATATCTTGTTCATAGTGAAGACAAACCCCCAATTGTAATTACGCTTCATGATAAGGATAGACAGCCGATCACGGATCCTTTTGTCGTGTCCTCCAAGTTTAGAGATTTTTTTACAGAACTTTACACATCGACGGTCTCGGAGGACACGACGATAATGGATCACTTCTTGAGCAACATCATACTTCCGCAACTCTCAGAGAGTCAAGTCGAACTTCTTGAGGCACCTCTCACGGCGGAGGAAATAAAGTTTGCTATTGCAGACTTTACTAGGTCCAAATCTCCGGGGTCTGATGGTTTGCCCATTGAATTTTATGCACACTTTTCTGAGATACTTATACCCAAACTGCTGTCTCTATATAACACTATGTTCGAAACCTCAACACTACCTGCATCCATGAGAGAGGCCACGATAGTACTTATACCCAAACCAGGGAAAGATTTAGGATACCCCGAGTCATACCGCCCCATATCTTTACTCCAAGTAGATGTCAAAATATTAGCCAAAGTACTTTCCAAACGTCTAAACCAAGTAATACTATCCCTTATACATGTAGATCAGTCAGGGTTTATGCCTGGCCGTAATACTTCTTTTAATTTAAGGAAGTTATTTATCAATCTCCAGGCCAAGCATGACAATGTGGGCACAAGAGTGATAGTAACATTAGATACAGCCAAGGCATTTGATTCGGTTGAATGGAGCTATCTCTGGAGATGCATGGAGGGATACGGATTTGGGCCCAAATTTATTAGATGGGTGCAACTGTTATATCAGCAACCAACTGCCCGAGTGGTGGCTAATGGCTGCCCCTCTCGGGAATTTGGCCTAAGCAGAGGTACGAGACAGGGATGTCCGCTCTCGCCTTTGCTGTATGCTCTGGCATCGGAACCCCTCGCCGTGTCCATCCGTACTAACCAGGAGATAATAGGATTGACATTCGGATCCCTTACCGAGAAAATTAGCCTATATGCAGATGACACTCTCCTCTACCTGGCAGACCCTGGCCTCTCTCTACACACAGCGCTTAACGTAATTGAGCAATTTGGGACATTCTCGGGCTTGAGGATTAATTGGGGTAAATCACAGATATTACCAATTGACAGTTTTCCACCTACAGAATCACAGGCTAACTTACCCCTTCAACGGGTGGATATAATAAAATACCTTGGCGTTAAAATATCCAAGAATCCAGTAGACTATATTTCCTTGAATATTGAACCATTATTCTCCCTAATCAAATCTAAGATCCAGGTCTGGTCCCGCCTCCCTCTAGGAGTATGGGGCAGAGTCAATTTAATAAAGATGGTACTACTGCCTAAGGTACTATACGTTCTATGGCACACTCCAGTATATCTACCCCTTAAGTATTTTAAACTATTGGAAACACTACTTAAACCATTTATATGGGGGAAATCTAGACACAAACTCTCATGGCAAACACTTAAAAACTCAACGGACATGGGTGGAACAGCACTACCTGATTTTAGCCATTACTATATAGCGTCACAGCTATCCCAACTATTCCACATTGACAAAACTGACAAGGAACGTTTTCTCATTCTGCTGAGCCCCCGTTGGGTGCAGTATACTGGGGACCCAATAAACGGGATAGCGGTGGGCGTAGGGAACACACAGTCAAAAGATTATAGACATTCCTTGCTATATCATTATAGACGCATATGGGAATTAGCCTCTTCTAAACTAGAGACACCATCATTTAATGACTATACACCACTTTGGCACAATAACAAGCTGCAGGAACTTAATGGAATCCAGAACTCAGACTTATGGGCTGCCAAGGGCATATACTATTTACACCATCTGTTCACAAATGGAACTTTTAAAACGTTTGAGGCACTTAAGATGGAGTTCCAGATTCCGAATCAAATGTTTTATTGTTATCTCCAGATCCGCCATGCGATCCAAACGCAGTTTTCAAGGGGTCTTCCTCAGCCCGCTCCTAACCCTATCATAGCTATAGTCAAGGATACAGACTCAAAAAAACGAATTTCCTGTTTTTACAACATGCTATCCGCCCCTACCTCCGCAAAATTAGCTTACGCGTTGAAACCAAGATGGGAAAGGGAGGTTGGGAGGATGGAGGATGAGGAGTGGGAGGAGGCCCTGGAGACATGCAAGTTGGTTTCACCCAAACTTTCAGACAGACTGTCCCAAATTTATATACTTCACCGTGCATACCTCACTCCTCTTAGGGTAGCTAGATATAAAAGAAGTCAATCCATCACATGTCCTATGTGTGGAACTGAAACAGGCACATTCTTTCACCTTATATGGTCTTGTCAAAAGATACAAGATTACTGGAAACAAATAGTTGCCTTCTTACATGACGACATGGGGTCCCCATTAACTCTTGACCCAAAGCAATGCCTACTGGGGATTTTTCCAGATGTACTAGATAAATTTACAATGATATTCCTACATGAAACTTTATTTTCGGCTAGGAAAATTATCGCCAGACAATGGATGAGATCCGAACCCCCTCAATTGGTGGACTGGAAAAGAGACATTAACACAACCCTTCCATATAAAAAATTCCTCTATATTAACAGAGGTTGTCCAAACAAGTATAACAGAATATGGGATAGATGGTTACAAGAGTCTACGACATGCACATAAATGGTGCTTATCCTGATACTTACTAAATATGAGTGTGGAAGTGTACGGATTATATATGAACCTAAAGTACTAACTACAGGATAGAAGTGTATGTGTATGTATCATGTTCCTTGAGTACGGAATATCTTCTGTAAGATGTTAAACATGTGTACCAATGCTTTTCATGTATTATGTACAATCTTGCAAATAAAAAGTTTGTTATAACGTAAAAAAAAATACTTGCATCTCACCCCTGATGACTGGCAGGAAGCCAAGAAACGCGTCGGGTTTTAAACCAAGGGTGCCAAGCTAAGCCTATTTTTATCTTGAATTTAATTAATATTACTTTCCTGAGTCTGTATCCATATCATGTGATTTATGTCATTTTGATTGTTAAATTTATGACTCATGTATTTCTTTGCAAGAATTGCATCAATTTATGTCCATTGATTTGTTTGCATAAATTTATGATTATCAATACAAATATATTAATCTTTTATAAATATGTCTGTATAATATTTCATTTTATTTTGTGTATGCCTTAAAAAATCATGGACCACCCCTAGGGGTTAATGACGTCAAATCAAAATTAATTGAATTTATTTACATTTACTGTATCATCCACACCCACAATGACATGTTTCATTTAAAGTCCCATTTCCGTTCTCTAATTTTTTGCAATATAACCAGGGATGGAAGTATGCCATTGATGCCACAGGTCACTTCTTAATTTCTCAAATATACATGGGTGGAAGACACACGCTTTTCAGTGACCTATCGCACCCAATTACATTTACCTATGTCCCTTAGTGAGTATTTTAATCATACAGTACTTATATTTCAATCTATTTTTTGTTTCAGTTTGTCTGACAATTATTACTTAATATATGTTTCTTTCAGTTATAGAGATCTATTTTTTGACTTCTTATGGTCATTCCCTTAGACTATCCTACTATTAGCCCAGCACATGGGCTGTGGGACTGGACACTTAGTAGTCTCACTTCCGGGATTTCGATGCGCTCAGACCTTTCCCCGCCTTCCATCCTAATCACTTGATTTGGCCTCAGCGCATCAGCATCATGTTCAAACAAGCCGCGGGAGCGGCGCCAAATGACGCCGCGGGCGGGATCTTGTTTTGTCTTTTCCACAATACGCCGCAGCGAAGGTGGGCGGTTACCCACTGGGGTTTAGACTACCTCAGATGGAGGGTTCTCTCACCTCTAATTTGCTGCACAGATGTCGATGCATGACGCTGGCGGGGACCCACCCTGGACCGGGGGTACTTTAGCTGGGACCGAGTGTCAGTTCACTCCTCCGCTGTGTTCCACAGGGAAGGGTTCACTTTGAGCAGCTTTCATTTATCACATGGGTAATGATAGATTAATTTTTTTTTTTCTCTCCTCACACACACTCAACGCACACACACCTTGTTTTTAGTGCACTGATTGTACACTTGCACACCCTCTTTTGGGTGTGTTTAGACCCTCATTTAATTTTTACCTGACAAACATACACCTTAACTATACACACCTTCCAGACACCTCACCCAGTACAGGTTGAGAACCATGAGGAGTATGAGGTACAATCCATTGTTGACTTTCGTAGGTTTCGTGGGTGCATACAGTACCTGTAAATTATAAAAAAATATATACCGCGCTGTCTACCCCCAGATGATGACTTCTAAGTCGAAACGCGTCGGGAGGATATGCTGAGACCACTGTCTTCTTTTATACAAGCGCTTGATTTTACTGCTAAACACGTGAGTGTTCTTCCTTTGCTTTTCAATTATTAAAATTTCCATACGGAGTTACGCTATATGCCTTCCTCTTTCTTTTAATGGTGGGGCTGACTGCCTATATCTACTTAGTCCATCCATACCTTACACCTGTTCAGAGGTCCATCTGGAGGTCATATCTGGATAGAGCATCTGATCCCCTTGGTATATTATACCACAAAGCTTGATTGACTCACTAGGTGTACACCTATTTGAGTTCAATCCCTCTGGTAAGCAGCTTCTGGTGTCTTTGGTGGTGGATCTACTTTCAACTGTTATTATATCATACAAATTTGAAGTTAAAGATTGTCACTATATTATATCCACATGTGGTTGAGGATTATCATCACACATGATTGAAGCTTGTCACACGTCCAATTTCCTCTGTTTATAAACATCACATGCCATAATAGAGGACTGCTTGGAGTATTTTTGAGCACATCATTTATTATTCACGTTTTTGGTACTCATATTATTTGTTAAGGTTTATATGATCACATAAGCGCTGCACATTTCACCCAATTTGGCATACAGTACCTGATTCATTGGAAAGAGTACAGTCCGGAGGAACGCTCTTGGGTCTCATCCTTGGATGTACATGCCCCTGTCCTGCCCTGTGATTTCTATAGATGTTTTCCTCTCAAACCTGGTGGTTCTTCGAGGGGGGATGGGTCATTGAGGGGGTACTGTCAGGGCTGGGCTCAGCCTTTCCTTCTCTGAGCAGGCCATTCAGCTGTTGGTTAATTGCCAGCTCCAATCTTTCCACAGTGACTCACCTGGTGATGATATCCTGTTCGTCAGTCCTGCTGGTTACTTAAGCCGTTCAGTCCAGTATATCTCTCCCTTCACCTTGGTCAAACATATCGCTCTCCTGTGTCCCCGTTATAGACTTGCTTCGCTGACATCCCTTCTGGTTCCTGATCATGCTTGCTGTTCTCCGGTTTCCTGATCTCCTGGCCTATTCTGAAGTATGCTAATCCCTGGCTCCCTGACGTCCTGACTTGTCTGACTATCTGTTCCGGTTTCCGAACTCTGGCTATATTTTGACTATGTTTGCTCTATTTACCTTTTACCTTTATTATTAATAAACAGTGTGATTTTACTGCACTTCTGTCTCAGTCTGTTTCATGGTTCCTGACAGTGACTAAACCCCTAGTTTTTACCGTGAACTGTTAGACAGGGTCAATTCTGTTTTATTGCAGGCAAGCTGGTAAGAGAGCTGGGATTTTTTGTTTGTTTTTGATGAGGGTTTGAAACTCTGTTATTTTGTATGCTACAGAAAAATATACTCAAAGAGGTGGTGGGAAATTTTAGACTTGGATGTATAGTTAGATGAAGGTAGACTTTAAACAAGCTCAATAGCTCTGGTGAGGCAGCTGACACACAACAAGGCTTTCCTTGATAGGCACCCAACAGTAAATCAAACCATAGAAATATAGAAAGGAGCACCAGACCAAAACTACAGCAGTTGCTGAGCAGCAATGAAGGCAGTTTACCCTACTTAGTTCAAAACTAAAAAAAAGTAGTTAGGGCTATACATACACATTAAGTTACAACAGTGGGATACCAACAGGAGTTGGGGGCTGATAGTGCAGCCAATAAGAGGGTGCATTTCTGGCTTTTTGTAACCACAAGTGAAGTAGTCATTGTTTTATGTGTTGATAATGCCAGAAGCATAGACCCAGTCCCAGCTGTGTGCTCATTTTTTTTCATTCATCCAACCGTTATACATGAGGCTAATCCAATCTTTTCACAACCTAAATATTCGAGTAACGAAAAGAAAGAATTCCCAAATTGGCTATGTATTTCTCTGCATGACATTTTCCTTCATTTCAGCTTGACTGAAAGGTATTTGAAACTCTTTTTTTGCAACACACTTTAGCAGCATGTATGCTGAGATAATTCATAGGAATATTAAACAGTGCATAGAGGACTATTGTTAGTGTGATTAATGCAAGCTGGGTGCTATTACATAACCCCAGCGGAGCTGCATGCAAACGAATACACTGAAAGTTCCTATTTATGTTGAGGGAAGTTATTGCACTGACATTTTAAACAAGCAATTTCCCTCCAGATGTATGACCCAGAAATTGGGCTACAAATGTGGCATTTCCTCTCTCAGATTGCAAAATATCATTATATTTAATGCATAAATTCAACAGTTTTTTTTTTTTATTTATATACAAATATTGAGTGCAAACATGTATGGGATTAATACATTTGTTGTTGTTGTTGCTTAATACAGTTTGTTGTTGCTTATACACTTATAGTACAATTGTTGTACTTATAGTACAATTGTTGTAAGTGGTGTAGTTACATCAGCCACTTCAGCCATCACATGGACCAGGCTCGGAGGGTCAGTGACTTTATGAGCCTCCCTTTGAAATATAAATTGTGTATTTTTGTATAGTTACATGTTAGCATAAAGCTAATGGTTCCAGTACTTTTTGGTAGTAGAGCAGCAAGGAGGAAAAGTTTGCAAATCCAAAGGAAAGGTACATACCAAAAGGTGCATATCAAAGGGAGCCCCCCTCCACTTCGTCTCATTCTCACTAAGCTGGAAACAGGGTTGCACTCTGATGTTGTCACTCATACAACTTTATTTGACCATCACAGACACACATAGGGGTTGATTTATTAACCTCCCTGGCGGTATGATTCTTTCTGATTTTAGGTGCTGAAAGCGGTACAATTATTTTGCATGGAAATTTGGCGTTTTATATTGTAGGTCTGTAATTCTTAACAATAACACACTTAAATCTGTCCGAATAAGAGTCTAGTAGATATCCCGGGTATGATAAAGTTTGAAACACAAAAACATAAATTATAATATAATAAAAAAAAAATAATAATTAAAAAAAATAAAAATAAATAGTAATAAAATAAATTTCCACACGATTCACTATCGCTCAATTCTGCAAGTGTTCTAATTTACTATCGCTGTTTTCTAGCTGGTCTAAAGCCATTTTTGACGTAAAGGGACACTTTTTGGTTGCTATGGACAATCTCCAGTTTCCAGGCAGAAAGAACAGTATATGCAATATAAAACTGCATGCAGGGCATGGGCCAGAGCACTGGAGACAAATGGGATGTGAAATGATTTCATACAGTACTGTAATCTGTAAGATTACAGTACTGTATGTGTTATGCTCTTTACATTTTTTTGAATTTGCCGCCAGGCTCCGCCCCTGTGCGTCGCGACGCTCGCAGGGAACGGAGCCTGGCACGGAGAGGCTTCGGAGGAGGACACAGCCCTCGGACACTGCGGGGGACATCGCAGGATCCCGGGGACAAGGTAAGTAAGGAGTCATCAGGATCCTGCGATGCAATCCCGAGTGTGGCTCGGGGTTACCGCTAATGGTCCTGAATTTTAACCCCGAGCCACACTCGGGAATACCGCCAGGGAGGTTAAAACTGGAAAGTGCAAAATCTATTGCAGATGTGCATGGGGGCCAATCAGCGTCTAACTTCAGCTTGTTTGATTAAACTTTGCTAATAAAACCTGGAAGCTATTGGGTTTCTGTGCACAGCTGCACCAGATTTTGCACTCTCCAGTAAAGAGTAAATCAACCCCTCAGGGCCTTAGGCGGTGCACACATACAGCATATTCAGGGAAATTTTAAATAACCCTATAATGGCACTTAAATGCCAGTAAAAGTAAAAGGTTGCCAGTAAAAAATATGGCTGTGATGCTCGGCTTGTTCCAGAGGCGTCTGAGACCATCTAAGTGCCTGCTACAGTGTGATTGGGCGGCTCTGGCGGAGGTGGTGCCTGTCGTGTGATGTCATGGTGCAATAGAGCCAAGCAGAGCGGCCAGAGCCTCGTGTGCGGGTCTGCAGTGTGGGAGCAAGGCAGGCTGGGACTGTCAGTGCTGTTTAGACTGGAGTGGACTGAAGGGACCGCTTGGCTTGGAGAGAGACTGTCACTGTGACTTAGGAGGGGACGTGTTGTGTCAGTGAGGTATTCTCATCATATGTGCTGCTGCACACTGCTGTCAGTGTCACTGTGAGAGTCAATTTTATGTGTGTGTGCGCCCATTCTAATTTCTTGCACTCCTGGGAACACTTACTTACTATATCGAAAATAAAATAAGAAATATGTTTTTAGCATTATTATCTAACTTAAATCATATTGCTAATTGCATATTGTATTTGTTTGCAGCCTAAATACTCTCATTTGCACTTAAAATTGTAATTTTGTAACTTTTGTAAATGCCAGTAAAAACTTGGCTGTGCCAGTAAATTTTGGGTGTTGTGTCAGTAAATTTCAATCTGGTAGGTTGGCAACACTGCTCTGAGCTGGCGTACGAATTAACCTGGCTGTGCCTATGCTGGGAATTTGTCATAAATCTGACAGCTTTCAACACAGTGCTGTAATCCACGGGATACAGTTGAATAAGTTACCCAAATGCCCATATTTGGGAAACGATTTGTCACTGTTTTTAGAGAAATCTACAAATGTTAATTGGGTTCAGGGAATACCCTGAAAAAGTACCTTTTATCTTCAATTCATCCTCCAAAAATTCTCTACTAACACATTTCACCCAGTAAAAACTGATGCCTTATTATGCCCCAAACAAATTCCAGCTAAGATTTTTCTCTCACCTTTTAAAAGTGATTTCACATCATAGTAAAAGTGTATTGCTTTTCACAGGGGACTCCAATGTGCCCTTAAATTCTGTTTGGATCATCAGGCATCAGTACCCCTTGGGAGCTACTACTTCTCATGACACTGTGCAGAAATATCAACTGTGCACCCTCCTTCGGAAGGAACGACACCCCAAATCCAGAAAATATACCTTCAACTCCAATCCCCATCAGAGTTCTGTAGAATCAATCGTGTCTTTTTTCAGCTGCAGCATTTTGCCTCTGGTGACCTTCTCCTAATAATGTGGGTTTGGTATCTGCCCCAGTAGCTCTTTGGGAAGCCCACAAATACACTATTAGAGGACATTTAATTAAGATAGCATCTCGATAGAAAAGACTGCAGAAATAGAGGATTCACAAACTCCCCTATCTTTTGGTCCAAGCAAATTCAGCTTGGAAATCACAACCTACTCTCTGAATTAGGAAGGCTTGGGATAGGCTACTCTAGTCACAGAATTGGATCTTCTCCTCACTGACAGAGCAGAGAATGTCTCGCAGTGGCACAAACACAAATTTTAAAGCAGTGCTAACATACCAGACCCCATGCTGGCCAAAAAAGCGTAACTCAGTGGGTAGACCTCTAAATCTATCCAATTGCATGTCCACAACAGGGCTTTGAGATAATTTCTCAGTTTACTGGCTTCTTGGCCTCCCTGTATGCCAAACCTGCCCCCTTATCGACCTCTAAAGTTGATCAGTTCTTTCATGATCTTAGCCTCCTCTTGCTCTCTCTTTTGAAGCTTCCCAAGCCCTTGAAGCTGACATCTCGGAACTGGAGGCCCTTAATATTTCACTTATGCTGGAAACGATCACACATATCCAATCCTGTTTTCTCTATAGTTGTGCACCCTCCACATTAGATTACTTAGGAATCGAACTCACCTCCAATCATGATTTGGTCAATGCAGTTAAAATAACCATCCTTCTGAAGGTCCAGTTACTATTTTCAGACATTGATGACAAAATCTCCAGCCTTTTTCTTGTGCCTGCTGTGAAGTCATATCACCTCCTTTATTTGGACCTACCAGCATCTGCGTGTCGCACGTTTTACTTTGAATACTCATAGAATGCATGGGGGGCTTGGAGGGTCCCTAATACAGAATGGTATTACAAAGCAGCACAAATTATTCCTCTTACACTCCACATCGCATGTTCCCTTGTGAGCACTTTTGGAAGTTCCAAACTGTGGCTCTGTTCCTATAATGGCCTTGCTGTGGCACCTGCATTCCGCTTAACCTCCTTCACTTAGTCGAGTGATGGCGAACTTTGGCAGCCCAGATGTTTTGGATCTACATTTCCAATGATGCTCAACTACACTGCAGAGTGCATGAGCATCATGGGAAATGTAGTTCCAAATCATCTGAGGTGCCAAGGTTCACCATCACTAATTCTTAGTCCCTTAATGGTTCACTTCTTGAAAGAGTGACTCAATTCGTTATTCGGGCAAACTTATGTCCCTATAACTGCTACCACTTCCTATCCTCTGGAATCATCTCTTTTTTCCCTGGAGTGGAACAAGCAGGTTCTTTCATGTGGTGGCCAGCCCATTGCTTTACTCAAGTTCCCCACTTTGGACCTCACGCACCTTCCCCACCTGGGCCCCTCTCCAGGAACACTCCCAAGCACTATAGTGCTCTGAAATTTATGGGCTTGTCTTAATGCACTTATGTGTGTGGTGGAGATTTTCATGCAATTTCACAATTTAAGGAGTCTCACTCATAGCGTTGCACTAATATAATTTTAAATTTGATTTTTTGTGACTGAAGCCAAATTTGTTTAGTTGTTGGATCTAAGATTTGTGGGATGATTCAAGGATTTAAGGAGCCTCACTTACAGCACTGCTCTAATTTTTTATATTTTATATTTGATTTTTGTGAATGAATCTACAAGTGTTCAGCTGCCCATGCCATACACACTAATGCACCCCCATACAACCGTAGATGCAGGCATTTGAGCTGAGCGCTGATAACAAGTCAGAAGGTTTATTTATTTATTTTAGGTACTTATATAGCACCATCAATTTACGTAGCACTTTACATATGTATTGCACATTCACATCAGTCCCTGCCCTCAAGGAGCTTACAATCTAAGGTCCCTAACTCATATACATACACATGCTAGGGCTAATTTTGACAGGATCCAATTAATCTATCAGCATGTCTTTGGAGTGTGGAAGGAAACTGAAGTACCCGGAGGAAGCCTACGCAGACACAGGGAGAACATGCAGACTCCAGGCAGGCAATGTCATGGCTGAGATTTGAACCAGTGACCCTAACACTGCTAGGTGGAAGTGCTAACCAGTTAGCTGCTGTGCTGCCCACGTTCATCTCCTCTTTAGTCTGAAAGACATAGCACCCATGGTTGTCAAATATCAATTCTTCTGACCATAGAACAGTTTTCCACTTTGCAACAGACCATTTTAAATGAGCTTTGGCTCAGAGAAGATGATGGTATTGTTGGATCATGTTCAGATATGGCTTCTTCTTTGCATGATAGAGCTTTAACATGCATTTTTGGATGGCATAGGGAACTGTGTTTACAGACAGTGATTTTTGGAAACATTACTGAGCCCATACATGTCCATCACAGAATCCAGGGCCGGTGCTACCACTAGGCAAACTAGGCAGCCGCCTAGGGCGCCCTGCTGCCTAGGGCGCCTGGCCACTGGTGTTCCTACTCTCTTCTCTCTGCAGCAAGCAACTAAGTCTCGGCATCAGCAGGCAGCCACCGCTCCATTTGCACATAGTGTCAGAGACGCAGCAGTGGCGGAAGACTGTGTCTGTATACCGACTCCCGAATGAATGGAAGCAAGTAAACAAACATTCATTGAAGGGCACTGGTACACTGCATTTGATGGGCGCTGGTGAGGCTACATTTGATAAATTTGATGGGTGGTGGTAGGCTGCATTGATGGGCGCTGGTGAGGCTGCATTTGATGGGCGCTGGTGAGGCTGCATTTAATGGGTGCTGGTAGACTGTATTTGAGGGGTGCTGGTAGACTGTATTTGATGGGCTCTGGTGAGGCTGCATTTGATGGGCTCTGGTGAGGCTGCATTTGATGGGCTCTGGTGAGGCTGCATTTGATGGGCGCTGGTGAGGCTGCATTTGATGGGCGCTGGTGAGACTGCATTTGATGGGTGCTGGTGAGGTTGCATTTGATGGGCGCTGGTGAGGCTGCATTTGATGGGCACTGGTGAGGCTGCATTTTATGGGCGTTGGTGAGGCTGCATTGATGGGCGCCGTTAGGCTGCATTGATGGGCGCTGGTAGGCAACATTTGAGGGGCGCTAATGAGGCTGCATTGATGGGCGCTGGTAGGCTGCATTGATGGGCGCTGGTGAGGCAGCATTGATGGGCGCTGGTGAGGCTGCATTTGATGGGCGCTGGTGAGGCTGCATTTGATGGGCGCTGGTGAGGCTGAATTTGATGGGCGCTGGTGAGGCTGCCTTTGATGGGCGCTGGTGAGGCTGCATTTGATAGGCGCTGGTGAGGCTGCATTGATGGGCGCTGGTGAGGCTGCATTGATGGGCTCTGGTGAGGCTGCATTTGCTGGGCGCTGGTGAGGTTGCATTTGATGGGCGCTGGTGAGGTTGCATTTGATGGGCGTTGGTGAGGCTGCATTGATGGGCACCATTAGGCTGCATTGATGGGCGCTGGTAGGCAACATTTGAGGGGCGCTAATTAGGCTGCATTGATGGGCGCTGGTAGGCTGCATTGATGGGCGCTGGTAGGCTGCAGTGATGGGCGCTGGTAGGCTGCCTTGATGGGCGCTGGTGAGGCTGCATTTGATGGGCTCTGGTGAGGCTGCATTTGATGGGCTCTGGTGAGGCTGCATTTGATGGGCGCTGGTGAGGCTGCATTTGATGGGCGCTGGTGAGACTGCATTTGATGGGCGCTGGTGAGGCTGCATTTGATGGGCACTGGTGAGGCTGCATTTTATGGGCGTTGGTGAGGCTGCATTGATGGGCGCCATTAGGCTGCATTGATGGGCGCTGGTAGGCAACATTTGAGGGGCGCTAATGAGGCTGCATTGATGGGCGCTGGTAGGCTGCATTGATGGGCGCTGGTGAGGCTGCATTGATGGGCGCTGGTGAGGCTGCATTTGATGGGCGCTGGTGAGGCTGCATTTGATGGGCGCTGGTGAGGCTGAATTTGATGGGCGCTGGTGAGGCTGCCTTTGATAGGCGCTGGTGAGGCTGCATTGATGGGCGCTGGTGAGGCTGCATTGATGGGCTCTGGTGAGGCTGCATTTGCTGGGCGCTGGTGAGGTTGCATTTGATGGGCGCTGGTGAGGTTGCATTTGATGGGCGTTGGTGAGGCTGCATTGATGGGCACCATTAGGCTGCATTGATGGGCGCTGGTAGGCAACATTTGAGGGGCGCTAATTAGGCTGCATTGATGGGCGCTGGTAGGCTGCATTGATGGGCGCTGGTAGGCTGCAGTGATGGGCGCTGGTAGGCTGCCTTGATGGGCGCTGGTAGGCTGCATTGATGGGCGCTGGTGAGGCTGCGTTGATGGGTGCTGGTGAGGCTGCGTTGATGGGTGCTGGTGAGGCTGCGTTGATGGGTGCTGGTGAGGCTGCATTTGATGGGTGCTGGTGAGGCTGCATTTAATGGGCGCTGGTGAGGCTGCATTTGATAGGCGCTACATTAAAAAGGTGGGGTATACATGGGCAGGGAAAAGGGGGTGGAGTCAGGGGTGAAGCCAAGGGGGGCGGCAAAATGAGGTTTCGCCTAGGGTGTCAAAAATCCTTGCACCAACCCTGACAGAATCATGCCTATTTTTAATACAGTGCCGTCTGAGGGGCAGGCCACAAGATCATGGACATCTAATATTGCATTTTGGCCTTGTACCTTGTGCAGAGAGATTTCTCCAAATTCTAGGAATCTTTTATCTGTTGATGATATTATGTACTGTAGATGATGATATATGTTAAGTCTTTGCAATTTTACATTGAGGAACATTATTCTGAAATTGTTGGACAATTTTTAGATGCAGCTATTCACAGATTGAACCTCTGCTCATCTTTTCTTCTGAAACACTCTGATCCGCTAAGATACTCTTTTTATACCCAATCATGTTACTGATCTGTTGCCAATTAACCCAATGAATTGAACCATTTACTTCCAGCTCTTTCTTGTTAGTACCATTTATCTTGTTAGTACCAACATTTTTTGAGACATGATGCTGCCATGAATTTAAAAATGATCTTATTATCTTCTTAAAATGGTACATTTTCTATAGTGTAAACATTTGATATGTTTTCTAGTTTCTATTGTGAATAAAATATGAGTTTATAAGATTTGCAAATCATTGCATTCTGTTTTTATGTAGATTTTACACAGCATCCCAACGTTTTTGAATTAGGGTTGTATATCGCAGATTAGATGTGGTGGCTGCATTGGTTTTCTTTTTTGGGGGCTAAGTATACATCTAATGCAAGTACAGAAAATACCTGTTAATTTTGTGTCATTGTAACTTTCTGTGCACTGAACTGAAGTATCAAACAAGCATACCAGCCTTATCAACTATCTAGATAGTTACTGATATAGATCAGTAATCAGGAACACAACCTAGGGTGATAATGCTTTTTCTCCACAGATACAGAGGTGCAAGTAAGCATTGTCACTCTAGGACAGGAAATTTGTTACTGGCAGGAGTATTAGGTGAAAAGGAGAAAAAAAAAAAAAGATAACTAATACATCCGCCACCTCAGGACTGGCAAGCTGCAATCTGTAAAATCTTTTGATTTTAAGTTTAGATAAATTTTAAAGATTAACTTCGGGCTGTTATGGTCTACAATGGTCTACATTGCTCCTGTCCTAACAAGTAAAGCACAAATAAATTCAACTCGGTATTCATAATTAAATAAGTATTACATTTTTACAATTACATATTTTTTCAAATTAAATGAATAGTCATTAATACAAATAATATTATGCTTTAATGCAACTAGTTTAACTATATGAATATTTACTTGGTAGCATCCTCCTCAATCCACTGTATAACAGCGTTCAGACTGTAGAGGGAGAGCTGTACAATGAGAGCTATGGTCTGCATTGTTCCTGTCAAAACCAAGGTAAGGAGAGAATACAATGAAAGAGAAATTAACTCACCAGTCTACTGCTTTTCATTTCAGTGTCCAGTCAAAGGGCTTAACTGCAGCACAAAAAAAAATCAGGTCTTCTGCCCTGCCATACAGGATTGGGCTGTGTGAAAGAGCTGTATAAATCTTAGAACTGGAAATACAAAGAACAAAAATAAACCCTTTGGCAAGTAAAACAGCTCCCATATATGATTTAAGATGTAAGATGTAGGAATAGCACATTTGAGAAGGCTGGTTTCAGCAATGTAAACTAGTTGCTATGATAGAGGAAAGGAAGCCACCTGCAGGGGCTGAAAATGAGCAGCAGGATTTTCACACTCCATTAAATTCTAAGTGCTTTATATTTCAGAAAGATAATGTTTTCTCTTTTTTCATTTTTATAAATTTTTGCAAAACTTTTTCTTTATCATTGACAAATGGGCAGGTTCCTACTTCACAGAGGCATAAGTTGGGCCCCCATGACCCTGCAACAAGGGACAGTCATACCACACACACATTCCCATACAAAAAAATAATACAGTAAAACCTTGGTTTGAGAGTAACTTGGTTTGAGAGTATTTTGCAAGACAGGCAAAATTTTGTAATAAAGTTTGACTTGATATAAAAGCGATGTCTTGATATACAAGTAGCATCAAGTCACAACTGAGTATAAAAGAGAAGAGAGGCGCCTCTAAGTGTAGCAACATGGTTTCATTTAATGAAGGTACAACATTTAGCAACATATTGCTACACTTCATCGGCGCCTCTTTTCTCTTTTATACTCTGTAGCTCCTGCTGGATTTTGCTTCTAATCCCCTTTGTGGAGGCTTCCATTTGTGGATGGACATTTTATGATTACACAACCTGGTCACATTGCTATAATCTAATAATCTATTTATATGGACTATAAACTGAAGGACCTAAGAATACACAGTTGTCGAATGAATCATTTGAGTTTCCATTATTTCTTATGAGAAATTTTTGCTTTGATATACAAGTGCTTTAGATTACAAGCATGTTTCTGGAATGAATTATGCTCGCAATCCAAGGTATTACTGTATTCAGTAATAAAGCAACACATGCAGAGTGCTGCACTAAATGGTCGGTGTGACCATTTTATTTTCCTCATTTTTACCTTATGATTTTATGTTTTTGAGTTTTTGTAAACATTACCTGACTGTAACATCAATGTTTGAGTTTTTGTAAATGTAGCACTAACTCACGGTGGAGCTGCTGGTTTAAGCGGGTCTGTTACCTTCACTTTGCTTCCCTCTGTTTCACCGGCACCGGGTCTAGGGGTTCCGTTGAGTTTACTGCTGGAGACACACGCACCAACACTGGAGAACGTTTTCAATGCTTTATTAAACAGTCAAACTTTTGGAAGTAGCAGGAAAAAGACGGAAAAGGAAACCTTCAGGAGAAACTCAAATATCTTCTTACAAGATCTTAGCGACAAATGTCCCGGTAGAATTCAGATAATTATGTGGAATGCATTCCCCTCATGGGATACACTCTTTGCTCGTCTGGATAGGCCTCTCTCACCGGTCTAGCAGCCAGTACGCAGCACGAATCTAAAGTCTCTGCCACAGACTTATTTAGGGGGGGGTAAATCTGCACAATCCTCTGCCACAGGATGTATCAGATCTTCTGCAGTGAACAGTCATTCACAGTGCCTGAACCTTTAAGCCGAACCGGCGACACTATGCTGTATAATTACTTCTTTTGGATACGTCCTCCAACCGAGTCACCAGGCCCCTCTATAGAACAGCACGCTGCGTGATCTCTCCAAGACGGGTCCTCCCCTGGGATCTCCTCGGCTGTTCAGCTTCTTCACACAGGACCGACAACTCAGGACCATTCCTCGGGCCGTGGGGGTAGGCCCCAGACAAGCCTCTGGACCCACCCCTGCGCCGCAGCATCGTGGGCCTCCGGAGGAGGAGGAGGACCACGAGGTAGCTCCTTAACGCATACCTGTCGGCCAGGAGGGCCAGCAGGTGGCTGTAAAACAACCTTAGAACATGGCGACTGTCCCATAAATACCCCCTTCCCAGAATACAACTCGGAGGACCACCTCCACCGAGCTTGTCTCCGAGACAGAGGAGCATCTATACACTTTGACACGTTGCCTTTCCAACACTGACCAATGGTAACAGCGACACCCACCGGTCAGCACGGAAGCACACACAACGTCAGCCAAGCTGGAACAGAGGCGAACTTTTAACCTTCCTAACACACAATTTACTAAATTTACCTAATCTGCGGTAGATTGTAAATCTACCAGCGCTACATTACATTACAAACATTACCTGACTGTAACATCAATGTTTGACCATATGATGTCATGTTTTCAGTCGATCAATAAATCTTTTCTACATCCGGTTCTTCTTTGTGCCTCACTCAAATTCCCAAATGCCCCCTCCTTCACAATGACCAGATTGGGAAGGTTACATAGTTAGGTTTAAAAAAAAACTAGTCCATCTAAGTCAATCAATAAAAAAAAATACACGCAAATAGAAAACCTCAATATATAGCTCCCAACTGTCCCTGATTTGGAGGGACTGTCCCTGATTAGGAACAATGTCCCTCTTCCTTCTCATCTGTCCCTCATTTTAGTCTCATCTATATAGTTGTATATAAAATGCACTATTTATCTTTCAAAAAGTGTTTCTCAGTGTTAAACCTCTCACCCAGAGTCTAAATTGCTTCATTTGTAAACTTCAAAAGCCAGTGTAAAGGAATAGTAGTGGTTAAAAAAAAAGCACTTGTGGGTTTAACTAATCATTTTTTTTGTATAGTTCTCCTTTAAACACTTCAATACCAGGCACTTTTGCCCCTTCCTGCCCAGGACAATTTTCAGCTTTCAGTGCTGTCAAATTTTGAATAACAATTGCGTGGTCATGTAACACTGTACCCAAACTAAATTTGTATCATTTTCTTCCCACAAATAGAGCTTTCTTTTGGTGGTATTTCATCACCTCTGGGGTTTTTATTTTTTGCCAAACAAACTAAAAAAGACCGACATTTTTGAAAAAAAAAACGCTTTCTTAGTTTCTGTCATAAAATTTTGTTTTCTCCTTCACTGACGAGCGCTGATGAAGTGGCACTGATGGGCACTGATGAGGCAGCACTGATGAGTTGGTACTGATAAGGTGGCACTGATGGGCACTGATGAGGAGGCACTGATATGTAGAATTGATGGGCACTGATATGCAGCACTGATGGGCACCGATAGGCGGCACTGATATGCAGCACTGATGGGCATTGATAGGTGGCACTGATGGGCACTGACCAGGGGCACTGATTGGAACTGACAGATGGCACTGATGGACACTAATAGATAGCACTGATGGGCAGCACTGTTGATGAGGTACTGACAGGTGTTACTGCTGGGCACTGATTGGCACTGTGATGGGCACTGATTGACACTGTGGTGGACTCTGATTGGCACTGATTGGCACTATGGTGGGCACTGATTGGCACTGTGGTGGGCACTGAGAGATTTTTTTGAGGGGGCACTCCGTGTCAGCGCGAACCGAGGATTGCCGTTTACCGGCACTTCCTGGTTCACGCGATGATCAGCTGTGATTGGTCACAGCTGATCTGTCAGAGGCTTCTTACCACGATCAGACTAACAGGCCGCACTTGTGCGCCGGCATGTTATCCTGCTGGACATCATATGACACCCAGTCAGGATAACAGAACCACTTCTCGGTCATCAATCTACTATAGGCCGGGCGGGAAGTGGTTAACCTCTTCAGCTCTGGAAGGTTTTACCCACTTACTGACCAGGCCATTTTTTGCGATACGGCACTGCGTCGTGTTAACTGACAATTGCGGGTTCATGCAACGCTGTACCCAAATAAAATTGATGTCCTTTTTTTCCGACAAATAGAGCTTTCTTTTGGTGGCATTTGATCGCCTCTGCGCTTTTTATTTTTTGTACTATAAACAAAAAAAGACTGACAATTTTGAAAAAAAAAAATATTTTCTACTTTCTGCTATAATACACATAAAAAACAAAACAAAACATTTCTTTATCAGTTTAGGCCAATATGTATTCTTCTACATATTTTTGGTAAAAAAAAATCCCAATAAGCGTATATTGATTGGTTAGCAAAAAAGTTATAGCGTCTACAAACTAGGGGATAGATTTAGAGACTTTTTTTAATTTTTTTATTTTTACTGGTAATGGCGGCGTTCTGCGATTTTTAGTGGGACTGCGACATTGAGGCAGACAAATCTGACACCGACTGACACTTTTTGGGGACCAGTGACATCAATACAGTGATCAGTGCTATAAAAATACATTGATTACTGTATAAATGGCACTGGCAGGGAAGGGGTCCACACCAGAAGTGATCAAAGTGTTAAATGTTCCCTAGGGAGGTGCTTACTAACTGTGTGGGACAGTGTCACACTGAAGGAAAAGAGAGATCTGAAGATCTCTCTTCCCCTTCCTGGCAGATCTGCTGTGTGCTTGGTTACACAGGCAGATGACTGATCCGTCTCTCCTGTGAACAATCGGCCGGTCGCGGCGGGCATCGTGGATCGCGGCCGCCAGACCCGCTGATTGGCCCTAATGTGTCCAATCAGCTCTTGAGAGAGTCTATTCCACATTTCATAGCTCTTTCTGTGAAGAAGCCTTTTCTTATGTGAAGGGTAAACCTTTTTTCCTCCAGGCGTAAAGCGTGCTCCCTTGTCCTCTGTAATGACTTACAAGTGAATAATTCTACACCAAGTTCATTATGGACTACTTATGTATTTATACTTGTTGATCATACCCCCCATTAACCCCCTCTTCTCAAGAGAGAATAAATTCAGTTCCTCTAATCTTTCCTCATAGCTGAGCTCCTCCATGCCTCTTATCAGTTTGGTTGCCCTTCTCTGCACCTTCTCCAGTTCTACAATATCATTTTTGTGAACTGGTGCCCAAAAATTGAACTGCATATTTTAGATGAGGTCTTACTAATCATTTGTACAGGGGCGAAATTATGTCTCTTTCTCTGGGGTGTATACCTCCTTTAATACAAGTATTTTGCCAGCTTTGCCCACCCATGGCTACTTTTTTAAAAATTGTGACAGTGAGTTTGCTGTCACTAGAGGCGGTGGGTTGGGGAGAGGCTGCAGCAGTGGGAACATGTTACATATCTCTAAAAATGAATAGAACATGTAACATATTACCAAAGGTGAACTTATCCTTTAAATCTATCATCTACCAGAACACCCAGATCCTTCTCCACCATTAACACCCCCAGCTGTTCTCCTCCTAGTGTATATGATGCATTCATGTTTCTTTTAGCCCCTAAGTACATAACTTTACATTTATAAACCTTATTTGCCACATAGTTGCCCAATTAAACAGTGCACTGAGGTCGGCTTGTAAATTGGAAACATCCTGTAAGGACGTAATTCCACTGCATAGCTTGGTGTCAACTGAAATGGTACTTTTAATTACAGACCCTATATAATTTACAAATATATTAAAATGTAAAGGTCCCACTGAACCTTTGGGTACACCACTGATGACCCTAAAGTGGTTCTAAAGACAAAAGGTTTTTTATCTTAATGCATTCTATGCATTAAGATAAAACACCTTCTGTGTGCAGCAGCACTCCTCAGCCCCCCTAATACCTGATCCAGTAATGCTGCACGAGAACCTCGGCTGCCTGGGACTCAGGCAGCCAAGGCACATAGCACCATGGCTGCAAAGATGTCAGTGTGTTACCTGACCTATATACAGTATCAAGCATATCTATAACTGACCTATACAGCAAGGAGCATTGTAGGGCAACAAATGACAAATGTGTGCAGCCAAGGAAAGTCCAAGGAAAAATTTAAGCTCTACTTACCGACCTGTTTCTTGTCATTTGTTGACCCCCTATGAGCATATAGGCCAGTTATAGATGGGGCCGTGGCTCACTTTTTGTATGCTTGATATACAGGTCAGGTAACATACTGACACCTTTGCAGCCTTGGTGCTATGTGCTGGGTGCTCAGTGTGTCCCTGTACCTTTAAGGAGGGTGGGCTCCCTCCAGCCCATCTGCCCTTCATCTATCCTATCAGAATGCATGTGCTTTCATTGTGGAGCTTCTTATAAGTTAGAGGTAGGAACTACAGGTAACATGGTGCCTTCCTGGGGCCTGTAGCTTACGCATGTATTTGCAAATGTGTGCAGAATAAACCCCTGTTTTTAATGCATACTGTTAGACAGGTTAATTTGGTTGGCTGCAAGCTAGTCAGTAAGTAGAGCTTGGATTTTTCCTTGGCTGTTTTCAGTCTGTGCAAAACCACTGCACAGAACAGGTAAGTATAACATGTTAGTTTTATACAAAAAAAAAAGCAAGACTTTAAACCATTGATCACTATTCTCAATACGGTCTTTTAGCCAGTTTTCTATACATTTACAAACTGAGTTTTCAAAGCCTGTACTGTATACTTTAATTTACACATTAGCACCATGTGGGGAACTATGTCAAACACTTTGGCAAAATCCAAGTAAACTACGTCCACAGACACTCCTTTTTTGCTTACCTCCTCTTAAAAAAAAAATCAGATTTATATGACAACTTTGGTCTTTCATGAATCTATACTTAGTCTTCTATATGATTGTCAGGAACCATGAATCAGACTCACACAAAAGTGCAGTAAAAATGACACTTTTTAATAAAATGGTAAAATGGTACAAACAGAGCAAACCTAGTCAAAACCTAGCCTAGGTTCTGTAACCAGAGCAGGTAGTCGGAACAAGCCAGTGAAACAGAAATCCAGAGATCAGCGTAGTAGAGGCAGTAAACAGGATCAGGAACCAGAAGGGAAGTCAGCCAACAGGAAAACACAGCAGAGAGTATCCGTATATATGTTGACCAGGCGAAGGCAAAGGAGATATGATCCAGGGATTTTAAATAGCCAGCAGGGCTAGCTGACGAGCAGGAAATGAAGACCAGGTGAGTCACTGTGGAATGAAGAGTACTGGCAATTAACAGCTGAACACAGAGCTCTGAGAAAGAAGGACTGTGCCCAGCCCTGACAATGGTTCTTTATTAAACTCTCAAGTATCTTCCTGACTATAGAATTTAAACTAACCAGTCGGTAGTTACTTGGTTAGATTCCTTTTTAACTATAGGCCCTACATTGTCTTTACAGTGATGATGCTTTAGTTAGGATTTAGGAATCTGGGGAACATCAATCCTAACCAAGAAACCAACTAAATTCCCATTCTCTTGTCATCTCTAACACTTTGAATACTTTTCCAGGTCTTTAAAACTCACAGTGTCCTGCATAGTGAGGGGTTGGACAAAGGTGTTTCTTATGTTCTGTGGGATGACTGGGGTGACTTGAGTAAAAGTGCTGTATAAGAAATAACAAGAATTAACAAAATAGTCCATGTTATTCCTTGTCTTGTGATATCTTCACACCATTGTCCACTGCAAGCTTTTTTATTCTATATTACTTGCAGACACAATCTCACACAACGGGAAGTCTGACATTTCCAAAATGATCGTGACCTGCTTTCTTCAAGCCTGGCTGGGATAATAATAGCACCATTTTATTATTGCTTGTAGTATATTGATTGCTCATATTCTGTTTACTCTGGTCAGACCCCTAACATAACCATGTTATTAGACATTTAATTGTCTGTAATGATTGTTCATTCATCCTTTACCTTTTGAAGACCAATTAAGAAAAAATAATGAATATGATTGGAAGTGTAAGTCGAGTTTTGTCGAAAAACAACCCCCCAAAGGTGAACTATATATTTTTAAGTATTTCCTTAATATCTTTCTCTGTATATTTGCAACAATATATTTGCAAAAATCTTATTTATATATTTCCCTGTACACTTGCAAACCTACATTTACAACAATTGTATTCATATCTCCCCCTGTCCCAAAGAAATTTCTTTTCATTTCACTTCACCATGTCCTTTCTCAAATTGATTTCTGAATAGCCTGGTGCTGTAAGAAAAGCTACAGTGTCTGCATCCCTTTAAATAATTACTAAATCCACAACAGTAAAATCAGTTTGTATATGCAGCAGTGTTGGCTACCAACCAGTTTGAAATTTACTGACACGTCAGCCAAAATTTACTGGCACAGCCAAGTTTTTCCAGGCATTTCCAAAAGTTACAAAATTACAGATTTAAGTGCACATTTCAGTATTTTGGACATAAACAAGTACAATATGCAATTAGCAATGTGATTAAGGTACACTATATTGTCAAAAGTATTGGGACACCTGCCTTTACACGCACATGAACTTTAAAGGCATCCCAGTCTTAGTCCATAGGGTTCAATGTTGAGCTGGCCCACCCTTTGCACCTATAACAGCTTCAGCTCTTCTGGGAAGGCTGTCCACAAGGTTTAGGAGTGTGTCCATGGGAATGTTTGATCATTCTTCCAGAAGAGCATTTGTGAGATCAGGCACTGATATTTGACGAGAAGGCCTGGCTCGCTGTCTCAGCTCTAATTCATCCCAAAGGTGTTCTATTGGGTTGAGGTCAGGACTCTGTACAGACCAGTCAAGTTCCTCCACCCCAAACCCCCTCATCCATGTCTTTTATGGACCTTGCTTTGTGCACTGCTGCACAGTCATGTTGGAACAAGAAGGGGCAACCCCCAAACTGTTCCCACAAAGTTGGGAGCATGAAATTGTCCAAAATGTCTTGATATGCTGACACCTTAAGAGCTCCCTTTACTTGAACTAAGGGGCCAAGCCCAACCCCTGAAAAACAACTCCACACCATAATCCCCCTCCACCAAATGATTTATACCAGTGCACAAAGCAAACTCCATAAAGATATGGATGAGCGAGTTTGTTAACCCAGCATTTCATATTTCTGATATATGTCTGTGTTACCATGTACTTGTATTAAATAGTATTCTGTTCTGTGTGCATTGCTTCCCTTGTGTGAAATACCCAGTGAACCTGCCAGTCTCCCTGATTTCCTATTTTTTAAATATCTTTCTTAGTGTGGTCAGTTTGCATCCTGCAGTCTACTTGGGGACACAGTCTGTACTGCAGTGGTCAGACTTCTGCTGACACCCCCTCCTGCACAACATTTTACTGGGAAGATCACTGTACTGCTGTTTCTCTGCCTCCTGCTAACACACCCCACTGCCCATCATCACAGTGTATTCCTATCTCTGTATTTTACATAGGACTGTGCTGCTGTTGCCATCGCCCCCCATTGTCATAAGAAGAGAGACTAGAGGTCATGTGATCACTTATAAAAAAGATATTTAGAATGTTCATACATGTACATACAGTATACAGTGTATACACACAAACATTTTGCCATGCATTTCTATTTTAAGCTGGATAGGTTGTTTTATAAGGTAAAGGCTCACATACTGTATACTTTTGAAGTGGACAAGCTTATGAGAATTTCTGAATTAAAATTTGCCTTTCATTGATGAATAGGTCTGAAATGTGACTTTCAGCGCAGACTTGTGAGAAAAGCAGTAAACCAACCATGCAAACAGAAAACAAGATCTCTTCAGATCATCTTCAGATTGTCAAATCAGAAGGAATTGTCAACTGAATTGTTAGGGCAATTAAAATTGACATGGTTAACAGGGTTGAAAAAAGATTGTTAATCAAGTTCAACCTCTCACAAATCCTGTAACTATGATTCATGTGAAGGCAAGAAAAAAGTGTCTTCTAGCTGGTCACACGACGAGCAGGGCTTCTTCTCTATCAGTAGTGGGTGGACATTACAGTTGCAAAAAAATAGACCTCATGTTGTGAATGGTGGTAAAGGTGAGTGCTTGTTCTATACAGCACTGTACTTTAAATCCAGGCTGCATGATGATGCTAGCCCATGTGATGTGTTTTTGACAGTCTGGGCTCACAATGGTTGATGATGATAATGGTGTAGGGTAGTGACCAGTGGAAAATGAGGGCACAGAGGACAGCACTAAAGTATGGACAGATTAAGTAGTGCTGTACCATCTTTCCACACAGTAGGGAAGAAATTTGTGTTTTAGTATAGCCCGAAGCAAAAAAAATAATAAAATGAGCGCAGGGCTAACATGAGAAGGAGCGTAGGGTAGCCGGGCAAGTCAGGGTTAACAGTTCACTTTGTTAACTTGGACTGCAGGGCATTGGGCAGCCTGCGTGGGGGAGGGACTGCAATGGTAGGTTGTGGGTAGGCAAGGGGAACCGGACATCTGGAGGAGGACACGAGGAGGAGAAACATTCCTCCACGGCTCTCCCATGGCAGATTCCCGGCAATTAGAGGTGCAGCTCCACTCCATGGCAGATTCTATGGGAATCGATTGGCTGCAGAGCCAGATTGCAGCCCTGCTGGGAGCTCCTGCCACAAGTTCAGCTGAGACACACGGCAGACGTGCTCGGCGGACACGCCCCTGGAGCGTTTTAGCTCTTCACATTCCTCAGCGCAGCGCCACTCAGGGAGCCCAGACTTAGACCCTCCAGCCCAGCTGGATCAGCTTCCTCTGGCTAGCTCTGGTGCAGGTGCTGGGAGGAATCCCCATCATGGGCAGAGCTCTGCGGGATAGGGACATAGACCCGCGCCGTCCCCGGTCCCTGCCAGGCAGAAGGAGCGTGAACATTCGGCCAGGTGAGGGTCAGGATGGGAGCAGCGGCTCAGCATGGGAGGAGTCTACTAGCGGGTCGCGTCCAGTCGGTCAGAGCAGCCAGAGACACCCTGACCCCCAGATCTGGGCAGGATCCACAGAGCTCCGGAACCTGTCAGAGCAGCAGGGCCCCTCTCCCAGTGGGGGGTGAAGAGAAGCCACAAAGCAACGGCCGAGCATGCCAGTCCTGCAGGGCAGAGGTGCAGGAGGGACAGTGAACTGCCAGGGCCTTCTGCAGGTGGTGCATCCTCACCAGCCCCGAGTCCAGATGAGCACTAGGATTCCTCGCGTTCCAAGGGGGAGCTGTCCAGCGCGGAAAAAAGCATTGCTCCGCTGAGGTTGTCAAAGGTGGATTCTGGAACGGCGGCTGTGGGATCTGGTCCTGGTCGGCCTGGTAAGTCCATATCTAATGTTTCCTCTTCTTTACAGCTTTCTGTGTCCCCTGTGTCGGGTGTTAAGGGTGGGCAGGGCCCCAGGGTTGGTTTAGGTATACCTACCTCTCCCCCCATGGCCGGCGGGCCCAGGGCCCGCTGTGATGGGAGATTCTGCAGCCAATTTTTGGTCGGGCTGCGTTCCTTGGTGCAACCTTTTGATGCAGGTTCTTCTGCTAGCGCTGCGCTGGTGGCGGCTTCTACCAGCACCAGACCGGGGCGCTTGCATGCGCCTATGCGCCGGCGCGCCCCTGTTCAGACACGGCAGCAAGCTGCTGCTGTTGCTGTGCATCAGCGCGGCACACGGGCGCGCGCGGGTGCGTGCGCGCGTTCGCGTTAGCGCCGGTTTGGCGCCATTTAGCACATAAAAGTTCCCCTGTTCCATGGGAACATCGCTGCTTCGTCTCAGCTCTGTGATTCTGCTTGAACCTGTATCTGATTGCCTGCTACCTGATTTGACCCGGCTTGTTTGACCATCCGACCTGCTCCAATCCCGACCCGGCTTGCCTGACCATTCTGCTTTCAGTATCTGCTACCGTTGCCGACCTCTGCCTGTTCACCGACTCTGCCTTTGCCTGCTGTGATTGCCTGTGCCAGTTATCTGCCGACCCGGACTGTCTGACTCTGCTTGTGCCTGCCGCTCTACTTGCTGTTGCACCTTCAGCTTCAGCTCCTGAGATCTCTCACCTCCAGTGTGTCAAGTCTGCTGCTGTTCCAGTCTCCACTCACCTGCAGTCCTGCCATCCCAGGAGGGATCTCCGCCTCTACATCAGAGACTATACTCCAACAGGCACTCCTACCCCACTGCGCTCAGGAGACCACTGTCCCCACTCCAGTGGTTCCTGAACCAGCGTTGTATGAGAGGTCTTCTCCTACAGTCAGGCTCACCTACCAGGTACCTAACACAGTGGTTTCTGTGCCTGCGCCTGGTCAGGGCCAGGTGGCTGGAGTGACGTTGGGGCATACAGCAGCTACGGGGACAGGTGCCACTACCTCTGCAGACCTGCAGAGGGACGCTAGTAAGAATACGGACTCGGTTCCGATTTGGCCAAATGCGAGGTGTATGTCTGTTTCGAAGGTCCTTTGGGTGCGCACCACAAATCTGAGGTGTGGGAAAAAATTTGGTGGGGGGTGGGCTATGCGGAGATTTTCACGTTGTTGCCTCTTGAAAAGTTTAACTTGGAACGGTTAAAACCGGAAGAGTCCAAGAAGGAGGAGGAGGAAAAGAGTTGTTACTGTCTGATTCCACGGACGTTTAGCAATTGGCTCCAGGCCTTCGCCATTTTTGCGAGCGTTATCAGGGAGAAATTCCCTGAGAATTGTTCCCCTCTCTTTTGTTATCTGGATGCCATTAGCGAGGCCCAGGGGGTTTATGGGGGTGTGGCTTGGCTTAGGTATGACAAACTGTTTTATCAACGTAAGGCTATACGCCCCTTGCTACGCTGGGATCATAAGGACATGAGTTTATGGATGAAACGGGGGCCAGGAGTCTGACCGCCTCCGGACAATGTGTTGTCAGTTCAATGAGGGTTCTTGTAGATTCAGCACCGGCTGCTGATATAAATACGAATGCTCTCACTGTGCAGGGGCTCATCCCCTGTTCTGCTGTTTCAAGGCCAGCAGGGCCCGTCCCATCCCGGCGATACTACGGGAAAAAGACAGGACCCCAGTGAGGGTAGACAAGATGGCCCCCTTTCTAAATAGATATCCAGATCGGCCTGCAGCTCGGTTGTTGCAGGCGAGTTTCGCGGAGAGATTCTTGATCCCTTGCTCCCTTTCTCAGATCCCTCCTGCGGCTGACAACTTGCGGTCGGCTCTGTTACACTATGAAGTGGCTTACGAAAAACTCACTAAGAAGGTGTTACTGGGCCGCATGTGCGGCCCTTTTACTCATCCCCACTTGAATAATTTGGTGATTTCGGCTTTGGAAGTGGTTCCAAAGAAGGAGCCCAATAAATTTCGCCTGATCCACCATCTTTTCTTTACAAAAGGCGAGTCCGTTAATAATGCTATTGACCTTGAGGCGTGTGTGGTGTCTTACACATTGTTTAGCGCCGTCATTTTTTGGGTAAGGCACTACTGTCAGGGTGTCCTTATGGCTAAGACTGACATCGAGGCTGCCTTTCGGTTGCTGCCAGACCAACCACGCAGTTTTCATCCTTTGGGCTGTAGATGGTTGGGCACCTTTTATGGGGATCGCTGCCTGTCTATGGGCTGCTCCATCTCTTGTGCCTTTTTCGAGACATTTAGCTCTTTTCTCGAATGGGTGGGTCGGGATGTGGGGGGGTCAATTCAGTGATTCATTACTTGGATGACTTTCTGTGTGTTGGCCCTCCCTCTTAAAATTTATGTGGTATTTTGCTGGCTACGGTTCAGCACCTCGCTGAGCGCTTTGGTTTTCCTCTCACGGCAGACAAAACAGAGGGCCCCACATCAACAATCAAGTTCCTGGGGATAGTGATTGATTCCCAAGCGATGGAGTGTTGTCTGCCTGATGACTAGTTGCTTGCTCTTAAGGATGAGGTTTGTTTGGCCTTAGGCAAACACAAGAGCCAGCTCTGAAAGCTACAGTCGCTCCTTGGCAAGCTTAATTTTGCATGCCGTATTATGCCGATGGGCAGGGTTTTTGTCGGCGGCTATCGGCCGCCAATGCTGAGGTCAGTTCGCCCAGGCATTTTGTTCGGCTGAATAGGGAGCATAGGGCTTACCTGCTGTTGTGGCACAAATTTTTTGGCACTTTCAATGGTCGGTGGATCTGGATGAAGGGGCCAGTCAGAAACTATGATCTTGAGCTTTTCACGGATGCCGCTGGCTCTACTGGCTATGGAGCATTCTTAAGGGGTTGGTGGAGTGCGGAGCGCTGGCCCACCGAATGGTGGGAGGCGGGCTTCCTAAAGAAGTGCTTTATTTAGTGCTTCTGGAACTTTTTCCAGTAGTGGTCGCCATAACACTCTAGGGGGGAGTCGTTTCGGAACAAAAAGGTACGTCTCCACTGTGAAAACCTGGGGGTGGTTCAGGTTATCAACTCTCTGTCAGGGTCCGCCCCCCTGTAATCCGTCTTTTGCAATATGTGGTTTTGTGTTGTCTTCAGCAAAATGTGTTTCTGTACGCTGTGCATATTCCAGGAGTGGAGAATACGGCTGACGCTCTCTCTCGCTTTCAGTTGGACAGGTTCCGGGAGTTGGCACCGGGCGTGCAGCAACATGGAACCCCTTGTCCTTTTCAGCTGTGGCGGAATGCATTGGAATCGCTTCCGGTTTGATGCGAAGCTCCTTGAGTAAGTCAACGTGGTCTTACTACACTGCGGTCTGGCGGGAATGGGGGGAGCCGCTACAGCGGGCGGGGGTTGAAATGGTCAGTTCTGAGGTCAGACATCTTGTGATTTATTTCATTTGTCTGTTTCGCTGCCGGCGTGTCCATTAGCGCTATGAACCGGAAGTTGACCGGCTTGGCCTTCCTTTTTAAATTGCGGGGCATCCCAGATTTTACAAAGGATTTTTTGGTAAAACAGGCCCTACGAGGTTATCGACAGGGTGCTCCGCGGCCGGAAGGCCGCCGGCCTATTATTTTTGACATTCTATGGTCCTTGTTTATGCAGACGGGAACTGGAGGTGTATACGTAGCAGTATCTCCGCAGTGGCGGGGTTCATCTGAATCTGTGGTCCCTGGGTTTACAAGACGGGGTACAGAGGGCATTGCGTTTTTGGCGGGGCACAAAGGTGTGAGGTTTTCACACTTTGGGCTGTGGTGGTTGGGTCTTTGGAGGCATTTTAAAACAACCTGCTGTGATTAGATTATTAGGGACCCATCTAAGAGGTATGGAGTCCTCTGTGGAATGCAAGTTATGGTGGATTAACTGGTAGTTACAATGGTGGTATCTGCAGATTGTGGTTCGTCCCCGAGCTGGTGCAGTACGGCAGGGACCGTGGAAGTAATTATGCAGATACAAGGAAAAATTTGATACTTGGTGCCTCCAAGGATCGGCAACCTAAAAAAGTGTTATGTTTTTTGTTTGCTAATATTGGTTTACATAATTTGTTATTTGCTTAATAAAGGGCCTGAAACGGCCAATTTACTCCAACCGTTGTGTCAGGGTATTTTTTGGTAAGTCTAGTTGGGGTAATAGGTTGGTGATGCAGCATGTAGTTATACAAAAGGGTGGGATACATCTGGGGTACCTTGGTCATGAAATCCCATTGAAAGTGAGACTTGCTACAGAGGTTGAGTTGAGATTAAAAATACCATTGTTTTTTTTTCCATTAGTACTTCATGTAGTAAAACATTCACAGTTACATAGTTGGTAAGATTGAAAAAAAGACACTAATCCATCCAACTCAACCTGAGTGTGTGTGTGTGTATGCATGTATGCGAGTGTGCCTAAAGTCCATTTCCAACCTATTTTTCTTTTGCTGTCCCCCTGGAAGTTATTATACAGTATGAAAAACACAGATCTGGCTACAACACTCTCCTTCTTTGCCACAAGATTTTTCTCAATAATGTCCAAATAAAAGTTGTACTCCTACTTGGCCTTGTGATGATGGGTGCTAAATGTCATGGATGGTGCCGTGCCAAAACCGAATGCAAAGATGCAAAGTCACCAGCTCTCTAAATAGATGCCTTTCACGTGTTTATTGTAAAGACAGAATCACATAAGGAATGAGAAACCAACCTTTCAGGGCCTCGCAGGGTTCCTTTCTCAAGGCAACATAGTGACATTGTTATTTCCTCAGTCACCCAGCATCATACAACCAAGAGTGTGGAAAGATGGTGAGTGCAGGACATCAGGGCCCCATTCCCTAAGAACAGCACCCCGCTCACAGTGCTTTGGTGCAAGGAGTGGCGCTGATACTTCAGCACTATTCTCTGCAACCTCCATAACCACTCACCACAAGGAGAAGATTGGAGAGGAAAAGGATCAAGCTCATCACATGACCAGGCAGATGACATCAGAAAAATATAAGCTAAAAGCAAAAAAAAAATGGCAAATCATATTGTGGGGGCTTCAAGCACAGAGCCCAGAGTTGGGCTTTAACGTGGTTGCAAACCATCACCTTGAAAAACAACACATTCAGTTTAAAATTGAAATAAAAGGCAAAATATTTTTGTATAGATATAAAAAAAATACCTTTTTTTCCCTTTTTTATTAGTGATCACATTCTCTCTGTTCTCAGCTGCATAAGAGCTGGGGGGAGGAGAAGCAACAGTACACACACTGAGCTTCCCAGTGAATTGCTGTGCAGCAGGGGGGGGGGTGTCAGGATAAGTCTGATCCTTGGAGGATAGCTAGAGAACTGAGCATGGGGTGCTCTCCTGCTTAGTGTGGTCAGTTTTTAATTGGAAAGCAAAGGGACTAGCAGGAACACCAGATATTTCTCATAAAGGAAGCAATACAAAGAGAACAGGATACATTCTGATACAAGTTCATGGTATAGCAGGCACATATCAGGAATATAGAATGTTGGGGTAACAAACACTTTAAGCCTGGTACACACTAGTAGTTTTTTTTTTTTTTTTTGTTCTGTCCAACGCAGCAGGGCTGAATGAAAAAAGTCTGACAGCTCAGGAGGAGCGGCTGTACTAACTATCCAATGTTAGTACAGCAATCTCCCCTGCCGTGCTATTGTGTTCTGACAGGAGGGCCCCCCCCCCCCCCCCAGAACACTCCAGTCAGCACTCTACTGCTCTGTACACACGGTCAGATTTTCCGCTGAAAAAAGTGCGATCGGATTGTGTTGTCGGAAATTCCGATCATGTGTGGGCTCCATCTGACTTCTTTCCGTCGGAATTTCTGACACACAAAGTTTGAGAGCAGGCTATAAAATTTTCCGACAACAAAATCCGATCGGTTAAATTCCGAACGTGTGTACACAAATCCGACACACAAAATGTCACGCATGCCCAGAATAAATGAAAAGACGAAAGCTATTGCCTACTGCTCCGTTTATAGTCCCGACGTACGTGTTTTACGTCACCGCATTCAGAACGATCAGATTTTCCGACAACTTTGTGTGACCGTGTGTATGCAAGACAAGTTTGAGCCAACATCCGTCAGAAAAAATCCTAGGATTTTGTTGTCGGAATGTCCGATCAATGTCCGACCGTGTGTACGGGGCATAAGCCATTGGCTGAGTGCTGATCTGATGCTGATCGGCAGACCTTTTTCGGTTAGTTTAAAATAGAAATGAAAGGCAAAACATTTTTTTATAGCTATAAAAAAACATTATAAATACCTTTTTTCCTTTTCTATAAGTGATCACATTCCCTCTGTTTTCAGCTTCATAAGAGCTGGAGGAGGAGAAGCAGCATTACACTGAGCTTCCCAATGAATGACTGTGCAGAGGGTGGTGGGGGTGTCAGGACAAGTCTGATCATTTGGGAGAGTGTGTTCTTCTACTTAGTGTGGTCAGTTTTTAATAGGACAGCAATGGGACTGGCAGGAACACCAGAGATTTCACACAAAGGAAGCAATACAAAGAGAACAGGATACTTTCTCATACAAGTACATGGTACAGCGGGCACATATCAAGAATATGAAGGGTTGGGGTAAAAAACGCTTTAAAATCTCTTATGGTAAATAGCCTCTTCCTACACATAAGATTTACACAACTGAAGTTCTCCCGTCCTTTGTACATTCCTTGGGATAAAAGTTCAGTTTCCAAATCTTTATACTGCTCTTGAATAAATTTTAACATGTTAATTGGGTCGCCTAGAGCATCTACGGATTTAAATGGAATGGTAATTTTTCATAACATCAAATTACAAATTTTGATGCGTGTTATATCAATTTTTTAGAGCAAGAGGAGTTTTTCTTTAATACATTTTCAGTTAGTGTTAACGCATGAATAATAAACCAGTATTTTATTCATTTTCATTCCTTTCTCGATTTCTGTCACATAATTTTCTAGCACCGGCTTGAGACACGCAGTATTCCACGTGGGGTATTTTTTGACCTCCTCTAACCCTTTCTAGGCTTCTTCCACACTAAGCCAGTAGCTAAGCCCAAATCTAAAAGGATATGTTTTGATAAGTCATGCATACATGAATGAGCCAGGCTTGCTGGAATCACTACACATTCATCCTTAAAGTTATATTCAGTCTCAGCTATCCCCAGGACACTGGAGGCCCTGAGCTTCTAGATGTTACTGGAATATTAACTCCTTGAGTACTTGTTCTGGATATCTCATGCAATAGATACAATGCCAAGGAAGTGTTGATAAATGCTGATCTCTTATTGCTAAACTGTGTATTATAAAAAATAAACTGAACAAATAATGAATAAATAATATGAACTGATAAAAAAGTTGTGCAATATATGAATAAAAATCTCTGAATGCAGTTTGCTTAACCACTTGCCGACCAGCCACCGCAGTTTCACTGTGGCAGAATGACACGGCTGGGTAAAAAGACGTTATGTGATGTTGTTTCGCCCTGTGCCCACTAGGGGGCGCATGCATGCCGCTGCTCTCCCCCCGGAGCCGATGCGAGTGCCCGGCGGGCGCAATGACCGCCAGGCACCCGCGATCACTCCTGACACAGCAAGAACTGTAAACACACAGATCCCGGTTCTCTGGGGGAGAAGAGACTGATCGTGTATTCATACAAAGTATGAACACCGATCTCTCTCTTCCCCTAGCAAGTCCCCTCCCCCTACAGTTAGAACACAGAGAGGGAACACAGTTGATCACACTTGATCGCCCTCTAGTGTTAACCCCTTCCCTGCCAGTGACATTTTTACAGTAATCAGTGCATTTTTATAGCACTGATCACTGTATAATTGTTAACGGTCCCAAAAATGTGTCAAAAGTGTCAGATTTGTCCGCCGCAATATCGCAGTTATCGAACTAGCTACTGCCACTCTCCGATCATATTTTTGATGGCTATTGTTGGATTTTAATTTATGAAATAAAGATGTCCGTTTCCAGAGTGCAGCAGTCCGGGATTTTCTTGCTTCCCGATAAAAATCATAAGATCGCAGCCATTACTAGTAAAAAAAAAAAATAACAATAAAAATGCCATAAATCTAGCCCCCATTTTGTAGAATCTATAACTTTTGCGCAAACCAATCAATATACGCTTATTGCAATTTTTTTACCAGAAATATGTAGAAGAATACGTATCGGCCTAAACTGAGGAAAAAAATTGTTTTTTTGAAAAAACTATTTAGGATATTTTTTATAGCAAAAATTAAAAGATATTGTGTTTTTTTCAAAATTGTTGCTGCTCTTTTGTTTATAGCACAAAAAATAAAAACCGCAGAGGTGCTCAAATACCACCAAAAGAAAGCTCTATTTGTGGGGAAAAAAGGACGCATTTCGTTTGGGTACAACGTTGCACGACCGCGCAATTGTCAGTTGAAGCGACACAGTGCCAAATTGTAAAAAGTGCTCTGGTCAGGAAGGTGGTAAAATCTTCCAGGGCTGAAGCGGACTGTCCCACTAATCTACTATCGAGCTACCCAACCTCAGACAATGTTATGATAGCTTATACCTATGTCTGTTTTGAAATGGCCCCCTTTGTGCTTTTGGCTGCTATGTGTTGTGACGACTATGTTTTTCTTTTTCTTCTATATATATAGAAGAAAATAGTTTTTTTTTTTACCAAAAATATGTAGAAGAATACATGATGAATACTGATACATGATTAATACATTTGTTTTTTTTAATATTTTATTTTTTTGGGATATGTATTATAGCAGAAAGTAAAAAATGTTGTTTTTTTTTTTTCAAAATTGTCTGTTTGTTTATGGGGCAAAAAAAAAATAAAAAGCGCAGAGGTGATCAAATACCACCAAAAGAAAGCTCTATTTGTGGGGGAAATAAAGGACATTAATTTTGTTTGGGTACAGCGTCGCACAACTGCGTAATTGTCAGTTAAAGCTACACTTTTGCGTTTCGCAAAAAATGGCATGGTCATTAATGGGGTAAATCCTTCCGGGGCTGAAGTGGTTAAAGTGATTATGTTGCTAAAATTAAAGTAGTTTTGAGCCCATAACCAAACATGTAATATAATGCAGCTTACTAATCATTAGACGTGGTGGCTGCATTAGTTTTATTTTTTTTAGGCTATTTTCCTTTTGTTTTCCCCTGGTGTTCTGGCCAGTAACACACCTCCTGTGCCTCTACTCTGGATGGGGCACTACAGGGGGCACTTTTGGATAGTAGCATTGTCAGTCTGGGGTGGGGGGGTAGCAGATTTAAACATTTTTTTTCCTTTTGGGATAAACGTTTTACATAAATGAATAAAAGTTGATCATTTTAAGCACCCCTGCTAGTGTTAAATGGTTTGTATCATCCCTTTAAATGCAAGAGAGCTTCTTCTGAAAACAACACACTTGCTGGTTGGAAAGAAGAAAGGCTAAAAAAGTAAACTAATGCAGCCATCATATTAAGGAATCGGTAAGCTGCAATATAATAAAATGTTTGCTTTTGGGTTGAACACTGCTTTAAAGTGCATACAATTGTTGATTGCAAATAAAATAGTAAATAGTTACCTACAGTGTACTACTGCCCACACCACTGAACATTGCTGGTGCTCATTGGTTTATCCCAGCTGCCTCTGCATCTCTTCAGAACCCATTAGAAACATAGGGGTTCATGTGAGGGAGCAGCAGGGGAAGAGTAATCTCACACTGATCATTACAGCATCATTTGGTAGTAAGTATTTACTATCTTCTTTACAGGGAACACTTGTATTTACAGTTTCATCTTAGCAACAGACAACTCACCAGCCTTTAGCTAAACTGTCTACATTTGTTTTCTTTTATCATTTTTTTCACCTGGTAGTCTTGTCTTGTCTAGTCCCTGGGTGGCCACGCTCACTCCTCCACTGTATGTATGGAGGGAATCAAAGTTGTCACCTAGGCTAGACTACTAAATATGTCTGCCTTTCTTCATCTCCATTACATAATAAGTGGTAGTGGAGTGGTTCATCATCATTACACAGTGGCGGCCCGTCCATTAGGGGCGCCCGGGCGCCGCCCCCTCTCTCCAGCCACCCCCTATATGACTAATGAATAGATTCATGCATAGCATGAATCTATCTACGGCCGCCGCTACCACCCCCTATTCAGGCGTCCGGAAGATGACTTGCTGTTCAAACAAAGCAACAGAATGGGGAAAAAAGGGGATTTAAGTGACTTTGACTGTGGCGTAGTTGTTGGTGCCAGATGGGCTGGTCTGAGTATTTCAAAAACTGCTGATCTACTGGGATTTTCACACACAACCATCTCTTATGCCACGTACACACGACCGGACTTTACGGCATACTTGGTCCTGCGGACCGGAGTCCATCGGACAACTCGATCGTGTGTGGGCTCCAGTGGACTTTTTTCCCCAAAAGTTTGACGGACCTAGAAATGAAACATGTTTCAAATCTTTTCGACGGACTCGAGTCCGGTCGAAAAGTCCGCTCGTCTGTATGCTAGTCCGATGGACTAAAACCGACGCTAGGGCAGCTATTGGCTACTGGCTATGAACTTCCTTGTTTTAGTCCGGTTGTACGTCATCACGTACGAATCCGTCGGACTTTGGTTGATCGTGTGTAGGCAAGTCCGTTCATTCGTAAAGTCCGTCGTAAAGTCAGTCGAAAAGTCTGCAGGACAAAGTCTGCCGTAAAGTCCACTCGTGTGTATGCGGCATAAGGTTTACAGAGAATGGTGGGAAAAAGAGAAAATATCCAGTGAGCGAAATGCCTTGTTGATGTCAGAGGTCAAGGGAGAATGGGCAGACTGGTTCCATAAGATATAAAGAGAACAGTAACTCAAATAACCACTCGTTACAACCAAGGTATGCAGAATACCATCTCTGAATGCACAACACATCGAACCTTGAAGCATATGAGCTACAGCAGCAGAAGACCACACCAGGTGCCAATCCTGTCAGCTAAGAACAGGAAACTGAGGGGGGAACAGGACAGGAAACTGAGGGCCACCCGGTGACCCTGCCCCCCTCTGATGCACAGGGACTTGACGGGGACTTCCCTATGGGTTTCCCTGTGACGTCAGAGGGGGGCGGGGTCACCCGTTACATAACCGGGTGACCCCGCCCCCTCTGACGTCACAGGAAAACCCATAGGGAAGTCCCCGTCAAGTCCCTGTGCATCAGAGGGGGGCAGGGTCACCGGGTGGCCCCGCCCTCCGTTATTTAAGAAGTGTCAGAAGAAGAGAAGCGTCACACAGCAGGAGCCTTCCATGGATGCGGAGCAGCCCAAGAACAAAGCGGGGAAGAAGATGCCGTAGAGGAAGATGCCGGACAAGAACACCGGAGCAAGAAGCAGAGGATAGGAGGAAGAACCAGAGGAAGAAGAAGATGGAGGAAGAAACCGAAGGAAGATAGAAGGAAGAAGACTCGAAAAAGATGGAAAGTAGAAGACTTTAAATAAAGGAATTGTCAAAAATTGTCACTTGTCATTTTTAACATTTTTGACACTTTTTTTGTGAAATGGTAGGGGTACTTTTGTACCCCATTACCATTTCATACAGGGGGGGCGGGATCTGGGGTCCCCTTGTTAAAGGGGGCTTCCAGAGTCCGATAAGCCCCCCGCCAGCAGATCAACATGGGGACAAGGTGCTTTGGGGGGCCGCTACCCCAAAGCACCCTCCCAATGTTGAGGGCATGTGGCCTGTTACGGTTCAGGAGGGGGGCGCTCTTTCATCTCCCCCTCTTTTCCTGCAACCTGCCAGGTTGCGTGCTCAGATAAGGATCTTTTGTGGATTTTTGGGGGGACCCCACGCCATTTTTTTAAAATTTCGGCATGGGGTTCCCCTTAAAAATCCATACCAGACCTGAAGGGTCTGGTATGGATTTTGAGGGGGACCCTCACGCCATTTTTTTAAACATTTTGGCGCGGGGTCCCCCTTAATATCCATACCAGACTTGAAGGGCCTGGTATGGAATTTAGGGAGACCCCCATGCTATTTTTTAAAAAATTTTGGTTTGGGGTTCCCCTGTGGGGAAAACCCATGCCCATTTTATCAATTAACTTTTATGTGTATTGTCGGACCGACAATTCATTAATAGCCGCGAGTAGTTTTAAATGACTTTTTTCCTTTGAAATGTAATTTTGCTGTCAGACTGTTCCAAACACGGGAAACATGCGCCCCTTTACAGGCATACTATAGACACCCCCCAGGTACGAAATTTAAAGGAATATTACAATTTTATTGTTTCACTTTAAGCATTATTAAAATCACTGCTCCCGAAAAAACAGCCATGTTTAAAACTTTTTTTTGCATTGATACATGTCCCCTGGGGCAGGACCCAGGTTCCCAAACACTTTTTATGCAATAACTTGCATATAAGCCTTTAAAATTGGCACTTTTGATTATTCATGTTCGAGTCCCATAGACTTTAATGGTGTTCGCGTGTTCAAACTAATTTTTTGCCTGTTCGCATGTTCTTGTGCGAAGCGAACAGGGGGGTGTTCGGCTCATCCCTAATTCTGAGCATGCATGTTTTTTTGCACGTCAGAATTGCATACAGACGAACGGAATTTCCGATAGGAACTTTTTCCAACGGAAAAATAGAGAACCTGCTCTCAATCCTTTGCTGGCGGAAATTTCGCATACACACGGTCGGAATTTCCGTCCAAAAGCTCACATCGGACTTTTGCTGGCAGAATTTCCAAACGTGTATACGGGGCATTAGGCTTTAACCCCCCTGGTGGTATTCCCGAGTCTGGCTCAGGGTGGATTTTCAGTACTAAAAGCAGTAACCCCGAACCAGACTCGGGATCGCATCATAAGGATTACTTACCTTGTCCCGTGGATCCTGCGATGTCTCCTCGCTGTGATCTGCGAGCCGCCGTATCTCGCTCGATTCACAGTGCCGAGCTCCGTTCCCTGCGAGCGTTGTAACGCACGGGGATGGAGTTCTGCGGCATATTCAAAAAGTAAAAAACACAGTATACTGTAATCTTACAGATTACAGTACTGTATCAAATAATTACACATCCCCTTTGTCCCTAGTGGTCTGTCCAGTGTCCTGCATGCAGTTTTATGTTATAAATACTATTCTTTCTGCCAGGAAACTGGAGATTGTCCATAGCAACCAAAAAATGTCCGTTTACATCAAAAGTGCTTTTAGACCAGCTGGAAAACAGCGATAGTAAATTAAAATCACTTGCAGAATTGAGTGATAGTGATTCGTGGGGAAATTCGTCATCAAACACTAAAAGTAATGACAGCGACAATTCTGCAACTGAGCTAATTTCAGTGTTTTTTATTTGAATACATTATTGAATATTTTGTATTTATATTATTATTTGTTATAATTATTTATAGTTATTATATTATAATTTTTGATTTTGTTTTTCAAACTTTATCATACCCGGGATGTCTACTAGACTCTTGTTTGGACAGATTTAAGTGAGTTATTCCTAACAATTACAGGCCTACAATATAAAACGCCAAATTTCCGTGCAAAATAATTGTACCGCTTTCAGCATCAAAAATCTGAAATTATCATACCGCCAGGGAGGTTAATTTAGTTGTACTTTTTCACATTCTTTCCAGCTCCACATTATCATTTTTGTGAGTAAGGAAACAATATTTGAAATGCCACCTAATGCTTATCTAATTTTTTTTTAATTGGTCAAAAAATACTATGCTTTAACATTTTCTTTTAAAATTAAGAATAGAATTCCTTAAACACAAGTTGTTTTCCACTGGCGTAGTTAAAAAAAAAAGAAAATCACACACTCCTTTTGCTTTGCCTATTTGCTCAATTATGGATTATGCAAATGGTCCCCTTTTTTCTACATTAAGGTAACAAAAAACATTGCCCGTTGTAGAGTGGAACAGTGTGTACTCAGCATCGCAGCCATTTCCATGGCTACAAATCAACCACATGATGCAAAATGTAAGGAGAGCATGCTCAACGAATGGATAAATAAGTCTCATTTTTCTTCCTTTGTTCCGAAAGCTCCTTTAGACTTCCTGTTGTCAAGCACAGCTGTGAGGAGCACTTCATTTGCATCATATCTGAAAGCATGGTAGAGCAGACTGGCAATGGCCTGTATTGTGACTGTTAAAACCTAGATTAATGTCGAACAAAACAATTTGCACTTTGTTTCTGTGGGAAAGTTCAGCCTCCCAGCAAGAGGATTTTCTAAACACAGAGAACGGCGGAATTCTCCTGTTTAAAGGGGAAAAATTAGCTAGCTACAAATCACAACAATCTCTCCCCCTATCTATCAAAATAGCCAACCAGGCCCCTTTTGGCCATTTAAAGTTCCTTTGTCCCTTGAAATGTTTTTCTCTCTTCTTTTTTTTTTTTTCACCCCTTACAGCCCAGACTGTTTTTTCGAGACCAAAAAATATATGATCGTAAAGAAAACCTACACAAGGACAGTAACATTGCTAACCAACCCATTTTGTCTTATACAAAAAAATCAGCAGTAAACAAATCTTTCTTAAAAGGGGCAGAGAATTTGTGTACACCGTAATTGTGTCCTAGCTGTGTTTTCTGCTATTTGCATACACACGTGTGTTTGGAATACAAGATTAGCTATGGCACAGTCCCACAGCCCTGCACTGCTCTCTCCTCAATGTATTCCAGTCCATGGCTAAGCCGATTTTTCAAACAATGGACTTCTTTTGCAGGGGACATGAATCACGCTGGTCACTTGTTCCCAAGCTGAGGTAGAGGAAGTTGACAGTTCTTTAGAAATAACTAAACATTAAAGTGTTTAGAAAATTACAAACACGAAGAGAGTCAGGGCTGTGACAATGAGGGGACAGGGGCTGTTTTATGCATTCATATACATAAAGAAGCACAGTTTTTTTCTCTTGTACTGGTAAAGCTGGTCTCTGAATTCTTGCATTGTACACTATCAGACTATCCACTTTTCAGGAATGTTTTCTGTCTCAAAACTGAAATATAGTCATGTTGCACTACAAAATGTGGTCATGAGGTGCAAAGGAAGCATTATTTTTTATGACATGAAGAAAAACATGAAGCACCATTTTCACCTTGTCTTTAAGTTTTTGTTATAATGTGCTTTATTTAAAAAAAAAAATGTCACATAAAACTCCTAAGGGGGAACACTTTTCTGGTGGTATGGCCCTTTAACATGGCCTGAGCCAGATAACAAAAATCCCTGCTGCCTTCTTTGGTAACTTTACCGATACGTGTGGCAGATTTAGGTAGTTCTTAATAACACCACTTTTACAAAGAAGTGATATTATTGCACCAAAGTAATAAAAATGGCAAGGTAGTTACCTACCTTCTGGGTAACAAAACTGGAGTTAATTATGACCAACTGTAACTTGGCATAATGCAAATTGGCATGCCAGTCTCTGTACACTATGTAACTGGTGGAATATTTGCCACTGCTACCTCCTCCCCTCCCTACCTGTTCCTGGTTGTTAAGGACCCTTTTGACTTTACAGCTGACAGCCAACTTGCAACTGGTAATGCTGACAGTGGGCAGAGGCTGATGGGGAAGCAGAGACACTAGTTCTCCATCAGGTCCGCTCTCTCCTTGTGATTGACAGCAAGGAGTGGACGGATTCTAAAGCCAATAGCAGACTGTCTTTTGGCTATGAATTTGTATACTTGAAGTTGTCAATAACAAGGGGAGCAGACCTGATGAGGAACTATGTCTTTGATTTCCTATCAGGCTGCACCCACTCATCAAGCTGCACTCCTTGGCGCTGGGCTGTTCTTGGAACAGAGAGCAAGTGTTCCATGTGGGCTTGGCACGCACCCCAGATTCATGTACCTGTTTACAACAGGTACATGAATTTGTTGAAAACACTGATATTTTACATGCAGAGGCAAGAGGGAGATCTAAAGGGATGTCTTAGACACTCTTCATGAAGTCCACTGCGTGTCTTTTCTTTAGAAGGCATTTACTTTCTCAACTACATGGTTGCATTTGGGGGTTTTATTTGGGCAAAAGTTGTGACAAGCTGAAAAGCTGATGAAAAGGAGAAAGTAGAGACAGAAGGAAAGCAAAAAAGAGAAAAAAAGATGCACATTGGGTCACCTGGTTTCCAGCTTTGCTTTTAATTTAAACTTTACAGCTCATGTCATTTTAAAAGCTCACCATGAACCTTGTATTTCTCTCTAATGCAGCCTATTTTTCTAGACTTTAATTAGTAATCTGCAAGAAAGTGCAGATCACCTTAATGAGTTTGTTGGACATGCCGTTCCAACATGATGGGCAGTACTACGAACTTGGCTCACTCTTTGGGTCTATTCCACTGTTCTGGAAAGGCTTTCTACAGGATTTTGGAGTGCACCTGTGGGAATGTGTGCCCATTCAACCAAAAGAGCATTTGTGAGGTCAGGTACAAAAATGAAAAGACCTGGTTCATATTGGGCATTTAGGTTTATGCCAAAGGTGTTCAGTATAGGTTGAGGTCAGGACTCTGTGCAAGTCACTCAAGTTCCTTTACATCAAACTAATCAAACCATGTCTCATGGAGAGAGAGAGAGAGAGAGAGAGAGAGAGAGAGAGAGAGAGAGAGAGAGAGAGAAACACAATGTTGCATTTGCAAAGACCATTGTTTTCCTAACCCAATTCTTCTGCACTTTCTTTAGAATCTAATATTCTAATAAAATACATACAGATACTCCTCTCTTAAAAACCTACCTGTTTAACCACTTATAGCCAAAAGACGGCTACAGCGTGGTGCTCAATTGCCGGGAGGGCGTCTATGGACGTCCTCCTGTTTACTTCCTCCTTTAATTCTGTGTTGGTCGTGTCCCTTGGACACAGCCAATCACAGATCGTGCTAAATGACCAATCACAGCGGCCATTTAGCACTCGATCGGAGTGTCCAATGAGAGATGATCTCAAGTGTAAACATATGAGATCATCTCTCATTCCCGGCTCTCCCTCCTCACACAGAGACCGCGTGTGAGGAAGGAGAGTGACCTATGCTGCAGATCTGTGAGTGAACACAGTGCCCACAGTACATATGAGTGCCACCTGTCCCCAGTGCCACCTGTCCCCAGTGCCACCTGTCAGTGCAATCTGTTAGTGCCATCTGTCAGTGCCATCTGTCAGTGCCATCTGTCCCCAGTGCCACCTGTCAGTGTCACGTGCCATCTGTCATCAGTGCCACATCAGTGTCACGTGTCATTGTCCTGGTGCTCCAGGGTCTTCAAAAGTGTAATAGGTAGTCAACAAGTTAGATGTGTAATTTATGCTCCTAGAACACGTGATGGTGCTCCCTGCATGTTGGGCCTCTCTGTGTGGCCAGGCTGTGAAAAAGTCCCATACTCGGGAGGAGTAGCAGAATGTATTTTGGGGCATTATTTGTGGTATACACATGCCATGTGAGAGAAATAACCTATTACAATGACAATTTTGTGGGGAAAAAATCTTCATTTTGCAAAGAATTGTGGGAAAAAATTACAACATAAAAAACCTCACCGTGCATCTTACTAAATACCTTGGAATGTCTACTTTCAAAAAAGGGGTCATTTGGGGGGTATTTGTACTTTCCTGGCTTGTTCAGGTCGCAAGAAATGAGATAGGCCATCAGTACATCAGGTGTGATCATTTTTTTATGATTTGCACCATAACTTGTAGACTCTATAATTTTCACAAAGACCAAATAATATCCACGAATTTGGGTTATTTTTACCAAAGATATGTAGCAGTATAAATTGTGACCAAAATATATGAAGAAAAATTAATAATTTGCAAAATTTTATCACAGAAACTAAGAAAAATGTGTTTTTTTTTCAAAATTTTCGGTCTTTTTTCATTTATAGCGCAAAAAATAAAAAACCCAGAGGTGATCAAATACCACCAAAAGAAAGCTCTATTTGTATGAGTGTGAGAGCACTGAAAGCTGAAAATTGGTCTGGTCAGGAGGGGGGTTTAAGTGCCCAGTAGGCAAGCGGTTAATGACCGCTCAGAATTACGACCAGCTCTCCCGACCTGAGTGACGCACAGTACATTATTGTGTTGTTCAGTACAGTACAGAATTTTTGTTGTTTATATTTTTGTGTTCTGTACTTATGCAAATTAAAACAATGTTATTGAGTTGGAGGAGTTTTGTGTTTAAACCTATTTTTCAGAATACAGTATAGTAGTTAAGAATGCTTAAAATATTAATTACTTGTGGCTCCTCATTTAACGACCAATTTGTTTAACAACCTGGTTGCTGGAACAGAACTTGGTCATTAAGTGAGGAGAGCCTTTATTTCAGGAGATATGGCATTCTGAATTTAGATGGGGCTTTATTTTTAATAAACCTCATAAAGTGCAAATAGTGTAATCTATAACATAAAAGTGATGAGTGAATACAGTCCCATCTTAAAAAATGGGGGGTTATTTACTAAAACTGGAGTATTCAAAATGTGGTGCAACTGTACATAAAAACCAATCAGCTTCCAGGGTTTTTGCCAAAGCTTAATTGAACAAGCAGAAGTTAAAAGCGGATTGGCTAGTATGCGCAGCTGCACCAGATTAAGAGTGCTCCAGTTTTGGTAAATCACCCCTACAGTGTCCATATAAAGAATCTTTATTAAAATGAGAAATTAACAAAACGATAAACCGTAATTGTAACCTTTTTTCTTTATAATCCACCACTGTGAAAATACACATACACAAACTGTGTATCCTCTGTTGTCCAAGACCAAGCAAAACACTGCTGTGTAACAATTGCCTTCCACCCAGTGTGTGCCAGAATAACTCAGCAGAAGTCGAGACTTGATTACATTTAACAAACATGCTATATCCGAATGACGGCTACAGCGCAGCTCGATAACTCTGGGAGGGCGTACATTGACGTCCTCCCAGAATCTTGCTCCCGCGCGCCCCCTGGCGCACGCACCCGGGAACATGCGTGACCGACGGGGCATCATGGATCACGGTAAATGGGTGTTGACAGCGGCCGTTTACCACGTGATCACTCCGTCAAATGACGGAGCGATCACTTGTAAACAAACTGGCGTCACGTCCGGTTCCTCTATCCCCTCTCTGTACAGATCGGTAAAGAGAGGGGAGAGATCAGATGCTGCTGCAGCGATGTGGGCTGGATGTGTAGTGCCCACAATGCTGATTTGTGCCCACTCCAGCCATTCAGCCAGCCATCCATCTATCCATATTCAGCCAGCCATCCATGCTCAGCCACCCATCCATGCTCAGCCAGCCATCCATACTCAGCCATCTATCCAACCATGCTCAGCCAGCCATCCATCCATCCATACTGAGCCAGCCATTCATACTCAGCAATACTCATCCATCCATACTCAGCAATACTCATCCTTCCATCCATCCATGCTCAGCCATCCATCCATACTCAGCAATACTCATCCATCCATCCATGCTCAGCCATCCATCCATACTCAGCAATACTCATCCATCCATCCATGCTCAGCCATCCAACCATACTCAGCAATACCCAGCAATACCCAGTCATACACAGCCGTACCCAGCCATACTCAGCCATACCCAGTCATCCCATCCATACTCAGCCATACTCAGCTGTACCCAGCCATCCCATCCCTACCCAGCTGTATTCAGCCATACCCAGCCATCCCATCTATACCCAGCCATACTCAGCCGTACCCAGCCATCCCAGCCGTACTCGGCCGTACCCAGCCATACCCGGCCATACTCAGCCGTACCTGGCCGTACTCAGCCTTACCCGGCTGTACTCAGCCGTACCCAGCCATACTCATTCATGCTCAGTCATCCCATCCATACTTAGCCATCCCCATCCACGGCTCATCCGTTCCCATTCATGCTCATCCATGCCACATCAGTTCTCATCCATGCCACATCCATGCCACTAGAGTGCCTCACAAAAGTGTAAAAGGTAGTCCAATTAGATTTGACATTTTTGCCCCTAGAAAGCCTGATGGCTCTTCCTGCATGTCGGGCCTCTCTATGTCAATGCGATATTCCAGTCGCACACGTTCCCGGACAAACGGCAATATAGCATTAGCGGGTGCTGTAACGATTACCAGTTGGGTTCTGGAAGCATCAAACAAAAGTACATCTTCGCCAGCACACCATGGATCAGCAAACAAGATTGTCCAAAAAGGTTTTTAATCGAAAACGGTCACATCACAAGGGAGGGCCTCTCTATGTGGCCCAGCTGTGTAAAAGTCTCCCACATGTGGTATTGCCGTACTCAGGTGGAGTAGGAGAATCTCTATTTTGGGGTGTAATTTTTGGTATGTACATTGAATGTGTCAGAAATATTGTATAAATGGACAACTTTGTGTAAAAAAAAAATGCGTTTTCATTTTCTTTACACATTTTCCAGAAACGTATAGAAAAAAATTACATGTTCAAAAGACTCGATATGCCTCATAGATTATACGTTGGGTTGTTTTCTTTCCAAAATGGGGTCATTTTTGGGGAGTTTCCATTGTCCTGGTGCTCCAGTGCCTTCAAAAGTGTAATGTCCTGTACACATGGTCGGATTTTCTGACGGAAAATGTGTGATAGGACTGTGTGTGGGCTCCATCACACATTTTCCATCGGAATTTCCGACACACAAAGTTTGAGAGCTTGCTATAAAATTTTCCGACAACAAAATCCGTTGTCGGAAATTCCGATCGTGTGTACACAAATCCGACGGACAAAGTGCCACGCATGCTCAGAATAAATTAAGAGACGAAAGCTATTGGCTACTGCCCCGTTTATAGTCCCGATGTACGTGCTTTCAGTCACCGTGTTCAGAACAATCGGATTTTCCGATAACTTTGTGTGACCGTGTGTATGCAAAACAAGTTTGAGCCAACATCCGTTGGAAAAAATCCATGGACTTTGTTGTCGGAATATCTGATCAATGTCCGACCGTGTGTACGGGGCATTGGAGGTAGTCAAGAAATTATATGTGTAATTTATGCTCCAAGAACGCCTGACGGTGCTCCCTGCATGTTGCGCCTCTGTATGTGGCCACGCTGTGTAAAAGTCTCACACATGTGGTATCGCCATACTCAGGAGGAGTAGTAGAATAACCTGCTAATATAACAATTTTGTGAAAATAAAAAAAGAGTAAAAAAAATCTGGGTTTGCAAAGAATTGTGGGAAAAAATAACAACTTCAAAAAACTCACCATGCCTCTTACTAAATGCCTTGGCTTGTTAGTGTCGGTTCACACTGAGGCAGCACGACTTGCAGTGCGACTGCCTCAGGTGACCTGGACACGACAGGAGCGGCGACTTGCAAAACGACTTCTGTATAGAAGTCAATGCAAGTCGCCCCCAAAGTTGTACAGGAACCTTTTTGTAAGTCGGAGCGACTTGCGTCGCTCCGATTAGAACGATTCCATTGTACAGAACGGGATGCTACTTGTCAGGCGGCTAAGTCACCTGACAAGTCGTCCCAGTGTGAACTGGCACTTAGGGTCTCAAGAAATGAGATAGGCAGTCAGTACATCAGGTGTGATCAATTTTCAGAGTTTGGCACCATAGCTTGTGGACTCTATATCTTTCACAAAGACCAAATAATTTACACCGATTTGGGTTATTTTTTACCAAAGAAATATAGCAGTATACATTTTGGACAAAATTTATGAAGAAAAATTACTAATTTGCAAAATTTTATAACGGAACGTAAGAAATTTTTTTTTTTTTTCACAGAATTTTTGGTCTTTTTTCTTTTATAGCGCAAAAAATAAAAAACCCAGAGGTGATTAAATGCCACCAAAAGAAAGGTCTATTTGTGTGAAAAAAAGGACAAAAAATTTCATATGGGTACAGTGTTGCATGACTGAGTAATTGTCATTCAAAATGTAAGAGCACTGAAAGCTGAAAACTGGCCTGGTTAGGAAGGGGGTTTAAGTGCCCAGTGGTCAAGTGGTTAAAGTTATATATTTCTGATGAGTTATTGTGATACACACTGGGTGGAAGGCAATTGTTACACAGTGGTGTTGTGCTTGGTCTTGGACAGCAGAGAATATATATTTATAAGCTTAAAGAAAACCTGTCATGAAAGAAACAGGGACGCTTCAGTTGTGCTGACCTCTTCTTCTGAGAATACTGCCTGGGTTTCATAATGTCCTTCTTCCTTTAAGTCTATCTTTGGGCTCCCACCCGCTGGGTGTCATTCAGCATGGAGGACAGAGAGGACATCTAGTCACGGAAAAGAATTACTGCAGGGTATTGCACTGAAGAGGTGGTGAGTATTGCAGCCTGAGGAGCTGTTTTTTATTCTTAACTGCTTCAGCTCCGGAAGGTTTTACCTCCTTCCTGACCAGGCCATTTTTTACGATATGGCACTGCGTTGCTTTAATTGCGTGGTCCAGCGACACTGTATCCAAATAATATTGCTGTTCTTTTTTTCCCACAAATAGAGATTTCTTTTGATGGTATTTATTCACCTCTGTGGTTTTTATTTTTTGTACTATAAACAAAAAAAAAACGACAATTTTGAAAAAAAAAAAACAATATTTTTTACTTTCTGCTATAAAATATATCCAATAAAAGAATATCTTTATCAACTTAGGCCAATATGTACTCTGCTAGATGTTTTTGTTAACAAAAAATCCCAATAAGCGTATATTGATTAGTTTGCACAAAAGTTATAACGTCTATAAACTATGGGAAAGGTTTATGGACTTTTTATTTTTTTTTACTAGTAATGGCAGCGACCTGCGATTTTTATTGCGGGACTGCGGCACTGCAGCGGACAAATCAGACACCTAACTTATACTTTTGACACTTTTGGGGAACTAGTGACACTAATACAGTGATCAGTGCTAAATAAATTGCATTAATGACTCAGGGAAGGGGTTAACATCAGGAGTTAATAAAGGGTTAAATGTGTTCCCTGGGAATGCTTTCTTACTGTGCAGGGGATGGTTTAACTGAAGGAAAACAGAGATCCGTGTTCCTGCTTAGAAGAAACACAAGTTCTCTGTCTTCCTTTACTAGCAGAACAGCAATCTGTCTTGTTTACCGCCCTTCTGCCTCTCTCGAAATGATTGACAGGTTTCCGGCAGACATCGGGGCCACCGGACCCGCTGATTGGCTCCCGCTTTGTCCAATCACAGCAGGGCCCCGGCGGCACACGCGCGCACCCCAGGGCAGAAGAAAACAATCACATACAGGTACGTGATTTTGTGCTAAAGGGCTGCCCTGCTGCAGTATAAGTATGTGGGGCGGTCCTTGAGTGGTTAAAGCAGCTGGAGGATTAAAAAAAAACCTGCAGTTGGGTTTTAAATACTGGTTACTGGTTTTAAGCGAGTACAGTATGTAGATAAGGATCTCTAACTTTTCTATGATTTCCTTAATGTTTACCTGTCCCAAATCAGTGACTCCAAAAGTCGATAAGTGGGTCAAGATGATAACAAGGAAACTGGCGTTTTCAAAACTAAGCACGCAGCCTCCAAATTTCTTTTTAATCACATAGTTTTTTGCTTTTAAATCCACATAGAACTAGCAATAAGCAAAGCCAACTGAAGATTTATACTTGAATTTTTAGTTAGTGTTATATTAATTTAGTCATAGTTTGTATAGTGTCCACAGCAGCTAATCTCGGTTTTCTGTGTGCAGGATGAACAATTGACAGACTGTAATTCTAAAAAATATTCAACATTTTGTGCACATGAAGCAGCCTCTGATTATGTAAGACATTCAGAAACTTGCAACCAAGCCTAGTATTAAACATGCACAAGTTAGGTACAATGTATTTGAGAAGTTTGCAATTAGAGTAAATGTGTTCTCTAACGAACATGAAAAATATATTGTTTTGCTTCCACAGAGTTATGCCCCATACACACGGTCGGACATTGATCGGACATTCCGACAACAAAATCCTAGGATTTTTTCCAACAGATGTTGGCTCAAACTTGTCTTGCATACCCACGGTCACACAAAGTTGTCGGAAAATCCGATCATTCTGAACGCGGTGACGTAAAACACGTACATCGAGACTATAAACGGGGCAGTAGCCAATAGCTTTCATCTTTTTATTTATTCTGAGCATGCGTGGCACTTTGTGCGTCGGATTTGTGTACACACGATCGGAATTTCCGACAATGGATTTTGTTGTCGGAAAATTTTATAGCCTGCTCGCAAACTTTGTATGTCGGAAAATCCGATGGAAAATGTCCGATGGAGCCCACACACGGTCGGAATTTCCGACAACACGCTCCGATCGGACATTTTCCATCGGGAAATCCGACCGTGTGTACGGGGCATTAATCTAAGCCGCTGTTTTCTAGAAATGAACATTGAAGAAATAAATATTACACCAGCAGGCTTTAAACTGCAACCAATCACAAAATATAAAACAATGGAAAGTCTTCAGTTTAAACTACACAAGCTTTTTTTTCAAGGGCCTGTTCACACTATAGCAGAGAGCTGCGTTTTTCTGTAGAAGAAAAATGCAGCTCTCTGCAAGGGCGTAGACAAAACAATGGTTTGCTAATGCTCTGTACACAAGATCAGAAATTCTGCCAGCAAAAGTCGGATGAGAGCTTTTGGTCAGAAATTGCGACCGTGTGTATGCTCCATTGGACTTCTGCTGGCAGAATTCCAGCCAGCAAAAGATTGAGAGCAGGTTCTCTATTTTTCGGTCGGGAAAAGTTCCTATCCGAAAATGCATTCGTCTGTATGCAATTCGGACGTGCAAAAAATCACGCATGCTCGGAAACAATTCGACGCATGCTCGGAAGCATTGAACTTCATTTTCTCGGCTTGTTGTAGTGTTGTACGTCACCGCGTTCTTGACGGTCGAAAGTTCAGGAAATTTTTGTGTGACCGTGTTTATGCAAGGCAAGATTGAGCGGAATTCCGTCGGAAAAACCATCCAAGTTTTTCCTGACGGACTTTCTGATCATGTGTATGGGGCATAAGTGCCCCGTTCACACTTTCCCACAACTGTAAACTACAGACCAGAGCAGTGTGGAGAACTGCAGTTTTCTGCACTGCTCCGCATGTGAACTGTGTCAAAATGCATGGAAAACTCCCGCAGCTGTGGACAGGAGGTGGTAATTGGTGTGGCAGGGGGGCAATTAGGGTCCATTCACATCAGCCACTGCTTTATCACTCAGGGGCTGATGTGCGGTGCAGTCTGGCGGGAAGCACCTTGGAGGAAGAGATCCCCTCTATGACTCTCTGGACAGCAGCTGAAAGCCAACTTAGTCTCCTCTCCCTTCCACTGCTTTGAGCTGCTGTAGAGAGAGAATTGGTTCCTCTAATTGCCCCCTCAACGCATTGATCACTCCCTCCTTTCCACTGTCTAATTCCCCCAGCTGCCTCCCCCACCCTGTGTGCCCCCTGCAGCGCTTCTGGCTTCCCTCCTCTCTCACTGGTTGCTGCAGACACACAGGGTGGGGATCTTCAGGTTAGAGATCAGGAAAGGGGCCAAAAAATATGTAATTTACCGGCTCCTTCCTTTCTGAATGAACACAGTGGATGATCGGTACAAATCACTCACTGGGTTCATTCATAACTGAAGCATAGTAAGCTGTGTTTTATATGCTTCAGTTTATGAAAGAAAAGGAGCCTCTGTGTCCTGTTCATTCATCTGCAGTGTAGCTGAGACTACAGAGAAAGGAACTGGGGAATGTGCTTCCTCAGTCCCTTTCTCTGTCTCAAAAGTGAGACTTTAAGGGTATGTTTAGATCCCTGATATTTCACCAAAGCGCCCCAGCAGGACAGTTAAAAAAATACTAATAAATTAAATTGTAAAAATAATAAAAAAAGTTAAATTGTAAAACCTAATAATCAAAATAAAATTGTAAAAAATAAAACTAGTGACACCATCCACTGCCCTACTGACACCAATTGCCAATCCTGCTGAACTTGCCGACAATCGAACCGTGTATGGCCGGCCTAAGAATTTTGCAAGTCATGTTTCCTGAGGGCCAGTGACTTTTGCAAACATCAGATTGAACTTAATTTTCTACAGAGTGTGCAGCGATATAGTGTTCAATGCATTGCTGAATACAATTAATGACCCAAACAAAAACAGAAATTGACAACAAAAAAAAATTCAATCAATACAGTGCAGTCCAAAAAAGAGAGAAAAAAGTGTCCATGTTTACTCCTTCCACTCCTTAATAGTGCTTGAATAGCCAAAATAAAGAGTCACCATAAACGTGCTCCCCACCCCTCCAGAAATAATCTCACTTGGTGTAATGCGACCACTATAGCCAATTGGGGTCAACAAAAGCCTTTTAGCCTCTCCCGGTTTACAGACAGAGCACTTCAAGCCTCCTCTCCGCTATCTCCTCTCAAAAAAGCCAGTGACATCCAAAGTATACATGCAAAGAAAAATGCTGATAGTGCTTATATAGTTTTAAATGCAGTTTTAATAGGTTCAAAATGGGGTACTCACATTTCTTTGGTGCTTCCAGTGCACCAGACTATAACAGGCATAAAAACTCAGTATTGTGGAGGTCTCCTTTCACTCTGCATAGATGACCCTCCAGTAGCCTGCTCCACGCTGGTTCCAGGTCCTGTGCCCCTTCCCCACGCGTGTCAACACAGGCTCGCAAGTCATCTTCAGGGGGATATTCAGATTGAATCTACTCTGCAATTGAATCAGACTTTCTATGAAACCAAAGACCAGGCAAACTTTGCTTAAGTAGTTTTCACTTTTTTCATTTTTTTTTTTACTACGACTTGCAGGCAGGAGATCAATTCATTCCACAGACCAGCAGCATTTCACTTCCAGATGATAAGTAGAGAAACTCTAGTCAGTGTCCTGAATGCTGTATAACATCTCATAGAAAATGGGTTCTTTCTAGCTGCCAACTGTCCTGCACAGCCCTGAGATTTTGGGCATTGCCCTGCAGGATTTGGGATAATTCACACAGGATTATTATACAACCCCAATTCCAAAAGTAGTTGGAATTTGGAATGCTGTGTAAAATCGACATAAAACAGAATACAATGATTTTCAAATCTCATAAACCCATGTTTTATTAACAATAGAAATTAGAAAATATACCAAATGTTTAAACTGAGACAATTTACAATTTTAAAAAGTAATGTCATTTAGAAATTGATGGCAGCAAAACATCTCAAAAAAGTTGGAACAGGGCAACAAACAACTGGCAAAGTAAGCGGTACTAACAAGGTAGGGCTGGAAGGAACGTTTTGAAACTAATTAAGTTAATTGGCAACAGGTCAGTAACATGACTGGATATAAAAAGAGAATCTCTGAGAGTCAGAGTGTCTCAGAAGTAGAGATGGGCAAAGGTTTACAGTCTGTGGAGTCTAAAATGTTTGAACTATTTCAGAATAATGTTCCTCAATGTAAAATTGTAAAGGCCTTAAATATATCATCTTCTACCGTACATAATATTATCAAAAAATCATCAGAAAATCTGGACAAGGCTGAAATGCAATATTGGATGCCCATGATCTTCTGGCCCTCAAACAGCACTGTATTAAAAACTGGCATGATTCTGTGATGGACATCACTGTATGGACTCTGAATACTTCCAAAAATTACTGTATGTGAACACAATTTGCCCTGCCATCCAAAAATGTAGTGTAAAGCTCTGTCATGCAAAGAAGAAGCCATATCTGAAGATCCAGAAACGCCACCGTCTTCTCTCAGCCACAGCTCATTTAAAATGGTCTGTTGCAAATTGGAAAACTGTTCTGTGGTCAAATGAATCAAATTTTGATATTCTTTTTGGCAACCATGGTCGCCACCTCCTCTGGACTAAAGAGACGAGGGACCTTCCAGCTTGTTATCAGTGCTCAGTTTAAAAGACTGCATCTCTTATGGTATGGGGGGTGCATTAGTGTGTATGGAATGGACATGTTACACATCTGGAAAGGCACCATCGATGCTGAAGGATATTATCCAGGTTTAAGAGAAGCATATGCTCAAACAAGAAGGGGACTACCTTCCTCTCACAAAACTCTAGTAACTGGTCTCTTCAGTTTCCAGACATTTACAGAGTGTTGTTAAAAGAAGAAGGAATGCTACGCCGTGATAAACCAGAACTCCGCATGGAATAATTGTTTGGACTTCACTTACATCATATTTCAGAACTTTTAGTTTGCACTTATTGCACTTGTTTTTTCACCACTTTTGATTGAATCTTTTGTTCACTAGTCATTATTATCAGGTGTTATTTACCACTGTTGCATTATTATTAGGTGTTATTTACCACTGTTGCATAGAAATTTGTATTCATATATATTTTTTTATTTTCACAATATTTTTATTCATGATATTTGTCCAGCGCTGCACTGTTCTCTTCATAACAGAAATCATTTTTGCAGTATGAATGTCTCTCATGTATTGCAACACGTTGACTTTAAAGCACAAATAAAGGTCATAATAAAACTTGTTTGGTAGATAATTGTATATCTGATATACATATTTATCTATTATATATTTTTTTCACAATATTTTTATTCATGATATTTGTCCAGCGCTGCACTGTTCTCTTTATATCTATTTCTTGTGCCCTCGTATTAGGGTTATAGTGTCCAGCAGCAGGACCCCTTCACGGTCACTTCATTATAAATCATTTTTCACATACACACTTCTTTGAGCACCTAGCGCAATTCTTTTTTCCTTATACTTTATAAAAATGATTTCTGTGCCTATAGAGTTTCATTATGAAAATCCTTAAAATAAAATAAAATGATTTCTGTGCCTATAGAGTTTCATTATGAACATCCTTAAAATAAAATAAAAATGTTTAAAAGCTTTACAAAAGGTTATGGGGACATCCAGTGGTTGGTCTTGGTAGTGCATCTGCCATTTTTAAACCTATATGTCCTGATATAATGTCTACGTTAAAGTGGAAAGTTGTGCCTTACTATGAGCAGTGAGCAATAATAAAAACTTGCTTAAAGCAGAGTAATAAAGCATGTTCAAAGGTATATTTGCCAGATCAAAGAAAGCAAATAAGAAAACTTAATTGATAGAATAAAATATAATTTATCACTGACCATATGGCACTTCAACAGTTTCAACCAGCTTTTGATCACCCAATCAGATCAAAACAAACCAACAGGAACCGTTTTTATAGAAACTGTTAGTACTAATTAACATGTTTGAATAGTTTTGCAATCAAAATAGTTGAAATTGCCTGTATATTGCATTTTTATGGTTGGCCTTGCATTTTCTGTTTCGGGATATTGTGCTCCATGCATTATTCTTCTCTCTCTTCCCTTGAAAAGCTCAGTAAGACCTCCCTCCAACATATTTCCATGCCTAGGATCTTGTTAAACGAGACACTTACACACAGTTACAAATACAATACAATATTTATTTTGCTGCATTTTCACTGTATCCTCCACTATTTAGATTTACATTATAGGTGTCTTTGTTCCTCTGTAAGCGCCCTTCTTCAGTTTAGGATCTTGTACATAAGCACACTGAGAGCATGCAACATCAATTCTGGGGTAATTGTCTCGCCCCGGGAAGCCCAGGTGCAGCATACACTAGCCGATAAACATAAATGGCTGTACGGGACTTTGCTTGGGTATATGCCAGTAAACGGGTAAAGGCCCATATAGTGTACGGGCATATTCAAAGAATAGAACATTTGCTGGAGGAATGGAAATATAAGCTGAAGGATGTCCAGCATCATCTAGCTCTTTCCTCTCCAGCCCTACTGTCCCTGGCCCGACAATTTCAATCATTGCATTTCAGTTCTTTCAAACCGGCAGGCTCAGCATTGTATGTGGGCATTACCTAAGGCAGTCGGCATGCAATGTGAATTTTCACTTACATTGGTGAATAAGGTAACACATAGTAAAAATTCACTTTGCTAAGAATACCAGATCACATACTCCAGAAATTAAATAAAGCAGGATTTTTGCACCTGATTGGATAAGTGAAGTCAGTGAAATCACCACAAGATCACATCATTCACCAAGCTAAGCAGATTTTCTTTTTCCAAAGTGAAAACTCACTCTGAAAGTAAATGTTTATTTCTTTAGAAAATTGTAGCACTGGTTTGCACTTTTTCAGGCTCAGAAAGAATCAAGGCAATTCAGGAGAAAAAAAAAATGACAAGGATTTTGCAGGGTAGATTCTCTAACACATGAATAAATGACCGACGTGTGTCCTGATATATTTTGAATGCAAAATTCTGACAGCTTACTGAATTATTTGCTTTGATGTATAGCAGCTGTGTTAGTTTCTGAATGTAACATTTTGCTAATATTTAGCTTATTTATCAATGCCCTTCCCAGCCAAGATCTGATTTACCCTATAAATGACTATTTTCTACCTCTACAATCAATTTAAATAAAGATTGGATTCTTTTTCTTTATTGCAAAATCCTAGGTGTAGTAACATTCTCTTTGAACACTCATTTGCTCAATCCAAACCATAGGGACTATTTATTGAATAAAGCCATACATGCTCCAACAATCAGGTCCCATGTACAAGTGTATCCTATTATAACTATTACTTTCTTTATTGATACCAGTATACGTAGATTTACTGTATTTCATATTAGGCATTTCATAGGTATTTTGGATGCATCTGAATGTCCGAAAAAAAAATACTGAATTTCAATGAATACAAAAGAAATTATAGAAGATATAACGAATGAATTCGACATGATTCAGTAGTTTGTTAAAGATCTAATGAAACAAAAGGTCAACTCAAAGTAAATCTTACAGTCCTTACAGATTAATTTTGTGCTGGAGGTTGGATTACTGGCAAAGTGGATTCCTGAGAACTGAGTGAGAAGGGTGTTGTATTGTATTTGAGCAGAGAAGAAGAGATATTGTCATTGTGTGTGTTAAAAGATTCAATAAACAAACGACTTTGCAAACTATGAATCGTTATCACGAATATATATACATACATAGATATTGAATTTCAACGAATATGAACAAAATTATAGCGCATATAATGAATGAATTCTACATGATTCGAGATTCAGTATAACGAATATCGACACTCTACAGAAATAACGAATTATCCGAAAACGTATTAACGTAACATAACAAATATAACAGAACAAAATTATGTATTTTCCGAATGACAACGAACTAAAACTAAACAAAATTTTCCGTTGTGCAAGAGTCTATTTCTTATTATAACAAGCTACAGTGTTCTGTTTCAATGTTGCTCTATGCAAAGGACATTCCTCCTGAGATGCAGTCTATACAGACAACGTTCTGACTTGACAAGATCAACAGACAGTTTAACTTTCCAGGAAGAAACAGAAGTAGAATCCACTGTAGTTTTACTTCAGCTTAGCAAATTATAAGAATCACTTTCTTAGCCTTTTAAAGTGTACAATAACAATGACTTTCTAAGCCTGAGTGTGAGGCAGTACTAACTGGTGGGGAAACAGGAGTGAGGAAACAGAGGAACATACCAAACACATAAAACATCAAATAATAAACAGGCGACTGTGGCAGCACATCCACATTTTAATAGGTTATTTGATAATAGGGGGGCCTACTTGGTTTACACTTTGTTCCCACTTGGGATATCATCTCCATGTAGTTTGTAAATACTTTCCATGTCTGCATGGATTTCATCAGGTTTCCTGGTTTCCTCTTTAAAAAAAAAAAAAAAAATATATATATATATATATATATATATACATACAAATGAGTAGCATACTTGGCATCTGTGGAACTAGTTAAAATCTTAAACATGCTAAACTTAAATGCTCTGTGCAGTTGGTTTTGCACAGAGTAGCCCGGATCCTCCTCTTCTCCGGTCCCTCTTTAGCTCTCCTGGCCCCTCCCTCCTGTCGAGTGCCCCCACAGTAAGCAGCTTGCTATGGGGGGCTCCTGAGCCGAGTCACAGCTCCCTATGTCCATTCAGACATGGAGCCCGACCCGGCCCCACCCCCTCTCTTCCGAATGGCTACCTGAGTTTGATTGACAGCCGTGGGAGCCAATAGTGCCGCTGCTGTGTCTCAGCCAATCAGAAGGAGAGTCCCGGATGGCTAAGACACTCGTGAACATCGCTGGAGAGAGATGGGGCTCAGGTAAGTAATTAGGGGGTGCAGGGGAGGCTGCTATACACAGAAGGTCTTTTTATCTTAATGCATAGAATGCATAGAATGCATTAAGATAAAAAAACCTTCTGCCTTTAAAGGTAAAACTATAGTGGTTTGGGGTCTATTTGTATTTGGTAACACATGCTTGATACACAACTAATGTTTCAAAGTGTATCTCAAATTAAAAAAAAAAAAAATGTAATATATTGTAGCTTTCCAATCCAAAATACAGTGCTCGTATTGCAAAACGCTTGTTAGCCGCGTTACTCGCAATCCGAGGTTCCACTGTACCTCACTCAAAAAACAAACAAAAAAAAAAAACACTGCATCATGGCTACTAGATTGAACTGACAATCATAGAGGATAATCCTAATACAAGCAACACTGTGATAATTCCCTGAACTTGTGAGAAGGCTGAAGACATCCAGGTGTTAATTTTTTTATACATAACCTCCTAAGTGTTATGATGGGGTTTTAAAATATATTTATGATCAAAATCTAAAATCATTTATTCATATCCTTATTGTATTTCAATTATGTCCAGCCTACTCCTATTAATATGAACAATTGTGAAGTTTGTAAACTTACTTTGTGACGATCCCCACACATTTACTTCCCTAAATTCTGTGACATGTAATCTGTAAGTAGGCACTGCGGTGTCACACATTTCACAGAGCCTGCCTTCTGAACTATAGAGGTGCTGAGAGGGGGAGTGTCAGGAGGTGGAGTCAGTACAAGAATCATTGCTTGTATGGGATATGTAGTCTTTCAAAATTAAAATTGAAAGTAAAGTGCAGAGGAGAATCTGCAAAACATGCAGGGAATCCAGGAAGTTGTGGAAAGAGATGGCCAACAGACATGTAGGCAGGTGCAGTCTGCTGTCTCCACTGCAGGTGGCTCTTAACCACAGCAGCAATGCAGAGGGATATATAGAACAAAGGGAATGTAGCGCTATAAAATAAATAAACCCCAGGAATTAAATCCGGGGATAAAGTGCAAAGTATAAGGTGCAAAATACAGTGAATAAAAATGGTAATCTTAAAAATAAAAAATACAAAATGTGTACATAATGTAATAATAGCACACATAAGGTATGCAAACCTGAACAAATAATACAAAGCTTCACATAAATGAATCTGTTTGCAACGGCGTGAGGTTGGAACAAAATGAAATATCAATGTAAAAAAGTCACTGAAATATAATAAAGTTTGTGGAAATAACTAAAACATAATCCCATGGTGATAAAAACATAGGGTATGTTCATAAGGGGTAGAGATGATGCTGACTCATGCAGAGTGGAACTTGCACACAACACCCAGGGATACCTTATGAGTGCTATTATTACATTATGTACACATTTTTTATTTTTAGGATTACCATTTTTGTTCACATATGCACTGTATTTTGCATCTTATACTTTGCACTTTATCCCCGGATTTAATTTCTGGGGTTTATTTATTTTATAGCTCTGCATCCCCTTTGTTCTATACATTTGTATGCAATTAGTGTTATTGCTGATGCTGGCAGCTGATTGTTAATAGTAGCGCAAATTTTTCCTTTACTCTAATGCAGAGGGATAGACAGGTGCAATTCGTTTCGGTCCAAATATAAATTCAGACACATTTTTTGTTATGATTTGTTAATATTTGTTTCATTTTGTTTCATATATTCATTTTCTAATGAATTCCAAATATTTGGAAAAAATTCAAATTCGGATCAGTCGAATAACGATCGACCGATTTGAATCCTGTGTGAAGAATAGCTGGTTGATAAGGAGCAGGCTGGGAAGTCGGCTGACGCATCCTTAACAATTGATGACTCATGCGCTGTCAGCTGGCCCCCCCCAATCCATACCAGGCTCTTTGTGTCTGGTATGGATTTTAAGGGAAACCATACCAAAGTGTAAAAAAAAAGTGTGGGGTCCCCCCAAAATCCATACCAGACCCTTACCCGAGCATGTAGCCCGGCAAGCCAGGAAGGGGGGGGACAAGGGAGCACCCCCTCCTGAATAAAACCATACCAGGCCACATGCCCTCAACATGGGTGGGTGCTTTGGGGCAGGGGCCTGGGCCTAATCTACAAATCTATCCGATACTAAAGGAATTTTTCTGTTCTGCACATATCTACAGAGGAAAAGGAAGTCATGAGGAACAGGGTTCCTCTATGGTTTTTGAGTCACCTGGGCAGCAATCCCATTAGATGCTGGCCGCCCATGTGACTCTGGCAAGAATCTTAGGCATGGCAGAGTTTATTTAAGACACTGGCCCCTGGGTTTGGTGCACTTATTGCACGTGGGTAGTGTAGAGAAAGGTACCCCGTCTGTTAGGGACAGTATTAGCGATAGGAAAAGGTTCCTAACAAGGTAAGAAAGCGTAGGGTCGCATCTCTCTGGATACCTTCCTGATTGGGCACGAGACAGCCAAGCCGCACTCTGTCCCCTCTCAACAGACGCTGTCGGTTCAGCAGGAACCTACTTCTTCACGTTATTGTGAATTATTGTTGCGCAAAACTCACAACATGAAAGGAGATTTTTCAAGTAAGCTTATATTAGATTGTCAACAATAACTATTGTTTGTATTGTTATTGCAATGCTGATAATATAAAATGAAAATGTATGCTGTGGCCATAGATTTACTTTAAGTGTCCTGGTTTCACAAGGTTTATTAAAGGTTATGTTAAGTGCTACCTTTAGGGAAATGCAGAAGAATACAGCAGATCTCAACAAACAGCTAAATACACAGACAAAATACATATAAGAGAGCTGTTTACCAGAGACATGCAGTCAAGGGAGGCAGGTGAGGCTCTGCCATGAACATAAAACAAAAATAAATGATCGACTTTGAGGGTCGTAGCTCGGTGACCTGGGGTCACAATTTGGGGGGAGCTGAAGTCCTACCCCACCACTGGTCAAAATTTGGGACTCCTATGACCTATAGTTTGAGGAGATATGGGGATCCTTGTGCAGCCTGTCAGAAGCTACATATAGAGTGGCCAGTTTAAATACAAGCTGGCACACTCTGCAGCAGACTGAGAGGTTGAGCTCACAGTGCCTCTCCTCACTTCTTGTCAGAGGAACTGAGCTCAATGGACAGCTTGGAGTCTTGGCCCAATGGTAAAGTACCATTAGCCCAAGCTGTCCAATAAAAATGCTGCAGTGGAGGCACACCTCTCACTGCAGTGTCATAGAAGGGTGTCTAAAAGACAAATGCTCCCTTCCAGCCCAGCCCTCTTAACTACAAGGAAAAAACATGGGTTTATGTGTATAAGATTTACCCACAATCCCATGTTTTTCTCACACAGTCAAGAGGTACAAGTTAAATAATAATTTATTTTTTATCTATTTACTGTGAAATTGCTGGTTTGAAGTTATAAACTGTACTCAAGCAGGTGGCTTAATTTGTCCGTTAAGCCACCTGCTTGAGTACAGTTTTTGAAAATATAGTAAAGTACCTTAAAAACAACATATAATAATTATTTGTATATTACTTACTTATGGTAATTAACCCCTTGCCATCCAGGCCAATTCTGGCACTTCTCTCATACATATACAAATCATAATTTTTTTGCTAAAAAATTACTCAGAACCCCCAAATATTATATATATATATATTATTTTAGCAGACACCCTAGAGAAAAAAATGGTGGTCATTGCAGATTTTTATGTTAGACGGTATTTGCGCAGCAATTTTTCAAACGCATTTTTTTTTAAAGAAAATGTTTCCTGAAAAAAAAAAAAAAATACTAAAGTTAGCTTGATTTTTTGTATAATATGAAAGATGGTGTTATGCCGAGTCAATAGATACCTAACATGTCATGCCTTAACCACTTCAGCCCCGGAAGATTTTACTCCCTTCCTGACCAGAGCACTTTTTACAATTTGGCACTGCGTCACTTTAACTGACAATTGCACGGTCATGCAATGCTGTACCCAAACTAAATTTGTGTCCTTTTTTCCCACAAATAGAGCTTTCTTTTGGTGGTATTTGATTGCCTCTGCAGTTTTTTTTTTTTTTGCGCTATAAACAAAAAAAAGCGACAATCTGATAAACAATATTTTTTACTTTTTGCTATAATAAATATCCCCAAAAATGTTTTAAAAAAAAGATTTCTTCATCAATTTAGGCCAATATATATTCTTCTACATATTTTTGGTAAACAAAAATGCAATAAGCATATATTGATTGGTTTGCGCAAGTTATAGCGTCTACAAGCTAAGAAAGATTTATGTTATTTTTATGGCAATTTTATTATTTATTTATTTTTTTACTAGTAATGGTCGTGAGCTGCAATTTTTAGCGACATTGCGACGGACAGATTGGACACTTGACACATTTTTGGGACCATTGACATTTATACAGTGATCAGTGCTATAAATATGAACTGATTATTATGTAAATGTCACTGGCAGGGAAGGGGTTAACACTAGACGGTGATCAAGGGGTTAAATGTGTGTTCCCTCAGTGTGTTCTAACTGTATGGGAATAGGACTAACTAGGGGAGGAGAGAGATCGATGTTCCTACCTAGTAGGAACAAACAATCTGTTTCTTCTCCCCTGACAGCACAGGGATTTATGTGTTTACACACACAAATCCCCGTGCCTGGCTCTCGTGCACACGATAATGCGTGGCCAGCGATGATTGCGACCGCCGGCCATGCGCATCGGGTCCCCCGCCGTGCAGTGGGCGCGTGCCCTCTGGCGGCTCTTAAAGAGAACCCCGTATATGTACGGGATTTCGTGCAGCGGTGCCATTGTGCTGCAGTAAATGTGCGTGAGCCGGTCGGGAACCAGTTAAAATTGCACACACTTGTGGAATGGCGCCAAACTTCACTACTTAAAAATTTTAAAAATCTCCATAGGCGATGCACACAAGTTGACACAAAGGGGTCATAGTGTTTCTCCTATTCCCTGGGCCTCGTCATCTGTCCCCGCTTGGCGGCCCAAGTAGGTGCTTTGGCCACCCTGTCGGTCGGGGCCGACGGTCTTTTGAGGCCTGCTCTCTGCCTCAACCCCAGGGGAGATTTAGCGGACCCGGACCAACATTGCACCATAATGTATGGGTTATCATTTACCTATGCATCATTTGTGAGTATATCAAAAATTTGCATCTCTATTTGTCCATTTTCCTCATACTTTTACTGACATATTGCTATTTTTTCAATGCAGCTACACTACATCAGACTCCTGACGATTGGTTTCAAGCCAAGAAACGCATAGAGTTAACATCTATTAATGCATACATTTATTCACTGTACTATGTACCATGTATTGCACTATTTTACTATGTACTTTCTCCTGTACATGTACAATTATTATTCGAATCATGTCTGTAAACATACTTATGTTAACATGCTTTATGGTGGTCTAAATGTGTTCCTTTTATTATGTATTTGGTTTTATGATCTTTGGCATTAAACTGTATACCATCTTTTTCTTGCAACATACTTTGTGGGTATCATCACTCGATACAGGATCCACTTTAGACATCTTACCATAACATTTCTTGTAATGCGGACACATTCACCAACATGCCTCACACGAAGTCCCGCCTCCATCCTTCATTTTTTCTGTACCCATTGGGATGGAGGCATGTTGGTGCATTCACACAAAAGCAAGTGGACAGGTCACAACCCCATTTTTGCCAGGAAAATTGTCCGGGATGCAAAGGAAAATCCACAAATAACTTCAGGTGAAATACAGGACTCTCTGAAAACATGTGGTGTGGCTGTTTCAAGATGCACAATAAGGAGGCACTTGAAGAAAGATGGGCTGCATGGTCATGTCGCCAGAAAAAAGCCATTACTACGCAAATGCCACAAAGTATCCCACTTACAATACGCTAAACAGCACAGAGACAAGCCTCAAACCTTCTGGCACAAAGTCATTTGGAGTGATGAGACCAAAATTTAGTTTTTTGGCCACAACCATAAACACTACATTGGGAGAGGAATCAACAAGGCCTATGATGAAAGGTATATAATTCTTACTGTGAAACACGGAGGTGGATCGCTGATGTTTTGGGGATGTATGAGCTACAAAGGCACAGGAAATTTGGTCAAAAAATGATGACAAGATGAATGCAATATGTTATCAAAAAATACTGGAGGAACATTTGCATTCATCAGGCAAGAATCTGCACATGGGATGTATTTGGACATTCCAACATGACAATGATCCAAAACACAAGGCCGAGTCGACCTGTCATTGGCTACAGCAGAATAAAGTGAAGGTTCTGGAGTGGCCATCTCAGTCTCCTGACCTCAATATCATTGAGCTACTCTGGGGAGATTTCAAACGTGCAGTTCATGCAAGACCCAGGCCAAGAATTTACAGGAACTGTAGGCTTTTTGCCAAGAGGAATGGGCAGCTTTACCATCTCAGAAGATAAAGAGTCTCATCCACAAATACCACAAAAGACTTCAAGCTGTGATTGATGTTAAAGGGGGCCATAAACGGTATTAGGAACTGGGGTATGTAAACTTTTGATAAGGGTCATTTGGATAGTTTCTGTTGCCATTATGATTTTAATAGAGTAAAGACAGTTGATTGATAATAAATGGCTTCAGCCAAACACTAACAATGAGTGAAAGAAAAGTTTTTCTGTTATCATTCATATTCTCTGGAAAATGGCCAAGAAATCATAAATTCCACCAGTATATGTAAACTTATGAGCACAACTGTACGTCGGCAGCAACAAAAAAGCTAATCCTTATTCAACGCCCTGCAAAAAATGGGACATGCTATAAGGGTATTATTTTGTCCAAATATAGCCAAACTATTGGGGAATCAGGCCTAAATACTGTATTTATTGGCGTATAACACTCACTTTTTCACCATGAAAATCAGGTGCAAATAGTGCGTGCGTGTTATACGCCAATACTTCAGTTTTAGCTGCCTCGGAGGGGACAGGGAGGGGGGGCAGGATGAGCACCATCAGATTACATAAAGTGAGAATCTCCTGTTTACTTGGCGGCCTCTGTAATAGGAACTCCCGTCTCCTGGGTCGCTATTGGACCACTGTTCTGTCTATCATAGGAGATTCTCACTGTATGTAATCTGTCGGCGCTCGTCCCTCCCCCCTCCCTGTCCCCTCTAGGCTGCAGATGGGCATCGATCAGGCTGCACTGATGGCAATGGTGAGGCTGCATTGATGTGTACTGATGAGGCTGCATTGGTGGCACTTGTGAGGCTGCAGATTGGCATTGATCAGGCTGCATTGATGGCAATGGTGAGGCTGCAGATGGGCACTGAGCCTTATTTTGCTTCAAAGTTCCTTATTTAAAATTTAAGTTTTTTTCCTGAAACTTCCCTCTTAAAATGAATGTGCGTGTTATACGCCTGTGCGTGTTATATGCCGATAAATACGGTATTTTATCCAACCATGTGCAAGGGATTTTTTCCTTTAGTTTCCTGCACACAGTCTGGTATTCTATCTGTGAATTTCCCTTGCCTAAAAGGAAAATTCTTAATGCATAACTTTACTTTTGTTGAGAAAAAAACATTCCCCTCTGGGTGATCCCTGTACATTGCAGGGATTATAACAAATTTTGTTGCAGATTCCTACCTTTTGTTATTCTGAAGAAATCCCTTTCTCTGTGCCTCTGTTCTGCGTGGGTCTAATGGGAGTGGTTTCATAATTATCGGTCAGCTGTGCAGATGCAGGGGACTAATAAGAAAAACTGCTGGGCCTTCATCCCTTTAGACCCCTTTCACACTGGGGCACTTTTCAAGCGTTTTAGCGCTAAAAATAGTGCCTGCAAAGCACTTTGGCAGCGCTCCAACACAGGCGCTTTTAACCCCTCGGCCGCTAGCGGGGGTTAAAAATGTGCCGTTAAAACAGCGGTAAATCACCTCCAAAACTAGCAATGCTTTACTGCTAACACCGGCACTGCCCCAGTGTGAAAGTACCCTTAGACGTGTTCCTATTGAAAGTATCTCTCCAAAAATGACATTTTAGTTGCAGGGGATGCCTGAAATCTAACTTGTATCTTAGGGCAGACTTCTGGGAAAATTGGTGAGCCAATCACACAAGCAGGAAATTATGTTTCTGGGGAGTGGTCAGTACACATTCTGTGTACAGAACAACTCCAGGTAGCCATATTGCAATGCATTTTCAGAAAATTACAGTGGCTGCAGATTGAAAAGGAAAGGTAATTTTTAATAACATTCAATTATATGAGCTATATTATTTTTTTCTTTATTTGCTATTTTTTCCCCCATGAAAGTGGAATTACTCTTTAAATCCTAATTTGTCTCCAAAGAAAGTTTGTGAGTCTTTAAAGAATATGTTACCCCAACATTTCATATTCCTGATATGTATCTGTTGTACTATGTACTTGTGTTGAAAAGTGTAGCGCTACCCCTGTAAGGGTCACTGGGTATTGCTTGTCCTCTTGTGCTGCCCTGGCCCTGGGAACTTCCCAGCCATTCTGACATTTCGAATTCTGATATGATGTATATCCCTTTAAATAAACCCAACAGACACAATGTAAAGTGAATTCAGCAGACTTCTGTATTGACTAAGACAAGCGGTGTGTGCAGAGAAGGTGTCAGTCAGCCAAACCCTGGGACAACACCCAAGACTGGTCAAGTTGCACACAGGTTAGTTAGGCATGTACAGAATAACAACAGACAATGAAAAATAAAACTTGAATATGCAAAATTAGTAGACACTGCCTAATTGAATAATCCCAGACATCACAATGTGGAGGGGGGCTGTAATTAGAGTAAGGCTGGCCTGCAGGGAACTCTACTTCTATAAAGGGCAAAAGGGGGAAGCAGTATTTGGGCCAGCTCACACCCTGCAGATAATGGGATAAGGGTAGTCCAAGTGTCAGGCCTGAACATAGTCTTGAAGCAGATTTGGCAAGTTCCTTTGTAATCTAGGTTATGATGTCTGTATGCAGTGTCCATGTGCTGTTTGTTACTGTCAAGAAGGGGATTTGGGCATAAGCCCACTCACCAAATCCTGAAGGTGGTCAACTCACACAGGAAATGATTCAGGATCTATACCTCAGCCAGAGCAACGATGGATGCAGCACGGATGTAAACACAGCGGTCCAGGTTGGCGCCCACAGCATGGTCCACCGTTTGCCAGCAGGAGGGACAGAGGATCCCCAGATGTCACACAGCATTACAGACCCTCTCTGGCGGGGGCAGCAATGGCTTTCAGGCCCCTGGTAGGCCGTGGTCCCAGCCACTGTGCAGCAGCTCTGACATTCACTAATGGATCCCAGGAAGAAGAGAGCTGGCCCACCAGAAACACCTCATTAAAAAGCCTTTCCCATAAACCGTCTCTTATTTAGAAGCTTGCTGGGAGATGCAGTCAGAGAGAGACTCAGGTGTCCAGTTATGGCTGACTACAAGTCCCACTGCCTTTGCTTCTTGGCTCAGAATGGTGATTCAAACATAAAAAATATGAGAGTTGCGCTAGTGCATGTGCAATCATAAATGTATAACCAAAGTGAACAAACTATAATGCTACGTGCAAACACAAGTAAAGGCAGATAACAACTGAATATGATCCACCAAAATGTTCCATCAAGGTAAGAAAGTTCAATGTAAATGGTAATGACTCCAGATAGCCCACAGATAATGTAGAAAAAATTCAAGTGATTATTATTACTTATTCCGTGACTACAGAGAAGGATCCACCACCGAAAAATGGAAGGGGTTAATGCTTACCAAATGGCCATGACCCCCCACCACAGAGGATCACAGCTAGCAGGCAAAATTTTGAACAGACAATGGGAGCTCCTATCGGCATCCACTAGAGGTCGTCACAGCGTCAGCCACACCAGCAAAACCCATAGCAGGAATACACCATAGAATACAAAAGGGGAGCTCACATAGTGTAAAACTGTAAAGATTTATTTTAAAATTGGGTACATAAATGAACACTTACAAACGTGCGAAGATAAAATAGCCTAAAGTCCGGTTCCTTGGCCACAGGAGCGCGGACAAACCCGCTCCTCAAACAGTCTGAGTGCAGCAATAGAGGGAAACAGGAACATACTGCAGCCATAAGGTAATGTCCACTATATTCATATTATGGTAGCCTGCACCTGGCTACATCAGTATCCTCTTTTCCTTACATTGTTTTGTGTGTGTGTGTGAAATACCTGGTGATCCTTCCAGTCCCTCTGCTTTAGGCCCCTTTCACACGATTGGCCCCGCTTGGATCTGCCTGTCCATTTTTCAGGTGGATCCGAGCGGACCACCCATTGACTTCTATGGGCAGGCAGATGTCAGCGGAGATGTGTCCCCTGACACCTGCCTGCCATCAAATCCGATAAGATCCGCTCAAAACAGACAGATGGCGATATGGTCGCCATCCGTCCAGCAGATCGGATTGGATCGGATTGGATAAAAAACGGACAGGCGGTCCGTTTTTATCCAATCTCCCCATAGAGAACAGTGGGGTTCTGATAGGTCCATCCCTGCACAGTGAGCAGAGACAGACCTGTCATTTGCCTGCTCAGAGGGGATCAGCGGCGTGATCCCCCACTGAGCAAAGTGGAGATCGCCGGGCAGACTGCCCATGTGGGAGGGGACTTACTGTTTCACTGTTTTAAACTGAGCACATCCATCCCACTGTGGTCAGTTTTCTGACTGTGATGGGAGAACAGTCTGCCTGTCCTTCAAGGATCAGACTTGCACTGACATGTCAGACAAAAGCAGAGAAAATTCCCAGCCCAACTTACCAACAAGTCTTCTTACCAACCAAATTATCCTGTCTAACAGTATGCGTTAAAAACAGGGGTTTAGTTAGCACACATTTTCAAACGTATGCATAAGCTGCAAGGCAACTTCATGACACCCTGTGTTACCTGCAGTCCTTTACTTTTGTAAAATATACAAAATTGACAACAAAAATCTTTAAAAAGGAAAAAAAATAAAAAAATGGAATAAAGCCTTGTTTTTTACATACTGTCACCAGTCAATATACCTGATCACCTCCACATCAGTCATATGATGACTCTGTACTGTCACCAGTCAGTATCTCTGATCACCCTGATTTCTTCATTTTCTAAAGAATTGTGACAAAAAATCGCAACTTCAAAAACTCACCATGCCTCTCACTAAATACCACAGATTGTCTGCGTTCCAAAAAAGGGTCATTGGGGGGGTATGTATACTGTCCTGGCATTTTAAGGGCCTCAAGAAATTAGACAGGCCACCATGTTTTCATTTATATCGCAAAAACGAAAAAACCCTGTGTTGATTAAATACCACCAAAAAAAAGCTTTCATTTGCGTACAGTGTTGAATGACCGTGCAATTGCCAGTTAAAATAGCAAGGTGTTGAATAGCAAAATGAGTGCCCAAAACCCAGAAGCAGGCAGCGATGTAAGGGTACAGTAGATTGCGGGCAGGCAGTCCGCAAGTGGTTAAAGGTTAACTCCACCTTTTACAAAAACATACTGAATCTTCATATATTTGCAGAAAAAAATGTGCATTTATAATTTTTTGTAAATCTGCCTTCAGAACAATGCAACCAGGATTGTGGATCGTAGGTGCAATGCCGGACTTTTGCAGACTCATCCTCCAACAGGGTATGGACTTTCAGTAGAGTGCTGGAGGAAGTGTCAATGGACAACAAATGCACTGAATACTGCACTTGTTTTCCATTGAGAACTACAAGTCCATCTGCCACAGTGGAAAATGGGACTTGTAGTTCACTGACTCACAGGTCTGTGTGAATGAATGACTCAACTGTGCAGGCAGGAAAATGCACAGCTGTGTCAATTCAAAACTGACAGCGGCTGAGGGAAGAACCCCCTACATGCTGTCACAGGGGATGAGAAGAGCTGTTTGGAGATAGGGGGGTCCTGGGTGGGGAGGGTCCCGTTTGCAACATTTTACATGTTGTACCCTAAATCAGTGGCAGCCCATCCATAAGGGCCGCAAGGGTGCTCCCCCCCTAACCCATGCGGCCTGCCCCTAATCTCCATGCAGGGCTCCAGATGCATGGATTTCAATGCCCTGAGCCACCCAGTTGTGTGACCAGTGGCGGTGCGTCCATAAGGGCGCACGGGCACCACCCCCTCTCTCCTGCCACCCCCTCTAGCACCAATAGATAGATTTATGCATTGCATGAATCTATCTATGGCCACTGCTGCCACCCCCTACTCAGGCGCCTGGCCCCTTTTCAGGCAGGGGGTGTTTTTGAAGCACCTGATTAGAGCCATAGGCTCTAATAGGCGTCAAAAAAGGTAACCTGCAAGCGCCATGCTGGGTGCTCGCAGGTCACTCAGCTGTGTTAGAAAGGCGAATGAATATTCGCTTTCCTAACACTAAACCGCCTCTCCACCAAACAGGTGCTCAGATCTCTTACCCGTCACCTGATTAGCTGAAACGACAGGCACTCTGATTGGACGCCAGGCATCCAATAATAGCAGAGGACGGGAAGAGAGGACAGGAGAAGACATCGAGGAGCTATCCCACCGAGACAGGTAAGTGCAGACGGCGGGCTGGCAGGGGGCACACTGGCAGCATTTGATATAGCACAGTGGCTGCGTTTGATGGGGCACAGTGGGAGCAATTGATGGGCACAGTGGCGCCAATTGATGGGCACAGTGGCGGCAATTAATGGGCACAGTAGCAGCAATTGATAGGCACAGTGGCTGCAGTTAATGGCACAGTGGCGGCAATTGATGGGCACAGTGGCTGCATTTTATGGGGCACAGTGGCTGCACTTGATGGCACAGTGGCTGCATTTGATGGCACAGTGGCGGCAATTGATGGGCACAGTGGCTACGTTTGATGGCACAGTGGTGGCAAATGATGGGCACGGTGGGTGCATTTTATGGGGCACAGTGGCTGCACTTGATGGCACAGTGGCTGCGTTTGATGGTACAGTGGATGCAATTGATGGGCACAGTGGGTGCATTTGATGGGCACAGTGGCGGCAATTGATGGGCACAGTGGCTGCATTTTATGGCACAGTGGCTTGCGTTTGATTGCACAGTGGCGGCAATTGATGGGCACAGTGGCTGCGATTGATGGTACAGTGAGGCTGCAATTGATGAGGGTTTTTTCATAATTTTTCAGTTTGTTTGCACCCCCCAAAAAATTTTGAGCACCAGACGCCACTGTGTGTGACAATAGCAAAATATTATTTGCTATTGTCTTCCTTATTCTCCTCCCGGCCAATCAGGAAGCAGGTCTTGAGACCCGATTAGCCGGGCTTCCTTATTCTCCTCCCGGCCAATCAGGTCTCTAGACCCACTTCCTGTTCAGACGAGAAGAGAAGCAACGTCTGTTCGTCTGAGTGGAGAATCCCGGCCCTTCCCTCAGCTGGAGCAAGGAGCAGAAGCCTTACCCCTCTGTGGGGTGACGGCGGTGCAAGTGAGGGGGGGAGGTTTGTTTGGCGCCCCCCCAAAAAAAATTGAGCACCAGCCGCCACTGCCCTAAATACAGTTGTCAGGTTTAACATGGTGCAAAAGGTGGAATTAGCATAAATGCTGTTGGTATGAATTTTTTCTTAAATTTCATAGATGTGGATAGGTACTTGTTTAGCTCAATCATTTTCAGTTATGATATATGTCAACTGAATGTTATTGTTAATAAGAACTCCACGTAGGAAATGTAGAAACTTTACAGTAGTTTGGTCAAACTGTGTTTAAGATTGATGCCACTAGGTGGAAGCAGAGGATGGGATTGATTGAGTTAGGACTTGAGAACTTGAATGCATTTATTCATTGTACTTACTAAACTAGAGTATAAGTAACATTATTGATGTGTAAAGTATATAAAACCCTCAAAAAGAACCATATTTCACTGGTAATGAACAAAGAGTGGTCAATGCACATTAATTGCTAATTGGTTACTATAGACTACTATAATTTGCTCAGTTCTCTCTGACTTGATAAACATCCCCATTGATTTTACAGGAAACCTGTGGTGAGAAAAATTAGGCTGAATTCTGTTTCTTAAAATGCTTTTTTCCTAGCTAATATGCTGACTAGGGATGATCGAATCTTCCTGGGTTGAGTTCTTGGGAGGATTGGACCCAGCATAAAATCCACAAAGACCAAAATTAGCGCTGTACCCTATTAAAGTCTAAGGGAAGTCTTCTAATGTGACTTAATGGGCAGCATTGAAAACAAACAAATCCTTTACATAACATGCTTGGGGGATGCTTTAACCTCACTTTTAGCTTTTAGTGGGAATGAATAGGAAGTACTACTGTACACCAGTACTGGGGAAGATAATTTGACAATTTGAGTGTCCCATTAATATAAAAGAATACTAGATTCTGCAATAAGATCCTCCCATATTACCCCCACCTCCATCATTAGAGCATTAGAGGTGGGAATAGGCCCCTGTCCCTCAATATCATAAAAAGGGTACTTTGGAAGGGGGAAGGCTTTTCCTCCACCACCCCTTGCACGGTACCCCTCACCCCCACCACCACCACTCCTTTCAAGATACCAACCCCCCCCCCAAAGTTGAAGGGGTCTTGGTGTAAGTTAAGGTGAACCTCACAACCTTAAACATTATCTGACTCTGGGAATTGATATACTGTATAGTGTATGCCCAAATTTTATTTTACCTATGGATGTATTAAATTAAGTGATATACTGTAATGTGGAGTTATTTAGATGCACACTGTTCTTCCATTTAGTTTTATCGTTTTTCAAACAGTGAAGCATCATGCTGCAAACAAAAAAGCAGCTTTAAAGGGGTTGTAAACTATGGAATTTAAAAAAACAAACAAACAAACAAAAAAAAACCCTGCAAGGCAATAGCATAATGTGCTAGTATGCATCGCATTATGAAATGCTCACCTTGGAATGAAGCCCTCCAGCACTGTACTGTCACCGCTAAGACGGCTGACATGTTCCCCATCTTTCTTCCGGGTTTGCGAACTCCGGCTATGTGATTGGCTGGAGCTGCGGTGACATCACTCTCGCGCATGCTCTTGGTTCCGACACGAAGCTCTGAAGTTCACGCCCCCTTATGACAACAGAGTCCCTGCGCATGCTGGGACCGTGACGTCACTAGGGGGCGGGGTCACGCCTATATAAATGGCTCCGCAGCTCGCACACAGCATTCCAGCCAGAGAGAGCGTCGTGTCAACATCGGAAGAAGAGATGAAGAGAAGAAGCGGCGAGACAGCGGTGACAAGACAGCGGCAGCAGACCGGGCCCCTCCGCTGGCAAAAGAGCTGGAAGAAGATAGCGGAGGGGCCCGGGAGAAGAGGCGGAACACCGGGAGAAGTCGGAAGAAGACCCCCCCCCCCCCGAAGTCGGAAGAAAATCCCGGAGCTGCCTAATAAATTAATCTTAAAACCTGTGTACTGTGTTTTTTTTTTATTGACACTTTTCCCTAGGTGAATGGGTAGGAGTACCATGTACCCCATAATCATTCACATAGGGTGGGGGGCCGGGATCTGGGGGCCCCCTTATTAAAGGGGGCTCCCGGATTCTGATAAGCCCTCCACCCGCAGACCCCGACAACCAATGACCAGGGTTGTCGGGAAGAGGCCCTTGTCCTCATCAATATGGGGACAAGGTACTTTGGGGTGCGCCCCCCTCCCCCAAGGCACCAACCCCCCCATGTTGAGGGCATGCGGCCTGGTACAGTTCAGGAGGGGGGAGCGCTCGCTCCTCCCCACCTCCATTCCTGTCCGGCCGGGCTGCGTGCTCGGATAAGGGTCTGGTATGGATTTGGGGGGGACCCCCATGTCATTTTTCAGCGTAGGGGGTTCCCCTTAAGGTCCATACCAGACCCAAGGGCCTGGTATGCTCTTGGAGGGGGAACCCATGCCAGTTTTTTATTTAAAATTTGGGGCGGAGTTCCCTCTCAAGATCATCTGAGCACAAGTCGCGTGCCGAAGTCGGATCATGCGAGACGGCGATCCGACTTTGATCCGACTTCAATGATAGTCAATAGGCTGAAGTAGGATCAAAGTCGGACCAAAGTAGTACAGGGAGCATTTCTAAAGTCAGAACGACTTGTGTCAGACCAGTTAGGACGGCTCCCATAGGGAAACATTAAATTTCACACGTCATGCGATATGAGCTCCCAATTTCGGAGTGTTTGTCGGACCAGTGTGAACCCAGCCTATGAGGCTCCTCTGTCCTCCACTCATTACCTGTATTAATGGCACCTGTTTGAAATTGTTATCAGTATAAAAGACACCTGTCCACAACCTCAAACAGTCACACTCTAAACTCCAATATGGTAAAGACCAAAGAGCTGTCAAAGGACACCAGAAACAAAATTGTAGACCTGCACCAGGCTGAGAAGACTGAATCTGCAATAGGCAAGCAGCTTGGTGTGAAGAAATCAACTGTGGGAGCAATAATTAGAAAATGGAAGACATACAAGATCACTGATAATCTCCCTCGATCTGGGGCTCCACACAAGATCTCACCCCGTGGGGTCAAAATAATCACAAGAACGGTAAGCAAAAATCCCAGAACCACACGGGGGGATCTATTGAATGACCTGCAGAGAGCTGGGACCAACGTAACAAAGGCTACCATCAGTAACACACTACGCCGCCAGGAACTCAGATCCTGCAGTGCCAGACATGTCCCCCTGCTTAAGCCAGTACATGTTTGGTGGAAACACAACTCATCATGTTTGGAGGAGAGAGAATGCTGAGTTGCAACAAAAGAACACCATACCTACTGTGAAGCATGGGGGTGGCAACATCATGCTTTGGGGCTGTTTCTCTGCAAAGGGAACAGGACGACTGATCCGTGTACATGAAAGGATGACTGGGGCCATGTATCGTGAGATTTTGAGTGCAAACCTCCTCCCATCAGCAAGGGCATTGAAGATGAAACATTGCTGGGTCTTTTAGCATGACAATGATCCCAAACACACCACCTGGGCAACGAAGGAGTGGCTTCGTAAGAAGCATTTCAAGGTCCTGGAGTGGCCTAGCCAGTCTCCAGATCTCAACCCCATAGAAAACCTTTGGAGGGAGTTGAAAGTCCGTGTTGCCCAACGACAGCCCCAAAACATCACTGTTCTAGAGGAGATCTACATGGAGGAATGGGCCAACATAACAGCAACAGTGTGTGACAACTAGGGATGAGCCGAACACCCCCCTGTTCGGTTCGCACCAGAACTTGCGAACAGGCAAAAAATTTGTTCGAACACGCGAACACCGTTAAAGTCGTTGGGACACGAACGTGAATAATCAAAAGTGCTAATTTTAAAGGTTTATATGCAAGTTATTGTCATAAAAAGTGTTTGGGGATATGGGTCCTGCCCCAGGGAACATGGATCAATGCAAAAAAAAGTTTTAAAAACTAACGTTTTTTCGGGAGCAGTGATTTTAATAATCAAAGCCACAAAATCTCTGCGCTTAGGACAGAGAACAAAGGAGAGAGAAGAGGAAGAAAAAGAAAGAGGTGGGGGGGGAGAGAGGTGGGGATGAAAGAAACAAGGGGGTGTATACCCCACTAAAGAGAGAGAAGATGAGGGAAAAGAGGCCAGTGAGGAGAGATAGCAAGAAAAGAGAGAAATAGCTAAGGAGAAGGTGTGCTGCCTCCCCTAGTTAAGCCCTCAAAGAGGGCTAACGTTTGTAACAGAATGTAAATGGGGGTGTGGCGCTCCCTTATGGGGGGTATATAAGTGATTGCAGTAATACTGATAAAGATATTATAATGAGTAGTATATTGATTAGTATATACCATACGCAAAGGGTGAAAAAGTGCAATAACTCATAAATGGATTAATACCATAAAAAATTGTGAGACCAAAAAAATGTGATGAAAACAACCCATACACAAATAATTCATTCACATATAATAACAAGTGTGAGATATTAGTCAGTTGCAGGTGATGATCACTAGGTGCTACTACTATATATAAACTGTGCAACTCTTGTGATGAGTCCAACGTGTTCCAGAAGTAAATGACAAATGCAATCCAATCGGAAAAATAAAGGAAAAAATAATAAAAAATAAATAATAAAAATAAAAATCCAAATGAAGTGAAAATACAAAATGCAAAAAGTCTATTCAAAAGTGATATATTCCCAAAATATATATATCATGACAAAGTTCCAAGAGCTTTAGTGACTGTAGTGCCCACAGAGGAGAATATCCGTGACTTCTGTGCTCCCCTTTTGGCTCCCCACTCACCGGCTCCCAATACCCCTGCAGGGGTGACAGACACTTTAAGATCCCAATGCCGTCCTCTTGGTAGGTATCCCGTGGTTGCTGAGATATGGTATCCTCTCTCCCAGGATTTCCAGGTCAATCCTCCATATCACCTTATCACCTTACTCCACGTCCAAGAAGGGGAATCGCCAGAGAAATCCTCATAAGAAAAGATGTCACCTCATAGTGTAGTATAATTAAAAGCTTTATTAAAATAATAATCCCGATAGGGAAAGAATAAATCCGCAAAACACTACACTATGGGTGAAGCCGAAACCAGGAAGAGCTTTCCCGCAGCGTGCGGTCCAGCTGCGTTCCAAGCTCTCTTGCTCCGTACCCGGAAATGATGTAAGTGTGTAGCTCCGCCTTACGCGTTTCGTCATCGGTGGCGCCGCCTTTGATAATGTCGATGACGAAACGCGTAAGGCTGAGCTACGCACTTAAGTCATTTCCGGGTACGGAGCGAGAGAGCTTGGAACGCAGCTGGACCGCACGCTGCGGGAAAGCTCTTCCTGGTTTCGGCTTCACCCATAGTGTAGTGTTTTGCGGATTTATTCTTTCCCTATCGGGGATTATTATTTTAATAAAGCTTTTAATTATACTACACTATGAGGTGACATCTTTTCTTATGAGGATTTCTCTGGCAATTCCCCTTCTTGGACGTAGAGTAAGGTGATAAGGTGATATGGAGGATTGACCTGGAAATCCTGGGAGAGAGGATACCATATCTCAGCAACCACGGGATACCTACCAAGAGGACGGCATTGGGATCTTAAAGTGTCTGTCACCCCTGCAGGGGTATTGGGAACCGGTGAGTGGGGAGCCAAAAGGGGGAGCACAGAAGTCACGGATATTCTCCTCTGTTTGCACTACAGTCACTAAAGCTCTTGGAACTTTGTCATGATATATATATTTTGGGAATATATCACTTTTGAATAGACTTTTTGCATTTTGTATTTTCACTTCATTTGGACTTTTATTTTTATTATTTATTTTTTATTATTTTTTCCTTTATTTTTCTGATTGGATTGCATTTGTCATTTACTTCTGGAACACGTTGGACTCATCACAAGAGTTGCACAGTTTATATATAGTAGCAGCACCTAGTGGTCATCACCTGCAACTGACTAATATCTCACACTTGTTATTATATGTGAATGAATTATATGTGTATGGGGTGTTTTCATCACATTTTTTTGGTCTCACAATTTTTTATGGTATTAATCCATTTATGAGTTATTGCACTTTTTCACCCTTTGCGTATGGTATATACTAATCAATATACTACTCATTATAATATCTTTATCAGTATTACTGCAATCACTTATATACCCTCCATAAGGGAGCGCCACACCCCCATTTACATAGTGATTTTAATAATGCTTAAAGTGAAACAATAAAAGTGTAATATTCCTTTAAATTTCGTACCTGGGGGTGTCTATAGTATGCCTGTAAAGGGGCGCATGTTTCCGTGTTTAGAAGAGTCTGACAGCAAAATGAAATTTCAAAGGAAAAAAAGTCATTTAGAACTACTCGCGGCTATTAATGAATTGCCGGTCTGACAATACACATAAAAGTTCATTGATAAAATGAATATATGCATGTTCTTTGCCATAAAAGTGTATGGAGACCTGGGTCCAGCCCCAGGGGACATGCATCAATTGGAAAAAATGTTTTTAAAACAGCTGTTTTTTCAGGAGCAGTGATTTTAATAATGCTTAAAGTGAAACAATAAAAATTAAAAATTCCTTTAAATATCATGCCTGGGGGGTGTCTATAGTATTCTTGTAAAGTAGCGCACCTTTCCCATGTTTATTACTGTACAGCAAAATTACATTTCTAAAGGAAAAAGGAAAAAGGCTGTAATGAATTGCCAGTTCCCGGCAATAAAGAGTAAAGATCAAAGAAAAAAACGGCGTAGGTTTCCCCCACCAGTCCATACCAGGTCCTTAGAGTCTGGTATGGATATTAAGGGGAACTTCATGCCAAATATTTAAAACAAAAATGGCGTAGGGGTTCCCCCCAAAATCCATACCACACCCTTATCTGAGCAAGCAGCCTGGCAGGTCAGGAAAGGGAGGGGACGAGCGAGCGCCCCCCCCCCCCGAATCATACCAGGCCACATGCCCTCAACATGGGGAGAGTACTTTGGGGTCCCCCCAAAGCACCTTGTCCCTATGTTCATGGGGACAAGGGCCTCATTCCCACAATCCTTGCCCGGTGATTGTGGGGGTCTGCGGGTGGGGGCTTATCGGAATCTGTAAGCCCCCTTTAACAAGGGGGCCCCCAGATCCCGTCCCGCCCCAATGTGAATGGGTATTGGGTACATTGTACCCCTACACATTCACCAAAAAAAGCTGGGAAATGTGACAAAAGACAATAGCCGGTTTTTGACAATTCCTTTATTAAAAATGTCTTCTTCTTTCCCCCACCTCTTCCTCCATCTTCCTCCGGGCTTCCTTCAGTTTTCTCCTTCTTCCTCCAGCTCCTTCCTCCGCTTCTTCCTGCAGTCCTCTCCATCTTCCTCTGGCTTCTTCTTCCCCTAGTTTTTCTCCTCCACTGCTCCCGCTGAACATTCAAAAAACGAACCTCCTCCAATGCTGCGATGGGGCGGAAGACGATGTCACTACGAGGCCCCGCCCCTTTGTGACTTCACCACCCAGGGCATGATGGGTCAGTGATGTCACAAGGGGCGGGTCTCCTGCTGATGTCATCAGACGACCACGCCCCATAGTTATATACGATATGTGCGCTATGGAAGCGGACAGTTTGGCTGGCCTCAGCGTCGAAGGATTTTAGTTGTTTTCATGTTCAGCAGGTCGGTGGCAGGAGCGACTGAGAAGAAAGACTGGTGGGTGAAGCGGGGAAGAAGAATCCGGAGGAAGACTGGAGGAAGAAGATGGAGAAGACCGGAGGAAGAAGCGGAGGAAGAAGTGGGGGAAGAAGAAGCTGGAGGAAGAAGGAGAAAACTGAAGAAAGACCGGAGGAAGAAGCGGGGGAAAAAAGAAGACATTATTAAAGGAATTGTCAAAAACCGGCTATTGTCTTTTGTCACACTGCTTTTTTTGGTGAATGTGTAGGGGTACAATGTCCCCGATACCCACTTTCAGTGGGGAAGCCATTGACAGCTGATGACTCATTGGTTGTTAAGGACGTGGCGGCTGGCTTCCCGGCCCCCCTGGTTAGCAACCAGCAATATACAGTGTGAAAATAATAAACCGCAAATACATCAAAAATCACATCACAAAAGCAACAGTTGCATTTCTGGTGCAGTTCCATTGTTCCAAACTTCAACACAAGCATTAGCATGTTGGGGAATTAAACCAGCTACCCCAGTGCTGCTAGAAAGAATTGCTACCCACTTAGCCAGCGGGCAGCCTCACTCATGTTGTCTGCATCTCTGTGGTGTGAACAAGCCTTAAGTCCATAGCCATGCTCAGTGTCACAAGCAATATACAATATAATGGCCTAATTATTGGGCATCCCAGTCTTAGTCTGTAGGGTTCAAAATTAATTCGGCCCACCCTTTATATAACAGCTTCAACTCTTCTGGGAAGACTGTCCACAATGTTTAGAAGTGTGTCTATGGGAATGTTTGACCATTCTTCCAAGTGCATTTGTGAGGTCAGGCACTGATGTTGGACAAGATGTCCTGGCTTACAGTCTCCACTCTAATTCATTCCCAAGGTGTTCTGTTGTATTGAGGTCAGGATTCTGTGCATGTTCCTCCACCCCAAACTCACTCATCAATGTCTTTATGGACCTTGCTTTGTGCACTGGTCCAAATCATTTGGTGGAGGGAGGAATTATGGTGTGGGGTTGTTTTTCAGGGGTTGGGCTTGGCCTCTAAGTTCCAGTGAAGGGAACTCTTAAAGCATCAGCATACAAAGACATTTTGGACAATTTCATGCTCCCAACTTTGTGGGAACAGTTTGGGTATGGCCCCCTCCTGTTCCTACATGACTGCACACCAGTGCACAACAAAGCAAGGTCCATAAAGACATGGATGAGCGAGTTTGGGGTGGAGAAACTTGACTGGTCTGCACAGAGTCCTGACCTCAACCTGATAGAACACCTTTTGGCTGAATTAGAGCAGAGACTGTGAGCCAGGCCTTCTCATCCAACATCAGTGCCTGGCCTGACAAATGCACTTCTGGAAGAATGGTCAAACATTCCCATAGACCCACTAAACCTTGTGGACAGCCTTCCTAGCCTTTCCAGAACCTGTTCTAGCTGCAAAGGGTGGGCCAATTTTAACCCTACGGACTAAGACTGGGATGCCATTAAAGTTCATGTGTGTGTGTAAAGGTAGGTGACCCAATACTTTTGACTAGATAGTGTATCTGGCAAGATTTACAGTGGAACTCTCCTACACATAAATACAGCATTTAGACATAGTTTTAGGACCTGAGAGATGAGACAACTTCTCTACATGAAGCAATGAAGCAGCATGTTTGGGATTCAAACCCAGACACTCAGGGATGCTAAGCAGAAGTTCTAACCTCTAAGCCACAGAGCTGCCACATGTGAAAACCTCCTACACATAGATACACATAAATACATACATTTTTTTGAACATACAGGTGATGGAATTACATTACTCAAGAGTTATTCTTTACGATTTATTCTGTGATATTTGCTGGTTCTTTGTGGATGAGTGTAGAATAGTGATATTACCCTCAAATTTTTCGGAATTACATTTTGATTTCTGATGTTGGTACACATATCAATTTTTGGGGGTTCAAATTATGATTATTTGGAAAAAATAAAAAGCACAAAAAATTGTGACTCATTTTAAATTTGCATCAACAATGGTATTGTTTGTGGATTGTAAACACACCTGTGTCAGTTTGGGTAAAGATTGTTGTGAGATGGAGAGTAACAAGTGAAAGTGACAGAAAAAAAATATTTTACCAAAACATGAAAACATTCCACATTCTAGCATTCTTAAAAACAAAACAGATTAAGTAGAAGCAACAATGTTGCAAAGGAAAATTTATTTCAGAGAAAGATACATTTCATCTCAACATTAAAAGGATTTATTTGGGGAAGTTACAATCGTACCATTAGAATCAATGGCTAAAACTTGCAATGGACTATAATAGCGCCAATTTTCACTCCCAAAAAATGCTCTTTAATACAGCGCTCTTTCTGGTATTTACTAAAGCGCCATGTAAAAAAGACATTGAAGCTAAAATGAGAGCTATTTGCAGGTCTGAGCATGTTCAGTTGTGTTGGCACCTAGTTGTACAAAAACAGGGAATTTATCTCTTCTCAGACTTTTAAAGATATTTCAGTGCTATTTAGGCAATTATATCATGCTCTAAACATTATTTCCATGTGCACCACTCCAGGTTTTAGCAGAGTAAGGATTTAGGCGCTATTTGGTTTAAGGGAACTATAGTAAATTTGATTTTGGGAGTATTTGTTTAGCGCTATAGTGAATACCATTTTAGCACCAATTAGCGCTAGTTTTCTGTAATTAGCGCTAATTAGTGCTGCAGCACTATAATAAATGACCCCCACAGTATATCACAAAAGTGAGTACACCCCTCACAATTTTGTAAAAAATTTTTTATATCTTTTCATGTGACGACACTGAAAAAATTACACTTTGATACAATGTAAAGTAGTGTACAAGGAGGAGTGTACAACTTGTATAACAGTGTAAATTTGCTGTCCCCTCAAAATAACTCAACATACAGCCATTAATGTCTAAACCGCTGGCAACAAAAATGAATACACCCCTACGTGAAAATGTCCAAATTGGGCCCAAATAGTCAATATTTTGTGTGGCTCCCATTATTTTCCAACACTGCCTTAACCCTCTTGGGCATAGAGTTCACCAGAGCTTCACAGGTTGCCACTGGAGTCCTCTTCCACTCCTCCATGACAACATAACGGGAACTGGTGGATGTTAGAGAGCTTGCGCTCCTCCACCTTCCATTTGAGGATGCCCCACAGATGCTCAATAGGGATTAGGTCTGGAGACATGCTTGGCCAGTCCATCACCTTTACCCTCAACTTCTTTAGCAAGGCAGTGGTCATCTTGGAGGTGTTTTTGGGGACATTATCATTTTGGAATACTGCCCTGAGGCCCAGTCTCCAAAGGGAGGAGATCGTGCTCTGCTTCAGTATGTCACAGTACATGTTGGCATTCATGGTTCCCTCAATGAATTGTAGCTCCCCAGTGCCGGCAGCACTCATGCAGCCCCAGACCATGACACTCCCACCACTATGCTTGACTGTAGGCAAGACACACTTGTCTTTATACTCCTCACCTGGTTACCACCACACACGCTTGACACCATCTGAACCAAATAAGTTTATCTTGGTCTCATCAGACCACAGGACATGGTTCCAGTAATCCATGTCCTTAGTCTGCTTGTCTTCATCAAACTGTTTGTGGGCTTTTTTGTTGATCATCTTTAGAAAAGGCTTCCATCTGGGATGACAGCCATGCAGACCACTTTTATGCAGTGTGCGGCGTATGGTCTGAGCACTGACAGGCTGACCCCCCACCCCTTCAACCTTTGCAGCAATGCTGACAGCACTCATACGCCTATTTCCCAAAGACAACCTCTGGATATGACGCTGATCACGTGCACTCAACTTCTTTGGTCGAGGCCTGTTCTGAGTGGAAACTGTCCTGTTAAACCGCTATAATGTCTTGGCCACCATGCTGCAGCTCAGTTTCAGGGTCTTGGCAATCTTCTTATAGCCTAGGCCATCTTTATGTAGAGCAACGTTTCTTTTTTTTCCAGATCCTCAGAGGGTTTTTTTGCCATGATGTGCCATGTTGAACTTCCAGTAATCAGTATGAGAGAGTGAAAGCGATAACACCAAATGTAACACACCTGCTCCCCATTCACACCTGAGACCTTGTAACACTAATGCCCTGTACACACGATAGGATTTTCCGACGACAAAATCCATGTTTTTTTTCAGACGGATGTTGGCTCAAACTTGTCTTGCATACACACAGTCATACAAATCTTGTCGGAAATTCCGAACGTCAAGAACGCGGTGACATACAACACGTACGACGAGCCGAGAAAAATGAAGTTCACTAGCCAGTGCTGCTCTTGTGCTTGATTCCGATCATGGAACTTTGTGTGTCGGAATTGTGTACACACGATCGGAATTTAGGACAACGGATTTTGTTGTCGGAAAATTTGAGATCCAGATCTCAAATTTTGTGTGACGGAAATTCAGATGGAAAATGTCCGATGGAGGCTTCCGACAACAAGCTCCCATAGAACATTTTCTGTCGGAAAATCCTATCATGTGTACGGGGCATTAGAGTCACATGACATCGGGGAGGGAAAATTGACTAACTGGGCCCAATTTGGACATTTTCACTTAGGGTTGGTACTCACTTTTGTTGCCAGTGGTTTAGACATTAATGGCTGTGTGTTGAGTTATTTTGAGGGGACAGAAAATGTACACTGTTATACAAGCTGTACACTCTCTACTTTACATTGTAGCAAAGTATAATTTCTTCAGTGTTGTCACATGAAAAGATAGAATAAAATATTTACAAAAATGTGAGGGGTGTACAACATTTTTTGAGATACTGTATGTTTAAGAAGACATATGCTTACTTAGTCCACCAGGTTTCACCTATTATTAATATTGACCTTTTTTTAAGAAAAAAAAACCTTTGAGTTTAGTTTATTCACTTGGTAAAGGGTAGATTTCTAGCTAGGGCCTTCCAAAGCTGTTTAAAACCCAAAAGCAAAAACAATGTGCTATCACAACTTAAAAATTTTGTGTTTTTTTGAGGTTTTTGTGTTTGTTTTTTGTTTTGTTTAATCTGTTTGTTAGTTTTAAAGTCACAAACAGGCAGCGAGTATACAAACAAATCATTAGCAGCAATGAGACCCTCGCAAGGGACATGAAATATAGTACATGACAAAATGCAAACGTTGGCAACTTAGGAGAGCCACATCAATGGAAAAAAAGGCATGGCACCCTTAGGCCGTTATGTAACAAAATCATCAACAGGCATTCAAAAAATGGTTAAAGCTGAGTTGGCACTATGATTAAAGTTACCCAGACAACAATATTAAGGCAAGACACATCAAACCGTGGGCATGAAAGAAGCCGTTGAAGTCTCCACTAACCATTTGGACCATATCTTTTCATATTTTTTGGGGCAGCTTCTGTTGACATAGGTATCCTTGTAAAGGAGCAAGCTATTATTGACCAGTTGTTTCCAAAAAGTAAGAGGTGTGGGGATCAGGTTCCTCCAGTGGAACACAATGGCTTTCCTAGCATAAAATTAAAAAAAATTACTAAGGTGTGTCTAGCCACTGTAGGTATTAGATGTTCAACCAAACCCAAAATACAAATAGACATGGAAAGTTGCAAGTAAATGACACTAACCAGATGTATGAAAAACAGTACCCCCTCCCAAAACTTGACAATGACCGGGCAGGTGCAAAAAATATGGGTAAAATCTCTGGAGACTCTCCCACACCTCCAGCACTCGGGGGGAGATCTGGAATTAATTTTATGTAACCTATAGGGGTGACATATTCATGGTCAACCAATGTGAATTGCATTAAACAGTCTCTTAAAGAAAGTCCCATATATAATCCCAAGCGTCACCCTCAAGGTCTGGCATATCTGATTGCCCTCTGGCCCTAAGGCCCACCAGAACAGGTAATGATACAATGACAAGATTGGAGTACAGCTGGGAGGTGGGTTTCTCTACACATTCCGACCTTAGTACATCCTCCAGTGCTGACTGTATAACATGTGGGGTAGAGTGGGGGAAATGACTGCAGAAGGCATGGGAGAATTGTAAGTAACAAAAGAAATAGGATGCTGGGACATTAAAATTGGAGGAAAGTAGAGATAAGGGAGCCAGGGATTGATTGGTAAAGTGGTGTTTTATGTACATATGTTTACCTTTGTACCATTAAAAAGGCTTGCTAACTTGACCAGTGTTCATTTTATTGATGAAAACATTTTCATCTTACTGTAATTTACGTCAGCGCATAGTTTCAGTGACAAAAACTAAACGAAAATGACCCCACATTTTCGTCAAGTCCATTTTCGTCAATGCAGGAAAACAGAATGAAAATGTGAGGGAGAAACGTTTACCCATGTGAACTTCTGGTTTCCTTGCTGCTCCACCTGTAAAGCCCATAAGTGCTTCCCCTCCCAGCAAGCAAGGTAGTGACCTTAGCGTGCTTAGTGGTGTGGCGTGCTAGCAATGTGCACCATTACAGGCCCCCTCAGACCAACGTCCAGAGCACTGTGCAGTATTACATGCCTCCTCAGACCATCGTCCAGAGCATTGTGCAGCATTACAGGCCTCCTCTTCAGACCACCGTCCAGAGCATTTTGCAGCATTACAGGCCTCCTGAGACCACTGTTCAGAGCATTGTGTGCATTATAAGCCTCCTCCTCCATACCATAGAAAATAACATATTGGATTTTTTTTACTCCAGGAGTATATAATGAGTTTTGAAATTCTAGAGAAATGCTTAAATAATGCATTACAATTTAACTAAACCCATTAGATTTTAGTCAAATAAAGTGTACTGGAGATTTTAGTCGACTAAAATGTAGGATATTTTAGTCCTAAAACGAAAACAATTGCAGATGACTAAAATAGGACTAAAACTAAAATGCCATTTTAGTCAAAAGACTAAAAACTATTTGGCTTAGCGATGGCGACGTAAGGATGTCTTTCACTGGAGCTCTGCATGGACCGGAGCCGAGAACTGGCAGAGAGACCATGCAGAACCACCGTTTCTTCATGCCTGGAGATCACAGGCACACACAGGCTTCAGGGGAACTGCGGGGAGGTGAAATCACCCACTACTTTCTCCGGCAGCACCCCACTCCATCTCCCGTGGTCGCGACCAAGATTGCGATGCCACGAGTGAACACGGCGGCCTCCGCAACTACAAGTAAGAAAGCTTCCCAGCCAGGGGTCCCGGTCGCGGGGGACATGGCTAAGCAAGTGGATCGCCCGCTGTCCCCCATCATCTCCCCTGCTCTCCCATGTTTAGACTCACAGCTCGTTCGTCACTGGGGCCACACTAGGGACGGATGGCAGGCCTGAGGTAGCCTTCAGGGAGATAGTGGTGGGTTTGCCTACTAAACAGGATCTGGAGGCCATGGCTGCATCCATCGTGAATGCTCTCTCACGAGAGCTGTATGATCTCCGTCAACAAGTGGACACTGTAGAGGAGCGAGTGACAGAACTTCAATCCTCCACTGCCTCTACTGACGCTCGCTTTACTACTCTGGAGTCTGACCACCAAGCCATCCGTCGCCACCTTTTTGATGTCCAGTTGTGGCTAGACAACGGAAAAAAACGCAGCAAATGCAATAACCTGCGCTTACGTGGTATCCCTGCAAATCCCCCACAGCTGAGCTTGAGCTGGACAGAGTTCACAGAGTCCCAGGCCCCAGACCGGCCCCTCCATCTCCACACCAACAGGCTCTTCGAATCCTGCCTCAAGATGTTCTATGCAGGGTACAATTCTTCACGCTTAAGGAGGATATTGTGCGCTTGGCCTGGTCAAAGGGGCCTATTGACTTCGATCGTGCTTCTATCCGGATTTATCCTGATGTATCCAGGCAAATGCAGGCCATGCAAGGACTCCTGCACCCCCTTCTGGAAGTGATCCACGAGACAGAGTCAACTTAACGATGGGGACGCCCGTTCCATTTGATCGTGAGGAAGCAGGGTACCGTTTTCTTCTTACGTTCCCTAGACCAACTTACTGAGCTGTTCGGCTTTCTGGATAGGCCTGCTGTTAGTGTGCCTGACTGCTTTGACTATTTACTCACTCAGAAGGCCTTTAACCAACCTATTGCGAGGCCGCAACTGATTAGACGACCTTGATCTCACGCCTCCAGCCGAGAGACCTCCAGATCCACTTCACACACCTCTGAGGACTAAGCATACATTATGCCCAGGGATTAATCTTCTCTGACCTTGCCACGATGGCACTTTCCCGTGGAACCCTAAGTTACCGTTGACCCCAGATTTTCAAGTACTGTATTTTTTTTTTTTTGTCCCCCCCCCCTCAATGGGTACACCACAGTTCCAGTAACTGCTGATTTTCCAGCCCACCCCTACCTGAGGACCCTTACATCTCTTCCTATATGCCCCCCTCCAGAGACTGATTGAGGTTAGCGACTGGTCCCAAGGTCCACAGGGTTCTTGGATGCCATGATATGTGCTATGCTGTGCTTTGTTGGGGGGTTCGCTTTTGAGGCCCCCAGCCCTTTGATGCATCTAGGGGCTAGTCTTCATCGAGCATGCCATGATGGAACTTTATCAGGGGACACTGAGCTTCCATTGTTACCAGGTTCTCAAGTGCGTGGCCTCTACCCCTGACTGTATCTGTCTTGGTCCCGGTAAAAACCAATCTTTCGGGCATCAATGGGGCTACATACCAGCCCACATCTAATTAAGGGGCCCTACATCTCCCTTTGTATACTCTTACCTGAGGGACAACTGACTGCAGAGACTGGTCCCCATGCTTCCATGGTTCGTGGTTGCCTGGACCTGATATTTGCTACACTGAACTGGGTGTTTTATTAACAATGCTCTTCCTCCTGTTTGCTAACCCTTCCTGGAGGCACACGGGGGGAACTTATGTTAAGTTACTAAAGGTCTGTGGATAGGCCCCATGTCCCCCCCTACTCAAAACTCACTTGACCAATTTAGATTTCAGTTGTCTAGCTCATTGTGGTATACCAATACGGGGATACCGTTACTTGAGTGTAACGCATCACTGTGGTCCTTCTCCCCCTGTTTATATTATCACTAAACCTTCCGGCTATGGGTTCTGTCTACCAGGATTTTCTTGATGTATAAATGAATGTGCCTTCCTACATGTTAAATCCAGGCGTTTATTATGTTCTACTGACATGGTGTTCTGGGGTTTGATACGGGGTCTGTGCCCAGTTTAGCTCCCTTGTTTAGTCAGCCACGCAGGGGCCAATATTGTGCAGGCACCCTCCCTGGTACCCTATCGCAGTTCTGTTTGTTTTTTTTTGTTTAATAAATTTTTATTAAAGAAAAATAGAGCAAAGATGTACATATGTCACAAAATAGATACATTCTTGGAAATAGGACATCATAGATTACAGTGCTCAAAGATTACAACGTTTGTCTAAAAGACAATAATCCAATTACTGTATTTATCGGCGTATAACACGCACCGGCGTATAACACGCTTCCCAATTTAGGAGGGAATTTTAAGGGAAAAAAAACTTTTAGGAGGGAAGTTGAAGGGAAAAAAACTTACATTTAAATGCCCATCATTGCAGCCTTCTCAGTGCAGCCTTGCCCCAGTGCAGCCTTGTCAGTGCAGCCTTGTCAGTGCAGCCATGTCAGTGCAGCCATGTCAGTGCAGCCTTGTCAGTGCAGCCTTCCCCAGTGCAGCCTTCCCAAGTGCAGCCTTCCCCAGTGCAGCCTTGTCAGTGCAGCCTTCCCCAGTGCAGCCTTGTCAGTGCAGCCTTCCCCAGTAGAGCCTTGTCAGTGCAGCCTTCCCCAGTGGAGCCTTGTCAGTGCAGCCTTCCCCAGTGGAGCCTTGTCAGTGCAGCCTTCCCCAGTGCAGCCTTGCCCCAGTGCAGCCTTGCCCCAGTGCAGCCTTCGATCCTCTATCCCTGCCATCCTGGGCTTCAAAATCGCCTACCGTGATTTGAAAATGGTGCCGCCAGCGCCGAAATACATAGAGCCGGTCCTCGGCTCTTCCCGGCGGCTCTCGTTCACTTTCGGCTCCACTCGTAGTCCCGAGCGAAGCTACCCGAACCTACCCGAGTAGAGCCGAGGACCGGCTCTGTGTATTTCGGCGCCGGTGGCGCCATTTTTAAATCACGGTCGGCGATTTTGAAGATGTGACAGCTCGGGATCGCAGGGGATCGGCGTATTACACGCACCTGCGATTTTCCCCTGATTTTAAGGGGGGAAAAGTGCGTGTTATACGCCGATAAATACGGTATTTACTTATAGTTATAAGTTATTTGTTTTTCACAGGCCATGTGCTGTCGGAGCGCACTTCCCTCACTACCCCCTCCCTACAGCGTAACCCCGCCCCCCTCTCCTTCTGGAGTTAGCGAGGGCGAGCTTAAGTTGTCCTATTCAGATCCCTGCTCAGGGATCTGGATGGCCTCTTGCTCTCTCTTTCCCCAATGGGACCACTGCAGATTTCTGCGTGTTATTCATATGTTTCCCACCAGTTCTTTAATTCACGTATGTAATTTCTATTTATGCACAGCCTCTTCTTCTTGTCTTTTTTTCTCTCTCCAAATACTCCCCCCCCCCCCCTCCACTCCCCCTTTCCAGTTGGCATGCATGGAAGTGTAGGCTAAAGGATCCCACTTTGCTTCAACAATGGCTACGTTAAAGATTACATCATATAATATCAGGGGTCTCGATGTAGCTGCTAAGCGACACCAAATATATCGTGAACTAATACAAGCCACATGTTCCATTGCTTTTCTTCAAGAAACGCATCTAACCCACACAACACCTGTTAAATTTACCTCACCCCACTTTCCGCAGTGGTACTATAGCTTATCAGACACCAATAAAGCTAAGGGAGTGGCCATTGGGTTTAGCAGAAGTGTATCCTTTCGCTTATCTGATATGTTAGCTGATGATCATGGTCGCTTTCTCTTCCTTAGGGGCTTCATAGGTAACACTCAATGTACTCTTGCAAATATATATTGTCCAAACCAAAACCAGCCTACTTTTCTCTCACAAATCCTAACTAAACTGTCACACTTTGCCAAGGGTCTTACTATCCTAGCGGGAGACATAAACATGCCATTAGACCCAACAATGGATACGTCCCAAGGACGCTCTAATATTTCTTTCAAACGCTTGAAATTTGTCAAAAAGAGGCTTCTGGACCTTCAATTAATGGATGTTTGGCGCCTCCTCCATCCCAAGGAGAAAGATTTATCACATTTTTCCACAACACACCAATCTTATTCCAGAATAGACAATATGTTCCTAGATCATTTTCAGCTCCCCCTCCTGCAATATACTCACATAGGTGTTTCAGACCACGCACCTGTGTCAATGACGTTGACCATGTCTTCCTTACCACGTCGTACTAACAACTGGAAACTTAATGACTCCCTTCTTTCTAATGAAGCTGAGGTTTGCATGTTAGCCTCTCAATTGTCACAAAACTTTAAGAAAAACAAGCCCTCTGACACCTCTCCCTCTATTGTTTGGGAAGCTCATAAGGCTACTATTAGGGGCCGTTTCATTGAGCTTGGTGCCAGGAAAAAAAGGGAACATGGTCAATAAATTAATCAGGTTCTACAACAAATAGCTGTTCTTGACAAACAACACAAACTCTCTTTGCATATTGAGCATCTCCAATCCCTCACACTTAATCGAGAGGAATTAAAATCCCTTCTCAATTTAGACACTAAGAGAAAATTCCAGCCCCTATCACAGAAATTTTATGAGTGGGGGAACAAGTAAACTACTAGCTAGATCATTAAAAGCTAAACAGTCGCAGTCATTTATTCCCAAAATTAAACTTTCAACAGGAGAGCTTGCCCATGCAACTCCAGATATTGCTAAGGCCTTTAGAGAATACTATGTGGATCTTTACAATGTTAAAAACGACTTATCCTCTCTACCTCAAAAAGAGAGAAGAAGCCGCATGCTCTCCTACTTGAAAGAAGACAACATACCTAAATTGCCCACATCTGTCCTCAAAGAAATGGAAGAAGCTTTCTGGGTTGAGGCCGCATTGAAATCTTCCCCATCCGGGAAAGCTCCCGGACCTGATGGGTATACTATTCTATACTACAAAACATTCAACGACATTTTGCTCCCTCGCCTCACTGCTTATGCAAACTCTGTCTCTCACTCTTCAGTCCTACGCCCAGAATCCCTCTCAACTCATATCACTGTCATTCCTAAACCTGACAAGGACCCCACCCTATGTAACAGTTTCAGGCCAATATCATTAATAAATATTGACATTAAATTATTTGCCAAAGTAATGGCAAATCGCTTGCTCCCCCTATTACCCAGTTGGATCTCAGCAGACCAATCAGGTTTCATACCCAATAGAGAAGCAAAAGACAATTCCCTTCGAGCAATCTCCCTAATCCAATATGTTCAGAGATGCGCCCAGCCCACCCTACTCCTTTCCACTGACGTGGAAAAAGCTTTTGATAGGGTGGACTGGGACTATCTTAAGATGACCTTACGACACTTTGGGTTGGGACCTAAGATGTTTCATCGTATCTCATCCCTTTACTCTAACCCCACAGCACAAATTAGAATTTATGGAATGTTGAGTGACCCTTTTGTATTACATAATGGAACCAGGCAGGGCTGTCCCCTGTCCCCTCTCCTCTTTGCTATTACCTTAGAACCCTTCCTAGCTACAATTAGGAATAATGTTAATATCCAAGGCATACAAATAGGCAAAAGATCCCATAAATACGCAGCTTATGCTGATGACGTACTATTTTTTATTCAGCAGCCACGCATTTCAATTCCTAACTTATTGTCTGCATTTTCTGCTTTTCATTCAATCTCTAACTTCAAAATAAATTTATTCAAATCCGAAATTTTAAACATTAATATCCCCAAGTCCGAGGCACTCTCCCTTAAACCTCTTTTTCCCTTTAAATGGGAACCAAAATGCATGAACTACGTAGGTATTTATCTTACTTCTAATCCCCATTCTCTTTTTCGGCATAATTATATTCCCTTGCTAAATAGGATTAGGGATGACTTACGAAAATGGTCCAACCTATCACACACCTGGTTGGGGAAAGTAAATATTATTAAAATGAATATACTACCCCGCATCCTGTTTATCTTTCAAATGCTCCCATTAGGTGTGCCTGTGGGGTTCTTCACTATTTTACAAACCATAATTTCCTGATTTATTTGGAAGAACAGTCCTTCCGGAATATCTAGAGAACTATTGTTTCATTCTAAGTGCTCTGGAGGTCTGGCACTTCCTAATTTTAAGGCATATTATCAAGAGGTTATTCTGTCCAGATTGGCTGACTGGAAATATGCTTTCAATTCCAAACTATGGGTACAACTTGAATATTTTTTAAGTGGAGTAGATCTCTCTATAGTCCCCTGGATACCCCGTTCTTGCAGGAATCTTGCTCGAACTACTTTAGCACTCACCATATCCTCATTAGATATTTGGGATTCCTTACACAAAAAATTCTCATGGAATTATGATTCTCCTTTATTACCTCTCTTCAACCATAAATATTTCTTACCGGGTTTATTGGACCCCGGCTTTAAATCCTGGGGATCAGAAGAGCCTATTCTATTACATCATGTTATCCACGGCAACGCACTTAAACCACTACATCCTTTCTCCTAATCCTGCCACGTTTCTTGATAAATGGAGACACCACCAACTTCAACACTTCTTAAGTTCCCTTCCTCATCCGCTTAGAGGCATAGGAGATTTAAATGTTATAGAAGAAATATTTCATCCAAAAGACCCCCTCTACATGGTATTTCTCTATTTTACAAAGCCTTTATTGCTCTTCAAAATCCCGACTTTCCACCTTTCCTGGCTAAATGGGAAATAGATCTGAGCTCCGCCCTCACAGACAACCAAAAGGATAAGATACTACAGTTGGCCCATACCTCCTCCCTGACCTCAAAAATGGCAGAGGTCAATTATAAATTGCTTACCAGGTGGCATTACACCCCAGCTAGACTACACCAAATGTTCCCCGCCAGTTCCCCATTATGCTGGAGGAACTGTGGGAACAAAGCTACTCACGCATACGTCTGGTGGTTTTGCTCACTCATTCGATCCCTTTTGGGATGCCATTCGCAATCTGTTCATACAGATTTCGGATGTCAATATACCCAATGACTCATGGACTATCCTTTTCCATGCTACGAAAACTCCCATAAGTCTATATAGACGTCCACTCATTCCTCACCTACTGAACACTGCCAAAGCTTTAATTCCTACTTTATGGGGTCAGCCAACAATCCCTTCTATAAAAGTCTGGCTACAAAAAGTGGATGAAGTGCATCTCATGGAGAGTATTACCCACAATATTAGAGGTACTTCCAAGAAACATTCGTTAACCTGGGCATCTTGGATAAAATTTCAGTCCACCTCCTCCTACAAGGACCTTATAATGCAAACCCCTTAAGTCTTTCAATTAAACATAGCCATCTAAATTTCAATACATTTCAATAATGCAACCTTTCTCAATGTATTGACATACATGCCAACAACCCCCTCCCTCCCCTCCCAACATCCTTTCCCATACCATACCTACTTTTTTTTTTCTCTCATCTATTTTCTTTCCTATCATCTAACTTTCCCATTTCCTTCTTCACTGTTCTTTCTTCTTCTTCACTCTCTTCAAATCAAAGCAATGTTTTTTCTTATGTATGTTGTGATTCAAGTGCTCACGTAGTAAGAAGCCTTTGTATATTTAGTTATCACATTTGCACTTATTTTCCCTTTTGTAGCTTCAGAGACATTACCGTATTTATCGGCGTATAACACGCACTTTTCCCCCCTTAAAATCAGGGGAAAATCGCAGGTGCGTGTTATACGCCGATCCCCTGCGATCCCGAGCTGTCACATCTTCAAAATCGCCGACCGTGATTTAAAAATGGCGCCACCGGCGCCGAAATACACAGAGCCGGTCCTCGGCTCTTCTCGGCGGCTCTCGTTCACTTTCGGCTCCACTCGTAGTCCCGAACGGAGCTATCCGATCCTACTCGGGTAGGTTCGGATAGCTTCGCTCGGGACTACGAGTGGAGCCGAAAGTGAACGAGAGCCGCCGGGAAGAGCCGAGGACCGGCTCTATGTATTTCGGCGCTGGCGGCACCATTTTCAAATCACGGTAGGCGATTTTGAAGCCCAGGATGGCAGGGATAGAGGATCGAAGGCTGCACTGGGGCAAGGCTGCACTGGGGCAAGGCTGCACTGGGGAAGGCTGCACTGACAAGGCTCCACTGGGGAAGGCTGCACTGACAAGGCTCCACTGGGGAAGGCTGCACTGACAAGGCTGCACTGGGGAAGGCTGCACTGACAAGGCTGCACTGGGGAAGGCTGCACTGACAAGGCTGCACTGGGGAAGGCTGCACTTGGGAAGGCTGCACTGGGGAAGGCTGCACTGACAAGGCTGATCTGACATGGCTGCACTGACATGGCTGCACTGACAAGGCTGCACTGACAAGGCTGCACTGGGGCAAGGCTGCACTGAGAAGGCTGCAATGATGGGCATTTAAATGTAAGTTTTTTTCCCTTCAACTTCCCTCCTAAAAGTTTTTTTTCCCTTAAAATTCCCTCCTAAATTGGGGTGCGTGTTATACGCCGATGCGTGTTATACGCCGATAAATACGGTAATTAGTTCCAGTTAAATAAGAGGATTATGTATGCAGGACCAGGATCATCTTAAACAATATGTATCCTACAAGGCAACACATATGTAGACCAAACTGGAACGTGAACCAAATAACAAAAGAAAAAGGAAAAAGAGATTATTGGTCAGTTCAATGGCAAGTCAGCTTTGGCCAAGTATAGTCAGGCAAAAGTAGAAAAAAAACTGCGGCCAAAACCTGACTTTGTAGAAAAACCCTGTAGGAGAATGAATATCTACATTAATAAAATTGGCATGGATGAAAAAATACACAATTCAAACATGTTTTTATGCAGAGCCTGGGAGAGAGGTACGTCTTTTCTTTGAAGGGGTTTTCCTCCAAAGTGAATCCACCAGGCTCGAAAATTTGGGAATTGGAACCTGCCAGCCTTGCAGCTCTATGGACGGGAGATTAAGATCCTGCAAGAAGGTTGAGAGTTCCTCCGGAAATCTTAGTGTATGAGAACGGCCATTTTTTGTGGCAATCAAGCGGGCTGGGAAGCCCCATCTGTATGTAATCCCGTCCGAACATAGGTGATCAAGGAGCGGCTTTAGGGCTCTATGGCGGTCCAGGGTTTCCTTGGAGACGTCTGGAAATATGGTGATGACTGCCCCGTCAAAGTCTATGTTAGGCAAGCCCCGCATCTTCATCATGATGGCATTTTTATCCTCAAAGTAATGCAAGCGACAGATAACGTCCCTGGGCTGGTCTGAATTAGCATTACGGGGTCTTAGGGCACGATGTACACGGTCAAAACGCAGTGGATCAGTGACAGGGTTACCCAGGATGGTATTAAAAATGCCTCGTATTGATGGTTCAAGGTCATTATCTCCAGTTGCTTCCGGCATACCTCTGACACGTATATTATTTCTACGGTTACGGTTCTCTAGGTCTTCGAGCTTATACAGAGAGCCCCGATGGGCAAATGCCAGCTGGGTAACAGTGTCCTGCAGTTCTTTAATGGCTAGGGCATGTGTGTCCTGCTGTTGCTCCGTTTCCTCTACTCTGACCAGGATATGTGACATATCAGATCTAACAGCAGTTATGTCTTTTTTAATGGATTTCTCCAAACTATGAAACATACCTGCGAGTTCTCTTTTGAGACCGCTCAATAGTGTAGTCATTTCGGAACCAACCGGGGATCCAGGATCGTCCATAAGGTCCGAGCATTATGAGGAGGCCAGAGAGCTCTCCCTCACAGAGGCAGCGTGAGATGAGGGAGAGGCGCTTGTTCTCGAGGTGCGGGCCTGGTCGCCACGTGCGTTGTCTAAATACTGCTGAATGGAACCTGTAGAAACTGGAATGGACAGTGACCTCTTGCCCGATCGTTTACCTGAGGCAGAACAGAGTTTAGGTGTTTTGGCGGGTATAACTGGAACTATACGGCTGATAGCTGTAAGGGGCACCTCTTGCTCACATCTGTTCAGTGCCATGCATACATCAAAATACTGTTATTGTGCAGAAAGATTCTCATGCAGGTAGTATGCAGATAGTAATAGAGTCACTTCAACAGCTGCAGGAAGGAGCAAGGAGATTTATCTTGACTAAAGTCTAGAGGAACAGGAGCTGTGCAGAGAATATGGTGGCACAGAATGAGCTTGGGAATACTTGGGGCACCAAGATGGCTGCCAGCTTCCAGAGGTAGGCCAGAGCCGCGGGCTTTCCTAGCGGGAGTGGCCGGTCAGGTGAGTATGGTATCATGTAGACCTCAAGAGGCTAAAAAGGGGGCGGGTGTCCGAGGCTCGAAGCTGGCTGTAGGCCCAGAAGAGTATAGCGTAGCAACAAAGATCAAATGCTCCACGGGGATTGTAGCTGAAGATGACCAGTCACACTTGCTATTAGAAGGAGCTTAGGTGAGGTGGACAGTGGAGCAGGTTGATAAGGAGAGTACTTGGAGAACCAAGATGGCCACCATCCTCCGGGAGTAGGCCAAAGCCGTGGACTTTCCTGACGGCAGTGACCGGTCGGGTGAGCGCCGATCTGTATAGGCCCGGAGCGTCTCAGCAAGGCACAGAATTCGGGGCCCCAGTGGTGTGATAGTGTCCAGACACTGTTAAGGGAGCAGGCTGAGGGGAAAATAGGCGGATGCCTCACTACTCACTGTGTCCTTGTAATATCAGAGACCAGAACGGCAGGCCGCAAGATGGCGTCTGGCCGTGGGAAACTGGAGGCCGAAGAAGGGATCCCCAAGTAATAGTCCTCCGTTGCACGAGTCCTCCGTGTCTGCCGATGTCGACCTGACCTAGGAGCCAAGACAAAGGTTCCCTGTGACCTCCGATCTGCAGGAGAAAAGAGCGGCGGGCTTCGGGCGCTCAGTAGGCCTCAAGATGGCGGCGGGTATGCAGGTCTGGCTGCAGGCCCAAGACCGAAGAATGCAGCAAATTCGGCCAATACCCCGCGGGAGCTACAGCAGAGAGAGACCAGTCGCTCCTGTTAATAGAATGGAGCTTGGGATGGTGAAAATGAACTAGGATGGCTTTGGATCCTTGTGCTCTGAACGGAGCACAGCTTCCACACGTCCTCCCTGTTGCTCGTCGGGACACCACCCCCCCATCGCAGTTCTGTTTGTGATGTACCTTTCTATTCTAAACCTAGTGATTTTGGTTTCCATGAATACATGTTTCTTGCTGCTACGAGTCCATGCATCTCCAAATGTGTTGTGTTTTATGAACCCCACTACCGGTTTCAGGTTGCACACAGCACCTCATCCACCCTCAAAAAGGGCGGACTCTTGCGTGGGCTCTCTTTGTGTCCTGTCAAGTTCCTTACTTCATTTATATTGTAGTTTGACCACCCTACCCTCTCCACCCCCTTTTTTTTCCCCTCTTTTTGCTTCTCTATCCTTTTCGTTCTCTACACCCTTTCTCCTCTCTCCTCCCCCTTTCCCAGGGAACACTAGTGGTGAATCTATCTCATGACCTCTCGAGATCGAGATCAGGCCAAGAGGTTGTCATGGGTCTCCTCAAGGTTACCTCCCTTAACGTGAGAGGACTCAGAGCCTCTGAGAAGAGCTCTCAGCTTCTGCCTAACCTGAGAAAAAGCAAAACCCAAGTCGCCTTCCTGCAGGAAACACACTTCAGGGTCAACCGGATCCCTAAACTGACTCGCCTTCCTGCAGGAAACACACTTCAGGGGCAACCGGATTCCTAAACTGGCTAACAGGGCCTTTTCGACGGTGTATCACTGTTCCTCACCGATTGCATCCTGATTACCAAAGCGGTCCCTTGGACCTTTGGGATGATGCAGACAGACATCCAGGGTCATTTTCTCCTTCTGAAGGGGAAGGTGGGTGATACACAGGTCACCTTTGCCAATGATTACTTCCTGAATGTAGACCACCCGCAGTTTCTTAGGGCGCTTCTTCCAGTCCTTATGGAGTTCGCGGTGGGACTCCTTGTCTTTGGAGGAGACCTTAACTTTGTCATGGATCCTCTACTAGATGTATCACGCGGCACATCCCATCTCCCTTATTACCGCCTTATGCGCATGAAGACAGATCTCGCCCTCTTTCGTTTGGTCGATCCTTGGCGGTTACTGCATCCCCAAGAATGTGACTACTCTTTCTTCTCACAGGTTCACCATACCTACTCGCTCCTCGATTACCTCCTGATTGCGCATAAGGATCTATCCAGCATTGTGTCGGCCGGTATTAGGGATGAGCTTCGAGTTCGAGTCGAACTCATGTTCTACTCGAACATTGGCTGTTCGCAAGTTCGCCGAACAGCGAACAATTTGGGGTGTTCGCGGCAAATTCGAATGCCGCGGAACACCCTTTAAAAGTCTATGGGAGAAATCAAAAGTGCTAATTTTAAAGGCTTATATGCAAGTTATTGTCATAAAAAGTGTTTGGGGACCCGGGTCCTGCCCCAGGGGACATGGATCAATGCAAAAAAAAGTTTTAAAAACGGCCGTTTTTTCAGGAGCAGTGATTTTATTAATGCTTAAAGTCAAACAATAAAAGTGTAATATCCCTTTAAATTTCGTACCTGGGGGGTGTCTATAGTATGCCTGTAAAGGGGCGCATGTTTCCTGTGTTTAGAACAGTCTGACAGCAAAATGACATTTGGAAGGAAAAAACTCATTTAAAACTACCCGCGGCTATTGCATTGCCGACAATACACATAGAAGTTCATTGATAAAAACGGCATGGGAATTCCCCACAGGGGAACCCCGAACCAAAAAAAAAAAAAAAAAAATGATGTGGGGGTCCCCCTAAATTCCATACAAGGCCCTTCAGGTCTGGTATGGATATTAAGGGGAACCCCAGCCAAAATTTAAAAAAAAAATTGACGTGGGGTTCCCCCTAAATTCCATACCAGACCCTTCAGGTCTGGTATGGATTTTAAGGGGAACCCCGCGCCAAAAAAAAAAAAAAAAAAAGGCGTGGGGTCCCCCTAAAAATCCATACCAGACCCTTATCCGAGCACGCAACCTGGCAGGCCGCAGGAAAAGAGGGGGGGACGAGAGTGCGGCCCCCCCCCCCTCCTGAACCGTACCAGGCCACATGCCCTCAACATTGGGAGGGTGCTTTGGGGTAGCCCCCCAAAACACCTTGTCCCCATGTTGATGAGGACAAGGGCCTCATCCTCACAACCGTGGCCGGTGGTTGTGAGGGTCTGCGGGCGGGGGGCTTATCGGAATCTGGAAGCCCCCTTTAACAAGGGGACCCCCAGATCCCGGCCCCCCCCCTGTGTGAAATGGTAAGGGGGTACTTACCCCTACCATTTCACTAAAAAACTGTCAAAAATGTTAAAAATGACAAGAGACAGTTTTTGACAATTCCTTTATTTAAATGCTTCTTCTTTCTTCTTTCTTCCTTCATCTTCTTCTTCTTCTGGTTCTTCTGGCTCTTCTGGTTCTTCCTCCGGCGTTCTCGTCCAGCATCTTCTCCGCGGCGTCTTCTATCTTCTTCTCCTCGGGCCGCTCCGCACCCATGGCATGAGGGGAGGCTCCCGCTCTTCTCTTCATCTTCTTCTCTTCTTTATCTTCTTCTTCATCTTCTTCTTCTTCTTCTTCTTCCTTCTTCTCTTCTTCCTGTCTTCTCCGGGCCGCTCCGCAGCCATGCTGGCATGGAGGGAGGCTCCCGCTGTGTGACGGCGTCTCTTCGTCTGACGGTTCTTAAATAACGGGGGGCGGGGCCATCCGGTGACCCCGCCCCCCTCTGACGCACGGTGACTTGAGGGACTTCCCTGTGACGTCACGGGGAATGCCACAGGAAAGTCCCGTCATGTCACCGTGCGTCAGAGGGGGGCGGGGTCACCGGGTGGCCCCGCCCCCCGTTATTTAAGAACCGTCAGACGAAGAGACGCCGTCACACAGCGGGAGCCTCCCTCCATGCCACAGCATGGATTGCGGAGCGGCCCGGAGAAGACAGGAAGAAGGAAGAAGAAGAAAAAGAAGAAGAAGAAGATGAAGAAGAAGATGAAGAAGAGAAGAAGATGAAGAGAAGAGCGGGAGCCTCCCCTCAGTGCCATGGGTGCGGAGCGGCCCGAGGAGAAGAAGATAGAAGACGCCGCGGAGAAGATGCTGGACGAGAACGCCGGAGGAAGAACCAGAAGAGCCAGAAGAACCAGAAGAAGATGAAGGAAGAAAGAAGAAAGAAGAAGCATTTAAATAAAGGAATTGTCAAAAACTGTCTCTTGTCATTTTTAACATTTTTGACAGTTTTTTAGTGAAATGGTAGGGGTAAGTACCCCCTTACCATTTCACACAGGGGGGGGGGCGGGATCTGGGGGTCCCCTTGTTAAAGGGGGCTTCCAGATTCCGATAAGCCCCCCGCCCGCAGACCCTCACAACCACCGGCCACGGTTGTGAGGATGAGGCCCTTGTCCTCATCAACATGGGGACAAGGTGTTTTGGGGGGCTACCCCAAAGCACCCTCCCAATGTTGAGGGCATGTGGCCTGGTACGGTTCAGGAGGGGGGGGGGGCCGCACTCTCGTCCCCCCCTCTTTTCCTGCGGCCTGCCAGGTTGCGTGCTCGGATAAGGGTCTGGTATGGATTTTTAGGGGGACCCCACGCCTTTTTTTTTTTTTTTTTTGGCGCGGGGTTCCCCTTAAAATCCATACCAGACCTGAAGGGTCTGGTATGGAATTTAGGGGGAACCCCACGTCAATTTTTTTTTTAAATTTTGGCTGGGGTTCCCCTTAATATCCATACCAGACCTGAAGGGCCTTGTATGGAATTTAGGGGGACCCCCACATCATTTTTTTTTTTTTTTTTTGGTTCGGGGTTCCCCTGTGGGGAATTCCCATGCCGTTTTTATCAATGAACTTCTATGTGTATTGTCGGCAATGCAATAGCCGCGGTAGTTTTAAATGTGTTTTTTCCTTCCAAATGTCACTTTGCTGTCAGACTGTTCTAAACACGGGAAACATGCGCCCCTTTACAGGCATACTATAGACACCCCCCAGGTATGAAATTTAAAGGGATATTACACTTTTATTGTTTGACTTTAAGCATTATTAAAATCACTGCTCCTGAAAAAACGGCCGTTTTTAAAACTTTTTTTTGCATTGATTCATGTCCCCTGGGGGAGGACCCGGGTCCCCAAACACTTTTTATGACAATAACTTGCATATTAGCCTTTAAAATTAGCACTTTTGATTATTCATGTTCGTGTCCCATAGACTTTAACGGCGTTCGCTTGTTCGAACGAATTTTTTTCCTGTTCGCATGTTCTGGTGCGAACCGAACAGGGGGGTGTTCGGCTCATCCCTAGCCGGTATTGATGTAATTTCCTTTTCGGATCATGCGCCGGCTCATTTAACTCTTCAGCTGGGCCCGGTGACTCGGGTCCCTCATTCGTGGAGGTTAAATTAGACTTTACTTCAGTCAGAGGAGATTTGCGATGAGCTACTGGCTGCCCTGCGGAAAATACTTTGCGCTCAACGGAGCCTCGACAGATAACCCCATGATGGTTTAGGAGGCCCATAAGCCAGTCATACGGGGTACATTGATCCAAACTGGGGCTTGTCTCAAAAGGGAGAGGTCGGGCCGCACGGATTAGACAGCTAAGTAGTTTAGAAAGTGCCCATAAGGCCAGCCTAGCACAATCCATGTATCAGGAGCTCCTTAGGGTTTGTGAGGAACTCCACTCCCTCCTTTACTATAAAACAAAGCAAAAACTGGCTTGGGCACATCGTACCATGTACGAGTTCTCACACAAACTGGGTAGGCACTGCCTATTCGCCTCCTCTCGCAATTTTTTAAACGGGTGAGTTCTATGTTTAGAGAATTTATTTGGTCCCATCGGAGGCTACGAATCAAGCTTCAACTACTTCATCTTACGAAGTACCAGGGTGGTGAGGGACTCCCAGACGTGCATCCCTATTACAGAGCAGTACGCCTTATCAGGGTAGTGGACTGGCCTTCCCCCCTCTCTCTCCACCTGAGTTCCTTTTCTCTCACACCTGAGACACGTTTTTTTTTTTCTCCTTTTCCCCCGTTATCTCCCAACGCCTTCTTCTCCCTTTCCCCCCCATGATCCCAACCTTTCCCGTTCTCTGAGCCCAGTTCTGGGTATATTCTTTTTCCGGATATCCGACTGTTTATCCTATTATACATTAACTCAGTTACCTAATTCCCACTCGGGGCAGCTAGTCACCGGGAAGCTCCTTCCTCAGTACAATTTACGGTCCCACTTAAAACATAGTTGCATGGCTTTACATATACAAATTGGTGTGTGTGGTCTTGCACATTGTTACTCTATCTGTTGCATATACCTGGTTAAATGTAGTACATTCTCATATTTGAATCGTTTATTTGACTATTCAGGCTGTGTTCTGATAGGTCTTGTGACCAACAATTTTACTGAGAGAGGTTGAATGTATCTGCTAAATGCTGCCCATGCCTCGTTCTTTCAGGTTTCTGTTAAACTGTGAAATGCAACACTTGGTAAATAAAGGAATTTAAAAAAAAGACTAAAACTAAATGGAAATTTGACGCCAAAATTAACACTGAACTTGTATACCCTCACATAAAAAAAAAACACTGCAAGGTAAAGGAATAATGAGCTAGTATGCAGCGCATACTAGCTCATTATGAAATACTTACCTCAGAACAAAGCCGAGGGAGCCTGCCACTCACTGCACCTACTCGGCATGCACGTGGGAGTTTTCTTCCCAGCAAGGTCCGGCAGCGTCTGCGCCGCTGATGTCAGCGGCTGCATGCAAAGGGAATATCTCCTAAACCGTACAGGTTTAGGAGATAATAATTTTACCTACAGGTGAGCCTTATTATAGGCTACCTGTAGGTAAAAATGTCAAATTTGGGTATACAACCGCTTTAACATTTTGTTAGCTGTAGGACATAATGATCCCATATGTTAATGCCATGTGTCACTTTCTGTCTATTCTTTTATGTGGCAACCATGGGCTTTCTTTTTGGAGCTTCTCTCTTCTGTAGACCTAAAGTGGTAAATGATTCCTGTAATATCTGATGTGTCTTTTAAATACTGTAGTACAATGAAGTGCTTTTTCCAAGGTGTCGCAGTGGGTGCAGAAGATCATCTCAGAAATGTGCTTCAGTATACATGATCATGGACATATAATTGTTAAAAGTCATCAGAAAGGATCTATACCTAGAAAACTCTGTCAGAAAATAGTAGTGCATAGAATGTAAAAATACACATGTTCAAGTGTTTCCAAAACAGTGGTATGTTCACCCTCAGGGACAACTTAAATTCAAGAGTACATCAGCCTGTTATAGCTTGAAATAACAGTTTAGGTGCTAGTGAAAAACAGAGATGTATTTCCATCACTGGAACCTGTAGGCACACATCTTTTACCGCTCAAAGCAACAACCCTTTGCTAGGTTCACCCTTGTACACAGATCATTTTCTTGCTTTATTGGCCTTCCTTTATTGGCCTTCCCCTGACTGTGAGTAAATAATCTAATATTAATTTATGAAGAGACAGAAACAAAGCTGCCTTTATCCAGGGCTGGTGCAAGGATTATTGACACTCTAGGCGAAACCTCATTTTGCCGCCCCCCCTTGGCTCCAAACATAAATGCAACCTTACCAGCCCCCAAAAATGCGACCTTACCAGCACCCATAAATGCGACCTTACCAGCACCCATAAATGCGACCTTGCCAGCACCCATAAATGCGACCTTGCCAGCACCCATAAATGCAACCTTACCAGCCCCCAAAAATGCAACCTTACCAGCACCCATAAATGCAACCTTACCAGCACCCATAAATGCGACCTTGCCAGCACCCATAAATGCAACCTTACCAGCCCCCAAAAATGCAACCTTACCAGCACCCATAAATGCGGCCTTACCAGCACCCATAAATGCAATCTTACCAGCCCCCAAAAATGTGACCTTACCAGCACCCATAAATACCGCCTTACCAGCACCCATAAATGCGGCCTTACCAGCACCCATAAATGCGGCCTTACCAGCACCCATAAATGCGGCCTTACCAGCACCCAAAAATTCGACCTTACCAGCACCCATAAATACGGCCTTACCAGCACCCATAAATGCGGCCTTACCAGCACCCATAAATGCGGCCTTACCAGCACCCATAAATGCGGCCTTACCAGCACCCATAAATGCAACCTTACTGGGGGGGGACCCCTTGGTACACACAAATCAGAGTGATTGGCAGATCATTATACATATACTATATCTGTATATATGTAAATGCGATAATGCAGGGTGAGATTCTCAGTGACAGTGAAAACTTTTACTCACAGGTGACAGTCTTACTGTGACTGGAGTTCTCCTCTGCAGCTCTCTGCATCCGATGACTTGAGCCTGCCGCTGCCAGTGTGGGGAACTAACAAATTTAAATGCTGCCCACCTCCGTAAGTTCAGGCAGGCTCCACCTGTCACCAAGCCTGGAGCGCCGCCAGTGACTCCACTCTGACGCCTGCCGTAGTTCAGGACAGACCAGGTCAGGTGGGAAAGCGATCTGAGTCTCCACGACGGGGGGGCGGGGGGCGGCAGCGGAGGAATCGTGCGGTGTTTGGGTACTCGGCAGGAGGGAGAGAGAGTGGCCTCCATGGGGGGGATCATGCGGCGTACGTACACAGCACTGGACGGATGGGCAGAGTGTAACATTAGAGACAGTGATGATGTGACCGCGCGCGGTGGTACATAGGTCACACTCACTGGCTGTGGCACTGTGATGATCAGGGGTGCGCAGCTGTGCAGGGGATGTTTCCTTTGCCTTCCTTCATAATGGATACAGTTCGCCACTGCTGCACCAGCGCCTCTGAAACTGTACGAAGGGACTCGGGAGCGGAGCGGCTGCCTGCTAAGTTAGTTGCTAAAGGGAGAGAGGGAGTAGGATCACCAGCGGCCGGGCGCCCTAGGCAGCAGTGCGCCCTAGGCGGCTGCCTAGTCTGCCAAGTGGTAGCACCGGCCCTGCCTTTATCTCCACAACCTAATTGTAAATTTGCTCTCTGTAATGTACAGTATAAAGAACAGGTAAGTGATCATTTTTAGAGAGACCAATTAACCTGTAGACTATAAAATTCAGCAAGAGAAAATTAGATCACGGTGCAGTTAATGTCCAGAAGTTGGCTTTAAGAAGTTTGTGTCGTTTTCTGATGTTGACACTACCTTCTCTGATGACTGGCATTATAGATAGTTGTAAAAAGATAAGTCCACCCAAAAGTTATATTTTAGAAGTCTAAACATCTGTAATGGACATTAAAATGGCTATGAATAGAAATCCAATAGAATGGCCATTAATAGAAATCTGTAGGAATTTGCCTTATTTTGTATTACAGGCAGGGCCGTTTTTAGGGCAGGGCAAAAGGGGCAGCTTCCCTGGGCCCTGTCATTGTTGTGAGCCTCAAAGGAGCTGCCTCATATTTTACAACTATCCCAGTTTAAATATCCTTGTCCTTTGACGTTTTAGCCCTGTGCTGTGTCCCAATATCTCAGTGTGAAGTGCTGGTACTAATGCTGCCCAGCTCTGCCTTATTGATGTATACAGATGACTCACCTGCAGACCCTGTGTTTACATGTAAATATCGACATTCATATGTAAATAGTGGCGGCATTCATAAATAAATAGCTGTGGCTGACGGCATTGATATGTAAATAAAGACGGCATTCATATCTATATCATGCCCCCCTGCAGTGAGGAGATGATGTGCTGTAACCTCTAGCAACCAATCAGTGAGCAGTAATACTGTACAGTAATCTCTAGCAACCAATTACCAAGCAGAAATCATTTGCTGTAACCTCTAGCAACTAATCAGTGAGCCATAATTTGTGCTGTAACCTCTAGTAACCAGTCAGTAAGCAGTAATGATGTGCTTTAACCTGATACAGTAAACTGATTTTAAGTCTAGCTGCTACTTATTGTTTGTCTCTTTAGATTAAGCAGGCAGGTTATTCAGCAGTTAGTGGCAGTGTATTTGATATATATAAATATATATATTGTGGGGCGTAAAAGCATTTGGTCAGCCACCAATTGTGCAAGTTCTTCCACTTAAAAATATGAGAGAGGCCTGTAATTGTCCTGTAAGATGAGAGAGGCCTGTAATTGCCATCATAGGTATAACTCAACTATGAGAGACAAAATGTGGAGACAAATCCAGACAATTCAATTGTCTGATTTTTGAAAGAATTTATTTGCAAATTATGGTGGAAAATAAGTATTTTGTCAATATCAAAAGGTCATCTCAATACTTTGTTATATATCCTTTGTTGGCAATGACAGAGGTCAAACGTTTTCTGTAAGTCTTCACAAGGTTGTCACACACTGTTGCTGGTCCTCCATGCAGATCTCCTCTAGAGCAGTGATGTTTTGGGGCTGTCGCTGGGCAACACGGACTTTCAACTCCCTCCAAAGGTTTTCTATGGGGTTGAGATCTGGAGACTGGCTAGGCCACTCCAGGACCTTGAAATGCTTCTTACGAAGCCAATCCTTCGTTGCCCGGGCGGTGTGTTTGGGATCATTGTCATGCTGAAAGACCCAGCCAGTTTCATCATCAATGCCCTTGCTGATGGGAGGAGGTTTGCACTCAAAATCTCACTATACATGGCCCCATTCATTCTGTCATGTACGCGGATCAGTCATCCTGTTCCCTTTGCAGAGAAACAGCCCCAAAGCATGATGTTGCCACCCCCATGCTTCACAGTAGGTATGGTGTTCTTTGGTTGCAACTCAATATTCTCTCCTCCAAACACGACGAGTTGTGTTTCTACCAAACAGTTCTACTTTGGTTTCATCTGACCATATGATATTCTCCCAATCCTCTTCTGGATCATCCAAATGCTCTTTAGCAAACCTCAGACGGGCCTGGACATGTACTGGCTTAAGCAGGGGGACATGTCTGGCACTGCAGGATCTGAGTCCCTGGTGGCTTAGTGTGTTACTGATGGTAGCCTTTGTTATGTTGGTCCCAGCTCTCTGCAGGTCATTCACTAGGTCCCCCCGTGTGGTTCTTGAGATCATTTTGACCCCACGGGGTGAGATCTTGTGTGGAGCCCCAGATCGAGGGAGATTATCAGTGGTCTTGTATGTCTTCCATTTTCTAATTATTGCTCCCATAGTTGATTACTTCACACCAAGCTGCTTGCCTATTGCAGATCCAGTCTTCCCAGCTTGGTGCAGGTCTACAATTTTGTTTCTGGTGTCCTTCGATAGCTCTTCGGTCTTCACCATAGTGGAGTTTGGAGTGTGACTGTTTGAGGTTGTGAACAGGTGTCTTTTATACCGATAACAAGTTCAAAAAGGTGCCATTAATACAGGTAATGAGTGGAGGACAGAGGAGCCTCTTAAAGAAGAAGATACACATCTGTGAGAGCCAGAAATCTTGCTTGTTTGTAGGTGACCAAATACTTATTTTCCACCATAATTTGCAAATAAATTCTTTCAAAAATCAGACAATGTGATTGTCTGGATTTGTTTCCACATTTTGTCTCTCATAGTTGAGGTATACCTATGATGACAATTACAGGCCTCTCTCATCTTTTTAAGTGGGAGAACTTGCACAATTGGTGGCTGACTAAATACTTTTTTGCCCCACTGTATATATAGTCAGTCTAATATACATATATATATTGTTTACTCGATATTCAGTCAGTGTATTAATATATATATATATATATATACTCTGCATCCAGTGTAGCCTATTTCTACAGTGCATTCTGTGGTGTACTGTCTCTAATACACTTCAGGTGGTGTATTATAAAAAAAATTACAGTCTTGTGTGTGTGTATATATATATATATATATATATATATATATATATATATATATATATATATATATATATATATATTATATATATATATATACACACAGTATCTCACAAAAGTGAGTACACCCCTCACATTTTTGTAAATATTTTAATATATCTTTCCATGTGACAACACTGAACAAAATTACACTTGTGTAATATAGTGAGTGTATAGTATAGTAAAATAGTGAGTGTACAGCTTGTATAACAGTGTAAATTTGCTGTCCCCTCAAAATAACTCAACACACAGCCATTAATGTCTAAACCGCTGGCAACAAAAGTGAGTACACCCCTAAGTGAAAATGTCCAAATTGGGCCCAAAGTGTCAATATTTTGTGTGGCCACCATTATTTCCCAGCAGAGGTTCCCAGGTTGCCACTGGAGTCCTCTTCCACTCCTCCATGACAACATCACAGAGCTGGTAGATATTAGAGACTTTGCGCTCCTCCACCTTCTATTTGAGGATGTCCCACAGATGCTCATTAGGGTTTAGGTCTGGAGACATGCTTGGCCAATCCATCACCTTTACCCTCAGATTTTTTAGCAAGGCAGTGGTGGTCTTGGTGGTGTGTTTGGTGTCCATATCATGTTGGAATACTGCCCTGTGGCTCAGTCTCCAAAAGGAGGGGATCATGCTCTGCTTCAGTATGTCACAGTACATGTTGGCTCTCATGGTTCCCTTAATGAACTGTAGCTCCCCAGTACCGGCAGCACTCATGCAGCCCCAGACCATGACACCCCCACCACCATGCTTGACTGTAGGCAAGACACACTTGTCTTTGTACTCCTCACCTGGTTGCCGCAACACACACTTGACACCATCTGAAACGAATACGTTTATCTTGGTCTCATCAGACCATAGGTCATGGTTCCAGTAAACCATGTCCTTAGTCTGCTTATCTTCAGCAAACTGTTTGCGGGCTTCCTTGTGGATCATCTTTAGAAGAGGCGTCCTTCTGGGATGACAGCATTACAGACCAATTTGATGCAGGGTGCAGCGTATGGTCTGAGCACTTACAAGCTGATCCCCCACCCCTTCAACCTCTTCAGCAATGCTGGCAGTACTCATACGTATATTTCCAAAAGGCAACCTCTGGATATGACACTGAGCATGTGCCCTCAACTCCTTTGGTCAACCATGACGAGGCCTGTTCTGAATGGAACCTGTCCTGTTAAACCGCTGTAGGTCTTGGCCACCTTGCTGCAGCTCAGTTTCAGGGTCTTGGCAATCTTCTTATAGCCCAGGCCATCTTTATCTAGAGCAACAATTCTTTTTTTCAGATCCTCAGAGAGTTCTTTGCCATGAGGTGCCATGTTGAACTTCCAGTGACCAGTATGAGAGAGTGAGAGCGAAAACACCAAATTTAACACACCTGCTCTCCATTCACACCTAAGACCTTGTAACACTAGTGAGTCACATGACACCGGAGAGGGAAAATGGCTAATTGGGCCCAATTTGGACATTTTCACATAGGGGTGTACTCACTTTTGTTGCCAGACATTAATGGCTGCGTGTTGAGTTATTTTGAGAGGACAGCAAATTTACATTGTTATACAAGCTGTACACTGACTACTTTACATTTCTTCACTTTTGTCACATGAAAAGATATAATAAAATATTTACAAAAATGGGAGGGGTGTACTCACTTTTGTGAGATACTGTATATACTCTGCATCCAGTGTAGCCTATATCTACAGTGCATTTGGTGGTGTACTGTTTCTAATACACTTCAGGCGGTGTACACAGTATCTAATATAGTGTGTACAGTTTCTACTAAACTTCTGGTGGTGTACATAGTATAAAATACAGTGCAGCCGTTGTACAGTTTCTAATACAGTGCAGGCGATGTACACAGTATCTAATACAGTGTGTACAATTTCTACTACTTTTCTGGTGGTGTACACAGTATCTAATACAGAGTGTACAGTTTCTACTACACCTCTGGTGGTGTACACAGTACACAATACAGTGCAGCCGTAGTACAGTTTCCACCACTTTTCTGGTGGTGTACACAATATCTAATACAGTGTGTACAGTTTCTACTACACTTCTGGTAGTGTAAACAGTACACAATACAGTGCAGCTGTAGTACAATTTCTAATACAGTGCAGGCGGTGTGCACAGTATCTAATACAGTGTGTATAGTTTCTACTACAGTTCTGGTGGTGTACACAGTGACAGTACACAATACAGTGCTTGGCATATTCACTTCACAGTTTTCAGGGATTGGTGTTTCTGGTGATGGGCTCTGATCAAAATAAACACTATTCCTTATTGTCACTCTGTCAGTCTTAGGGTGTAGGATTCTGTAACCCTTATGCCGTGTACACACGACCAGACTTTTCGACCGAACTGGTCCGACGGAACGAATCCGTCGGACATTACGATCATGTGTGGGCTTCATCGGACCTGCATCGGACCTTTTCTGGCGAAAATTCCGACGGACCTAGAAATAGAACATGTTTCAAATCTTTCCGACGGACTCGAGTCCGATCGAAAAATCCATTCGTCTGTATGCTGGCCCGACGGACAAAAAACGATGCAAGGGCAGCTATTGGCTTCTGGCTATGAACTTCCTTATTCTAGTCCGGTCATACGTCATCACGTTCAAACGAACGGACTTTCGAACGGACTTTAGTCCGTTCGTGTGAGGGCAAGTCCGGTCATTCAAAAGGACGTCGGAAAGACCGTCGGACCTTTGATGCCGTAAAGTCCAGTCGTGTGTACATGGCATAAGTTTGCTCACTATAGCCTACTAGAATGCCCTCTATGGCTCCGTTCTCCAGCTTGGATCGCTTTTAACTTGGAATATAGGCATATGCTTTACATCCAAACACTCCGATGTGCCCTATGCTAGGCTTTGATCCATGCCACATTTTGAATAGAGTACTTTTAATGGCTCTTGAGGGTAGTCTGTCCTGTAGAGAGGTTACAGTCATGACTGCTTTTCCCCAGTATTTGTGAGGTAGGTTGGCATCCGAAAACATGCATCTGGCCATTTCTATAAGAGTGTGATTTTTACCTTCTGCTACACCGTTTTGTTCAGGAGTGTATGGTGTGGTTGTCTGGTGTACTATTGCTTATCTCTTCAGGTATGAGGCCACTTCTTTGCTTATATATTCTCCCCCATTGTCGGTGCGTATTGTTCCTGGTTTCTGTTGAAATTTGTTGCTAGACATGGTAACGACCTCTTGAAGTTTCATCAGATAAACAGTTAGGTACCTGGAATAATCATCAATAAAAGTCAGTCGATATCTGTTCCCACCTGACGTGGGAGTTTTCATTGGACCACATATGTCACTTGTGTATGAGCTGCAGGGGTGGGTAGTTTTTCTTTGAGATGCGTGTGGAAGGATAGCTTGTGTGGCTTTTGCTTTAATACAGCATTTGCATTTCATGGGCACTTTGCAAGGCATTATTGTCAAGTCTTCTAATAAACTTCTCTTTATAATGTCCTGGATAGCTTCTGGACTTCTGTGCCCCAGCCGCCTGTGCCATAAGTGAATACATTTGTTGTGTAGGTCACTAGAGACTATATTGGCTTGCTGGTCTGTGGTGATGAGCCTGTATAGGTGATCACCCAGTTTTCCTTTTGTGAGGAATCGCTAATTATTGTGAATTGTGCATTCATCACCCTGGAACTTAACTTTGAGACTGTTGTTTGCAAGGCTTTTCACTGATCGAAGGCTGCCTTCTAGTTCTGGAACATACAGAACTTTCTTTACAAGAATACTCTGCCTGCCTTGTGATGTAATACAGTTCAGGAAGCATTTACTGGCCTTCTTCTAGCCTCATCTAATACAATTTCCTTAGTAGAAACAACTTGCTATTTGGACTTCAATGCTCATGCAGTTTTTGTAATGAAGTCAACACACCTTTGGCTGTTTTCTCTGTTCTTATGTGGATAACTTGGCATCTACCATTAGAAAGAAAAAATCCACTAAAAGGAGCTGTATGTTCAGAGCGCGTAGCCTTGCTTCCTGTCCTTCCTATACCAAGGTCCGCCCTCTGGGGAGGCCACTAGAAGGAGCTGTATGCTCCGAGCACGTAGCTTAGCTTCCTGTCCTTCCTATTCTGAGGTCCGCCCTCCGGGTGAAGTAATTTGCCTCTGTGCAGTCCATGCCAGGCAGCCTGGATCCTCTTCACTTCCTATTTTTGATTCAGCATCCTGCACAGTCCATACTTACCAACAGTCCCGATTTTCCTGGGACAATCCGATTTTGGGACCCTCATCTTGATCAGAGCTCGTCCCGATTAAATTCCTGGGATGTTGCTTTTGGGGAAATCAGGAATGTTTCAGGCAAAAATGGCTGGTGGGTTACAAAAAGATGGCCACCGCCGCGAGGACTATTTCCCGTGTATTCTGTGGAGAGGGGAGGGGCAGCCAATCAGCTTCTCTCTTCAGTGTACAAGTAGACAATTCTCTTGTACACTGAAGCCGATTGGTTGCACGGCCTGAAGGCCCCTCCCCTCTCCACTGAACACATGAGAAAGCTGTGTAGCTGCCGCTGACGGGTACAGATGTATGAAGGAGGGCTCCAATGCCAGGGACACAAATGTAAGGAGGCCAGCTTCACTGCTAGGGACATTGATGTGAGGAGGGCTCCACTGCCAGGTACACTGATGTAAGGAGGGCTCCATTGCCGGGGACACCAGATGTAAGGAGGGACTCTGTTGCTGGGAACACCAGATGTAAGGACGGACTCAGCTGTCGGGGACACCAGGGGTAAGGAGGGACTCCGCTTCCGGGGACACCAGATGTAATGAGGGACTCCGCTGCCAGGACACCAGATGTAAGGAGGACTCCATTAATGGGGACACTTATGTGAGTAGGACCACGCTGCCGGGGATACCTGATGTAAGGAGAGACTCTGCTGGGGGCACCTGATGTAAGGAGGGACTCTGCTGGGGGCACCTGATGTAAGGAGGGACTCTGCTGGGGGCACTTGATGTAAGGACAGACTCCGCTGGGGGCACCTGATGGCATCTGGTGGCAGGCGATATGGCAGGTGACACGCTCAGGGCTTGTTAAACTTTCTGGAATACACATATTTCCAGTGTGGTGTAGGATCTGGGCCTGCATGTGCTCTCTCTCTCTCTCTCTCTCTCACTCTTTTCTTCTCCCTCTCCCTCTCTCTTTCTCCCTCCATCCCTCGTTCATCTGACTCTAACTACACCCCCTTTGAGCCACGCCCCATTTAAGCCATGCCCAATATTTTGCTGAAACCACGCCCAATTTTCTTTCCCCCGCTATGCAACGCCTACAAATGGATTTCCCGCCCCCAAGTATAATAAGACTTCGCCTACAGGCAAAAATATGGCCCTATACATTTTTTTACAATGTTGGCAACTATGACAGTGCCTGACACCCTCTACATGGAAAGCTGGCACCCCTCGAGGAGGACGTTTTATAAAACAGACATGCCCTTGATTTCTTCCAATGTGTAAGTGCATTACTTTGTGCATTAAAAATATACAATTAAATACTACACTTAGGTGCACCTCCCTCCTTTCCTTTTCTTCATCTTCCACTATTAAGCTTAGGTTGCTTTTGCCTGTCTGTCTTTTCTATCTCATTCCTCCGTATCTTTGTGGGTCTGTCTATATTCAACACTTGCCACAAGTCATCCGTGCTAAAAAGCATTTCTAGCTTGATCTTCCACAGCTAGTAATTGGCATTGTTCAGCTTTGCTATTGCAAACTTCACATCTGAACTGCTTGCCATTTTTCAGTAGCTTGTATACAGTACTCACTTATTTGCAGTATCCTCTCCAGTGTCTGCATGCCTTGGCCCATAACCTGTTATCAGAGTGTTGAAATAATGCACTGGAAGCTTCTTGTATACAGCAATATGCTTTACTTTCATGGAGGATTGCAGTACATATCTTTACATCTTGGAGACAGGAACAAGTGCATTGAGCATAGATAGACAATACATCCTGTTATATCATAGAATACATACTATAACACTATAATACTACATCGCCACCTACTGCATAGATAAGTATAATGCATACAGTATATAGTTCACAGTACTTTACATTACATTCTGTTGCCAGCAGTAGGGCACTCGGGTGGAAGTTGGAGATGGAGTGCTGAGGAGGCTGTCGGTGGCCCTTGAGGATAACCCCCTAGTCTGGGGGTGACCTCGGGCCTGCGGCTCGGGTGCTGGAGGGATCCTCTTACGACACACAGAGGAGTCTTGTCCTGGATGCACAGGAGCAGGTGTGAAGACAATGGGAGAGAGTCAGCATCTCCAGGGAGAAGACAGCCAGGTGGCTGGTGAGTGTGCAGACTGGAAGGACTGTGGAGAAGTGGAGGAGTGTATATAACTGTACATAGGAAGAGTTGTCCCTGAAGTTTCTGAAGTGAAATGGACATCCCATAATTTCCCTAATCTCTATCCAAGTTCTATCCCCTCAATAAATACAAAAACTGAGGCTCAGTTCACACTGGGGTGGTTTCAAAGTTGCTCGACTTTGAAGCTACCCCACACAGCGCGACTTCAGCGCAGCTTGCAAACGACTTCTTCAATAGAAGTCGCCCCCAAGTAGTGCAGGAACCTTTTTCTAAGTCGGAGCGTCTTGAGTCGCTTCAATTAGAATGGTTCCATTGCACTGAATGGAGCACGACTAATGCCGCGTACACACGTTCGGACTTTACGGCATACTTGGTCCGGCGTACCGGATTTCGTCGGACAATTCGATCGTGTGTGGGCTCCAGCGGACTTTGTTTTCTGAAAAGTTTGATGGACTTAGATTTGAAACATGTTTCAATTCTGTCCGACGGACTCAAGTCCGGTCGAAAAGTCCGCTCGTCTGTATGCTAGTCCGACGGACAAAATCCGACGTATAGGGCAGGTATTGGCTACTGGCTATGAACTTCCTTGTTTTAGTCCAGTCATACGTCATCACGTACGTATCCGTCGGATTTTGGTTGATTGTGTGTAGGCAAGTCCGTTCATTCGGAAAGTCCGTCGTAAGGTCCATCGAAAAGTACGCCAGACAAAGTCTGCCGTAAAGTCCGCTCGTGTGTACGTGGCATTACTTGCCCCCAGTGTGAACCAAACCTGAGCATGCCTGTGAAAATTTGGTGTGCCTGGCTGTGCAGGGTGGGGGATCCCTATTCACCACACCAGCGGCTCCTGCATGGGTGCACTACATAAAGATGATAGTAAGCTGTGATGTCCATTTTTATTCTTGGGTTTTGATATACCTTAAGCTTTATTTTACTTAGTAGAGCAGCCACCAAAAAAAAAAAAAAAACATAAATAGAAGTCACAACGTGTTAAAAATAGAGCATCCAATATTCTCATGTTCACCTTCCGATTAGTGGAGAGGTCCATATCTTCTCTGTTTCCTCGGGGATATCTAATGTGATATTATGAGGAGTCCCCTCGTATTCAATTAACACACAGACACCGAGTGCACCTCAGTCTTTTCCTTTTTATCTGTGGATCATACTCAGAATGTTTCCTGTTATTGATATGTGGTGTTCTTTATGTTTAGGAGTAGAAGGGTCTGATTAATTATATGCTTCCCCCAACACTGCTATCAGCAAAGTTTTCTTGGTTTGAATCAGGGCCAGCTTGTTTTTCGTAATAGTGTGCAAGGGGAAATGAACTAGAGACATCCTGACTGTAAGGGTGAAAAGATTCTCCTGAAGGCTGGAACAATGCAACCACAAAGTGACATTCCTAACTAATTTATACTGTCTTGGAGACTTTCCAGGTGCGTCTCATCCATGTTGGAAAATTAATTTCAGTTACTCATACCTGGAAGCTCTGAAAAGGTATTCGTTTTCATCAGTTTTTGGAATAAAAGACCTGGTTTGTTCGAAATCTGCAAATATAAATATAGCTAATATTATTTACTTCATGTATTTATATACTATCAACACTTTACGCAACAGTTTACATACTGTACATTCACATCAGTCCCTGTCCTCAGGAAGCTTACATGCATTCACATACTAGGGCCAATTTAGATAGAAGCCAATTAACTTCCCAGCATGTCTTTGGAGTGTGGGAGGAAGCCGGCGTACCCGGAGGAAACCCGCAGCATGCAAACACAGGGAGAACATGCAAACTTGATGCCCTTACTGGGATTCCAATTTTATTGCATTGGCAAGTAAAGGCACTGTCACTGGACAGAAGAATGCTAGCTGGCAGAGCCAGCTATGATATTAGGAATAATTAGGCATCATTAACAAAGTTAAATGAAATCACGGAGACATGGCATTTTTTTTTTTCAGTAGGAATGTGGAAGAGCTCAGTTATAGTACCTCCAGCACTGAATGTATGTAATAGCAAGGAGTGCTGGGGTGTGCTGGGGGGGGTCTATTGTTGTTGGGTGGTCTATTGTTGCTGGAGGTGAATCTATTGTTGGTGGTGGTGGTGGGGGGGGGGGTGTTAATTGTTGCTGGGAGGAATCTACTGTTGGATCTGTCATCGCTAGGGGGTATATTGTTGCTGGGAGGGTCTATTGTTCATGTCTGAATCTATTGTGGCTATGAGATCTATTGTTGCTGGGTGGATCTATTGTCACTAGGGTTATATTGTTGCTGGGAGGAATCTACTTTTGAGGGAGGGGTCTATTGTTGCTAGCTGCTGGAAGATCTATTGTTGCTGGTGGTAGATGTACTGTAGCTGGGTGGCCAGTAAGGATGAGCTTCGGTGTGTTTGCACAGCCCACGTGCAGAGCCCGCCAGGAAGTCGGCACTGCGCTGTGCTAATCGCAGGCAGTGAGACATTGTCCCGATGCGCGGCTGCAGAAATCGGGAAATGTCTCGCTGCCTGTGATTAGCGCAGTGCCGACTTTCTGGCGGGCTCTGCATGTTGCTAGGGTGGATCTATTATCATTAGGAGGTACATCTATTTTCACTAGGGGATACATTGTTGCTGGGAGGAATCTACTAAAAAAGGAAAAGAAAGGCACCTCTAAGTGCAGTATGCAAAATGTAATAAAGTGCACAAAGGTTTAAAAGCACTTACAAGTTTGTTGAGTGTTAAAAGACTTGATAAAATCAGGAGTCCTCATCTGTGGCATGTGTCCGTCCTCAGCATGGTGGTAGAGAGCAGTGTAGAGCCGTCCAGCAGCTGTAAAGCGTTCTCATGCATGTTGGAAAAAGGAGGCAGCAGGGAAGCCTGTACTCACTGCGGGACACACAAGGCTGATGGTGTCAATGGAGAGAAGGGGGTGGTAACGCGTTTCAGAGCATGTGCGGCTCCTTTGTCAGACCTGAGCCGCACATCTGACGAAGGAGCCGCACATGCTCCGAATCTACTGTTGAGGGAGGGGTCTATTGTTGCTAGTGCTGAAAGATCTATTGTTGCTGGTGGTGGAGGTACTGTAGCTTGGGGTCAGTAGTTGCTAGGAGCAATCTACTGTTGAGGGGGGGGTCTATTGTTGATGGCTGCTGGGAAATCTATTGTTGCTGGGGTGGATTTATTGTTGCTAGGGGGTATATTGTTGCTGGGAGGATCTATTGTTGCTGGGGGGTCTATTGTTGCTGGGAGATCAATTGTTGCTGGGGTGGATCTATTGTCGCTAGGGAGTATATTGTTGCTGGGAGGATCTATTGTTGCCGACTGGATATATTGTTGCTGAGGGGCCTGTTGCTGCTGGCAGATCTATTGTTGTGGGATGGTTTTTTGTTGCCGGAGAGGTCTATTGTTGTTGGTGGCAAATCTATTGCTGGTGGGGGGGTCCATTGTTGCTGGGAGGAATCTACTGTTGAGGGAGGGGTCTATTATTGCTAGCTGCTTGAAGATCTATTGTTGCTGGTGGTGGGAGTACTGTAGCTGGGGGTTCCATTGTTGCTGGGAGCGATCTACGGTTGAGGGAGGGGTCCATTGTTCATGGTTGCTGGGAAATCTATTGTTGCTGGGGTAGATCTATTGTCTCTAGGGGGTATATTGTTGCTGGGAGTGTCTATTGTTGCTGAGGGATCTATTGTTGTTGGGGGATCTATTGTTGCTGGGGTGGATCTATTGTCACTAGGGTGTATATTGTTGCTGGGAGGGTCTATTGTTGCTGGCTGGCTTTATTGTTGTTGAGGGGCCTGTTGACGGTGAGGGATCTATTGCTGCTGATGGGGTCTATTGTTGCTGGATGCATGGGGATCTATTTTACTACTACATGTTATTATTAACAAATTGCATCCAAATTACTTGTCACCACAAAATTATATTTGTTTTTCTCTTCTCTAAAAGGGGTGATATGGGGAAGTGGGTAGGGGGTGGAACCAAGGGAAAGTGCACGGAGGTGGGTAGGAGGCGCAGACAAAGGGTTCCTCGAAAGGTTGGAGTAATGACACTCTATTCTCTGAGATAAAATACCTGCATGGAGGTATCTTGTGGTGTGTGCTGTTATGAAATCTTTTATTGTTAAAGGTTTACAGTAGATCCAAACCCAATCAATACAATCTCATAGAAGTGAAAAGTGACACTAATGCAGCGTACACACTGTCGGACTTTTCGACCGGACTGGTCCGACGGACCGAGTCTGGCAGGCAATCCGATCGTGTGTGGGCTTCATCGGATCTTCAGCGGACCTTCAGTCGAAAATCTGACAGACTTTAGATTTGGAACATGCTTCAAATCTTTATGTCGTAACTCCTCCTGACCCAGAAATTCGCTTGTCTGTATGCTAGTCCAACGGACAAAAACCGACGCTAGGGTAGCTATTGGCTACTGGCTATCAACTTCCTTATTTTAGTCCGGTGTACGTCATCACCTACGAATCCGTTCGTTAAAAAGTCCGTGAGAAGTCCGTCAAAAGTCAGTTGAAAGTCAGTCGGACCAGTCCGGTCAAAAAGTCTGCCCGTGTGTACGCGGCTTAAGCGATATCTTTAGTCCCCAAAAGTAATCTATACATATCCACTACTTAAAAGAGAAGTTTGGCCAAAGCTTTTTTGGCCATACTGCTCTTGTGGGTCACAGGAGTGCACTTACTTTTACTTTTGCTCTCCAGTAACCCAGAGTCAGCTAATAGCAGGCTATTGCCAGCTATCAGCTAAAGTCATCCAGGCTTGGGAAGGATCTCAACCATATTGTCAGGATTCACCCAGCTGCCTGACTGACAGCTGACTCCCGCTCTCTCTCCCACTGAGAGCCGAAAACCAGCTGTGCCCACCCCCTCAGCAGCCCAGTGCTCTAGTGAGAGCTGAAGGGGCAGAGCAGAGAGAAATGACTGACAGTCGCTTCTCTCCACTATGAGAAGATTGAGAACTGAGCGATTATGGGTCATGTGATTACTCAGTTCTCTGTCTTCAAGATCACGTACCTAGTACGTGGTCTGTCACATCCAGGTAAGGGGCGTGCGCACCTCCGATGACCCAGCTGTGCTGTGATTTTACACAGCAGGTGTTCATCAGCAGGTTCCGGCCAATAGATTACTGCTGGCACCCACTGATCGTTCCAGAACACACACAGGACAGGGCTCTGGCTATGTAAACGAGGCAGAGCCCTATCCTCTCAGCAGGGAAGTAATAGATTTTCTTTTCCTGCAAAGCAGGGAATAAAATCAATTACTTCCCCTAATAAAAGCACCTCACACAGTACACATAAACACTAGCTAGGCACACATTTAACCCGTTCTCAGCCAGTGTCATCAGTACAGTGACAGTGTATATTTTTAGCACTGATCACTGTATTGGTGTCACTGGTCCCCAAAAAGTGTCAGTTAGTGTCAGAATGTCCACCGCCATATCGCAGTCCCGCTATAAGTCACTGGTCGCCGCCATTACTAGTAATAATAAAAAAGAAATTATAAAAATAAATAAAAATATCACATAGTTTGTAGAAGCTATAACTTTTGCACAAACCAATCAATATATGCTTATTGGGCCTATTTACCAAAGATATGTAGCAGAATACATATTAGCCTAAATTTATGAAGAAATGCAATTTAAATAAAAAAAATTATTGGATATGCTTTATAGCAGAAAAATTAAAACACATTGGGGGGTGATCAAATACCACCAAAAGAAAGCTTTCTTTGTGGGGGAAAAAGAACATCAATTTTATTTGCGTACAGCATCGCACGACCGTGCACTTGTCAGTTAAAGTAACACAGTGCCGTATCGCAAAACATGGCCTGGCCATGAAGGGGGGGGGGGTAAATCTTCTGGAGGTCAGGTGGTTACTGGCCCTTTTATCTAATTTTCATGAAATTGTTTCTTACTGTGTTTTTTGCCGTCTTGTAGATTCCTTCATGAGGTCCCAAACCTCTTTTCCCTCTCTCTTCTATTTGTTTGGAATGAGAAGTGTTCTAGTTGATGTCTATGCACCAGGGGTGGCTCGTCCATTAGGGGCGCAGAGGTACCACCCCTCCCCCCTATTCCAAGCGCCCAGCCCCTAATCTACATGCAGGGTGCCGGAGGCATGGATTCCAATGTTAGTTTTTTTTAAGCACATGACTAAAGCCTGAGTCTTCAAAAAAGGGTGGGCTGTGCCCTGAGCCCACCTAGTTGTATAACAATAACAAATTAATATTCGCTATTGTCTTCCCGGCCAGTCAGGAAGCATGTCCTGAGACCTGATTGGCCAGAGAGTCTTAGGACTCCCCGGGCCAATCGGGTCTCAGCAGACACTTCTTGTTCAGCCGGAAGAAGATGCAACAGCCCCAGGTCTTCCTTCCCCCTGCCTCTAAATGACCACTGGGCAGGGTTTATATCTACTTTAACAGGAAGTACAGGTTAAGTTTAAACACCTTAAATGTATTAAACTATTTAAAAATTTTAATTTTCTTTTTAAATCAGTAGAATCCAAGGCTTAGCTTATTCCTTCTTCCCCACTTAACTGGTGGCCCCACTGGTGGTAACATGATGATGTTTCCCAGAGATATGGAGAGTAGGGAAGAGTACTGTCCACTGGGAAAAAGAAGAATATGGTGAGTTTTTCTTCTACTTGCAACTTAGGAAATGTTAGAACTAAAGACATTTGAGTCTTCATGACCAGAAGTCATCCAAGCCTAGATGCTAAAGCAAATGTATTATTATTATTATGGTACTTATATAGCGCCGTCAATTTAGGCAGCGCTTTACATATACATTGTACAGTCACATCAGTCCCTACCCTCAAGGAGCTTACAATCTAAGGTCTCTAACTCACATTCATATACTAGGGACAATTTAGACAGAAGCCAATTAACCTACCAGCATGTCTTTGGAGTGTGGGAGGAAACCCACGCAGGCACAGGAAGAACATGCAAACTCCAGGCAGGTAGTGTCGTGGTTGGGATTCAAACTGGCGACCCTTTTTACTACAAGGTGAGAGTGCTACCCACTACACCACTGTGCCTCCCAATATTAGTATGCATTGGTTATTTTGACAATAACTCCATGGGCTCAATTTTTTTAAATTTGCTGTTACAAAAAATCACTGTAATTTGTGTAATTTGTTCACTGCCCATGATCGTCAGCTCCATCTACTGGCCATAATGCAGTATTTTCCAGAAATACCTTAATCAGAAAAATACTACATTATGGCCATTAGGCTACATGCCCACAGACGTTTTAAAAAACGGGCTGTAAAGGCAGTACAGACGCCAGGAAAAAAGCTGCGTTAAAAACGCGAGTTTTGCATTGAATTCATGCGCGTTACTCCGCGCTGGCTTTCAGCCGCGTTTCTCTGTCTCTATTCAAAATCAATGGTCCCCTATGGGAGCCCATTGATTTGAATAGAGGTCATACCATAAGTCGGATAAAGAGGATCTGACTTGCGGTGCGATTTGTGTGCTGAGAATCTTGAGGGGGAACCTAGCGGATATATTTTTAAAAAATTGCATGAGGTTCCCCCTAAGACGATACCAGACCCTTCGCTCTGGTATGGATCTTAAGGGGCCCACACTAAAAAAAATGTTATGGGGGTCCCCCCAAGATCCATACCAGACCCTTATTCGAGCACACAGCCCGGCAGGTCAGGAAAGGGGGGGCGAATGCCCCCCTTCTGGACCATACAAGGCCACATGCCCTCAACATGGGGCTTTGGTGCTTTGGGGCAGGGGGAGCACTGAACCCCCCACCCCAAAGCACCTTGTCCCCATGTTGATGAGGACAAGGGCCTCTTCCCGACAACCCTGGTCGTTGGTTGTCAGGGTCTGCGGGCATGGGGCTTATCGGAATCTGGGAGCCCCCTTTAATAAGGGGGCCCCCAGATCCCGGCCCCCCACCCTATGTGAATGAGTATGGGGTATATTGTATCCCTACCCATTCATCTGGGGAAAAAAGTGTCAATAAAAAAAAAACTCACACTACACTGGTTTTTAAAGTAATCTATTAGGCAACTCTGGGGGTCTCTTTCAACTTTGGAGGTCTCTTACAACTTCTCTGCGCTTTCCACGCTCTCCGGCCTCTTCTCCCACTGTCCTGTGTCTTCTGTCGTGCTCCTGTGCTATCTTCTGCTCTTTTGCCCATTCTTTTGCTAGCGGTTGCTCGGTCTTTTCTGTTGTCTTCTTCCCGCTTCTCTTCTTCCGATGTTGACTCAACGCTCTCTCCCGCTGTAATGCCGCGTGCGCTGTGTGCAACGACTTATATAGGCATGGGGCGGGGTCACCGAGTGATGTCATCAGGTGACCCCGCCCCGTATGACGTTACAGTCCCATCATGCCCCGGGACTGCGATGTCATACGGGGCGGGGTCACCGAATGCAAATTTTTTTTTAAATTTCCACTGGGTTTCCCCCTTTAGATTCTCAGCACACAAGTCGCACCGCAAGTCGGATCGTCTTGGTCCGATTTTTGGTGCGACCTCTATTCAAATCAATGGGCTCCCATAGGGAACCATTGATTTTGAATAGAGACAGAAACGTCGGACGAGGCTTAATACAGCGTTAAGCCTCGTTAAATCGCGTTTAACACCTTTTGCCGGCGTCTGACATTTCTACAGCTCTAGCGCTGGTGCCTTGGAACGCACTGATCCTGGGTTTTTTTTTGCAGCTTAAAAACGGCCATGCCATTTACAGCTCAAAAACGCCATGGTGGGCTGAGGCCATAGGCTAACATGGAGAGGTGTTTTTAAGCTGCAAAAAACGCTCAAAAAAGCAGCTGTAAAAACGTCCGTAGGCATGAGGCCTTAGATGAAGCTGGTGATCACAGGAAATAAAAGTATTACGCAAATTATGGCAATTATTCATAACAACTTTGCATATCATTGAGACATTTGTGCAACATTTTTTTTAAATAAATAAATAAAACCCTATGACTTATTCGCCTACCCAAATAATTTTTTAATTTTTTAAAGAAAATATAAGAATTTTTTTTTGGTACAACATTTTAATAAATTGCCTACTCATATGATTTTTTTTATTTGAATGCTTACAAAAACAATGACTGTAGGCTTAAAGTGATTTTAAAGGCTCGTTTTTAATTTTTTTTAAATAACAAACATATCACACTTACCTCCACTGTGCAGCTCGTGCCACGCCCCCCCCGGCGCCCGCGCCATTGTTTTTGATTGACAGCAGTGAGAGCCAATGATATTCAATGGGCTGAAGTAGGACCAAAGTTGGACCAAAGTAGTGCTGCAATCTTTTTCAAAGTCAAACCGATGCCTCTCATAGGGATCCATTGATTTATACACGTCATGCGACAGGTGCTCCTAAAGTCGGAGCGTAGGTCATACCAGTGTGAACCCGGCCTAAACAGTGATTATTTCAAAGTGTTTTTTTTAATAATGATATATTATTTCTCATTATTCACACATCAATGCACAAACCAAAACTGCTTTTTTCCCTTCTTTCTGTGCATTCGTAATATTAGATTGATCCTTTTTTTTTAACACTGATATTATTTTAGCTCTGACAGCGGTAAAATCACACACCCACTGTTATTTTACCGATCACTTGATGCTAGGCATAGGTGTGCGCAGCCTATTGCATTAAGGTGTGCACCCCAAAGCTCAAACACACATGCCATTCTCTGCAGCCTCAGCTGCACTGGACAGTGAATGAATGGAAAGTGCTCTGTGCTGAGCAGCTTCATGTTCATTTACAAACTGAAGCATAGTAGTTTACTATGCTTCCTTTTTGAATGAACATAGTGAGTGGATGTGTTCTGTTATAAAAAGAACTCTCTGGCAGTGGCGGCCCGTGCATTGTGGGTGCATGCAGGACCGGTACAAGGCATGGGCAGGAGGGGCGGCTGCCCCGGGGCTCTGTACTATCATGAGAAGTGGGGGGGTTGCATGGAAGGTGCCTACCTACAAGCTCGCAGGAGTACTGGAAGAGGGGAAATTTTTGTTTTGGGAATTAATGCTTGGGGGTAGTGCAGATTAGTGCTCAAATGTTTTTGGAGGGGAGGGAGGGGATCTTTGCTGACACATAATGGTCATACATTTTGTAGAAGGGAGGGGGCCCCATTTTGGCATCTTTGCCCTGGACGCTAGATGACCTTGTCCCAGCACTGGGCGCATTGGTGCCGCCCCCCTATCCCTGCCGCCACCGCCCTATCTATGCGCCCGGCCCCTTTCAGGACGTCGGGCGCATGAATTACAATTGCAGGGATAGGCGGGGAGTGTGTATTTTGAAGCACCTGATTAGAGCCAGAAGCTCTAATATGCTTCACAATAGGGTGGGCTTGGGGCACAGAGAGTCTCTGCGCCCCGATCCCACCCAATTGTGTGACAATGGCAAATTCAATTTTGCTATTTTCACACTAAAGTTCCTCCCCGGCAATCAGGAGGCAGGTCGTTAGACCTGTTTCCCAATTGGCTAAAACGTCAGGCGATCCTATTGGATGCCTAGCTTTAGAGGAGCAGGAGACGGAAGAGGCCGCAGAAGGAGAGGACACATGAGTCACTGTCCGCATCGGAGGAGAGGACGCCCCATCTCTAGATCAGGTAGGCTGGCGGGGGGGTTTTGGGTGATGTCTGTCAGTGCCCCGGGCCGGGCAGGGAGCGCTGGGCTGGATATCTTTCAATCCCACACCGCTGGCTGGGGGGACTGGATGTCTGTCAGCCGGGGGGGTACTCTCCCGTTGATGCCAGTGCCGCCCGGAGGGGGGGTGCTTGTTTGACGACCCTCCAAAGGAAAACCCCTCCAGCCGCCAATGCTAGCCAGTAAATTACATATTGACTAGCCCTTTCCCCCACTCTCCATCCTGAAACATCCCCCACAGCAGCAAGAGAACTATTTCAGCCACAACATCTAATGATTGGTAGGCTGCAATCTATTATATTTTTGGTTTTGGGTTTAATACCGCTTTAATATATTGCACCAGAAGTAATTCCTATCATAAAGAGTGGTATTGAGCTTTGTAATGGAACAAACTCCCAGAACATGCTAATATTGTACATTAGGGAACCCGATTTTTCTCTGCTGCAGTTCAGTGCCATTTACAGGTCTCCTCTCTATCACCATTATGCGATGGAATAGTGAAAGGAGAAACAGCAGACTGATATGCTCCTTTCCCCGTCATTCTGCTCTCTCCTCCTATCAGCATATTCCTTGAACTGCTGTACAACTGACTGCCACCTTGTGCTGCTCTCCTTCACCCACTCTGAGCTCTGCCAAACTGAGGATTGCAAGAGGCTGATACCAAGTCAAATTCTGGTACTTACACTGTTTGCATAAAAAAAATAAAATAAATGTAAGGATATATGAATGAATACACAGCTGCAATAATTTGTGCCTTTTATATCTGCCTGGAGGTCAGCTTTAATGAACTGAATTAATACATTTTTACTACTTATAGAAATGTGTAAAATAATTTTATTAAACAAGGCAGACTGTGTCATGTCACTGACATTGACCGTAGACATGTACATGATCGATGGCTGTTTCTCAGGAAGTTATATCCCATCCCTCACAAAGTAAAACACCTACAGTGTGTTTTATTTTCAGTTCCTTTTTACCCTAAATGGCCCACTAGGGAAAAGGATATACATTATTATTCAGGATGCAGTCTGACATTATACATATTTGTAGGATTTTATTTTATTTGAAAATATCCATTGCAGACAGATAATTTGTGGGTGGAGCAATATTTACACTATGAAATGGCTATTGCTTAAATTATTTATTAATTTCTTACGTATTATCTTTTATTTTTTAAAACTATAGGGGCCCATGTATTCTTACTTAGAAGCAGAGGAATGTGCTCAAAGTCACCAATCAGATTTAGAATTACAGGACAGGCCTGATGTGGATGGTTGCTGAGAAGTAGCTCCATTTAAAAGTTAGAGCATATTAAAGGCAGAATTAAAAACAAAAAATAAAAAACAAGTCATACTTACCTGCTATGTCCGGTGGTTGTGCACACACACTCTTCTCGGGTCCCCCGCCTGGCCCTTCCTCCTGCTGAATGCCCCCAGAGCTAGCAGCTTGTTATGGGGGCGCCCGAGCAGAGGTTGCTCCCGAGCCGAGGCTCTGTGTATCCATTCACACACAGAGCCGCAGCTCAACCTCTTCCCCTCTCTCTCCTCATTGGCTCAGTTGCTGTGATTGACAGTAGCAGAAGCCAATGGCATCCGCTGCTCTCGCAGCCAATGAGGAGGGAGAGTCCCCGGAGAGCTGAGGCTTTCAAGCACACCACTGGATCGAGCTGAGGCTCAGGTAAGTTTTAGGGGGGGCTGCTGCATGCAGAAGGTCTTTTACCTTCATGCATAGAATGCATGAAGGTAAAAAAACTTAAGCCTTTAGAACCACAGCGGGGGTGCCGATGCTCATGGCCGACGGACGCGGGCACAAGAGGCAGAACACGGAAGTGTGTGTGTGTAAACACACAAATCCCTGTCCTGCTCTGTGAGGAGTGACAGATCGTGTGTTCCTAATGGCTAGGAACCATGATCCATCACTTCCTCTAGTCAGTCCCTTCTCTCTTCAGTTAGAAACACGTAGCAGGGAACAGAGTTAACCCCTTGATCGCCCCCTAGTGTTAACCCCTTCCCTGCCAGTGACATTTTTACAGTAATCAGTGCATTTTTATAGCACTGATCGCTGTATAAATGCCAATGGTCCCAAAAATGTGTCAAAAGTGTCTGATGTGTCCACCACAATGTCGCAGTCCTGATAAAAATCGCAGATTGCCGCCATTACTAGTAAAAAAAATAATAAAAATGCTATAAATCTATCCCCTATTTTGTAGACGCTATAACTTTTGTGCAAACCAATCAATATACGCTTATTGCAATTTTGTTTACCAAAAATATGTAGAAGAATACATATCGGCCTAAACTGAAAAAAAATAGCTTTTTTTAACAAAAAAATGAGGATATTATAAAATATAATGCAACAAAATATTGTGTTTTTTTCAAAATTGTCGCTCTTTTTTTGTTTATAGCGCAAAAAATAAAAACCGCAGAGGCGATCAAATACCACCAAAAGAAAGCTCTATTTGTGGGGAAAAAAAGGACGTCAATTTTGTTTGGGTGCAGCGTCGCACGACCACGCAATTGTCAGTTAAAGTAACACAGTGCCAAATCACAAAAAATGGCCCGGTCATTCAGCAGCCAAATCTTCCGGGGCTGAAGTGGTCCTATGCATTAAGGTGAAAAAACACCTGGCAGTGACCAGCCCCCCAGCCCCCCATTTTACTTACCTGAGCCCTGAAATTTCACACGCCGGAGGCGCGCTCATCCTCTGCCCAGGGTTCTAGGCTCTTGATTGGATAGATTGATAGCAGCGCAGCCATTGGCTCCCGTAGGTGTCAATCAAATCCATTGACTCGGGCAGCAGGGGGCGGGGCCGAGTCCGGCATTCGTGTCTACGGATGCAAATGCTGGACTCAGGAGCGCACCCACAAGGTAACCCCCCGGGAAAGCGCTTCTCCTAGGGGGTTATCTGATGCGGGGAGGAGCCGCGAGAGCCACCGAGGGACCCTAGAAGAGGATGTTTGGGGCCACTCTGTGCAAAATGAGTTGCACAGTGGAGGCAAGTATGATATGTTTGTTATTCTAAAAAAATAAAAAACAACCCTTTACAATCACTTTAAGTTCAACCAATAGAGGAAAAAAATAGAAAACCTCCATATATACAATCTTATTCCCACACCTGACCCCGTGGAAGGCAAAGGAAACCCAAATAAAGCATAAACCAATTTGCTCCAGAGGGGGGAAAAATCCTTCCTGATCCCCCAGGAGGCATTCAGGTAATCCCAGGATGAACAGCCTGACACCAATAAACTTTTTAGCAGTCTGTAAAGGTGGCATTCTGACCAATACTAAATTATAGGCATGTGCAATTTGTTTTTTAACGAATTTCGACAAATTCGTTAATTCAGGAATATACGAATTAACGAAAACCCGTTTAACAATTTTTTCTGAATATTCGTAAACTCGATAAAATTGGACATTTGTAAATTCGGGCATTTGTACATTCGTACATTTGCAATTTACGAATGTACATTCGTACATTCGTACATTAGTAAATTAGTGAATTCGGAAATTTGTAAATCTGAAATAATAGTTAACTAATAATAATTTAACTATTAGTAATTACTAGTAACTTTTAAATTATAGGTATTGTAATTTCCTTTCAAATTTGGCTGTTAGTGAACGTAACACATACAAATTTATCCGAAGTTATGAATGATCCAAAAAAACGGAATGGAACGTAATGAATTAATAATAATAAATAACAATAATAATAATAACAACATTTTAATATTATTATTTATTATTAATTTGTTCCATTCCATTTGTTTAGATGCAGCATTCGTTTTGGTTAATTCGTAACTTCGGATAAATTCGTATTTGTTATGTTCACTGACAGTCAAATTTGAAAGGAAATTACAATACCTATAATTTAATAGTTAGTTACTATTTCAGATTTTTGAATTTTCAGGTTTTTGGATTTTCAAACTTCGAATTTACAAAATTCAGAATTTTCTAATTTACAAATGTACGATTTTACGAAATTACGAATGTACGAATTTACGAATGTACAAATGTAAAAATGTACGAATGTACGAATGAACGAATGTACGAATGAACGAATGTTCGAATTTACGAATGTACGAATGTACGAATGAACGCATTTACGAATTTAGGAATGAGCGAATTTACGAATCGCGATCATAACGAATGACCCGAAAAACAAAAAAAATAATAAACTAATGAAACGAAAACGAAAATGAACAAATTTTTTGGCTGTGCACATGTCTACTAAATTACAAGTACATTCTTCCTACTGACCACCAATTTAAGGGGTATTTTGACCATGGATGAATTGGCTTTAATTGGGTTTCACAGAAATCTAACATTCATTTTAGGGGTTCTTCTGGCGTAAAAAGACTAGGAAAGGCTGTCCTGGTAGACATTTTCGTAAGATTTGCATGCCTTTAGTTGATCGCTTCAAATCACGTTTAGCCTCAGTTTTAAATATTTTTCCAGAACCAGCTGTACAGTTTAAATTCTTCACATAAAGATATTAGCCTAAAAACTTTATTTTAATGTAGTAAATACTGGGTCTCCATAGGGGATAAAACCAATATATTGCCTGCTGAAAATAGTGGCCAACCATGGATGGCAAAGTAAAAGTGCAACCACACCTGCATTCCTCATTGAAAAAATGGGGCACATTGTGCCAGTAAATGATTTTTTGGGGGGTTTTTTTCAGCTCAACGAATGACATGATGGCAAGAACCTTATGAAAAAGTGAAGACTGATTGGTGAATCAGTCATTCGCCACTTTTTAAATATGCCCTAAGGGCTGTTTTGCAAAGAGATTGGCATAAACTTACACTGAGATTATGTAGCCATTTATAATAATACAATACAAAGAGTTTTGTGGTGTAATAGCTTTCATTCATTTTGTGAAATCACACAGTAGACAGCAATAGGATAGTTCACTTCACTAGGTAAGTATACACATATACAATTCATAAACGTTAAAGGAACACTGCAGTTAAAAGGAAAAGACAAACAGGGCGTATAGTCTATCAAGATCACATTATCCATCCATTTCTACCCATCCATGTCCTATCTAGATTAAAGGAAGGCCTTGTTGACCATAACCACTATGATCAGTGGTTTAAAGCTTAAATCTCCATTCTCTAACACTTAATACACCCATAAATTGTTTTCCTAATCAAAAACGTTAAGAATATACTTATAATACAATCTTTCCGATAAGGAGTAATTCATTTTTCCATAAAAGTTATCGATGCAAAGAAAATTGGTGATAAATTTCATTGGAAATGGTTCACTTCATCTTGGCATTGTGTTTTCTTAAAATTTACCAATAGTGTCTAGACTGGTTGCTTCTGGCGGCATTAAATTCTCGTTCAGTTTTCTCAAGCACGGTGCCCAATATCAAAATGTGTTGAAGCATAGAATTCTCTCAGAAACTGGTCTGGTTTTTTCTTAAATGAAAGAAGTCAATAATCGAGCCATTTGCTTAGTCCTTTGATCTGTGACAACTTTAGCCTGGTAGCATATCTGATGGCATATCTGTGGCTTGTTGGTTGATTGTACTAAGTGAACTGTTTTACTGAGGGTTTTTATTTTTCTAATTATTAATTGGCTTTTCAATTGGTAGCTATAAATCATGTAAATAGAATTACCTTTTCAGTAATGACAGAAATTTTCAGAAGATCTAGAGTAGGCTCAGTTGGCTTGAAGGAAGTCCTAATCTGTTCTATATGGCAATAACAAGATGGCAGTACTGCTCTCATGAAAGCATTGTTGTGCACCCTGATCAAAGCATTGTTGTGTTTGGCATCGTGCCTCAATTTATACAGTTTTCTTAAGCAAATTTTTTTTCTAAATCTGTTTCTTACCCGGACATTCTTCTGTTAACATTAGTTCCTGCTGCAGTCTGACAACACTTGGCCCCTGCATCGCAATTAGCAGCAGCATTTTCAGCCTTCCAGGTAAGCACCTTCAATTAGCTGCTGTACTACCTATATGATAGACCTGTTAGGCAGCCCAATGGCCAACTAAAGACAATTATCCCAAAAATTAATTGCTTAAAATAATAGAAAAAGCCTATGTCTAACCATTCTTAAAACATTTCCCTCCCTTCTGCTCCAACCAATCCTGCCTAATCTCTAATAACTAGGGATGAACCGAACACCCCCTGGTTCGGTTCGCAGCAGAACATGCGAAAAGGCAAAAAATGTGTTTGAACACGCAAGCACTGTTAAAGTCTATGGGACACGAACATGTATAATCAAAAGTGCTCATTTTCAAGGCTTATATGCAAGTTATTGTCATAAAAAGCATTTGGGCACCTGGGTCCTTCCCCAGGGGACATGTATCAATGCAAAATTTCGGGAGCAGTGATTTTAATAATGCTTAAAGTGAAACAATAAAAGTGAAATACTCCTTTAAATTTCATACCTGGAGGGTGTCAATAGTATGCCTGTAAAGTGGCACATTTTTCCCATGTTTAGAACAGTCCGAGAACAAAATGACATTTCTAAAGGAAAAAAAGTCATTTATAACTACTCGTGGCTATAAAGAATTGTCGGTTCCAGCAATACAGATAAAAGAAGTCATTGCAGAAAATGGCATGGGATCCCCCCAGTCCATTACCAGTCCCTTTGGGTCTGGTATGAATATTAAGAGGAACCCCGAACCAAAATTTAAAAAAAAATTGCGTGGGGGTCCCCCAAATTCCATACCAGGCCCTTCAGGTCTGGTATGGATATTAAGGGGAACCCTGCACCAGAATTTTTAAAAAATGGCGTGGGGGTCCCCCTCAAAATCCATACCAGACCCTTCAGGCCTGGTATGGATTTTAAGGGGAACCCCGCACAATTTTTTTTTTTTAAATGGCGTGGGGGTCCCCCCAAAAATCCATACCAGACCCTTATCCGAGCACACAACCTGGCAGGCCACAGGAAAAGAGGTGGGGATGAGAGAGCGCCCCCCTCCTGAACCGTACCAGGCCACATGCCCTCAACATGGGGAGGGTGCTTTGGGGTAGCCCCCAAAGCACCTTGTCCCCATGTTGATGGGGACAAGGGCCCCATCCCCACAACCCTTACCCGGTGGTTGTGGGGGTCTGCGGGTGGGGGGCTTATCGGAATCTGGAAACCCCCTTTAACAAGGGGACCCCCAGATCCCGGCCTCCCCCCCGTGTGAAATGGTAACAGGGTACAAATGTACCCCTACCATTTCACAAAAAAAGTGTCAAAATGCTCAAAATGACAAGACACGGCTTGGGACAAGTCCTTTATTAAAAAATAAAAAAATAAAAATGTCCCACAAAGTCTTCTTCTTCTCCTCTTGCTCCGTTGACAGACCAAAAAAGAAAAAAAATGCGACCAACCTGCCTCCATGGGAGGCTCCCGCCGTATGATACGTCTTCGCTTTGACAGTTCTTTTATAACTACAGGTGGGGCCACACCATGACGTTCCCGGGTGACCCCAACCCCCTCTGATGCATGGGGACATCCCTATGGCTGTCCCAGGGCATCAGAGGCGGACGGGGCCACCCGGTTACTACAAAGCTTGAAGCGATGCAGCTTGAAATGGGGGTCATGCGGCAGGACCTGGACAAACTCCGGTCCCGTGTCACCGAGACAGAGCACCGAGTAGGCCTCACTGAGGACATGGTTACAGAGCACTCATCAGCGCTCCACACCCTACAGACCAAGCTCAAAGCACTGGACTATAAGGCGGATGATGCTTAGAACCGCAACAGTAGGAACAATCTCTGTGTTGTGGGGCTGGTGGAGGGGGTGGAAGGTGCTACCGAACGCTCACTTTTCGCTTTATTATACTGTTGGTTGAAAGAGCACACCGGGTTCCACCCAGGCCTGGGCCTCTGGGATACCCTCCTCGTACTCTGATACTGAGACTCCTCAATTTCCGGGATAGGGATGAGGTGCTTCGAGTGGCCCGGCTACAGAAGGAAGTTTCCTACCAAAATAACAAACTGTTCATATATCTGGATTATTCCATCGAAACTCAGAAGCTCAGGAAATCCTTTCATCAGGTGAAGGCAGCATTGCCGGCCCGCAACATAAAGTATAGTGTCAAGTTTCTTGCACGCCTACGGGTTCAATATGGAGAATCCGTTAGATTCTTCACATCCTCGTGGGAAGCTTCGGCTTGGATTGACACCCTGCCTCCTCATCGCTGACCATCTGGAGAAAGAGGTCCCCTACCTGTTTGCTTTTGCTTTATTTCGAATCTAAGATTGAGTTGTATTACGGGGTTGCCATCCCTCTTCTTCTGTCCCCTATGTTTCTTGTCGCATGTTGGGGGTGGCCCTAGCCACAGAATGCCATTGCTATGTGGTGGCCAATTAAACCTAAATGTACAAGTTTTTGTGCCCCTGCAATGCAGGAGACTGTTTTTGGTATACAGAAGACCCATATTACTGCCCCCTGTGGGGAGGATGGCTCCTGGTACTTTATGGTAACATATTATAATGCTGTCCTATATTCTTCACCCTGGACATAATCACACTGCTGCCCAGGAGAAATGCCATTATTACTGCAAGCACATGGTGCTGACTGTTTGCCAGTATCTCTTGTACACTGTAGTTGCTGCTAAGTGAGCCGCACCACCTGGCTCACGCCCTCTAGGTTTTACCTTGTTTGACTAATTGTTCTGTGGTTTATGCCCTCCATGTTGGGAAGGGGTGGCGGGGAGGGGGGAGGGTTTGTCTGCTCCTGGTGGATGAGGGGGAAGTAGGAGCAAGGGCTATTTTTGTTTTAAATGTTTTTTTCTACTTTTCTACCTGTTTTGTGCTTTGTTCAACCTGGTCCCTTCGGTAATGCACTACCTAAATTCCACTGTGATGACTCGCTATTTTTATGTAATGGGCATAGTGTCTGGATATCACTGCATACTGCCTATGAGCTTTGATGTACGTATTTCTGTCGCAGCACATATACATATTCCCTTATGTCGCGATTTACCGTGATATCATGGAATGTCCAGGGCCTCAACTCAGCAGTGAAACGGTCCTTGGTTTTTAAATATCTCCAAAAGTATACACCGCACATCTGTATCTTGCAAGAGACCCACCTCCAGGGCTCTAAAATCAACTGTCTTTGACGCCCCTGGCGAGTACTTTCATTCAACTTACTCAAATTACACCCAGGGTGTGAGTATTTTAATTCAGAAATCCTTGCCCTTTAGAGTATTGGAGGTGCGTACAGATTCAGATGGCAAATATGTTATACTTCATGCTACTTTATATGACAAGTGTATGGTGATTGTAGGAGTCTATCTCCCCCTACAGCATCAATTAACTGAATGATATTATGCCTCTGATATTAAGTTATGACACTCCAGCTATCTTCACAATGAATTACTTTAATATGGTTCCTTGCCCGGGTGTGGATAGACTGAGAGGGCAGGCAAGGGGTATATTGGCACTAATGCAATGGGCCTCCACGTTTGCTTTTGTGGACTTTTGGAGACACATGCACCCTGCTGCCTGAGAATACACTTGCCACTCCGCTTCCGGTAAAACCCTATCGAGATTGGATTTGGCGTTTGCATCTCCGGCTGCACTCAGTTGGGTTTTTAGGTGCGGCAATACTCTCAAGGGGCATATCCGACCATCCTCCAGTTAGCATAACCCTTTCCTTGTCTGCCTCCCCTGGCTCTAGATTATGACGTCTCTAAAAATTTTGGGCAACGGACGATAGACTGCAGGAACCTATGGTGGAATCAGTGTGTCATTTCTGGAACACCAATGATGATATGGAATCCCCTCTAGTAAGATGGGACACCTTTAAGGCCTGGATTAGGGTGGCCTACATCTCCCATATAGCGGCACTTCAAATAGGGGGGCATCCTGTTCATTAGAATTTCTGGAGACCGAGGCGATGGGCTTGGAGGCTGAGTACATTTCCTCCACAACCCTGGATAGATATTGGGCCTGGCAGCGAACCTTGAGATAGCTTTCCCTTATGAGGATGGAACATACTAAAAAATTTTTGAATATGGCGGTAAGAATGGGTGTTCTGCTGGCCTGGTTGGCCAAAAGCCAAAATCCATCAATGCACATTGCTAGTATAAGGGAAGCGGGTGGAAACCTCATAGTGGCCCCTGATCTTATCAATAAGGAATTTATACAGTTTTATAGCGACTTATACAGGTCCAGGGTTGCATACTCGCAGGAAGAACTGACTATCTTTTTAGATTCCATTGTGTTTCCGACACTGGAAGAGGCAGGCAGAGAATGCTTAGATGCAGATATAACCTTAGAAGAAGTCCAAACAGCAATTGCTAGGCTACAGGCGGTTAAGACACCGGGCTCCGATGGGCTTCCCACGAGTTTTACGTTTACTTTGTAGAAGTTGTGGCTCTCAAGCTTACTACTCTCTTTTCTAACTTATCTTCCCCGGACACACTCCCTGAGTCTATGGAGGACGCGGTGATTGTACTCATTCCCAAGCCCAGTAAGGACCCTCAAAATTCTACCTCCTATAGGCCGATATCGCTATTAAACATTGACGCTAAAATCCTTACGAAGTTCTTGGCGAATCTCCTTTCTACTGTTATTTAAAACCTGATCCATGTTGATCAGATGGGGTTCATGCCGGGCAAGGGAACAGACATTAATTTAAGACGTCTGTTCCTCAACCTCTCCATTCCCCATGACAATCAGGGTACTAGAGTTGTTGCCTCACTCGACACGGAAAAGGCATTTGACTACGTGGAGTGGGTCTATCTCTGGGAGGTCTTAAGAAGATATGGTTTTGGCCCTAAGTATATTGGCTGGTTACAGAGGCTCTACAGGGCGCCAAGGGCATGAGTCCGCACCAATGACTGCTTGTCCGAGACGTTCTCTCTTCACAGGGGTACAAGGCAGGAATGCCCACTGTCACCCTCTTTGTTTGCTTTGGCCTTGGAACCCCTGGCCAATTTAATCAGTCAGAGGCCTGCTAGTGGGATACCTGGAGGAGAAACTGTCCTTATACACAGACGATGCTCTGCTCTACCTGAATGGTGCGGGCCCGTCACTCTCATCAGCCCTGAAAATTTTGATGTGTTCGGCTCTTTTTCGGGCATACGGATTAATTGGTCCAAATCTATCTTGTTTCTGATTGATGACAGACCAATGGATCTGGTTCTCTCCTCTCCATTACAATGGGTTGAGGAACTCAGGTACTTGGGTGTACAGGTGACTAGACGTAAGTCGGAATTCTTTAAGTGTAACCTTCAGCAGCTTTTAGCTTCATTGAAAACATGCTGCTCCTCATAGTCGAGGGTACCACTGAACCTGCTGTGCCGAATAAACCTGGTTAAAATGATGCTTCTCCCACGCTTCAATAATATATTTCGCAATTACCCGATCTGGTCTCCCTTATCCTTCTTTAGGGACATAGATAGCTGTTTAATTTCATTTATTTGGAATGCAGCCTCCCCCTGCATAGCTAAAGATACCTTGTCTCTCCCTTCAAGGTTGGGGGGCTTAGATTTACCCAACTTCTGGGTTTATTTCTGGGCGGAGATTTTGGTATCTGCCTACTGGTGGTTCCAGGGATCTAGAGCTAATGCGGCCACTTGTTTGGAAGCAGCTTTTCTGGGATCCTTAATGGATCTCCGGAACTTAATTTACAGGGGCCCCAGGGCGTACCATCTCATCTTGGGACCTACACACACTATATTGTGAGTTTGGAAGGCTGCTATGCTGCATTTTTCCATCTCAGACCAGTTGTCCCCTGCCCAACACTTGTGTGGTAACCCCGGACTTCATCATTTATGTACAATACAGGACCCCCATCTCTGGGCGCGGTACAGGATCAAAACTATTGGGGATGTTATGCCTACAGGTGCTTTATTGAGCTTCTCACAATTTGCCGTTCTGGATGTTGTTTTGGTACTTCCAGCTACGTCACGCTGTTAGGGCTCAGTTAAAACAAGACCTATTGAGGAAATGCTGTCTCTGGGAGATCTGGATAAGCCACTATCGTCCCTTTACGGTGCCCTCCTCTGTACTGACCTATCCAGAATGGGAAAATTATGGGACTACTTGAGGGTGGACATTCCCTCCCTGGACAGGGAAGATTGGGAAGATAGCTTAGAACAGGGCCCGAAACTTGTTATTTCCTCTAGAGATAAGTTGATTCAAGTTAAATTTCTTCATTGAGTATACCATACTCCCGAGAAATTGCACAGACTGTTCCCTGAGAGGCACCCCATCTGTCCTATGCTTCTCATAGCATATATCCTGTACCATGCAAAGAAGAAAATTCTGCTTAAATGGGCATCTCCGGGAACACCGAGATGCTTCAATTGATGCAGCTCTACCCCTATACAAAATTATCTACTCCAATAGGGGTTGTCATAGGAAATTTGAGAAAGTATGGTCCTCTTGAACCTTGACTTGAGATCTTCCCAATCATGTATCTTCTCTGAATGATGGTCACAATATGTTCTCTTAACTAGGAAGTACTATTGGTAGCGATATACTTTCTTTGCATTGCTTTTTCTTTTTACATTATTTTTTTTCTTCTCAGTTTGTTATGAAAACTGTGATGGCTTTTATTTTTGCCAAACACCTGACTTGCTATAAATGTGGACGTTCTCATTGTAATATCTGTTATGTAATGTGCAATTAGAAAACTACTGTCTTTGTATATTGATTTGTACTATGCATCGGTTAATAAGCTGCACAGCTGCACTAGATTTTGCACTCTCAAGCTTTAGTAAATCGACCCCAAAGACTCTGAACGAAACCTTGAAGCGGTTGTAAAGAAGAAGCAGATCCTTGCTTTCATAAGAGTATCCTGGGAGTGAAGTTTTCTTTTGCTGGTTCCTTGATAACGGGTGGATATCTCCCTGCTGTCTAACCATTGCAAGTTCACCTGCTGGCAGGCTAATGCACAGGCGCCTTTGATCTCTATCATCTGAGATCCAACTTATCTGTTAAGCAGTTTGTATTTGTACATTGTGCACCGCAACTCAGATGGTTGAAGAGAGGAATATTTGTCCTGCTTTCTGGACATTTCTTTAAGGACTTTTTATTTATTAATTTTGGTGATTCACTTTAGAACTTTGGTTTATTTTTCACATTATATATGGACCTTTTTTTCTTTTCTTTATGTTTTGTGTGTTTTGATACACATATTTCGATGGTATTTTTGTGGTTAGCGCAAATATCCCTTCTTTGTCCTTATATCGGTTAATAAAGCACATCTGTTTGTTTAAAAAAAAAAGGATATATAGCGGGACTGCGATATTGCGGTGGGCAAATCGGACACCTGACACTTTTGACACTTTTAGGCGCCAGTTACACTAATACAGTATCAGTGCTCAAAAATATGTACTGTCATTGTACTAATAACACTGGCAGGGAAAGGTTAAATGTGTTCCCTGGGAGTGATTACTAACTGTGGGGGGTTGCTCTGACTGGGGGAATGTAAAGATCCATGTTCCTGCTTAGCAGGAACACAGGACCAGCACACTCCCCTCTCACAGAACGGCAATCTGCCTTGTTTACATAGGCAGACCCCCGTTCTGCCTTTCTCCTGAGCGATCAGAGGGTCCTTGCGGACATCGCGTTGCCCAGTCACAGCGGGAGCGGGTTGCCGGAGGCCCAGAAGTGTCAGACCCAGACCCGGAAGTGTCAGACAACGTACCAGGTACGTGATCTGGCGCAGAGCAGCCGCCCTCCTGCAGTATATCTACGGTGTGCGGTCGCTAAGCGGTTAAAAAAACCTTTTGTAAGCCCCTCCGGTCCAGTCACATGATCTTGCAGATTCAGCTTCCCTGTGTAAGGGAGAGCTCAGCAATGCCTGTGCATTCCCCATTCTTATCTGTGACATCACTCATTGGCTCCCATGGCCCGGCCTTTGCTCTCCCCTGCAACAGCCACTCAATGACACAGAGGAGCCAGAGCTGCCGGATCACATAACCGGACTGCTGCCAATAAAGTACATATCATTTTTTCATACAGGGTAGGCAGGATAGGTATTCCCTGCGTTCTGTGATTAGCTTTTGATTAGCTTTTGAACTTGCAGTCTGTATGATAGTGCTGCAAATGCATCAAGCTGGAGTTGAGGTCCACCCATAAAGAATTATACCTAGATTTCTACACTGATTGGTCTCCCATAAACCCCTATCACCAGGCACCATATCTAGCCTCAGGGAATGCACAAGATTGTAATTGGATCTGCAGGCTTTGAAAATTGCTACAAGCCTCACCAATATATGCCTACTAATAGATGTCAGTCATACTTTTTTTTTAAGTTTAGCAACTATATATATAGTATATATTTTTTTCTTTATTTTTTTTTTCTTCAGAGTAAATTTTAATCTTGCTTTACTAGTTTATAGCTCTTTATAGCTTCATTGTTACAATGAAAAATGATGGGAAGGCCACCATTATCCAAGAGGGGCTCTATTAAGTTAACTGCCATAGCTAACGGAAGCAGTGACAATTGTTGCTTTTGAGTTATGTGCTGGAAAATAAATACGTGTCAATGTTTATAATAGTTATGAACAAAAATGCTTCTGATGGCTCATATTTTATTTTTTTCTCCTCTTTTCTCTTTTCTTGGAAAGGACCTTGGTTATTTAACATTATAATAGATTTAGAGCAGAGATGGTAATTTTAACTCCTCAGCTTGAGTTCACTATTAGTTCAGAATGATCATTGATCAATTGTGAAGTTAAATGCAGATGGAAGTGCTATGGAATTTGCCTTCGAGGTAAATTAATAAGAAGAAAGAAGGAGACATACGGGCCAAACCAAAGTTCCCTTCCTGTTAATAACCTTGTTGCTTCTGACATGATTGGTATCTCTCAGCTGCGGGGTTTTCAGGGCATGTTCAGCAGTTGTTCTCTGATGGTGCAACCCGGTGTGGTGTTTACATCATGTTTAACTGTCTCATGAGCCATGATAGGCAATAGAACAATGCTGTATCTTTGTTAAAAAAAATGTAATTATCAGTAAACTAAAATTAAATACTTTCATGACCTGTATGGGCGGCATTTACTATAGCGCGTAGCGCTAATTAGCGCTAATTAGCGCTAATTACCACAAATTAGCGCTAAAATGGTATTCACTATAGTGCTGGTAAAAAAATACTCCCAAAATCAAATTTACTATAGTTCCCTGAAAACAAATAGTGCCCAAAACCTTACTCTGCTAAAACCTGAAGTAGTGCACATGGAAATATTGTTTAGAGCATGATATAATTGCCTAAACAGTACTGAAAAATGCAGTATATTATTTAAAGATAATCTGCTTTCAAACTGTGTTAAAAAGTGATTTCTACACTGAAATGTCTTTAAAAGTCTGAGAAGAGCTAAATTCCCCGTTTTTGTACAACTAGGTGCCAACACAATTGAGCATGCTCAGACCTGAAAATAGCTCTCAATTTAGCTCCAGTGTCTTTTTTACAGGGCGCTATAGTAAATACCAGAATGAACGCTGTTGCTTGAGAGCATTTTTTGGTAGTGAAAATCGGCGCTATTATAGTCCACTGAAAGTTTTAGCCATTGATTCTAATGGTACAATTGTAACTTCCCCCAAATAAATCCTTTTAATGTTGAGATGAAATGTATCTTTCTCTGAAATAAATTTTCCTTTGCAACATTCTTGCTTCTAATCTATTTTATGTTTTGGTAAAATATTTTTTTTCTCTGTCACTTTCACTTGTTACTCTCCATCTCACAACAATATTTACCCAAACTGACACTGGTGTCTTTACAATCCACAAACAATACCATTGCTGATGCAAATTTAAAATGAGTCACAATTTTTTGTGCTTTTTATTATTTCCAAATAATCATAATTTGAGCCCAAAAAATTTGATATGTGTACCAACCAGTAGTGTATTTAGGTTTTGTGCTGCCCTAGGCCTAACTAAACTCGTGCACTCCCGAATTTAAATATGACCAACCCCTTCCTGCCAAGGACACACCCCTTGCTGTTTAAGACCTGCCCTGAAATTTTTGACTGGGGTCACTAATTCTGAGGGTCGGGGGGGGGGGGGCAATAGATTCCCTTAATTTGCATAGATTTTCATCCCATTTCCTGTTTGGCTATGGGGCAGGAAGGAAGATATCTGTAGTGAGACAAGGATGGTAAAAAAATAAATTGACAGGGGCTAAAACCCTCCCTTACACTATCCAAAATGAAAAAAAAAGTGTTGCCTCTAGTTCTACTTTAACCACTTCAACACCAGGAACTTTCCTCCCTTCCTGTCCAGGACAATTTTTAGCTTTCAGCGCTATCGCAATTTGAATGACAATTGCGCGCTCATACAACACTGTACCCAAACTAAATTTTTATCATTTTCTTCCTACAAATAGAGCTTTCTTTTGGTGGTATTTGATCACCTTTACGTTTTTTAATATTTGTGCTATAAACAAAAAAAGGCCGACCATTTAAAAAAAAACTGATGGGCACTGATAGTTGGCACTGGTTAGGTGGCACTGATGAGGAGCTACTGACAGGCATTACTGATGGGGTGACTGATTGGCACTTTGATGGGGCACTGATCAGCACTGACATCCGTTTATTATGGGGACAGGTTGGCAGGTGTTGGGCACTGATTGGCAGCTGATGGGCACCTTTTGATGGGGGCTGTGCTGATAATCAATGTGCTGATTATCAGCACAGACCTCCCTCTGACAGGGAGAGCCGCCAATCACCTCTCCCTGTCAGAGTGAACCAGAAGAAAGCCATTTACCAGCACTTCCTGGTTCACGTGATGATCAGCTGTGATTGGTCACATCTGATCACGTGGTAAGAAGCCTCTGTCAGAGGCTTCATACCACGATCGGAGTTGCGGTGTGCCAGATGGCGCACGCCGGCTCTGTTATCCTGATCATGTCATATGACGTCCGATCAGGATAATACAACCACTTTGCCGCCGTCTTTCTACTATATGGTGGGCATGTGAAGCCCACAAGCACTATCTTCCCGGCTCTGGTGTAGCTGAGCAACCAGAATGCACCGCCCGTTCTCGTGCATGTACCGTATGTATGGCGTGGCGCCGTACACTTCTGACGTTGCCATCACAACGGGCGTCGTCATCGGAAGTGTCCGCCCCCGTTGTGATGGTAACGAAGCCCTCGGCGCTGCCCAGTGACTCCTGAGAAATGATGACAGACATCTCCCAGGAGCACTAGCAAGCACGGGCGCCAAGGGAAATGACGTCAGGCACCTTGGAGAGGAAGAGGCAGATTACAAGAGACCACCTAGCAACAAACCTGAAAAGTTGAGTAAAACACGTACGTCGGGACTATAAATGGGGCAGTGGCCAATAGCTTTCATCTCTTTATTTATTCTGAGCATGCGTGGCACTTTGTCCGTCGGATTTGTGTACACACGATCGGTTTTTCAGACAAAGGATTTTGTTGTCGGAAAATTTTATCTCCTGCTCTCCAACTTTGTGTGTCGGAAAATCTGATGGAAAATGTCCGATGGAGCCCACACACGGTTGGAATTTCCGACAACACGCTCCGATCGGACATTTTCCATCGGAAAATCCGACCGTGTGTACGGGGCATTAGACTGTCTCCAAATGTATCCACCTTTAGGCGATCCCTGAAAACTTTCCTCTTCAGAGAAGCCTATCCTGCCTCCATCTAACAACTGCACTGTTTTCTCCATTAGCTCATCCCCCACAGCTGTTACCCTCTTGTATAACTTGACCCTCCCTAGATTGTAAGCTCTAACGAGCAGGGCCCTCTGATTCCTCCTGTATTGAATTGTATTGTATTTGTACTGTCTGCCCTAATGTTGTAAAGCGCTGCATAAACTGTCGGCGCTATATAAATCCTGTATAATAATAATAATTTGGGGGTGTCGTTAGCTTTCTACTGACACTCCCAGCAGTTCGCATATGGCAGTGTGAACTGCCTGCGAGTTGTATGTGATGCGGGAACCCGCACTGGATTTGCAGGGTTCCCACATCGCTCCAGTGTGAACTGGCCCTGACCTTAGGTTTACACCTATGCATTTTTTAGTGCATTTTGCAGTTTGCAGAAACACTCTACAGTCTATTTAACATGGTTTCCTATGGTACTAGTTCACATCAATGCGTTTTGCGGCCAGTGCATTTTTGGAAATGGTCGGGGACTTTTTTCAGGGGTTTTGAGGGTAATAGATTTCAATGGAACCACACCAGAAATGCAACTGTTGCGCTTGTAATGCAATTTTTGATGTGTTTTGCAGTTATTATTTTCACACTATACATAGCTGTAGCTGGTTGCTAACCGGGGGCCCGGGAAGCCAGCCGCCGCTTCCTTAACAACCAAAGAGTCATCAGCTGTCAGCGGCTTCCCCACTAAAGGTAAAAGAAAAACTGCCAGCCCAAAAAAACGCAAAAAACTGCATGGGGTCACCCCCCATCTATACCAGGCCATCCGGGTCTAGTATGGATTCAGAGGGGTCCCTACACGCTAAAAGTTAAAAAAATGGCTTGGGGGGCCCCCAAAATCCATGCCAGACCCTTATCTGAGCACGCAAACTGGCAGGCTGCAGGAACAGAGGGGGGATGAGAGAGCACCCCCCCTCCTGAACCATACCAGGCTGCATGCCCTCAACATGGGGAGGGTGCTTTAGAGCTGATGAGGGCAAGGGCCTCATCCCCACAAACCTTTTCCAGTGGCTGTGGGGGTATGCGGGGAATCTGGAAGCCCCCTTTAACAAGGGGAGAGACCCCGACAGAAGACAGTGACAGAAGATGACGGCGGGAGAGACAGCACCAGGAGAAGATGACAGCAAGAGACACGGCTCGGAGGAGAAGACTGCTCAGAGCTAGTTTACAATAAAGGAATTGTCAAAAAAACGGCTATTGTTTTTTTGTCACATTTCACTGCTTTTTTTTGATTAATGGGTAAGGGTACAATGTACCCGATACCCATTCATATGGGGGGGCGGGATCTAGGGGCCCCCTTTTTTTTTTTCAGGAGCAGTGATTTTAATAATGCTTAAAGTGAAACAATAAAAATGAAATATTCCTTTAAATATTGTGCCTGGAGGGTGTCCTCTGTATGCCTGTAAAGTAGCGCATCTTTCCCATGTTTAGAACAGTACTGCAGCAAAATGAAATTTCTAAAGAAAAAAATGTCTATCAAAACTTCTTGCGGCTGTAACGTATTGTCGGATCCTGGCAATATAGACAAAAATCATTGAAAAAAAAGGCGTGGGGGTCCCTCCAAAATCCATACCAGACCCTTATCCGAGTGCGCAACCTGGCAGGCCGCAGGAAAAGAGGGGAGGACAAGAGAGTGCCCCCCCTCCTGAACTATACCAGGCCTCATGCCCTCAACATGGGGAGGGTGCTTTGGGATCTGCCCCAAAGCACCTTGTTCCCATGTTGATGGGGACAAGGGCCTCATCCCCACAACCCTTGCCTAGTGGTTGTGGGGGTCTGCGGACGGGGGGGTTTATCTGAATCTGGAAACCCCTTTTAACAGGGGGCCCCCAGATCCCGGCGCCCCCTATGTGAATGGGTATCGGGTACATTGTACCCGTTGTAATATTGGGGGTTATTTATCTTCAATGTAGAGCTTACCAGTGAGTCAAGTCTACACCAGATATGCAGTTTAAGGGCTTTTTTGGCCCATGTTTATTAAAGTAAAAGAAAAAACAGTCCATCCAGGATTCCCACGCAAGGGTTTCAACTTCAAAGCAATAATGAAATAAATGGAAAATACTGAGCCACCTGGCTCTTTGGTCAGCACTGCTATTCAGGCGTTGACCTCGGTCCTCTTGACCCTGTAACTGTGTCCCTGTTTGGTACCCACACTGTACCTCTGGTGACACTCTGTCTCATAGCTTCCTGGCTGCTTCAGCCCACTGGCTTGGGCCCTCCGTCTGCTCTGTCAGACTCTCCTGTGCAAACAGGCACATTTTTCCCTTGCACACCTGGACTCCTCGGGAGGGTGGAGCCCAGAACCCTGGTCCTGGTATAAGCCCAGGACCCACCTGTACAATCAACAAGCCAGACTCCTGGCTGTTCCCAAAACCCGGTCCCAGGATTGGGGATTCCATCCCACCCAGATTGCTATGAAATCTCCTGGCTCCAGGTCCCCAACTGGATTTTACAAACAACAGAGGAAACTGATAAAACAGTTTCCTCCAAATTAAATAATCCTCCTGGAGCCCCTCAACCTGCCTATTTGAGAATCCTAGGGGACAATCACTAGGACAGGAATCCGTACTGTCACGCCGTACACATTCACCAAAAAAAGCAGTAAAATGTGACAAAAGACAATAGCCGGGTTGTTGACAATACCTTTATTAAAAATGTCTTCTTCTTCCCTCGCTTCTTCCTCCATCTTCCTCCGGTCTTCCTTCGGTTTTCTCCTTCTAACTTCAGCTTCTTCCCCCACTTCTTCCTCCATCTTCCTCCACTTCTTCCTCCTGTCTTCTCCATCTTCCTCCGGCTTCTTCTTCCCCGCTTCGTCCTCTGGTCTTTCTCCTCCGCCGCTCCTGCCACCGACCTGCTGAACATGAAAACATCGAACCTCCTCCGACGCTACAGCCAGCCAATCTGTCCGCTTCCATAGCGCAAATATCATATATAACTATGGGGCGTGGCCCCTGAATTTCGTCAGCAGGAGACCCCGCCCCCTTGTGACATCACTGACCTATCATGCCCCGAGCGGTGAAGTCACAAGGGGCGGGGTCTCGAAGTGACATCATCCGCCCCATCGCAGCATCAGAGGAGGTTCGTTTTTTTAATGTTCAGCGGGAGCGGCGGAGGAGAAAGTCCAGAGGATGGACCGGGGGAAGAAGAAGCCGGAGGAAAATGGAGAAGACCGGCAGAAGAAGCGGAGGAAGATGGTGGAAGAAGCTGGAGGAAGAAGGAGAAAACCGAAGGAAGACCGGAGGAAGATGGAGGAAGAAGCGGGGGAAAGAAGAAGACATTTTTAATAAAGGAATTGTCAAAAACCGGCTATTGTTTTTTGTCACATTTCACTGTTTTTTTGGTGAATGTACAATGTACAATGTGAATGTACAATGTACCCGATACCCATTCACATGGGGGGGCGGGATCTGGCAATAAATTCATGAATGGCTAATGGGCACCAGAACATTCTACACCTGCAGGTAAACCAATAAGGCTTCTTCATTTTCTTTCATTTTTAACTCCAACCATTCAAATATATATTTTTGGATATTGAAGGGGGAAAAGGATTAGAACATATTGAGGTTGATTTACTAAAGGCAAATCCACTTTGCACTACAAGTGCACTTGGAAGTACAGTCGCTTTAGATCTGAGGGGAAGATCTAAAATGAGGGGAAGCTCTGCTGATTTTATCATCCAGTCATGTACAAGCAAAAATGCTGTTTTTTAATTTTCTTGCATGTCCCCCTCAGATCTACAACGACTGCACTTCCAAGTGCACTTGCAGTGCACTTGTAGTGCAAAGTGGATTTACCTTTAGTAAATCAACCCCATTGCTACTTTTTCCCTCGTTATAAAGTTAGGGTAAATCACATAGGTCAATAAAATGCTGGTGGTGGTTTAAGGTTTCTTCTACTCTGTTTTTATTGTTTTTATTGCTGTGGTGTGAAAATTCACTTCTTATCCTGGTGACAATGTTGTGTCTGCTACAAAAAGTTGGAGTATACAGTATATTCCTAGAAGATAATACTGACCTTTAGACTAGTGTTTCATAACTCCAGTCCTCAAAGCACCGCAACAGGTCATGTTTTCAGTATTTCCCTCAGAGGAAACAGCTGTGGTAATTACTAAGGCAGTGAAACTGATCAAATCACCTGTGCAAAATAACGGAAAGCCTGAAAACATGACCTGTTGGGGTGCCTTGAGGACTGGAGTTGACATGGTTTGTCTGGAGTAATACTTTTAATATAAGTTTTTTGTAAACTTTTCAGGCTTCCTACAGGTCTTTTGGGAGAACCTCACATATAATTTAGTGTAAAGCAGTCTCTTTAATTTACCACCGTGTGTGGGCAATGACTTAGCAGATGTGAATGATATAATGAGCACACTAGACCCAGGAACAATTCAATAGGTACACCTCAGCTAAGAAAGGTGGAAAATTAAGCAGAGTTCCACCCAAAAGTGGAACTTCCGCTTATATGCTTCCTCCCGCCCCCTCCGGTGCCACATTTGGCACCTTTCAGGGGGGAGGGTGGTATGGGTACCTGTTTTTGACAGATACCCTTCCCCACTTCCGGGAGACAGCGTTGCGGCGCTGTCCCTCCTCCTTCCTTCCCTGCCAGGCCAATAAGAAAACGCAGAGTGCTTCACACATGCGCAGTAGGAAACCAGCTGGAAGGCTTCACTGCCAGTTTCCCATAACATGAATGGTGGCGGCAGTACCAAAAGAGCCAATCCAAAAATTGGGGTGCTGACATTGCGGGAATCCTGGACAGGTAAGTGTCCTAATATTAAAAGTCAGTATTTGTAGCTGCTGACTTTTAACTTTTTTCGTGAGGGGGTGAAACACCTCTTTAAGGAGATCCCATCACTTTTTAAATGCCACAGGGGGTTCTGGGGAGGTGCATCCCCTTAATTTCCTATGACATCACAACCCATATTGAGAATAACTCGAAATATGGGCAACTATATTGCCTAAATCCTTCTGTCACAGCTAAGTTCTGAAATATGCTGACAAAGCTCCAACATTTCCAGGTAGTTTTTGTGGTCCACCGCCTCACATTTTTAATGGCTCTTTACTATAATTGGCAGTTTCACTGACCAATAGGAATGAATGAACATTGCCCCTCCCCTAGCTATTGCCACAGCTTTGTAAATGCAAGTCTACAGTATACTTTGACCGTAAAAATTGGTTCCCCTTATCTGGACTGCCCAGGACTGGTCCAGTGACTGTCCTTTGGTATTCACAAGCTGCTGAAATCTGAAAATCGGAAAATCAATGAGAAAACGGCAGTTACCCTAGCGACAGTTGCAGTTTGCATATGCGGGTATTTATTATCGTTATTTGCGCTTCAATTTATTTCGCAAGTTCGGTTAATTACTTTTCCAGCGCACCAATTAATGTATGAACTGGCACAGCCCATTCTTCTCAGTAAATCAGCCCCTTTGTCTGTATCTACATTGAATAATGGGAGATAGGTGCAGTAAATAAAAGTATACATTTAAGGCTGGAAAATGGTACAAGAACCTTTCCAGACAAGACCTAGCTAGTTCCTGGGTTGGACTATTCATATGTGTCAGTCAGACGTATCCTTGAAGCACTGTGTGCAGAGGCCAAGTTCTTTTTTCATTTCTTTTTGATTTATTTAAACACAGAAATTGGGACAGAAGCCAGGAAGTGAATGTATGTCCACACCCAGAGATAATATTAATAAATAGATTAAAATTCATCTACTCGGCTATGGAAGCAAAGTATATACATCCACAGCAAAACATGTTGCTCTAAGCTTTATTTAAACAATTCCTGTAAATTTTGAATTACTAAATCATTCTCTGTAATCTCATATTCTTTGTTAAGATAAAAAAATGAAAGCCCAAGATATATTGATAAAGGAAATAGGAAATAAAGATGAATTTGTTTCAAACTAACCCTTAAAATTAAAATTCTTCATAATTGTGATTAACCACTCGACCCCCAGGCCAATTCTGATTTGTCATACATGTAAAAACCAACATTATTTTTCCTAGAAAATTACTTAGATCCCCCAAACAATATATAGTGTATATTTAAAATTGTTCTAAAAGCAGGAGGTTTTTTGCCTTAATACATTCTCTACATTAAAATAAAAAACCTTCTGCAAGCAGCTCCCCAGAGCCAAATTTCAATCCAGCAATGAGGCACCCGCTCTCTCCTCATTGGCACAGCAGCGGGAGCCATTGGAATCCTTATCGGTTACCGTAGGTGACCGCGCTATTGTGTCAATCTTGCTGTTGTTATCGGCAAGATTTGACACCTGCGAGCCCCGTTGTGTGAGCCAGAGCCGAGCTGGCTCGCTCATGGGGAAAGGAAAACTTTTTTCCTTTCCCGATGAGCGACAGGCAGTGCTGACAGCTGTCTGGTATGAATTATGAGGGGGAATGCCGCACCAAATTTTAAATAAAAAACTGGCATGGGTTCCCCCCCAGGGGCATACCAGGCCCTTGGTCTGGTATGGATTTTAAGGGGAACCCCCTACGCCGAAAAAACGGGTCCCCCCCAAAATCCATACCAGACCCTTACCGAGCACGCAGCCTGGCCGGTCAGGAAAGGGGGTGGAGATGAGCGAGCACCCCCCCTCCTGAACCGTACCAGGCCGCATGCCCTCAACATGGGGGTGGGCGCTTTGGGGCAGGGGGGCGCCCTGCGGCCCCCTCTGCCCCAAAGCACCTTGTCCCCATGTTGATGAGGACAAGGGCCTCTTCCCGACAACCCTGGCCATTAGTTGTCGGGGTCTGCAGGCGGGGGGCTTATCGGAATTAATAAGGGGGCCCCCAGATTCCGGCCCCCCACCCTATGTGAATGAGTATGGGGTACATCGTTCCCCTACCCATTCACCTGGGGGAAAAAGTGTCAATAAAAAACACACTACACAGGTTTTTAAAGTAATTTATTAGGCACCTCCGGGGGTCTTCTGCCAACTTTGGGGGGTCTTCTTCCAACTTTAGGGGTCTTCTTTCGACTTCTCCGCTCTTTCCGGCCTCTTCTCCCGGTGTCCGGTTCTTCTCCCGCTCTCCGGCCTCTTCTCCCAGTGTCCGGATCTTCTGCCGGGCTCCTCTGTTTTCATCTGCTCTTTTGCTGCTCTTTTGCTAGCGGTGACCCGGTCTTCTCCGCCGTCTTGTTCCTTGAGGGGGAGCGCCGCGCCAAATTTTAAATAAAAAAACAGCATGGGTTCCCCCCCAGGGGCATACCAGGCCCTTAGGTCTGGTATGGATTTTAAGGGGAACCCCTACGCTGAAAGAACGGCGTGGGGGGCCCCCCAAAATCCATACCAGACCCTTATCCAAGCACGCAGCCTGGCTGGTCAGGAAAAGGGGTGGGGACGAGTGAGTGCCCCCCCTCCTGAACCGTACAGGCTGCATGCCCTCAACATGGGGGGTGGGCACTTTGGGGCAGGGGGGCGCCCTGTGTCAGCACTGCCTGTCGCTCATTGCAAAAGGAAAAAAGTTTTCCTTTCCCGATGATGCGAGCCAGCGCGAGATGCACAGTACCCTGTCGCCGAGAACCAGCGCGATGTGATCGCACTGGAAACACATTCTCGCGGTCAGGTACTGTATGTTTTGTGATTTCACAAAGGGGGATTTCACAAGTTAGCCTGCAGTTTCCTGCTTGTGTACTCTTACCTCCTTGCTGCAGTGTTTCACTACACTGATTCTTTTCACATGTGTGGTTTGGCTGTGCTCACCTATGGGCATTGTCTGCTTAGTGTAACCCACATTGCCTGAGCAACTTCGCAGTTCTTTGAGCTCATGTTTGCGTACCACTTGTCTATACTGTGTCTGACTACCCGTGTACCGACCCCGGCTTCATTTACCATCTGTGCTTGTTCGCTGTCCGTCATGACCTCAGCTTGTCTCAAGGACTTCCTTTTGTCTGCTGCTTGTACTCTGCACACGTGAGTGGTCTCCGCAGTGCTGATTTAATAATGATACCCAGTTTTGCCAAAAGATAGCTGGTCAGAAGGAACTACGTTTTGACTGCCAGGATGGCAGCCTTTGGCTGCTACTTATGTGCCCACTTAGACCAACCTCCTTTCAGTCCCCTGCCGGCGCTCTCGCCGAAACGTTGGCAGCATTCAAAAAAGGCATCTGCTGGATGTTCAATAAGAGCCACTGTAAGTGGTACACCACGTGTCACTTTAAACATGAGTGGGGCTCAACCAGTGGTTCACTGTTTCCGCAAAGCGAAAGTGTCCCCGACCAAGCAAGGTTCCATAGCTTACCTTCCTAAGCCAGAGGACACCAGTGAATGTCTCAGGGATGCTTCACTGGCTCGACCAGTACCCCCTCAGTAAAGAGGCGCTGATCCTTCAGTTTTGCCCTGGGGTTTTGGATTCCCTTTGTACCATTGGACAAGCCCACTATGTCCGCTAATTTGAAATCTGCAACACAGTTTGAATCCATGGTAGCTGAAAAAATTGAGAAGGAGTTGCAATTGGGCCACATGGCGGGCATGTTTGTCCTCCCCCTTACCACAACTTCCCCACTTGGGGTGGTACCTAAAAAAAGGACCAGGAAAATTCAGACTAATCCATCACCTCTCCTTTCCTTCAGGTTGTTCTGTTAACGATGGCATTGACCTGGGTGCAATACGTCTTGTTCGATGCGGCGCCTTCTCTGCTTAAGTCTGCAGGCGCTTCTGCTCTCCTGGTAAAGGCTGACATAGAGTCTGCCTTTCGTCTCCTTTCTATCCACCCGAACTGTTTCCACCTCTTGGGCTGTTTTTTCCATGTTAGTTACTATGCGGATATGTGCCTCCCATGGGTTGTGCCATATCGTGCTACTATTTTGATTTGTTCAGCAGCTTCCTGGAGTGAGTTTTGATTCAATCCTCTGGCTTGCACTCAGTGTTACACTACTTGGACGATTTTTTGTTTATAGGTCCCGCAGATAGTAATGATTACCATTGCCTGTTGTCTGCCTTTCAGGAGGTTTGTGGTCAGTTAGGCATCCCACTATCGGATGCCAAGACCGAGGGCCCTGCCCATGCTTTGTCCTTTTTGGGCATTGAGATTGATTGTGTGGAGATGGTCTTCCGGCTCCCAGCCGATAAACTGGCTAGGCTCCAGGCCTTGGTGAGATTCACCAGGGATGCCAATCTCTGGCTCCAGAAGCTTTCATCTCTGTTAGGCCACCTTGTCTTTGTTTGCCAAGTGCTTCTGATGGGCAGGGCCTTCTGTAGGAGGCTATCGTGGGCTATGAAGGGTATATCAGCTCCACATCATTACATATGCGTAACCAGGCCTATGCTTGATGATTTGGAGGTGTAGTTATCTTTCCTGCAGGCCTATAATGGTCATTCTTGCTGGCAACTGGAGGAAGTGCCCAACACAGCTGGAGTTCTACACTGATGCTTGGTACGCTGAACCTTGGCCGGCCTCATGTGCCCAACTCGATTTGTTGTGGAACATGACACTGTTGGAACTCTTTCCTATCGTGGTCGCAGTGGAATTGTGAGGGGGGGGTTGCAGAATAGACGTGTAATTTTTTTGCACAGATAACATGAGTGTGGTGCAAGTTATAAACCACCTTTCTGCATGCTCTCCTCCGGTGATCTCCCTGTTGCGTTCCTTGGTTCTTAGATGCTTACAGTTGAATTTTTGGTTTTGGACAAAGCATGTCGCTGGCGCTTTTTAATTATATTGCCGACTCGCTTTCTTGTTCACAGTTCGACCGCTTCCGCTCATTGGCTCCAACTGCTTCTCCGGTGGGTCTCCCTTGCCCGAAGTTCTTATGGACCCTGTTAGACGATGTCGGAGCCTCACTCTACTGAAACACTTGGGTGGTCTATCAGCGGATCTAGGCTGAATGTGTGTCAACGTTTGGTGGTGAGTTCCTGCTTTCCTCACCACAGGACAGGCACCTGGCTCTCTTCTCCTACCTTATCTACCTGCAAGAAAAGAACCTCTCTAGTTCAACAGTGGGTTCCGTCCTCTCTGCTCTTTCCTTCTGGTTTAGGCTCCTAGGCTGGGAAGACATTACCAGGTAATATAAAATGTGTAGATGTTACCGCGTTAATGGCTGTAGGTATTGTTTAGTAATGAATTGCTGCCCCTACCGGTACAACCACCTGAGTGACATGTAAAGTGCAAGTGAAAAATCAAAAGGTACAGTATCTCACAAAAGTGAGTACACCCTTTACATTTTTGTAAATATTTTATTATATCTTTTCATGTGACAACACTGAAGAAATTATACGTTGCTAAAATGTAAAGTAGTTAGTGTACAGCTTGTATAACAGTGTAAATTTGCTGTCCCCTCAAAATAACTCAACACACAGCCATTAATGTCTAAACCACTGGCAACAAAAGTGAGTACACTTCTATGTGAAAATGTCCAAATTGGGCCCAAAGTGTCCAAATTTTGTGTGGTCACCATTATTTTCCAGCACTGCCTTAACCCTCTTGGGCATAGAGTTCACCAGAGCTTCACAGGTTACCACTGGAGTCCTCTTCCACTCCTCCATTATGACATCACGGAGCTGGTGGATTTAAGAGACCTTGCGCTCCTCCACCTTCCGTTTGAGGATGCCCCACAGATGCTCAATATGGTTTAGGTCTGAAGACATGCTTGGCCAGTCCATCACCTTTACCCTCAGCTTCTTTATCAAGGCAGTGATCATCTTGGAGGTGTGTTTGGGGTCGTTATCATGTTGGAATACTGCCCTGCGGCCCAGTCTCCGAAGGGAGGGGGTTAATGGTTCCCTCAATGAACTGTAGCTCCCCAGTGCCGTAAATCTGCTGTAATTCTGTCAACTGTAGATCATCTGAGATATCCAGAATACACTTGGTGGGCTCAAGGGGGATCATGATGAAATGTGCAGAAGGGGATATAGAAATGTTAGTATTGGTCCCCCGCGCAAATGCTCCAATAACATGTTGCATCTGGGAAGCCAGATAGTAGATCCATGGATTTGGCAAAGCAACTCCCCTCCTATACTTGGATCTCTGTAGCTGTTCAAGTTTAACCCTTGGAGATTTGTCCTTCCAGAGCAGCACACGGAAAATTGTGTTAACCAATCTGAATACATACAGGGGAATCACTACTGGAGAATTGTGTAAAAAGTAGAGGAGCTGGGGCATTAGGACTATTTTTTAAGGTTGGCTCTCCCAATTAGTGAGAGCCATAGACTATTCCAAACCAAAATTTTGGCTTTGAACCTATGCAGAAGGGGCATAATATTCAGTTTACAATATTCAGTTATAGCAGGAGATATATGGATTCCCAAGTATTTAAGTACACCCACTACTTTACATTGTAGCAAAGTGTAATTTCTTCAGTGTTGTCACATGAAAAGATATAATAAAATATTTACAAAAATGTCTACTTACTTTTGTGTGATACTGTATGTATTGGAAATAAGGAGATTTACAGTACAAGAAGTTAGCACCCTAGGACAGGAAGTGCATTACTGGCAGGATCACCAGGTAAACTTAAAGAAAAAAAAACAATGCAGACATGACATATAAGACCTCATGCACACAAGTGTCATAGTTCTTGCACCCAAATGCATTTGTAGCTCAATTCTCTTTTTTATTTTTATTTTTTTCAATAGTTTTTATTGAATTTTATCAGTTTACAATAAATGGTATAACATAAGAGTTATTTTTCCAATTATTGAATAAACAGTACAGCTCGTTAGTCATGACTAAAACAGAAGGGTAGTATATGACATTTCAACATTGTTATATAAACATTAAGCTCTAGAACAGGCATATGCAATTAGTGGACCTCCAGCTGTTGCAAAACTACAAGTCCCATCATGCTCTGCTTCTGGGTGTCATGCTTGTGGCTGTTAGAGTCTTGCTATGCCTCATGGGACTTGTAGTTCTGCAACAGCTGGAGGTCCACTAATTGCATATCCCTGCTCTAGACCATTGCGACCAGTTTGTGCTTTAGCTAGGAGGTCCTTACTTGAGGCCATCATTGTTTCGTAGCTATAGTGTAAGTTTACCAGCTCAATGTTTTCATTGGATGGGATTTGGTTAGTTTTCCCTAACCTCGTTAGACTTAGTCTGGCTGCGAGGAGAATATGCGTTGCCACATGTCTGAAGGGTGTGTGCATAGAACCCAACTCCAAACTCAATAGTGCTATTGCTATAGTTTTGTGTTAAGTCTGTCAGGATTTGGAAGATGGTGGTCCAGTAAGACTGTAAGTGGGTATAGGACCATAGAATGTGAAAGAGTCAGAACTGCTGGGGCTAGTCTTGTGGGTGTTAGGTACCACCGTAGAGAGATTTTTTGACTGAGCTCCCAGAGAGAAGAGTATTAGGTAGATTTCTATATCGATTGTAAGGCATTTGTATTTCAGTGTAGCACTTTCCCAGATCTTACTCCCAGTGGAGGTGTGATGTTGATTTAGTGAATACTCGCTTTTGGTGGAAGGAGTTAGAGAAATGTGAGATTCCTTTTAGTTTATTAAAGGGGTTTGTTAGTTATGACCAGATGTTAGGGGGTAGGGCATATAGAGGGTTTGATATTGAGTTTAGGCAATGTTTTACTCTAACGTAAGTGTAGAGTTCTGAGAGAGGAAGGTTAAATTCTCTCTGCAGTTGAGAAAAGGTCTTAAGTTTCATCTTTTGGATTAAATCTTGGATAAGTTTTATGCCTTTTGTGGACCAGTGATGTAGCGATAGATCAGTGGATAAGTGATGTAGTACCTTGATTGGGAGTGGTGGAGTTGAAGAGATAAGGTGGGTATCACCCGTATTTGTCAGCTTTATCCATACATGTGCTGCTGCCTTCAGTGTGTGTGGGAGCGCTGATGTAATAGGGGTTCCAAGAGGGGTTCCTAGTAACCATCTTTGTAAATTAGGCCGTAAAAGTGAGGTGGCTTTTATTTGCCCCCATAGGGTAAGGGGAGAGGATTGGAACCAGTCTTGCAGTTGGGCCAGTATTGATGCTAGGCAGTAATCGTCAAAATCTATGGAACCTGCACCTCCCTCTACATTATGTTTAATGAGTTTGGAGTTAGCGCATCTGGATTTCTTGCCTTGCAAGATATACTTGTTGAGCATGGTATGAAGGGATCTGAAAAAGGATGAAGGGATTGGTATGGAAAGGGTTCTGAATAAATAGAGTGGTTGAGGTAGGTGCTTCGTTTTAAATGCTGTCAATCTACCAGCCCACGTTAGTTCATGTTTCGTAAGGTGTTGAGTGTCTATTGTCAGTTCTGTAAGCAGTGGTTTAAAATTGGCTGAAAAAAGATATTTCACTGACTTTGTTAATTGTACGCCTAAGTAGGAGATGTTGCTATCTGCCCAGGTAAAAAAGTGTTGAGTTTGCAGTAGGATTCAGGTGGTGGCATCAAGGCCTAGGTCAAGGATATAGGATTGTGTGATGTTCACCTTATAATAAGAAACATTACTGAACCTCTGGAGTATTTTTTGTACCTGCCAGGGAAGGAGCATAAGAATTATGTCATCTGCAAATAGACTTATTTTATGTCACGAGTGGCCAATTATAAATCCTGTTATTAAAGGGTTTGCTCTGATATGTTTCGCTAGGGGTTCCATAAATAGATAAAAAAAATTAGAGGGGATTAGTGAGCAGCTTTGTCTAGTACCGTTTGTTATATGAAATGGTTGGGAAATCATGTCTGCCGAGAAGACTTGCGTTGATGGGGTAGTATAGAGTGCCAGTATAGCTTTTAGAATATGTCCCCTGAAACAAAATTTTTGAAGGATCTTCTAAAGATAGGACCAGTGGATTCTGTTGAACGCCTTCTCTGCGCCTAATGATAGAAGCAGAGAAGGCACTCCGCTGGCTTCAGCATGGTGTATTACATTGATCAGTCTTCTAGTGTCATCGGATGCTTGTCTTCCTTCTGTTGGATTAAGGTGGGCATATTATTAATTAGGCATGTGGCTATTGTTTTGGCGTAGATTTTCAGGTCTAGGTTCAGTAAAGAAATTGGCCGAAAATTTTGGGGGGATGTCAGCTCCTTCCCTGGCTTTGGGAGTGTTATAATCAAAACTTGCAGTGTTTCCTGGTTAAACCCTGAAGAGGAGGCAGCGTCATTAAATAGAGCTGTTAGGTGTGGCGATAGTTGGTTGGAGAATTGCTTATAATATTCCCCTGTAAGGCCACGCTTTTCCTGTGGAGTTTTTCAATAGTTGTTTGAATTTCATGATTTGTGAAGGGGTTGTTTAGAAGGGCTAATTGTTCTTCTGATAGTTTCAGGAGTTTGATTTAGTCTAGGAACAGGTTTATATTGTCTGCAGAGGGATGTATTGTGGAGGAATATTGTTTTAAGTTGTACAGATCACTGTAGTAAGTGCTAAAAGCGTTAGCTATGGCTTGGGAGTTTATTAATTTTTCTTTAGAGATTGGGTGGTACAAGTGGTCTATTTTAGTTTAGACTTTTTGTCCTTTGACGCGTCATGCTAGGGCTTTGCCCACTTTGTTAGAGGTGGAGTACAAGGTGGCTTTTAGTTTCCTCTGCATATTCTCAAAGGAGCAATGGCGTCCCTAGCGGGGGCCAGAGGGGGCCCTGACCCCCCCCCCAACATTATGCTGTGCCCCACCATGTGCCCCCCCCCCAATTAAAAAAAAAACATTTTTTTTTTCAAAAAGGCAATGTCTTTTTGTTTGCATTCGTAGCGGATGCGCCACATCTTACTCAGGCCGCCGCTGGAGTAACACAGTCTCTATTGAGAGGGAGAGCATGCCCAGTCAGCTCCTGCGGGTGATTCCTCCCCCCTTCCTCTGCTCGTTGACACTGCATAATGCGAGCGCTCACACAACCAGGTCCGTCCGATCTGCTCCTTCATCTTTATCCTCATTGGCAGGGAGAAGAGCGAGTTGCAGGAAGGACTCCACCAGGACTCTCAGTTACTGAAAAAACAGACTGATTTCTCCCGTCCTTAGGACAGGAGAACCAGCCTGTAAATTCCAAGAGATGCCAGACCAGCACTGTCAATAGCAGGGATCTTCTACGGACTTTGTTGCTTATTTATTTATATTCACTATTTTGTGCTTTTGGCACCTTTTTGATCTATATGCACTTGGTATTGATTGTTATTAATTGGGTTTTTTTGTGTCATATAATTTTTGTTTATGATTTTATATATACATCCATATTCAATTTGGTATCTTTTCACATATACCCTATCACACATCATGAGGGTTTAGCGCAGTTTTTTCTTTGTTTTTTTCCAATTTGTGACATGAGGTTGTCAAGACGCTGTATCCTCTTCTTTTTACAGTGTGAGTTCAACTTTATCAATATACCTTTTTATATAAGCTTTATGTGCATTCCACCCTAGGCACTAGGTTCAGACACTGAACCTATATTATGTTCAAAGAAGTAATTTAGCTGGGCGGAAAGCTCTGGTGTAAGATGGGTGTTGTAGTATGTAGTTGTTTGCTCGCCAGAGATATGTGTTACATTGCTGTGGGGAGTCTGATATGGTGATGTGATAGGTACATGGTCAGACCATGACGCAGTGTGGATTACAGAAGTGCTTTTTTTTTTGCAGTAACAATTTGTCTGTGAGAAAAAGGTCTATACGTGAGTAAAATTTATGTAGTGGGGAGAAGTGTGTAAAATCTTTCTCGGAGCAATGTTGGCAGCGCCATACATCAAACAGGTCATGAGTGAGAAGGAAGTTCTTTAGGGGAGATTCCACGTGTACATGTGGTACCCGATTGAAATCCCCACAGATGATTAGGTGGCCCTGTTGTATTGGTTTGACAATAGGCATTATTTTATGAAAGAATCGCATTTGGTGGACATTGGGGGTGTAGATTAGTAAGTAATCTTGTTTATGGTGCAGACTAAAATGATGTATCGACCATTATGGTCCAAGGTTGTATGCTTGAGTTGGAAGGCAACTGTGTCCTTCACTGCTACTAGGAGACCTCTTTTTTTTTAAGTGAATAAGGCTGTGTAGACAACCAAACAAAAATGCTTGTTTGAGCATGGGGGTGCAGCCGATGCTAAAAAGTGCATCTCTTCCACGCATAGGATATCACATTGTTGGATTAGGGCTGTTTTCCAAAGTGAATGTATTTTTGCCCGGTGATTAAGCCCATTGTCATTTAGTGAAAGGATGTTAAATGGCATTGCATGTGAGAGTCTGGTGTGGAAAGAGTTCACAAACACTTATGGGCCGTACACACTATAGTATTTTCCGACAACAAATGTTGGATGTGAGCTGTTGTCAGAAAGTCCGACCGTGTGTATGCCCCATAGCACATTAGTTGTTGGAATTTCCGCCAACAAATGTTTGGGAGCAGGTTCTCAAATTTTCCAACAACAAGGCTTGTTGTTGGAGCCACACTGGCTATTGAACTTAATTTTTCTCGGCCCGTCGTACGTGTTGTATGTCACCGCGTTCTTGACGTTCGGAATTTCCAACAACATTTGTGTGACCGTGTGTATGCAAGACAAGTTTGAGCCAACATCATTTGGAAAAAAATCCACAGTTTTGTTGTTGTAAAATCCTATCGTGTGTACATAGGCTTACAGTTGGTTGAAGGGATTAGATAAGTTGTAGGTCTTGGCGGTAGGAGTTGTGGCGCTATAAGGGCCCTGTGTTCGCTGGTTATCTTGCACGGTTGTTTGGAGTGCTTGGGACTGGAACTGTAAAAGAAGCAGTAAAGTTAACAGCAAAAAGATTTGAAACAGTTGTCACACTAATGTTGGGTGTGTATATCACTGCTTAGAACTGTAGGCGGAGTAGAGAAATGTTGAACTCAGCTCGTCCACTGTGGGGAGAAAAATTAGTCAAATACTGAGTAGAACTGTGAATTCAATAGCATATATAGCTTGGGAGAGATTTATTGGTATGATGTTAACCCATCACAAAACTATATCATGACCTTCATCCAGTGGACTTTCTTCCTTGGTTGCAGCGCACGTTCGGTGACTTGTTTTGGTTCAGAGATGAGGTGGCATCCACAGGGGGGGTTGATTAAGATACCCTAGGTGTGTAGGAGTTGCAAGTTGTTCTTGATATTGGTAATCACATATGTTGAACCATTTCTTGTGATGAGCAGCATTGCTGGGTAACGCCACTTGAATTGAATTTTGTGGTTATGGAGACCTTTGGTGATAGGATTGAGCTATCTCCTTAGTTGTAAGGTATACTTTGAAAGATCCGGGTAGAGTTGTATTCCCTCGTATGGTGGAGGTAGTGGTGAGTTGGTTTTGCCAGATGTGCAGAATTTTTCTTTGATATGAAAGAAATATACCCTCATTAATACATCTCTTGGGACGGAGGCTGGGATGTGGCGGCTTTGAGATTCTGTGGATTCAATCGATGATAAGATGCCTGGGGTCAGCCCAGCTGGGGAGGAGTTGTCAGGTGGAAGAGCTGGAGTAGTGAGGGTAGAGGTTGTCGGGGGGCCCATGGGGAGCTCCCCAGCCTGGGGGTGTCCCTGGGCTGGAGCTTGGGTGCATCCAGGAGAAGTGATGAGATCTTGTAAGGAGAGGCACATGAGAGAGCAAGGAGAGGACAACGGGGGAGAACACTTCTAAGAGTCTACTGGTCGCAGCTGGAAGGGCTGGTGAGTGAGCACAGTCGGGAGGACTAGGGAGGCATGCCTGAGAGAACTGGGAGATTGCAGTTTCAGATGTTTGCAGAACCAGAAGAGAGGACTGTGGGAAGGGCAGTGTGGGGAGGCTGGCTGGCAGGGCCTGAAGAGAGCTATCTGGGAGAGGTAGCTGAATGGTGGACAGTTAGCACCTGAACTATTTATGTACCACAGGAGCCCGAGGTCCCTGCCTGCAAGAGGCAGTTTATTGAGGCCTGGCTGAAGTAGTGTCAGGCCTACCCATGCGGTGCTAGCTAGTCTGGAGGAGTAACAGTCTGCAGCAAGTGAAGTACTTGAGGAGAAATGGTGTGCAGCAGGTGTTTGTGCTGGAGAAAAGATTAGAGTGTATATACTGGAGTGTATATAGAAGTCCCAAGCAAGTTTGCACTGAATATTCCTGGGCATCCCATAGTTCCCAATTTCCCATCCAAGTTTGGTCCCCTCAGATAGAAAAACAGGACAAAGCTATGGACTGTTCTATGTCTCTGAGTGACTGAGGAATGGATGTCTGGCTGGGCAGGGTGACAGGTGAACCACTACATTCAGCGACCCCTATGGGGGCATGGCTACATATACTTTAAGTTAGCATTTAAAATTAGGCCCCCCCTGTTAAAAGCTTGCATGAACAGATAGTATTTGCTAAGTGCTACTTACTTTTCACAAGCTTTTGAGTTCCTGCTTAGTAATATAATCCCTATGTACATATACTGTAACTAAAAAGTTGCCATCCAGAAAATTGTCTTTATAGTGTGATCCACTTGTTATGCAGTCAGTGAAAAGGGAAAGCTTTTGGCACCTTCTTTATACAACTAAGGTAAATGTATTAGTACACTTTGTGAACAGCAAACATAGGCATGCACAGAACATGGCTTTTCTAGAATGTTATATAATCACAAAATCAACATGTTATACAATTAAATCCCCAACATGTACAGATTGGTGAGGATAGTAGCAATCTACACAACGACTACTGTTTTCCATTTTTTTATCCTTCTTTTACACCTATCCAGTACTTAGTAGGGGCCCTTTTTCTTTCAGAAGAGCCTCATTCAACAAGGTACTGGAAACATTCATAGGGATTAAGGCCTATTCTGACTTCACAGCATGCAGTGCCTGCCATTTGCTGGCCACAAATGTGTGCTTTAAGTCCCTGCTCCACCTTAGCTCAAAGAATTGCTGCTATATAAACTACACTATGGGGTTAATTTACTAAGACTGGAGCACTCAGAATCTGGTGCAGCTGTGCATGGTTGCCAATCAGCTTCTAACTTTAGCTTGTTCAATTAAGCTTTGACAAAACAAAACTTAAAAGCTGAATGTTTTCTATGTAGAGCTGCACCAGATTTTGCACTCTCCAGTTTTAGTAAATCAACTCATATATGGCTAAAGTTTGTGAGCACCTGACCATCACACTGATATAAGTTTGTTGGACATTGCATTACAATTCTAAAGGCCTGTACACACGATCAGACTTTTTGACAACAAACATGCAAATTAGCTGTTTTGGGGCAATATCCGACCGTGTGTACGCTCCATCGGACAAAGGTTTCAGTTTCCATCTGACTTTTGTTGGCTGTGCGAACAAACTATCCGGCAACAAAAGTCCGGAGCAAAGTCCGATCGTGTGTACACAAAGCCATCGGACTTTTGTAAGAACTACAGTACCTGCCCACGAGAATGTTTCCCGTGCGATCCCATCGCGCTGGTTCTCAGCGACAGGGTACTGTACATCTAGTGCTGGCTGCAATAGGAAAAACACATTTTCCTATTGCAGCGAGCGTGAGAGGGAATTCCCCTCTGGGGGCATACCAGGCCCTTAGGTCTGGTATGGATTTTAAGGGCAACCCCCTACGCTGAAAAAACGGCGTGGGGCCCCCCCAAAATCCATACCAGACCCTTATCTGAGCACGCTGCCCGGCCGGTCAGAAAAGGGGGTGGGGACAAGCGAGCGCCCCCGCTCCTGAGCCTTACCAGGTCGCATGCCCACAACATGGGGGGTGGGCGCTTTGGGGCAGGGGGGCGCCCTGTGGCCTCCCCACCCCAAAGCTCCTTGTCCCCATGTTGATGAGAACAAGGGCCTCTTCCTGACAACCCTGGCCGTTGGTTGTCAAGGTCTGCGGGCGGAGGGCTTATCGGAATCCAGGAGTTCCCTTTAATAAGGGGGCCCCCAGATCCCGGCCCCCCACCCTATGTGAATAAGTATGGGGTAAATCGTACCCCTACCCATTCACCTGGGGAAAGAAGTGTCAACAAAAAAACACTACACAGGTTTTTAAAGTAATTTATTAGGCAGCTTTGGGGGTATTCTTCTGACTTCGAGGGTCTTCTTCCGACTTCTCCACTCTCTCCAGCCTCTTCTCCCTGTGTCCGGTTCTTCTCCCGCTCTCCGGCCTCTTCTCCCGGTGTCCGGTTCTTCTGCCAGGCTTCTCTGCTATCTTCTGCTCTTTTGCCGCTCTTTTGCTAGCGGTGGCCCGGTCTTCTCCGTCGTCTTGTTCCCTCTTCTCTTCTTCCGATGTTGACACGACGCTCTCTCCTGCTGTAATGCCGTGTGCGAGGTGCGCAACGACTTATATGTGTCACCCGGTGACCTTATGACGTCACAGTGCCATCATGCCCGGGACAATATTGACCATTGTATGTCTACAAACCTGTTTTTCTAATAAATTCCTCTACATTCATCCAATTATTTCCTTGCTGTCAAGATACAGAAGTTGATCAAAGGGTGGCAGTAAAGAGCTGAAAAACCACATGATTTGGTGAAAGTTGGATGAAAAAGTTCTGCCGCGTGTATGCTTAATTAGTTTAAGGCCAACGCCCTTTGTACAAAAATCCACGGGAAAGTTTGTACAAAGTCCTATCGTGTGTATGGGCCTTGATATTGAATTGTCAAAAAAAAAAATTGACACCCAGAGAAGATCACTTTTTGACATCCCCTTGCACTACATGACACGATTATTACATCAACAATCTTAAAAATAAAATGTTACTGCCGGAAGAGAAACATAGACTCTGAAAACTGTAGTGTCCAATTACACTAGAGATCAGTGGAGAAGTGCCCTCTTATGTTAGTGGTTCATTGAAATGCATCCTCTTACATTTCTGGTCAATGTAGAAATAAACCATCACATTGGATGCCAGTGGAAAATTGCCTGCTAATAGGGATAAACCGAACAACCCCCGGTTCGGTTCGCATCCGAACATGCGAACAGGCAAAAAATTAGTTTGAACACGCGAACAGTGTTGCCAACCTACCAGACTGAAATTTACTGGCACGACACACAAAATTTACTGGCACATCCACATTTTTACTGGCATCTCCAAAAGCTAAAAAATTACAATTTTAAATGCAAAGTTCAGTATTTAAGCTACAAACAAGTACAATATATAATTAGCAATGTGATTTAAGGTAGATATTAAGGTAAAAAAAAAAATTCTCATGTTTTTTGATATAGTAAGGTCATTGACACCTGAGTGTGACCTCATCATACCAACAAGAGCAGCACACACATCCACTCCTCCAGTGATAGTTTCTCTCCACTAGTCTAGATGGATGGCACAGAGTGGAGAAATTTGGAGCATACAGTATAGCATGCAACAGAGTTAAAGTATAATAATAAATATAGATATAAAAATATATAGATATAAAAAACATTGTTGGAAATATTACCATTATATGTATACACACATAGATACAAGTGCACACATGCATGTACACCCACACACACACCCACCCACAGAGGTATATGCACGCACATGTGTGTGCGAGCACACAATGGTGCAAACCTATGCACAAAACGTACACACTAAACAACAATAAGACAAATGGTGTGTAATCAAATAAAAAACATATAAATATACCATAATGCTTGATGGAAAGTCATTGATACACATAAATCCATAGGATAAATACATAGTAGGCCAACCACAGTCCTAGCCTATAAAAAGGGCAACATCCTACCACAATGGTGCACATCCACATGGGAGCTTTAAAATATATACAGTAAAGTTCAGTGTACAAAGTGTAGTGGTTAGCAGTAAATGAGGTACAGCACAATGTACAGGATGAGGAGTATATAATGAACAATATGCAGAATAGAGCAACGTGACGTGCAAAATATGTATACTGAGTGGAGTGGCTGTGCAGTATAAAATATACAGCACCAGAAATTGAGTGCAGTGGTGGTGTTCTGTATAAAAATTACAGTATAAAGGAGTGGTGTGGCATATCCAAAGTGCATTGTATAATTGTAGTGGAGGTGTCAGAGAACAGACCATACAGCACAGTGCAGAGTGGAGCCATTCTAACTATTGAATGCATGGAACACTGTACAGTAACCAAGTTATGTGGGGTACAGAACAGACAGGTCATTATCTAGAGCAGAGTGAGTAGTGGAGAATAGATCATTCCTTTTAGTGTGGTATTCATCAGGGTTATGGGACAAGATTTCCAGGAACAAATCTCCACAACATGGGTCTATTGCCAATTATGTACATTTCAGCACTTACTATTTGCACAAAGGTATAATGGCTCGAAGAATGAAAGATATCTAAATGTGAAAGCATATTCCACAAAAACTTTCTGCCATCTCTAGAAGTCTTAATGCCATACCTTGCTTGTATTATCCCTGAGTATATACAGTCCAGTGTCCCATGTCAGCCAGGACAGGCGGCCACTGCTCCCTCCAGAGTCCAGTCCAGAAAAGCACTGCCAGTTTGCCACTGAGTCACTGATGGTCTGACTGACTCACTCGTCTGTCTTGGCTTGCCTTGCTGAGCTCCCGAGTCACGTCTGGTCCTCCTGTCCGTTCCGCACACATGAGGCCACATTCCGCTTGGCTTCTGAGTCCTGGGGGATTTTTAGTGGCTGGATAGCGCTGGTTGCAGGAAATGCACCATAATGAGAACATCACGCTTGCTCAGGCACCTTCTCTGACCACCTCTATTAGACCCGCCAGTGCCGAACACACCACACTTTTGTCTGCCCGCATCTTCTAGTCAAATGTGGCAGGCTGCAGGAGGAGGGCGAGTTACAGTAATGTTGATTGGCTGAGAGGTGGTGGTGGGTTAAGCAATTATCAGAGGTGCAGATCGGATCGTCTCTGCACCTGGCTCTCGGGCATTTCCGGGAATTGCGCATGCGCAGTTCCAAGCTGAGCTGGTCGCAGCCATTTTACTGGCACTTTTCCCATGCTACGGACATTTACAGGCGAGTGGAAAATGCCCTGTTTCTACGGGCTGCCCGTAAAAATACGGGCAGTTGGCAACACTGCACGCGAACACCGTTAAAGTCTATGGGACACGAACCTAAAAAATCAAAAGTGCTCATTTTAAAGGCTTATATGCAAGTTATTGCCATAACAAGTGTTTGGGGACCTGGGTCCTGCTCCAGGGGACATGTATCAATGCAAAAAAAAGATTTAAAAACGGACGTTTTTTCGGGAGCAGTGATTTTAATAATTCTTAACGTGAAACAATAAAAATGAAATATTCCTTTAAATATCGTTCCTGGGGGGTGTCCTTAGTATGCCTGTAAAGTAACACATTTTTCCCGTGTTTAGAACAATACCACAGCAAAATGATATTTTTAAAGGAAAAAATGTAATTTAAAACTATTCACGGATGCAATGTATTGTCAGGTCCCAGCAATATAGATGAAAATCATTGAAAAAAATGACATAGGTTCCCCCCCAGTCCATTACCAGGCCCTTTGGGCGCCCTGTGGGCGGGGCCCCCAGTCACTATATACTCTGAACACTATATACTCTGAACAGCAGCATATATACTATACGGCCTGCCCTATATACTCTGCAGAAAATTGGGCTTTAGGTGTTGGTGGTACCAGAACACTGTAAGCCCTCACAGTTACTCTTGGTGGGTGCAGGAATGGGCCTGCTGTGAAATACTACATCAAAAATTGTAATTACATACCCCTGTTAAACAGGGGCAGAAAAATTGGGCCTTGGGTGGTGGTGGTGGTGGTGTCACAACACTGTAACCCCTCACAGATACTCTTTTTGGGTGCAGGAACGGTCCCTGCATTGAAATATTATATAAAAAATTGTAAATACATGCCCCCATTAAACAGGGGCAGAAAAATTGGGCCTTGGGTGGTGGTGGTGGTGGTGCCACAATACTGTAACCCCTCACAGATACTCTTGTTGGGTGCAGGAATGGGCCATGCTGTGAAATATTCAATCAAAAAATTTAAATATATGCCCCTGTTAATCATGGGCAGAAAAATTGGGCCTTGGGTGGTGGTGGTGGTGCCACAACATTGTAACCCCTCACAGATACTCTTGTTGGGCGCAGGAACATGCCCTGCTGCAAAATATTAGATCAAAATTGTATTTACATGTCTCTGTTACACAGGGACAGAAAAATTGGGCCTTGTGTGGTGGTGGTGGTGCCCTAAACCAAAAATATTGTTGGAATCTAGCATCATCAAGATTGAGGAGGAATAGGATAGTCAGCATAGGCAGTCTTCAAGGGATCCAACATCCATAGCAAATTCAATCAGTTACATCAGCATCAGGTGCTTAATAGCTGCTGATTCAAGACTGATCCATTTTTATGAATGTGAGCCAATCAATGGAGTCTGTGGATAGGCACACTCTTTGATCTGTTATAAACACTTCAGCAACACTAAATGTGCGTTCAGAAAGCACACTGGATGCAAGACAGGCCAGTAGCTCAATTGTATATTGAGCAAATTCTGGCCAGTGGTCCATCCTCAAGACCCAGTAACCCTGTGGATGCTCTGTTGGAAAGGACTCCAAGTCTGCTCTTGCCCCTAGTTATTCCTGTACCATGTAATGCAGACACTGGTGATGGTTGCTTGAATCAATCAGACCTTGGCGCTGAGGACTGAAAAATTGTTTAAAGGTATCAGCCGACCACCTTCTCCACTGCTCTTCCTCTGACTGAACGAAGCCTCAGCAACACGTTGTCCAGCACCAGGAAATGGTAACCTCCCAGGGTCTGGAAATGCGTTGTACAAACCTTTCTTCAAGGCCTCCTGAAGATGTTTCATCCTCTGCTCCCTCTGCGAAGGCAGGATGAGTTGTGCAACCTTACCCTTGTAAGGTGGATCAAGAAGGGTTGCCAACCAGTAATGATCCCTCTCCTTGGTACCACAAGTCCTGGGGCCTTTCGCAGGCTTTCCGGAATCAGGGAGGCCATGCAGCGTAACTTTGCAGAGGCATTCGATTCTGAGTCTTCTGGGTCACTAAGGATCACATGATCCATAAATACCTCCTCCTAGCCACGTACAACTCCTTGGGTTTCTGGGGACTGAAAACCATCCCTTGAAGACTAAGGAACAAGTAAACCGCGCTAAATATGAGTCCAATTGAAATCTAGTGAAAAATTCAAATAAGTCCAAGTGGTGTAATAAATCCTTCTAAGTGATGAAATAGGACAACTGTGTGATATATTGCTTACCAGAACGTAAGCGAAGTCAAACAGATGGCTTTAAACCCAGCCTGGGCCTTTCGAAGTACTCCAAGATGGGTAGAATCCGACAAGCTCATACAGCAGACCAGATCCACATAAATTTAGCAAATAAAAAACAAACAAAAAACCATAGCGTGATACTGACAAAAATATGTTACACTAAAGAGAGTGCTCACACAAAAACATCAAAAAGATCGTAAATGCACCCTGAATGCATAGCAAATCCAGGGGCGTGAAAACAAAAAGGAAGTAACATGCAGCATGCAATAGGTGATGTCTTTGAAATAGAAACTCCAAATATATCTGGTTACCAGAAATAGAATTAAACAGGCGAACACAGATCCAAATAGGGAGAACACCCGGTGCACAGACACAGGAGGCCGCTTACCAGATGGTAAACTGGTGAAGGTATAATCAGCGGTAGGCTTATAGCCTCTGTATAGCCCAGAATATAATCCTGATTAAACTATAGGGGTTCCTGCTCACCAGAAGAATCGACTGGAAGAAGCCAAAAACGAAAGTGTAGCGGAGTCACCGCGGTCCCGTCCTGGCAGGCTCTTCACAGGCTCAGATCGTGGGTATTCAAAGAGGAGAAGCAGCCAATAGTGTGATAACGTAACGACTCCAATTTATTAAAAAGTAAACACTTACACTTAAAAACGAAAGAGCAGCAATGCCGGCCGGCACTCAGACAGCTCCCGTCCACAACAGGGCAAACGTGGTGACGTCAGCACGTCCCTCCCAGACGCGTTTCGTCACAGGTTGACGTTCTCAATGGGGAACGGGCAGCGCGCTGAGCCACCACATTATAAGCAGACACCAAGCCTCACTCTGCTTTTCATGGTCTGTATTTCAGTGACAGGGAAGCCGGAATCTCTCTTCTCTGTTCCTCCCAAAAAAAGGATCAAATCCGTTGTCAGTGTCCTCGGTGCACTTCTCGTACTTCCCGCTCCCTCCGCCGCCCCATCCCTTGAAGACTGCTGCTGAGTGTTATCCTCTACATAAATGCTGACACAATTTTCTTCCTCCTCCTCTTCTTCCTGTGTGTTTGGCGGGCCCGCAGGAATGCTATCTGGATAGAGGGGGCCTTGAGAGGTAAGGAAGTCCTCTTCTTCCTCCCACTGTTCTGCCTCAAGTGCCCTGTCCATGATTCCACGAAGCGTGTGCTCGAGCAGGAAGACTAGAGGGACACTGTCACTGATGCATGCATTATCACTGCTCACCATCCTTGTGGCCTCCTCAAATAGTGACAGGACAGTGCATGCATCCTTGATCAGTAGCCACTGGCGTGGCGAAAAAAAGCCAAGATCCCTTGACCCTGCCCTGGTGCCATACTCGCACAGGTACTAATTGATGGCCCTCTGCTGTGTGCTCAGCCGCTGCAGCATTGTCAATGTTGAGTTCCACCTGGTGGGCATGTCACAAATGAGGCGGTTGGTGGGCAGGTTGCATTCCCTTTGAATGTCAGCCAGCCGAGCACTGGCATTGTATGACTGGCGGAAATGACCACAGACTTTTCTGGCCTGCCTTAGGAGATCCTGTAAGCCTGGGTACCTGCTCAAGAACCACTGCAACACCAAATTCAGGACGTGTGCCAAACATGGAACATGGGTCATGGGTCAAGTGTCCCTGTCGGAGGGCAGAGAGAAGGTTGGTGCTATTGTCGCATACAGCCATTCCTGGCTGAAGCTGGCGTGGCATCAACCACATCTGAGCCTGCTCCTGCAGAGCTGAAAGAATCTCTGCCCCGGTGTGGCTCCTGTCCCCTAGGCAGACCAACTCAAGCACCACATGGCATCTTTTAGCCTGACTGCTTGCGTAGCCCCTTGACTGCTTACAGAGCACCGCTGGTTCAGAGGACAAATCTGCAGAAGAGGCCATAGAAGAAGAAGAAGAGGAGGGGGTGAAGGAGAGAGCTGTGGCAGAATCACCACTAGCATTTTCGAGGCGTATTGGCGGAACAAGCTCCAACAACACTGAACCCTGTCCTGCATCCTTCCCAGCTGCTAGCAGAGTTACCCAGTGCACTGTGAAGGAAAGGTAACATCCCTGCCCATGCCTGCTGGACCATGAGTCAGTGGTAGCATGCACCTTACTGCTGACTGCCCTGTCCAACGAGGCCAAAACATTGCTTGATCTGCTTCAGACATGTTGCAAACAGCATGGGGGTGATCTGCTGTTGAAAAAGGCCCACACCAAGGAACTTTTAAAAGTCAGCGGGGAGTCAGCAGCGCCCTGCACCTGCGGAGCTCTGCGGTGTGATGCAATAGGGTGACTGCTCTTAAGCTGCCCCTACAGGGCACCCTGCCTCGTTGGAGTTGTTCCTCCTCCCCTCTTTTCTCAGGCACCCAAGTACAGTCAGTGACCTCATCATCCCCTCCCTCCTCATCACTGGAGCAAACTTGGCAGTATGCTGCAGCTGGGGAAACATGACTGCCAGTTTCTTGTCCTTCTTGGGTACCCCCTCTCTCTAGGCTCACGTTACTCCCTTCCTCAACCTGGGAACCAACATCGGAGCCTTCAAATTGCTGCACATTCTCCAGCAGCATGTGGTTGAATAATTCTGGGGACTCCTCCGTGCATGATGGTGGGGCTACGGAAGGAGTGACTGTGGACAAGGAGCTGGTGGAATGGGCTGCTTTGGCAGCTGCGTTGAAAGGCAAACTACTCTGAGCCTGGGTGACAGAGGATGAGGAGGATGAGGACGGCTTTATTATCCACTCCACCAGCTCTTCTGCATGTTCTGGCTCAATACCACGACCAGCAGCAGAAAAAAAGGACAAGTGTGCCCCATGGCCATCTGCAGAGGATACACCATGTCCATGACCAGCGCTGTTGACTGTAGACACAGAGGCTGCTTGCCCTCTTTTAGTTGCCTGTGAGCGTCTGCCTTTCCTTGGTGGCCTTCCGGACATGATGTATATTTTGTTTTGCAACACCACACTACACTGTATTTGATACTGTGTACACCACCAGAAGTGTAGTAGAAACTGTACACATTGTATTAGATACTGTGTACACCACCAGAAGTGTAGTAGAAACTGTACACACTGTATTAGATACTGTGTAGACAGTCTGCACTGTATTAGAAACTGTACAATGGCTGCACTGTATTTTATACTGTGTACACCACCAAAAGTGTAGTAGACACTGTACACACTGTATTAGATACTGTGTACACCACCTGAAGTGTATTAGAAACAGTACACCACAGAATGCACAGTAGATATAGGCTACACTGGATGCAGAGTATATACACTGCCACTAACTGAATAACCTCAAGCTATCTCTCTGTCCACACCAACAACACTACACACGGCCACCGTGCAAGCAGTCTTATATAGTGTGGGGCATGGACTTAGTCCCCCTGAGCCATGATTGGCCAAAGGCACCCTGCCTTTGGTCAATTATGGCTCTCTTAGCAGAGGGCGCTGTGATTGGCCAAAGCATGCAGGTCAGGTGCATGGTTCGGCCAATCATCATACAGCAATGCACTGCAATCTCGCAGTGCATTATGGGGCATTCCGCAGCGCTCGAATTTGACCCAAACGCCCCATAATGTTGGCTCTTCTGCGAACGGACGAACACCCGATTTTCGAGTCGAACTTATATTCGACTCGATCATCAAGCTCATCCCCACCTGCTAACATTGATGGTCAGTTTAGGTAGGAGATCAAGATCCAGCATTTCTAACAGCTCATGGAACCCCTAGAAACCTCTGGAGGAAACCTAGGGTTCCACAGACCTCTGGTTGAGAAAAGATGGCCTGCCATTCTGCACATCATTGCTTTGTTAATACTTTATTCAACTTCAGAATATTAGCAAAAACACCTACCCACCGCTCCCTCAAACCCCCTCTAATGAACGACTTACCTGAAGTCACAGTCATGTGATGATCCTTCTCTCTTCTTCTGTTTACTTCTTCAGGTGTTCACATCACTGCCTGTGTAATATTGAAGGAGACAGCACTGCCAGTGACCATGTCTTCTCTCATTGGCTCCAGAGGCAGGAGAACTCACAGAGACAGTAAGGGTACTAATACAAGAAAAGATAGCAAGCAGGAAAAACACCTATTCCCCAAGGCAGGAAAATTAACTTGGCTCATAGAGAAAACTTTAATCCAGTACATTGCAGCATGGCTCAGGAGGAGGTGTTTAGAATCAAAATTGAGGTGTAAGGAAATACAGTGGTGAATAAATGATTTGATTCCCTGCAGATTTTGTAAGTTTGCCCACTTACAAAGAAAAGAAGGGTCAATAATTGTTGTGTATAGAGACAGAATATCAACCAACACATGATACAAATGAAGCGCTTACCCCCGAAGAAACGGCTAAATAATTGTTATATCCGTAATTCACGTTTACCACCTAACTCATCGCAGCCCATAAAATCCAAACACAGTCCATAATGCTTTTTTCTTGCTTTATTAATTAACATGAACTGGGATGGAAGAAGGACTTCTTTTGAGATGCTCTTTTGTTACATTATAATCTTTTCACTGCCTCTTACGGGAAAACTAGAATCATTTGTGGATAGTTAGGAAATCACTTTGTGTGATTTCTTCAATCAGGGAAGATGGAAGTAGATTTAATAGAGAATAATTGATAAAGAGTTATGCCCCGTACACATGGTCGGATTTTCCGATGGACAATGTCCGATCAGAGCGTGTTGTCGGAAATTCCGACCGTGTGTGGGCTCCATCGGACATTTTCCATCGGATTTTCCGACATACAAAGTTGGACAGCAGGAGATAAAATTTTCCGACAACAAAATCCGATCGCGTCAATTCCGACCGTGTGTGGCCTGTTCCGACGCACAAAGTGCCATGCATGCTCAGAAGAAATTCCGACACGGGACAGCTCGTTCTGGTAAACTTAGCGTTCGCAATGGATACAGCACTTTCGTCACGCTGCAATGTTAAAAATGGTTTAATACAGCGCACTCTCTTCTTCTTTATAATGTGACAAGAATTAAGTTGTTTTGATGCTCATATTCACACACACTTCTCACAAACTTCTTTCGTTACTATTTATCGGGATTCCCCCAATATATTTTGATTTCTCACATCTGACAACATATTTTTTTTTTTTTGACTTTAATGTAGAATCTTTTTTTGTGTTTCTCTTTTTTTTATTTTTTTTTTTTTGGTGATTTTGATTTGTACTCCCGAAAATATTTGTGTGTTTTTTGTGACAAGTTCCCACAACACCATTGATATGTTGTTCTATTTAATCTGTAGGAGATTGTTTGGTGTTGTTGTCCCTTGTTAATTTCACATTTTATGTTTTTAGAAATGTACCTGAATCATCACCAACAAACTTCCTTTTTGGATGAAAACACACACAGGAGAGTAGAATTTACCTAAAAAAATTTTATTAAGGGGTCACAACTATAAACAAAGAGGGAGGCAACGCTGGAGAAACTGCAGAAGTGGGCGAAGCCTTGGACCCCCAGGGCAGACATCAATTATTTAAAAGCAAAATTGGTGGCCTGAGGAGTCCATATCTAAGGGAGGGCAGTCTAGTCCAGAAGTCCCAGAGATCCGGAAAGCAGCAGATGACATCTGTGTCCCCAGGCTGTGGTCATACGAGAGACTGCATCTTCTGTCAGACCAGACTGAACCCAGGGTCATCACTCTTTGGTCTTCCTTCCACACTTCCTTCCAGCCTTTGGCTGTGGTGGTCTAGTTGTGGCAACAGGAGGAGGAGGAGGAGGAGGAGGATCGTCGATCTCAATGACATCCGTCTTGTATGTCAGTTCCCCACTCTCCCCCTTACGTAGGACTTTATAAATCAGGTCCTCAGAGATCTTGCGTTGGCCCTCCTGCATGCCCAGCAATTTGGTGGCAGCCATGCAGGCAAAGGCCTCTTCAGGACTGGGGAAGGCTCTCAGGGACGCCGAAGCCTCCTGGATCAGCCTGTATGCTGAATCCTGCACAGGACTGGGAGTGGCCTTCCTGGCTCGTTTATGTGGCAGGCGGAGGGGAGGAACCTGAGACTCAGTCAGGCTGCGACTTGTCCCAGGCTTCTCTTGGCTGACACTTAGCCCCGCCTCCTCCTGGCTGCCACTAATCCCCGCCTCCTCCTGGCTGACACTAATAATCCCCGCCTCCTCCTGACTGCCACATTCCACAGCCTCCTCCTGGCTGAGGTCTTCCTGTGTATGAAAAAGGGACATAGTTTTAGTATTTTTTACATCAATCACACACAATTTTCACCTCCTGACTGCTGCAAATTGAATGTTAACAAATATAACAGACTATCATTCTGAGCCCAGCATTTTGCATTCTTGTCCCAATTTTGGGTGCCCACTACTGTCTATTGATATGTAAAACACTTTTTTTAATCAGCAATTAGTGATCAATAATAACATCTAGTAAACATCATTTATTTATTGCCCAGAAATCTGTAGAAGAATGCTATACCTGACTCCAGCTGGGCTCCTCCACTTCTTCCTGGCTGGAAGGCCCAGGTTGGACATCAGGAGTCTCAGCTGGGATGGAAGGAAGCATGGAAGGAAGAGTAGAGAGGGATTCCCTGACTTCAGTGTGGTCTGACAGAAATCGCAGTCTCTCATAGTACCACAGCCTGGGGACTTAAATGTCATCTGCTGCAGCTTCAGACCTCTGGGAATCTGTGACCTTCTTGCGCTCCCTAAGATAAGTGCTCCTCAGGCCACCAATTTTACCTTTTAAATAGGGGATGGTTGCTGTGGGGACCACCGGCTTCACCAACTCCAGCAGTTTCTCCAGCGCTGCCTGCCTCTTCTGTTTATGGTTATAGTGGGGGTGTCTCACTTGCCACAGACAGGGCAGCTCCCTGTACTTGTCTATGAACAGGGGCAGGAAATTGTGGTCGTTGAACCCATCCATTTTCTCTGCAAGACACAACACAAGACAAACCCTAATGTCAGGCCAAACTCCCCTAATCTTGTTACAATATAGGCTTCCATTTTGAAGCAGTATAGGCCCAAGTTTAGATCCTACCTTCGTTAGCACGATCGGCGTCTCCGATGCTCCTTCCTCCGCTCACAGATCGTACGTAAGACGCGCGCGTTACGATTTATACACACTGCGCATGCGTATAACTCCGCCCGCCCCTGACATTCTTTCTATTCTATTCCCCGCCCCTTTTCGTTCGGCGCAGTGGAGGAAGAGCACATGGCGGATAGACAGCAGGATCGTGCTAATTACAGCAACGAGGAGGAGGAGGAAAGGCCGGAGCCTGAAACGTCCCGATCCAGAAGGAGATTAAAGGACTCAAATATGTCCTTTAGGGAGATGTTGGAGATGGTGGACATCCTGAAGAAGGCCGACTATGATGGAAAGTATGGGCCTTACCCCAACCACAATGTCCGAAAGGCCAAGATCATGGCGAAAGTGGTCAGTAGTCTGCACCGGAAATTCGGGGTACGACGATCGAAAGATCAGCTCAGGAAGCGGTGGTCGGACCTGAAATTACGAGAACACAAGCAGTACAGAAAGATCCGGAGAGTGCTGCAAAAAAGTAAGTAGTTGTGCTGTGTTCCTATTGTTCTTGTCTTTATTACGTTCGTGCTGCTCCATGTGCTTTTAGGAACTGTTGTACAGTTTAAAATGGCAACTTTCATGTTCATGGGCACATTATTCGTTCGGATCACACATTTTTATTTCGGACGATAAAATACCATTGTTTAGGCCATATGCATTTGACCACCATTTTGACGCCCTATACTTGTCTTCAAAGAATTTGGTTGTGTAGATGGCTTTGTTACTAGAATGAAATGCAAACTAGATTGTGTGTAAGGAGAGGACACTGAGCAGCTGTTTTCACATCTGGACACTGGAGCACTAGTGTGGGACCCCAGAACACCATTTTTATTAGGGGGGGGGCACACAGGTGCTCCAGTGTATACTATAGGGGGTCTCCATCTGTGAAGCTTGTACCAAACAGGTAAAGTATTGCAGCTTGACAAAGGGCATTAAAAAAGCTACATCTTGGAACTCTACTAAAATAGATCATTGTACCCCACCTCCAAGCAATGTTTCATCTTTATAGTTCTGCCATCAAATATCTGTGTGCTAATTATACCATTTTTGTTTTACATAGGGGAGAAAAGACTCGGAGGACACCCCTCATCCCAGGAGACCAGAGCCCCCCCCCCCCTGGAAGAGGAGGAAATCCCCCCAACACAAGATGAGCAGGAGGAAGAAGACGTAGTGGAACTAGTCACCACAACAGGTGAGTGTCTGCGACCACAGGCTCAGATAAGAGATGGATGGCGGCATATTTTTAAGACCTAATTTATTTTGGGTTCCTCTCTTTTTAGGTGATCGTGAGGTTGTGGATGAAGATCCTTTCACATCCGAAAGTGCCCAGATCCTGATCGGGGAGATCATGGGGTGTAATTTACAATTGGAAAACATCAAGAAAAACATCAATGATGTTATTCCAAAATATAAAAACATCATTGATGTTTTGGGGAGAGTTTAAAACCCCTCCAAATCACTTTCTTCTTTTGTGTGCTACAATGTGCGAAATGTTTTTGTGATTTTTCCCAAAGCCAAATTTGGAGGATGCACACAGTGTGCCAACATGTGCTATCTGCCATCACGGGAGATCAATGGACGCGTTTTGGGGGTGCAACCCCTTCCTCAATAATAAAGTAGCGGTGAGGAAGGGCTTTCTCCCCCAAAACACGTCCCTTGATCCCCCGTGATGGCAGCTAGCACATGTTGACATTGTGAAATTTGTGTGCATCTTCCAAATTTGGCTTTTCCTGGGGTGATTTCCCCCCATCTGAACGCAATATCAAACACAGTTCCTAAATACTCATGTCTGATATTGCCTTCAAGTTCTACCAAATGTGAACTTTGTAAGATCAAGATTTGTGTCTTTCTTGTTGGTTTTACACAGGCCTGTTTTCTATAAAATGGACATTTTGATTTTGGATAATGACACCACAAAAATTGTTATACAACAAACATGTCGGTTTGTCAGAAAAACCTTTGGTAAATGTACATGTGATTGTGCAGGTATTAAAAAGATTGTTAATCAAGAATGTGTGGATTATTGTCTCAACGCCACAACACTTTTGGGGTGATGTAATTGTTGTTTTATGAGAAAATGGGGGTTATTTCCTAAGGGCAAATCCTCTTTGCACTACAAGTGCAGTTTCAGTGCAGTTGCAAGTGCACTTGTAGTGAAAAGTGTCTTTGCATTTAGTAAATAACAGCCAACAGTGCTTTGTATAAGGTTACACAATCACGACATTTTCTGCACTCCACACATTTCTGTCAGGGTCAGCTAAAACAAACACAAGCAGTAAATGTCCACAAAGAAGAGCCTGGGGGGAGATGCCTGTCGAGAACTTGAGGTCCTGCAGGCTTCTCCCTGTGGCCAAATACCGCAAGGTAGCGACCAACCTCTGCTCCGGAGTGATGGCTTGCCTCATGCAGGTATCCTGCCTGCTGATATAGGGGGTCAGCAAAGCCAACAAACGGTGAAACACGGGGTCCGTCATACTGAGAAAGTTCCTGAAATCATCAGGATATTTCTCACGGATCTCACGGTGCAAAGGCATATGACAGAACTGGTCACGCTGAAGCTGAAGCAACCAATTCTTGGTCCATGAACTTCTCCCCACCCTGTTCATGGACTGGACTTGTGTCAAGGTCAGGACCCCAACACCAAGCCCCCGCACAGCACGAACTGTACGAGGAGTACGCATACGAAACATGGCTAGAAAACAGTCGGCTGCTCAGAACGAAGTAACAGAACGCACTGAAGAACAGCAAGGCCTGTGAAGAGCGACCTGAAAACCAGTAATGAACGAACAAGAATACAATGACTACTTAAAGTCACGCGGAACTTGCATGCATGCACTGAAGAGCAGATACAAACCCACAAGCACAAACTGAATGGCAGAAAACGATCTGAAAGCCACGAGTCTGAAAAAGCGCGAATCGTCTCTCACCACACTTTTACTAACACGAGATTAGCAAAAGGAGCCCAAAGGGTGCCGTGCTTGGTTCTGAACCGGCCTTTTCTAGTCTCGTCGTACGTGGTGTACGTGACCGCGTGGTTGGCGATCGGAAATTCCGACAACTTTGTGCGACCGTGTGTACGCAAAACAAGTTTGAGCCAACATCCGTCGGAAAAAATCCTAGGATTTTGTTGTCGGAATGTCCGAACAAAGTCCGACCGTGTGTACGGGGCATTACTCTGAATAACTTCTTCATCTGCATGACTTTTCAAGAACAGTCCGTATCTCTATATGTGTGCTTGCAGCTTCACGGCTACCTTTTTACCACTACTTCCCATCTGCATGGTACTTCCAAGTTGAGCCGAGAAAGAGTCACTCTGAATAACTTCTCCCGCCCAACTGATTGGAATCCCGGGGCATTGCTGAACCCAAGGCCACAGGCCATCACTGCCTGTCTCACTGACTTGCGTACCAACATCCCTCAGCCTCTGGCAGTATCCTTCCCTTGGGCTTTCACTCACGTGATCAATAGTCCATGTGCCACTCATAAACGATTGATCGCCCAGTTTCCTTCATCTTTGTTGCTACTTCTCCCACAATGATTCTTAGTTCCTTTCTCTCCTTTATGGCCCGCTCCCTTCCCCGCAAGGGAGGCCAACGACACCAGCGACTACATGCTGTAAGATGTTGTCTCTTTCTCCATGGAGACCGGTTCCCCAACCTTCTATACCAGGCTGGCTTCTCCACGCTCCAACAGGAAGCCCGGGGCATTGCTGAACCCAAAGTCACAGGCCATCACTGCCTGTCTCACTGACTTGCGTACCAACATCCCTCAGCCTCTGGCAGTACCCTTCCCTTGGGCTTTCACTCACGTGATCAATAGTCCATATGCCACTCATAAACAATTGATCGCCCAGTTTCCTTCAGCTTTGTTGCTACTTCTCCCACAATGATTCTTAGTTCCTTTCTCTCCTTTATAGCCCGCTCCCTTCCCCGCAAGGGCGGCCAACGACAACAGCGACTACATGCTGTAAGATGTCGTCTCTTTCTCCATGGAGACCGGTTCCCCACCCTTCTCCACCAGGCTGGCTTCTCCACGCTCCAACAGGAAGCCCAGAAGAACTCTTTCTCAATCATGTGGCCCCGCTTTTATATGACATTACCAAGCAAATTAATGATTGGCCGAGACTAGCATACAAACTACCTGCCACTCAAATGAGAAATGAACAAAAACAGGCCTGCTGTAATAGCACAAGCCTGTCTAAATTTACCTGACTTAGTAAACTACCAAAAAGGTCACCTACCTAAAAGTAGGTGCCCGCTACACAAATGTGATAAATTGAGTTGCAGTTCAGCGAGTAAAATAAGTATTTGATTCCCTACCAAATAACAATTCTGGCTCCCACAGACTGGCTACAGTATGTGCTCGTGTGGTACACAGATTAGTCCTGTCTATTTAAGAAAGTGTTCCTAATGACAACTCCTCACCATCATGGGCAAGACCAAAGAGCTGTCAAAGAATGTCAGGGAAAAGATTGTAGACCTACACAAGGCTGGAATTGGCTATAAGACCATCAGCAAGAAGCTTGGTGAGCAGGAGACAACTTTTTGAGCGATTATTTGCAAATGGAAGAAATACAAAATAACCATCAATCACCCTCAGTCTGGAGCTCAATGCAAGATTTCACTTCATGGGGTAAGAATGATCATGAGAAAAGTGAGGGATCAGTCAAGAACTACACAGGAGGAGCTTGTGAATGATCTCAAGGCTGCTGGGACCGCAGTCACCAAGCAAACCATTGGTAACACAGTATGTTGTCATGGATTGAAATCCTGCAGCACCCGCACGTTCCCCCTCTTTAAGAAGGAACATGTACAGGCCCATCTGAAGTTTGTAAATGAACAGCTAAATGATTCTGAGAAGTATTGGGATGAGACCAAAATTGAGCTCTTTGGCATTTACTCAACTCGCTGTATTTGGAGGAATAAAAATGCTGACTATGACCCTAAGAACACCATCCCTACAGTCAAGCATGGAGATGGAAACAGTATGCTTTGGGGCTATTTCTCTGCTAAAGGTACAGGCCGACTTGAGGGGCCAATGAATTGTGCCATGCAGAGGCGTCGTTAGGGGGTGGCTATTGGGGCTACAGCCCCGAGCCTGGAGCTAATAGCCCCGAGTCTCATGTCCCGGTCCTAGAATGCCGGGGACGTGGTAGCGCTGCCTCCGGCTCCAGCTCCGCCTCCACCCCCGCCTTACTTTACTCTTGGTCACTGGTTGCTATAGCCGCCTAGCGGCTAGCAACCAGTGACTTCACTGCCCACTGTGCTCACACTTCCCAGCATTGAAAGCGGAGGAGGATTGCACTTTCTCCTCCTCCGCGCTAGTGCTTATGGGCAGGGCCGACCCTACCATGGGACCTGGTGGGACCATGGGTCCCGGGCGGCATGTTCTGAGGGGCGGCACATTGTTGCCTAAGAAGATGGTGGCGGAACTCCCGCTGATCGCTCCACTTCTTATCCCGCAGTGAGGGTGGCCTGGGCAGCGCCGCTGCTTTCAGAGGTGACGGCAGAGAACTCGCTACTATACCCGCACAGCGGACCGCCGCCCATCCTTTCCACGGCTCCCCCCTACTGCTGCTGACATGTCGGGACAAGAGAAAGTGAGCTGACGGCTAACAGCGGAGGGGAGGAGCTTCCTGCTGTGCACTGAGACCCCCTGGTGAAAGAGGGATCGCTGGAGGCGCGGCTGACACTGAGAGAAAGTAAATGTCAGCACCATTGATCTCATCTCCACCACCCCTGCCTGTGTCTAACCCCCCTTCACCACCCCTGCCTGTGTCTACCCCCCCTCACCAGCCCTGCCTGTGTCTACCCCCCCTCACCAGCCCTGCCTGTGTCTAACCCCCCCTCACCACCCCTGCCTGTGTCTAACCCCCCTCACCACCCCTGCCTGTGTCTAACCCCCCTCACCACCCCTGCCTGTGTCTACCCCCCCCCTCACCACCCCTGCCTGTGTCTAACCCCCCCTCACCACCCCTGCCTGTGTCTAACCCGCCTCACCACCCCTGCCTGTGTCTACCCCCCCCACCAGCCCTGCCTGTGTCTAACCCCCCCTCACCAGCCCTGCCTGTGTCTAACCCCCCCCTCACCACCCCTGCCTGTGTCTACCCCCCCTCACCACCCCTGCCTGTGTCTAACCCCCCCTCACCACCCCTGCCTGTGTCTAACCCCCCCTCACCACCCCTGCCTGTGTCTAACCCGCCTCACCACCCCTGCCTGTGTCTACCCCCCCACCAGCCCTGCCTGTGTCTAACCCCCCCCTCACCACCCCTGCCTGTGTCTACCCCCCCTCACCAGCCCTGCCTGTGTCTAACCCCCCCTCACCACCCCTGCCTGTGTCTAACCCCCCCTCACCACCCCTGCCTGTGTCTAACCCCCCCTCACCACCCCTGCCTGTGTCTAACCCCCCCTCACCACCCCTGCCTGTGTCTAACCCCCCCTCACCACCCCTGCCTGTGTCTACCCCCCCCACCAGCCCTGCCTGTGTCTAACCCCCCCTCACCAGCCCTGCCTGTGTCTAACCCCCCCTCACCACCCCTGCCTGTGTCTACCCCCCCTCACCACCCCTGCCTGTGTCTACCCCCCCTCACCACCCCTGCCTGTGTCTACCCCCCTCACCACCACTGCCTGTGTCTAACCCCCCCTCACCACCCCTGCCTGTGTCTAACCCCCCTCACCACCATTTCCTGTGTCTAACCCCCCCTCACCACCACTTCCTGTGTCTAAACCCCCCTCACCACCCCTGCCTGTGTCTAACCCCCCCTCACCACCCCTGCCTGTGTCTACCCCCCCCACCAGCCCTTCCTGTGTCTAACCCCCCTCACCAGCCCTGCCTGTGTCTAACCCCCCCTCACCATCCCTGCCTGTGTCTACCCCCCTCACCACCCCTGCCTGTGTCTAACCCCCCTCACCACCATTTCCTTGTCTAACCCCCCCTCACCACCACTTCCTGTGTCTAAACCCCCCTCACCACCCCTGCCTGTGTCTAACCCCCCCTCACCACCCCTGCCTGTGTCTAACCCCCCCTCACCAGCCCTGCCTGTGTCTAACCCCCCCTCACCACCCCTGCCTGTGTCTAACCCCCCCTCACCAGCCCTGCCTGTGTCTAACCCCCCTCACCACCCCTTCCTGTGTCTAACCCCCCTCACCACCCCTGCCTGTGTCTAACCCCCCCTCACCACCCCTGCCTGTGTCTAACCCCCCCTCACCACCCCTGCCTGTGTCTAACCCCCCCTCACCACCCCTGCCTGTGTCTAACCCCCCCTCATCACCCCTGCCTGTGTCTACCCCCCCTCACCAGCCCTGCCTGTGTCTAACCCCCCCTCACCACCCCTGCCTGTGTCTAGCCCCCCTCACCACCCCTGCCTGTGTCTAACCCCCCCTCACCACCCCTGCCTGTGTCTAACCCCCCTCACCACTATTTCCTGTGTCTAACCCCCCCTCACCACCCCTGCCTGTGTCTAACCCCCCTCACCACCCCTGCCTGTGTCTAACCCCCCCTCACCACCCCTGCCTGTGTCTAAACCCCCCTCACCACCCCTGCCTGTGTCTAACCCGCCTCACCACCCCTGCCTGTGTCTAACCCCCCCTCACCACCCCTTCCTGTGTCTAACCCCCCCTCACCACCCCTTCCTGTGTCTAACCCCCCTCACCACCCCTGCCTGTGTCTAACCCCCCCTCACCACCCCTGCCTGTGTCTAACCCCCCCTCACCACCACTTCCAGTGTGGTTTAGGTAGGTCAGTGTGTGTGGGTCAGTGTATGTAGGTCAGTGTGGGTCAGGTAGGTTAGTGTGGGTGGGTCAGTGTATGTAGGTCAGTGTATGTAGGTCAGTGCATGTCAGCTAGGTCAGTGTATGTGGGTCAGGTAGGTCAGTGTGGGTCAGGTAGGTCAGTGTATGTAGGTCAGTGTATGTCAGGTAGGTCAGTGTATGTAGGTCAGTGTATGTCAGGTAGGTAGGTCAGTGTGTGTATGTCAGGTAGGTCAGTGTATGTCAGGTAGGTAGGTCAGTTTAGTGGTCAGCATTGATGGGCACTGGTAAGCCAGGCAGCAACCAGCAAGTCAGCGTACCCCCCGCCACACAACCACACAACCCCTCCGCCCAACCAAAAAAAACCCAACGCCACTAGAGGCCCTCCCCCCCGTGCCGGCCTTGGACTTCGGGCTGAAGCCCCTGGTCTTTTTGCCACCTAGCAACGCCCCTGGCGCCATGTATTGTAAAATCTTGACTGAGAACCTTCTTCCCTTAGCTAGAACACTGACGATGGGTTGTGGATGGGTCTTCCAGCATGACAATGAAAAAAAAACATACCGTCAATGTAAAAAAGGAGTGACACATGAAGCACATTAAGGTCATGGAGTGGCCTTGCCAGTCTCCAGACCTTAATCCTATAGAACATTTATGGAGGAAGCTGAAACTTCGAGTTGCCAAGTGGCAGCGAAGAAATTTTAAGGATTTAGAGAAGATCTGTAAAGAAGAGTGGACCAAAATCCCTCCTGAGATGTGTGAAAACCTGGTAACCAAGTACAAGAAACCTCTTACCTCTGTACTTGCCAACAAGGGTTTCTCCAACAAGTGCTTAGTCATGTTTTGCTTGGGGATCAAATACGTATTTTACTCACTGAACTGCAACTCAATTTATAACATTTGTATCATGTGTTTTTTCTGGATTTTTGGTTGATATTCTTTCTCTATCATTTAAAATGCACCTATGATAACAGTTATAGACCCTTCTTTGTATGTGGGCAAACTTACAAAATCTGCAGGGGATCAAATAATAATTTTCCCCACTGTAGATGTACAATGCAGCATTTAAATTAAATCTTGTCCTGGAGTTGGGTGTTAACATTATATTTGTGATTCCTAGGGGATGAAAAGTGGTGCCTTGTGCATGGCCAGTCAGATCAATAAAATATCTTTCTCTTGCTCATTCTCTTTCCAAAATCATACATGGATCCCACATCCAGCCTCCAAAAATCTTTTGGTATGCAACCACTTGGTCCATAAATGAGTAAAATCTCAGAATTCTACAAATATTTCCAGTATCACTTTTCAGAAGCACAAGTAATTTAATACCCTTTTACTTTCACTCTGCATTGTTTACAAAACTGTTATCTAGCAGGGGTTTTGTAGAAAGCAGGTGTGTTTGAAAGTACAATATTTGGCTTTGATGTGGAACAGATAAAGTGTTCATCTCTATCTATTTTTTCTGTCTTTTTTTCTTTTTCTCACAATCTGCCCAGATAAAATAAAATAAATGAGTTAACATTACAGGTGTGACTTAAAGCCTGGAGCTGAGCTTATACAAAACTCTCTTAGGCAAAACAAACATAGAGCGTCAGTAGAAAGTAACTATTGCAGGGAAAATGGAGGGTCGAGTTGTAAATCAGAATGACAAGAGTTTATTTGCTGTCTGAAGTTTATGGAGATTAAACTACTTAGGTGCAATTTACAAGTATTATATTTTCAGGGTCTGTTTGCATAGTTTCAGAATTTTCAGTCATGACAAAGGGGACAATTATGTAACAAGAAACAGCAAGAAGGTATTCAAATTCCATAGTGCTTTCAAGAGTACGTCATTTAGCTTGAATCAGTCTGCTGCTTAAAGTATAGAGAAGGATACAAGATAAAGTGGGGACAGATCAAAACCAGCTTTTGATTTTTTGTTTTTTCTTTCTTTTTTTTCTTTTTTTGTGTGCTATTGGAGATTTTTTCCTTCACTTCTTGTCCTGTAGACACAATAGAAAGTGAGAGGAAATCTCTCCCTTCTTGCACAATTGTGTCTGGAACAAATGCCCGCATTCAGTTTCCCCCTCATTGTGTAAAGAGAGTGTTTAGGCCTCATTCACAGGGGTTTACCACAGCATATACCCATGCAAGGGCCGTGTTTGCCCTCAAGGTGATGCAAAGGTGTTCCATACACCACAGCCCTGAATGCACACTGTCTGCATTAAACGGTGAACCTGCACCCGCATGGATGCCAGATTGGGAGAAGCATCTGTGTCTGTGAAGCTGCTGCATCCCAATGGTCATGAATGAGCCTGCCTGCATGGGGATGCACAGAACACCTGGACATCTCTGTGCAGGTAAACACGGCTCTCGTATGGCCGTACAATGTAGTACGCCTGTATGAATACGACCTAAACACCCTTTTTACAGAATGAGGGGGAAACTAAATAGTGACATTTGTTTTAGTCACAACTGTGCAAGAAGGTAGAGGTTTCCTCTGATTTTCTATTGTGTCTACAGGACAGGAAGTGAAGTAAAATATCTCCAATAACTCACTAAGGGGGCATTTTTTTTTTTGCATAAAGTGATATATGGAGCAAAACAGAATCATTTCATGTAAAAAAAAATAATGTATTTTTTCTCTCTTTAGAGGTGTGAAAAATTGCCCACTCTCTTTCAAAACAGTGACAAGCAGAACTAAAGTAACATATGTGGATGTGTAAAAAGAAGTCATGGTTCTCTCGTGCCTGGGGCAGTATGAACTTTAGATACAATCCTTTTTTACTGTAGCACACTTCAAAGAAACTTGCAGTGTACTTCAGTATGCAAAGTCCACAAAATATGAAGGTATAATATAAATCAAATAATAAAATTATATTCTGCTGATACATGGTCCTTTTAATATTACTTATTTTAATTTTGCCACATGTATTTTTATGGTAATAATGGTTTAAAATTCCTTTCCCCAAGTCCATAGTTGAAAAAACTGAGTCCAAATTTTGTAACTCTCTAAAGGTTTGAAAAAAATTGCCCCTCTCCTTCAAAACAGGGACAAGTAGAATTAAAGTAAAATTGGTTGACGTGTAAAAAGATGTCATGATTCCCTTGTGCCTAGGGCAGTTTGAACTTTAGATACAACCCTCACTTACTGTAGTACACTTCAAGGAAACTACAACACCCAGCAAGGTCTGCAGGTCAATTCTCTGCATACTCCGTATCCTTCACCCGACAACTCGGCATTGCATCACATTATTTCTCACTCTCCTTTTATTTACTTTTAGAAAAAGGAAATGTATTCTTTTCTCTGCCAAGTGAATACCTTCACCTGAAGTGAACTAGCTGGGTATTTGTACCCTGGCACTTTATGTACTCAGCTCTATACACAAAAAAAAAAGAAAAGAATAGTTCATAACTTAGACAGACATAAGCTGTAAATTAGAGCCTAATGTATGAGTAGGTGAGAAGCCTTATGATAGGAATCTATGCAGATATGTGAATAATGTCTGTGTCCCGGCAACAGCTATAAATTACTAATGGTGGAAAACTTGGACTAGAAGGCCTGTGACCTGCCCCATTAATCTCCTATAGACTTCAAACAACAAGACCTGCTTCACTAGTTGATGCACTGTTGAGATAGGGAGACCTCTCTTGAGCCGTCTTAATGGATCCACTCACTCTTACTACCTGGTAAACTTATTATACCAACAGTCTTAAGTTGCTCATTTGAATATATTGTTTCAGTTTTTTAAGCTAGTTTTTGGCTTCTAGATCAAATGAAGGTCAATAAATCATAGTCAACAAATCTCCTATTCAGAAGGACTTTCACTCAATGCAATCCATTTTGCAAGGAATGTATATCAACGTACATAGGTTTGGTCTACATATTGTTTAAAGACCAGTTATTACATTAACCCACAGCAATCAGCCGCAGTTCATCTTAGATTTCATCAGTTTGGGGAATCTCATAGCATTGAAAGCTAATGTCTGGTGGCTATAGAACATTAGTGTTATTGCAGTCTATTTTTACAAGGATTGCTCACAGAATAATCCTGCGACAGATATAGCAGTGCCTTATAGTAGGGGATGAAAAACAGTAGATATTTTTTTCTCTTTTTTTTTCTATAGATTTTGTAAAAGTTAAGTTGTTTTCCACTATTTACCTTAGGCATTATATCAGTTATTATTATTATTATTATTATAAACACTCACCGGCCACTTTATTAGTTACACCTGTTCAATTGCTTGGTAACACAAATTGCTAATCAGCCAATCACATGGCAGCAACTCAATGCATTTAGGCATCTAGATGTGGTGAAGATGACTTGCTAAATTTCAAACCGGGCATCAGAATGGGGAAGAAAGGGAATTTAAGAGACTTTGAACTCGGCATGGTTGTTGGGGCCAGACAAGCTGGTTTGAGTATTTCAAAAACTGCTGATCTACTGGGATTTTCACATGCAACCATCTCTAGGGTTTACAGAGAACGGTCCGAAAAAGAGAAAATATCCAGTGAGCAGCAGTTGTGTGGATAAAAATGCCTTGGTAGTGTAAGGGATGTCAAAATCAGGTACCCCATAAAAAAGGAATGTAGTTCTGCTAATGGAGAAAGTAAAACTCATAGCATTTCTTTAAAATCACCAGTAGATGGCAGCAGAGAGTAAAAAAGCCTGAAGGACAGAGAGCACATTTTAATAAATACTGCTAATAGCAGAGGGAACCAAAAAGACTGACCTTTTTTCTAGAGGGAACAGAATAGCAGTTGCTACCCGGTCTATCAGACTGAAGGTCATGTGTTTGTGTCATTGCAGGTAGGAAGGAGCATATTTAAGGCTATAAACAGGGCGAAAATTATTTAACTTGCATCCCTGTGATCAGTAAAGGCTGCTGTCGCCGTGTGTGATTAAAAACATGTCAGCACATGCGCAATTGTTTATTATTTTCTATAAGGACGTTATTCTTGTATATGAGAACGTTATTATTATAGATATAGATGTGTGTTATTATGTATGAACGGAATAGCAGTTGCTACCCGGTCTATCAATCTGAAGGTCATGTGTTTGTGTCATTGCAGAAACTTTTCAATAAAAACACTTCTGGTTTCACCTGGCCCGTTCCCTTCACACATTGGAATTATTGACCATATTTTCACCATATGTGCAACAAAATTGGCACCCAACGTGGGGCCAGGTGAAGAAAACGCAAAAAGGTCACAGAAGTGTAAAAGAGCAGTTACGCTGTCCGTGGCAAAACTGAGAGAAGATTAAGTTATTAACCATTGCTGGACTGAGATCAGACACAGATGAATATAAAAAAGCTGCAAAATGAAATCAGTGGGCACCTCATTCACCTGACTGTCGGCGATCTCAAGGAGACTTGCCAGTTTATCAAGGCCTCCGAAGCAAGTATGGCGAAAGGAATAACCCGGCGCCACTACATGCATATAATCAATGAGGTGATAGATGAACTGGTCGAGACTGAAAGTGGAATGGCGGTGACACAATTTCTCCAAGCAACTAAGAAATTCATCAGTGAGCTAGAGAAGAAGAGGGACAAAACTGAAGCACCAAACATCAGTGAGAAAGACCCTCAACCGGGACAGCAATTGGCCAATTTGAAATGACAATACCACACTATGCAGGAGAAGTTCCAGGAAACCTCCAGAATGATTGAGGAACAGATAAGAGCTAAGTACTAAAAGCAAGGACTTGAGTGACAGTCAACCAAAACAAGAACCTATTCCAGTTACTCAGAGACTTCACCATGGTAACTTGCCAGAGGTGACAATCAGGAAGGACTTTAAGATTGCTGGTCAGATAGGTGAAAAGGAACAGAAAGACAAGCTGTCCTATACAAACCTTATGCACCAGATTGACATGGGACTACAAAAAGGTTATCCTGAGTCCGAGATTGTGGAAGATGTGGTAAAAGCCATTAGTCCCGGCCTAAGTCTCAGAGGTATGCTGGAAATGAAGGATGGACTGACCCTAGTGCAACTTAGGAGAATCTTAAAAAGCCATTACAAAGAGGAAAATCCTTCCGAACTGTACCAACAACTGATAAACATCTCACAGAATAGTAAGGAAACTCCTCAGAATTTCCTGTTCAGAGCTATTGAGTTTAAGGACCGCCTGTTGTTTGTCTCACAAGGAGAAGGCTCGGAAGAACACTTCGGGACTGAGAAGCAGTATTTAGATGATCCTTCCATTCCAGATGAGGTGCTCATAGAGAAATCAAATGAATATGGAGATGGAAAGAGAACAAAAGCAAAAGAAAGCTCAGCCCAGCAATTTGATGAAAGGTAAATAGTGTCAGTCCAATGTCTTACAGTGTCCTCAGGAACCAGATGTCCTGACAATGACCGCTGACACAATATCTTGGTCCCCACCACAAGCAAGTAGCCCAACCATCCAACAGTTGTCAAAGAGCAACTCTGAGGTGTGAAAAAAGTGGTGAAATACTGCTCTAAACCCAATGAACAAAAATGTACAGCTGATAACACACAAACAAGTCAAATTGAAGTGCGAACAGAAAGTTTAGCGCTAGGGTGAAAATAAATGAATAAGTGATAAATGCAAAAACACATGAGCATCAAAGCCATCTTAATCACATAGACAGGATGGGTGTGATAATGTGAATATGAAGGATGTATAAATTCCAAAACAATTATAAAACATAAAAAGGTAAAAGAATGTCCACAAAATAAAGTGTCCAATAATGAAGGGACTTCTCCTCGGTCTTCAACCAAGATGGAAGATGCACCAATAAACAGGAAAAGACATCAGGTAGAAGAATGAATACTCTTACCGGATCTGTTGGACGCACTTACCGTATGGCAGGGCGTCTTTAAGGCTTTGGGATACTAGATCCCTGGTAGTGATGCCAAACTGGATGGTCTCCTGTAGGCCACAAACTCCGATCTGTGCGAGGTTGGATGATGGTTGGAACAGGGGTTCCCAAGGCTGTAATGGCCGTCAAACAAGTCCAACAACGAAGGTAGTCCACGGGTGGTTGTCAACACGGTATGCAGGGCAGCGATCGTCCCCGGGCACTCCACTCTGTGTGCTCTCTGGGCTCAGCAGCAGCAGGCTAGGAGGTGTACAGAGGAGGAGGGGAGGAAGGGAGAAGTTGTATGTTGGTTGGCCGCTTAAGTGAAGCAATGCTGTGCAGCATTGCTTCACTTAGGCGGGCAACCAACATACAGCTCCTCCCTTCCTCCATCTCCTCCCCTCCTCCTCTGTACACCTCCCAGCCTGCTGCTGCTGCTGAGCCCAGAGAGCACACAGAGTGGAGTGCCCGGGGATGATCGCTGCCCTGCATAGTGTTGACAACCACCCTTGGACCACCTTCATTGTTGAAGACCGAGGAGAAGTCCCCCCATTATTGGACACTTTATTTTGTGGACATTCTTTTCCCTTTTTATGTTTTATAATTGTTTTGGGATTTATACATCCTTCATATTCACATTATCACACCCATCCTGTCTATGTGATTAGGACGGCTTTGATGCTCATGTGTTTTTGCATTTATCACTTATTCATTTATTTTCACCCTAGCGCTACACTTTTTGTTTGCACTTCAAAGAACAACTCTGAACTGGAAAAGCTGAAAAGCTCCAGATGCAAAAAGAGATGATAGAGATGAAAACACTCCTCCAAGGTGCCACGGCTGGAAGGGTAAACCCATATCCCTTTCAAAGAATACCCAACTGCCATAAACAAAGATTATACCAGGTGGCTGAGGAAGTGCCAACTCACATGGACGGGGTTACCATGAGACAAAACAGCAAGTTACTGAGTCTTGTTGGAAAAAGGTGCCTTGTTATCTGTGAAATAGAGGATACTCCTGTCTAGGCCCTATGGGATACCGGCTTTCAGGTTAGCATCATCAATTAGAGCTGGAGACAGTGGGTTCTGCCAAATGCAGTACTCCAATCTTTTCAAGAATTTCTTAGGTCGGGAGTCCTCCTAGGAAAAGAAGCTAATGAGTCTGAGATTCCTTTCTCTGGGTGGACTGAGGTAGTTTTTCAGCTAACAGCGAGAAGTAACACCACATGACAGCTAATAGTGCCCCTTGTGGTATCGAAGGATGAGAAAGTAGCTGAAAAGCCCATCATTGGTTATAATGTCTTTGAAGAACTCTTTAAGGAGACGGCTACCAAGGGAAAGGAAGCCACTCCAGGTTTTGGGGACGTACTAGGGACAGCATTGGAACTGTGAATCACCAAAACAGAGATCCTTGTAAATCTACTACAAGCCAATCACAAGGAAACCAGTGGTACTACAGAGCCAAAGAATTCCGGCAAACACGGTGATGTATCTCAGGTGTTGGGCTCGTGCTAAACCAGCATAGCAAGATCAGACAGTTTTGTTTAGACCTGATAAGGCCTATCATTTGCCTGATGGACTGCATATCGGTGAGACATTGGTATCACTCAAAAAGGGACAATTTTCCAAACTATCCATCCCGGTTTGGAACTAAGCGGGACATTATTTTACCAGGTCAGACTAGGATGGGGTGCCTCGAGCCCATAAAGGCAACATACCCAGCTCAGGTGAAACTGAAACAATCAGTGAGTCTGGCCACTCAATCAGTAACTCGTCAGCCACAGACATCCAAAACAGGACCGGAAGGTCGAGTGGATAACCTAAAACATGAGTCAGTCACTGGTAAGCGATGCTAATCGGGAACACTGGGATCCACCAGAACACTTACCGGAGGAGGATCAACAGGTAGTCAAGACAATGTTAAGGGAGGAATGCAATGCTTTCGCCAAAGATGACTCTGATGTAGGATGTATTCCTTCCCTACAATTGCTACTTCACCTCATAGACAACATACCTATTAGGAGAACTTACATGTCTGTACCGAAACCACTGCACCAAGAAGTGAAAGAGTGACTGCAGGATCTGCTGAACCGCAGATGGATTGCAGAGTCAAAATCTTTATACTCATCACCCACTGTGTGAGTAAGAAAGAAGGACAGTAGTTTAAGACTGTGTTGGGACTACAGAGAATTGAACCAGAAGTCCATACCTGACTGCCATCCAATTCCTAGGATCCAAGATATGCTGGACAGTTTAGGAGGAAGTTCATGGTTTTCATTGCTAGACCAAGGGAAAGCCTACCATCAAGGATTTGCGGAAGAATCAAGTTAATCACTGACTGCCTTCATCCCACCTTGGGGTCTGTATAAGTGGATCTGAATACCTATTGGCCTTAGCTAGTTTAATGTTATTGAGGGATGAGATCTGTCTGCCGTACCTAGATGGCAACCTGGTTCACAGCAGATTATTCTAAGAACATGTGGAGCATGTCCGGTTGGTACTGCAAGGGGATCAGCAACATGGATTCAAGTTAACAGCTAGGAAGTGTGAACTCTTCCGAAACAAAGTCAGATTCTTGAGCAAGATCGTGTCTAATGATGGCCATTCCATGGATCCAGCAGACACTGCGCCTGGGCTGGCCTTGAAGAACAACCAACCAAAGACTGTTGGAGAACTCAGGAAACTACTCGGATTAATTTCCTACTATCGCCCTTACGTCCAAAACTTTTCCAGAATTGAAAAACTCCCCTATGATTTACTGTCAGCGTATACAACATCTGCCACAACATCAGCACTGACTAGCCAGTCCAGGAAGAAGAAGAAGCCATCAGAGGTCAACTACCATCCCATCAGTCTATAGTCTGGACTGACCACCACCAGGTAGTGCTGAACCGGCTTATTGAGGTGTTAACTCATCCTCCAGTAATGGGTTACCCTGACAACAGCAAATCCTTTGTTCTGCACTGTGATGTCTCGCAAGAAGGACTAGGAGCTGTGTTGTACCAAGAACAGGAGGAAAAAAAAGGTAATTGCTTATGGGTCTAGAACTCTCATACCTGCTGAAAAGAACTATCACATGCATTCTGGGAAACTAGACTTCCTAGCGATGAAGTGGGTCATATGTAATAGGTTCCAAGACTACTTATACTACAGTCCATCCTTTGTAGTATATACTGACAATAACCCCCTATGTCCTCAATGCGGCTAAACTAAACACAATAGGCCATCAATGGGTTGCAGAGTTAGCTGACTTTAATTTCACCATCAAGTATCGTCCAGGAAAGAGAAATGTGGATGCAGATGTACTTTCGTGTATGCCATTAAGTCATTAAATGAACAATACATGCAACAGTGTTCGCAAGAAGTGGACCGCAAAATCATCGGGTGCATAACCCAAGCACTTCAATTACAATAACCATCGCCCATACAACGTCAACAATAGATGGTGCCCAAAAGAAGGTAGCTCAAATACCCAAAGGGACCATATGGACAGCCCAAAAAGAAGACTCTGTGATTGGCCCAGTGTGGAAGTATAAGAGCTAAAACAGGTTCCCATCGAAACAGGAACGACAAGGTGGACCGCTTGATCTCTTCATACTAATGAAACAATGGACCAAACTATACCTCGACGAAGATGGAATCTTGAGACGGAAAACATCATCAGGTTCTCAACTAGTGTTGCCCAAACAGTATCATCAATAGGTGTTGAAAGAATTACACAAAGAAATGGGACACTTAGGAGTCGAAAGGACTGTAAACCTGATCAGAGAAAGATTCTTTTGGCCATATATGCAGAGAGACGCTGAGAAAATCAACCACCAGTGCACTTGAATAAAAGACAAATGCCCACATAAGCCTACTAGAGCTCCATTGAACATTATTGCCACCACATATCCTTTAGAGCTGGTCTCCATCGACTTTCTCCATCTTGAGACTTGTAAAGGAGTTTATGAGTACATATTAGTGGTAATCGACCATTTCACTAGGTTTGCTCAGGCCTACGCAACCTAAAACAAGTCAGCAAAGACTGTTGCCGACAAGATGTTCAGTGACTTTGTCTTTAAGATTGGATTTCCTACCAGAATTCACCATGAAATGGCTAAAGAATTTGAAAATCAATTGTTCTTGGCATTAGGGAAACACTGCCACATCCAGAATTCTCACACAACTCCATATCATCCAGATGGCAATGGACAATGTGAAAGATTTAATCGTACCCTGTTGTCTATGCTTCAGACCCTGTCGCCAGATTCCAAGCAAGAAAAGTTTACTTGCACAGGTAGTACATGCATACAATTGAACCAAAAGTGAAGCTACAGGGTGTTCTTTATTCTTTCTACTTTTTGGAAAGTCTCCAAGATTACCCATGGATAGCATGTTTGACATTCCAGTAACGGGAAAATACAAGACTCTGAATATGTGAAAACGTGGACAGATAGGATGACTGAGGCCTATCAGGTTGCTTCAAAGGTAGCTACTCAAGCTGCACAAAGAGGAAAAGAACACTATGACAAGAAGACTCATAGAGTTGAATTTTCACCTGGCAGCAGAGTTCTTGTAAGAAATCTTACTGAAAGAGGAGGACCAGGAAAAGTGAGATTGTTTTGGGAAGATGCCATACATGTTGTCCTTAGGAAAAAGTGTGAAGATAGTCCAGTGTACAAGGTCAAGACAGAAATTGGATTTCCTGGTGAAGCATTTTCTTCTTCTATATCCTCTGGTGAACATGCAGTTTGTTCAGGTTTACCCCTCCTCTGCAGTTTCCACTGTATCTTCCTCTGTAGTTTCCTCTGTAACTTCCTCTGTAACTTCTGCTGTAGCTTCTTCTGAACTTTCCTCTGTAAATCCTTCTGTAATTTCCTCTGTAACTTCCTCACTTGTTTCAAGCTGACAAGGGTAGAACTCTGCTGCTTCTGGATTCAATTCTGTGTCTTCCCTTGTGTGGTCTCTCTGAGTTACAGGAATGAAAGATCTCCATTGCTCTTGTTCATGGTCAGAAACATCTTCTGATACTCTCACAGATATCTGTGTAGACGGTTGAGAAGTCTTCCCATCCAACACCAGTGCCTGACTTTCACAAATGCGCTTCTGGAAGAATGGTCAAACATTCCCATAGACACACTCCTAAACCTTGTGGGCAGCATTCCTAGAAGAGTTGAAGCTGTTATAGCTGCAAAGGGTGGGTCAACTCAATATTGAACTGTAGAGACTAAAGCCTCGTACACACGATCCGATTGTTGGCAGGGGATTGTCTGTTGACAGACTGTTGTCCTAAAACCTGACCGTTACTACGCTCCTTCTGAAATTGTTGTCCAACATTCGGCCAACAAATGTTGGATGGCAGGCTACTACATTTTCAGCGGACAACGGTCGTGTTGTCTGATTTTCGTATCGTCAGTACACAAGTCGGTCACACAAAAGTCGAAAGTACAAACATGCATGATCGGAAGCAAGGACGAGCTGGAAGCGGTCGGTCTTAAAAATTAGTGGAGAATTAAAATTTGTGACGTGGCAAATTATGAATTGTTGAAATGCAGCGCACATTCTATTCTTCTTTAATGGGATAATAATGAAGCTGCAAAAATATAGAAAATATAACAAATAACATCATTATTAAAAAAAAAAAAAAAAAACAAATTAGTAAGTGGTGAAGGGGTGAAAATCCCCAGTCCAGCGGCTTTGTTGGGGGGTCTTGTGGCTGGTATTGCCACTGATCGCCATTCTGCTGTGGTGGATAGGGTGGGTGGGTTGGTTGTGGAGGTGGTGGACGTGGGGCCACAAAATCACACAGGTGTGTGTTTTCGGAAATTTGGCCCCTCACCCCCTTGTTGATGAGCTGCAGGATGAGTTCCTTACACCTATCCTTTGCTCACCGGCCATCTGCCTTAATTTATTGTCCGTCACCATGGCAAATCCCTCAGCCTCATCTGGGTCTGAACGGAGAGCAGTACTGGCCTGGCTGAGGTAGGAAGCTTTGTCCTCCTCCAGATTCCTGCTCTTCCTGGCCCTTTTAGCAGGAGGGCATAGGGGAGGGATCTGTGACTCCGTCTGGCTGCTGGCCGCTTTCTCCTCCAGACTGACACTTTCCTGTGTATGAAAATGGGACATAATTATAATCTTTTTTAGGGTTTGGTCATCAATCACACACAATTTTGATGTCCTCACTGTTGCAAATTGAATGTGGAGAAATAGAAAAGACTATCATTCTGACCCCAGCATTTTTAATTTTTGTTCAAATCATTTTTGGTCACTACTGTCTATTGACATGGAATCCACTTTGTTAAGGCAGAAATAATTAAACAATAATGTCTAGTTATCATAATTGTATTTTTGGATACAAATATGTTGAACAATGCTATACCTGGGTCAAGCTGAGCTCCTCCACATCTTCATCCTGTGCAGCAGGACCTGTGTGGACGTCAGGAGCTGTGGCCTCAGCAGATGTCGAAGGGAGTGTAGACAGCGATGGCCTGGGTTCTGTCTGGTCAATCAAAAATCTGCAGGCTGTGTAATACCACAGCCTGGGGACATATAGGTAATCCGCTGCTGCTCCAGATCTCTCTGAGTCAAGGACCTCGTTCAGCTCCCTTTTAAAAGTACTCCTCAGGTTTGAAATTTTTGTCTTGACATAGTTGATGTCTGCCCTGGGGTACACAGGTTTCACCAATTCGAGTAGTTTCTCCAAAGCTGCCTTCCTCAATATTTTATTGGAGTAGTCTCCACTCTTTACCTTCCAGAGACAGGGCAGCTCCTGGTACAGGTCAATAAATTGGGGTAGAAAATCAGGCGAAGTAAATGTATCCTTCATGATAAATGACATGATGCCTGCAAGACAGAACACAAGACAAACCATAATGTCTGGCTTAACTCATAAGCTGGTCCCAATATAGGCCTCATTCTAAGCAGTATAGGCCACTACCCACCTATGCCCCAATTTTCAATTGTCCCTTCATTTTATGGCTCCTTTCTTGCGTTGGTGATCATTCGTCCTCCACCCCAAGATCGTTCCTACGGAGGTTCTGGCATTATATACACTGCGCATCCGTGAAACTCCGCTCTCAGTGCGTCATAAGGCTGGGGCGTGACCATCTCTCTTCTGCATGCGACACACACGGCGGAACATTCGGGAGGGACAACATGGCGGATTCCAAGCAGCCCCACAGTGGTGGAGCTCATAGGAGGCACAAAGCAACCCCCATGAGCAAAGGGTGAGATGGTGTGCATCCTAGAGAAGCAAGATTACAACTGCAAGCTTCACAATTCCGAAAGGCCCAACAGCTGAAGGGACCTAATTTTGGAGTCATTGCCGTTTTGCAGTGCAAATTTTCAGTGGAACAATCAAAGGACCAAATCAGAAAACGATGGTCTGATCTCAAACACTGTGAACAAGACCAGAAGGAGTACATACATCAGATCATAAAAAAAGTAGGCAATATTTGCATATAACTAATATGTACATGTGTAAATTAGAGTACCTGACCCCGAGATTGTGTTTCCAGCGCGATACCATCACGCTGGTTCTCGGCGACAGGGTACTGTGCATGTCACGCTAGCTCACTCATCGGGAAAGGAAAACTTTGTTTTCCTTTTGCGATGAATGACAGGCAGTGTTGACAGCTGTCTGGTATGAATCCTGTGGGGGAACGCCGCGCCAAATTTTAAATGAAAAAATCGGCGTGGGGTCCCCCCAAAATCCATACCAGACCCTTATCCGAGCACGCAGCCCGGCCGGTCAGGAAAGGGGGTGGGGACGAGCGAGCACCCCCCTCCTGAGCCGTACCAGGCCGCATGCCCTCAACATGGGGGGGTGGGTGCCTTGGGGGAGGGGGGTGCCCTGCGGGCCCCCCACCCCAAAGTACCTTGTCCCCATGTTGATGAGGACAAGGGCCTCTTCCCGACAACCCTGGCCGTTGGTTGTCGGGGTCTGCGGGCGGGGGGCTTATCAGAATCCGGGAGCCCCCTTTAATAAGGGGGCCCCCAGATCCCGCCCCATCACCCTGTGTGAATGAGTATGGGGTACATGGTTCCGACTTCGGGGGGTCTCCTTCCTACTTCTCCCGGTGTTCATCCTCTTCTCTCGGTGTTCCGCCTCTTCTCCCGGGCCCCGCCGCTATCTTCTTCCAGCTCTTTTGCCAGCGAGGGACCCGATCTGCTGCCACTGTCTTGTCGCCGCTGTCCTGTCACCGCTGTCTTGCTGCCGCTGTTTTGTCGCTTCTTCTCTTCTTCTGATGTTGACATGACGCTCTCTCCGGCTGGAATGGTTTGTGCGAGCTGCGGAGCCATTTATATAGGCGGTGACCCCGCCCCCTTGTGACATCATGGTCCCAGCATGCGTAGGGACACTGGGGTCACGCCCCCTTATGACGCCCTCATGATCCTATGCCTAAAATGTGTGTATTTCCATATATCTAGTTTGCTAAAGCCCCAAAACACACAGTGTGTCAACATGTGTTATCTACCATCACTGGGTATCAATGGACGTGTTTTGGGAGTGCAACCCATTCCTGATAACTAAAGTAGCTCAGAGGAAAGGGTTGCGCCCCCGAAACACGTCCGTTGATACCCCGTGATTGGAGATAGCACATGTTGACACACTGTGTGTTTTGTGGGTTTAGAAAAAAAGATGTTTGTAACTACACACATTTTCGGCATGGGATCATAAGGGATATTTAATTGTTATGCCTCTACGTGTACGTGGCTTCAAATTTGGGCTTTTAGAGGGGTGAGATCACCCCATCTGAGGAAGGCAACATCCACACAGTCTTTGGATATTATTGTCTCATTTAGCCTTAACTTTACCAAACTCGAACTTTGTACGTTCCTGAGTTTGGAATGTGTATCTAATGTTTTAGAACATGCCTGTTTAGCCACAAAAAAGAAGAAATAATGCAAAACACATGTTATACACCAATATGTTGGTTTCTTTTAAAACCTTAAAACGCACATGTGAATGTGCTTGGGATAAAATGTTTTTTACTAAACAATGTGTGGCCTTATTTTTTCAATGCTCAATACCAGTGTATTTGGTAAGTTGTTGTAGTTACTGTGACAATGTGCTCTTAAATGTGGCCAACTCCTACAATTTTTAGGCATCAAAAAAATGAAAGGAGTTAAAAAGGCATAATGTTTTTGAACTTCATGCATTAGATCCATTAAGAACAAAAACATTGTGTGTGTACGTAGCAGACCCACAGCACACCATAATAGTTAGCTGAAGAAAATATTGTCACCTCATGTAGCAAATAAGGTACATTTGCACTATTGTAGCAAGTGGCTAAAATAAAGCTAATTTGTGAACATATTAGACAGATAAGAAACACAGACAACAGTAGTTCAAATCAAATATGAGTTTATGATTTAAAAAAAAGATTAGACATGATCAGCTACAATTTGCTGCTAAAACACTGCCCCTCTACCCACAAAATAATCAAGGTATTTCTGCTGTAAATCTCTGGCAATTTGTGAGGGCAATCCAGCATGGGTATTTTCAATAGCCATCAGCACGCCCACAGACGGACGAGCTGCAGCCTCTTCAGCTAGGCCTACCACTGCAAGGTCTGCGTCACTTGGAAGTGAGGTTAGGTAGCTGGTAGCATTCCTTCTTAAAAAATTATGTAGGATACAGCAGCACAGAACCACATGGTTTATTTTGTAGAGTGCCAGGTTAATTTCAGTCAGCCTGAAATGACTTGATAGGATGCCAAAGGCATTTTCAACCACCCTTCTGGCACGAGAGAGCCTGTAATTGAATATTCTCTGCTCTGAGGTGAGGTTCCTCATAGGAAACGACTTCATCAGATGTTCCCACAGAGCAAAGGCCTCATCTGCAACAAAAACAAAATTGAGGCCCTCAACATTCTCCTCAGCAGGTGGCAAGTTTAAGGTGCCATTCCAGAGCCGCTTGTAGAACTCTGCATAATCACTCCTTCATCAGAGTTGCGGCCATTCTTCCCAGCATCCAGATACAAAAACTCATAGTTGGCAGACACTACAGCTATCATGACTATGCTGCAAAAGCCCTTGTCATTAAAATAATATGAGACAGAGTTGGGTAGTGGGACAATCCGGACATGCTTGCCATCAATAGCACCACCACAGTTAAAAAGAAATCCCACTGATGCTGGAACTGGGAACAGAAGAAAGAAATTACTACTTCTGCACATAACAATGCAAGCAGATTTGACACAAACATGCTTAGCCAACATAAGGATAAAACTTAATTGAGTATTTAAAGACAAAAGTGTAAGGTCAACTTATCTGATTCCTCACGCCCTCTGGTGGCCCATTAGACAAATTTTAGGGTGTGGGGTGGTAATGGGTAGATGTTTTGGACAGGTAACCCTCTCCACTTCCATGAGAGCTGTTTGCATAAATAATCTGTGATACTTTGGCCAGCCCCTCCTTACTTACACTATTGGCAGCCCAGTGGACAGGTAAGAAGTGTCATAATCTAAAAATCTGGATACACACTGTCAACATTTCAGCACAGTTTTTTTTGTTATATATCTTTATTTATCCAAACAAAATTTTATATATACATTCAACAAATAAATTTCATGCCAATTGACAATGATAAAATGTTAACCTTCATTAATACATAATCATAATCAAGGGTTCCACTTCAAATTCAAACCCCTGTGATTTAGCCTACTAATAATACCAGACTGACCCTCTTACTAAGGGCCACAAGTTCATTTCTTTGATATTCTAATCTAAAGTGTAACTCCTAACCACCTATTGATAAAACAATCCATAACAATCCATCCAACCATGCACACACCCACACCAAAGAAAAAAAAAAAGAAAAGAAAAGGAAAAAAATAAATAATCCCCCCCCGTACCCGACCCCTCCTTCTCCGAGTTCTCCCCTTTTACACCTAATGAAGAGTGGCTCTATACTCCCCCCAAACTTGCCATGAAGCTAAAACCTGTTTTTTATCCCAGTTTCCAGAATCATCCTCTCTTCTAGTGATCGCATATCGCCCATTTCGCACTCCCATTCCCCTATAGAGGGTTCCAAATTACTTTTCCATTTCCTGGCTATAATTGTGCACACTGCTGTTAGACAATGTTTAAGGATACCTTTTTTTATTTATTGTTATTACCCTATATATTTCTTCCAAAAAATTTGAACCCCCAGGCAGAAGTACCATATATGCGACATTGTACCCTTCACCTTCTGACATCTCCAACAGATGTCTTCATTGTCTGATTTTATCTTATGTAGATCTACGGGGCATCTATACCATCTTGCCAGAATCTTAAAATTCCTCTCTTGATGTCTATAGGAGATCGATAATTTATGTGTTAATTTAATTGCCCTTTCGCATTTTTCTTTGGGGATGGTCATCCCAAGTTCTGCCTCCCATTTTTTAACATATGTTAACTCATGTATGTTATTATTTGAGATTAGATATCTATATATCCTAGAGAGTGTGTGTAGTGACTTTTGCTTTTGTAGAAGCAGCTTTTCCAGATCTGTAAATAGTCTATCTAATACCGCCTCTTTCGTCAACAAGAGGATATACCTCTGAAGCTGTCTATATTGCATCCAGTTTGTTTTATAATCTATACCCAAGGCTTCAAACTGAAGAAGCCTATTTCCTTCCATAGTCTCGACTATCCTGGTGTCTTCATTTCTATGGCAATTAACATAGTTCCCAACATCCCTTGCTGGTGGGAATTCTGGATTGTCGAATAAAGGGGTCATTGGACCTCTGTATGTCGACCTTATTCCCAGTTTCAACAATCCATCCCACACTTTTAATGTTGAAGCAACCAGAAAGGGTAATTCTCCTTCTAAAGTTCTATATCCTTTTATTATCCAAGGTAATGATTTCAGTTTAACCACCGCAATCTCTTCCTCTAATCTTACCCATTGCTTATTATCAGCCCAGTGAAACCAATCCACAATCCTGGTAATAAACACAGACCTAAGATATGTTGATAAATCCGGGAGGGCCAACCCACCTTGTTTTAATTTAATTAATGTTACTCTACTGATTCTGGCAGTTTTGCCCACCCAGATAAAACTCCCAAAGATTTTCCGTAGTTGGTTCAAGATTTTTGTTGCAGGGAATATTGGGACAGTCTGAAATATATAGAGTATCTTAGGTAAGATATCCATTTTTATAATACTTATCCTTCCCAACCAGGAAAATACTCCTTTATTATACTGTTGCAATAATTTTATAATTTTTTTCACTATTGGGAGATAATTGTATTCCTGGATCTTTCGAATATCGCGAGGGATGTATATTCCAAGATATTTAAGCGCATTATTTTGCCATTTGAACGAAAAGTTCTTTTTAAGTAAATCCACTGTAATATTTGGTAAGGTGATATTAAGTGCTTCTGATTTATCAAAATTCACTTTGAAATTGCTCACCTCCCCAAAACGCTTAAATTCCCCAATTATATTTGGAAGAGTAACCAAAGGGTTAGTGATATATAATAATAAATCGTCAGCATAAACTGCCATTTTATATTCATTATCCCCTATTTCTATACCTGAGATATCTCTATTATTCCGAATAGCTGTTGCTAGATGTTCCATAACTAATACGTATAATAAAGGGGACAATGGACATCCCTGTCGGGCACCATTCGCTATGGTGATTGTATCAGATACCTCACCATTTGTTCGTATTCTCGCAGTTGGATTATGATACAGCGCCATTATTTTTTCTAAAAGCTCTGGCCCCAACCCCCACTGTTTAAAGTTTCCTGTAGAAAGCACGATCCCACCCTATCAAACGCCTTCTCGGCATCTATTCCCATAAGACAGGATGGGATGTTGTGTCTCTGAACGTATTCCACCAATGTCAGGGTTTTTAAGGTATTATCTCTTGCCTCTCGTCCTTTTATGAATCCCACCTGATCCAGGTGTATATAATTTGGTATAATCAGGGTAATTCTATTTGCAATTATTTTAGAATATATTCTCATATCAACATTTGTCAATGAAATAGGATGATAATTACCACACAAAGTGTGGTCCTTTTCAGGTTTGGGTATTAGTGAGATATAAGCCTGCATACCTTGTGAAACAAAGGGCTGCTCGGCAGAAACAGAATTATATGTCCGCTTCAGAATAGGGACTAATAGATCTTTAAAGGTTCTAGAAAATCGCAGGGTAAAACCGTCCGGTCCCGGGCTTTTGCCCGGTACCAGTGTATCTATTATATTCTGTATTTCCAACTCAGAGAACTCCTGTTCTAGTTGTTGTACTTCTGTTACCGATAAAGTTGGTAAGGCCGTATCTTTTATATATTGGTGTACACTCTGCTGGAATTTTTCCGGGTCCTGATCTGTTAGTTGATTTGGAATATTGTATAATCTGGTAAAAAAGGTATGAAAAGCCTTCAGGATCCCCCCCGGGTCATACGCTACGTCACCAGTTTCTGATTTGATCTTTATAATAGATGATGTATTTGCCCGTTGGTGTAGAGCTCTAGGTAACAATTTACCCGGTTTATTACCCTGTTGGAAATACAGAGACGGGTTTCTATCCCTAGCTCGCAATGATTGTTCATTTAACAAGGTTCGCAGCTCTGTTCTTTTTTCCATGAATTCCTCACTTTTTCCCAGTGATTATGTTCCCTTATGTAATAACTCTAGTCTCGAAATTTCCTTTAGAAGTTCATCTGATCTGTTCTCTTTAGTTTTTTTTAATCTAGATCCATGTTTTATGAAGAAACCCCGTACCACACATTTCTAGGCCTCCCATTGCGTAGATACAGAGGTGGTATCCCCTATATGATCTTTTACAAAGTTTATTATAGCTTCTTTAATCTCAATTACACAGGGCTCATCAAACAGAAGGTTATCATTTAACTTCCAAAAACATCTGTTCCTATTCTTATTGGAATCTGCTACCACCAAAAATATAGGCCTATGATCTGACCAGATCGCGCTACCTATATTAGAGGAGGAGGCTGCAGCCGTGGCTAGCTGATTAGTCAGAAAATAATCTAATCTATGATGGGTATCATGAACTTTGATATTGCAGCACATTTTGACATTCTGAAAAATTCAATATAATAGGAGACAAAAACTTTCTACGTTACAATTTCTAGGTAATCAGGCAGGCCCTTGCACTACATGGTTTGGTGAATTTATACAGAAATATGAACACAAACGAGGGATAATGTGTATGGGTTTTGCAAAGTTAGCAGATAGAGTATTTGTATCTGTTGACTTAGCATTTTTTTGGGGGGGGATTCCAAATGAGTTTGGGCCCAAAAAAATGGCTTCTTGCACTCCGCCTAAATTTGGGGACAACAATAACATTTGTACACATTTTAGGGGTTGTTTAGGATAAGCAAATGTAGAAAATGTAGCTGACAAAAAAACATTGTTAAGTTATTAGGCTAGGTGTGTATGGACCCAGGATAGCATGCTGGGGAGGTTAGTGAAGGAAAATATGCATGTAGGCCAAAAAAGGAACAGGAAAATCTTACAGCATGCATGAGGACAAAGAGGACATTCACAGCATATTACAATATTGATAGTTATGTAATCAACAAATTAATACAATACATTAGCAAACATTAATACATAGAATGTGATCTTAAAGGTAAAAACTTACCCTAATATAGTCCTTCTGCAGGACTTGAATAATGGCTGAGCAGGTCTCTGGATTAATGAGTCCCAGAGCCTGGAGGGAGATCCCAGTCGTAAACTTAAGGTCCTGGAGGCTTCTCCCCGATACCAAGTACCACAAGGTGGCTATGAGCCTTTGCTCGGGAGTGATGGCAAGCCTCATGCATGTATCCTGCTTCTTAATATAGGAGGTCACCAATGGCAAGAGTTGGTGAAAGCAGAGGTCTGTCATTCAGAGATAATTTCAAAAATCATCCGGATTATTCTCCTGGAGCTCCAGAAGCAATGGCATATGACATAATTGGTCACGATTAAACAACAAATTTTTGGTCCAAGAACTCCTCCTCCTCCTTTTCCTGGACTGGACTTGGGTCAAAGCAATAACTCCAAGCCCAATAATAACATATTCTCTCCTCTGATTAGGCAACATGGCTAGTTGACCAACAGCCATTCACAAACGAACTGGAAAGCACGAAAAACACTCACCAAACTTCTACTAACATGAAATTAGCAGAAGGAGCCCAAAGGGTGGCGCTTGAGAAATGAACTTCCTTTTTATAGTCTCGTAGTACGTCTAGTACGTCACTATGTTCGTGTTTGTTGACCGAAAATTGTGTACTGTTAGTTTGCAAGACAAGTTCCTGGCACACGCCCTTTGGACAAAAATCAGACACTCAGTTGGCCAACAATCGGATCGTGTGTACGAGGCTTTAGACTGGGATGCCATTAAAGTTCATGTGCGTGTAAAGGCAGGTGTCCCAATACTTTTGACAATATAGTGCATGTACTGTATATATTACACACACACATTTACGGTATAGTATGTAAATGTGTATATACAGTATATGAAGTGTGACAATTTAATTCCTGGAATACCCACAGCATAGCACTATGGTTGTAAGTCACACAGAGATTCGAAATCGAGCTTGTTTTGACATGTTCTAACTTGCACTCCCCTGGGTCTCAGACCAATTGACTCAGTTTTTATAGAGTTGGGTGCATTGCTCTGTTGGCAGAAGATTGGCAAAAGTCCATGTGAAACTTTAGCTCTATTGCAACAGGCTTATGGTGAACATTCCATGAAGAAATCAAGTGTCTTTGAATGACATAGGTGGTTTAAGGAGGCTGAAAATGTCCATGACGACTTAAGAAGTAGACAGCTAAAAACGCAAAAGACGGATGCAAATGTGGACAGAGTGCAAACCCCCGTATGTTCAGTTCGAAGACAGAGTGTGCAAATGATGGCAGAAGAATTGAACATGAACAGGGAAACAGTGCGGCAGATTCTAATGGAAGATTTGGGAATGAGAAAGATTTCCGCATTGATGGTGCCTTTTGAAGAGTGCAGACATGTTAGATTTGATAGATTGTGATAAATTTATTACCTGTGATAAAACTTGGTGTTTCCAGTATGATCCGGAAACAAAATGCCAGAGCATGCCGTGGAAAAAGAATTCACTTTGTCCAAAGAAATTCTCATTCTCCGTTCACAACCATGCTGGTGTTTATTTTTGGATCACAAGGGGATTGTTCACTATTAGTTTATAGAACATGGTACAACGGTCAACCATCATTGTTACTTGGAAATTCTGAAACGGTTGTGGGAATCTGTTTGGAGAAAAAGACTAGTACTTGTACCTTTATTATTGTCCTGACAAGAGCCATCCTATTGACCTAGCAGCAGGCTGTCAGCAGAGAGTGAGAGTCCTAAGCATCAGTCAGTTCACGTATAAAAGGTTCTAGGGACAACAGAGACTAATTAATGAAGCATGTCTAAAATTTAGGACATGGACCTAGGGATAGAGACTTTATCCCACATAAAGTTCTACAAAATCTCTGGGCTCCAGGATCATCTTGTTAAAGTGGTCATAGTTGCTGGAGGATATTTTACCTTAAAAAAACCTTCTGTACCAGAAGATACCCCCAGTCCCCCCTCCCCCTTATACTTACCTGAGCCCGATTTCGATCCAGGGATGTGCATGAGAGCAGAGGCTCTCCCGCCTCTATTCCTCTTCACTGGGCAGATTTATGGCAGCGGAAGCCATTGACGAGGGTGCAGGGATGTCAGTAGATGTAGACAGGGAGGCTCAGGATCGAGCCCACGGAAACAACCCCATAGGAAGTTGCTTTCTATGGGAGCACTTGTCGAAAAGGAGGAGCCAAGAACACCGACTGGGGACCCGAGAAGAGAAGGATTGGGGCTGCTCTGTGCAAAACCATTGCACAGAGCAGGTAAGTATAACATGTTTATTGTAGTAATTTAAAAACATTAACGGTTTAATATCACTTTAAAGTGGAGTTCCACTCATAAAAAAAAAAAAAAAATTATTAATGTGCATGAAAAAAATTAAAAAAAAATTTGGAAAATTGTTTTTTACTTACCTTTTTATGCCTGTTGCTATGTTGTCCCTCGAAATCTGTCTCCTTCAGCGCCTGGGCTCCTGAAGTCACTTCCCTTGGCGCAGGAAGGGAGATCACCTCTCCCCCCTCCCTCTAGGCAATCATCTGGGGCACGTGACAGGTCCCAGATGATTGCGCAGCCAGTCAGGGTGTGTGGTGCGGCTCGCGCATGCGCAGCAGGTGACCGGCTGTGAAGGCACAGCCGGGCGCCCACAGTTAAGCGGAGGGGGAAACGAGCGGGCCTTCGATCTCCCACATCGCTGGACCCTGGGACAGGTAAGTGTCCGATTATTAAAAGTCAGCAGCTGCAGTATTTGTAGCTGCTGACTTTTATGTTTTTTTTTTTTTTTAAGCAGAACTCCACTTTAAGAACTGTGAAAACAAAAAGTGAGTTTTCTCCATAGCACACACAAATCCTGGAGCCACTCACCATGTATAGGTGAGAAACGTAGGAGACATATATACACCATCCATATACCTACCAGCCTGTGATTCACATGCCCACCTTCTCTCTTCAGATCTGTGGGAAGAAGATTGTGCCAGTATACAGAGTCATAGTCCAATTGCAACCTCTTTCTGGGCCACTGGCAACATCTTCTGAAACAGCTTTTCTCTGCGCTTCAGGTACCCAATAGTTTTTATTTTACTTTGAGGTGAGACTTATGCCCTGTACACACGGTCGGACTTTCCAATGGAAAATGTGCGATTGGAGCTTGTTGTAGGAAATTCCGACCGTGTGTGGGCTCCATCTGACTTTTTCCATCGGAATTTACGACACACAAAGTTTGAGAGCTGGCTATAAAATTTTCTGCCAACAAAATCCGTTCACGTAAATTCCGACCGTGTGTAGACAATTCCGACGCACAAAGAGCCACTCATGCTCAGAATAAATTCCGAGAGGGAACTGCTCAGTCTGGTAAAATTAGCGTTCGTAATCGATATAGCACTTTCATCACGCTGCCATGTTTTAAATCAGGGGTCTTCAAACTGCGGCCCTCCAGGTGTTCAGGAACTACAATTCCCATCATGCCTAGTCATGTCTGTGAATGTCAGAGTTTTACAATGCCTCATGGGATGTGTAGTTCTGCAACAGCTGCAGGGCCGTAGTTCGAGGATCCCTGTTTTAAATAGTTTAATGCAGCACACTTTCTTTATAATGCTAGAAGAATGAAGTTGTTTTGCTGCTCATATTCACACAGACTTCACACAAATGTATTTTTTGATTATTACTCATGATTTCGTGAATATAATATTTTTATTTGTCAGATCTACCGAAAACATTTTTTGGTTTTATGTTTTTATATTTTGTATTATTTGTTGTTTGTTTTTTTAATCCAGATCTCCTGTTTATTTATTTATTTATTTTTTATGATCTCCATAATTGTTTTGGGTGTGTTCTGTGTGTCAAGTTACCACAACACCATTATTATCTTGTCTTTATTATCTTGTCTCAAGGAGGTTGCTTGGTGTTGGTGTCCCTTGTTAATTTCACATTGTATTTTGGAAATGTACCTGCCTAATCACAAACAAACTGTCCTTTTTGAACAACAACACACATAGGCGAGTATTAGTTAAAAAAAAAACTTTATTAAGGGGTCATAACCAAATAAAGAGGGAGGCAACGCTGGAGAAACTGCTGAAATTGGCGAAGCCCTTGTACCCCAGGGCAGACATCAACTATTTTAAGGCAAAATTGGTGGCCTGAGGAGTCCTTATATAAGGGAGCACAATCTGGTCCAGAAGTCCAAGAGATCATGAGCAGCAGCAGATGACATACATGTCCCCAGGCTGTGGTCATACAAGAGCCTGCATTTTTTGTCAGACCAGACTGAACCCAGGCCATCACTTTCTTGTCTTCCTTCCACTCTTCCTTCCAGGCTGTGGCTGTGGTGTTGGAGGTGTGGCAGGAGGAGGAGGATGATGCAACTCACACAGGTGGGTATTGGGTGTGATTTGGCCCCTCAACCCCTTATTTAATGTTTTAAAAATGATTTCCTCACACATGAGGTGTTGCCCCTCCTCCATGTCCTGCAGTTTTGTGGAAGCCATGGAGACAAAGGCCTCTTCATGAGTGGGGGTGTCTCTGAGGGCCGCAGAAGCCTCCTGAATCAGCCTGAGCGATGACTCCTCCACGTTCCTCCCCTTCCTGGGTCTTTTGGTTGGAAGGCGGAGGGGAGGAACCTGCGATTCTGTGAGGCTCCTACTGGGCCCGGCCACCTCCTGGCTGCCACTAACCCCGCCTACCTCCTGGCTGCCACTAACCCCTGCCTCCTCCTGGCTGCCACTAACCCCTGCATCCTCCTGGCTGCCACATTCCACAGCCTCCTCCTGGCAGAGGTCTTCCTGTGTATGAAAAAGGGACATAGTTTTAGTTTTTTGTTCATCAATCACACACAATTTTTAGCTCATGACTGTTGCAAATTGAATGTTAATGAATAGAAAAGACTATCATTCTGAGCCCAGCATTTTTCATTCTTGTCCTAATAATTTTTGGCCACTACTGTCTATTGATATGTAAACACCTTTATTAAACCAGCAATTAGTGATCAATAATAACATCTAGTAAAATCATTTATTTTTTGACCCAAAATATGTTGAACAATGCTATACCTGACTCAAGCTGGGCTCCTCCACTTCTTCCTGGCTGGACATCGGAAGCCTCAGGTGGGGTGGAAGATAGGGAGGAAGGAAGAGTGGAAGGTAGGGTTGAGGGGGAGTCCCTGACTTTAGTCTGGTCTGACAGAAAGCGAAGTCTCTCATAGTACCACAGCCTAAGGACATAAACGTAATCTGCTGCAGCTCCTGATCTCTGGCAATCCTGGACCTTCTTACACTCCCTAAGATATGTGCTCCTCAGGACACCAATTTTGGCTTTTGGTTGCCGTGGGGACCACCGGCTTCACCGACTCCAGCAGTTTCTCCAGCACTGCATGCCTCTTTTGTTTATGATTATAATGCGGGTGTTTGACCTGCCACAGACAGGGCAGCTCCCTGTATTTGTCTATGAACAGGGGGAGGAAGTTGTGATCATTGAAGCCATCCATATTGTCTGAAAGACACAACACAAGACAAACCCTAATGTCAGGCTAAACTCTCCTAATCTCCGCTCACATACAACGCACATACAACGCACGCGTGCTACGCTTTATATACACTGCGCATGCGTGAAACTCCGCCCGCCCCTGACGTTCTTTCTAGTCTATTCCCCGCCCCTTCTCTTTCGGCACAGTGGGGGAGAGCACATGGCGGAGACACAGCAGGTGCGTGATAATTCCAGCAACGAGGAGGAGGAAAGCCCAGAGCCAGAAACGTCATGATCCCGCAGGCGATTTAAGGCCTCAAATATGGCCTTTGTAGAGATGGTGGAGATAGTGGACATATTGAAAAGGGCCGACTATGATGGGAAGTATGGACCTTACCCCAACCCAAATGTCAGAAAGGCCAAGATCATAGCTTAAGTTTTGAAGAGTCTGCACCGGAATTTTGGGGTACGACGATCCAAGGATCAACTGAGGAAATGGTGGTCAGACCTCAAATTAAGGGAGCACGATCAGTATAGAAGGATCAGGAGAGTGCTGCAGAAAAGTAAGTAGTTGTCCTGTGTTCCCTTTTCGTTCTTTTTATTACGTTCGTGCTGCTCCATGTGCTTTTCTTTACTGTTGTACAGTTTAAAATGGCAACTTTCATGTTCATGAGCACATTAATCGTTCGTAGGAAATATTGTTCGTTTGCCCATTAAAATGCGATGTTTTGGATAGATGCAGTTCAATAAATTTTTTCTGGCCTACTTCTATTAAAAAAAAGTTTGTTGTTTAGATGGGTTTGTAACTATAATGAAATGCAAACTAGATTCTGTGTAAGGAGAGGACACTCGGCAGCTGTTTACACATCTGGACGCTGTAGCACTAGTGTGGGACACAAGAACACCCTTTTTATTAGGGGGTCCCACACAGGTGCTCCAGTGAATAATATAGGGGTGTCTCCATCTGTGAAGCTTGCACAAAACAGGTAAGTATTCCAGCTTTCTAAAGGTAAAAAAATAAATTCTTCAGCTTGGAACTCTGCCAAAACAGACAATCATACAACACTTCCAAAGCAATGTTTCATATTCCTATTTCTGCCCTCAAATATCTGTGTGCTAAGTATACCTATTTTTTTTTCACATAGGGGAGAAAAGACTCGGAGGACACCACTCATCAGAGGAGACCAGGGACTCCCCACCTCAGGAAGAAGGTGAAATCCGGCCAAACCCAACCAGAGGAGGAGGAGGGAGACATTGTTGAAAGTGGCGAAATTGTCACCACAACAGGTGAGTGTCTGCAACCACAGTTTCAGGTAATAGATGGATGCCTGCATATTTTTAATACATGGTGTGTTTTTTTTTTTAAGGTGGTGGGGATGTTGTGGAAGAAGGTCATTTCACCAATGAAAGTGCCCAGATCCTCATCGGGGAGATAATGGGGTGCAATAGGCATTTAGAAAACCTAAAGCAAAACATCAATGATGTTCAAAACAAAATGAAGAACATCATTGATGTTTTAGGGAGAATCTAAAACACCCAGAAATCCCTAACTTTTTGCTTGTTCATTTTTGTTTTTATGACTAATTTTTTACATTTTATAAAGCCAAATTTTGAAGATGCACACAGTGTGTCAACATGTGCTATCTGGCATCACGGGAGATCAATGTACGCATTTTCTGGGTGCAACCCCTTCCTCGATAATAAAGTAGTGAGAGGACGGGGTTGCACCCCCAAAACTTGTCCATTGATCCCCCATGATGGGAGCTAGCACATGTTGACATTAGGCATGTGATCAGGAGGGAAATCTCCATTTTGAATCCCAATTTGTGTGCATCTTCAAAATTTGGCTTTTACAGGGGTGACTTCACCTCATCTGATGAAGGCAATATCAAACACAGTTTGTACATACTCATGTCTGATATTGCCTTCACTTTATAAAATTTGAACTTTATAAGAGTTGTGTATTGTTTTATGATTTAAAACATGCCTGTTTTACCTATAAAAGGCGATTTCTACTTAATGTGACGTAAAAAAAGTTATACAACAAACATGTTGGTTTGTTAAAAAACCCTTTTATAAACGCACATGTGATTGTGCTTTGAGCAAAAATTTTGTTAATCAACAAAGTGTGGCTTCTTCTTTTAATACTCAAAAGCAGTTTTTGGAGTAAAGTTTTTTTTTTCATGGCAATGGGTATTATTTACTAAAGGCAAATCCACTTTGCACTACAAGTGCAGTTTCAGTGCAGTCTCAAGTGCACTTGTAGTGCAAAGTGGATTTGCCTTTAGTAAATAACACCCAACAGTGCTTTATAATTTTACACAATCACGCCATTTTCATGACTCCCCAAATTTCGGTCATGGTGCTGAAAATGATGAAAATTTTTGTCAGTAATGCATTACATACATTAACAACAAAAACAAGGTGTGTGTGTAGCAGACCCACAACATAATAATAATAGTTAGCCAAAGAAGATATCGTCACCTCATGTCTCAAAGAAATTTGGTTTGCACTATTGAAGAAAAAGGCCAAAAAAAATATACCATTAAAAGATAACCAAGGAGACAGCTAAAAGAAAGCCAAGCAGTAAATCAAAGCAAATATTAGTTCAGTTTCAAATATATTTTTATATAAAAAAATGTCTCAGACATTGTCTGGCATATTGATGGCCCTCCTACCCGCAAAGTATTCAAGGTATCTTAAACGGACCTTGCGGGCACTTTGGGGGGGCAAGCCAGGACGGCCAGTTTCAAGCGCCATCAGGGTTGGTTCATTCAAAATTCTGGCCTCGGGCCCAACTGAGGCAGCATAGTTCACAGAATTTCTCTTTATAAAATTGTGGTGAACACAGCAAGACAGGATGATGTGATTGAGTTTATATTCCGCCATGTGTATGGGTGTAAGAAATAGGCGGAACCGGCTGGCCATTATTCCAAATGTGTTCTCCACGACTCTTCTGGCTCTGGCCAGCCCATAATTAAAAACCCTCTGGTCCGGGGTGAGGGTCCTCATAGGGAATGGCCACATAAGATGGTCCCCCATCGCAAACAATTCATCCGCAACAAAGACGAATGGGAGTCCTTCCGTATTGTCTTCTGGAGGTGGCAAGCCCAAGCTGCCATTCTGGAGATGCCTATAGAACTTGGTCTGGGCAATGACTCCCCTATCCGACATCCGGCCATTCTTCCCCACATCCACATAGAGGAACTCGTAAGTAGCCAACCCCACCACCAACATCACAATACTATTGAACCCCTTGTGGTTGTAATAGTATGACCCCGAGTTGGGGGGTGGGACGATGTGGACGTGTTTCTCATCAATTGCCCCTCCGCAGTTGTGAAAGTCCCAACGGGTGGCAAAGTGGGAGACCACAGTCTGCCATTCCTGTGGCGTTGAAGGAAACTGTTGAGTCAAACAAGAAAAAAAAATTTGTAAGTTTGCACATAAACATTGAAAGCAGATTAGACACAAACATTCTTGGCCAAAATCACTATAAACATTTATTTTAGAGAGTATTTAAAGGCAAAAGTATAAGGTCCACCTATCAGATTCCTCACCCCCTCTGAAGGCCCATTGTAAAAATTTTAGGGGGAGGGGAGATGTTTTGGACAGGTAACCCTCTCCACTTCATTGAGAGATGAATGCATAAATAATGTGTATTACTTTGGCCAGTCCCTCCTTACTTACACTATTGGCAGCCCACTGGACAGGTAAGAAGAGTCATAATACAAATATATAAATACACACTGTCCAAATTGGAGCACATTTGTACATTCTGCAATTACCTATCAAGATAATAATAGGATACAACAACTTTATACAGTGCCATTTGAAAGTATTCAGGCAGGCCCTTGCACTACATGCCTTGGGGAATTCATCCATAATTCTGATAATAAAAGAGGTAGGTATATAGTGTATATGGGTTTGGCAAAGTCAGCAGATAGAGGATTTGTATTGGTTGACTTAGCAGTTGGGGGGAAGGGGGGTTCCAAATGTTTTTGGGACCCCCAAAAAAAGCCTCTGGCACTCTGCCTGAATTTAAGGACACAAATAACATTTGTACACATTTTAGGGGGTGTTTAGGGTAAAACACTACTATGGAGCTGACGAAATACATTGTTAAGTGACTAGACTAGGTGGATATGGGCCCAGGAGAGCATGCTGGGGAGGTAAGTGAAGGCAAATATGCATGAAGGGCAAAAAACAAAGTTTAAAAAATTTCAGCATGCATGAGGAGAAAGAGGACATTCACAGCATATTACAATCATAGTAATAAGAGAATGATGAAAAAATACAATACATTAGCAAACATTAAATACATATAATGAGATTTTAAAGGAGAAATCTTACCTGGATGATGGCAGAACAGGTCTCTGGGATAATGATCCCCAGAGCCTGGGGGGAGATGCCTGTCGAGAACTTGAGGTCCTGCAGGCTTTTCCCTGTCGCCAAGTACCGCAACGTGGCAAATAGTCTCTGCTCCGGAGTGATGGCTTGCCGCATGCAGGCATCCTGCCTGTTGGTATAAGGGGTCAGCAAAGCCAACAAACGGTGAAAAACGGGGTCCGTCATCCGGAGAAGGTTCCTGAAATCGTCAGGATTATTCTCACGGATTTCACAGAGCAAAGGCATGTGACAGAATTGGTCACACTGGAGCAACCAATTCTTGGTTTATGAACTCCTCCTCGCACCGGTTCATGGACTGGGCTTGTGTCAAAGTAAGAACCCCAACACCAAGTCCCCGCACAGCACGAACTCTACAATGAGTATGTACATGCAACATGGCTTCAAAATGGTCGGCTGGTCAGAACGAAGTAACAGAACGCACTGAAGAACAGCAAGACCTGTGAAGTGCGACCTGAAAATCAGCAACGAGCGGACAAGAACGCACTGAATAATCAAATACAAACTCAATGCACGCACTGAAGAACAGATACAAACCCACAAGCACAAACTGAACAGCAGAAAAACGGTCTGAAAACCACGAGTCTGAAAAGCGCGAATCGTCTCTCACCAAACTTTTACTAACACGTGATTAGCAAAAGGAGCCCAAAGGGTGGCACGCTTGGTATTGAACTGCCCTTTTATAGTCCTGTCGTACGTGTTGTACATCACCGCATTCTTGACGTTCGGAAATTCCAACAACTTTGTGTGACCGTATGTATGCAAGACAAGTTTGATCCAACATCCGTCGGAAAAAATCTAATGGATTTTGTTGTCGGAATGTCCGATCAATGTCCGATCGTGTGTACAGGGCATTAGTCTCAGTATTATGGTAAATTATATTAGTTCAGTCAAGTAGTTCAAAAAACACCTCTGCTTTTTCAGCAAGAACGTACCTCCTGAATTTGAGTAACAGATGGGGTCTCTGACATCCAAACCTCTGGTATATCTTTCACTAGTGACACTTTAGGGTAACTTTCTGCTGAAAGCAACTCCTGATGCCTTCTAAGGTGTTATCAGGTTAACATGGCATATTTGGAGAGTCTTTCTTTTTCCAGACTGGTATACCTGGTAGTTGACATCACTGATTTTCTTTCTGACCTTATAGGGGTCCTGTCACTTTGCAAAATATTAACTCTACACAGTGGGAACCACAGGTTTTGATTTTAGCAGAGTAGTTATAAACTCTGGCCTGTTCCTTTTGGGCTTACTTCTAACATTTCTGAACTACAGACATGACTGCTGCTATCTTGTTCTGAATCCAAATTGTTTAATTACACTTTTATGAAGTGTGGTATTTTGCTCCCATGTCTCTCAGCATATATCCGGGATTCCGTCTACCATGTCTACCATAAAAAAATTCAAACAGGAAAAACCCTGTGGACGACGGTGGCACTTACCTTACTGAAAACATTAAAGTGGTTCTAAAGCCTTGTTTTGTTTTCCTTTAAAATAATAAACACATCATACTTACATGCTCTGTGCAATGGTTTTGCACAGAGCAGCCCTATCCTCCTCTTCTCGGGTCCAGCGCTGGTGCTTCTGGCCCCATCCCCCTTGCCGATTGCCCCCAGGACAAGCTGCTTTCTCTAGGAGCACTCGTGCATGCTCACTCCCGACCTGCCTCTGTGCGTCTACGAGTGTGTCACACAGAGCCTGGCTCAGTCCCGCCCCCTGCTCCCTCTTCACTTACTGTGCTTAACAGCAGTGGGAGCCTATGGCTTCCGCTGCTGTGTCTCAGTCAATCAGGAGAGAGAGTCCTGGGGGAGCCTTGGCTCTTGTGCACATGGCTGGATCAGGATTGGGCTCAGGTAAGTATTAGGGGGGGCTTCGGGGGGAGCTGCACCCTGAAGGTTTTTTACCTTCATGCATTAAATGCATGAAGGTAAAAAACCTTTAGCCTTCACAACCACTTTAACCACTTGCCACCCGCCATATAGAAGAATGACGGCGGTAAAGTGGTTTCAATATCCTGACTGGGCGGCATATGACGTCCGCAGGATATTGAGCCGCTGCGCGCCCCCGGGGGTGCGCATCGCGGCGATCGTTGTTGCCAGGTGTCAGTCTGACACCCTGCAACACCGATCTAGGTAAAGAGTCTCTGACGGAGACTTTTTACCACGTGATCAGCCGTGTCCAATCACGGCAGATCACGATGTAACTAGGAAGAGCCGATGATCGGCTTTTCCTCACTCGCGTCTGACAGACGCGAGTAGAGGAGAGCCGATCGGCTGCTCTCCTGACAGGGGGGGTCTGTGCTGATTGTTTATCAGCACAGCCCCCCCCAGATCCTACCCAGGACCACCAGGGAAGCCGCCCAGGACCACCAGGGAAGCCGCCCAGGACCACCAGGAAATCAGCTACACTGGACCACCAGGTATGCCCCCTAGACCCCCAGGGAAATACTCATCAGTGCAAAGGCAGCTGCCAATCAATGCCCAGGCAGCTGCCAAACAGTGCCCACTCCAATGCCCACCACTGCCAGTGCCACCAGGGATTCCTAGCAGTGCCACGTATCAGTGCCGCGTATCAGTGCCCATCAGTGCCATGTATCAGTGTCCATTAGTGCCCATCAGTGCTGCCTATCAGTGCCCATCAGTGCCCATCAGTGCCACCTATCAGTGCCCATCAGTGCCACCCATAAGAACCCATCTTTGCAGCCTTTCAGTGCCCATCAGTGTCGCCTATCAGTGCCCATCAGTGCCCACCAGTGCCACCCATGAATGCCCATCAGTGCCGCCTATCAATGCCCATCAGTGCTGCTTATCAGTGCCACCCATCAGTGCCGCCTACCAGTGCCCATCAGTAAAAGAGAAAACTTACTTATTTACAAAATTTTAAAACAGAAACAAAAGCAAAACTTTTATTTTTTTGTTTCGCAAAAAATAAAAACCGCAGAAGTGATCAAATACCACCAAAAGAAAGCTCTATTTGTGGGAACAAAATGATAAAAATTTAGTTTGGGTACAGTGTTGAATGACCGCGCAATTGTCATTCAAACTGCGACAGCACTGAAAGCTGAAAATTGGTCTGGGCAGGAAGGTGTATAAGTGCCCTGTATTGAAGTGGTTAAGTAAGTTAACGGGAAGTCACTTTTTCATTCTTATCAACCGCTTTTTTAGCAAACATTTCAGGGTTTGGGGTTGGTACAGTGCAGTGCTTAGGTAAGTCATTTTCAACAACCAACACAGCTCTTTTGTTACCTTTAGGATTAAAGCAGTATTAAAACCAAAAGGAAACATTTATTATATTGCAGCTTACCTATTCTAAGATTTGATAGCTGCCCAAATACCCGTTGCCCCAGAAGACAGCAGTTGTGATTAAGCACATAAGGCGGAGCCTTTGTTCGTGATGTCATCACACACTTGGAACCTGGGAGCGGCCCACCTTACTCCGGGGACCGGTTGTCATTCGCTTCAGGCATGAGTAGTTTGGAAGCTTTTTAATAAATCTACTTTTTTTGTATGGTTTTACACTGTGCGGTTCTCCTGTTTTTTCTTTTAATAATATATTGATAAACTGGAAGTTGAATGGTGGATTTGACCTGAGTGGGAAATTCCCAGCATCCCTGCTATGGGAGATTGATTTGTGACTTCTCTGCTGTGGAGAGTCAAATCGTTCTGGTAAGCATGTATGATTTGAATGCGGTGGAGGAACACAGCGGTGGAGTCTGATATCCATGTCAAGAATTGCCCCTCTCCATTCACTTTTATGGGACACAATTTAGAGACTGTTTATGTCATTTATATTCATATCATGGACTTTTTTGCACTGAATTGTTCTTTTGAGGATTCACTAGTTACACATATACTGTGTATCACTTATTTTTTGGATATATTCTTTTGATTAGTATGTTATTATTATATCTATTTTCTGAAGCTCAACACTTATTTATAAACAAGTTGATACACCCAGTAAGTCTGTTGATTTTTAACAGAGCAAGCTCTCCTGCAAATGTAGCAGTTTAGAGTGTTGAGACAAACCATTTACCACTGACAGAGGTGCTTACAACGGTCATCTTTTATATATTCATTCATTCAAAACCTTTTTCCCAAAGAAAAAAAACTGTTGTTATATCTAAATCTGCTAGTACATCTAACACTCCCCTTCATCTCAGATTAACAATGCTGCTGTCAAAAGGTGCCATTGTGCTTCATCCAGAGTGGGGGCACTCTAATACAGTACTTGTGTTACTGACCAGATCACCAAGTGAAAACTGAGGGGGGAAAAAAAGGTCTTCCTTGGTCTATCAAAATTTCTCTAGGAATACCTGTATATAAAAAAATAACTTTAGAGTATGTGTTTTTTTGGCATATCTGGCACCCACTGATATTTTACCTCCCACCTTAATAATCTGTTTATTCCCTTGATGAAGAGGAAGAGTCTCATGGATACATACAAACCCCAGCACATTCATAAAAAAATTATAAAAGCATGCAGGGTTTGGAGTGCAGTACCAGGGGCGTAACTAGAAATAGCAGGGCCCCATAGCAAAATGTTGTATGGGGCCCCCCTGCAAACAGCCCCCCCCCCCACAGCTGCTATAGTGTCAATGCAGCATGACCTGTGCCACATACAGTGTGACCTGTGCCCAATGCAGCGTGACCTGTGCCCGATACGGCGTGACCTGTGCCCAATACAGCGTGACCTGTGCCCCATACAGCGTGACCTGTGCCCAATACAGCCTAGTCTGCCTGTGCCCATACAGCCCCACTTATGCAGAGGAAGAGGCAAGCCACCGGATCAGCAGAGAGCGGCATTGCCCGCTGTAATAGCTTTCATTTGAATTTCCTGTCTTCCCGGGGCTCATCGTCACATAGCCCCACCTCTTGGCCCGACGCCTTTGATGACGTCAACATGTCCCGCATTGGATCGGCGTTCTGTCTATCAAAGGCACCGGGCCAAAAGGTGGAGCTATGTGACGCGAGCCCCGGGAACACTGGAAGTTCTAATGAAAGCTCTTACATCGGGCAATTCAGCTCTCTGCTGATACGGACAGCTCGCCTCTTCCTTTCCTCTCTCTTCCCGCCCGCATGGGTCGCTATGGTGGCAGTTACGCCCCTGTGCAGTACAGAGGGCAAAGTTCTGGGATGAGCTATGCACAGAGTGCAGGGTTCTGGAATGCGCTATATACAGAGTGATAACAACAAAACCTGGGGAATGCCCAGGAAAGAACTCCAAGCCTACTTACCACCAGCTCGCAGACAACCAATTAACCTGTCTAACAGTATGCGTTAAAAACAGGGGTTCAGTCCGCACGCATTTGCAAACGCATGCGTAAGCCACAGAGCCACGTCACGGCACCCTGTAATCTGTGGTCCTAACACTAAAATTTGGGTGTCCCCACAGTGGAGGCACATGCATTCTGATGGATAAGTGAACCGAAGGGAGCCCACCCCTTCTTAAGGGTACAGGACACACCAAACACCCAGCAAATAGCACAATGGCTGCAAAGGTGCTAGTGCATTGCTGAACCAATACGCACCCCAACGTGATTACAAAAACTTGCCACCACCCTCACTTATAGCTTATAACTTATTCTAGGAGGAGCTGCAAATAGAGTGCAGGGTTCTGAGATGAGCTATATACAGGGTGCAGGGTACTAGGATCAGCTATATACAGGGTGCAGCAGAGGCATAAGTAGAATCCTCAGGGCCCTGGTGCAAGAAACCATGAAGGGCCCCCCGACCTCTGGCCTGAGCCATTCCCTTCGAGCCCAGAGCCCTTCCCACTCCCCACTGGCAGTGAAGGGCAGTATGATGGGGTGGAGGGTAGTATGATGGGAAGGGGTGGCAGTGGAGGGCAGTATGATGGGAGAGGTGGCAGTGGAGGACAGTATAATGGGAGGGGTGGTAGTGGAGTGCAGAATGATGGGAGGAGTGGTAGTGGAGGGCAGTATGATGGGGTGGAGGGCAGTATAATAGTAGGGGGGCAGTGGAGGGCAGTATAATGGGAGGGGGCAGTGGAGGGCAGTATAATGGGAGGGGGCAGTATGATGGGAGGGGTGGTAGTGGAGGGCAGTATGATGGGGTGGAGGGCGGTATGATGGGAGTGGGGGCAGTGGAGGGCAGTATAATGGGAGGGGAGGTATTGGGGGCAGTATGATGGGAGGGGTGGTAGTGGGGAGGGAGCATTATGATGGAAGGGGTGGTGGTGGAGGGCAGTATGATGGTGTCACGGAACGTCCCACACTCCACTTGAGTGCTTCCGTCAGTATACCACTTCCTTGTAGTCTGGACTCAGATATGAGATATTCCAACCGCTCTCAAGCATAAAACAAGGCGAGACTTGCTTCACTGCTAACATGGACACAACAGATAAAATAACTCAGAGACTCTTCCCCCCCCCACCCTTGGAAAAGAAGGCGGGTTAAACTGTCCAAAGACAATGGGCACACAGGTCAGGTGTGTTCAAACTTATCCTCAGTAAACAGTCTTATCAGCAGGGGGGCTGCTGGAGGAATCCCCCCTCCCTCTACAGGGACACACATCCCAAATGATCACAGCAAAGAGTCCACAACAGAATGAGACAACATACAATATATACATATATACACGACTGAGTCCGACTAGTACAGTTCAGACTGGATTTCTAATTCACCTCACAAAGAATATTGTTCCCTTGAAAATCCAGGGCCCATAATCAAAAGGCAAGAGGCTTGCATTCAGTCCTCTCCAACAGCCTCTGTCCCGGCTAGGTCTGTCACAGATGGGAGGGGTGGTAGCGGAGGGCAGTATGATAAGAGGGGGGTAGTGGAGGGCAGTATGATGGGAGGGGGGTAGTGGAGGGCAGAGTGAAGGGAGGGGGGTGGTAGTGGAGGGCAGTATGATGGGAGGGGGTGGTGGTAGTGGAGGGCAGTATGTGAAGGGAGGGGGTAGTAGTGGAGGGCAGTATGATGGGAGGGGGTGGTGGTAGTGGAGGGCAGTATGGAGGGACTCTACAGCATAACTGGAGGGTGGCAGTGTGTGGGAGGGAACAGAGTGACAATGAACGTCCTCAGGGCAGGGAGCATTTCTCCTACCTTTCTTACAGCGGCAGTAACAGCCTTCAGGAAACACCCGGAGTCTGGGGTGGAGTTGGGCAGAGCTTAGGCACGAGGAGGAGGAAGTTAAATCCTCCCCTGGCTCACTCTGAATGCTGGGGCCCTGCTCTCCCCCTCGTTATGATGTCACTAGTTGCTAGATTCCAGCGGGCCACGTCTAGAAACCAGTTGTTTGGGCAGTGAGCCAGGCAGCACCTGGGCGTGAATAATAAAGCGAGTCTCGTCCAGCAGTACACCGGGCAGTGAGGGACAGCGGCAATGCGGCTGCATTTTTAGGGGGCATCAGATCAGCCAAGGGGGTAGTTCCGGGACATTGTATTGTCCCAAAATGAAGGTGCCCGGGAGCTGGGACAGACCTCCCAAGGCGGGACTTTCACGGGACGGATATGCCTAATGCAGCCCTGTATCTCAACAGGCAAGGCTATGATGTAACCAATGCAGAGCTCTCACTTACCTTAAGCAGGCTTGAGAAACTCCAGTTGCAGCCACTTATTTGCAAGGTGGAACAAATCAAACATCCAGGACCTCCCAAGCTTCCAGGGTCATAATCTCATGTCAACACACTCAGACAGTCATGGTAACTCCCAGCCTGGTTAGGATTTCTTTTTTAAGTTTAGGACATCTTGAGGTTGTGAATCAAAAAGAGTTTGGGGGAAAAAAATATCAAGATGGGCTTCAGCATCATCCAAATTTTGCAAAGCGCTCTGTACCAACTGTCGAGGTGTGGAAGTCAGTCGCTCCACCACTTGTTTCTTTAAAGGGCCCTGTATCTATTGCTGCAGGGACAGATTCACTTGTCGCTTTCCCTTTAAGGAATATTGTTGAGCTTAATTCAACTGTTGCATCTGCTGGACGCTTAAGCAGTTCATCTCTTGCTGGTTAGCATTTGTCATTATGAGCTGTTTTACAAGCTCCTCCATTTTGTTTCATAATACTGTAGGTGTGTGTTTCTTTAGGGCACTATCTGCTTTCGAGTACTGATTTGCGAGAAGTTTAGCCTCAGCTGGTAATGGCAGCAGTAAACCATGCATGAGACAGGGACACCCAGGAACAGTAGCCAAGCAGGTCTGGTCTGCACTTTATTGAGCAATACAGTAAACAAACAGTTCAGCACAGGGGGGCTTTGTACAGCAAGTCCATAGCATACAATAAATAAAACATCTACTTGTCTGAGCCATGGACTTAGTTAGTGGCTTGGATGAGCAGATGTTTTGTTTTATGCTGTGGACTTGCTATACAAAGCCCTCCTGCATTGATGCTATGTTTGTTTACTGCCTTGCTGAGTAAGAGCATAGAACAAACCTGCCTAAATTGTTTCTGGGTGTTCCTGACTCATTTTAAATTCACTGCTCAATATCAGTTGAGCCTGTTCGCCTGATATTTATATTTATATATATGTATAGATATCTATATATATTGTATATACAGCATCTCACAAAAGTGACAACACCCCTCACATTTTTGTAAATATTTTATTATATCTTTTCATGTAAAAACACTGAAGAAATTACACTTTGCTACAATGTAAAGTAGTGAGTGTACAGCTTGTATAACAGTGCAAATTTGCTGCCCCTTCAAAATAACTCAACACACAGCCATTAATGTCTAAACCTAAACCACTGGTAATAAAATTGAGTACACCACTAAGTGAAAATGTCCAAATTGGGCTCAAAGTGTCAATATTTTGTGTGGCCACCATTATTTTCCAGCACTGCCCTAACCATATTTGACATGAAGTTCAGCAGAGCTTCACAGGTTGCCACTGGAGTCCTCTTTCACTCCTCCATAACGACATCACTGAGCTAGTGGATGTTAGAGACCTTGCGCTCCTCCACCTTCTGTTTGAGGATGCTCAATAGGGTTTTGGTCTGGATACATGCTTGGCAGTCCATCACCTTTACCCTCAGCTTCTTTAGCAGGCAGTGTTAGACTTGGAGGTGTGTTTGGAGTTGTTATTATGTTGGAATACTGCCCTGCAGCCCAGTCTCCAAAGGGAGGGGGATCATGCTCTGCTTCAGTATGTCACTGTACATGTTGGCATTCATGGTTCCCTCAATAAACTGTAGCTCCCCAGTGACAGCAACACGCATGCAGCCCCAAACCATGACACTCCCACCACCATACTTTACTGTAGGCAAGACACACATGTCTTTGCACTCCTCACCTGGTTGCCGCCACACACGCTTGACACCATCTGAACCAAATAAGTTTATCTTGGTCTCATCAGACCACAGGACATGGTTCCAGTGATCCATGTCCTTAGTCTGCTTGTCTTCAGCAAACTGTTTGCAGGCTTTTTTGTGCATCATCTTTAGACAAGGCTTTCTTTTGGGACAGCATCCATGCAGACCAATTTGATGCAGTGTGCGGCGTATGGTCTGAGCATTGACAGGCTGACCCCCCCAACCCCACAAACTCTGCAGCAATGCTGGAAGCACTCATACGTCTATTTCCCAAAGACAACCTCTGGATATGACGCTGAGCACGTGCACTCAACTTCTTTGGTCAACCATGGCGAGGCCAGTTCTGAGTGGAACCTGTCCTGTTAAACCGTTTTATGGTCTTGGCCAACGTGCTGCAGCTCAGTTTTAGGGTCTTGGCAATCTTCTTATAACCTACCTAGGCCATCTTTATGTAGAGCAACAATTTTTTTTTTCAAACCCTCAGAGAGTTATTTGGCATGAGGTGCCATGTTGAACTTCCAGTGACCAGTATGAGAGTGAGAAAGTGATTACACCAAATTTAACAGACCTGCTCTCTATTCACACCTGAGACCTTTTAACACTAATGAGTCACATGACACCGGGGGAGGGAAAATGGCTAATTGGGCTCAATTTGGACATTTTCACTTAGGGGTGTACTCACTTTTGTTGCCAGCGGTTTAGACATTAATTGCTGTGTGTTGAGTTATTTTGAGGGGACAGCAAATTGACACTGTTATACAAGTTGTACACTTACTACTTTAATTTGTAGCAAAGTGTAATTTCTTCAGTGTTGTTACATGAAAAGATATAATAAAATATTTACAAAAATGTGAGGGGTGTACTCACTTTTGTGAGATACTGTATATTTATTTACACACACATAACTGAAAAATATATAAACAGTATACACAGTATATATAGAATGCCTTGAAAAAGTATTCATACCCCTTGAAATTTCTCTTTTTGTCATGTTACAACCAAAAACATAAATGTATTGTATTGGGATTTTATGTGATATACCAACACCAAGTGGTGCATAATTGTGAAGTGGAAGGAAAATGATAAATGGTTTTCAAAATTGTTTACAAATAAATATGTGAAAAGTGTGGCATGCATTTGTATTCAGCCCCCCTGAGTCAATACTTTGTAGAATCACCTTTTGCTGCAATTACAGCTGCAAGTCTTTTTGGGGATGTCTCTACCAGCTTTGCACATCTAGAAAGTGACATTTTTGCCCATTCTTCTTTGCAAGGTAGCTCAAGCTCTGTTAGAAATTTTCAAGTCTTGCCACAGATTCTCAATTGGATTTAGGTCTGGACTTTGTTTGGGGCATTCTAACACATGAATATGCTTTGATCTAAACCATTCCATTGTAGCTCTAGCTGTATGTTTAGGGTCATTTTCCTGCTGGAAGGTGAACCTCCGCCCCAGTCTCAAGTCTTTTGCAGACTTTAACAGGTTTTCTTCTAAGATTGCCCTGAATTGGACTTAATTCAAATGCATGCCACAATTTTCAGATATTTGTTTGGAAAAAAAATTCGAAAACTATTTATCATTTTCCTTCCACTTCACAATTATGTGCCACTTTGTGTTGGTCTATCACATAAAATCCCTATAAAATACATTTACGTTTTTGATTGTAACATGACAAAATGTGGAAACTTTTAAGGGGTATGAATACTTTTTCAAGGCACTGTGTATAATATATATATATATATATATATATATATATATATATATATATATATATATATATATATATATATATATCATCTCACACAGTAATTGTGGCTTACTTTCATTTAAAATGCTGAAGTAACTTTCAGTTCTTATCAAATTTCATAAAATATTCCCCTGAATAATAATTACACGGCAGGAGGCTGTGAGTGTAGCTTCAGGGACAGGCTTGTTTATTTGGGATACACAGCTGTAGGACTGTCTCCCAGTGGTTTTGTAAATCAAGAGCACAAAGAATTCCAATCTCATGTTTGGTCATCCCTTGAGGGTCAAGGAGTAGGATTTCATCACCAGCAAGCAAGCCTGACACCAGGTCCCTGACAGCAGGTACACCACCAGTCCAGAGCACGGGAATATTTGTTCATCAATGCTTGAATGAATTAGGGCAAGGAAATCTCCAATGACGAAGTGCCTAGCCAAAGATAAATAGGACAAATATTTCTAATACAAATATAGATGCAGTGTTTATTTGTTTAGGCGTTTTAATTCAGTGATCTCATTTACTTATCAAGTATTTGAGAACGTCAAAAAAAGTATGTCCCACTGGGGCTGTCCAGAAATGAACTGAATTCATTACAACTGAAAACCACCAGGCAGAATAAGAATACAAAATGTTCATTAATGCAGTTATGTATTTCTTATTTTTTTTAATGCAGCTAGTGCACGTATCTGACATCTTGATATCGGCCTCATTTTTTCCCCTACACAGCAGCACTCAGGCTGGGAGAGTGGCACAACAGTACTGTGGAATGCAACATAGACTTGACTGGCTAACACTACTGAATTCTTATCCTACTTATCTATGTTCCTGCTGTGTAGAATATCATAGGAAGCAAACATAAAGACAGATTTATGTGCTTATACTAGCCGCAGTGTAATGGGATGTTGGTACCATTTCCTGTTTGGCCACTAGGTGGTGCCTTCCTGATAGATAAATAGTAGGTTACATTAGAGAGTGAGGGGAGTCAACGGAACAGGAGCGGGACTCCGGAGCTGGCCCCCATTGGACTTGGTGGGGCTTATTCTACAGAAACCTAGTGTACCCAGTTATTGGTATACCTGGAGCAGCTCTGGTGCCCCAGATAGTAAGGAATTGGGGGACAGGACATAGATGGCCTGACAGGGAAAAGTGTTCATGACTGCTACCACATTGGTGAGAAGCTGTGTGCCCTGAAGTTGTCTACCATGATGTTAGGCAAATAAAACTTTGAAAATTGATTGGACTAGCTCCTTCTTACTACTAATGGCCTATTCTAAGAACTTGCACCTGGTTCCACTGGGAAGACTGCGGGGTGAAGCGTTGGTCATGATAATGTACAGTACATATGTTGGCGAATGTATTCTGTTTGGTTTCTTGTTGGGGGGCGGGACCCACATTATTTTGTGAAATTATGGTAAGTGGCCTTTAAGTGGTACCAGGAATGAAATGTTATGTTCACTTTCATTTAGCTCTGCTTACAAAAGTATATGTATAAAAGGCTGGTGGTTTTGCCTTAATAGATACACATTCAATAAATAAAGGATAAAAGTGGGATTCCAGACTTTTTTTATAAGTTTTGAATAGAGTAGAGAGGTTTTAGAACCTCTGTCAGGTTTTTATTACTGCCTTTGTGTCTATCAAGGAGATTTCCCTGTACCTTGTATCCCCATAGACAGGACAAGAAGAAAATTGGCAGTTATCACCAGAACAATTATTCCTCCTTAGAAGATGTCCCCTCTACCCTGTACAATTTTGTGTTTATCACCACTTTTGCTCCCAATCACCATTGTCACAAGGACAAATAATATAATAGATCTTCCATAGAGACATAAATAACAATTAAAACTCTACAGTGGTTCTAACCTTTCCCTACCATTTACTTAAATGGCAAAAAGGTCTGTTTGACTTTTTTAACTACAAGAAAACACAATTTTTTTTTCACTTTATTGACCTTTTAATTGCTCTTCTAATTGAGATCCCCCTGTGGAAGTCACAGATTCCCTGGAACGTAGCTCATAGGGGAGGGGCTGGATATTATCACAACATTAATAGTATATAGAATAGTGGAAATTAGACCGGAGAGCAATGATGAATATGCTGTACTCTGACTCTGATTGTTGTGAAGCAACTATCCCTTGTGAGACGTCTATGCCTGGCCTGTATAAGATATAATCACTGAGGACAATCCTCATCAGATAGTTTGAACTCATCAAATACCGATTCTATCCACAAGATGCTTTTTTTCTGAACATCAGGTTACAGCAGATGACAGGATACAAACAGATGAATAGGTTGTAGTAGTTAGGTGGTCAAAAGACGATATTGTCTGTAGCTTACAATGCAGAATACATGTGCCCTGCTACATGTGGCTTGTAGCTGCTTCCATGACACAGGAAGTACAAACACAGGAAGAAGGGTGGAGCATTACATACAAAAGGAAGTGTGTCATAGAATAAGGGAAAATAAACTTGAGAAAACAAGTGCATTACCACAAAAGGTCACTAGATGGCAGCAAATGAACTAAATATAAACGTCCATAGAAAATAGTTAGGAAAACAGTCTATATAAATTCTATGCCCTGTTGGGGCAGCACACTCCCCGTCTGGCATGTTAAATGTCACTATATACATCAGAACGGTAGTTATTCAACTGCAAATAACAAACAGTGTAATTTGCTAGGTATCTTAAAGACCTGAAAGACATAAAAAGAACATGTATATAATGCAATAACAATAACTCTTAATTCAAGGTTTCAAGTTATGTCAACTAAAATTCAAGACACTTTTTTCTTGAAGTCACAGGTAGGATCTAGGAGCATAGGCAAACAAGTTCATTCTCCAAAGGGCAAGAGCGGAATAAGTTCAGTGATAGGTCTGATGAAAGTCTTTACAGTCCCTTGTCTTGAAACTTTCACCTCCACCTTACGTACCTTACCATCATCACTAGGAACGCTCTTTACAATAAGTCCCATGGGCCATTCAATTCTTTCAGCTAGCTGGTCCTTAAGCAGAACGAGATCTCCAACCTGTATGTTAGGGTTCAGCTGTTGCCATTTCCTGCGTCCTTGCAGAGTAGAAAGATACTCCATCTTCTAACAACTCCAGAAGCAGTTGGCAAGGTGTTGTACTCGCTTCCACTGGTCATAGCACAGATTTCCTGCTTTAAAGTTTCCAGGTAGAACAGGAACAGGCCCAAGCTTCTGGGTAAGAAGAGTAGCTGGGGTAAGGATAGTTGCGGTCTCTGGATCTTTGGGCACTGGAACAAATGGTCTTGAATTGATTATGGCAGATGCCTCTGCCAGGAAGGTAATTAGAATCTCGTGGGTAAGTCTTGTGGAGTTAAAGTCCATAAGCATAGAGTCCAATATTTTACATGTGATGCCTATCATTCTCTCCCATAAGCCACCCATGTGGGAAGAATGAGGAGGATTGAAAATCCATGTACAGCCTTTTTCAGCTAAAAAGACTTGGATTGGCCTAGAGTTGAGCTGTAACTCTCGACAGGCTCCAAATTTGTTCCACAGTCAGATCGTAGTGTCTTGACTGGTCCTCTGATGGCTAGGAATCGTCTTAGAGCATTGATGAAACTTGAGGCATCCATAGATTCTATTACTTCAATGTGTACTGCACGCACACCCATGCAAGTGAAAAGCACTGCCCATCGTCTGCTATTTGCTTGGCCACCTCGAGTTCTGCGGGCTGTTACCATCCATGACCCAAAGACATCCAGACCAACATGAGTGAAAGGTGGGTCAGTACTTAACCTGTCAGCTGGCAAATCTGACATTTGCTGTTGTTGATGTTTCCGTCTCAGTTTGCGGCACTGAACACAGCTGTGCAGTGTAGCTGTGATCTGTCTTTTTGCTCCTATAATCCAAAAGCCTGCAGCTCTTATGGCACCCTTGGTGCTTTACCCCTTCATGGTAGTGCCTTATGAGCAAAGTGGTGATGTGATGGCGAGCAGGTATAATGAGAGGATTCTATTCTTGCTCACTCAACTTAGCCTTGTTTAAACGTCCACCAACCCTTAACATGCCATCATTGTCAATGAATAGATTCAGGTTGGCAATTGGACTGTTTTTTTGCAATGTCCCTCTTGTCACAGATACATTTAATTTCTTAGCCAAAGACACTCTGTTGTACACTGCGTATTATGATCAGTTCACCTTCAGCAATGTCTTTTGCAGAAAGAAGCTTTTGGCACACATGCAAACCTTGACAGTGAGCATCTGTGGGCTTTGTGTGGAAGCAATCTGCAATAGGAACTAACCTTGCGATGGTGTGTGGTGTGTACAAGCCTTCTCCACTTGGAGAAACGTCAAAGCGCTGACAGCCCAAGACGAGTCTTTGTTCAGTTCTGGTGATGAGGGTTTTAAAGCGGGGGTCCACCTATCTATCGTTTTTTTTTTTTTTTAGTTCATTCACAAACTTTTCTTCTCAGCATTACATACTCACATATTGTGTGTAATATGTCCGCCTGTGTCAGATTTTGTCGGAAAGAATAACTTATATTATTCACTGCACGCGGTTTCCATCTTCATTGTGGGCATTTGAAGCCCACAAGCATTTATTTCCTGGATGTGGTGAATGCTGTGCTCCCAGCATTCACCGCTCGTTCCCACACATGCTCAGTGGCATCCTGGGAAGCCTGAGACTAGCTCCCAGGAGTCTGGGAGAGGCTTGAAACACGCCTACTCCCATGGGAGGAGAACCAGGAAGTGCAAAGAAGAATAGAAAAATAAAAGGTAATTACAGCGATTTCAATTTTTTTAAACGGCATGTCAGCATCTAGGCAAGGAAGAGAATACATACAGATATTGTTCAAAATTTGGGTGGAACCCCGCTTTAACTTCAGGACGAATCTCTGGATCCTTGTCAGGTTCTAGAAGACTGAAGAAATCAGCTGTGGTTTCTTCTGGATGATCCAGCAGGAATTCAGGCCCTGTTAACCAAGAAGAATTTTCAGACACTTGCAGACACTGGTCTGGTAGCATGATCTGCACGGTTAATTTCAGATGGAACATAATGCCATTGTTCAAGTTTAGATGATTTCCTAATTCTCTCTACATGGTTGCTGACATAGACATAGACATGGTAACGTTTAGTCTGATTGTATATGTAGCCCAGAACAACTTTGCTGTCTGTGTAGAATCTTACGTCATCTATCTGAATGTCTAGCACATGCAGTATGAAATGTTTCTACAGCTAGCACAGTCCCACAAAGTTCAAGCCTGGGAAACGTCTGTTCAGGCTTAGGTGCTAACTTAGCTTTCCCAAACAGAAACCCTATGTGGGCTTGATTAGAAGAATCTCTTACCTTGAGGTAAGCGACAGCTGCTATGGCCTTAGTATATGCATCTGAGAAGATGTGAAGCTCTTTCCTCTGACTTGTGGCAAGGGAGGCAGAAGTGTAGCAGCGTGGTATATGGATTCCATCTAAGGCATGTAGAGATTGTTTCCAGGACTCCCACTTTAAAAGCTGGTCCATCGGTAGTGGAGCATCCCAATCTTTAATAGTCTCTGAGAACTGTCTAAGTAAGGATTTACCTTGTATGGTGATGGGAGCTACGAATCCCAATGGATTGTATAGGCTGTTCACTACTGACAGAACACCACGTTTGGTAAATGGCTTGTCTGCAGAGCTGACTTGAAAACCGAAGGTGTCTTTCAACAAGTCCCACCGGAGGCCCAGACTTCTCTGTACAGGTGGTATGTCCATTCCCAGATTCAAGTCTTTAAACCCTGTGGCATGATCGCCAGGTTGAAAGGCTTATATAACAGCAACACTATTTGAGGCAATCTTGTGTAGTCTGAGGTTAGCCTCGGAAAGCATACCTTGTGTCCTTTGGAACAGGTCTATGGCTTCTTCATCTGTAGGTAAAGATTTAAGTCCATCGTCCACAAAGAAGTCTCTCTTGATGAAGTGTCGAGCATCCATGCCATACTCCTTTTCCCCATCAAGGGCAGTCCTTCGTAAACCGTACGTTTCCGAAAACATGTACCTTCATGCGGTATTCAATCATTTCATTGTCCATATTGTTGTCACGGTGCCACAGAAATCTTAGAAGGGTTCCTATGGTCTTCACGCACAATTAAGCAATGAAACATTTGTTCACTGTCAGCAGTTATGGCAACTGGCTCTCTTGTAAACCTCATAAGTACACCTACAAGGTTGTTGGTTGGGTTCAGACCAGTGAGAAGAACGTCGTTCAGGGATACGCCTTGATGCTTGGCACTGGAGTCAAACACTACCCTGATTTGCTTTGGCTTACGTGGATGATACACTCCGAAGAAAGGCAGGTACCAGCACTCATCGTGTCTTTGAAGTGGTGGGGCTGGTTCGGCCTGATCATTGTCAAAGATCTTTTTCATAAAGGCGATGAAATGGTCCTTCATTTCAGGTCTTTTCTTTAGTGTTCGTTAAAGTGGGTTGAATCTGGATAGAGCCTGTTAACGATTGGTTGGGAGTTTAACCCTTGCAGCACGAAGAGGTAATGGCGCAACCCAGCTGTTAGACTCATCTTGGAAGAATTCTTTGTCCATTATTTTGATGAACTCTCTGTCTTTGACTGACAAGGCTATTTTGTTATCATCGCTTGTACAAAACACTGTGGTACCTAGGTTGTCATCGCAAAGGTTAGGAGTGACATCAGGTACTTGGATAATGTCAAGAGGCTTCTCTTTTACTTAATAATGGCGAGGGCACTGTTTGAAATGGGATGTACGTCCGTTTCCTAACATGTAAGTTTCGAAGGAGTGGATCTCGGATGACATACGCATTCTATCCAAGCATACGTCACCCACAATTACCCAGCCTAGATCGAGTTTTTGTGAGTAAGGGGCATATCGGGTCCATTGCACTGCTTGCATACTTTGTGTACTTTGAGAATGTCTCTTCCTAGCAAGATCAAGATTTCAGCATTCATGTCCATTGCAGGAATTTCATTAACAAGGTGCCTCAAGTGCGGATGGCGATATGCGGCTTCTGCAGTAGGAATTTCTTCCCTTTCGTCTGGTATCTGGTCACACTCGACTAATGCTGGTAGGGGTATGCCCTCTCCCTTGATGTGAGAGACCATGAACCCATTGGCCCTTCTACCGAAGGTCTCTTCATGACCAGAACAGGTTCTGAGAGTATACGGTGATGCGTGTCCCTGTGTACCAAATATCTCAAAGAATTTAGGCTTAACCAGGGATCTGTTGCTCTGTTCATCTATTATGGCATACATTCTAATAGCTTCCTCGGGTTGAACCTTTGGGTATATCTTGACTAGGCATATCTTAGCACAACATTTGTGATCTAAGCCTTCTCCACAGACTTCTGTGCATGAAGAAACGTTAGCTGTGGCTGGAGCACGACCTTGTTGCTCCCCGCCATGACTTGAGACAGGGCTGGAGGTAGGAGGCTGCTGTGAATTGTCTGAGGGTGGACCCGGATGGATAGCTGTAACATATCTGTCACTACTGTATTCTGTGCACTTGATGGCAAATTTACAGTCTTTAGCAAGCACCTGTAGCATATTCCAAGTTCCTGAAGAATCTCCCTGCACTCTTGTAACGCCTTTGCCCTAAGCTCGTGACATTTCTTTAGGGGGCGAGGCTTCTTGTGAATAGGGCACTGATGATTAGGGTCTTTATCTCTGTCACCCGAATTGCTCTGGTGAGCAGGAGAGGATACGGGTGGTGAGATGTCTGTCCTTTTAACAGATATTGCTCTGTTAATGTCTCTATGTTTAGCTGCTATGTTATCATACCTTGATGAAGATGATGATGAAGCAGGCAAGTTGGGTTCACTTAAGCTGAAGCTGGGATCATTTCTCGTCCAGGCTTGATCATTGATGAACCTGCAAAAATATGCGAATGGAGGAAAAGATACGTTATAGTCTCTTTTGTACCTTGAGCCTTGTTGTGCCCATTTCTCTTTTAGGCTGTATGGCAGTTTAGACACCACTGGATTGACACCATGAGCAGTGTCCAGGAAGCTTAGTCCAGGTAGACGTGGGTCTGTCTTTGCCAACTCCAGCTTCATGAGAAGATCACTCAGATCTTCGAGCTTGCGATAGTCTTTGTTCCCTATCTTTGGGAAGTTTTGCAGTCTCTTGAATAGAGCGCTTTCTATGGTTTCAGAGCTACCATAGGCTTGCTCAAGTCTTGCCCATGCAGCAACAAGACCTGCATCTGGGTGGTCCACATGCACTGTTCTCAGTCTTTTAACACGATCTGCAGATTCTGTCCCCAGCCACTTTATGAGCAAATCAAGTTCCTCCTTAGTAGTAAAGTTGATGGCAGCTTTGAAGGTTGATCTCCAGGCCCTGTAGCTCTCCGGACATTCGTCAAACCTTGAGAGGGTAGTGTTAATGAGCTCAAGCAGTACCATATATCTGGCAAAGTCATTCAAGTCTGATCTCTCACTCTTCGGTGCCAAAGCAACTTGTGGAACCCCTCAGGTGTGAAAGTTCTCTGGTGAAGTAGGGTGAGGTTTACCAGGATGAAATGATGTTGCAGGGGCGTTTGACTGTGGTGTAGTCCCTAAGGCTTGTGCTGGCTGTGGCATGAGCTGCGGCTTGTCACTGGAAGTCACCTTGTTGTCAGCAAGTGGTGATGCGGTTTACTGCATAGATGCACTTGTGTTGTAGACTTGAAGAAGCTCGGGCATTTGGAGCTGAGAGGTCTCTGTGTTGAGAGTCAGAACAGTTCAGAACAGTGTTGTTAGTAAGATGTACAGGAGATAACTCTGTATCATTGCAAACATTATGCTTTAGTACATATTCACTGATGCGTTCAAGTGGGTCTTGCAGTTCCGCTGGGATGGACCGTTCTGAGTTAGCACTTTATCCCATCGCTTGTTCGAGGAAGCTCAGCCTTGCCAGGGCAGCTGCTTCCTCCCTTTCCATTTGCAGAATCTTTAATTGGGAATCTAATTGGGAATCTGCCTCTGCTTTCATCTTAGCCGCTATTTCTGCTTGTTGAGCTTCCATCTTTGCTTTTTTGTGTTGCCTTTTGTGTTTCTAGTTCTGCTTCCCTTCTGGCAAAGGAGCTTTGCACTTTTTTGATTCTGCATCAGCACAGGCCTCTATTATCTTATCACTTAATGTTGAACTTCTGGAGCGAGAGGATCTATAAGAATGTGCAGTGTACTTGGTTGATGTGGATCTGTGAGATCTGGTCTTCTGCAGTTGAGCAATGCGGAGTTCTGCCTTACACTGGGCTTTTTACACTAAGAGATCCCTTTGTTGGTTTAGTGCATCAGCCCTGGTCAGTTCTGCTGAAGAGTCCTCTATATTACAATCCTGCAAGAAAGCTGTGTATTTTGCAAACAGCCGCTGGTAGCGTTCCTGGCAGATAAGTGATCTATAGAGTCTCTTAGTTCAGCTGGTTGATCATTAAAGTGTGACAAAACTGACATGCAGTGTGAAGTTCTGTCCCATAAGTCTGACAGGTTGCTGGAGAACTCATCTCTAGTGGTTTCATAGTTTTCTCTGAGTTTCTGTGTAGATTTTATTGTATGTTTCGGTCTTACACTCTGTTCAGCAATATCTGCAGAATCTGCTCCCTGTACATCTGCAGGTTCAGAGGCATGATGAATCTGCATTGGTTCAGCCACAAAAGGGTGCTCAGAGTCTTGTCTAGACATGTTTCACGTTTTTGCAAGAAATGGTACTGTCTGAATGCCTTGATTCCAGATCAGACGCACACATATACACAGCAGGCTGTGGGAATTCTATACATCTTTTGACTATTCTGACTCTGATTGTTGTGAAGCGACTATCTCTTGTGAAGCCTCTATGCCTGGACTGTATAAGATATAATCACTGAGGACAATCCTCATCAGATAGTTTGAACTCACCAAATACCGATTCTATTCACAAGATTCTATTCACAAGATTTATTCTGAACATCAGGTTACAGCAGATAAAAGGTATAAACAGATGAATAGCTTGTAGTATTCATGCGGTCAAAAGATGGTATTGTCTGTAGCTTACAATGCAGAATACATGTGCCCTGCTACATGTGGCTTGTAGCTGCATCCATGACTCAGGAAGTACAAACACAGGAAGGAGGGTGGAGCATTACATCTAAAAGAAAGTGTGTCACAACATAAGGGAAAATAAACTTGAGAAAACAAGTGCATTACCACAAAAGGTCACTAGATGGCAGCATGTGAACTAAATATAAACGTCCATACAAATTGGTTAGGCAAACAGTCTATATAAATTCTATGCTCCGTTGGGGCAGCACATGCTGACTGTATATGTTATCCTAATTCTGACAATATCTGCTGCAATTTAGCACCTCTTTAAAGTGAGTGTATTTCTGCAGTGGGTAGTGGGAATAGTGTTTTAAAGATAAAGCACTATTTTGGCAATTTTTTTTCCCTGAGCTGAAGAGAAATGGAGAGAGCCTGGGATAGTATATGATATTACTACATTGAGGAAGACATAAAGAAAAACAATTTATTCACTGACTGGTAATAACACCTCGAACAGAATCCACATAAGGGGGGACACAAATGCTTTATGACCCTGCATTTATTGTAAGGTCATGGGCTCCAGGTGAGAGCACATCTGATGGAGGTGGTACAGTTAATAGTGGTATAGTTACAAGCACCGATGTGTGTATTGCTTTAAAGGATACCGATACGTCAAGAAGCAAGGATAACTGAAGAAATTGTTAATGATGTTGGACATTTGATTTATTCACAATTATTGATAATATTTGACATTTGATTTATTTATAATTTTGCAGATAGCGCAGCACTATTATATGATTTTAAGTATATACACATGCATATGGGAGTGTGAAGAGTGCAAGCAGCTTTTTTGGATTATTTCACACATTTTTATTGTAGAGTTTTTTTGGATTTTTGCTTTTTTTGGGTAGCATAGCAGGTCACAAGGTAATAACTAACATATAGTTTTAGTTTAATTGATCCTGCCATTTAAAGAACAAAAAAGAATATTTACAGCTGCATTCTCCACTGTGCCCCTTGGTTGCTACATCACTACAGGACGTTTCTGCAGCAGAACAAATCTTCCACGAAGGGGCGCCAAATAAAGGCAGCATAAAGTGCTTTCCTTTGCAGGTCCTATTTGTTTCAAAATTATTTTTCAGTGACAGGGTTGATTTATTGACAAAGTTTCACCAACTTCCACCAGGAATAGATTTTTCCTGCAATGGTAATATTATCTCTAGGAGATATAATTAGAGCAATTATTCATTATGTGCTGGTACCTACTTGGAAATGGCTTGTAGTGGCACATACTAGGTTGGCAATCACTTGATTTCTTCATTCCCTCTATTGTGAAACCACATACAGAAAGGTCATTTATCTTGATTAAGGTAATAAAAAAAAAGGATGGTCTTCTCACAAACGTTTTCAACAGATTTAATTTGAGGTGGAACCCATGCTTTTCTTCATGGGGGGGGGGGGGGGTATTCCAGCAGACAGCTGTATACTTTGAGACCAACTCAAAGACAAAATGATGTCATGGTCTTTTGAGTGATAGTTCTGTTAAAAAACTGAACTCACTAATGTCTTCTATTTTGTATTTAAACCCAACCAAGAAAATGAAACATCCTGTGGTTCAAACATTTAATCCCATTTTTTTTAGTTCAGCTAGTGTAAATATCATAGTAGGAGTAATGAGAAAGAGAACAGATAGGTGGACAGTGGACAGCAACCATAAATTTGACTTTAATCCCTGTGTAAGTGGCACAGAATATGGAGTGTCATAGGTGCACCATGCAAGTGAGGTTGTACCAATACCGATATCGATATTAGTGCCGATACTAAGCATTAGCACGAGTATCAGTACTTGGGCAAATGCTCTGATGCCTGTAACAGATACTTTCAGGCTCGGTTTTTTCAGCTGTCAGCAGGATTCCCCACTGACAGCTGAAATGTAAACAAAACCAAAAAAATCTGGCAATTACTAGTTGTTAAGGAGTGGGGATGCCGCGTCTTTAACAACCAATGACTCATTCAGCTGTAAGTGGAGTTACCCTTTGAAAGCTGAAGTGTAAACAAAGTTCCAGCAATTGAAGCTGTCAAAAAAAAAAAAAAAGCCTGACAATGTTTATCAAAAACATTACTCAGCCTAAAGGCTCGTACACACTATAAGAAAATTGGGGGAACATTTTCGTTCACAGAATTTGTGTACACAACTTTCAACAGCTGATTCAGAATTTTCATACGAAAATTCCCGAAGGGATAAACTCCAAAATTGTATATATATTTCTTTTATAAATAACTTTTCATAATGTTTCAATGCATTGGTGCATTCCTCTCTTCAATGGTTCATTTCTAAGCTGGACCCTGTACAATGCTGTTCCAATGCATTAGGCTACTGCGGCACCTCTAGATACAGCAGGCAATTTTCATCTCTTAACACAACAGTTGTTTGAAAGTCTTGTCAGCCAGATTTACACACACTTCCAAATCCCAGAGGAAGGTAGGTGTTTACCCTCACAAAAACATGTTGTCTGTTACACCTTGTGTCACCTAGATTAAGGACTAATAAACTTGCACTTCGGGACTGATAATTGTTGCGCTCTTTTTGTGCTCCAAGAAATTTAGAAATGTTAGCATTCTCTCTGTGGCCCCTCGGTTTATGACTCGACTGAGCACTATGCTCCATGAATCAAGCCATTTTCTCTTAATAAAAAAATAAAGATCCAGTGCCTAGTACCTATACCCCTTGACTTGTGCAGTGACACAGCTGGATTTCTGTATGGCCAAAAATTCCTAGTTCTCCCCCTTGGAGAACCCTTTTCTGCAGCCACTTAATCCAAAACAAGTCCTGCCATATACTCTGAGTTCCACTTATCCTCAAGGGTGAACAACATATTGGAACACATTTTATGCTGGGCTTTGCACATCAGTGTATTATTTCTGAGGGGTGGTATAAGGAGTTACTTATAAAGGCTAGTAGTAATGCGGGGGATCAGGGTGACCATATTTGGCTGTTCACCTTTAGAGAGTAGGCAGGAGACAGAATAGTGACATGGCATCTAACTGTTGTATTGCCCAGTTCTTAATGCTAAACAACTATATAACTTAGCAAAGTGGATTAAATGTTGTGTGCTTGATCCAGGCCCTCTTGACCCGATCCAGCTCCCTCATGGAGAAAAGTAAAATAAATACCCCCTTTCACTCTTGAACCTGAAAATATCAACAAGTAAGTTTGATATTCTGAATGACATTTACATTTGCCGTGAGACTGTTAAACTCTTACTATTCACATTTTTTGTATTTGTGCACCTGGTAAAACAGTGGCATCAGCAGTTACAGTACTATGTTCACAAACCCCAAGATAATTAATTATTTCCAGTGTACACAATCCCATGTTAATGTTACACTATAGATTTACATAAACATGTTTTCTTTTAGCTGTGTAATTTTTCTTTTATATATAAAATATATAAAATGCATTAAGATAAAAAACCTGCCTTTAGAATCACTTAAGACCTCTTTCACACTGCCAGCATTTTTCAGGCGCTACAGCGCTAAAAATAGCGCCTGTATAGTGCCTGAAAAAAGTGGCTCCATTCACTCCAGTGTGAAAGCCCGAGGGCTTCCACACTGGAGTGGTGCGCTGGCAGGGCGTCACAAAAAGTCCTGCCAGCAGCTTCTTTGGAGCGCTGAAGGAGCAGTGAACTTACCGCTCCTCCACCACTGCTCCCCATTGAAGACAATGGGGCATCGCTGCGATACCGCCGGCAAAACGCCACTCCGGCTGTGTTTAGCGGGCATATTTAACCCCTTTAACCCCCGCGCTAGCGGCCGAATAGCACCGCTAAAATGACGGTAAAGCGGCACTAAAATAGCACCGCTTTACCGCCGACACCCCCCCACGGCTCGGTGTGAAAGCTGTATAAGAGCAAATAGTTTGCAACCAAAAATTATTTTTTAATACTAGTAAAAAGCAATTCCAAATACCTGAGAGAGGAGATATGAAATGACGAATAAAAGCATTTATCCACTTTTTTAAGCATGGTATACTACAAATCCTTCCACATTGCCTGGTGTCCCAGGTCTTTTAGGACTCTAGAATTTCCCCACATTGGTGACTCAGAAAGTATTAAGTAATAAAATAATAAAGTAACTACCAGGCAATTGGCATTTCAGAAATAATTTAGCCTCCTTTTTTCTTTTGGCATGGATTTCCCAATCCAAAAAGTACACCTAAATCCAATCAATAACATTTCATATACGTTTTTACATGCTAATATAGTTTTAGAGGTTTTTGCAGTCAAAATTGCAGCCTTCATTAAGGGCCTATTTGCGTTTACAAGCTACTGTAGGCTAAAATTATAAATTAAGCCCATAGGACTAAAAGCCATAAATGTGCATGCAAGCTTATTTTCTATGGCACGGGCCTCAAATGCCAGGACCACTATTACTATTCTTTTTATAATATAATGTCAACACATTATGCAATGCTTTTCACAAGGGTTCCCACATTTAAATTTGATACATTTGTAACAATACAGTTCATAAAAGACAATAAACATGGATTGCAAATTGGGTTAGATAAAAAGGTTTATCAAAGAGTTTATTAAAAGGTATGCCAATGTTTTAGAAGAACTAAAATGAAAAGGATATTATTCAAGTGAAATAATAATAAGTGAAAACAGGTAATATGAAGTGTTTAAAGCTGTATTTTAGGTGGAAATAAAAGGCACAAACAATTGCAACTCTGTAATAATTAATGCATTAGTCAATTCATTTTATTCAGCAGTATATGTAGCAAGCCAATCGTTTCATGTGCTGAAAAGATGCATAATGATATAATGCATAATATAGTGGAAGAAAGTAGAGTAACAGAGATATCAGTTCATCATCGTGTTGCTTTTCCTTTTATTGTACAGTCACAGGGCTAGGGCTGTGCCAGGATGACCGGGGCTCAGAAAATTAGACTAAAGTTTTTTTGGTAGAAATTAAAGAGAAAGTAAACGCTGCTATTTTTTTTTTCTTTTTCCTTACCTGCAAAAGGCATAATGTGCTAGTATGCATCGCATACTAGCACATTTTGTGAAACTTACCTGCAAACAAAGCCCTCGTTGTTGCTGCTGGAGGCCGCATCCCTCTTCATCTGTCATCCTTCTGGGTTCGGGGATTCCAGCTGTGTGACTGGCTAGAGCCGCGTGACGTCACTCCCACAAGTTATCTCCTAAACAGTGCAAGTGTAAGAGATATTTACAGTACCTATAAGTAAGCCTTATGATAGGTTTACCTATAGGTACAAACAATACAGGGAGGTCTACGTCCTCTTTAAAGTGTAAGTAAACACCCCTATCGTTTTCAGCCAAGGAAGCTGCCTTCTTTGCCTCTGTTTAATCTATAACTGCCATGATGCTGCACATGTGATCAGTTATGACACCAGCCATTGGATAGTTTGACAGTTTGGTTGAGAGCTCAACCAATGAGAGTGTTACATTTATGGCACGTGTCGTAAATAAAACTGTTTCATGGATGGGTTTACAGTACAGTACAGTAAGGAAATCTCTGGATTGAAAGTGAATTTTGCAGCAAAATCTGATTTTGTTATTTTACTTTATAATGGGCTATATATTTTTATCTTGCCATTCAGATAAGAACCCACCCCACCCCTGCTTGCTTGCAAACCCCCACAACCAATGGAGCAGGATTGGGCCTTGTATTCATAAACAAGAGCGCAAAAGGTGCACACTCATATCCCTTATCTTTACTGAGCTGCATGCTCAGATAAAAGTCTGGCATTGGATATTTGAGGGGATCCTACTAATTTTGTTTCTTGTTTTTTGCATGGGGTCCCCCTTGACACCCATACCAGACCCCCATCAAGGATAAGGGTCTGGTATATATTTTTAGGGATAACCTCACGTCTTTTTCTGTGCGGCGGTCCCCCATTAACATCTCCTTATCTGAATCTAGGGTTTGGTATAGAATAGATGAAGGGAATCCCCAGCTGCTTTGTTTAAAAAAAAACTGATGTAAAGCTGGGGCTGTCATTTGCTGGTAATTTAAACAGCTTTTTTTTTCTTTGTGACATGCTTCCTGTAGTAGGTTGTATGCATTGTTCAAATGTGCTACTTCTCAGGCAGGGTCAAGGCATCACCTAGGCATGGTATTTAAAGGAATTTTTCATTTTTAATGTTGCCATTAAAGCAATAAAAAATTGCTGCTCCTCGCCAAACAGAATTTTAAATGATTTTATTTTTTTTTTTGCTATGGACCTTTTTTCAGTTCCTTAAGGCAGGGCCCAGCTCCCCGTGCCATTTTTTAAATTTTACAATACCTTGCCTATTAGCCTAAAAAAATGCCATTACTGTTTTTTTAGCCCCATAGACTTTGATGGGGTTTGGATTTGACACCCAAACTTTGCTCCCTTTCTGCAAACCTACAGTACATCAAACCAAACCTAGGTACATTCTGCTCATCCCTAATCAGCAGCACTGAGATAATTAAAGGATTAAAAAAAGGTGAAAACAGCATTTAAAAAAAGGCAATAGTGTAGGATGCGCAGTGATTTATCAAACTAAATTTCATTCATTTAGGGTTAACATCTACTTTAACCTCTTGCCGGTCTTTGCATAGGAGATGCGATTGTGGTGTACAGAGGCAGAACGGGGAACTGTCTATGTAAACAAGGCGATTCCCCGTTCTGCCAGATGACATGTCAGAGATCTTCTGTTCCCAGTGATCGGGAACAGTGATCTCTGTCGTGTCCCTGGTAGCCCACCCCCCCTACAGTTAGAACACACCCAGGGAACACACTTAACCCCATTGATCGCCCCCTAGTGTTAACTCCTTTCCTGCCAGTGTCATGTTTACATTGATCAGTGCATTTTTATAGCACTGATCAATGTAATAATGTCACTGGTCCCCAAAAAGTGTCATTTGGGGTCAGATTTGTCCACCGCAACGTCGCAGTCCCGCTAAAAGTCACAGATCGCCGACATTACCAGTAAAAACAATAAAAAATAAAATAAAAGTCCCTACATTTATCCCATAGTTTGTAGACGTGATAACTTTTGCGCAAACCAATCAATATACGCCTATTGTGTTTTACATTTTACCAAAAATATGTAGAAGAATATATATTGGCCTAAACTGATGAATACTTTTTTTTTATATTTTTTTTTTTTCAAAATTGTCGGTCTTTTTTGTTTATAGAGCAAAAAATAAAAACGGCAGAGGTGTTCAAATACCACCAAAAGATAGCTCTATTTGTGGGAAAAAAAGGATGTAAATTTTGTTTGGGTACAGCATCGCACGACCACGCAATTGTCAGTTGCCGTATCGCAAAAAATGGCCAAATCATTAAGAGGGCAAAGCCTTCCGGGGCTGAAGTGGTTAAGTGGTTAAGGAATGACTATAATCTTGGAGAATATACTTTAAGGGGCATCTTTTGAACCATCTAGTCATCAAAATACATCAATATAAACCATACTTCAAGCCATAGTTTAATTTGACCATTAATCGTTTTGAAAGGCTTAATTCTCCTCCGTAATAGCTTGTTTAAAAATCTAGTGATTGGACTCAGGTGAGTCTGACTATTATTAAAAAAGCATTAGGGTAATGGGTCCTTCTCTGTGATGGTACTTTTAACTGCAGGTTTCATCACCTGCCTAAGGTGGGCCTGCAAATAACAAAGGATAATGACTGTGTTGATGGAAATTGTGCGTTCTATCTGTGTGGCACTCATTTTCTACCTGTCAGCATGTTACTATCCCCTCCAACACAAAGCACCTCACATCTCGTGTTGCTTTTGGTGAAAGGACCTGTTCTCATGCTTGGGAGGGATCCTTTTGAACATTTTGCTTCACAGCTGGTACTATGTATGGCAAATCATGGCATTAGCTTCTCAGCCATGATATAACAGCTATTACAGAGTTTACCAATTTTTTTACGTTTTTTTATTTTTTTTTCACAATGCAAATGAATTGGTTGAAAGGACTCTGCATTGTGAATAAATATTTATCAATGTGGTTTATTCCATCATCGGTCCACCTTCGATATAAAAACGCTTAGAAAAGTTAATAGGGGGTGATAGAGCACTGGAATTTCCTTGTGTAATTGCTTGGTATCCTGCTTATTGTTTTCATCAAATTTTAATGTAAAAGTGTACACGTTGTAGATGCAAAGAATCTGAATATTGGTCTGGCAGTTTCCATACAACTTAGGATTTCCACAATCATCTTGGGTTGTGGACTTGTGTTAAGGATCAGTATCTAGAAAATAAAGCGACACACTGTGGGGTTGATTTACTAAAGGCAAAATGACTGTGCACTTTGAAAAGTGCAGTTGCACACGGCAAGAGCAGATGCTCCAGAGTTTAGTAAATGAGCAGAAGCTCTGCTGACTTTCATCAACCAATCATGTGCAAGCAAAAATGCTGTTTTTTTATCTTCCTTGCATGTGATTGGGTATTCTTTGCAAAGTAAAACTTTACCTCATTTACTAAGCTCTGGAGCTGAGTGCAATTGCACTTTCCAAGGTGCACAGTCTATTGGCCTTTAGTAAATCAACCCCTGTAACATTCAAATCCAAACACAAGTTTATTCCAATTACAAAATGTTTGCACAGTAAACACATTTTTCAGGCTGTATCTTCACCCCCTTCATCAGGGCTTGATAAAATGATACAATGTAGCAATGCATGTGGATGGTAAAAGTCATCCTGCTCCTTAGAAGTCACAAGGCTCTAACTGCATTGCCCCATTGTGATTTTTGAGTTAGCATACATTGTTATATTGTATCATTCTTTCAAGCCCTGATGAAGGGAGTGGAGATACAGCCCCTAAAATGTGTAGGCTTTGCAAACATCTTATAAATGGAAGAAACTTGGACTTTAAACTTTGGACTGGACTGGACTGGACTTGGACTTTAGACTCTACTGATCAGCTTCTGTACAACCACCCTGTTGGGTTTCCCCGCTCCATCAGCGCTGCCGACTATAGCCTGAAACACTGATCAGTGTATTCTGTCACCGGGGATGTCTCCCCACTGTCAGAATATAATGACGCAGGGGGGGGGGGGGGTTCTCTCATTTCCGTTGAGTGTGTGTATGAGGGATAGAGTTTTTTTCATTCAAACTTCTGGTTAAACGAAAAAAAAAAACTCTGTCCCAGTAGAAAGGCTGGGGACTGGCTGAGTTCAGTTCTCATTGGCATACAATGAAGATGCCTTTAACTTTTGGTTAAGACAGACGGTGTTCAAATCTAGTACAACTGATGAGAAAAGTACAGACAGGTTTACTTATGGCAAACACAGCTTCCTGCCCCCTGGTAACAAAGATAACTAAGCAGAATTCTTGGAGAAAAAATTCTAATTTGTGTGTACTTTCACTGAGTGACACTGTGAGTACACAGGTAACAGTGTGCCAACGTCCCAATAGTGGACATATAAAAAAAGCTAACTAAAAGAGTGGACTTTATAGGCACACAGATAAACCGTCTAAAAGTAATACATTGGTTTATTTTATAGACAAATAGTTGAAAAACCAAATATTACATATAGATACAGATGAAATTCATAAAATTTATGTTGTAAGCCCCACACATAAGCTCTGACGCCACTTTGTATGATAGCAAGGTACAGTAATACATTCAAAAGGACAGCAATTAGAATTCCCAAAATACTATCCAAGTAGGAGTGGAATACTGTGGCTCAGGATGTGGATCCGGGCATAAAATTCACTTAATCTTCTTCAGGAGCATGACAGTCTATTGAATGTATGTAGAAAAAACAGAATATACAGTTTATTAACAGTTACAGTTAATTAAAGTTACAGATTACAGTTAAATACTTATAATAGAATTAAAAATTGTTCTAATGTCAGAGCAATTTTGAGGGGTAAAAAAGAAAAGACACAAAGGCTTACCGTGTAGTTGTCAGATGCAGAAAAAGTGTAATGTTTGCTGGTAATTAACTTTATGTGGATATGTCCAAGGAGAGATGAACACCAACACAGACCTAAGAGACCACAGGTGCTGATGATAAAGCCAGCGTTCGTCTGATTAAAGAGTCGGTTTGAGCATTGTAAAGGATTGATCTGGAGGCTCACAGAGGCTAGCACCTATAATCAGAGTGAGAGAGTATAGTGTAAAACATATAACTAACTCGCTAGTGGGATTAAGGTAGGGAGATGAGTATAAAGAGATATATAGAATGGTTACCTCAATAGGTTTAGAGCCATGTTGTGTGCTGTTGATTGGTCTCCTAGTCTCCAGTCAGGGTCTGTTAGTAATACCAAGCAAGCTGTGTATCTACTGTATATATACGTCCTGACCGGAAGCGAGTCACTCCGTGCCGGATATGACGCACGCCAGGTCGAACGACGGCCGCTGCGCATGCGCCGGAGATGCCGCCGACGCGGCGGCAACTGCCCAATGCACAAGCAGCAGGGGCGGGGACTGGGGAGGACTGAGGGTCGCCCCGTGTCCCGTCAATTGCCACACATCCGTCCCAGAGGAGGGTACAGGATGTGCAGGCGCTGTGCGGTCGAACTGGGCCGGCCAAATGCCTCAATGCCAGCAAGTGGGTCAGTAGGGAGGGATCATGTCGCCAAGGACCGCATCAGCGCAGATGACAGAATTAAAATTGTGCAAAAACATAAAAATGAAAAATATAAGTAAAAAAATTAAATATAACCAAAGCAAAAAACATATACTGTACTAATACCCATAAAAATAGCTATTCAGGAGTTATTGGTTTAGATTTGTATTGTTAGTAAATTTACATAGAATACAGAGATTTATTTTAACTTTTTGATTATTGTTATATTTAAAATTTGAACTTGGCTAGGAGAGTATGTTTGGAGGGGGAACAGGAGTAATGGACAAAGAGTCATTGTTGTGAAGTGGTATTAAGCCAGAATAGCAAAGGTGACCATAAACTATCCCAAAGATCAATACCTTGTCAGTTAGATATGCAAGAGGGCTATCTAAATAGCAACTAAGTTATATAGACTGAGCAAAGTAGGAGCACTGGGATTGAATCGGCTAGCAGCCACAACAATAGCCAGATGAATGGAGGCATGAAGAAGGAAGACAGGGATGGCAACAAACTATAAAAAACTACAGAAAAGGTTTATAGGATTGGGTATCATTTAGCCCTGGCGATCGAGTGGCATTAAGTCGCTCTATCCATAAAGTTTCCTTTTGTAGGATAAATTTATCCCATTCACCCCCTCTGGGGTTTTTAGCGACGACAGCCAGAACAGCAAATGAGACAGAGGAGGTATCAAAACAGTGATAGAAGTCGAGATGTTGGCTAATGGGAGTTAGCATTTTCCCATTGCCCGAATAATATAAATGATCGTTGGTTCTATGTCTCAGTTGTCAGGCTGTCTTACCCACATAAAGGCCCCACATTTGGACATCATGAGATATACCAGGCCCTGTGTGTGGCAGGTAGCAGAAAATTTGGGATAGAAAATTTCGCCATTAGGTAGTAGAATTTTTTGACCAGGTAATACCCATGGGCAGAAAGCACAGGTGCCACAACGTGATGTCCCCAAAGATAGTCTGGGTGTATACTCATTATGTGCAGTATAGTGACTGGTCACAAGTCTATCTCCAAGGGAGTTGGCGCATCTGAAAACAATTTCCGGACGTTCACCAATTTTTTAAAATATTTTTTGAGTATTGGATCTTCCTGTAGAAGATGCCAGTGATTGTCCATTATCACCTGACATCCTCATGATGTTATGAAAATTTCGTGATTAGTTTCACTGTAGATTTTTTGAGGGGGGTCTTGGTCTTAAATATCAGGTCACTGCATGTTTGATGCACGGCCTTGTTGTAGACCTGGCATAGCAGTGATCGGCTATAGCCTCTTGCGAGTAGGCGTGATTGTAGTAGTTTGGCTTTTTGCTGGAAATCTGATAAATGCGTACAGTTACGGTGGAGCCTAATGTACTGGGCGTATGGTATGCTCCAAATAAGTGCTGGAGGATGTGCACTGGCTGCGTGCAACAATGTGATGCCAGCTGTTGTTTTACGAAAAAGGTTTGTTGCCAACATATTATCTTTGTCCCTGTAGATGACAAGGTCAAGAAAGTTGTTTGATTTGTGTCACAACTGTAAGTAAATTTAAGGGTTAAACTGATTGGTGTTCAAAGATTGAATGAATTCATCAAGAGATTTTAGGGTGTCTGTCCATACGATGAAGACATCATCAATATAACGTATCCAGCATAGGATTTGATCGGTAAATCTCGTCAGGGGTTCACAAGAAAAAAGATGTCTCTCCCACCCCCCCAGATACAGGTTGGCGTAGGCAGGAGCACAACAGGTGCCCATGGCCACCCCCTTTATCTGGAGGTAGTGGGAGTCCACAAAGCTAAACCAGTTATGAGTCAGGATAAACCATAGCAAAATCAAGATGAATTTGTTGCAGTTCCAAAGATGATGGTCCTCTTCGTAGAGGAAGGTACAGATCATCCCAACTCCCTGCTCGTGCGGGATACTGGAGTACAAAGCCTTCACATCCAATGTTACGAGCAGGGAGCTGGGAGGAATGACCACACCCTCGATTTGTTTGAGTAGATCTAGTATATCTTTGGTATAGGAAGGTAGAGCTGTAACATGTGGCATTAGAACAGAATCTACAACCTGCTGGCATTTTCAGTGAGACATCCGATTCACAAAATTATAGGTCTCCCAGGGGGCGATACAGGGTTCTTGTGCACTTTACATAGAACGTTGCCACCCTGGGGGACCGAACATTCAGGTAAACATCTTCATCAATGAGGCCCTTGGAGTAGGCATTATTGATAATGTTGAGATTTTGAGAGACAAATTTGAGATTTGTTATTTTTAAAAGAGGAGGTGCGGAGCGTGGAAATACGCCGATACCAGTGAGGGTTAGATAGAATGTTATGACACATGATTTCAGAAGAGCTCCTGGTCATCAGAACTATGTTGCCACCTTTATCCACAGCCTTAACAACCACATCAGGGTGGTTTTGCAATTTTGAGATGGTTTGTTGTTGTGTTGAAGTAAGATTGCTTGCTTTGGGAGTGATATGCATTCGTTTGATATCACTGTCAACGTTTTTATTACTTTTAGACGGTTTATCCGTGTGCCTATAAAGTCCACTATAGTTACCTTTTTTCATAAGCAGAATTCTTCCTTATATAATTTCCCAAAAAAACATCTAAAAAGGATAAGCTGCAATTTTTTTTTTATGTTATGCTATGTGAATGGGGACATGTAACAAATGAAAAGTAGGTATTGGCAAACAAAGCTTCCTGCCCCCTGGTAACAAAGATAACTAAGCAGAATTCTTCCTTATATAATTTCCAAAAAAGAACATCTAAAAAGGATAAGCTGCAATTTTTTTTTTGTTATGCTATGTGATATGGACATGTAACAAATGAAAAGTAGGTATTATCCCAATTTGGCTGAAGAAGTGAAAATAAATTAAAAATCTCTGTTGGATTTTTATTGCCTGACTGGAGGGTATGTGCAGACGGAACTGAGCAGGAAGATGACTGCGTATTTTTACAAGGATCTTCTGTGTGGAATCATGTTCTGGGATAGGGGAAACGTAGGGGAACTTTCTGCTGCTGGAAATAACTGAGAATTCAGGTTGCTCTTAAGGGGTAACCTAAAATTGCTTAGGGAAAGATAAATTGAAACTTATTAAACCCACAACAGTAAAGTCAGTCTGTATATGCAGTAAAGCATGCGTGTTACACTGATCCTCCCTTTCTTCCACTGTCCCCAATCCATCTCCATCCAGAGCATTGGGAATAAACTGCACATGCTCAGTTTGGTGTGTATTGCTAGAATTTTTTTTTTTTTTCTTGGGAGGGTGCATGTGATCAGCACAGGGACAATCAGCACTGTCCAGACAGAGGGTCAGGGGTCATGCAGCCTCATAGGACGATCAGGGTAGAATGAAAACCCATTCTACAAGCTTTAACCAGACACTGGTAGAAGTCACAAGACTGCTATATAATGCTGATGAGAAAAGATATTTAGCAGTTTATATATACTAAAATAATTGCATTTCCATGTTGCGTACAGTGAGAGACCAGATATAGTGAATGCAGGGTCCTGGGTTTAGTAAGGAATATCCCCCAGAGGAAGGCACGTGATCCCTGTGCCGAATACGCGTCGGGGAGGGGTAGGACGGAGCTGTCAGCAGGGAAGGAGAGGAATATACACCACACCGCACGCCATACGTGCCGCTGCTAAACGAAATACACCTGTATAGTTTGGTGCACTGTAGCACCTGAATACTGTGAGTACCCTCCTGGAGGAACTTCTTTTACTTTAAATAAATCCTTTACTATATTACACCATGGAGCTTTCTTTTTCTCTTTTATGAATGATGTTTTACCTGTGAGGATTGGACATACATCATTGCATCCTGAGTGAGCCCAGGAGTGGCCCCAATGCGTGTTTTGACACTGTTTAACTACCGTGTCACACGAATAGAGGTGAGCGCAAGCACAAGTGGGGGATCACGGGAGAGCACATCCAGCTTGTTGTGATTTGGACACTTTTCAGGAGAAGCATGATGAACACTTAATTCATGGACACTGTTTTCTTGCACTTCTTTGTTTCAGTTTGAATCTGCTGATCGTATTTTGTTTGGACACTTGATTGTCACAGGATTTGCACTTATTAATTAGGTCTATATTCATGCATGATGCACTTTCAGCATTTTATATAAGGATTGCACTTTTATGTGGATGCACTTTGTTAATTTTATATATAAGGATTGCACATTATATATATATATTTTTACATGTATGTTTTTATTAGCATACTTATTATGGTTTAATATTTCTGCACAATTAGTTTATATTTTATACTCAGTTTATATACATTCATATTTTTTTAAATTCACATTTTTAGCGCGAGCGCAATTGATTTTATTTATACTCACTTATGTATTACTTGCTGGTTGGAGGGGGGAGGGGGGCGGAGCATTTGGTTTTATTTTATTGCTTTTTTTTCTCCCTCTGTTCTCTCCTGTGTTTGACAGCCCTTCTAGGTCTGAACTTCAATGCACCACACGCAAGGAGGGAGATCCTCTGAAACCACAGAACTGGCTTTCCTCTTCCTGATCCAGTTGCCACAGGTCACCTTCTAGGTCAAGGCACCACAGTAGAGACTCAGGTTCCTCACCTAGGCACCGCTCTTCCCTCCACCCTGGCCATTCAGATAGTGGAGCCTGTTGGGGATGCGAATCCCAGGTCCTAGAAGGAAGATCCCTCTGTGATCCTTGCTATGCTTGGGCAGCGGGTGAGAGAAAGAAAGAGATCAGTACCAGCCACACCTGCAGCCCTTCCACTGGTCCGCTGTGCTCTCCTTCAAGGGACCTTCATGATCATGATATGCTGGAGTCCTCACAGCCGAGCCGCCCATTGGTCAGAGCCTCTGACAGCGAATCAAAGGCGGAGGATCCCGTGTGGGCTTTGATTTTGCCCTAGTAACCCCCCTGGTAAGGGCGGTCAGAGAAGCCTTATAGTGGGAGGAGCCAACAGCTGAATAAACAGCGCCTGAATTTTCCGTTCCTCGGGGAACTTGGGGAGGTCATCACGGATGAATGGGGCAAAGTGGAGAAGAAGAACTCCTTGCTATACAAAATGGCTAAACTTTACCCCTTCAAGGGAAAAGGTTAAACATTTGGAGTCAGCATCTCTAGTGGATGCAGCCGTAATGAGGTTAGTGAAGACAACCTTTTGAGCATAGTCTGCCGAAAAATGCTTTCAAAGAAATTGAGCGTGCCGATTTTATAACAAAAAAAGTCTTCCCACTCTCAAACACGAAAAGTGTTTTTTACAAAGTGAATGCTGTAAACTACTTGAGTAGTAGTGAGAAATGAACATCCTGCACTCTCACGCCTCAGATCAGCCCGTAGCTAACACAGCTCCCAGCAGAAGGAGCTCTGACAAACGCTGTTCCGGTTTTTTACTTCTTCCCCATACAAAATCTTTGAAAAGCTTTCCAGATCCCAACGCCTGATCTGTGCCATCATATTCCGAGGCTATGACAGAATCAGGTGGGCACTGGCGCTCTGTCTATGCTGCGGTCACTTGACGCCGCCAACCAGCCTCTGCGGGGATTGGCAGGAGCTGCTGGAGACATGAGCAGAGAGCCTATTGGGAGATCAGCTGTAATCTATTACTGAGCCCAGGGGTGGCTCCATAGCGTGTATTGACGCAGCTGAACACTGTGTCACACGCTCTAAGGTGAGCGCAACCACTTTGGGGGTCACCGAGGCACATCACGGCATGATCTGGGCACTTTGATACAGCAATTGGATTTTTTTCTGTGAAACACTGTTACTTTTGGAACTTTTTCACTGCAGATTGCTGTGTGATGTTACACTGGAGGATTTTTCAACAATAAGGACAATTTGTTGTCTCAAATATCACATATCACTTATATGGTTATATGTATATATTTTTTATCACTTATCACTTACATGATCCTATTGGAGTTTGCATGTGTTATGTGTAGTGCACATCTCTATTTTTATTGAGTATCATCAATTAATGTTTATTGTATTTATTTATTTATATATGCAGAGTTCATTTAGTTTTTTATCATTTGCACATTCCATTTGAATTTATCATATTTTGTACTTTATTGCACTTCTTTGGTGTATTGATTTGCACATGCAAAATTGATTACAGTTTTGCTTCATTTATATACCGTATTTATCGGCGTATAACACGCACCGGCGTATAACACGCACCCCAATTTAGGAGGGAATTTTAAGGAAAAAAAAACTTTTAGGAGGGAAGTTGAAGGGAAAAAAACTTACATTTAAATGCCCATCATTGCAGCCTTCTCAGTGCAGCCTTGCCCCAGTGCAGCCTTGTCAGTGCAGCCATGTCAATGCAGCCATGTCAGTGCAGCCATGTCAGTGCAGCCATGTCAGTGCAGCCTTCTCAGTGCAGCCTTGCCCCAGTGCAGCCATGTCAGTGCAGCCATGTCAGTGCAGCCATGTCAGTGCAGCCTTGTCAGTGCAGCCTTGTCAGTGCAGCCTTCTCAGTGCAGCCTTGCCCCAGTGCAGCCTTGTCAGTGCAGCCTTCTCAGTGCAGCCTTGCCCCAGTGCAGCCTTCCCCCAGTGCAGCCTTGTCAGTGCAGCCTTCCCCCAGTGCAGCCTTCCCCCAGTGCAGCCTTCCCCCAGTGCAGCCTTCGATCCCCTGTCCCTGCTGCTGTGCTTCAAAATCGCCGACCGCGATTTGAAAATGGCGCCGCCGGCGCCGAAATACACAGAGCCGGTCCTCGGCTCTTTCCGGCGGCTCTCGTTTACTTTCGGTTTCACTCGTAGCCCCGAGCGGAGCTATCCGAGTAGGTTCGGATAGCTCCGCTCGGGGCTACGAGTGAAACCGAAAGTAAACGAGAGCCGCCGGAAAGAGCCGAGGACCGGCTCTGTGTATTTCGGCGCCGGCGGCGCCATTTTCAAATCGCGGTCGGCGATTTTTAACTTTTGACAGGTCGGGATCACAGGGGATCGGCGTATAACACGCACCTGCGACTTTCCCCTGATTTTAAGGGGAAAAAAGTGCGTGTTATACGCCGATAAATACGGTACTTGTGATTGAATGTACATGGCACCATTAGGGTGAACACGCACAATAACACATACCTAAGCGCAGCGCAAGTTTTTCCTTTTATGTTTACTGCACGGCTATGAATACGTGATCTGCGTTTGCAGCTGGGCATTTATATTTTAATACAGTTGGTTCTCCTATAAGGTATTGGATCATTGTGGCTCGCAAGATTTTTTCCTTTATTTCTACCAAATCAGTGCTAGCTAGTCCTGGGAGTGAAAGAAAGGAAGCGATGTGTAGGAGAGGGGAGTGATGATCTGAAAGGAAGCGATGTGCAGGAGTAGAGAGGAGTGATGATCTGAAAGGAAATGATGTGCAGGAGGAGAGAGGAGTGATGATCTGAAAGGAAACAATGTGCAGGAGGAAAAGAGGAGTGTATATACTGTGATGTACAGTGGATATAAAAAGTCTGTTAAAATGTCAGGTTTCTGTGATGTAAAAAATAAGACAAAGATAAATCTTTTAAGTGGAGGGAAGTAAAAATAAAAAACTTAAATAATATGGTTGCATAAGTGTGCACATCCTTAAACGAATACTTTGTTGAAGCCCCTTTTTATTTTATTACAGCACTCAGTCTTTTTTGGTATGTGTCTATCAGCATGGCACATCTTGACTTGGCAATATTTGCCCACTCTTCTTTGCAAAAACACTCGATCTGTCAGATTGTGAGGGCATCTCCTGTGTATAGCCCTCTTCCGATCAGCCCACAGATTTTCAATGGGATTCAGGTCTGGGCTCTGGATGGGCCATTTTCAGGAAAGACATGCCAGCAATCAAGATGGCAGCCGGAGAAGATCCCCTGTGTTCCACATTGAGAAGAGCAGCACGGGCGCGTTTGCATGCACGCGTGTGCATGCGCACCAATACAGAACAGGATGCTACCACAAGTGCGCGAGCACGCACATGCGCCCAGTGACGGCCCTTGGCGCCAAAGTGGCTATTTAAACTGGCTCATTCTACAGCGTTTCCTGTGTCTCCTGCTATCTGTTGCCTACCCGGCTTGCTCCTGACTACTCCTGTTATCTGTCTGCATCTGACCCTGGCTTGTCTTTTATTACACTCCTGCCTGTTCCTCCTGCCACCTTGCTGCCAGCCTGTTGCCAACCCTGCCTGCATCTGACTACCCTTCTGCATCAGCCCCTGTACTGGACTTGTTCTCCGGTGTCTGATTCAGCCTGCATGCACCTGCCTGTGCTCCAGTCATTACCAACCACCACCAAGTTCCGCTAGCTGCTGAACCCACGCTCCTGTCCGTGGCACCCAAGTACCAGCCTACTCCAGTCTCCAGCCTGTCAGCTGTTCCTGGTCGTCCTGCTGTGTCGGTGTTCTTCCACGGCTCTGCCTTAATTTCTGGTTCAGCCTCCCTGCTAGCAACTTGCCAGGCACTTTGCACAACCGTGCCACCTGTCTGCTCTACCAGGGGCCTCGAGTCAGAGGTGTTAGAGAGGCCTTCCTCTGCATAACAGACTCTACCATGTTTTGCTTGCTTCTATCAAGCAAGGTTACTCTGTGGTATAAGCAAGGAAGCTTAGACTTCTGCAGTGTGTAAATGTGCTTTTACTATACAAAGATGCTATACATGCAAAACTATTACAATATTAGGAATACAATACAAGACTGACAGATATCTATAACAAGCAAAATGCCTAGCAAATGAATAGCCTATGGTCTATAACAGTACAAATACACTTAAAGGTTACTTAACTTTTGGTTACTGTATGTTCGTGATCTCCATTGGCCACGATTCTCCTGGAGACCAGGTACCTCCTTGTATCATGAGTGGCTTCCGATCTTAAAACATGATGATGTGTGTGTCCCAGTCTCTACTCATCCCTTTTTATTTGTACAAGTTTGTTGCAAAAGTAAATGGTTACAAACTTGTTTCCATAGCAACCGACTAACAGTCATTCTTTCAGTTTGAGAGCTGAAAGAATCTCAAACAAGTAAATCTCTTACTTGTTTACTGTAGCTATAGAGACAATAGCCTATTCAAACTGTCAATTTGAATACAACAATGGTATCTACGTACCCATTGTATGAAACAGCATTTGAGAAATCTACTCAAACCAAAAAACCTGACAGTAATCTATGACCAACCACTATTGTGTAATGTTTTGTCTGATTAATATAAAAAAATCATATTTTAACAAACGCAACACAACCATCAGGTACGTGACAGTACCAGATAGCCATGTCCAAGTCTGAGCGAGGAACCTCTCACATGGATGGACTTCCAACATCTATCAGACCTCACACAGACTGTCCAGAATCTTCAAGAGGACTATACTCGGTTGGAAGGACGTATGCTGGCTCTGTCTTCTGCAGCTCAGGGGCCTGTTCAGCCATCCACCCATTCTCCTGGAGCATCCTCAGTAATGATGCTACCCCCTGAACCCAGGGTCCCAACCCCCGAAAGATTTTCCGGAGAACGCAATGAATTTCGAGCATTCTGCAGTGCTTGTGAACTCTCTTTTTCTCTACAACCATGCACTTTCTTCCTGGAAACTACTAAGGTTGGCTTTGTCATTTCCCTGCTGCAGGGTGAGCTGCAATCTTGGGCTCATCATCTGCTGGAACAAAGGGCCACAACTTTAACAGACCTGGTCACCTTCTTCAATTGCATGTCCCAGCTTTATGAAGACCCTCAGCAAACTGCCACTGCCGGAAGCAGCATTGTATACACTCCAGCAAGGTCGCAGAGCAGCCGAGGACTATGTTTCGGAGTTTAGGCACTGGAGTATGGATACTAACTGGAACAATGCTGCCCTACGCTACCAGTTCCGAAAGGGCCTTTTTGAACCACTAAAGGATGAACTGGCCCGGGTTGGTGTTCCCCATACTTTCGATGCTTTGATCAACTTGTCCATCCAGATCGACCGGCGCTTAAGAAGTTCTGAAAGAGCTGCTGGACAGACCCGTCCAGTGTGGAAGTTACCACGTGTCCCCACAGCACCTGTCTCGGACACTCCAGAGCCATTACAGCTTGGCTTGCTCTGCCCTTCACTCACTGAAGAGCACCAAGGCTGGTGCCAGAAGAACCTCTGCCTATACTGTGGAGAGCCTGGACACTATGTAAGATCTTGCCCGGCCAAATTCTGGAAGTTCTTCTCAAAGTCTTCTGCCCTTGCACCAATCTTACCAGTCAGCTCATCTCATCTTGCCCTACCCATTCTATTGCAGCTTCCAGTAAAGACTATCTCAGTTTCTGTCATAATCAACTCTATGACCTGCAGCTGCTTCATGGACCTATCCTTTGCTGCAGAGCATCAGATCCAATTGCAACCCAAGGCCCAGGGGCTTTCAGTACATCTGGCTGATGGGTCCTCTATTAAGTCTGGGCCAGTCACACAAGAGACAGTTCCAGTATCTGCCACCATTGCTACTAATCATCAAGAACTACGACGCTTGGATGCCATTGCTTCACCTCTGTTTTCAGTTATCCTTGGCATGTCATGGCTCCAAGCCCATAATCCACTCATCAATTGGGCCACAGGGAAAATTGAGTTTCTCTCTCCCTACTGCCTCCAGCACTGCTTACTGGCAAGCTCACATGATTCGCCATCCCTGCTATATCTGGACTCTGATTCTGAGGTTTACCAATCTGTACCAACAGTATACCATGAGTTCTTGGATGTGTTCAGCAAAAAGGGGGCGGAGACAAGCCCCCCCCCCCCCCCCCCCACTGGCCCTATGACTGAATGAATTTCTTCCTGGGGCCAAAGTTCCTTTCAGAAGAATGTTTCCTTTAACTGAGCTAGAGCTGGTGGCATTGAAAGACTATATCAATGACAACCTAAAGAAGGGCTTCATTCGCCCCTCTACTTCCCCGGCTGGAGCTGGCATCTTCTTTGTAGAGAAGAAGGATCATTCATTACGGCCCTGTGTGGATTACCGTGAACTCAATAAAATCACTATCAAAAACTGCTACTGCTGCCCAAATTATTCCAAAGGTTTGGAGCTGCAACAATCTTCACAAAGCTAGATCTAAAGCTAGAGTGGCCTTTAATCTGGTTCGCATAAGAGAGGGGGATGAATGAAACACAGCTTTCCGCTCCCGATTTGGGCATTTCTAATATCTCGTAATGCCTTTTGGATTATGCAATGCCCTTGCTATGTTCCAACATTTCATTAATGATGCCTTCCGTGACTTTTTGGATCCGTTCGTCTTAGTCTATCTGGACGATATATTAATCTTTTCTTCATCCCTGGACAATCATCGCAAACATGTAAAGAGCGTTTTGGCCCAGTTTTGGCAGCATGTCCTATACACCAAGCCTGAAAAATGTGAATTAGAACGCCAAAGTATTCAATTCCTGGGACTAATTATATCCACGGAAGGGGTGAAGATGGATCCCCAAAAGGTCACTGCCATTCTAGACTGGCCGGCTCCCACAGATAAGAAGGGTGTTCAGCACTGTGTAGGATTCGCAAATTTTTACCGGAAATTCATTAGGGGGTTTTCCGCTATCATCTCTCCCATCACGCAACTAACCAGGCAAGGCATCAAGTTCCAGTGGTCCGCTGAAGCGCAGACAGCCTTTGAGACTCTTAAAAGACTGTTTACTTCTGCATCTGTTATACAACATCCTGATCCAGTCTTGCCTTATGTCCTGGAAGTGGATGCATCAGAAACAGCAGTTGGAGCAGTGCTTTCTCAGAAACTAGGGTCTAAGGCTCTGTTGCATCCAGTCGCCTTCTTCTCCCGTAAACTATCTGCAGCGGAACAAAACTATGATGTTGGGGATCATGAACTCCTAGCGATCAAGGCTGCACTAGAGGAATGGAGGTACCTGCTGGAAGGAGCTGCACACCCAATCTTGATCTACACAGATCATAAGAATTTAGAATATTTAAGAGCGGCAAAGAGGTTGAAACCCCGACAGGCCAGATGGGCACTTTTTTTTCTCGATTCTCTTTTCACACAGCTTACAGGCCTGGATCTATGAATAGAAAACCGGTTGCGCTTTCCTGCATGTTTAGCGAGTCGGAACAGTCTGCACCCCAGATACTATCCTGTCTTCAGGGAATTTCCTTTTGCTCCAAGGAGACCTACTTTCTCAAATCAAATAGGCTTCTGTGGGAATCCCCTCACCTACTGGAACCACCTTACAGACAAGAGATGGGTTGCTATGGTATAAGGGTAAGATCTTTGTACCAGAAAACGTTTGAGTCTCTATTTTGGGGCTGTGTCATGACCACATGCTAGCTGGGCATTTTGGAATCAGCAAGACCTCTGAACTTGTGCAACGTACATTCTGGTGGCCGCAAGTAGAGAAAGACTGCAAGAAGTATGTTGAGTCTTGTATCACTTGTAAACAGAGCCAGAACAGCAAAACCAAGGCTTGGGGTCTGCTGAAACCACTACCCGTCCCAGGTAGACCCTGGAGGATGATTTCTATAGACTTTATTGTCGAGCTTCCTTCATCGGAAGGCTACAACACCATCTTTGTGGTAGTGGATCAGTTGTCCAAAATGGCACATTTTCTCCCAGAAAAAGGTACACCATCTTCTCAAGAGACTGCACACATTTTTATTATGGAAATTATAAGACTTCATGGGGTTCCAGCAAATATTGTGTCGGATCATGGGGTGCAGTTCATCTCCAGATTTTGGAAAGCTTGTTTACTGCCCTGGGGATTGAACTGTCATTTTCTTCAGCCCATCATCCACAGACGAATAGACGGAGAGAACCAATCAGACTCTTGAACAGTATCTTCAGTGTTTTTCCTCATTCTCTCATAATGACTGGATGTCACTATTACCAATAGCTGAGTTTGCCTACAGTAACTCTGTCCATTTAGCCACAAAGCAATCTCTGTTCTTCGCCAATTACGGCTTCCATCTTTCCTTCTTGTCCAGTACAGTACCAGAATGCTCAGTACCCGCTGTCCTTGAAACAATGGAGTTCTTTGAAAATAATAACAAACTGCTGCAAGAAACAATGGCTAAAACACAGGCATACAACAAAAAGGTCTTTGACAAAAGAAGAAGAGGGGAGTTGATTCTGAAACCAGGAGCTCAAATATGGTTGTCCACAACCAATCTAAGGTTAGCCTGTCCGTCAAAGAAATTGGGTCCTAAGTTTATGGGGCCTTTCCCAGTAAAGAAGAAGGTCAACGGATTGGCCTATGAATTAGAGCTACCGAAATCTTTCAGGATTCATCCCGTTTTTCACGTGACCTTGCTGAAACCTGCTATCCTTAATTCCTTCCCCGGACGAAATGTTGGTCCACCCAAGCAGGTGCTAGTCAATGGGGAGGAAGAATTTGAAGTGGAAGCAATCTTGGATTGCAGGAAGAGGAATAACCAAATTCAGTTCTTGATAAAGTGGAAAGGGTATGGGCCAGAGGAAAACTCTTGAGAACCCAAAGGCAATATTCACGACAAAAGACTGACCCAGGCGTTCAAGAGCGCTCATCCTGTTAAGTTGGCCCATTTGGGCATCCCGAGGCTGCCCATTGGGAGGGGGCAATGTCAGGAAAGGCATGCCAGCAACCAAGATGGCAGTCAGAGAAGATCCCCTGTGCTCCAAGTCCCATTGAGAAGAGGAGCACGGACGTGTTTGCGCGCACATGCGCCAATAAAGAGCGGGATGTCACCACAAGTTCGCGTGCGCGGGTGCACGCGCCCAGTGATGGCCCTTGGCGCCAAAGTTTAAACTGGCTCCTTCCCCAAGATCAATGCTGTCTGGTCTACAACATTTCCTGTGTCTCATGCTATCCGTTGCCTGTACCAGTTCCTGTTGACCTACCCGGCTTGCTCCTGACTATTCCTGTTATCTGCTTGCATCTGACCCTGGCTTGTCTTTGATTACACTCCTGCCTGTTCCTCCTGCCACCTTGCTGCCAGCCTGTTGCCAACCCTGCCTGCATCTGACTACACTTCTGAATCAGCACCTGTTCTGGACTTGTTCTCCGGTGTCTGATTCAGTCTGCATGCACCTGCCTGTGCTCCAGTTATTACCAACACCAAGTTCCACTAGCTGCTGTACCCATGCTCCTGTCCATGGCACCCAAGTACCAGCCTTCCCCTGTCTCCAGTCCGTCAGCTGTTCCTGGTCATCCTGCTGTGTAAGTGTTCTTCCACAGCTCTGCCTTCAGTTCTGGTTCAGCCTCCCTGCTAGCAAATTGCCAGACACTCGTGCGACTCTGCACTCCCGCGCCACCTGTCTGCTCTACCAGGGGCCTCGAGTCAGAGGTGTAAGAGAGGCCTTCCTCTGCACAACAGACTCTACCATCAGGTACGTGACAGCCATTCCAAAACTTTAATCCTTTTCTGGTGAAACCATTCCTTTGTTGATTTGGATGAATGGTTTGGGTTGTTGTCATGCTGAAAGATGAAGTTCCTCTTTATGTTCAGCTTTCTAGCAGATACCTGAAGGTTTTGTGCCAATATTGACTGGTATTTGGAACCGTTTATAATTCCCTCTACCTTGACTAAAGCCCCTGTTCCAGCTGAAGAAAAACAGCCCCAAAGCATAATGTTGCCACCACCAAGCTTCACGGTGGGTATGGTGTTCTTTTGGTGATGCGCAGTGTTGTTTTTGTGCCAAACATATCTTTTGGAAATATGGCCAACACATTCAACCTTGGTTTCATCAGACCATAACACATTTTCCCACATGCTTTTGTGAGACTTTGGATGTGTTTTTGCAAAATTTAGCTGGGCTTGGATGCATTATTGCATATTGCATACATATGAAGAATATGGGAGATTGTTGTCACATGTACAACACAGTCAGTACTTGCCAGATATTCCTGCAGTTTCTTTAATGTTGCTGAAGGCCTCTTAGCACCCTCCATGACTAGTTTTCTTCTTGCCTTTTCATCAATTTTGGGGGGGATGTCCAGTTTTTGGTAATGTTACTGTTGTCATATTTTCTCCACTTGATGATGACTGTCTTCACTGTTTTCCATGGTATATCTAATGCCTTGGAAATTCTTTTGTACCCTTCTCCTGACTAATACCTTTTAACAATGAGATCCCTCTGATGCTTTGGAAGCTGTCTGCGGACCATGGCTTTTGCTGTAGGATGCAACTAAGAAAATGTCAGTGAAACAAGAAAAGCCGCTCCAGGTGAGTGAGTCTCTGGTAATCCTCACACACACTAGTCAGGTGCTAGCCCAGCTCGCATGCTGTGTAACATAAAGAAATAATTCTGCACAGCTGCACTTCCAAAAATCATTTTATTGAAGCTTCATATGACAAGTGGTTGACAGATGGAGCAGGGGACAAAGTGGTAGACATGTTTCATGCAAATGTTAGCACTTAGGCTACTTTCAGACTGGGGCGTTGTGGGCGTCAGCGGTAAAGAGGCGCTATATTTAGTGCCGCTTTACCATCGTTTTAGGGGCGCTATTCGGCTGCTAGCAGGGCGGTTTTAACCCCTGCTAGCAGCCGAAAAAGGGTTAAAACCGCCCGGCAAGTTTGCGGCGCTGGCCCTTTGTTTTCAATGGGAAGGGGCGCTTTAGGAGCGGTGAATACACCGCTCCCATAGCGCTGCAAAGATGTGGCTTGCAGGACTTTGACCATCCTGCAAGTGCAAAGCTCCAGTGTGAAAGCCCTCGGGCTTTCACACTGGAGACACAGGAGAGGCACTTTACAGGAGCTATACAGGCGCTATTTTGCCCTGAAGAAGTCACGTGATGACGTAACGCGTAGGGCGTGGCCGATGACTGAGCGATACCAGGAAGTGATGTGAGAGCGGCGTTCAGACGCCTTAGCAACTGTCTATGCTCATTTCTTTGTTTTTTTATGTAAGAGTCCAATTTTAAATCTTGAATAAAGCTTGTGTATTCTAACTTTACTACACCATTGGAGCTTTTTCTCTCTCTCCCACCCCTGTTCACTGCCATCCCTCTTCTCTCCCCCTCCCCCCCCACTCTGCGGAGGATACGAGGTACAAGAAGTCGTTTGATGTGCAGTGATATCTGGGAGATTTGGTGGATCAAGTAGAGGACCCCCTGGTGGTAAAGATTATTACAGCGGATGATACTTTTATTCATTGTCATATGCTGGCGCTCCGGATGATTGCTATTTCATACCTATTGGCACAGAGGACCCCCTGGTGGTGGAAGCTGTAATAACGTCAGACAAACGGACCTCAGGTTAATACTGGATGCGGTTTTAGACAGTATATGAATGTGAGGGCTTTGTGACTATGTTTTATGGGATTTTTTACCCCTTATAAACCCTCCTCACCACTATATCATACATTGAATGCCCTTTGTGCAATTTTTGCCCCTTTTATGGACATTATTTTTTATTTTATTTTTTTCTAATAATATGACCAAGAGACTATTAATACTATAAACTATTTGCCCTGGTTTTTAAAAAAAATTTTGGTTATGCACCACTTTTTACACTGTTTTCAACCATTTAATTGGTTTTAACACTTTATTGATTGACCTATTGAGTGAATATTTATTTGATTATATTTATTAACTATAGCGCGGAATCACTTATTTAATTATTTCTGTGAGTGGATTGTGATACACTTAAGGTTCTGCTGCAGACAGTTATTAATAATTGTGTGATTGCAATTTGATGCACTATAGGCACTTTATTATTTGATCACATTATATTAGGAAATCACTATTTTACTCATTCACCAACACATCATAGTAGCGCGAGGGATTTATATTTGCAGCACCTGTAAAGCTCCTCAGTGTGAAAGTAGCCTTAGACATTACTAAAAAAATTCAGGAAAGACCTATTAGAACAGCTGAACTTTATTTGGGGTTAATCAGAGGCACTGTAAATGATGGCAGGTGTGTACTGACTCCTATTTAACATGAGTTTGAATGTGATTGCTTAATTATGAACACAGCTACATCCCCAGTTATAAGAGGGTGTGCACACTTATGCAACCACATTATTTTAGATTTTTATTTTTGCGTCCCAACCCTAAAAGATTTCAGTTTGTTTTTTTACATCACAAAAACCTGACATTTTAACAGGGGTGTGTAGACTTTTTATATCCCAACTTTGACTTTGATTATCCGGGCATCTCATAAGTTCCCTATCCCTATCCAAGTTTATTTACCCTCAATAAAAATACAAAACAAGTGTAAGGACTGTTTTATGTCTCTGGATGCTTGAAATCGTGTGCCTGGCTGGGCAGGGTGACAGACTGACCACAACACTCAGCAGCTCCTACGGGGGTACAGCTACATATATTTACTAATGCTAGCAGCATTAGGATTAAAAATAGTCAATGTTGAGTAAGGCTACGTTTCCACTAGTGCCACTTGTCATGCGACTTGGGACTGCAAAGTCGCATGACAAGTCGTACCCCATGAGTACCGTTCATATCTGTGCAACTTCAAGTCGCAGCAACTTCAAAGTAGACCCTGCACTACTTTGGTCCGACTTTGATGCGACTTGAGGTCCATAGACCTCAACAATACACAGACATTGCTTCAAGTCACATCAAAATCGTGGCAAAAATTCTGGCAAGATTGCGTGGCTTTCAGGTCGCAACAGTGCAAATCTAGGCTAATAGTGTGAAGTTCTGTGTTAATGTTCTCATCCTACCCTCATGTCTGCTTTTCACAACGATGATTCACAACGTAATTGCCCTGTGATCACTGTTTCCTAAGTTATCCCCTTCCACATCTGCTATCAGCTCTGGGTTGTTTGTAATTAATAGATCAAACAGAGGCATATTTCTAGTTAGGGCATCCACCAATTGACAAATAAAAATTATCCTGCAAGACATTTAAGGAATAGAGACTAAGGCCCCTTTCACACTGCGGCGATTTCACCACGATTTTGGCGCAATTTCAGGGAATGTCTTGTAAACTTGAGGTCTATGGCCCTCAACTCGCATCGAAGTCGGACCAAAGTAGTACAGGGACTACTTTGAAGTTGGTGCGACTTGAAGTTGCACAAGTGTGAAAGAAGCCTTAAGCCCATGAACACACGGGCCGAATGCCAGGCTACCTCATCCGAGTCAATAATAACCGTCTGACATTCGGCCCATGTGCATGGCAGCCAGTCCAACTTCTGTCAGACAAGCCTGCTGTAAAACCAGCAGCCGACCAGCTCATCAGAGTGTTCTGGCAGGGGGGCGACCCCCTGTTAGTACCCCCCCCCCCCCCCAGTTTGTATCGTTAGTACAGCGGTTCCGACTGAAGCTGAAAGTTTTTTTCGTTCAACCCAAAAAAACTAATTTTGTGTACCAGGCTTTGAAGGAGTAAGCAGTTCCAGCTACCCAGTCAATATCTGGATAATTGAACTCCCTTGTGATGATAACATTACCCCACCTCGCCATCATTTCTAACTGCGAGATGAGATCAGTCTCCTCCTCATCCTTCAGGCTAGGGGGCCTGTAGCATACACCCACTATAGATTTCCCGTCTGTTCCTTCACTTTGAAGCTCCAGCCACAATGATTCCACCTCCTTCTTTGCCCTGTTAGTAATGTTGTCCCTCAAGTTCACTGGAAAATTACTCTTGACATGTATGTAGCAGTCTCCCCAAATTCCATGGGCCTGATGGTGACCCCCAGAGCCAGGGGAAACTGAAATTCTTCCTCATGGTGCAGGTTACTAGGCATAGTGGGTGTGGTGCAAGTTGAAAAGATTGGGCGCTAGTCACTTTTTGTTAAAATGAACAAAATATTTTTTCGCTTAACAGGAACGGTGGGGAGAGAGGGTTTAGGGCACAGCACCCTTATGCCGGGTACACACGGTCAGAATTTCCAACAGAAAAATCTGATAGGAGCTTTTGGTCGGATAATCCGACCGTGTGTATGCCCCATCTGACTTTTTCTGTCGGCATTTCCGACGGACTGTGTGTATGCAGCATAAGGCAAATGCAATAGCAATTAAGGCAAATTCTGCAGACAAAAATAGAACGAAGCAGACAGCAATACAGAATGAGGGCCTTTAAGCTGATCACAGCAATCTTTATCTTGCAGCAACCACTGTCTCCTATGGCAACAATTTCTCTCACTATATCCTACTGTAGATCTTCCAGTTTAACTCACAGTAACCCACTGTCTTTCACTAGACTTCTTGGAGTTTCAGCCACCAGCTGGATTTCCCGAGCTTCACCCACAGCTAACCGCTGTACTTTATCATCAAGCTTTACTCACAGCTACCCGCTGCCTTCCCAGATGAGTCTCTACTAAAGCTTTCCCACTACTTCACTGTCCCTGGCTAGTGAAGCATCTGCTCTGGTACTCCTGCAGAACTGCATCCCTTCCAAACTTGCCTCTGGTAACAGTAGTGGTCGTCCCTTTATGGCAACTGCTTCTCCTTTACCTTCAACATCGATCAGGCTCCCCTCGGGCCGAGCCTCTAACATACGTGGTTCCGCCCCAGGTTTCCGGTTTAACCTTGGCTGCTTATCCTTTTCAGAACCCTGAACTGCTGGATAGGCCTCAGGCTTCAAGGCTAGCAACCAGGATCTTCTCAACCAGGGCTTTTATTCAGCGGGAACGCGGGGGGAACGCAGTTCCGGCACCTCTTGGACTGACTGTATGTATTCATGCTCACTGCTGGGATCTATTTTTGCAAGGGAGGTCTATTGTTGATGGGGAGGTCTATTGTTGCTGGGGGGGTCTTCTATTGCTGGGGGGGTCTTCTGTTGCTGGGGGGGTCAGTTGTTGCTGAAAGAGATCTACTGTTGGGGGAGGGGTCTATTGTTGATGGCAGCCAGACAGACTATTAATGCTGGCTGCACAGAGATCTGTTGATGCTGCCGGGAGTCTATTGTTGCTGGCGGAGAAATTTTGTTGTGGTTGGTCCATTGTTGTTAGGGGATCTATTGTTGCCGGCTGCAGGGGATCTATTTTACTGCTTTTCTTGATATCATTACCAAATTCCATACAAATTACTTAGCACCTCAAATGATACTTGGTTCTGTAGTGAATATTCATTCAAAATAAGTGTGCCTTTTTAAGGACAGGTTTCCCGCAAAATAATTATCCTTGAGTAATTTTTAACGAAGATATTTTTAAGATACAAAATCAATCTATGTGACACAGTCTATACTTGTGAAACTTATTCACGGAGACGTGTGGTCACACAAAATAGAAATTTTATTGGTAAACAAACACAAATAATCACATGAAATTAAGATACCGATTGCGTTCCATGAACGTCTTGAAAATCAATAAAAACACTTGCAAAAATGGGCGTACCGTCCCTTTGACATAATACCACCATGATAACTTCTCGGTAGAATCAATAACCTTGTGAACTTGACATTTAAACAGAACATCTGTATTTCACACGTACAACCGTTACTTTGCTGCAGGTAAGTAAGTGGTTAAAATTGTGAAATAAATTAGACGTTTGCTTTGTCAATAAATGTGGCAACTATGCAAAAAGAAAAATATAATGAAAAATCTGAATCTTTAGAGAAAAATCTACAAGGCGGTTATTGATTCGGAAGAATGATTATCAACTGTATAATATTCAATACATCAATATTTGTGAGAACATATCAATATTTGAGAGAACATGCAAAATAAAATCAGCATGACATAATTACCCATTCCAGGATGGCTGCAATTGTTATGGGCTAGTTACCAGAGTTAAGATGGCTGCCGTAGTTTCAAAATGGATACTCCTAAAGAGGATTTATTTCTTGTGACCTCCGAGTTCTAAGTATTAGGTGTTGAGGAATTTTCATGAATGTAAAGAGATGAATTCATGCATGGTGCATGAGTGTCAGTCTGGGAGTGTGTGTGTCCCCCAGTGTCCCCCCTTCAGGGTGGATCCCTGAGCTCTCCCCCTGAGCTCTCTCCTCCTTCCGTTCGTTGGTCCTTGTCTCCAATCTTCCTTGCCTCTAAATACCATTTCAGATAATAAGACCATAAAAATTATAATGGCTCTGCCCAAAAGGAGGTGGCTCACTTCCCATTGGGTTAGGAGACTTAATTATTAACTTCCTCTGGAAATTTAGTGAGTTCAAATAATACCACCTTCAACCACCAGGTGTCTCACACATGTTTTGAGTCCATCCTTTTAAATTAATACGTCCTATTTTCATAAGGTGTATAATGGTAAGGATAAGTATATACTTTTAAATATTCTGGTACTCGGTCTAATGTAAAATACACTCAGTATAAGTTTGATTAATCATCATTACATAACTTGGTTATATAACTGTATCTCTTTAAATGTATATCTGTAAACTGGTCTATCTAGGAAACACACACATTGTTATATATTTCATCAATACCACATAAAATGATTATCTATATGGATACCTGTATAACTTCTGGTATCTCCACTGAACATTTGTTTATCTTAAGTGTAGGCTACAATCTTATATGATTATAATCATGATTATATGTTTTTCCTAATACTAATTCGTTACCTAAAACACTTCTACTTATAAAATCACACTTTCATATACATTTTCTTCATAGCAAAGTTGTTGGGTCCGCAGACGCCAACATTATAATGCCTCTGTGACCTACAATGTCAGAGATAGTTTAAAATGACTTATGATAACCTTATTGATACCTTATATTATTTTTGACTAGCACAATATTCAACTTTCACTAATGTGTTGAGAGGGACCTTGAACATTCTCACTGGGTGTTTAGAACTGACTTGTTTGTATAAACCATCCTAAAAAGTTCATACAATGGGTTCTCTTAGCCAAGGTGTTAGCTATTTAAACAGTTCTTCATTCGAACACAATAAGTGAGGTTATCTCTATGCGAGAAAAGTTTATATACCCTTGTGTCCTGTGGCAGTTTTTGTTTCTTCACAATACCATGTAAATATCTCCTTGTTTTGTGACAAGAACAGTCTTTGTTCCCACAGCTTCCTTTACAATACATGCTTGTAAAAGTCTTCAATATTTGAGGTAGTAGAGAAAGGCTTGGTCAAACATGAGAATGTCCATTTTATCCTAAAAGTCCCCAAGAGGGCAACAGTTCAACTATTTAACATCACAGTTCATCTACTTGGTGAGGCCTAAGCATCTCTCATGTTTCTGCCAGTAAATATAAAATATATTTCTTCCTGAATTCACAACAGTTCTATATTGTCTAAAAGGGACGGTACTGGGAAGTGGGTAGAGGCGCAGAAAAGGGGTGACTCGGAAACGGGGAGTTCCTGCACCCATTGTCTGAGAAAAAAAGCCCTGTTCTCAACACACCCACCCAGGCCGCAGCCTCGGGCGGGAAGAACCCCGATGTTCATTTGTAAATTTATTCTGTCTGTACTACATATCTGCTGTATTACATTTGGTAGTAGATGTTATTCTAATATCTTTGAATTTAAATATATACAGCTATATCAGTGTTTCTCAACTCCAGCCCTCAAGGCACCCCAACAGGTCATGTTCTCAGAATTTCCCTCTGATGAAAAAGCTGTGGTAATTACTAAAGCAGTGAAACTGATCAAATCACCTGTGCAAAATAATGGGTTGCCTGAAAACATGACCTGTTGGGCGCCTTGAGGACTGGATTTGAGAAACACTGAGCTATATCATACTTTTAAGGCTGCCATGGATTCTGACGAAGCACTGAAAAGCGAAACGCGTTAATCCTGCATGCGAATCTTCTGTGAACATTAGCTGATCGTGTGTTATACATTACAATATGTTTTTGAATGTATCAAGTTTTGTATATGCTAGGTTCTATGCAAATACTTTTTACTCCTAGTTTTTATTATGAAACAGAATGAAGCTTATGTATTTTAGATTTACGTTTCTTTTGGTATGACATTGATGGCACATTTAAAGTCCCTTTTCTCACTCCACTTATTTACATTCAGTATGAGTAGTTGAGATTCAATCTCTGAATTTACGCTCTTTGGGATGGTGCCTTTATATATTCATATTGTAACTCTGCCCACATGATTATTATTTTATTAAAGAGTAACTTCAATTGTGTTGAAAAAAAAACATTCCCCTCTGGGTGAACTATGTACATTGCAAGGATTTTACCAAACTTTGTTGCAGAGTCCTACCTTTTATTATTCTGAAAAAATCCCTGTGTGTTTGTCTGTGCTCATGTTCTGGGTAAGTGTGATGGAAGTGGTTTCATCATTTTGCACCTGCAGAGCTCTAATGAGAAAAATCGCAGGGTCCTATTGGGAGTATCTCACCAAAATGGCATTTTTGTTGCAGGAGATGCCAAAAATCTGACTTGTATCTTATTGCAGACCTCTGTGAAAATCAGTGAGCCAATCACACAAGCAGGAAATTATATTTTGAAGGGGGTTCTTTACACATGCTGTGTACAGAACACCTCCAGGTAGCTATATTGCATTACATTTTGCAGAAAATTGCAGAGCTGCAGATTGAAAAGAAAAGGTGATTTGAATTAACATTCAATTACAATATGACTTGTATCGCAATTGTATATGTTATATTATTTTATTTTCATTTGCTGTTTTTTTCCCCACAAAAGTGGAGTTACCCTTTAACCACTTACAGACTGGAAAATTTTCCCCCTTAAAGAGGAAGTAAACCCTGATGGGTTTTACTTCCTCTGTTGTTCCCTGCAAAGTTAAAGCATAATGCTCTAGTATGCATCGCACTACCTGCAATCGAAGCACCCGCTGTCCCTGCTGGTGGAAGCGTCCATCTTCTGCCCTCTTCCTTCTGGGCATGCACGCGGGAGCTGCCAGTCACAGCACATACAAAAGAAGAAAAAGCACGGGGGTCCATTTCCTCACAGCGCATGCACCAATGACATCATCGGCGCACTACAAGATAAATATCTCCTAAACGGCACACATTTAGGGGATATTTCCACTACCTATAGGTAAGTCTTACTTGCTTTAAGTCTTAGTTGCTTTAACTGACAATTGTGCGGTCGTGCGATGCTGTCCTTTTTTTCTCATAAATAGAGCTTTCTTTTGGTGGTATTTGATATGTATTCTTCTACATATTTTTGGTAAGAAAAAAAAAATCGCAATAAGCATATATTGGTTGGTTTGCGCAAAAGTTATAGCGTCTACAAAGTAGGGGATAGATTTATGGCATTTTTATGGTATTTTTATTTTTTATACATTTTTTTACTAGTAATGGCAGTGATCTGCGATTTTTAGTGGGAATGCGACATTGCGGCGGACAGATCTGACACTTTTGACACTTTTTTGACACCACTGATATTTATACAGCGATCAGTGCTATAAAAATGCACTGATTACTGTGTAAATGTCACTGGTAGGGAAGGGATTAACACTAGGGGGCGATCAAATGGTTAAATGTGGGTTTGTCAGGGGATGGGCGTGACCGGAGGTTGAGGGGAGGGTGAGGACGTTGCGGGACCGGACCCAGCTGCTCTTCCTAATGCTGGAAGCCTAGATGCTGTAGCGGCTCTTCCTATACCTGTTGCGGACGGATTTCGTGGAGGCAGGTAGGACATTAGCCTGTTGGCAGTACAGATCTGACCGGAGCTTCGGTCTACGTTTCCCTGGGGACAGGAGCCTGCATTCCACGGAACGCTCATCAGTGCAGCTGCGCTGGCTGAGAGTGGGGGGAAGGACGCTGACGGGCTGAGCAGCTGATCGGACGGCTGTGCAGAGAGGATTGTTCAGGTACGCTGTGTGCTGTGAGAGAGCCTGCCCGTGGTATCTCTGGATGGGATCTTGGAACCTGCCCCCCTGGCGCGTCCTCTGGCGAGATCCTGTTGTGGAGTGTGGGGAGGAGGACGCTGAAGGTCAGGGTGGTTGTTGAAAGAAGGGGGGTGAGCGCATTGAGTCAGTGCTTCATCTGCATAGTCGGTGGTGTCTCTCTCCTGGGGCTAATAGTACACTCCTTGGGAAGAGGGAGGAAGCGTTTGGCAGAGACTGTGCAGCTGTTTATTTCTGAAGACCCAAGTGGTGATTGGAGGCAAGATGACTAGGAAGAAAGGGTCAGAGGAGGCTGCAGCACAGGAAGGAGCCAGGGCGCATAACCCGCCCGGCCCTAAGGATAAAGCAGGTCAGGGAGCAGCCGCGAAGCTGGAGCAATTTGTCCATACACCAAATTGCACGCTTAAGAAAAGCAGCCAGGTGGGGGGTGCGCAACATCAGGGGGCGCAGGCCAACCACCCTGGGGGAAGGAAAAGTCAAGGATCAGCAGAAGTATGTGTACCCATAGTTTCGGAATCGGCATCACAAACATACCTGGAAAGGGAGAGTGGATTGAGCAATGAAATAATAGAGGGTAAAGGGCCACTAGAGCAGGAACCATCTCTAAAGGACATTCTCCTAGCAATCAATGTCTGTAAAACCTTTGTCGGACCTATCGGATCAGCTTAGAGGCATCAGAGATGATTTATTCATGCTGAAATGGGATATGCAGGAGGTATGCGCTCAGACTACCGCTCTCGCGGAGAGACTCAGTCAGGTGGAGGACGACGTGAGCCCAATGAGACATGAAATTAAAAGGATGAAGGAGCAAGTGGATATGTGTCTACGGAAATTGGATGAATACAAGAAAAGGGCACGCAGGAAGAATGTGAGGGTTCTGGGTCTCCCTGAAAGGAGCCAGGGTAACAACCCCGTAGAGTATATGGAGGGATGCTTTTGGGACATGTTTGGCAAAGACTCTTTTTCTAAATTTTTTGCAATTGAATGTGCACACAGAGTTGCCTTTAGGACTCCATCGTCAGGGGGTCAGCCAAGGCCTCTCATTATTAAACTTCTGTTTTTTAGAGATAAAGTTACCATTGTCCAGAAAGCAAGGGAGATGAAAAACATACAGTAAATGGCGCAAGAATATCCCTATACCCAGACTTTTCCCCTGAGCTGCAGAGACAGAGGGAGAAATTTATAGAATGCAAACGGAAACTACAGCGGCATAAAATTGGCTATGCGCTATTATACCCAGCCCGCTCCTGCAGAAGTTTTCTCATGGTTGGAGAAGAATGAAGGAAGGTTACAGCATGGTGAAGGGTTATAGAGGAAAGGACAAAATAAGTCTCTGGGGTTTTTGTTCAGTGAACTAATGGACACCTTTTTTTTTTTTTTTTTCTTCCCTCCTCTTTCCTTCCCCCTCTAACTGATGTATTTTTTAGAGGTGCGGGTTTAGGGGGGTAGTAGATATTAATCCTTTGCACACTGGTTATGTTGGGGGTAATTCCCCTCTTATAAAGGTTTGGGTAGCAACGTAAAAGGGGAAAGGAGGAATACCCATGTTCAGGGGGTTAACACGGTCACTTTAGAAGCCCGGGATATGGGCCCAAGGGTGGGCAAAGGGGGCAGGGGGGAGGGATGGATGGGTTGGGGGGGAGGGAAGGTGGGGAGGATTGGAGGAGGGGGTATGTATAAGGTTGTAAAGGGGGAGGAGGACGGTAGGGGTGTGGAGTGGAATGTAGTAAGAAGTATTGAATGTACACGAAAAGCAAAATCACTAAAATGTCATATATTAGTCACAATGGTTTCGGGATTGAGAACTATTTTGAGTAGAGTTAAGACACAGGAACAAGTGAATGTTAGGCACTAAAGTTGGTAGGAAGGAAACCCCAGGGATATTTAGGTGTATGAAGATATGTTCATGGAATGTGCGGGGGGTAAGGGAGGCGTGTAAAAAACAGGCAATTTTTTCTATGGCCAGGTCAGGAGATGTCAGGATACTCTGTCTCCAGGAGACCCACTTGGATAAAGGTACAGTTAGTGTTTTGATAAATAGGAATTATCAGGAGCAATATCATTCAACACACCTCGTATTCGAGAGGTGTGAGTGTATTGATAAACACTGGGTTGGTCTTCTCTTGTAGACAGAGTAAACTGGAGAAGAATAGACTGTATGTTTTTCTGTTCTGTAATATTGAGGGTCGGGATTGTATTCTTGCAAGCATATATATACCTCCACCATTTAACACAGAGATACTCAGTGAACTGATAAGCTTTATAGCGGATAAACCTGGGGTGCCGGTAATAGTGACAGGGGACTTTAATATGGCTATGGACAACTGCTTAGATAGGTTCCTGGCAAGGGTGGTTTCTAGAGGGGTACCCAGGGGTCCGCTCCTCCAATTTTGTGATGAGGTAGGGTGGGTGGATATTTGGAGGAAGTGGCATCCGGATGTGAAGCAATACTCGTGCCATTCTAGGATGCATGCCACTCTATCTAGGATCAATTTAGTGCTCTGCAATGAGGAAGCCCTAAAGATAGTGGCAGGGGTAGACTACGAGCCAAGGGGGCTCTCAGACCATTCTCCAGTAGTTTTTTCAGTTAGAACCGGGTTGAGTTTTGGAGGGGGGGAATGGAAATTGAACCCATTTTGGCTCAAAGTAATTGAGGATGACGGGGGGATTGTAGGTAACCTGAAAGAATTTATAAATCTGAATTTAGGATCCGCCCCGTTAGGCATAACTTAGGATGCCCTGAAGGCGTTCCTTAGGGGGGTCTTTATACAGAAAATCTCCTAGGCTAAGATGGAATCACAGGCCAAGGAACATAGAATAAAGGAAAGGGTGAGGGAGGCGGAAGGCAGATATGTGGAGGAACCAACTTTAGACAGATATGAGGTCTGGGTAGAGGGTCAGGAGGAATATAGGAAACTAGTTTTGGAGAAAGAGGAAAAAAGGAGAATGTTTCAGAAGCAGAATCTTTTTGGTGAAGGGGAATTAGTGGGAAGAACCTTGGCATTGATAGCTAGAGCAAATGGCCCCTCATCCACTATATCAGCAATATGGGATAGGGAAGGGAGAATCATAAGAACCACCCCCGGCATAGTAGAGGTGTTTAAGGAGTACTATGAAGGCCTGTACAAGGCCCCACAGTTGGATGTAGAGGGTGAGATGTGGGAGTTTTTTGAAAAACTGCAAATTGTCCCGTTATCTAGTGAAGATAGGGGAGCTTTGGAAACCCCGTTAAGACAGGCAGAGCTGCAAAGAGTGGTAATGGAAATGGCGAATCAGAAAGCACCAGGACCCGATGGTCTGCCTATAGAAATTTACAAGAGATATGGGGATGTTCTGCTCCCAAAATTACTGGAAGTTTTGAATGGGGCTGTGGTGGAAGGAAGATTGCCCATGTCCATGACAGAAGCCACTATCATAATTTTGCTCAAAGAAGGGAAGAATCCGTTAGAGGTAGCCTCCTATAGACCGATCTCACTCTTGTGCACAGATATTAAGATTCTGGCAAAAGCCCTAGCAAATAGGTTAAAAAAGATATTTTCTAAAGTAATACATTCAGACCAAACCGGTTTTATACCAGATAGATCGGTGAGCGTGAACATCAGGCGAGTCTATGGTAGTGTACAATTACCTACAGAGAAGGGGGGAATAGAGCCATTCTATCACTAGATGCGGTCAAGGCTTTCGATAGCCTTGAATGGCATTATTTGTGGAAAGTACTGGCAGAGTTTAAATTTGGCCCTAATTTTGTGAAATGGCTGAAACTTTTATATGATAAACCAAGAGCCAAAGTTAGGGTCAATGGGGAGTGCTCCGAAAGGTTCCAGTTGGGGAGGGGGACGAGACAGGGGTGTCCATTATCGCCCCTGCTCTTCGCCCGCGCAGTGGAGCCATTGGCAGTTGCTCTAAGAATGTCGCAGAAGTTTCGGGGGTTTAAAAGAGGGGGTGAGGAGGAGAAAGTCGCAATGTATGCGGACGATATCCTGTTATTTTTGGAGGACACACAGTCCTCATTGTTAGCAGCCATGAAATTGATTAAAGAATTTGGCCATTTTCTGGTCTAACAATTAACTGGGAAAAATCAGCACTCTTGCCAATAGACCCCCTGGAAGACCCGCTTCCGAGACAGGTAAATTTAATAAGAGTGGTAAACCAAATTAGATACTTAGGGGTGAATATAACAAAAGACCCGGGACAGTACATAACAGGTAATGTAGTACCACTAATGGTGAAGCTGAAGCAGAAGAGTCGGTGTGGGGTAGTCTTCTTCTCTCAGTCGCCGGTAGATGTAATCTTATTAAGATGATATGGATGCTGCAAATTCTATTCGTAATACACAATTCCCCCGTCTGGATCCCAAAACATTGGTTTAAAAAGCTGGACAGTCTGTTCAGAGAACTAATCTGGAAAAATGGGGTGGCAAGGATTGGTTTGCAGGTGCTTCGGCGGCCGAGGGAGGCGGGAGGCTTGGCTCTACCGGACCCCTGGAGTTACTTTCTGGCAGCCCAAATGCAGTTTATGGGAGGTAGCAACCTGCCTGAAGGAAGGGTAGGAGGAAGCAGTATATGGCTGAATAACAGCGATCATGATACAGTTGTGGAAGCAGTGGAGGCAGAATCTTTTGGGTATAGCTGTCCCACAACTCAGTTAATGATCAGAAGCTGGAAGACCGTGAAGGCCATATTAGGGTATACGGGGTTCCCTGAGTTCTCTCCAATATGGAATAACAAAAATTTAAAAGAGCTTAAAGCGATGGGAAAAATAGAGGAATGGGATAGGAGAGGTATCCACTGCTTGGCGCAACTGTATAGGGAAGGGAGGCTGAAATCATTTCAAGAGATAAGAGAGGAGTTTGCAGTCTCCAATAGGCTATTTTTTGGTTATCTGTAAGTGAGGCATGCCCTGGAGATACAATTCAGAGGAAAGGGGATAGAGTGGAACGAAATTGGTAAACACCAGAGGCTCTAGAGGGCTAATTTCTGAAATGTACAGGAGTATAAATATGGCGGGGCAGGAGGGGGTAGCGGAGTCTAAAAAGAGAACCAAATGGGAGGAAGAGGTTGGTACAATAATGGAGGAACAGTGGAAGTATGTTTTGGCATTAGGGCCAAGGATCTCTCTGTCACCGGCACAAGGGGTATCCCATCTGTACTGGGTTTATAGGCTATATTATACTCCAGAAAAACTATTTAGGTTTGGAAGGAGGCAGGATGCGAAATGTCAAAGTTGCAGGGACGGGAGAGGGGACCTGATACATATGTTTTGGCGATGTCCCAAGCTATATAGGTATTGGGAAGAAATAGTGGAGAAAATTAACGTAGTATTTGGGTCATCACTAGACATGGAGGCCAGAACTTGTCTGCTGAGTTTGATGGAGAACAATGGTATGCTGAAAGATACCCAGACCGCAATAATAAGATGCCTGTTTCTGGGAAGGAAGGTTATAGCAAGGAAGTGGCAGGCAAAAGACCCCCCAACAGTACCAGAATGGATAAGAGAGGTTAAAGATATGATTATGAAGGAGGAACTCTGGTATAGAAAAAGAGGCAGTTTGAAGAAATATAAGAAGATATGGAAGCAATGGCTGGAGTATGAATGGTTTGAATAGGTATGAGAGCACTAGGTAGAATGGGTGGTGTGAGTATGGGGTGGAGGGAGGGTGGAAGGAATGGTGTGACGGGGGGAGGGGAGGTGTGGAGGGGAGATAAAGGGGAAAATGTTTGGGGATGCCGGTTTTTTTGCTTCTTCTTTTTTTTGTAGGTTGGCTTTTCTTAGGAAGCTTTTATTTGTGATGTGTACATTACTTGCTTGGTTGGACAAGTCTTTATTTCAAATAAAAAAAAGGACGCGGATAAAAAAGATAAGCTGGAAATAAGCCACAATGATGTGAAAAATGAGAGGGGATAACTTTTGATCCTCAAAGTTGATACAACCTCTCTCAGAAAAATTTTCGCTGAAGTGGTAAAAAAAAAATTAAAAAATGGTTAAATGTGTTCCCTCATGTGTGTTTCTAACTATGGGGGATGGGACTGACTGGAGGTGGAGACTGAGGAGGTGTTTCTGATTACTAGGAACAGCAGATCTGTCTCTCCTCTCCTGTCAGAGCGGGGATCTGTGTGTTTACATACACACATTCCCGTTCTAGCTCTCATGCCCACGATCGCGGGTGGCCGGAGGACATCGTGGCCACTGGCCACATGCACGCCTGCTATTGCCCTTAAAGGTGCTGACATACACCTACAGCGATTTACGGGATCGTGCCAACCTGCCGCCGTATGACGGCGGCTGGTTGGCAAGTGGTTAAAGTGTTACTAAACCCACAACAGTAAAATTAGTCTGCATATGCAGTAAAGCATGCTTTTTATACTCACTGTGGAACCTAAGGGGTTAATCCTCCGCATTGTGTATAAAGGCTGTGTGATCCTGTCTCTCTGACCCTCCTCCTCTTTAACTGAGTCCAACTCATCTTGTGATAGAACAGAGCATTTGGAGTCAGGCTGCACATGCTCAATTTGCAGTGTATTGCTAGAGAGTTTTTTTTTTCTTTGGAGGGTGCATGTGATCAACACAGGGCCAATCAACACTCTTCAGAGGATCAGGGGAGAATGAAAACTCCTCCTACAAGCTTTAAGCAGAGACTGATACAAGTCACAAGATTGCTGATTAGAAAAGGTATTTAACAGTTTATATTTACTAAAACTATTGCATTTCCATGTTCTGAGTACAGTGGGAGACCAGATATGGTGAATGCAGGTTCTGGGTTTAGTAACACTTTAAGCAATAAACTGGCTCCCAACTTTTACTTTACACCAGCATAAGCCAAGGATTCTGAAAGTCAAATTATAGCCTGCCACTCCTCTTTGGTGCCATACCTAACCATCCTTAGAGAAGTGCTACATATATTTTTATACCTTAACTTTTTAATGCATACAAATGCAACCTATTCTCAAAATTTTCAATTGAAACGATGAAACTGTGACGAGGTGTCGGAAGTTTTGTTTAACCAGATGTGGTGTTGATGTACTGTAGCAAATAAGTGTTACTGTTTGTTTGTCTCAAAATCTTAATAAAAATATATTTAAAAAAAAAAAAAAAAACTGTGACGAGGTAATAAATACCAAATATATCAAGCATCTATCTCACATGCACTCATGAAATAGTGGAAAATTACAGAACCCTGAATTGATTTATTTATTATTATAATATGTATCTTGTATTATATTGTATATTTTGCATACCCATTTTAAATTAAGCTTACAGTGGAAGGTAAGGAAGGTCCAGTGCAGCCTCTCTCAATCTTTAACCTCTGAAGAAACCCTAAAATAATGTTCAGGTCTCAGGAAACCCTTACTAAAACAAATAAATTAGGGGTCAATTGGGACAATGCCCCTTACATTGGTGGTCTGTGAGAAGAATGCAGCCCTATACAATGGTTGCCAGAATTGCATCCTTAAAGACAGCTAAAAATATAATGTGTCATGCTGCTTGACTTTGCCATGTAGCACTTGCCCCAGAACTATGCAGGCACCATAAGATGGGGGGGTCAATTAGCCACAGCTCAAGGAATCTTTAGCAATGTCATGAGGAACCCTAGGATTCCACAGAACCCTGGCTGAGAATGGCTGGTCCAGCGTGTTCTGATAGGACCAATGCATGCACATGTTTCTAAGCACTAAGTTACTACCAGACTTGTGTAAGTACGCATACAAGGATGTATTAGAGTGCATGCTAACCAGCATCAACTTGGCGCACATGCACGTTCAGCACTGGAATTGGTGCCAAACAGCCACTCTGACCTTGGCCTGAGTTGCAGACTCAGCATCCTGCCTTCTGACTCAGTACCTCACTGCCCAGCTGTTAACTGACCTTGGTCTTTATTCTGTATCTCGACACCGGCCCTGTCTTCTGATTCAGTACTTTACTGCCTGGCTCATGAAGACCTTCAACTTGTGTCCTGGCTTCATTCCTGTCTACCGAGTGGATGCTACCATGCTTCTGTCTCTTGTCCTTACCTGGTGTCCACAGTCATCTGTGACTGACACCCTAAAGCTGTTGATGCCTGCAAAACTGGCCCTTGTGCCACTCTGTGTTGTCACATCTCCTATCACCACTACCAGGGGTCCTGGACAGGAGGTACAAGAGAAGCCCCCACTTCAACTAAATCTCCACAATGTATGTCACAGCTCACAATGGAGAGCAGGAACAGAGAGCCCCTACTGGGGAGTTAATTTTCATGCTCACTAGGTGGGGCTATACTTATCATAAGGGCAAGTGGCTAGGGCAAAAAAATTAGAGGTGCCAACACCAAGCCTCAAATTAAATAAATTGTAATTACTATTTTATATCAGGAGGCAACATCATCACAATCATAATGCTCAGACAGGGCTACCCTCCAGTGGCTACGCAGCAGGTTGCCAGTAAAAAACATGTATCAATGGAAGGAGCACCAGGCCAAAGGATAAAAGAGTCCAAACTTATTTATTGGTTTAAACTGAGAAACAGCCAACTTGTTTTGGGGGTCACATCAAACTCCCCCTTCATTGGGGCTTCAGTTAAAATGAGAGCCTTAAATGATCCCAAAATGGGGTTTTCCTGTGTAAACCTACATAGGGAAGCTAATTGCTGGATTAGGAGAGTTACTAGCCAGCAGTATCTTTGTGAGCAATCAAGAACTTGATTCAATGTGGACTCTCATCTTTTAGTCTGGTTCTCATTCCATTGGTGGATGTTTTTTTTTCTAGTGCCTCCTTAAAGGTCACTTTCAGGTGAAGTTAAACTTGAATAATAAACTGGTTATGGAATATGACCTTTAAATCAGTTAAATTTACATTATTGTTATTAACAGTTTCTTTTGTGGGCATGAAACATGGAGAAACAATGGCACATTTTGACCAAAATGCTGTAAGACTGTAGCCTGATACTGTATGTTACATAGTTGGTAAAGTTAAATATTGACACCAGTCCATGCAGTTCAACCTGCGTAGGTATGTTTATAATTGTATGTTTCTACCATCTTCCATATCCCTGTATATTGTGTTCGATAACATGCGCATCTGAACGTTTTTTTAAATTATCAACACTTCCAACTGACACCACTGCTTGTGGAAAGGAGTTTTACATCCTTAACCTTTCTAGCAGTAATGAACCCCCTATGCAGTTAAAAGTGATACTAAATTAAAATTTTTTTAGTTAAAAATAAGAAACATGTTATACTTACCTGATCGGTGCAGTGGTTTTGCAGCCCAGCCCAGATCCTTCTCTTTTCGGGTCCTTCGTCGGCACTCCTGGCCCCTCCCTCCTGTTGAGTGCCCCCACAGCAAGCAGTTTGCTATGGGGGTACCGAGTTAAGCTGCAGCTCCCTGTGTCCATTCAGACATGGAGCCACGGCCCGCCCCCTTTCTCTCTTCATTGGCTCACTGACTTTGATTGTCAGCAACGGGAAGTGGGAGCAGGCACCTGTCTAAACCAGGTAAAAAAGTGCCAAATGTGGCAGTGGAGGGGGGAGGGTAGGAACAAGCAGAGCTTCTCCTTTTGGGTGGAGCTCCGCTTTAAGGTAAAAAAATGTTTAGACTTTGCAACCACTTTAAGCGTCTCTTCTCCAGGGAAAATAAGCTTAATGTGTGTAATATTAAATATTATTATTCCAGTTCTTCCATTTTGTTCACCAAACTTCTAGCATTTCTGAACATGCCTTTTAGTTTTGTACATCTGCATATTATTTTATCCCTGTTTGTTCTTCTACGCGAATCAGATTATGCTCAGAAACAAGCATGCATCAAATATGGAAGAACTAGGGATTACTGGAAAAGCAAATGAGCCTCCCATATATCAAAACAAACTGTCATTCAAACTCTTAATTATCATTCCTTTCTTCTGTTGCCACCCATCAGGTAGGTGTGAGGTTGCTTATCACTTTCTTGTCATTCGTCAGTTTATCATAACAGAATTAACACTTGGTAAAGATTACATTTAATAATTTCTTAGCCTTGTTTTTCACACCTGTGCTTAATACTGGAATAGTGCCACTGGATTGGCATAGGGCCAATGTGGTGCCTATGTTTAAAAAGGGTCAAAGTCTTTACCAAGTAACTATTAGTTACCTGTTAGTTTAACTTCTATAGTCGGGAAAATACTGGAGAGTTTAATAAAAGACCACATAGAATATTTTTTTCCAGCAAGAACTTACCTAAGTAACAGACAGCATGGATTTATGAATGACAAAAGTTGTCAAACAATTCTGATTTCTTTTTAAGAGGAGGTAAGTAAAACCTTGGACAGAGGGGTGGCTGTGGACGTGGTATACTTAGATTTTGCCAAAACCTTTGACACAGTTTCCCACACACGGCTATAGTGTAAGGTAAAGTCTACAGCCTTGGAAAGATCAGTTTGTAAATGGATAGAAAACTGTCTAAAAGACCAAAGAGTAGTGGTTAATGATTCTTACTCTGAATGGCCTAAGGTTATCAGCAGTGGTGGCCCATCCATGCAGGGCGCAGGGGCACCACCCCCTGATCCATGCGCCGGCCCCTAATTTACATGCAGGGCACCGGACACATGAATTCCAATGGTGTTTTTTTTTTTGAAGCACGATTAGGGCCTGAGGCTCTAATTGGCTTAAAAAAGGGTGGGCTTGGAGACGCAGAACACTGCGCCCTGAGCCCACCTAGTTGTGTGACAATAGCAAATTAATATTCAATATTGTTTTCCTGATTCTCCTCCTGGCCAATCTGGAAGGGGGTCCTGAGACCTGCCAGGGAGCAGAGGCATAACTAGAACCTTCAGGGCCCCGGTGCAAGAAACCATGATGGGCCCCCCATCCCCCCCATCCATCCGAGCCCCAGCCTATCAAGTCTAGGAGGGAGTCCATGGACATCCTCCCAGAACCCTGCCTCCTGCGTGCCCCCTGGAACGTGCATCCAGCGCAATCACAGTGGCCTATTATCATGTGATCAGCTGATCACATGTAAACGGCCTTGTCGGTTATCTCCAGCCCTTTCCTCCCACGCTGTGTCTGTGTGAGGAAGGGAAAGCCATTAACTGTCAAGAATGTCAGTAAATTGTTTACACTGATGTGTGGCCTGGAGAGCAATAGAGTAGGACGCTTGCAGTGAATGCTCCGCTTGCCCATACTCCTGCAACACCATCCTGCATTAATCCTGCTGATCCTACCTGGAATCTGCATCTCAGCAAGCCTGTCTTGTCCTCTGCCTGGTCCTTGGAGCTATTTAGCCTTTTGGAGCGCCATCCGCGGCCGCGATCGCCGGACTTCCCCACCCTGGGGCTGCCTGTAGGACAGACCGCGGCTTCGGCCTAGATTTCGGAGCGGCGGCCATTTTGCTACACCCGGCGGCGGCTCCTACACATCTCCCTGCTATACCTTGCTCCCCCGAGACTGCTTTCTACCTGCATTGGCCACTGGATTGCCTGCAGACACTAACACAGTGTTTCTACGCCCTGCAGCAGCTGGTGGGACGGTCTGCTGCTCCGGCCTGGTCCCTGGAGCGGCGGCCATCTTGCTACACCCAGAGATGGCCTTACAGGTTTCCCTGCCTGGCTTCCCAGAGATTGATCTTTGCCTGCCTCGGCCACCGGAGCTCCTTTAAAAGATGGTGCAGTATCTTCTCCACGACTGGCAGCCAGTGGGATGGTAAGCGGCTTCGGGCCTGGTCCCTGGACCGGTGGCCATCTTGCTTCACCCATAGTAGGCCTGTGCAAGTACTGCAAGACTCCCTGATCCCCCTGAGCCCAATTTCTCCTTGCTACAACCACCTGCTGCGGCACCCATCTGGCCACAATTTATAGTCCTTATTGTGTCGCTTTAAAACTGCGGCGAGAGGGGATCATCGAGGACTCGGCCCTGTAAGCAGCGGTCATATTAGTACACCCCAGGACTCCCCTAACCACCTCTGGACTATGTGTCCACCGAAAAAGGCTTCCGAGACTACTGACAAGCTTGCCAAGTACCGTCGCCTTCAGGAAGACCTTTAGGCTAAGGATGGCGCCAGTCCCTCTCCGGGCACGGAACATTCTACGGCAGCCACAAACAAAGTACTTGATGCTATTGCCTTATGCCAGAGCACGCTCACCACCAAAATCGAGGAAGTCAAAATCGATGTGTCTCTTATCCGACAAGACCTCTCTACCCTGCGGGACTGCGTGGCAGAGACAGAGACCCGTATTAGTAGAGCGGAAGATATCTTGCACCCTCTGCAACATACTACTGACGAGGTGTGCCGTCAGCTTCAGCAGATCAGTGCAAAACAGGATGACATGGAGAATCGCCTCCGGAGATGTAATCTCCAATTTATCGGCCTCCCTTAAACTGCCGAGGGCAACGACGCGGCAAGTTTTCTTGAAAACCTCCTGAAATCCACCCTCGGCAGAGATGCATTCTCGGGAATGTTTGCGGTGGAAAGAGCTCATCGAATCCCTGCCCGTCCTCCTCCTTCAGGGGCTCCACCGCGTACCCTGATAGTGAAATTCCTGAACTTCAGGGACCGCGACAAGATCCTCCGCCTGACCAGAGAGAAGGGGAATATCCCCCATACCAACACACATGTGGCCGTGTTTCCGGACTTTTCCAATGAGGTACAACGACAAAGATCCAAGTTCCAGGATGTTAAACGACGCCTCCGAGTACTACACCTTAAATACACTATGCTGTACCCTGCAAAGCTTCGTGTCGAGTGTGAGGCGCCGAACCCACTTTTTTGAAGACCCTGAACTAGCATCCGCTTGGATTGATCAGAGGGATCACCGAGACTGAGTGTACCACCTTGCCTATAAGCTGTGAGTACTTTGCCCTTTTTCCCCCCTGCTCCCCCCTGTACCCGCAATATCATCCACTGCTATACTGCTGAGCCCCTCAGTAGGCACATTGCACTTACATATACTTTGCTGGAACTGGGGGATGGACTTGCAAATCCTTTTCAGCCCTATACTGGATCTCGCAGTGTACCTACTATTTCCAGGTGACCTCATTGACTCATGATCCCCACTTCCCCTTTACCTGAGAGATGCCTGTAGAGGACAGTAGATCGAACGTCACTAATAACTCTGTTACTTTACTTTATCAACTACCCTGATGGCAAGTGGAGCCCCCCCCTGCACAGCTGTAATGGCGCTGCATTTTTGTGGCCCCTACACCCCATGCACTTCTCAGAGAAGAAGTCGCCCCCCTAGTGTCTCTGTGAATTTTTTCATTCCCCGTTTGTTTTACTGGTTTCTTTTCCCCTTTGTTTTTTTTCTTTTTCTTATGTGTGTCTATGCTCCTCTGAAATTAAGTTCCTTGCCTCCAAGTGGTCCTAAACGTTGGATGTCCCCTGTTGATACCTGGTTATGGAATACTATGTCTGTGCCAAGTTTGGGTGGCAGTGGACTGGGAGGGAGGGAAAATGTTGTGGTTATTATTTTTCTCACACCACCATGTTTGCAACTGCTTACTTATGCTAAAGGTACTATGTTATTATCATACATGCACTGTCGTTACTGGTTATCACTGTGTTTTATGCTATATGTGGCTATGTCTGCTCTGCCGGTCCTGGTCCAGCTGCGGTTCATCATATACACCCTTTTCCCACCATGAGTTCTCTGAAGTTCCTCACATGGAATGTTAGAGGCTTGCGCAATAAGATTAAACGCACAGCCGCCCTGACATTCCTTAAGTCCCAACATGCCGACATCATCACGCTAGTTGAGACCCACGTCACGGGCCACTTACAATCCTCTCTCAAAAAACCTTGGATTGGTTGGGCGTACCATGCCACCCACACTTCTTACTCCAGAGGTGTATCAGTCCTGATCACTAAAAGGGTTCCGTTTGACCTAATACTGCTTCAGGCCTTGCCTTTATGGCACAATACACCTCTGTACCGGCAGTGTGGATGGGGGACTTTAACATGACCCTCATTCCCACTCTAGAGTGAATGGGCGCACCGGACCTCCCTCTAGACCCGCCGGCCCATACCAGACTACACCGAATACTGACTGACTTTGCTCTTGTAAACACTTGGCGCCACAAGCACCCACATTCTAAAGTCTTTTCATGTCTCTCAGCCAGCAATAACACAATGTCACGAATCAATTTTATTATAATTTTACAGACCCTGACACCTAAACTGGGAGACACGCGCTTTGCTCCGAGAATACTCTCGGATCACGCCCCTTACTGGATTATGATTCAGCTCCTGAAGGCCTCCCCTGCTCCTCTTTGGCGGTTAAACCCGTTTTGGCTGACTGCATTGCAGGACCAGGATCTAGGGTTTAGACGCTGACAAACCCCTCCGTACCTTTTTATATAAAACGCTATTCTTGGCGAGAAAAGCAATAGCCCGTAATTGGATGCAGGCCCTACCCCCTACAATCCAGTGTTGGAAAAAAGAAGTCAAGGACACTCTCCCATATAAGAAGTTCATTTATGTACATAGAGGATGCCCGCTTAAATACGAGCAGGTCTGGAACAGATGGTTGGAAGATGGTGAAACATGTACTTGAAATGTTGATATGTTCATCTCTTATTTTCTTCTCTCCTCTCCCCCTTTTCCCCCTTCTTCTTTATTGTGTACTGGCTTCGCGTCCAGTGGATATTTCACCCTATATCATGTAGATAACTTAATGTGCTCATGTATGTATTACTGTTCTGGCCATGTTGGCTTACATTATTTTATGTACCAAGCATATATTTTCTCAATAAAGTTGGTTTTTCCAATTAAAAAAAAAAAAAAAGAAGTTTACACTGATAATCAGTGCCCCAATCATCAGTGTCACCTATCAGTGCTCATCAATGCCACCTATTAGTGCCCATCGATGCTGCCTATCACTGCTCATCAATGCCGCCTATCAGTGCTGCCTATCCGTGCCCATCAATTCCGCCTACAGGTAAACCTATCAGTGCTCATCAATGCCTATCAGTGCCCATCAATTCTGCCAATCAGCACCACCTATCAGTGCTTATCAATGCAGCCTAACAGCATCCATCAGTGCCACATATCAGTGCTCTTCAATGCTGCCCATCAGTGCCATCTATCAGTGCTCATCAATGCTGCCTATCAGTGCTCATCAGTGCTGCCTATCAGTGCTCATCAGTGCTGCCTATCAGCTCCCATCAGTGCCAACTATCAGTGCTTATCAATCCCACCTATCAGTGCTCAATGCCCATCAGTGCTGCGTATCAGTGCTCATCAATGCTGCCTATCAGTGCAACCTATCTGTGCTCATCAATGCCACCTATCGGAGCTCATCAATGCTGCCTGAGTTCTGCCTATCAGTGTTCATCAGTGCCCATAAGTGCAGCCTATGAGTTCTGCCTATCAGTGCTCATTAATGCCTATGCCTATTTGGGGTGCAGTGTTTTTCAACATTTCCTGGGATTCTTGAATCAAGCTTAGTGTTCCATGGTCAGCTAGTGGATGTCACGCCCGTTGGGCCAGGCGTGGGGTCATGAAAATTCCTTTCTTTTAATCATGTGATATCTTTGTGCAATGTAAATGAATATAATGTAAGTGCGTCGCATTTGTGATAACACATTAGGAATATCTTATGATGTTAATGTTTGCTGATTGTTTTGTATTCTGCAATTCCAGATGTAAATTTCTCTCTGTGAACCCTGATGAAGGAAAGATTTTCCAAAACGCGTCTGGTTAAGGGAAACTACATGTTCTTTCATTGACTGTTTTTTTTAATATATCCACATTCATGTATCATGTGTAAAATATTGATATGTATATTTCATGTTTTGCAATGTCTTTTTTGAATAAAATGTTCTATACTTATCTTTCTACATTTTCTTACATGCGGTAGTGCCTTCAAAGTCCCACCTACAGGGGTACTTTCTCCTCTTCCTTAATGCCTATGAGTGCCCATCAATGCCACCTATCAGTGCTCATCAGTGCAGTCTATCAGTGCACATTAGTGCCTCCTATCAGTGCTGCCTATCTGTGCCCATAAGTGCCTCCTATCAGTGCCCACCAATGCCTTCTATTAGTGCTCATCGGTGCCTTCTATCAGTGCCCATCAAGGCCTCCTATTAGTGCTCTTCAGTGCCTCCTATCCATGTCCATTAGTGCCTCCTATAAGTGCCTATTAGTGCCTCATATCAGTGCTCATCAATGCCTCCTATCAGTGCTCATCAGTGCCCCTATCAGTGCTCATCAGTGCCTCATATCAGTGCCCATTAATGCCTCCTATCAGTGCTCATCAGTGCCTCCTATCAGTGCCCATCAATGCCTCCTATCAGTGCCCATCAATGCCTCCTATCAGTGCCCATCAATGCCTCCTATCAGTGCTCATCAGTGCCTCCTATCAGTGCTCATCAGTGCCTCCTATCAGTGCCCATCAATGCCTCCTATCAGTGCTCATCAGTGCCTCCTATCAGAGCCCATTAGTGCCTCCTATCAGTGCCCATCAATGCCTCCTATCAGTGTCCATTAGTGCCTCCTATCAGTGTCCATTAGTGCCTCCTATCAGTGCCTTCTATCGGTGCTTATCAGTGTCATCTGCTTTCTCAGCACAGCTCTGCACTGAGAGCGTCTCTCTCATGGAACAGCACAGAGCCCGCATTAACAGTTCTATCTCCCCCTTTTGGAATAAGGAGAGGTTTGTGCATGTATGTGTGGAAGGTGGAGGACATGATTGGAAAGATTTTAAAGAAGGGACAGTGCAATACTGTGCGGTGTAGGCTAAGTAGTGAAGACATGGTGCAGCTGGTTAAGTAAATATGTCATTGTCAAGGGTGATTAGGCAGGACCCCAAGAACTGTAACTCCACCAAAAGTGGAGTTACCCTTTAAAGTGTTAGTAAACTCACAATTACAAAATTCGCTGACAGGTTATTATAACAGAAGAGACCCTAGAGAGAGGTCTCTTCTGTCAGAAATGTCAGTCATGCCTGTCAGCAGGCAAATGTGATCTTGGCCACGCATGCACAGCTCATACCACATTTATGGCCCACTCTGTGTGCTGCAGCGATGTGAGTCCTGTGCACATTAGTATGCAGTGCATACTAGTACATTATGATTTAAACCTGCTGGGGGCCCCTTCTCTGAAGGGACTTTACTACCACTTTAAGCAATATCAGCCTTTAAAGGGGTTGTAAAGTCAGAAGGTTTTTTATCTTAATGCATTCTATATAGATACAAAGCCCTCTGTGTGCAGCAGCCCCCCTAATACTTACCTGAGACCCATCTCTATTCAGCGATGTCCACAAGTCCCTCAGCCATCTAGGACTCTCCCTCCTGATTGGCTGAGACACAGCAGTGGTGCCATTGGCTCCCATTGCTGTCAATCAAAGCAAGTTAGTCAATCAGGAGAGAGACAGGGTGGAGCCGAACCGCAGCTCCGTGTCTGAATGGACACACAGAGCTGCAGCTCAGCTCGGGTGACCCCATAGCAAGCTGCTTGCTGTGAGGGCACTCGACAGGAGGGAGGGGCCAGGAGCAGCGAAGAGGGACCCGAGAAGAGGGGGATCCGGGCTGCTCTCTGCAAATCCACTACACAGAGCAGGTTAGTAAAAAATGAGACTTTACAATCACTTTAAAATGTCACATTTTTATTACACAGCAAGCAATGCAAGACTTTCATAATGACTAAAGGGGACAATCCACCTCTTGTGAAAAATCTAGCAAACATAAATGTTTTGGCTCCTTTACTTGAATAGCCTGCCCTAGCTTACGCACCCTTTTTGTCCAAGTTTGTCTTGCTTTCCGAGTTTTGTTGCACAACAAATGCACAATAAAACACAGAGCTGCTACTTGCATTTGGGGTGGCATTAAGAAATAACAGCACCGCATGCACAATACGCATTTTGCCGCATTTTTTGTGCATTCCTGGAATGCTTAGGTGTGAATGCAGCATTACTCCTTTTCTTTAATGAAGCCTCCGGAGCACATGTAGGACTGTGATTCAGGAGGGACTGTAATTGCAAGGGGGATTGTGATGTGAAGGGAGGACTGCTATGTGAAGGGGATGGCTGTGATGTGAAGGGGCTGTGATGTGAAGGGAGGACCATGATCTGAAGGAACTGAGCCATAGCTATATAAATCCTGTATAATATTAATAATAATTGCACAAACATAAGATTCAGACCTCTGCTTGTAGAAAATTTTACTAAGTGTACTTTGGTGAAACTTTAACCACTTGACCTCCTCCTGCATGACCAGAGAATGTTTTGCTATTCAGCACTGTGCTACTTTAACTGGCATTTTGCACTGTCATGCAACACTGTACGCAATTTAAATTTATATGATTTTTTCACACAAATAAGCTTTCTTTTAGTGGTATTTAACCACTTGAGGTCCGGGCCATAGCCGAATGACGGCTACAGCGTGGACCTCAATTTTCGGGAGGCCGTCATGGGACGTCCTCCCCTGTGCACACGCACCGCGCGCACCCTGCAGGGAGCGCGGTGTGCGCGCTGTGATCACCGAGTCACGGAGACTCGGATGATCACAGATCCGAGTAAGGGGCCGGTCCCGGCCCCTTACCATGTGATCAGCTGTCAGCCAATGACAGCTGATCACATGATATAAACAAAACCTTGGTGATCGGTTTCGTTTTCTCCTCACGCTGACAGCGTGAGGAGGAAAAACAAGCCGATCACCGGCTTATGTCAAAGGGACATCGGTCCCGAAGAGGAAGGAGGCACATATGCCTCATCTGTGCCAACAGGTGCCATCTGTTATTGCCACCTGCCAGTGCCCACAGTGCCCACAAGTGCCACCTGTCAATGCCCACAAGTGCCACCTATCAATGCTCTCCAGTGGTGCCAATCAGTGCCACCTAGCAGTGCTGCCATCAATCAGTGCCCAATCAGTGCCCATCACCGCCACCCATCAGTGCCCATCACCGCCACCCATCAGTGCCCATCACTGCCACCTATCGGTGCCCATCAGTGCCGCCTCATCAGCGTACATCAACGAAGGAGAAAAATTACCTGTTTGCAAAATTTTATAACAAAATATAAAAAAAAAAATATATATTTTTTTTTTAAATTCTGTCTTTTTCATTTTTTTTAACAAAAACTAAAAACCGCAGAGGTGATCAAATACCATCAAAAGAAATCTCTATTTGTAGGAAAAAAATGATAAAAATTTAATTTGGGTACAGTGTTGTATGACCGAGCAATTGTCATCCAAAGTGCGACAGCGCTAAAAGCTGAAAATTGGTCTGGACAGGAGGGGGGTTTAAGTGCCCAGTAAGCAAGTGGTTAATCACCCCTGGGTTTTTAATTTTTTATTATATAAACAAAAAAAATATTGAAAATATAGAAAAAAAATGATCTGCTTTGTTATAAAACATATCCAATAAATAAATTGATAAAAAAAAATTCTTCATTTAGGCCAAAATGTATTCTGATACATGTCATCGGTTAAAAAAAGATCTCCGGTCACAGTATTGCCTCCTCACACCTGATTTAAACCTCTAATTGTAGGACTACCATGGAGCAAATGCATGCATTGCACGGCAATCATGGGTTTAAATTTAGGTGGTGAGAAGGCAACATATCGCCTCCTCACCACCTATCAACACACACTTGGATCGCTTTTCAGAGGAGCAGCACTTGTGCTCGTTCACACAGAAAGTTAGGTGGTGGTAAAATAGCAGGATATAATAGAAGTCTATGGCTAAGCGCAGCAAAACTGCAGGAAAGCTGCAGGTACACTGCACTGCACCCACAATGTGTATAATCAGCACATCAAGGTGAAAGCAGACCTATACTATTATGCCCAGTGTATTGCTTCACACTGACCTGAAGATCTCTCCTTTCCTGCTGCTGGCACCACTCTGGAGACCGCTAGCTGGGATAAAAGGTGGAGTGCAGTTGTTATCACTCCGCATGAGACAGGAGCCGGTACTACAGAGGAGGCATCGGGTTATGTTGCTCTTGCTCCCTACTACAGCTCCAACTTTACAAGTAGTCCCTCTGCATTGCACTCTGTTTGATGCTCTAGAATGGGAGTCAGCAAACCCAGACCGAGATCTACCAGTCACCTGTCCGCGATCTACCGGTAGATTGCGATCTACAGCAAATTCCAGCTCCCCTATGTATTAATATAGCGTTAATGTATTTATTTTGCAAAAGCTTTCCATTAATTCTACACAGGCTTACCTCACTCTTCCCATAGAATAAACCTTTAAAAATTGGATTTTATGAGCAATTGAAAATATATATATAGAGAACTTCACATACAGAAAATTTAAATTTATTGTAGAAAATTGTATTTAAAAAGTCTCATATTAATAATATATTCATACAATGTGCAATGTTGTAGAGTTTACAAACTTTGCAGGAAGAAGAAACAGCCAGAGCCCTATTCCTATGCACACAGAGTTCTGTGTATTTGTAAACACAAAACTCTGTGTGATAGGACACAGCCAATCAGTGATTTCAGCCAAAATCATTGAATAGTACTATCAACATTGCACATTGTATGAATAATATATATTATCAACATTGCACATTTGGCTGTTGGCCATGGGGATGTTTTTCAACAGTCAGGACTGGGAAACTGGTTGAGTTGAGGGAAAGATGGATGGTGCTAAATACAGGGGTATTCTTGAGCAAAACCTGTACCACTCTGTGTGATTTTAGGCTAGGATGGAGGTTCGCCTTCCAGCAGGACAATGACCCCAAACACACTGCCATAGCAAAACATGCATGGGGAAACATGTATATATGTTGGAATGGCCTAGTCAAAGCCCAGACCTCAATCCAATAGAAAATCTGTGGTCAGACTTAAAGATTGCTGTTCACAAGCGCAAACCATCCAACTTGAAGGAGCTGAAGCAGTTTTGCAAGGAGGAATGGGCAAAAATCCCAATGGTAAGATGTGGCAAGCTCATAGTGACTTATCCAAAGTGACTTGGAGCTGTGATAGCCATAAAAGGTGGCTCTGCAAAGTATTGACTTTTTAAGGGGGTGAATAGTTATGCACATTGACTTTTTCTGTTATTTTGTCCTATTTGTAGTGTGTGCTTCACAATAATAAAAAAAAAAACATCTTCAAAGTTGTGGGCATGTTCTATAAATTAAATGATGCAAATCCTCAAACAATCCATATTAATTCCAAGTTGTGAGGCAACAAAACTTGAAAAATGCCAAGGGGGTGAATAGTTTTGCAAGGCACTGTAGGGGATCTGGAATTTAGAAAAAAAAAAAGTGAACAAGGGTGAACTTAGCCTTTAACCACTTCAATCCCGGGCACTTTGACCCCTTTCCTGCGCAGGCCAATTTTCAGCTTTCAGATCTGTCACACTTAGACAATTGTACAGTCATGCAACGCTTTATCCAGATTAAATATTTGGCATGTTTTCACACAAATAGAGCTTTCTTTTGGTTGTATTTAATCACCGCTGGGTTTATTTTTTTTTTTTGCTAAAAAAATGAATGAAGACTGAAAATTTTGAAAAAAAAAGATTCTCTTTTCTGTCAGTAAATTATGTAAGTAATTTTTCTACTTCACTGATGTGTGCTGATGAGGCGGCACTAATGGGCACTGATAGGCTGCACTGATGGGCACTGATGAGGTGGCACTGATTAGGTGGCACTGATGAGGAGGCACTAATATGTTGTACTGATATGTGGCACTGATGAGCACTGATAGGTGGCAATAATGGGCACTGATAGGCAGCACTGATGGGCAATGATAGCCGGCATGGATGGGCGTCACTGATGGGCACTGAAAGGCAGCACTGATTGGTGTCACTGATGGGCACTGATTAGTGTCATTGCTGGGCACTGCTGGGGCTGCACTGATAATTAATGCCCTGATTACCTGTAAAGGTTTCCGCTGCGAGGAGATGCCGCTGATTGGCGCTCCTCGCCTCACACTCTGTCACTGTGAGCCGAGGAGAGCCAATAAACCGCATTTCTGCATTTACACGTGATCGGCTGTGATTGGATACAGCCAATCACATCGGCTCTTTACCGAGATCAGGGTCGTGCCATGTCCTAGGAACGCGGGCATGCGAGAGCAGTGACACTGGGGCGACGTCATAGGATGTCACCCCAGAACAAGAGGGGAGGTAGTTAAAATGCAAAGCTGAAGTTTAACCACTTGCCGACCGGCTCACGCTGATATATACATTGGCAAAGTGGCATTATCAGTGACAGGTATTTCAACATTATGGGTATTTGTTACAGGTGGTTCTGGACCAGACCCCTCAAGGTTTGGCCCCAAAAGGCCCAGTGTCCCCAGTGCTCCTGGCTGTCCTGAAAGCCCCGTCTGTACCTGGTTCCATAGTTCAATAAACAACAGGCAGTCTCGCCCCACTATGATATCATGTATCAGAATTTTTACTACCCCAACTTCTTGGGGCACTGAGGTACAGCCATAGGAAACAGTCACCGGAACCAGGGGGTACTCCCTGGTGTCCCCATGGATACACACTATCCATAGAGTCTTACTTACTGGGCAGAGTCTCCCGATCACCCTGGCATGTACCAGTGTCACCATACTACCGGAGTCCAGTAGAGCCTTGGCAGGATTGTTGTTCACCCACACTTCAGACTCAAACCGCCCTCCAGCCAGATCAAGATCAGTGGCACATGCTCTTTGGCCATAGAAAGAGCTTCTCTGACCAGCCCCGCAATCCATAGGCTTCTCCTGAAGTGGTCATTGTGCCCGGGTATGGCCACAGGGGCGATTCTCTGCTGGGTCCCAAGCTTGACACTCCTGAAACTTCTCAAGCTTCACCCCTGCTGGCCTGCTCAGTTCCTGACTCACACACAAGGCTGCTCAGCAAGCGTCACCTCCGCTGGCTGGGTCCCTGACTTGATCATCGTCTGAAATTTCCTGATTCTCCACCGCGCCCGTTCAGTGAGAATGTGACTCCGGTACTCACTTCAGTTACTCACTGTGGTCCCTGGTAATAAGGCGGATGGTCCCTTTGTGGTGACAGCTTCCACTCTACCTCTGACCACTGACATGTTCTCCGGCTGGCAGAACCGTCACTTCTGGTTGGACTGCAAGCCGCAATCCCAACCCTGCGCTGCTCTCTCCTGCTTCTGGATAGGCTTCAGACAGCTTAACAGCCAGATGCCCCAGGGATGGGCCCAATCTCTGGTCTTGCAGCCCAGGGAAACACGACTCACGTCCACCCAGACATCCGTCCGGGTGGGCCAGAACATAGATCACCTGACTCCACCCGACTACAGTATATAGGTTCTCCCAGCAGGCCAAGGAATCCAAGAAAACCCCTGCCCATTGGCTGAGATACCCCATATATCCATAACCTGACCTTGAATTTGCCTTCTCTTATCTAGTACCACCAAGTACCCAGCCACCTAGTGGTAGAAGAGAAAAGTGCAATAAGGCCAAACCTAGGGAGAAATCAATGGATCTCTAACACTCGACCAGGTGGACTACTCCTGGCAAGTAAATTTGTGAGGAGCATCCCTGCCTAAACTCCAGGGTGCTACATCAGGAACCTGATGTCACATAATCGGTGGCCATTTTTGGTTAGACCATTCTCAATCCAAACATACATAGACCTAAATTGTTTAATTTCCAATTTTTAAATACCCACTTCTAGTTTTAAAATATCATATCTATTTTTAAAATATCATATTCCTTTAAAATATCAAATTCTCACAAAAACAGCCAATATGAGAACCGAGGGAACTCCTCAACTTTCTTTAGTACAAAGTAGGGACCCCCCAACATCTTTCCACTGAAGCATAAACAGCCAGTATAAAATAAAAGTGGCTCCCTATCCCTTGTTGTAAATAAATTTCCTCACTCAAAAAGCTTTTATTAATAAAAAAAAACTTTTATTTTTATATTTATTTTTATTTTTATCACAAAAATGTTTTCACATATATTTTCACTGTTGTAATAATAAATTTGCCATCTATTATCTATTTTTATGCAATTTATCCACTAAACACTTTTTATAGCATTTGAAAGCTGAAAATTCAGAAATTTATATATCATGAATATATATCATGTGGTGTCCCCCATATAAACATTTGTTGGATTCCTGAGTTTTGTGACACGACCTGGATGCCCTTTACAAATAACCTGGCTAAAATTTAGTATATTTAACATAACATCTGAGCAATAATAAAGGCCTGGATACCAATAAGAAAAGCAACATAAGGCAAAGTACCATTTCAATGTATAGATCAAACGTACAGATATTAAGGCAGTTTGAATCTGGACTAACCAAATATGGCTGCTGAGCCTGTATATTTGGATTAGGAATGGTCTAACCAAACATGGTCACCGATTATGTGACATCAGGTTGCTAGGTTACCCACATATATCCTCTGGAAGTGTCGCAAGATGGCGCGGCTGTTGATGACGTAATGGTGATGAAACGCATAGGGTGGAGCTTCCAGCGTCATTGCGTCACTTCCTGTCAGGTCCATGGAGCGCATAGAGTCCTATACCTATTGAATGCTGACCAGGAAGAAATTTGGGACTTTGTACCTGGAAAATGCCAAATGTGAGTTTTTGGAAACATCAGATGGAATTGAAGGACCATGGTGGCACTACAGACGAGATGGGAACAGGAAATGGCACCAAAGGATGATGACCATACACTGTGAAAAAAGGAGATTCACCACTGGTGGCATGAGCATGGTTATTGATTGTTAAGGCAATTGATTGGAAGACAATTACATCCTAATCTTGATATTACATAAAGAGCCATTACTATTTATTTGGTATCCCAATAGTGGACCCATTGTGCTGCCCCAACAGGGCACAGAATGTATATATATTGTTTTCCTAACGATTTTTCTATGGACTTTTATGTTTAGTTTACATGCTATCATCTAGTGACCCTTTGCGGTAATGCACTTGTCTCTCAAGTTTATTTTTCCCTTATGTTATGACACACTTTCTTTGAATGTAATGCTCCACCCTTCTTCCTGTGTTTGTACTTCCTGTGTCATCTATGCAGTTAACAAGCCACATGTAGCAGGGCACATGTATTCTCCATTGTAAGCTACAGACAGTATCATCTTTTGACCGCATAATACCACAACCTGTTCATCTGTTTGTATCCTGTCATCTGCTGTAATCTGATGTTCAGAATAAAGCATCTGTGGATGGAAATCGGTATTGGTGAGTTCAAGCTATCTGATGAGGATTGTCCTCAGTGATTATATCTGCTTATACAAGCCAGGCATAGAGGTCTCACAAGGGATAAATCGTTTCACAACAATCGGAGTCAGAATACCCATATATGTTGTGCAGATATTGTTATGGGGTAATTTTGATGTTTTCATATTATTATGTATTTCCAGTTTATAAGAATATATATTATATGCATTCTAATGCTTTTGAATGCTTTATGTGCAGGAGGCAGCCTAATCCAAGGCCCGTTGAATTAGTTCCCATTTATATATAAGTGCGCTTAGAATTCTAAGATGCAGATTTAACCATCCGAATCCTGTATAAGAAAATGATTTAATTCCTTGTCATCCACTAGGAAAAGGAAATATAATCTTTGAAAGTGCCATTCCTGTAATGAATCCCTAAATTCAGCTTTAATCAAGTCCCAACAGCACCACAGGACTCGGACTAAAGGTTGACATTTTTATTTTTTTTTACATTTTTTCAGTTGTACTTTTTGTTGTATCAATGATTCTTTTGTGGATATTGTGCTTTTTGTTGTCCCCGGGACTAAAGCAGGCAACAGAAGCATCACAATTTGGCTTGTTCAGTCGAATTTTGATCTGTGTGTGGCCAACTTTGTTCAACAGTAATAGTTGTTTTCAGAAAAAAAGTCAGCTGTATCCTGAGCAAGAGGAATGCTCTCTTCCCGAAATACATGGATTGACAACTTAGTGATCTATTACTAATCTAATTTTGGAGTCCCCGCCCGCTCTACCTCTGGCCCCCCACAGAGTTCCCCCTAGCCCCAGTTACCCAGGAGGGACGAGCAGTACTAGATGCATCAGTAGTGCTCAACTGGTCCCAGGCCTCCAGCGCCAGAGGACCCCCCTGCATGAGAATCTACATCCCAATCACCCCAGCCCTCAACCCCTATCCCACGGCACCCTCAACTACCCCGCCCTAACATTATCTTCTTTCATCCTTTGCTCCTTCCTATTTCTGTTCTTTTCTCTTTTCCTCTCCCTCTCTGCTGCCAGGCCCCTCAGATAATTGAGGTAAGCAGCATTCTCCTCTCCCTTCCATTGCTCCTTCTTCTGGCTGTCCTTCTCCCTCTCTGCTACCAGGTGCCTCAGATGACTGCTGTAGCCTCTACCCTTCATTGCTCATTTTTTCTGCCTGTCCCTCTCCTGCTCTGCTGTCTGCTCCCTTAGATAATTTATGTAGACAGCACTATCTTCTTTCCTCCTCTGCTCCTTTCTATTTCTGTTCTTTTTTCTTTTACTCTCCCTCTCTGCTGCCACACCCCTCAGATAATTGAGGTAAGCAGCATTCTCCTCTCCCTTCCATTGCTTCTTCTTCTGCCTGTCCTTCTCCCTCTCTGCTGCCAGGTCCCTCAGATGACTGCTGTAGGCAGCCTCCTCCTCACCTCTCCCTTGCTACTTCCTCTCCCTCTCTGCTGCAGGCCCCTCAGATGACTGATGTAGGCATCTCCCCTCCATTGCTGCCCTCTGTTTTGCTCTACGTAGGCAGCATTATCTTCTTTCGTCCTCTGCTCCTTCCTTTTTCTGTTCTTTTCTCTTTTCCTCTCCCTCTCTGCTGCCAGGCCCCTCAGATAATTGAGGTAGGTAGCATTCTCCTTTCCATTGCTTCTTCTGTCTGTAATCCTCCCTCTCTGCTGCCAGGTCCCTCAGATGACTGCTGTAGGCAGCCTTCTCCTCTCCCCTCCATTGTTCCTTCCTCACCCTCCCTGCTGCCAGGCCCCTCAGATGACTGATGTAGGCCTCTCCCCTCCATTGCTGTCCTCTGTTTTGCTCCACGTAGGCAGCATTATCTTCTTTCGTCCTCTGCTCCTTCCTTTTTCTGTTCTTTTCTCTTTTCCTCTCCCTCACTGCTGCCAGGCCCCTCAGATAATTGAGGTAGGCAGCATTCTCATCTCCCCTCCATTGCTCCATCTTCTGCCTGACCTTCTCCCTCTCTGCTGCCGGGTCCCCCAGATGACTGCTGTAGGCAACCTTCTCATCTCCCCTCCATTGCTCCTTCTTCTGCCTCTCTGCTGCCAGGCCCCTCAGATGACTGATGTAGGCCTCTCCCCTCTATTGCTACCCTCTGTCACAGCTGATCACATGGTAAAGGGCAGCTACAATTGGCCCTTTACCCCGACATGTGATTAGCTGTGTCCTTAAAACAATCATACAGGAGGGCGGGGTTCTGGGAGGATGTCTATGGACACCCTCCCAGAACTATAGTACTGCGCCGTAGCCATCTTTCGGCTATAGCGCAGTACTAACATGGTTAGGGTTACCATTTGTCCATGTTACCCAGGGACCATCCCATTATCATGAAACGGGTGCAGTTTTTTTTTTCTGTTTGTCCCAGAAGAAGTCAGTGTCCCAAAAATGGTATCAGCAGAGAGCTGCACATGTGTTATTCATGCCGCCACCCACAAACTGCTCCAGTTGTGCTCTGCACTAGTGGCTAGTTCAAAAACGTTTTTGCACAGAGTGGCCCTGATCCTCTTCATGGATCTCCCACTGAAGCTTCTGGCTCCTCCTCTTCTCTGTGTGCCACTATAGGAAGCTGATCTGTTTGGTGGCACATGTGCAGGCTTGAACTTGAGCCAGGCTGTGTGTGGCTATAGATACACACAGTGCGGCTTTGCCCAGCCCCAAGCTCCCTTGTCACTGAATTTGATTGCCAGCAGCAGGGGCCAATGGCTTCCATCGCTCTCACAGAGTCCAGTGAGAAGAGAGAGAGCAGTGATGTGATTTGACCTGTAAAATCGCATGACGAGTCGCACTGGTGTGAACCCGGTCTCATGCATAGAATGCATTAGGGTAAAACACCTTCTGCCTTTAGAACCGCTTTAATCCTGATCCCTGAGCTCTGTGCATTACTTAGATTACAACTAAAGGCAAAACTTTTTTTTTTCTTTTTGTTTTGGATAGTGTGGCGATGGATTGGTGTCTGTGCCCCCGTTAAGGAGACTCACCCTCCCTTCCACCACCCTGAACCATTGATACAAGGCAGGATGGATCCATGCTTTCATGTTGTTTACGCCAAATTTTGACCCTATCATCTGAATGTTGCACCTGAAATCGAGACTCATGAGACCAGGCAACATTTTTCCAATCCTCTGTTATCCAATTTTGGCAAGCCTGTGCAAATTGTAGCCTCAGTTTCCTGTTCTTAGCTGACAGGGGTGGCACCTGGTGTGATCTTATGCTGCTGCAGCCCATTTGCTTCAAGGTGTTGTGCATTTAGAGATGGTATTCTGCATACCTTGATTGTAATGAGTGGTTATTTGAGTTACTATTGCCTTTCTATCATCTCAAACCACTCTGCTCATTCTCCTCTTATATTAACAAGGTATTTTAATCCACAGAACTGCCGCTCACTGGATATTTTCTCTTTTTTGGACCATTCTTTTCAAATCCTGGAGATGGTTGTGCATGAAAATCCAAGTAGATCAGCAGTTTTCTAAACACTCAGACCAGCCCATCTGGCACCAACAACCATGCCATGTTAAAAGTCACTTAAATCCCCTTTCTTCCCCATTCTGATGCTCGGTTTGAACTTCAGCAAGTCGTCTTCACCACGTCCTAGATGCCTAAATACATTGAGTTGCTGCCATGTGATTGGCTGATTACCAATTTTTGTTACCAAGCGATTGAACAGGTGTATTTAATAAAGTGGCAGGTGAGTGTATAAAGACCCCATAAAAAAAAAAAAAGACTTTAAGCCAGTGGTTCTCAACCTGGGGGTCGAATGGCGATTTGCCAGGGGTAACCGAATCCTAGGCTGTTCCTGAAGCCCACACCGCTCTCCCAGCTTTTTTGTGGCCGCCCAGCAGGGCTGTCCCTGGAGCTCCCAGCCGCCCATTCAGTTCATGGCATAGGTGGGGGGCGGAGACTAGAGGTCAGCTGACTAGTGAGGAATGTGAAGTGGGAGGGGCTAGAGGAGACCCTATCTCCTGATTTTGGCATAGGTGTCACTGCTACGAGTCACCACAAAGTCGGAAACACAGTGAACCCAGAGACACAGTGAGTAACACTACCTGTGATTATAGTTGTCATTAAAAGTCCCCACTACAGTTGTCAGATCATCAGATGACCTTGATCAAGAGCACGTAAGTTGGCTGATCAGAACTCCCCACCAGCACTACCACTCATCCCACCCCCACCAGCACTGCCACTCATCTCATTCCCCCCACCAAGGAGTAAGAGAAGGAATAAAAATAAAGAATACATGGAAGGGGGAGGAAAAAAGGGAGAGAGAGAATAACAGAAAGAACAAGAAAGATGGCTAGAGAGAGGGATGAGGAAAAAAACAATAAATTAGGAAAGAGAGAGATAAAAGGGAAAGAAAGGTGAACAAAGAGAAAGAGTGGTACATACTAAAATTTACCATAAGGGGTTTAAATACTGTATGAGTGGAAGGGACTCAGGAAACGCTAAATGTCTGTGGGTTACTTGTCTTGCCTTGGGTGCTGACAACCCACGCTACAAAAATAATTTTACTGTTGGGGTCCCCACAACTTGGGAAATTTTATCAAGGGGTCACGACACTAGAAGGTTGCGAAGCACTGCTTTAAGCGCCAATTTACTATATTTGCTTAAGACTTTCACACTGGGGTGGTTTTCATGCGATTTAGCACTAGAAATAGCTAAGCGCCTGAAAGCCGCCTCTCATTCATTCCAGGGGGCCCTTCCACGCTGGGGAGGCGCGCTTGCGGGACGGGAAAAACAGTCCTGCAAGCAGAATATTTGGGGCGGTGCTCCCAAAACGCCCCTGCCCATTAGAATGAAGCACACACTTAAACAGCGGTAAAGTGTTGATAAGATGAGCAGCGTTATAGCATTGCCACGGCCCCAGTGTGAAAGGGGTCTTAAAGGTGTAGTTAAGTACACTACAGTTTCTCTTTAAGGAGGTTTTTGGCTACCAGCAATTATGATCATTCAAATTCATTCTATTTTCTCCCTAGAAGAGATTCTTGTCCTGGATTTCAGCACCTCAGGGACCTATAAATACCAGGGGAGTGTTCAGCCCTTGTGAAGGCGCCCCAGGCCAGACCTGCTCATATTCACCATTAAGTAAGGAAATATCTTTATGTTCTCATGTACACTTTTTGTAGACCGGAAGAAATCAGATTCCAGTAGCTGGAAGGGATCTCGGCTCCTGGTGGTGGTTTCACCTGAGATTTCTTTAACAAGGAAACTATGTTTAATGAAAGCAATCAATCTTCATAACCTAGCAGCCAACTTGTAATAATTAATGTAGGCTGATGCAATATATTAAAGGTTATTAAAAACTGTTTTCTGTGCACTGCAAGAATGTTGTATGCATAGCTCCCAACTGTCCCTGATTTCGAGGGACTGTCCCTGATTTGGAACAATGTCCCTCTGTCCCTCTTTTCCCCTCATTTGTCCCTCATTTTGTTCTGATCTATATAGTTGTATATAAAATGCACTTTTCATCTTTCAAAAAGTGTTTCCCAGCACTAAACCTTTCATCCAAATATAAATTGCTGCATTTGTAAATTTTAAAAGCCAATATAAAGGAATAGTAGTGGTAAAAAAAAGTCCCTTGTGGACTGAATTAACCTTTTTTTTTTGGTTAATTCTCCTTTAAGGGGTGTGGCAGGGGGCGTGTCCTATGCCTACATACATTTGCTAGTAGGTGTCCCTCATTCCCATCTCAAAATGTTGGGAGGCATGTGTATGTTTGTTTTGAAATGATTAGTCTTGAATATTGGTTGCTTTTTTTTCACCAGAATTTTCCCAATAAAAACAGTTTGGTTTATTTTTATTTTCTTATAACGTGATGGGTGATAGTTGAATATATATGCTGAGCTCTTCATGATCGCATATCCAAATGTGCCTTCTGTCTCCTTATTACATTGATAATTGACCTTTGCACTACAACCCAACTTTCTGCCACTTTCAAATCGCATAGTGGATTTGTCCTCTTGTGTCTTCTTTGTATGCTCATTTATCATTTTTAATAAAGCTTTAATGGGAAAAAAAACATACTGTGTGACATTTAATAGGCCACAACAGCCATTTAGATAAATCCTAATCCTAAAAAAAAAATTCAAAACAATTACATTTTAACTACTTGATCTCTGGAAGATCTTCCCCAGCTTTTTGACCAGGCCATTTTTTGCGATAAAGCACTGTGTTACTCTAAAGCCTTGTACACACGCTTAGATTTTCGGACGACTGAACGTCAGATTTTTGTGGCATGCTAGTCGCATGTCGAAAGTGAAAAGGTTACTGAGTGACAATACGAAAATTTTAGGACGACAGAATACGTCAGGAGTGACATAAGGTGTTGGATAATAATGTATGTATTTTTTTAATTTAGTTTCTGAGCATGCGTTTAAAAAATAAAGAAATTAAAATGTCCCACAATGTCTATTCATCTTCTTCTAACACGCCGCGACATGGGAGGCTCCCGCCGCGTGACACTTCTTCTCTGTGACAGTTCTTATATAACTGAGGGCAGTTATATGAGGAAGGCCCCGTGGCATCAGAGGGGGCGGGGCCACTCGGTGATGTAAAAGGTTGACCCCACCGCAATCTGATGCCACGGGGAAGCCATAGGGAAGTCCCCATGGCGTCAGAGGGGGCAGGGGCACCCGGTTACGTCACCAGGTGGCCCCGTGCTCAGTTATATATGAACTGTCACAAGAGAAGAAGTGTCACACAGCGGGAGACTCCCGTGAAGGTGGGTCGGTTTTGGATTTTTTTTTCTTTTTTAGTCTGTCTCGGCGTGATTGAAGAAGATGAATGGACATCATGGGACATTTTTATTTTTTAATAAAGGACTTTTCCCCAAGCTGTGTCTTGTCATTTTTAATATTTTGACACTTTTTTTGTGAAATGCTAAGGCTACTTGTACCCCATTACCATTTCACACAGGTGGATGCCAGGATCTGGGGGTCCCCTTGTTAAAGGGAGCTTCCAGATTTCGATAAGCACCGGGCAAGGTTGTGGGGATGAGGCCCTTGTCCCCATCAACACGGGAACAAGGTGCTTTGGGGGGCTACACCAAAGCAACCTCCCCATGTTGAGGGCATGTGGTCTGGTACGGCTCGGGGGGCGCTCTCTCGTCCCCCCCTCTTTTCCTGCGGCCTGCCAGGTTGCGTGCTCAGATAAAGGTCTGGTATGGATTTTGGTGGGGACCCCTACGCCATTTTTTTTTAAAATTTTGGCACAGGGTTCCCCTGAAAATCCATACCAGTCAGGTCTGGTATGAATTTTGGGGGGGGGACCCCACGCCGTTTTTTTAAAAATTTTGGTGCAGGTTTCCCCTTCATTTCCATATCAGACCTGAACAGCCTTGTGTGGATTTTAGGGGGCCCCCCCGCAATTTTTTTTTTAAATTTTGGTTCGGGGTTCCCCTTCATATTCACACCAGACCCAAAGGGTCTGGTAATGGACTAGGGGGGATCCCATGCTCTTTTTTTCAATGAGTTTTAACTATATTCCCGAGACCCGACAGTTCATTACAGCCGCAATTTTTCCTTTAGAAATGTAATTCGAAAAATTTGTACATTCAAAAATTACAATACCTATAATTTAATAGTCAGTTACTATTTCAGATTTTCGAATTTTTGGGTTTTTGGATTTTCAAATTTCAAATTTACAAATTTCAGAATTTTCTAATTTACAAATGTATGATTTTACGAATGTACAAATGTAAGAATGTACGAATGTACAAATGAGCGAATTTACGAATTTACGAATTGCGATCATAACGAATGACCGAAAAAAAAAAAAAACTAATGAAACGAAAACGAACACATTTTTGGGCTGTGCACATGCCTATACTATAGACACCCCCTAGGCACAATATTTAAAGGAATATTTAATTGTTATTGTTTCACTTTAAGCATTAAAAAAAAATCACTGCTCCCAAAAAAACGGCCGTTCGCCCATTCCTAGTCATCATCAAGAGGCAGCCATGCAGACCAATTTGATGTAGTGTGTGACGTATGGTCTGAGCACTGACAGACTGACCCCCCACCCCTTTAACCTCTGCAGCAATGCTTGCAGCACTCATATCTCTATTTCCCAAAGACAACTTCTGTATATAACGCTGAGCATGTGCACTCAACTTCTTTGGTCGACCATGGTGAGGGCTGTTCTGAGTGCAACCTGTCCTGTTAAACCGCTGTATAGGGATGGGCCAGTTTGGTTCGCACTAGAACGTGCGAACAGGCAAAAAATGCGTTCGAACACACGAACACCGTTAAAGTCTATGGGACACAAACATGAAAAATCTAAAGTGCTAATTTTAAAGGCTTATATGCATGATATTGTCTTAAAAAGCGTTTGGGGACCTGTGTCCTGCCCCAGGGGACATGTATCAATGCAAAAAAAAGTTTTTAAAATGGCCGTTTTTTCAGGGAGCAGTGATTTGAAATAATGCTTAAAGTGAAACAATAAAAGTGTAATATTCCTTTAAATTTTGTACCTGGGGAGTGTCTATAGTATGCCTGTAAAGTGGCGCATGTTTCCTGTGTTTACAACAGTCTGTTGTAAGTTCATTGCTAAAAACGGAATGGGATTCCCCCACAGGGGAACCCCGAACCAAAATGTAAAAAAAAAAATGTGTGGGGGTCCTCCTAAATTTCATACCAGGCCCTTCAGGTCTGGTATTGATATTAAGGGGAACCCCATGCCAATTTTTTTTTAAAAAAGCACCTTGTCCCCATGTTGATGGGGAGAAGGGCCTCATCCCCACAACCCTTGTCCGGTGGTTGTGGGGGTCTGCGGGCGGGGGGCTTATCGGAATCTGAAAGCCCCCTTTAACAAGAGGACCCCCAGATCCTGGCCCCCCCTGTGTGAAATGGTAACGGGGTACAAATGTACCCCTACCATTTCACAAAAACTGTTAAAAAAGGGGGCTTTCAGATTCCGATAAGCCCCCCGCCCGCAGACCACCACAACCACCGGACAAGGGTTGTGGGGATGAGGCCCTTCTCCCCATCAACATGGGGACAAGGTGCTTTTTTAAAAAAAATTGGCATGGGGTTCCCCTTAATATCAATACCAGACCTGAAGGGCCTGGTATGGAAATTAGGAGGACCCCCACACATTTTTTTTTTTTACATTTTGGTTCGGGGTACCCCTGTGGGGGAATCCCATTCCGTTTTTAGCAATGAACTTACAACGGACTGTTGTAAACACAGGAAACATGCGCCACTTTACAGGCATTCTATAGACACCCCCCAGGTACGAGATTTAAAGGAATATTATACTTTTATTGTTTCACTTTAACCACTTCAATACCAGGCACTTAGACACCTTCCCGCCCAGCCCAATTTTCACCTTTCAGTGCTGTCGCAATTTGAATGACAATTGCACGGTCATGCTACACTGTACCCAAACAAAATTTTTATCATTTTGTTCCCACAAATAGAGCTTTCTTTTGGTGGTATTTGATCACCTCTGCGGTTTTTATTTTTTGCGCAACAAATAAAATAAGACCGAAAATTTTGAAAAAAAACAAGTTTTTCTTTGTTTCTGTTAAAACTTTTTGTAAATAAGTACGTTTTCTTCTTCAATGACGGGCACTGATATGGCTGCACTGACGGGCACTGATACGGCGGCACTGATGGGCACTGATGAGGTGGCACTGACGATGGGCACTGATAGGCGGCACTGATGGGCACTGATAGGTGGCACTGATGGGCACTGATAGGTGGCACTGGTATGCGGCACTGATGGGCACTCATAGGTGGCACGGATGGGCACTTATAGGTGGCACTGATGGGCACTCATAGGTGGCATTGATGGTTACTTATGGGTGGCACTGATAGTTGGCACAGATGGGCACGGATGGGCACTGATATATGGGCACGGATGGGCACTGACAGGTGGCATGAATGGACACTGATGGGTGGCACTGATGGCACTGCTTGTTTGCAGTGATGCCCCTAAGGGTGGCATTGCTGGGCATCACTGCAACATGATGGTGCCAATCAGTGCCCATTTGTGGGCACTGATTGGCACACTGGGCACATGTGGATGGCCATGGGGTACATACCTGGCCATCCACATGTTGCCCCTTCCCTGGTGGTCCTAGTGGCGATCCCTGGTGGTCCAGTGTGGTGACCTGCGGGGGGGCTGCGCTGATAAACAATCAGCGCAGACCCCCCCTGCCAGGAGAGCCGATCGGCTCTCCTCTACTCACGTCTGTCAGACGCGAGTGAGGAAGAGCCGATCAACGGCTCTTCCTATTGACAGCGTGATCAGCCGTGATTGGACACGGCTGATCACGTGGTAAAGAGCCTCCGCCGGAGGCTCTTTACCAAGATCGGTGTAGCGGTGTGTCAGACTGACACACCGCTCCACCGATCACCGCGATGCGCGCCCCCGGGGGCGCGCTGTGGCATGTTATCCTGCTGGACGTCATATGACGTCCAGTCAGGATAACAGAACCACTTCCCGGACGTCAATCTGCCATAGGGCGGGCGGGAAGTGGTTAAGCATTATTAAAATCACTGCTCCCGAAAAAACTACCGTTTTTAAAACTTTTTTTTGCATTGATACATGTCCCCTGGGTCCCCAAACACTTTTTATGACAATACCATGCATATAAGCCTTTAAAATTAGCACTTTTGCTTTCTCCCATAGACTTTTAAAGGGTGTTCCGCGGCTTTCGAATTTGCTGCGAACACCCCAAATTGTTCCATATTCAGCGAACAGGCAAACACCCGATGTTCGAGTCGAACTTACGTTCGACTTGAACATTGGGACCATCCCTACCGCTGTATGGTCTTGGCCACCGTGCTGCTGCTCAGTTTCAGGGTCTTGGCAATCTTCCTATAGCTTATGCCATCTTTATGTAGAGCAACAATTCTTTTTTCAGATCCTCAGAGAGTTCTTTGCCATGAGATGCCATGTTGAACTTCCAGTGACCAGTATGAGAGAATGAGAGCGATAACACCAAATTTAACACACCTGCTCCCCATTCACATCTGGGACCTTGTAACACTAACAAGTAACATGACACCGGGAGGAAAAATGGCTAATTGGGCCCAATTTGGACATTTTCACTTAGGAGTGTACTCACTTTTGTTGCCAGCGGCTGTATGCCAATGGCTGTGTGTAGAGATATTTTGAGGGGACAGCAAATTTACGCTGTTATACAAGCTGTACACTCACTACTTTACATTGTAGCAAAGTGCCATTTCTTCAGTGTTGTCACATAAAAAAGATATAATAAAATATTTACAAAAATGTGAGGGGTGTACTCACTTTTGTGAGATACTGTACATTCCACAATAATTACGCTACAAGATTAGTGTGCGCTTTAAATTGCCTCCAGCATTGCTCCTGCTTTTTCTTGCTTCATTCTATGCAGTCCCCCGCAGCCCCCCTAAGTACATGTCTGAGTCCAATCTCCATCCAGCGCTATGCACAAGAACAGAGGCTCTCTCTGGCCTCTCTCTCCTTATTGGCTCAGATACAACAGTGGGAGCCATTGGCTCCTGCTGCCATCAATCACAGCCAGTGACGAGGGGGCGGGGCCAAGCCTCGCTCTGTGTGTCTTATGGACACAGACCATGGCTCGGGAGCAAGCACGTACGAGCGCCCCCACAGCAAGCAACTTGTTATAAGGGAGCTCAGCCGAGGGGGAGGAGCCAGGAGCTCCGGCAGGGAACCCCAGAAGAGGAAGATCGGGGCTGCTCTGTGATAAACCATTACACAGAGCAAAAATATGCCTTAGGAACATTTTAAGAATATGCTATACAACCTTACCAGAGAAATCCATAGATTCCCCACTATGCTAAACAGCATGGATTGAAAACTCTCTTACTGCTGGCTATTTTATCTAGACAGACACCACCCGTGGCTGTCAGAATACCTGAACACTGACAGGAGCTGACTGGCTGCAGTGTACTGTTGAGCTGATTCGTTTTTTCCTGGCTTCTTTGATATCTAAAACAAAGTTTGGAAAGCCAGAGGGTACATAAATTTAAGCCATAGGTTGTCAGCTAAAATATAGCGAAAAAACAAAAATGTAGCATATACAATTGCTACACACGCCATAATGTAAATGAATGTATTAAAAAATACTGCAACTTTACTCATCAAAACAGTGCACCAGGTAATTGTAATAAACCAGACCCTCCCAATCAGAATCAGTATCCAAAGGACATGGTCAGAAAAAAAAAAACGCTATTTCTTCAGAGCAGAAACAGGTAAGAATCTGCAACAGTTTGTTAAAATCCTTGCAATGTACATTGATCGCCTAGAGGGCATTGTCTTTTCCTCAACAAAGGTGGTGCTAATTTTTAACTTTTTTGCGCTGAAAGTTTATAGCACAGAAGTTCATAGACAGTAATCTTTTGTTTTAAGAAGCATTACATTTTGCAACTAATGTGTACTGTATTCCATTTTGTCATCATTTTATTATTTAATATGCCGACATTCTAACACCTCTTTGATACCCATACACCTTCTATTTTTCTATGTCTCTACTGTTCTGTGAATTGGTACTTTCTAGCAGTATTTATTTAGTTTGCTGTGAACTTTTGCATGTCAGTAATTAATCTACAGGCGTGACTGCCTTCTCATGCTTCTGCACTATGGAGGTTACGGGGTGTCATGGGGCAGAGTTAACCTGTAAGGATCCAAGGTTACAGATAACAGTAACAAATAGGTCCACAGTGTAAAATTCATCTTACGTCTTGCAACAGTGTCATCTACTTAAATATATCTAACTAAATAATTGTTCAGATTTTATTTTAATATTACTTGAGAGCAAATTTGTTAAACTGGTATTTTCCATGAAATAAAAGAGCCAACCAGTTTAAAGTGGTTCTAAAGGCAAAATGTTTTTTTCCTTAACCATTCTATGCATTACGGTAAAAAAACCTTCTTCTTGCAGCACCCCAGCTCCCCCTTATAATTACCTGAGCCCCATCTCGATCCATCGATGTGCATGAGAGCAGAGGGTCTCTCTCCCCGTTGGCTCACACAGCAGGGGCAGCCATTAGCTCCTGCTGCTGTCAATCACAGCCAGTGAGCCAATGAGTAGAAAGCGTGGGGTGGGGCAGAGCTGCGCTCTGTGTGCGAATGGACAGTGGTCATTCACAGGAGTGTGGTTCAGGAGTGAGCCTGCTGGAGTGTCCCCATATACGAAAGAAGAGGATGGCTGCACACCGCAATAGAATGAATGCTTTTCAGATTTCTTTATTGTCACCATGACAGACAAATATCACAGGAACACTGTTGATGCGTTTCACACAAGCATTTTGTGCTTGTTCACAACTTTTGTTGGTCTTGGAGTGCCCCCATAGCAAGAGGCTTGCTATTGGGAGCACTTGGCGGGGGGTGACAGGACCGCCCGCGGAAGACCTAAAAAGAGGATCAGGTCTGCTCTTTACAAAACCATTACACAGAGCAGGTAAGTATAAGATGATTGTTATATATTTTTTCTTTAAATGACAATCTTTAGAATCACTTTAAACATAAGAACGCCTGTCTATTTTTTACTAAGTATCGAATGTTATAAAACAACTTTTTTTTTTATAATTGCCATTTAATTCAGGGAGCTTTCATTTCACTTTCGATTTAGACAGGAAAGCAGAAATCTCTCCAAAGTAAGGAAATTCCCTCTTAGATAGCTGTCACTGCCACTATTGGAAAATTACACCTTTTATTCCTGTTCAGTCTGACAATAGAGGGTCGGCGCGATTTTGCTTTTTGGGCTAAAATCGCGGCAAACTCGCACTGCGATTGCAAGGGCGCCCCGTGATTTGCGGTGTTTCTGAATCGCGGGTAGAATCGTGGCAATTCCACCTGCAAAACGGAATGCCATGGTGTGAATTAAGCCTTAAGTGTCACTGATCACCAATATTGTTTGAAAGATTATTGTGTAGCGTTTACCTCCGAAGGAGCGGCTGATTAATTGTTATATCCGTAATTCACGTTTACCACCTGACCCATCGCAGCCCATACAAACAGAAACAGTCCATACTGCATTTTTCTCTTGCTTTATTAAGTAACATGAACTGGGATAGGAGAAGGGTTCACTGAGATGCTCTTTTGTTGCTTTGTAACTGTTTTCTTTGCCTCTCATGCAAAAAAGTAGAATCATTGCGTATAATAGGAAATCACTCTATGTGATTTCTTTATCAGGGAAGATGGAAGTAGATTTGATAGAGAATAATTGATAAAGAGTCACTCTGAATAACTTCTTCATCTGCAGAACTTTTTAAGGACAGTCTGTATCTCTATATATGTGCTAGTAGCTTTACCGCTACCTCTTTACCACTACTTCCCATCTGCATGGTACTTCCAAGTTGAGCTAAAGAAAAGTCACTCCGAATAACTCCTCCCACTTGATTTGGAATCCCGGGGCATTGTTGAACCCAAAGTCACAGGCCATCACCACCTGTTCTCACTGACTTGTGTACCAACATCCCTCAGCCTCTGGCAGTACCCTTCCCTTGGGTTTTCACTAACGTGATCAAAAGTCCATGTGCCACTCATAAACGATTGATCGCCCAGTTTCCTATCAGCTTAGTTGCTACTTCTGCAATGATTCTTTGTTCCCTTTTCGCTTTTCTGGCCCGCTCCCTTCCCCGCAGAGGCAGCCAACGACACCAGCAACGAGGGGATCTCGTCATGCAATTGGGACATCTGGTTTGGCTCGGCATCCACCACTTAGTTTCTCCCACACTCTCCAGTCTTGTCGGTTGTCCCTGCCTGGCGGCCTTCGTGGGTCCTTCGGGCTACCGTGGCTGACGGTCTTTTGGGGTGTGCTCTCTGCCTCAACCCCGGGGGAGACTTTATGGACACAGACCGATACTGTATTTTACATATAGACCCTCATTTATGCATTATTTCTTAATTGCATCGGACTCCTGATTATTGGTTTCAAGCCAAGAAACGCGTTGAGTTAATAACTATTAATGCACCCATTCATTGTACAATGTATTATTTATTGCAACTGTACTACCAGTATTGGAACTCTGCCTGTTAATATACTGTTGTAAACATGCTCAACTATGGTCCAAGATGTGTACTTCTATGATTTTATCTTGCTTAAGTACCTATGCCATTAAACTTTTATACCATAATTATCCTACAATACTATCTGTGGAGATTACGTTGTATAGCACTTATTTTTAATATCTACACCATAACACATACCATTCAGTACAACACACTCACCAACATGCCTCACGCAAAGTCCCGCCTCTATCCTCTAATACCTTTGTGATGAATTAGAGTGGAGACAATGAGCCAGGTCTTCTTGTCCACATCAGTGCCTGACCTCACAAATGTGCTTCTGGAAGAATGGTCAAACATTCCCATAGACACACTCCTAAACCTTGTGGACAGCCTTCCCAGAAGAGTTGAAGCTGTTATAGCTGCAATGGGTGGGCCAACTCAATATTGAACCCTATGGACTAATGGCGCGTACACACGGGTGGACTTTTCAACCGGGCTGGTCCGACAAACTTTCCAGCGGACTTTTGACGGACTTCCGACGGACTTGCCTACACACGATCACGACGGATTCGTATGTGATGACATACACCAGACTAAAATAAGGAAGTTGATAGCCAGTAGCCAATAGCTGCCCTGCTCTTCCTTATTTTAGTCCGGTGTACGTCATAGTTACATAGTTACATAGTAGGTGAGGTTGAAAAAAGACACACGTCCATCAAGTCCAACCTATGTGTGTGATTATGTGTCAGTATTACATTATATATCCCTATATGTTGCAGTCATTCAGGTGATTATCTAATAGTTTCTTGAAGCTATCAATGCTCCCCGCTGAGACCACCGCCTGTGGAAGGGAATTCCACATCCTTACCGCTCTTACAGTAAAGAACCCTCTACGTAGTTTAAGGTTAAACCTCTTTTCTTCTAATTGTAATGAGTGGCCCCGAGTCTTATTAAACTCTCTTCTGCGAAAAAGTTTTATCCCTATTGTGGGGTCACCAGTACAGTATTTGTAAATTGAAATCATATCCCCTCTCAAGCGTCTCTTCTCCAGAGAGAATAAGTTCAACGCTCGCAACCTTTCCTCATAACTAAGATCCTCCAGACCCTTTAATAGCTTTGTTGCCCTTCTTTGTACTCGCTCCATTTCCAGTACATCCTTCCTGAGGACTGGTGCCCAGAACTGGACAGCATACTCCAGGTGCGGCCGGACCAGAGTCTTGTAGAGCGGGAGAATTATCGTTTTATCTCTGGAGTTGATCCCCCTTTTAATACATGCCAATATTCTGTTTGCCTTATTAGCAGCAGCTTGGCATTGCATGCCATTGCTGAGCCTATCATCTACTAGGACCCCCAGGTCCTTTTCCATCCTAGATTCCCCCAGAGGTTCTCCCCCCAGTGTATAGATTGCATTCATATTTTTGCCACCCAAATGCATTATTTTACATTTTTCTACATTGAACCTCATTTGCCATGTAGTCGCCCACCCCATTAATTTGTTCAGGTCTTTTTGCAAGGTTTCCACATCCTGCGGAGAAGTTATTGCCCTGCTTAGCTTAGTATCGTCTGCAAATACCGAGACTGAACTGTTTATCCCATCCTCCAGATCGTTTATAAACAAATTAAATAGGATTGGTCCCAGCACAGAACCCTGGGGAACCCCACTACCCACCCCTGACCATTCTGAGTACTCCCCATTTATCACCACCCTCTGAACACGCCCTTGTAGCCAGTTTTCAATCCAGGTACTCACCCTATGGGCCATGCCAACGGACCCTATTTTGTACAGTAAACGTTTATGGGGAACTGTGTCAAATGCTTTTGCAAAATCCAGATACACCACGTCTACGGGACTTCCTTTATCTAGATGGCAACTCACCTCCTCATAGAAGGTTAATAGATTGGTTTGGCAAGAACGATTCTTCATGAATCCATGCTGATTACTGCTAATGATATCGTTCTTATTACTAAAATCTTGTATATAGTCCCTTATCATCCCCTCCAAGATTTTACATACTATTGATGTTAGGCTAACTGGTCTGTAATTCCCAGGGATGTTTTTTGGACCCTTTTTAAATATTGGTGCTACATTGGCTTTTCTCCAATCAGCTGGTACCATTCCAGTCAATAGACTGTCTGTAAAAATTAGGAACAACGGTCTGGCAATCACCTGACTGAGTTCCCTAAGTACCCTCGGATGCAAGCCATCTGGTCCCGGTGATTTATTAATGTTAAAGGGGTTGTAAAGGTAAAAATTTTTTCACCTTAATGCATTCTATGCATTAAGGTGAAAAAACTTTTGACAGTACCGCCGCCCCCAGCCCCCCCGTTTTACTTACCTGACGCCTCGAATCTTCGGTCCGCGTCCTCGTCAGCTTCATTGCAGCTCAGCCTGGTCGCTGATTGGCTGCAGTGGATGGATTGAAAGCAGCGCAGCCATTGGCTCGCGCTGCTGTCAATCACATCCGATGACGCGGCGCGCCGGGGGGCGGGGCCGAGTGATACAGCGAGCGGCTATAGCCGCCGGCTGTATCACGGGAGCGCGCCCGCAAGCACTCACCACCATGCGAGCCCTCGCATTAAGGTGGTAAATGCTTGCGGGGAGGAGCTGAAACAGCCGCCGAGGGACCCCAGAAGACCAGGTTCGGGGCCACTCTGTGCAGAACGAGCTGCACAGTGAAGGTAAGTATAACATGTTTGTTATTTTAAAAAAAAAAAAAAAACATCTTTACAACCGCTTTAAGTTTCTCAAGTCTAATTTTAATTCCGTCCTCTGTTAACCATGGAGGTGCTTCCTGTGTTGTGTCATGAGGATAAACACTGCAGTTTTGGTTACTGAAGCCCCCCGATTCACTCGTGAAGACTGAGGAGAAGAATAAATTCAATACCTTTGCCATCTCCCCATCCTTTGTAACCAGATGTCCTTCCTCATTCTTTATGGGGCCAATATGGTCTGTCCTCCCTTTTTTACTGTTTACATACTTAAAGAATTTCTTGGGATTTTTTTTGCTCTCCTCCGCTATGTGTCTTTCATGTTCTATCTTAGCCGTCCTAATTGCACCCTTACATTTCTTATTGCATTCTTTATAAAGTCTGAATGCTGAGGATGTATTTTTTGAAGGCCTTCTCCTTTGCTTTTATATGCATTTTTACATTGGAGTTAAGCCATCCAGGATTTTTGTTCACTCTTTTAAATTTATTACCCAATGGGATACATTGGCTAATGCCCTTATTTAATATGCTCTTAAAGCAAACCCATCTCTCCTCCGTATTCTTTGTTCCTAATACTTTATCCCAATTTATGCCTTTTAGCAAGGTTTGTAGTTTAGGGAAGTTGGCTCTTTTGAAATTCAGTGTCTTTGTATTCCCTTTATGTTTCCTATTTGTGTGATTTATACTGAAACTAATTGACCTGTGATCGCTGTTACCTAAATTGCCCCGTATTTCCACATCTGTGATCAGGTCTGTATTGTTGGTAATCAGTAGATCCAGTAATGTTTTATTTCTAGTTGGTGCGTCTACCATCTGACCCATAAAATTGTCCTGCAAGACATTAAGGAACTGGCGAGCCTTAAATGAATGCGCGGTTCCCTCCGCCCAGTCTATGTCTGGATAATTAAAATCCCCCATTATGATAACACTTCCCATCCTTGCTGCTAATCCAATTTGTGATAGGAGATCCGTCTCCACTTCCTCCTTCAGGTTAGGGGGCCTGTAGCATACTCCCAGTATTGTTTTCCCCTTAGCTTCATCCCTTTGGAGCTCTACCCATAAGGATTCCACCTCCTCTCTAGCTCCCTCAGTGATGTCATCTCTCACATTCGCTTGTACATTATTCTTGATATATAGGCATACCCCTCCCCCTTTTTTACCCTCTCTATCCTTGTGGTATAGGGTATACCCTTGAATGTTTGCCAGCCAATCATGAGAGCTGTTGATTCAGGTCTCTGAAATTCCCACAAAATCCAAATCCTCCTTGTACAACAGTATCTCTAGTTCACCCATCTTGTCTGTCATCACGTATGAATCCGTCGTACTTTTGTGTGATCGTGTGTAGGCAAGTCCGTTCATTAGAAAGTTCGCCGCAAGTCCGCCAAAAGTCCGTCAAAAGTCTGTCGGACGGGCTGTCGGACTTTTGTAGCCGAAAAGTCAGACCGTGTGTACACAGCATAACAAAACTAAGCTCTATCTGTCTCAAAAAATATACAAAAATGATTTGGGTTCAGTGTTGCACGACTGTGTAATTCTCAGGCGAACTCTCCTAGCACTGAGAACAGAGGGGTATACACAGGCTAGTATTCAAGTGGTTAAAGTAGAATTTCTCTGATAAGTTCTAATGTGAAAGGCACAAATAGAGCTAAAATCACTGAGCCTACTCATTATTATCTCTGTGGTGTTGCAGTTTGGTCCGATGTTTCCTCTTCTATACCGCTCTTTGTGCGTGGAATTGTATATCACCACCATCGAGAAGCCATTCATTCGTTCATACCTGCGGACGGTAGTGAAATAAAACCCATCCCTTGATAAACGGTAAAGAAGATATTGTAAGAATCCTCACCGTGTGAATGAAAACATTTTGGATGAAAGGAATTTGGGATCAGCTTTCTTTTACTGACAAATGTCTGATTCTTTGTTCCTTCTTATCTAGAGTAACTTTGTAATGGAGTCTGAGAGTGCTGTTTTGCCTTACAGTAACAAATCAGTTTAGGAATGTACTCTTGCTTTTGCAAATGGATTGGAGGGTAATAAATTCTCTGCAGCAAAGTGATAGGCAGAGCTTAAATGACGCTGAAAGCGTTTAGACTTGTCTTAGGAAGAACCATGCGATGCCGCTGATACTGTATGCGAGTATTTCATATTTTCACTTATAAAGAGGGCTTTTAAGTAAATGAAATGTTATCAGGCTTGCTGAAACATACATTACATAACGTGAATCATGTGTAATAAGGTTATTAAACTATCACCAAACCTAGAACATGTGTTTGCTCAACTACATTTTCAGTGACTACAGATACTGAATTATTATTGTAAAAGAATAAATGGAAATATAAGATAAATTGGGACTTTAAATGAAGCATGCGGCTGTAAAAAACAAAATGAAAGATGAATATTTGTCACATTTATACATTATACCTATTCCCTACTCTCTCTAGGACTAGCACTGGGTTGCACCTAGGGTTGCACCAATACCACTTTTTTAGGACCGAGTGCAAGTACCAATACTTTTTTTTTTCAAGTACTCGCCGATACCGATTACTGATACTTTTTTTAGGCGTGAGGCGTGGACTGTGTCAGTATTTTTTTTTTTAATATATCTAAATATTATATATATATATTTTTTACAATGCTTTTTTCTGAGAGGGGGAGGGGGGGTTGAATATTTATTTCCTGGCGCCAGTGACCAGTGAATAGCATAAATGAAGGCATGGATAGCCGCCACCCCATTCTTCTTTTTTTCCTCATACCTCCACGCACCAGTGATGAAGTAAGGAATTTTATGTCCCCCACCCTGCCACTGAGCAGTAAGCGGCTGGGTTCAAGCCTCTCCCAGTGCGTAGTCTCAGTGCTCGGGCTGCTAACATTGCGCTGAAAAGCATGAGAAACCCTTGTCTGTGTGGTCTTGATGGGTCCCTGCAGTGTTTCCTCTTTAGGACGAAATCTGCCATTCAGTATTAATTGGTTCCCGAAGCTTTGGCGGGGCCAGCCTGTCATTTCCTTCTCTACTGGCTTCCTTGACCGTTAGGCTATGACCTTACCTGTTTTTATTCAGTTCTGTTTCTTCTCCCTTCTTATCTGGCTTTAGGTAGGTTCCGGGTGAGCAAGAAGCGGCTCGCACCGTGCAGTAGGGGTCCGGGTCTCCCTATAGGCGTGGGGCAGCCGCCGAGCGCTGTATTTACTGGCCTAGGGCGCTCCCGATGATGCCAGAGGGCTGCGCTCGGTTTGCACATGCGAACTGACCGACGGAAGCTCTGGGCGCCTTTTTGGTTCTGGGCGAAATGATTAGTTTTGCTCACAACAACAGGAGGAGCCTGGGGGTGGGTTCTGTCTGTCCCAGGATCACTTAAAAGTGTCAGTGGGCTGCTGTGGGACGGGCAATAGACAGCCTCCTGACTGTGTCTCCTGACTTTGAAGTTTGTTCCTGCATCCAGTCTCAGAAAACTTCTGTGACACCATCTACTGGTTAGAAAGTTTTCTGTTTAAAAAAAAAAAAAAAGTACATCCTTTTCCTTTGGTTTGTTTCAGCTGTTTGCTTTGTTGTAGTTTTCAGACTTTCATGTTAGAAGATTATGGGCAATCTCCATCCTTCTGTTTCTCTTTTCAGCTATCTCTTTTTTTTCCGCTGGCCGTCCCTTATTTTCTACTACCATGAGTCATTCACCACTTATGCAAGACCCTCAATACTTAAGGTAGGGGGACCACCAGTTGGTAAGTTTTCAGGTGACCTTAAAAGAGTGCCCTCTAATGCGGTTTGCTTTGATCTGTTTCAGCCCCGCATGCTCACGCTGTCAGAGTTCAAGAACAAGAGAGGACAGGCGTTCTTTAAAGGAGCATAGCTCCAGATGTTGCTCCCAGTCCAGGAAAAAATACAAAAGAACACATCGCGCCTCCTCTTCTCCAGAGCAATACAGGCGTCCCAGCAAGAAATCATGCTGGGCTTGTGGCGCAGTCCCCCTACCCAATAAATTGGTGTGTAAAGACTGTCTAGAGGTGTTTGCAGGGGACAGGGAGCAGGACAGTGCGCAAGTCTCATCATTACTAAAGAAGGTAGTACGAGATTCCTTATCTGAATTTACATCAGCCCAGCCATCCGTCCAAAGGGTCCCATTGGAGGATCAGCCGGGGACTTCAGCAAGCAGTATGACCATGCCCAGTGGGATCCAGAACAACTTGGGTTCAGTTTCTGTCTGGTGGAACACTTCATTCTGGCAATAAAACAGGCGATCACATGGGAAGAGGAGGAAGTGCCAAAGAAGGCAAAATCCTATTACCCTTTTTTACAGAAACGTCAAACCTATTTTCCATTTATGGATGAAATCAAAGACGTCTTAAAGCAGGAGTGGCAAAAAACTGAAAGCAGGTTTTCACTCAACCATATGCAGAAATTATATCCTCTACAGGAGATAGAGGGAATATCACTTGACTCACCACCTACGGTCGATGCGGCAGTCGTCCGCTTGGCAAAGAATGTGACTCTACCTATGGAGGATTCGTCCTCTTTCAAGGATTTGATGGACAGAAGATTTAGATCTTAAAAAAGTCTATCAGGCAGCTGGGGCACCCTGCCGTCCAGCTGTAACCCTCACCTCAGTGGCTAGCTCCCTGAAAGTTTGGATTCAAAACATCGAGTCAGCAGTGAAACGCCAAGGAACGCCAAGGGCAGATATCGTTCAAGCTCTGGATGAACTGAAGGTGTCAGCTGATTTTATAGGGGAAGCAGCAATAGACACGGTCAAGTGCTCTGCCAGGGATATGTTGCATACAGTAACAGCAAAAAGGGCCCTATGGCTAAAACCATGGTCAGTGGATCCTTCTTCGAAACAGTCTTGGTGTAAGATACCTTACAATGGCAAGTTCCTCTTTGGCCCCAAGATGGGGTCGGTCATCTTGAGAATGTCGGGGGCAAGTCTGGTCTACTCCCACAAGACAGAAAACAGCGAAGGTTGAAGCCTTTTTCTAGTAGGTTTCATTCCTACAGATCCAGAGACTCTAGATTCTCTCGGCAGTCCAGTGCCCCGGCTGGCGGCTGGAGGGGGGCACAATCATCTTTTCCTAGAGCCCACAAGCAGAAGATGCCGAGTGCCCCGCGGGAGCCTGGTACATCTTGTTGACAGTGCACAGTCCCAGATGCTTCCAGTAGGGGCTAGACTGGTGCACTTTGCAAACATCTGGGCAAAAAACTTTACAGACGCCTGGGTAAGATCCATGGTCTCATAGGGCCATTCCTGGAGGTTTTTCAGCACACCCCCTCTAGATCGCTTTCTACCCACCAAGATTCCAGAGATGCAGCAGAAAGCAACTGTCCTTCTGCAGTACGTTCATTCCCTCCAAAAGCAGAAAGTAGTAATACCGGTTCCCTCCTCGGAAGAGTATTCAGGGTTTTACTCCACCCTATTCATGGTACGCAAGAAGGATGGAGGGTAGCGCCCAGTTATCGACTTGAAGGGTCTAAATCGTTTTATTCTGTTGGAAAAATTCAAAGTGGAGTCCATTCACAGCATCATTCAGACCATACAGCCGGGTGACTGGATGCTCTCAGTGGATCTACAAGACGCGTACCTCCATATTCCAATCTTGCCAGCCTTCCAGAAGTACCTAAGGTTTGCAGTCGGCCAGAGCCATTTACAGTTTACAAGCCTTCCCTTTGGTCTGTGCACATCCCCGAGAACCTTCACGAAGGTTGTCATTGCCATGCTATGGGTGCAGGGGCTTTAAGTCCACCACTACTCCTACTACTGGCAAGGGATCAAGAATAATTAATAACACACAGAGATCCTCGTTCACACTCTGCAGAAGTTTGGGTGGATCATCAACTTCAAAAAGAGCCATCTCATCCCAACTCAACAGTTGGTGTACCTGGGAGCACTGTTCGACACGAAGAAGGCATCCGTGTCTATTCCGCCAGAGAAGGTGAAGGTGATCAGGAAGAGAATTTTAACAGCAGCAACTTCCATTCACCTTTCAGCCTCTCGGTGCCTCAGTCTTCTAGGCACCATGTCATCGTGCATTCCAATGGTTCCATTGACCCACTGGCATCTTCGTCAGTTTCAGGTAGGCTTCCTATCACAGTGGAGGAAGCAGAGCTTAACACAACTGATAACAGTATCCGTCATTATGAGGAAGAGCCTGCAGTGGTGGAGAGTGAAATCCCTAAAGAAGTCACATCCCCTGGGTCCTTTAAGTTGGACCATTGTTACGACTAATGCCAGCGAGGCAGGCTGGGGGACGCACTGTGAGGGTTAGTCAGTCGAGGGCAGGTGGAGCTTCCCCGCCAGGCGATTGGTCTCCAATGTACTGGAGATTCGAGCAGCATTTATGGCTCTCCAGGCTCTACACCACAGAATCAAGAATCGCCAAGTTACTCTACAAATGGACAACAGGGCCGCAGTGGCCTATATTTAACACCAGGGAGGAACTCGCAGCAGCACATTGATGATGGAAGTAGAACCCATAATGACCTTGGCGGAAATACACCTACAGTCTTTAAGAGCAGTCTACCTTCCTGGGAGGTTGAATGCGGAGGCAGATCATCTTTCACAGAAATTCCCGGATCAGAAGGAATGGGCCTTACATCCCAGAGTATTCGCTCAATTGGTCCACAAGTGGGGTCTACCGCAAATCGACCTCTTTGCTTCTCACAGCAACAGCAAGCTTCAGAGATTCTTGTCCAGATTTCCGCATCCCCAGGCGGAAGGAAGGGATGCGCTAGTCACACCCTGGAATTGTAGCCTGGCTTACGCCTTTCCTCCAACAACTCTAATCATGAGGTTCCTCCTGAGGTTACTGAGAGAGCAGGTGACAATCATAGCCATCCTCCCGTTCTGGACGTTGAGGCCCTGGTTCTCTTTGGCGATACACTTCAGAAAACAACATCCAATCCCCCTGCCGTAATTTCCACACCTACTAGTACAAGGCAAGTTCCTGCACCCGAGCATACGCAGGCTGGATCCTCGGGCTTGGCTAGTGAGAGGGGGAGGCTGGAGAACTTAGGGTGCTCCTCTGGAGTTATTGCCACATTATTGAGGGCCAGAAAACCCACTACTAATATAGTCTACAACAAAATCTGGGACAGATTCACACTCTTATTAACCAAGAGGGGTCTCGATCCAGCAACCCCACCTCTATCGGCAGTGTTGGACTTCCTTCAGTTGGGCCTAGACATGGGCCTTAGCCTCAGTTCATTAAAGGGGCAAATATCTGCAATCTCGGCAATAACAAAGCTAAAATGGGCTGAGGAACCGCTAATCAAACAATTCTTAAAAGCAGTTATCATAACTCTCCCACCGAATAAGAGAGTCTTTCCTCAATGGAATCTGTCAGTTCTACTAGACTTTCTTTCAGCCCATGCCTTTGCTCCAACTGAGAATTGTTCCCTTTGGGACATAACGTACAAGGCAGTTTTCTTAGCAGCAATTACCTCTGGTAGGAGAGTGTCGGAGCTTCAAGCCCTGGGAGCCTCAGAGAGGCATATAAGATTCTTTCCAGATCGTGTCGAACTAAGGCCAAAAAAATTAAAAGTATACACTGCGCTAAAATCTAAAAGTATATGGTGAAGAGCAGCTACATACGAAGTGACAACAACCAAGAAACAATGTGAGAAAAAATGTAGCGCATAAATTGTGCAAAAAGTCTTCAATCAAGAAAACAACTGAAAAATAAATATCCATGAATAGTGAACACAGCCATGATATCACTCAAAAGTCTCTCAAATGAAGGTAAATAAAGTCCCGTGAGGTGAAATGTCCCACTGGAAGGTGTATATAAACGTGTGACAGCCAATGCTCAAACACAGGTAGATCGTCAAATCATCGAACAACAGTATCCAACAACTGCACGTATCTCGGTGAGAATGGTGTGTAAGAAACTCTTACCAGATAAATTGGATTCCCTTGTCCCTTGAACTAATGCCAGTCGACCATTTTGTTCCAAAGGTGGCAACACCCTTTCACCAAACTGGTATTTGGCCCTTACCAAACTTCCCAGAAGAAAGCTCTGGAATTTTGCACGAATTGGATGTCTCCAGAACTTTAAAGACATACCTATCTGTTACTGCACCATTTAGGCCTTTGGAGAAACTCTTTATAGTCCCAACAGGGAGGCATCGGGGGAAGGAAGCCACTGTAAGAACCTTGGCAGGATGGATTGTCAAACTCATACGTAGAGCGTACAGAGCGAGGGGCGGCGATCTTTCTACAGTGGTGATTGCACACTCCACCAGGGCGGTGGGAGCATCCTGGGTGGCTCATTCAAATGTATCTATGGAAACTTTCTGTAGTGCAGCATCTTGGTCTTTGCGAAATACATTCTTAAGACATTATATAATCGACATAGGCGCTTTGTCGTCTGCAGATTTTGGAAGGAGGACTATCCAGTCTTGTGTTATGATTTTAAATAAATTTGGTTTGTCAAGCATTACCCACCCTGTCAGCTAGTTATTTATCACTAGTATGCTGCCATGTTGGCATCAGGAAAACGGAAAATTGTATCAAATATTTACCTTAATTTTCCTCTCCTGACGCTAAACCATGGAAGCATATGAGCACACCCATGTGTATTCTGGTATGTGGCTTGTTACAAAGAATGGGGTGGCGGCTATCCATGCCTTCATTTATGCTATTCACTGGTCCTGGGGGAGTGGTCAAGAGGCGGAGCTCTCTATTCATAAACTGAAGTTATGAATGGACAGAGTCAATGACTCTGTCCATTCATAAAAGAAAGATCTGGGACAGGGGGGCAGAGGAGCACAGAGGGTGACAGGAGGAGGACATGGGGGGATCAGGAGGAGGACACAGGGGGGGACTGGAGGAGGACACGGAGGGGGACCAGAGGAGCACATGGAGGACACAGTGGAGGACAGAGGGGGATGGGAGGAGGACACAGGGGATAGTCAGGGACAATCGGTGTGGCGGTGGGGAGGGAGTTACAATCACCGATCTCCCTGTGTGGCTTTCAATAAAGCAGCTGGAGGGAGAGGAGGAGACGCGGCTGGGAAAGCCACACAGGGAGATCGATGATTGTAACTCCCCCCACTCCGCACCAATCGTTCCGTACTGTCCAGGTATCGAGTCAAGCATCAGAGCATTTGCACAAGTACAAGTACTCATGCAAATGCTCGGTATCGGTACCGATACTAGTATCAATGCAACCCTCGTTACACCATATACTGTATGTCTTATGCTTCATTTAAAGTCCCAAACTCCTCCCCCTCTCCCATTTTCAAAGTAAATTTGCTCCTTGTATGGCCTGCCTAATGCTTGCTACCCATTGAGCAATTTTCAGAGAGTTTGGCAATTCAAACCACTTTCTATTGGTTTCAATCAGCCTTCGATTACAGAAATACAGACGGTTGCAACCTATCACCAAAAATATCTATTTCAGCTGTGAAAGGCATAGTTCATCTTTACCAAAAAACTGTCTATGCAGGTAATGGGTGTCTGTAGATAAAAGAAACTGTGCAGCTTTGACCAAAGTTTAACCACTTCCCGACTGCCCTATAGCAGTTTTACTGCTACAGGGTGGTCGCGCTGCACAGGCTCACGTATATATACGTGATTCTGCACTTCCGCGTATCAGGCGCGAATATGATTCTAAACAGCGGGAGCTGATCAGCGGGTCCCTTGGACCCAATGTCCGCTGTCACTTGCTGATAATTCTGTATGCAGGCAGAACGGCGATCTGCCTATGTAAACAGGGCAGATCGCCATCTGTCAGTAAGGCAGACATCAATCCTGTGTTCCTGCACCTCTCCCACAGTAGTAAAACACCAGCTAGGCACACAGTTAACCCCTTGAATAGAGCTTTCTTTTGGTGGTATTTAATCACTGCTGTTTTTTTTGGTTTTTTTTTGCTAAAAAAGCAAAAAACTACCAAAAATGTTTAAAAAAAAAACTGCTTCATAGTTTGTTATAAAATTTTGCAGACTGGTAATTTTTCTCCTTCATTGATGTGCGCTGAGATGAGGCTCTAGAGCTGCAAGATTAATCGTTAAAAGATTACAATCTCAATTCAACCCCCCCTCACGTTCCTAATCGACTATTTCCACGATTGTAAACAGTGCAGAGCCGAGCTGTCAAAAAAAAAAAAAAAAGCCAGCAAATGTTTAACAACATTCCTCAGCGCTGAGAGATGGAGAAGAGAAGAGATACAAAGTAACATTCTGTTCTTTTAGATCAAAGGAATGAACTTTGGTCTATAAATGAGGGCAGTTTACTACTTAAAGAGGAGGTCCGCCCACCCCTGCAAAAATTAAAAGCCAGCAGCTACACATACATAAATTAAAAAACATAGAAATTTTTTTTTTTTTTACTTAGCAAAAACTCCTGTTGCTAGGCAGTCTTCCCTGTCTCTTCCTAGTCCGTGGAGCTGTTCTGTCACTTCGGCGAGCTCCCCCGTTGTCTTCTGGAACCTGTGTGTGTCCCAGAAGACAACGGGGCCATTCACAAAGCTCTGCGCGACTCGTGCATGTACAGTAGGAAATGGGCAATGAAGCCACAAGGCTCCACCGCCGGTTTCCCTTAGTTGCAATGGCGGCATCGGTATCCGATCCGATGGACGGATCAGCCTCGGGTGGCCAACATTGCAGGCTCGCTGGACAGGTAAGTGCCGTTATTAAAAGTCAGCAGCTACAGTGTTTGTAGTTGCTGACTTAAAAAAAACAAAAAACGGCTGGAACACCACTTTATGGAGCACAATACCAAAATACTTGAACAAAAAATGAGTTGCATGGTCGCGTTGCCAGAAAAAAGCCTTTACTGCGCCAATGCCACAAAAAGCCTAGTTACAATATGCCCAACAATACCTTGACATGCTTCACAGCTTCTGGCACACTGTAATCTGGAGTGGCGAGACCAAAATAGAGCTTTATGATCACAACTACTCTGGGGAGATCTCAAACATGCAGTTCATGCAAGACGACCAAAGACTTTGCATGACCTGGAGGCATTATGCAAAGACAAATGGGCAGCTATACCACCTGTGAGAGTTCGGGGCCTCATAGACAACTATTACAAAAGACTGCACACTGTCATTGAAGCTAAAGGAGGCAATACACAGTATTAAGAACTAAGGGTGTGCAGACTTTTGAACAGGGGTAATTTGTTTACTTGTGCCATTCTTTTATGACCTTCAGTTGAATATGAATCGCATAAGAAATTAAAGAAATGTGTTTTCCCAGCTCACTCATGTTTTCTCTAAAAATGGTACATATTACTGTATATTACTAATTCTCCGGGGGTATGCAAACTTTTGAGCACAACTGTATCAAATGTTTTCAATTATTGATTTTAGTAGCTTCTTACTTTATACAATATTGTTTTCATTTTAGTTATTCAAGTTCCTGAAGCATTGGCATACTATTGGCATATAGATAAACCTTTTTATATTACCCAATTACATAGTTACATAGTAGGTGAGGTTGAAAAAAGACACAAGTCCATCAAGTCCAACCTATGTGTGTGATTATATGTCAGTATTACATTGTATATCCCTGTATGTTGTGATCGTTTGGGTGCTTATCTAATAGTTTCTTGAAACTATCAATGCCCCTCGCTGAGACCACCGCCTGTAGAAGGGAATTCCACATCCTTGCTGCTCTTACAGTAAAGAACCCTCTACGTAGTTTAAGGTTAAACCTCTTTTCTTCTAATTTTAATGAGTGGCTACGAATCTTGTTAAACTCCCTTCTGCAAAAAAGTTTTATCCCTATTGTGGGGTCACCAGTATGGTATTTGTATATTGAAATCATATCCCCTCTTAAGCGTCTCTTCTCTAGAGAGAATAAGTTCAGTGCTCGTAACCTTTCCTCATAACTAGGGATGAGCTGAACACCCCCCTGTTCGGTTCACACCAGAACTTGCGAACAGGCAAAAAATTTGTTCGAACACGTGAACACTGTTAAAGTCTATGGGACACAAACATTAATAATAAAAAGTGCTAAATTTAAAGGCTTATATGCAAGTTATTGTCATAAAAAGTGTTTGGGGACCTGGGTCCTGCCCCAGGGGACATGGATCAATGCTAGAAAAAAGTTTTAAAAACTGACGTTTTTTCGGGAGCAGTGATTTTAATAATGCTTAAATTGAAACAATAAAAGTGTAATATTCCTTTAAATTTCATACCTGGGGGTGTCTATAGTATGCCTGTAAAGGGGCGCATGTTTCCAGTGTTTAGAACAGTCTGACAGCAAAATAACATTTTAAAGAAAAAAAAGGCATTTAAAACTACTTGCGGCTAATAATGAATTGCCGGTCCGACAATACACATAAAAGTTCATTAATAAAAACGGCATGGGAATTCCCCACAGGGGAACCCCGAACCAAAATTTTCTTTTAAAATGACGTGGGGGGTACCCCTACATTCCATACCAGGCCCTTCAGGTCTGGTATGGATATTAAGGGGAAACCCGGCCAAAATTACAAAAAAAAATGGCATGGGGTCCCCCTCAAAATCTATACCAGATCCTTTAGGTCTGGTATGGATTTTAAGGGGAACCCCACGCCAAAATGTAAAACAAATGGCGTGGGGTCCCCCAAAAATCCATACCAGACCCTTATCCGAGCACCCAACCTGGTAGGCCGAAGGAAAAGATGGGGGGACGAAAGAGCACCCCCCCTCCTGAACCGTACCAGGCCACATGCCCTCAACATTGGGAGGGTGCTTTGGGGTAGCCCCCCAAAACACGTTGTCCCCATGTTGATGGGGACAAGGGCCTCATCCCCACAACCCTTGCCCGGTGGTTGTGGGGGTCTGCGGGCGGGGGGCTTATCGGAATCTGGAAGCCCCCTTTAACAAGGGGGACCCCCAGATCCCAGCCCTCCCCCCTGTGTGAAATGGTAAGGGGGTACCCCTACCATTTCACAAAAAAATGTTAAAAATGACAAGAGACAGTTTTTGACAATTCCTTTATTTAAATGCTTCTTCTTTCTTCTATCTTCTTTTTTCTATCTTCTATCTTCCTTCGGTTTCTTCCTCCATCTTCTTCTTCTTCTGGTTCTTTTGGTTTTTCTAGTTCTTCCTCCGGTGTTCTCGTCCTGCATCTTCATCCGCGGCGTCTTCTTCCCTTCTCCGGGTCGCTCCGCATCCATGATGGCATGGAGGGAGGCTCCCACTGTGTGGTGCTTCTCTTCTGACGGTTCTTAAATAACGGGGGGCGGAGCCACCCGGTGAACCCGCCCCCCTCTGACGCACGGGGACTTGACAGGACTTCCCTGTGGCATTCCCCCGTGACGTCAGAAGGGGCGGGGTTACAAAACGGGTGACGCCTCCCCCCCTCTGACGTCACGGGGAATGCCACAGTCCCCGTCAAGTCCCCGTGTGTCGTTATTTAACCACTTGACGACCGCCTCACGCCGATGTACGTCGGCAAAGTGGCACGGACAGGCAAAATCACGTACAGGGTACGTGATTTGCCTTCCGTGGGTGGGGGGTCCGATCGGACCCCCCCCCGGTGCCCGAGGCGGTCGTCTTTTGTCCAGCGGCGATCGGTGATGAGGGGGAGACCATCCGTTCGTGGCCCCCCCCTCGCGATCGCCGCCGGCCAATGAGAATCTTCCTTTGCTGCTGTATGCTAAACAGCAGCAAAGGAAATGATGTCATCTCTCCTCGGCTCGGTAATTTCCGTTCCGGCCCGAGGAGAGAAGACATCAATGTGAGTGCACCAACACACACACACACAGTAGAACATGCCAGGCACACAAAACACCCCGATCCCCCCCCCCGATCGCCCCCCGATCCCCCCCCAATCACCCCGCCCCCCTGTCACAAACTGACACCAGCAGTTTTTTTTTTTTTTTTTTTTCTGATTACTGCATAGTGTCAGTTTGTGACAGTTACAGTGTTGGGACAGTTACTGTTACCCCCCTTTAGGTCTAGGGTACCCCCCTAACCCCCCCTAATAAAGTTTTAACCCCTTGATCACCCCCTGTCACCAGTGTCACTAAGCGATCATTTTTCTGATCGCTGTATTAGTGTCGCTGGTGACGCTAGTTAGTGAGGTAAATATTTAGGTTCGCCGTCAGCGTTTTATAGCATCAGGGACCCCCATATACTACCTAATAAATGTTTTAACCCCTTGATTGCCCCCTAGTTAACCCTTTCACCACTGATCACCGTATAACCGTTACGGTTGACGCTGGTTAGTTTGTTTATTTTTTATAGTGTCAGGGCACCCGCCGTTTATTACCGAATAAAGGTTTAGCCCCCCGATCGCCCGGCGGTGATATGCGTCGCCCCAGGCAGCGTCAGATTAGCGCCAGTACCGCTAACACCCACGCACGCAGCATGCGCCTCCCTTAGTGGTATAGTATCTGATCGGATCAATATCTGATCCGATCAGATCTATACTAGCGTCCCCAGCAGTTTAGGGTTCCCAAAAACGCAGTGTTAGCGGGATCAGCCCAGATACCTGCTAGCACCTGCGTTTTGTGCCTCCGCCCAGCCCACCCAAGTGCAGTATCGATCGATCACTGTCACTTACAAAACACTAAACGCATAACTGCAGCGTTCGCAGAGTCAGGCCTGATCCCTGCGATCGCTAACAGTTTTTTTGGTAGCATTTTGGTGAACTGGCAAGCACCAGCCCCAGGCGTCAGGTTAGCGCCAGTACCGCTAACACCCACGCACGCAGCATACGCCTCCCTTAGTGGTATAGTATCTGAACGGATCAATATCTGATCCGATCAGATCTATACTAGCGTCCCCAGCAGTTTAGGGTTCCCAAAAACGCAGTGTTAGCGGAATCAGCCCAGATACCTGCTAGCACCTGCGTTTTGCCCCTCCGCCCGGCCCAGCCCAGCCCACCCAAGTGCAGTATCGATCGATCACTGACACTTACAAAACACTAAACGCATAACTGCAGCGTTCACAGAGTCAGGCCTGATCCCTGCGATCGCTAACAGTTTTTTTGGTAGCATTTTGGTGAACTGGCAAGCACCAGCCCCAGGCAGCGTCAGGTTAGCGCCAGTACCGCTAACACCCACGCACGCACCGTACACCTCCCTTAGTGGTATAGTATCTGATCGCATCAATATCTGATCCGATCAGATCTATACTAGCGTCACCAGCAGTTTAGGGTTCCCAAAAACGCAGTGTTAGCGGGATCAGCCCAGATACCTGCTAGCACCTGCGTTTTGCCCCTCCGCCCGGCCCGGCCCACCCAAGTGCAGTATCGATCGATCACTGTCACTTACAAAACACTAAACGCATAACTGCAGCGTTCGCAGAGTCAGGCCTGATCCCTGCGATCGCTAACAGTTTTTTGGTAGCGTTTTGGTGAACTGGCAAGCGCCAGCGGCCTAGTACACCCCGGTCGTAGTCAAACCAGCACTGCAGTAACACGTGGTGACGTGGCGAGTCCCATAAGTGCAGTTCAAGCTGGTGAGGTGGCAAGCACAAGTAGTGTCCCGCTGCCACCAAAAAGACAAACACAGGCCCGTCGTGCCCATAGTGCCCTTCCTGCTGCATTCGCCAATCCTAATTGGGAACCCACCGCTTCTGCAGCGCCCGTACTTCCCCCATTCACATCCCCAACCAAATGCAGTCGGCTGCATGAGAGGCATTTTTATGTCCTCCCGAGTACCCCTACCCAACGAACCCCCCAAAAAAGATGTCGTGTCTGCAGCAAGCGCGGATATAGGCGTGACGCCCACTATTATTGTCCCTCCTGTCCTGACAATCCTGGTCTTTGCATTGGTGAATGTTTTGAACGCTACCATTCACTAGTTGAGTATTAGCGTAGGGTACAGCATTGCACAGACTAGGCACACTTTCACAGGGTCTCCCAAGATGCCATCGCATTTTGAGAGACCCGAACCTGGAACCGGTTACAGTTATAAAAGTTAGTTACAAAAAAAGTGTAAAAAAAAAAAAAAATATGAAATAAAAAAAAATAGTTGTTGTTTTATTGTTCTCTCTCTCTCTATTCTCTCTCTCTATTGTTCTGCTCTTTTTTACTGTATTCTATTCTGCAATGTTTTATTGTTATTGTTATTGTTATTATGTTTTATCATGTTTGTTTTTCAGGTGTGTAATTATTTACACTTTACTGTGCTTTATTGTTAACCATTGTTAACCATTTTTTTGTCTTCAGGTACGCCATTCACGACTTTGAGTGGTTATACCAGAATGATGCCTGCAGGTTTAGGTATCATCTTGGTATCATTCTTTTCAGCCAGCGGTCGGCTTTCATGTAAAAGCAATCCTAGCGGCTAATTAGCCTCTAGACTGCTTTTACAAGCCATGGGAGGGAATGCCCCCCCCCCACCGTCTTCCGTGTTTTTCTCTGGCTCTCCTGTCTCAACAGGGAACCTGAGAATGCAGCCGGTGATTCAGCCAGCTGACCATAGAGCTGATCAGAGACCAGAGTGGCTCCAAACATCTCTATGGCTTAAGAAACCGGGAGCTACGAGTATTTCATGACTTAGATTTCGCCGGATGTAAATAGCGCCATTGGGAAATTGGGGAAGCATTTTATCACACCGATCTTGGTGTGGTCAGATGCTTTGAGGGCAGAGGAGAGATCTAGGGTCTAATAGACCACAATTTTTTCAAAAAAGAGTACCTGTCACTACCTATTGCTATCATAGGGGATATTTACATTCCCCGAGATAACAATAAAAATGATTAAAAAAAAAAATATGAAAGGAACAGTTTAAAAGTAAGATTAAAAAAGCAAAAAAATAATAAAGAAAAAAAAAAAAAAAAAAAAACACCCCTGTCGCCCCCTGCTCTCGCGCTAAGGCGAACGCAAGCGGCGGTCTGTCGTCAAACGTAAACAGCAATTGCACCATGCATGTGAGGTATCACCGCGAAGGCCAGATCGAGTGCAGTAATTTTTCCAGTAGACCTCCTCTGTAAATCTAAAGTGGTAACCTGTAAAGGCTTTTGAAGGCTTTTAAACATGTATTTATTTTGTTGCCACTGCACGTTTGTGCGCAATTTTAAAGCATGTCATGTTTGGTATCCATGTACTCGGCCTAAGATCATCTTTTTTATTTCATCAAACATTTGGGCAATATAGCGTGTTTTAGTGCATTAAAATTAAAAAAAGTGTGTTTTTTCCCCAAAAAATGCGTTTGAAAAATCGCTGCGCAATTACTGTGCGAAAAAAAAAAATGAAACACCCACCATTTTAATCTGTAGGGCATTTGCTTTAAAAAAATATATAATGTTTGGGGGTTCAAAGTAATTTTTTTGCAAAAAAAAAAAACTTTTTCATGTAAACAATAAGTGTCAGAAAGGGCTTTGTCTTCAAGTGGTTAGAAGAGTGGGTGATGTGTGACATAAGCTTCTAAATGTTGTGCATAAAATGCCAGGACAGTTCAAAACCCCCCCAAATGACCCCATTTTGGAAAGTAGACACCCCAAGCTATTTGCTGAGAGGCATGTCGAGTCCATGGAATATTTTATATTGCGACACAAGTTGCGGGAAAGAGACAAATTTTTTTTTTTTTTTTTGCACAAAGTTGTCACTAAATGATATATTGCTCAAACATGCCATGGAAATATGTGAAATTACACCCCAAAATACATTCTGCTGCTTCTCCTGAGTACGGGGATACCACATGTGTGAGACTTTTTGGGAGCCTAGCCGCGTACGGGACCCCGAAAACCAAGCACCGCCTTCAGGCTTTCTAAGGGCGTGAATTTTTGATTTCACTCTTCACTGCCTATCACAGTTTCGGAGGCCATGGAATGCCCAGGTGGCACAAAACCCCCCCAAATGACCCCATTTTGGAAAGTAGACACCCCAAGCTATTTGCTGAGAGGTATAGTGAGTATTTTGCAGACCTCACTTTTTGTCACAAAGTTTTGAAAATTGAAAAAAGAAAAAAAAAAATGTTTTTTCTTGTCTTTCTTCATTTTCAAAAACAAATGAGAGCTGCAAAATACTCACCATGCCTTTCAGCAAACAGCTTGGGGTGTCTACTTTCCAAAATGGGGTCATTTGGGGGGGTTTTGTGCCACCTGGGCATTCCATGGCCTCCGAAACTGTGATAGGCAGTAAAGAGTGAAATCAAAAATTTTCACCCTTAGAAATCCTGAAGGCAGTGATTGGTTTTCGGGGTCCAGTACGCGGCTAGGCTCCCAAAAAGTCCCACACATGTGGTATCCCCATACTCAGGAGAAGCAGCTAAATGTATTTTGGGGTGCAATTCCACATATGCCCATGGCCTGTGTGAGCAATATATCATTTAGTGACAACTTTATGAAAAAAAAAAGAAAAAAAAAAAAAAGTGTCACTTTCCCGCAACTTGTGTCAAAATATAAAATATTCCATGGACTCAATATGCCTCTCAGCAAATAGCTTGGGGTGTCTACTTTCCAAAATGGGGTCATTTTGGGGGGTTTTGTGCCATCTTGGCATTCCATGGCCTCCGAAACTGTGATAGGCAGTGAAGAGTGAAAGCAAAAATTTACACCCTTAGAAATCCTGAAGGCGGTGATTGGTTTTCGGGGCCCCGTACGCGGCTAGGCTCCCAAAAAGTCCCACACATGTGGTATCCCCATACTCAGGAGAAGCAGCTAAATGTATTTTGGGGTGCAATTCCACATAGGCCCATGGCCTGTGTGAGCAATATATCATTTAGTGACGACTTTTTGTAAATATTTTTTTTTTTTTTGTCATTTTTCAATCACTTGGGACAAAAAAAATAAATATTCAATGGGTTCAACATGCCTCTCAGCAATTTCCTTGGGGTGTCTACTTTCCAAAATGGGGTCATTTGGGGGGGTTTTGTACTGCCCTGCCATTTTAGCACCTCAAGAAATGACATAGGCAGTCATAAACTAAAAGCTGTGTAAATTCCAGAAAATGTACCCTAGTTTGTAGACGCTATAACTTTTGCGCAAACCAATAAATATACGCTTATTGACATTTTTTTTACCAAAGACATGTGGCCGAATACATTTTGGCCTAAATGTATGACTAAAATTTAGTTTATTGGATTTTTTTTATAACAAAAAGTAGAAAATATCATTTTTTTTCAAAATTTTCGGTCTTTTTCCGTTTATAGCGCAAAAAATAAAAACCGCAGAGGTGATCAAATACCATCAAAAGAAAGCTCTATTTGTGGGAAGAAAAGGACGCAAATTTCGTTTGGGTACAGCATTGCATGACCGCGCAATTAGCAGTTAAAGCGACGCAGTGCCAAATTGGAAAAAGACCTCTGGTCCTTAGGCAGCATAATGGTCCGGGGCTCAAGTGGTTAAGAGCCGTCAGAAGAGGAGAAGCCTCACACAGCGGGAGCCTCCCTCCATGCCATCATGGATGCGGAGCGGCCCAAGGAGAAGAAGGGAAGAAGACGCCGCGGATGAAGATGCAGGACGAGAACACCGGAGGAAGAACCAGAAGAACCAGAAGAAGAAGATGGAGGAAGAAACCGAAGGAAGATAGAAGATGGAAGATAGAAGAAAGAAGAAGCATTTAAATAAAGGAATTGTCAAAAACTGTCTCTTGTCACTTTTAACATTTTTGACAGCGTTTTTTGTGAAATGGCAGGGGTACTTTTGTGCCCCCTTACCATTTCACACAGGGGGGAGGGCCAGGATTTGGGGGTCCCCTTGTTAAAGGGGGCTTCCAGATTCAAATAAGCCCCCCGCCCGCAGACCCCCACAACCACCGAGCAAGGGGGCCCGCTCTCTTGTCCCCCCCTCTTTTCCTGTGGCCTGCCAGGTTGCGTGCTCGAATAAGGGTCTGGTATAGATTTTGAGGGGGACCCCACGCCATTTTTTTTTTGCCCGGGGTTCCCCTTAATATCCATACCAGACCTGAAGGGCCTGGTATGGAATTTAGAGGGACCCCCACATCATTTTTTTTTTAATTTTGGTTCGGATTTCCCCTGTGGGGAATTCCCATGCCGTGTTTATCAATTAACTTTTATGTGAATTTTCGGACCGGTAATTCATTAATAGCCGCGAGTAGTTTTAAATGACTTTTTTTCCTTTAAAATGTCATTTTGCTGTCAGACTGTTGTAAACACTGGAAACATGCACCCCTTTACAGGCATACTATAGACACCCCCCAGGTACGAAATTTAAAGGAATATCACACTTTTATTGTTTCACTTTAAGCATTATTAAACGGACGTTTTTAAAACTTTTTTTTGCATTGATCCTTGTCCCCTGGGGCAGGACCCATATCCCCAAACACTTTTTATGACAATAACTTGCATATAAGCCTTTAAATTTAGCACTTTTGATTTCTCCCATAGACTTTTAAAGGGTGTTCCGTGGCTTTCGAATTTTCCGCGAGCCCCCCATATTGTTCGCTGTTCGGGGAACAGGTGAACAGCCAATGTTCGAGTCAAACATCAGTTCGACTCGAACTCGAAGCTCATCCCTACTCATAACTAATATGCTCCAGACCCTTTATTAGCTTTGTTGCCCTTCTTTGTACTCGCTCCATTTCCAGTACATCCTTCCTGAGGACTGGTGCCCAGAACTGGACAGCATACTCTAGGTGCAGCCGGACCAGAGTCTTGTAGAGCACGAGAATTATTGTTTTATCTCTGGAGTTGATCCCCTTTTTAATGCATGCAAATATTCTGTTTGCTTTGTTAGCAGCAGCTTGGCATTACATGCCATTGCTGAGCCTATCATCTACTAGGACCCCCAGGTCCTTTTCCATCCTAGATTCCCCCAGAGGTTCTCCCCCCGGTGTATAGATTGCATTCATATTTTTGCCACCCAAATGCATTATTTTACATTTTTCTACACTGAACCTCCTTGCCATGTAGTTGCCCACCCCATTCATCTGTTCAGATCTTTTTGCAAGGTCTCCACATCCTGCAGAGAAGTTATTGCCCTGCTCAGCTTAGTATCGTCCGCAAATACAGAGATTGAACTATTTACCCCATCCTCCAGGTCGTTTATGAACAAATTAAATAGGATTGGTCCCAGCACAGAACCCTGGGGGACCCCACTACCCACCCCTGACCATTCTGAGTACTCCCCATTTATCACCACCCTCTGAACTTGCCCTTGTAGCCAGTTTTCAATCCATGTACCCACCCTATTGTCCATGCCAACGGACCTTATTTTGTACAGTAAACGTTTATGGGGAACTGTGTCAAATGCTTTTGCAAAATCCAGATACACCACATCTACGGGCCTTCCTTTATCTAGATGGCAACTCACCTTCTCATAGAAGGTTAGTAAATTGGTTTGGCAAGAACGATTCTTCATGAATCCATGCTGATTACTGCTAATGATACCGTTATCATTACTAAAATCTTGTATATAGTCCCTTATCATCCCCTCCAAGAGTTTACATACTATTGATGTTAGGTTAACTGGTCTGTAATTCCCAGGGGTGTATTTTGGGCCCTTTTTAAATATTGGTGCTACATTGGCTTTTCTCCAATCAGCTGGTACCATTCCAGTTAGTAGACTGTCAGTAAAAATTAGGAACAATGGTCTGGCAGTTACTTGACTGAGTTCCCTAAGTACCCTCGGGTGCAAGCCATATGGTCCCGGTGATTTATTATTGTTAAGTTTCTCAAGTCTAATTTTATTCTGTCCTCTGTTAACCATGGAGGTGCTTCCTGTGATGTGTCATGAGGATAAACACTGCAGCTTTGGTTACTGAAGCCCCCCCAATTCCCTCGTGAAGACTGACGAGAAGAATAAATTCAATACCTTCGCCATCTCCCCATCCTTTGTAACCAGATGTCCTTCCTCATTCTTTATTGGGCCAATATGGTCTGTCCTCCCTTTTTACTGTTTACATACTTAAAGAATTTCTTGGGATTTTTGTTTGCTCTCCTCCTCTATGTGTCTTTCATGTTCTATCTTAGCCATCCTTATTGCACCCTTACGTTTCTTGTTGCATTCTTTATAAAGTCTGAATGCTGATGATGATCCCTCAACCTTGTATTTTTTGAAGGCCTTCTCCTATAGGCATTTTTACATTGGAGTTAAGCCATCCGGAACTTTTGTTCGCTCTTTTAAATTTATTACCCAATGGCATGCATTGGCTAATGCCCTTATTTAATATGCTCTTAAAGCAAACCCATCTCTCCTCCGTGCTCTTTGTTCCTAAGATTTTATCCCAATTTATGCCTTCTAGCAAGGTTTGTAGTTTAGGGAAGTTGGCTCTTTTGAAATTCAGTGTCTTTGTATTCCCCTTATGTTTCCCATTTGTGTGATTTATACTGAGGCCAATTGACCTGTGATCGCTGTTACCTATATTGCCCCGTATTTCCACATCCGTGATCAGGTCTGTATTGTTGGTAATCAGTAGATCCAGTAACGCTTTATTTCTAGTTGGTGCATCTACCATCTGACCCATAAAATTGTCCTGCAAGACATTTAGGAACTGGGGAGCCTTAGGTTCCCTCCGCCCAGTTTATGTCTGGATAGTTAAAATCCCCCATTATGATAAATTTGCAATTTAAGTTTATTATCTTTTATGATCTGTATTGTTACAAATGTATATACCTTGCATGTTATTTTGTGAAAAAAACAATGCAAAATATGTTGGCATTATATTAAAAAGAAATAGTAATAATGGTCCCTGCACTTGGGGCTTAAAGCGGTATTAACCCCAAAAACAAAAATATCATATATTGCAGCTTACAAAATTCCTAAATGTGGTGGCTACATTCGTTTTCTGTTTTTTTAGGCTTTTTTCCCTTTATTTTCACCTGGTGATCCAGCTAGTAACACAGATCTGTCCTAGGGTGTCTCCACTCTGGATGGAGGAGCAATAGAAACACCTCTGGACAGCAGCATTGTCAGTCTGGGGAGAGGGGGTAGTGTTAGATGCACTTGACTAACAGATTAACGTGATTGTAAAGTCTCTTTTTTTTCCTCTAAAAATAACAGTCATACTTACCTGCTCTGTGCAGTTGGTTTTGCACAGAGCAGCCTGGATCCTCTGCTCCGCTGTGCAGAGCGGACATGGACACAGCTCTGCTCTCCTCCTATGGGGAAATCAGCCCTGTCTAAACCTATCCGATCTGATCCGCCAGATGGATAGAAAATAGGACCACCATCCGTCTGGTTTTTGAGGATCGAAACGGATGGCAGCGAGTGCCAGCAGACATGTGTCTACCAGAGTGGATTTGATTTAGATCAATTCGATTTAAATCATACTTTTTAAAGAGTAACTGTCATCTCTGTCCCTCAGCGGCTCCTCCTTTGCCCACTGTTGACTCGCCGACAGTCCCATTTACTTTAATGGGATGGCTGGGGATGCAGCAGTGACAACAAGGTGAGGGACATGGTGGCAGCAGGTGAGTGGATGCCCGCTAACAGGCGCTGCCATGATGGATCTGAAATGACAGGTGCTCTTTAAATGTAAGGACTTATTCTTGCTGGTAGTTAGAATCTTAAATATTTGCAAACAAAATGAAGGTTTCCTATTTGGAATAATAAGCTGTTAGGTTAGTAAAACAGCGATATCAGAACCAATTCAATCATACAGTTTGTAGTATACATAGGTTTGCAAAACAATGGGAAAAGGGAATATTCCTGAACTTTGTTTCATCTCATGGTTACTGTGAAATTGTGTGAATGCATCATTGCAGTGCATGTTATCTCAGCTTGCAGAGCTTGGATTCATGGAATGAGTTTACCAAAAATTTAAATATTGCAGAATATACAGCCTCATGCTACATAACTAAGCTCAATTTCATGCTGGATAAACTAAATTATTAATGTATCTTAAATAGAAAACTATCTTTAGATAGATTTTTACTCCAAAAGCATTTTATTAAAATACATTTGATAAAAAAACAAAAAAATTGATTTAAATAAAAAAAATTATATATTTTTATTTTGATTTTTTTGATTTTTTTTTTTTTTTAATTTAATTGACTTATATCCACCCTGTTCGCTGACATTCGCTGCTCCATAGAGAAGATTGCAGGGTCCGATCAGGTCTAGCCCGTGTTAAAGGGCCTTTACAATAAACCATTTTATTTCCTTCACATAAATAAAAGCTGACCATTGTAAGCACCCCTGCTAGTGGTAAATTTTTTATCTTGGCCCTCTAACTGCCATTGTTGATGGACAGAAAAATTAAGGAAAAAAAAGCAAAAAAGCATTAAAAAAACTAATGCAGCCATCACATCTAAATCAGCTGCAATAAATAAGATGTTTGTTTTTGGGGTTAATACCCCTTTAAGCCCATAGAAAATGAGCTAGTATGCACATTTATGGATTTTAGTCCTTGGGCTTAACTTATCATTTTCGCAAAACGTAGCTTAGAACCCTGGGAAATAACCATGTAATACCAATCAAAGGAATTTGGCTTGAAATGCCTTAAAGATTCTAGACTGATGACTGTAAGGGGAGGAGAGGTAACAGATATAGATGAGCATCTCGGCTGTATGCTTTGTTCTCATAAGAGAGGAAGTGGAGATCCAGTGTGGGAAGTTACCTTAAGACACAAAAGGGATAGAATCGTGGGAATATGTCAGTATGTTGCTGTGTCATAAATTGTTTGGAAATCCTGTTTGCACAAAAAGCTGCATGTTTTGGCTTAATAAATGTTCTGTCTACACCACAGAAATCAGTTATCATTATAACCTTTTTGTTCAAATATGGGAGATTGCCTGGTTTATATCCGAATGATCACTCCTCCGTATCACACTTTATGCAGTTCAGAGACTCTATTGATTTAAAATGAGGAGTGCTGCATACCAGTTCTATGACATCTTCTCTATCTAACTCATCAGGGGGGCAAAGGCTGGTACTTAATCATGGAGGAGAATTTGCATTGGGTCTGTGTGCGTTCCAAATCCTACGCATCAAATTATTGTGAATGTATAATTTTATTTTATTTATTTCAGGTACTTATATAGCGCCATCAGTTTATGCAGTGCTTTACATATACATCAGTCCCTACCCTCAAGGAGCTTACACTCTAAGGTCCCTAACTCACATTCATACATACTAGGGACAATTTAGACAGGATCCAATTAGCCTACCAGCATGTCTTTGGAGTGTAGGAGGAAACCAGAGTACCCAGAGGAAACCCACACAGGCACAGGGAGAACATGCAAACTCCAGGCAGATAGTGTCATGGTTGGGATTTGAACCAGCAACCCTTCATAGTGCTAGGTTGAAAGTGCTATCCACTACACCACCGTGCAGCCCAAGTAATGTAAAGTAATGTAAAGTAATGTGCATTACTTTCATTACTTTATAGATATATATATATATAGAGCTCTAGCTGTGCGAGCATAGAGTTGTATGTATTGGGGTACAGTATTTGTTGTGTGCATATGTGTATGTTTATGAAGACAGGGAAAATGCTTCTACTGTGAGACTCTCTAAAGCATTATGTGACTTTCATGAGGTTTCTGAAGACCTGGCTGAAATCCGCTCTGTGGGTGGCACTGGCACCACCCACCTGTCCAACATCTTTCAATTGAAAAATCGAAGGAACCGAATGGGAAATTGTCAGCTGAACAGTCACTAGATCCAATGAGTCATTGGTTCATATCCCAACCACGACACTACCTTCCTGTTAGAATTTTCTCTTCCTGATTAACCTGTGGGTGTGGATTCTTGCCATACACTGTGAGACAGCTGATTGAAGAAAAAGCACACACCCCCTCTCCACATAGGCAGAGACTTGCAGAGCTGTGCTGTGAATAGACCAGCTCTCTGCTAATCTATTTAAAGCACCCTCCCTGACACAAATTCCAGGCTGGTTTTATCTCAGTTGACGGAGAAATTGTCAGAAGTTCTCATGCTGATAACAGAAGAACGGAGCAGGAGAAAGCCAAGGGACTTACTGCTTTGAAGAGAGATAAGAAAACACTGCAGATATATGTGCCCAGCTCAAATTTCATGGATCGGGTTTACATCCACTTTAAGGAGCCTGGAAAGTATTTGATCACCACTGGGTTTTTATTTTTTATATATAAACGAAAAAGTACCAAAAAAAACAGCAATATTTTCTACTTTGTTCTAAAACATATCCAATAAAATAAAATTTCTTCCAAAAATTTAGGTCAAAATGTATTCTGCTACATTTCTTTGGTAATAAAAATTCTAGTAAGTGTATATTTATTGGTTTGTGTGAAAGTTATAGCATTTATAATCTATGGTATATACAGTATACTGGAATTTACGCAGCTCTGACATTTGATGTTCATTCTGACATTTCTAAGCTAAAATGCCAGGACATTCCAAACACCCACAGATGCTCCCCTTTTGGAAAGTCGACACCCCAAGGTATTTGCTGAGAAATACAATGAAAATGTATTTTTTATTTTATTTTTTCATTTTTCAAAACCTTGTGACAAAAAAATGAGATCTGCAAAATACTTACCATGCCTCTTATCAATTATCTTGGAATGTCAACTTTCCAAAAAAGGGTGTTTGTTTCCTGACTATCTAACATCTTTAGAGACCTTTCTTTGTGCAGAGTTGTGTGTGTGTGAGGTACCCTAGACCAGTGGTCATCAACCCTGTCCTCAGGGCTCACTAACAGGCCAGGTTTGCAAGATAACTGAAATACATCACAGGTGATATCATTTGCTGCTCAGTGATTGCAGTATTCTAGTTTGCATCTCCCCAAGGTAATACATAAAACCTGGCCTGTTAATGGGCCCTGAGGACAGGGTTGATGACCACTGCCCTAGACTGTGTCGTGCTGTACCCTGGACCAGTGTTTCTCAAATCCAGTCCTCAAGGCGCCCCAACAGGTCATGTTTTCAGGCTTCTCATTATTTTGTACAGATGATTTGATCAGTTTCACTGCCTTATTAATTACCACAGCCGTTTCACCTGAGGGAAATCCTGAAAACATGACCTGTTGGGGTGCCTTGAGGACCGGAGTTGAGAAACACTGCTCTAGACTAATAGTCCAGTAGTGTGGTTGTGACGGAAGCAGTGGGGCAAACAAGAAACTGGTGTTACTCCTCATTTCGAGTTTACTAAAGACACAACATCTTTTTTTGGGGTGTCCTTTGTGTTGGGGTACCTGGAAGGACATCTGGAAATTGTCTCTAATGCAGCCGGCTAACTGCATCTGGATTTGGACCACAGCACCTTCTGGATACAAAAGGGCTGTAATCTTCGCTTCCTGAAACTTTAGGAAGGATACAGTTCTTCCAGTAGATTTATAAAAAACAAAGGCATTGTATATAGCCAATTGAAATAAATATATAGACACTTTTTTCTATCAGTGTCTAACTCTGCTGGGAACTAAATATGGCTTCATGATTTGGTCGTTGAAGTTTTTGCCTCCCATATAAAAATTATAGTTGTGGACGCAGACAGGCTTTTCAATGACACCAGAAGCCGTGTTGATTTGGACCATCGTGGCTGCATAAATGGAAGACAGGATGAATACGTCCAGTTTGTCCTTCCACTTCACTGTAAGTAGTTCTTCATTGCGCAAGCAGGCTTTCTTGCCCTTTCTAAGTGGGGTGTTAATGAGCCCTTTGGGGGAAGCCCTGGTTATTAAGTTGCACAGTGCCACAGCAGCCAATTTATTTAATGAACAAATGTCTACAAAGTGGCAAGCTCGCATAATATTTGTCCATGTACAAATGGTGCCCTTTATGGAACAAGCATGACAACAAGTCATAACAGTACCTGCCACCAGGGGTCGCTGGGGAGGACTTTGAAAATGTGCAGCTACAGTTCCTCGCGCGCTGAACCAACAAGTGAGGGGTGGAGCCACGCCCCAGAGGAAAATTCTTCAGCATTCAGCATGCCACGCACCAGACTGAAACAGGCGGAGGAAGATAGCGGAAGGTGTTGGGAATACACTCGTCATGCAGCGGTTATCTGACTTGCAGGACCGGGTTGTGATCGACACCGGTGTTCGATTAGAGCTCACTGGAGGACTGGCACTAGGAGTGATTGACGGAGTGGAGAGACTTTGCATGTTGTGTCCCGGATGTCACAGGCCTACAGTTGGAGTCACCGCCTGGGCTCAGTGTGGACATTGTGGTGTTCAATTGACACGGTTGTGATCTGTTCAACAAGAAGTCAAGTATTACTCCGCCAGTCTTGCAACAGCACTTTGTCTGCCGCAAAAACAGGTGATTCAGAAGGCCGGAGAGGGTCGTGTATCGCCTGTTACAGCAGTAGAGGAGCTCCTATCTGATTCGGCTGAATCGGAGCCACCAGAAGATCAGGTAGGATCTAATAGAAAAGCCTGTAGCCTGGCTGGGGATCCAGGGACTGTTGAAGTTATTGCCCTGTCTTTGGAAGGAGCCAGCTGACAGTAAGACCTTTGTTGTGTCCGTCCAAAAGGAGCCTAAGTTACAGGAGGGGGATCCCTCGGGTGAGCCGGACAGGACAGATGAAGGCCGGGCTGTAGATTGGGGATCACCGCAGATTTTGCAAAAATATGGATCAATGGACAATCTGTTTGAATGGTCATCCCCTGAAGAGTTTGAATCAAGTGATGAGGAAGAATGTTTCCTAGAAAGTTCTATTTCAGTGGAGGCTTCCACAGGAGTGTCAGAAAAGTTATCTGGTACATCTAAAACTCCAGTACCCCCTTTCAACATTTCAAACACTACCCTTCCTACCAGGGAAGCCACGTATCAACAGTGGGTCAGTAGTGCTTCTGACGCATGTGTTTTGCCTGGCAGAGGAAAAGCTAAAGATTTGCCCAGACTTTCAAGATTTCAGAGAGAGGTTCAAAGGAAAGTGGCTCAGGAGTGTGGCCTAGATTATCCCTATGTTCCTGAACAGATTATGGAGATTGTTGAAAGTTCTCGAGAAGCATGGGAGGACGATCTTTTTTGGGATTCTTTTCATGTTTCTAGACCAAAAAGGACACCTGACAGTGAAGTTTGGGTCCGATTTAAAGACATCCACCGTGAATGGAGACTTGGAAGAGCAATTCACAAGGATAGAGTGTTAGTGGTAAAGGCCGGACAAAATACCCGTAGCTACTCTATCTCGGTGAGAGGACCAAGGGACAGTCGAAAAAGGTTGCCTGACCCGAGGTACTATTTGTGAGCAGGATTGTTGGAAGTGCATTCACAAGTGTATTTCAATACCCAGATTGACTGCAGGATGGCAGATGGGTTAGGGTGAGTTTTCCCCAAATACTTTGCCCAGCAGGAAACTCACATTCATGGTGCCTAACAAAGGACAAAGTTATGGACACTAGAGTGTGCTGTTTCTGCTAAGTCCCTTTGCTATACAAGTACTTCTACAAGGATTCTTGTTTAAGAGCCAAACAGAAAGTTTATTTGCCAACGGGCAGACGGATTGAATTGCTGAGCATGTCTGTTTAGAGTGCGCTCTGCAGGAGGACTGCTGGACTCCTTTTGAGGGAGCGATGATCCTAACAGAAACGTACATGCCATAAAAGATTGTGTATTTGATTAATTATGAACCCAGCACAATCTGTGCTATCCCCACTCACCTACAGTGATATTAAACTCAATAAATGTGAGCAAGCAACTATAGACATAAAGTGCTGCAACCAAAAAATGAACTGGAATTTCTAGTTCTATGCCATGTATAATAGATTCAGGCGCGCTACTAGTGTCTCAATGGTTAAAGTTGATCTTCAACCCAAAACTTCTAAATATTTACTTAAGTGACAAAAAATAAACATGAGTGAAATCCCAAAAAAATAACAAAAATGTGTTGAAACAGTGTATCAAAAACAAATATGTATCAAAAATAATATGTATTTCGATAAAAATAGTCCTTCTTTCTATTAATCGAATAGCTGATCCTTTTGGTGTCTGAACTTGCTGACAAGGTGATATATAAACATGCTGACAAAGCGGTAACATAAGGGGGGTCCACTTACCAGATAAGTTGGACCCCTATTACGGGGGTCTTTAGAGCCTCACAGGTGCCAGATCTTGGGCAGGAACAGCTGCTTAACGGCTTTGGATCCGCCTTGGCTTTTTACCAAGCACCGGGATGATCTCCCGTCGACCGATGCCACTGTGTAATCTCATGTGTCTCCAGGGTTTTGCCGATGCCGAGGCTTAAGGGCTCAGACAGCTGATTTCATCTGTTGTTAGGAATCCGCCCTACGTTCCTCCCAAACACTGGAATGCCATATCCTAAACTGTGCTCCTGTGTAATCCCTCGTTAGCAAGTTGGGAAAAGGATAGAAAAAACCTCCATGGTGAAGTACATAAAAGTTCCTTTATTTAAAAATCATGGGTGAATGACATCAAGATTGGAGCAGAAAATTGTCTGTCAGTGCTCAGACCATATGCCACACACTGCATCAAATTGGTCTGCATGGCCGTTGTCCTAGAAGTAAGCCTCTTCTAAAAATTCTGCACAAGAAAGCCGTAAACAGTTTGCTGAAGACAAGCAGACTAAGCACATGGATTACGATTGCACCAGCCTGCGTGTGTCTGACACACACACTAACGCTGCTTGACAGATCAATCCAACTCTGCACCCCGCCCCTTCCCCTCCCCTTTTCCCTATATAATCAGGACTTGTCATGGCCGTCACACACGCCTGATGAAGGAGCACGCATGCTCCGAACGCGAGCGCTATGGCCACTCCCCCAGGCTCTCCAGCATCTGTCATCTCCACCCACGGACCAGCTGACGCACTGTCTGACGGAACTACATACCTAGGAGCTTCGGACGCCACTGGAAGCGGCCGGTGAATGACTCCTCCACAACCCAGCGGTCCACCGGATGTGATCACATGATGTTAAAGAGTAACACTACATGCCTGTTTTTATCAGCCTAAATGTGAGTGCATATTTTAAACATTATTAAAGTCTTTTATACACACTACTACCCTTAGAGCGGCGCTGCTCTTTTTTTCTGCTTGTCTTCCCCACAGAGTCCCTTCTGCTCTGTGAAGCCGGCTGCCACCTACCCCATCCATCTGAACCCAGTACTGTAGGTCTAACGACCACCTCAACGGTTTGCCTCTTGCAAACACCACACTTCCTGATCCACACCACTGTACCATTTTTCATTTCAATAGTAGCACCTGTCAGCACTCCATTTCCCATTTGTTCCTAAGCACGTGGATTACTGGAACCATGTCCTGTGGTCTGATGAGACCAAGATAAACTTATTTGGTTCAGATGGTGTCAAGCGTGTGTGGTGGCAACCAGGTGAGGAATACAAAGACAAATGTGTCTTGCATACAGTCAAGCATGGTGGTGGGAGTGTCATGGTCTGGGACTGCATGAGTGCTGCCGGCACTGGGAAGCTACAGTTCATTGAGGGAACCATGAATGCCAACATGTACTGTGACATACTGAAGCAGAGCACGATCCCCTCCCTTCGGAGACTGGGCCGCATCGCAGTATTCCAACATGATAACGACCCCAAACACACCTCCAAGACAACCTCTGACTTGCTAAAGAAGCCGAGGGTGAAGGTGGTGGACTGGCCATGCATGTCTCCAGACCTAAACCCTATTGAACATCCGTGGGGCATCCTCAAACGGAAGGTGGAAGAGCGCAAGGTCTCTAACATCCACCAGCTCCGTAATGTTGTCATGGAGGAGTGAAAGAGGACTCCAGTGGCAACCTATGAAGCTCTGGTGAACTCCATGCCCAAGAGGGTTAAGGTAGTGCTGGAAAATAATGCTGGCCACACAAAATATTTACACTTTGGGCCAAATTTGGACATTTTCACTTAGGGGTATACTTACTTTTGCTGCCAGCGGTTTAGACAGTAATGGCTGTGTGTTAAGTTATTTTGAGGGGACAGGAAATTTACACTGTTATACAAGCTGTACAATCACTACTTTACATTGTAGCAAAGTGTAATTTCTTCAGTGTTGTCACATGGAAAGATATACAGTAATAAAATATTTATACAAATGTGAGGGGTGTACTCACTTTTGTGAGATACTGTATTCTATGCAGACAGATTACACTATAAGTACACTGATCTGTTTATACAGACATTATTTATTATTTCACAAGGTGTAGCTTCATGTGGTTCAATAAATTAAATTTTGCAGTAATCAGCATTTACCATTGGGACAGGTCATACGTGGATTTAAACTAAATACGGTTGCGCTGTACCTTTAAAACATTATAATCGTTTTTCAGCTTGTGCAATAAAGTGAATACAGTGAATGATGTGCAATCATCAAAGTGCATATAAAATATCATAAATAGCACAAGTCTTTATTCCACCCAAAATTGACCAGGTAACACTCAAATTCTTCCTTGTGGACCCCCTTGTGTATTTCCCCACCAAAACAAATGTCACCAGCTTACCAGGAGGTTAGACCCCCATACTATAATGAGTCTAATGAGCTCAATAGAAAACCAGGAGGCCTTTGGAATGGCGATATATAATAACTAGGAACCACCAGGGTAGCCAGCAGGATTCAAGTACGAACGTCAGCTCTGCCAAGTATCGCACCACTGTCAGCCATAATATAAACACAGAAGCTCCGTAGTATAAGCTCCAAAACCCGGTCACCTGAGAATGTCTTTTATGACGAAATGATCCCATTATGCCCACTAGGAGTAGTGGTGCCCGAGTTCTGCCTGACTTGTTTTTACATTTAAAATGTGAGTACCTTTCTTTTATGAAAATAAAAAGACCATGCGGTTTTACACTATTGAGCCTCTGTGTTTATTTTATTTTGGAGTTGCTGATGTTTGCACTCAGATCCTGCTGGCAACTCCAGTGGTTCCTGAGCATTATACAGTTGGGTCCATATATATTTGGACACAGGCACAATTTTAGTTTTTTTCAGGTATTTAACAAAACATATTCAAGCTATAAACAATATATATATATATATATATATATATATATATATATATATATATATATACAGGGAGTGGCGCTGTGCATGAGGGAATAATTGGCATAAATGATTGTCTATCGGTTATAGTTTTTGTGTCTATAAATCATATTGAGGAAAAAACATAAAAATGTGGAGAAATTAAATATGTATCCCACATGGGGATCGGTGAATGCTAATGGGATAGGTATAATTTACAAATAGATGTACAATGTAACCTTCATCCCGTACCCAATAACCGCTGATTAAGGTGTTATATAATGTGCATTAATAGGTGCCAAAGTGTCAAGTGCGGTCCAATTAAGTGTTCCAGCCTCTGCTGGAATAGAATACAAGTGATTTAAATATAAGAATTTTCTCCCCGTTTTTAAATATATCCCTTAAAGCTACTTTACTTTATCGGATTGCATGTTGTTTTTTTACCTAATAAACTTTTTAAAAGGAGTTACGCTATGTGGATATAATTCCCTTTATTACATATAAAATCCTTGGAGCGGATGTCCGGCTGGAGATAGGATTAAACTAGGGGACTATCCAGTTCCCCCGTCTCGGTGCCCGGCTGGAGAGGCTGATCTGGACTGGGAAACCAGAAGCAAGAGGTTATAAGGATTCGATCGGCATCCGGATCTGATCGGCTGAGTGGAAACATCTTATGCTTATACCCCTGCAGGGGTATAGCGTTCCGGTGAGTGGAATCACAACAGGGGGATTGTATCTATAGAGAGTTTGGAAGTCGTCGGGTGGAAGATTTTAGATGAACTTTTTAAACGATTTACTGGACTTTTACTCTTATTTTGCGTTTTCACATATGATCTCATGCTGCTAATGAATTGTGTTATTATTAGTTAATGAATTTATTATTCACTACCCATTCTTATATTTTACATTCCACATCATTTTGAACCATTTTTTGCACATATATATATATATTTATTAATTCTTATATAATTGGTTGTATATTAATTAAAATTTCTTAGCACTGCACTTTAGAGGGTGTGGATACCCCTTCTTATATTTAAATCACTTGTATTCTATTCCAGCAGAGGCTGGAACACTTAATTGGACCGCACTTGACACTTTGGCACCTATTAATGCACATTATATAACACCTTAATCAGCGGTTATTGGGTACGGGATGAAGGTTACATTGTACATCTATTTGTAAATTATACCTATCCCATTAGCATTCACCGATCCCCATGTGGGATACATATTTAATTTCTCCACATTTTTATGTTTTTTCCTCAATATGATTTATAGACACAAAAACTATAACCGATAGACAATCATTTATGCCAATTATTCCCTCATGCACAGCGCCACTCCCTGTATATATATATATATATATATATATATTGTTTAGATCTACTCTCTGAGGGTACAAGTGGGTACCCTCTGCCTACATAGGGGGGCTGCAGTTGCAAGCATATCCTGTAGCGCGGATCTTCTGTCTATAATAAATATTCAAGCTATAGTTATATAATGGAAATGGACTAAAAGCACACACTCTCAGGTTTAATTTGAGGGTATGTACATCTAAATCAGAGGAAGGGTTTAGGAATTACAGCTCTTAAGACTAGCCATTCCCCTTTTTTCAAGGGACCAAAAGTAATTGGACAATTGAATCAAAAGCTGTTTCATGGCCAGGTGTGGGCTACACCTTCGTTATTTCTTCATCAATTAAGCAGGTAAAAGGCCTGGAATTGATTCTAAGTGTGGTATTTGCATTTAGAATCTATTGCTATGAACCCACATCAAGCGTTCAAAGGAGCTGTCCATGCAAGTGAAACAGGCCACTGTAAGGCTTCAAACACAAAAAAATCCATTAGAAAGGTAGCAGCAACATTAGGAGTGGCCAAATCAACAGTTTGGTACATTCTGAGAAAAGAAGAACGCACTCGTGAGCTCAGCAACATAAAAAGGCCTGGACGTCCACAGGAGACAACAGTGGTAGATGATTGCAGGACCTCTCTATGGTAAAGAAAAACCCATTCACAACATCCAGACAAGTGAAGGACACTCTCAAAGAGGTGGGCGTATCATTGTCAAAGTCTACAATCAAAAGAAGACTTCACAAGAGCAAATACAGAGGGTTCACCACAACGTGCAAACCATTCATAAGCCTGAGGAATAGAAAATCCAGATTAGACTTTGCCAAAAAAAATCTAAAAAAGACAGATCAGTTCTGGAGAAGCATTCTTTGGATGGATGAAACCTATGTTAATCTGTACCACAATGACGGGAAGAAAAAAGTGTGGAGAAGGTTTGGAACAGCTCATGATCCAATGCATACAATGTCATCTATAAAACCTGGTGGAGGCAGTGTAATGGCATGGGCATGCATGGCTTCCAGTGGCACTGGGTCATTAGTGTTTATTGATGATGTGACAGAAACAGCTGGATGAATTCTGCAGTGTTTAGAGATAAATTGTCAGCCCAGATTCAGCCAAATTCAGCAAAGTTGATTGGACAGCGCTTCACAGTACAGATAGACAATGATCCAAAACACTACAAAAGCAAACCAGGAGCTTTTGAAGGAAAAGAAGTGGAATATTCTGCAATGGCTGAGTCAATCACCTGATCTTAACCTAATTGCGCATGCATTTCACTTTCTGAAGGAAAAACTAAAGGCAGAAAGACCCACAAACAAAGAACAACTGAAGACAGCTGCAGTTAGAGCCTGGCAAAGCATCAGGATAAAAACCCAAACTTTTGTAATGTCCATGGGTTCCAGACTGCAGGGAGTAATTGCCAGTAAAGGATTCGGAATAAAATATTAAAAATGAACATTTTATTTATGATTATATTCATTTGTCCAATTACATTTGAGCCCCTGAAAATGGGGGGACTGTGCATAAAAATGGTTGCAGTTCCTAAACTTTGTACTTGATATTTGTGTTCAACCCCATTGAATTAAAGCTGAAAGTCTGCACTTCAAATTAATTTGGATTGTTTCATTTTAATTTTATTCTGGTGGCATACAGAGCCAAAAGTATGAAAATTATGCCTGTATCCAAATATATATGGACCTAACCGTAGATCACCATTCCAAAGGCTTCCTGGTTTTCTGTTAAGCACATTAGACCCCATATAGTGTAGGAGTCTATCCTTCTTGTAAGCTGCTGCCATTTTTTTTTTGGTGGAGGAATACACAAGGGGATTCACATGGAAGAATTTGAATGTTACCTAATCACATTTTGGATGTAATAAATAGACTTGCGTTATTTATGATTTTTTATATGCACTTTGGTGATGGCATATGATTCATTGTATTCACTTTATTGCAGTTGAAAATCTATTTTGCACTAAGCGCATTTTTTTTTCATATATGGATTTAACATTAATTTGCATATTCATACAGTATATGTATTAAATGTATCTTGTTGTTATATAAGCTAGCCTATGTTTTTAAGTGTATTGCCTCTCATGGTGTATGGGAGGAACGTACAATTTTTTTTTAAGACTCAAACCTTGACTACCTTGTTTTCTAACACACTAACATCTGTATAATAAATGATTGATTTTATGTTTTTCTTTTAATTCTAATTAATGCTGTACCTGCCATATTGACATGAGTGACAGATCCAAGATAAATCATATCTCCAAAAATCAAATATTATAAATCACAAAGATCAAAGAGGTTCCTCTGTCCTTTGGGCCCTTTTGGGTCTTTGATCTTAATGTAGAAAATTGTCTTATAGCGGTTTCTGCTCCAAGCTGTACAACTGGAACATTGTTTGGCTTCTTTTGTGCATTCTAGAAGCCAAAATATCTTTCTACAAATAAAGTGTACCCTTTCTACAGTAATGTGTTCCACGTGATGAGTAAGCCACATGGATAAGTGCCATTTTTAAATGACCAGGTGACTGACCTGAGAAACCTGAGATATGTGCTCTCAGTTTCAGTCTAAAAGAGACCCTGTCACCAATGTGAAAAATGCAGGTAATATCACAGAAACAGGTATTTTAAAGCCTTACTTGCATATTTTATTTTTTTTTCCAAAAACTTTTTTTCACTTGCAATGTGCCTTTGCTAGCTTGAACTTGCTAGTACATTTGACTTCTTTAGGAAGAGTTACTTTCCTGGTGCAGTTCCCTCAATCCTTGCACATTATAGCCCTCTCCCCTTCTGCAAGTGTCTAACTACTCTCTGTGCTTGCCCAGCTCCTCCGTCTCTCACCTCACTACATAGTGAAGAAGCTGCCAGCTTTGACATGATGTCAGCAACCCAAACAGACTCAAGTGACACACCATAGTGAAAGGGAATAAATATGGAGGGTCACAGAGTCTGTTCAGGCTCCAAGAAGAAGTCTTAGGGCTTTTGGATGCCTGAACAAGTAAAGCTTTTACAGGTAAATAACAATCCTAAAATATGTTATATGCACATATTATCTTATAGAAAGATTGTTTTTGAAAAGGATCAGAGTCTCTTTAAAGAGATGTATGGGATTTTTTTTTTCAGAATCTTACTTACCTAGGAAGATGCATTACCGGTCCGATGCTGCATCTGTCCCCACCAGCTCTAAACCTGTGAACCGCGTGATCAAACACCACTGATTGCTCAATTCTCACAGCTCCCTGAGCAGAGAGCTGGTAATTGTCAGTCACCGCTCTCTGCTCTGCCCCCTCCTCGCTCACTGGAGTGCTGAGCTGTAGAGGGACAGGAGCGACCGGCTCAGCCTCTCAGCAGTTCACTGAGAGGCTGAGCCGGGTGTTGGTCTAGGCATGTGGGCAGATCCCGACTCCATTGTCACGATCTTGCCTCAGCCTCGACCAGCTCTGTGACATCAGCAGACAGCGGACTTCAGCCCACTGTCTGTTGAAAACAGATCACTGGAGTGCAGAATGAACAGCATTCCTGTGATCCATAGGAGGAGTACAGTCAAACGAGCTTTGACTGTACTTCTCCTTTAGACCCCTTAAGACCCCTTTCACACTGGGGCGGTTTTCAGGAGCTTTAGCACTGGAAATAGCCTCTGCTAAATGCCTGAAAACCGCCTCCTATTCATTCCAGTGTGATTTTTCACACTCGGGCGGTACGCTTGCGGGATGTTTCCGAAAAGTCCTGCAAGCAGCATCTTTGGGACGGGTTGGGAGTGCTGTAATTAATCCCAAAACACCCAGCCCATTGGAATGAATGGGCAGCGCTTTCAAAGTGCCTGAAAAGTGCTGCAAAACTGAAGTCTTTAACCCTTTTTTTGGGTTAAAAACCCCCCACTAGTGACCGAAAAGCGTTGCAAAAGCGAACGGAGCTTTAGCACTACGCTTTTAGTGTGAAAGCAGTCTTAAGGAGAATCTTAATAATCCATGTTCAGGCTCCTCAGGCATAAGTTTATCACATGATTACCACATGCAGGACCCTCTGTAACCTGGATTACAATGCTAAAACAGACAAAATTACATAAAATGTTTTAAGAGCTTCTCGGTGTTGACCCACATCAACCAATCATATTGAAAACTACAATGGAAAATGACACTTGAGCAACTGAATTTGGTATCTGATTGGTTGAGAGGTTTCCCCCGTATCAAATTCTTCATGAATTCTTTACACAAAAGCAGCGATCACTACAGGATAGCCATTCACAGCTGCAGCAGGAATCTGAAAATTTCTGGCTCTACAATGCACACTGGCTTTATAGTGATTGTAAAGTCTTGTTCTTTTTAATTTAAAAATAACAAACTTGTTATACTTACCTGCTCTTGTCAGTTGGTTTTGCACAGAGCAGCCCCAATCCTCCTCTTCACGGGTCCCTCTTCGATGCTCCTGGCCCCTCCCTCCTGCTGAGTGCCCCGAAAGCAAGCAGCTTGCCTATGGGGGCACTGGAGCTGAGCCCCAGCTCCCCGTGTCCATTCAGACATGGAGCCGTGGTCCGGCCACATCCTCTTTCTTTTCTCATTGGTTAACTTACTTTGACCGCAGCGGGAGCCAATGGCGCCACGCTGCTGTCTCAGCCAATGAGGAGGGGAGTCCTGGGCAGCCGAGACACTGCATTAAGATAAAAAAAAATCTGCTTTTACAATCACTTTAATTGCTGATGTGAATGTAGCCTTGGTCCTTGACTTGCAGCTAAATAAGTCTCAATCCTCTTTTTATACATTTCTAAATGAAGAATCCAGTAGGAGAGAGAATAGCCCTGTTATAACAACCTTGGAAAATTAAGTGCCCAAATCTCTCCACCAGAGTCCCCGAAAGATATGCAGTATAGCCGATATGAACTCACTGAACATCCTATTTTAAAACCATGGCCATTAATATGATTTACCCCCCCCACCACCACCACCACCACCACCACCATGACCGCCAAGATGGGATCTGCATATGGGCGCTGTGATTGGCTCTCCCGATTACATGACAGCTGTGTCCAATCACAGCCTTCACAGTGTAAACAGACACATGTCTCTATATTAGTTCTCCCGCTGAGCTCAGTGAACGTTCAGTGCGTGGTAGGGTCGGGGAGTCTGAAGCCTCTGTGACAGCTCTGTGTCTAAGGATGATTTTACACACAGAGCTGTCACAAATCCCCACACACAGTACACCAAGCACCACTATCCTTGTCCCCATAAACATCTGTCACAGTGCCCCATCACATCTGTACCAGTACACAAAACATCTGTCACAGTGCCCCATCACATCTGTACCAGTGCACAAAATATCTGTCACAGTGTCCCCATGAACATCTGTATCAGTGCAAAAAACATCTGCAATAGTGTTCTATTGTGACATCAACATCTGTCAGTGTCCGCCGGTGGACAAACATCTGTCATAGTGTACAAGTGCACAAAAACATCTGTTAGTGTACCAGTGTCCCACCAATAATTAAATAAAACATTTAACACGTGCTCGCAAAATTGAACGTACACTTTTGCCATAGGCAAGCAGCGATCGCACCACACATGTGAGGTATCACTACGAATGTCAGAGCAAGAGCAATAATTCTAATGTCGCCTATAGATTATGATGTAGATGTAGATTTTTAAATACCAAAGTTTGACGCCATTTCACAAGAGTGTGCAATTTTAAAGCGTGATAAGTTCATAATCTATTTACCCGTATTACACCATATTTTATATTTTACCAAAAATTTGGATAATTTGGAGCTTGCTGTGGGGGCACTGGACAGAAGGGAGGGGCCAGGAGCACCGAAAAGGGGCCCGAGAAGAGGAGGATCTGGGCTGCTCTGTGCAAAACCACTGCACAGAGCAGGTAAGTATAACATGCTTGTTATTTTTAACTAAGAAAAAAACAAGCGTTTCACAATCACTTTAAGTTTCAGTGGCCTGATCCTTTCTTTTTTTATTCTTTATTTTCAGAGACAAACTATACCATACACCTAAAAAAAACAACCCTAGTTGGCACTCCATCATGCCTTAACATACATTAGATTATGTCAAACATAGGAATAAGCAATCCAAGAAACCTAATAGATTACTCCCCAAAACGGGTGTTCTGTAAAACAGATAGCAAATCAGTATGAAGCAAGAAAGGGATATATGAGTTCGCCAACAACAGCATGACTCATGGCAATATAATCACAAGGTAAGTAAGGGCAGATGGATACTAGAACAATTGTCGTAGACAGGATAGGGAATCCCAAATCCTGTCAGAAGGGGTTTTATGAATATGTCTGCCTGATTATTTTAATGCATAATTAAAATATGTAAATGTAGAAAACAAACAGTATATCTAAGGACAAAAGCTAAATATTTGGTGATGCACTTTCTCTAGATTTGTCAGTATATTAGCTAAACAATACTTTGGAATTCTAGAAATATTAAGTACCTGAAAAATGTAAAATCTGCCTCTCCTTTGTTAGATCCTATAATTATGCCATTGAGGATCTCCTCTGAAAATATAATAATTATCAGTTTTCCTGTCTGTAGATGTTATCACCAATAATCATTTTACAAAATATATATAATCAGTCTCTCTAAACTGCCTTAGATCTGAACATCAAAAGACAATTTTCACTTCTACAAATATGGGCTTTTGAAGAGAGAAATTGGTCATGTTTGTAAAAAGTTGCCTTTGTCAATAAACTTGACATATCAGTAAGACAGGTTGTATATAGATGCGTTTTTGAAGTGAGTTCACGTCAGACTAAACTATTTTTAAGGCCCTTAAGGCCCTGGTAGCCCACTTTTATTAAACAGAAAAAACAAAGTCCTTACACGCCGATTTCCCACGCCGGGGTTCTTCTCTAGCAAAACACAAATGACAAAAAAATACTTATGGCTCACTCAGCCTTGGCTACAGTACCTCCCTGCACGGGCCAACTTCTGGCCTCCAAACAACATTCTCCAGCCCACCTTGGGCTTGCTAACTCTTTCAGAGACTTCAGGTTTTTCTGAGCCCCACTGGACTCGCTTGACATCTTATAATAATAATAAATAATAATAATAAAAGTAATAATTACTGTCTTCTCCCGTCGGGGGCGGCTTCCCCCTGCCCCCCTGCCAGGAGAAGACAATGGCTCAGCGGGAGGGATTCCCCTGTCAACACTGTGTGTGTGTTGATGGGTTAATCAAGCAAATTTCACTTCATCTATGACAGCATTAGAAAGGAAATTATGAAAGTATTTTTATTGCTCTATATTTCATCCTATCCTGGTGACAATCGCACCCCCTTATTGCTTGTACAGGGGTTGCAGGGACAGGAAGTCATGGGAAAATCTCCCCAATGCGGTCATAGACAGCAAACCGTGGTAGAAAATGTTTTGCTCTTTCCAACTGCTCTTTTTAAATGTTTGGCTAGAGTTAGGCTTAATGTACACTGGACGTTGTTTAACCTCTCCTGAACGATTCAACTTGACAGCTAGTAACCGGCGTCTAAAAATGTCCGTTTAGCTGCGTTTGCATGCCGCGTTTAGCCGCGTTTGCATCCAGAAGCGTTTGGAAAGAAAAAAATTTATTTTTATTTTTTTTTGTTAAAATTAAAAAGGTCTATAAACGAAACACTGCTAAACGCGAGTTACCGCGTTTACCAGCATTTACAAGCTGTTACAGGCATTTGGTGTTTCAAATGCCTCTAAACATGCGTCTGAACCCAAAAAATGCTTCTAAACTCAGCTGCCTAGAAATGACTATAAACGACCCTGTGTACATGTACTGATAAGATAACATAGAGGAGAGTTCAGGGGCAGCTGAAAAAAATGCCCAGCTGCTCCTAAACGTTCGTTTACCAGCAGCAGTGTACATGAGGCCTTAGAATCAAGGAGCATACCACGGACCAAAAGACGCACAGGACCCCTGTGCAAATTCGCACTGGAGCCGTAGCGGAGATATGTGAACTGGTTCCACAGAAAGCCGGTCACAATCTCCTACAATTGCGAATTGGATGATTTGCAAAAGTGTTTACCCAGCCTTAAACTGTAATTTTTATAGTCAGTTTCTACAGTTTCTAAAATATTTTACCATACATATATGGTATTCTGCAAAAATACCACATATATATTTTTATATTTTGGCCATTATGTACAGACAAGTCACAGTCTGCTTAACAGAGCATTGAGGTGAGAGTAGAGGGGTGCAAGGTGAGGTGTGCTGAATGGTGGTGTGTCCTCTCTTTTCATTGTGCAGTACATGGCATATTCCAGATTGTTTCAGTTTAAACAATGTGCTGTATGTTATATACTGTACACCTTACCACTAGGGTTGCACCAATACCGATACTGAGCATTTGCACGAGTACTTTTACTCGTGCAAATGCTCCAATGCCTAATCAGATACATGGGCAGCCTCACAGATGATCAGTGTGGCGGTGGGGGTAGTTACAGTCACCGAACTTGGCGTGGCTTTCAATAAAGCACCTGACAACCGCTTCTCCTTCTCCCCTCACGTGGCTTTCAGCTGCTTTATTGAAAGCCACACAGGGAGATCAGTGTTTGTAACTGGCCCCACCGCCTCACTGATCACCCCTGACTCTCCCCTGTATCCTCCTCCAGCTCCCTGGGTCCTCCTTGTCCTCCTCAGGCCCCTGTCCTTATCCTCCTCCGATCCCTGTTCACGTCCTCATCCGGAGTGAACAGAGTCAGTGATCACTGATTGCCTATTCATAACTGAGCATCGTAAACTGTGTCCTCAGTCCCTTTCCCTGTCTCAGAGGGGAAATGTCAGGAGTCTGTTTAGACCCCCGATATCTCACCAAAACCCCCCCCCCCCCCCACAACAGGGCTGATAAAAAATAAATAAATAAAAAAATTGTAATAAATATTTAAGAGTTAAATTTTGAAAAAAAAAATAATATTAAAAAAAACACTGACAACCCCCCCCCCCCCCCCCCGTAAAAAAAAGAATAACAAAAAAATGGAAATGGTAAAAAAAATAAAAATAAATTGCAGTAAATAAAATAGTAAAAAAAAAAAAAAAATACTGACACAGTCCACACCTCCTCAGTGCCAATTAGATCTGCATATTATTATTAGTGCCACTGTCACATAAATTTTTTTAAAAAACATCAATAATCAGTATGGGCAAGTACTTGAAAAAAAGTATTGGTACTTGTACTTAGTCTTAAAAAAGTTCTATCGGGGCAACCCTACTTACTACCAATAATCAAAGTAGGTCAAGTCACATGAATAAAGATATTGTTAATAAAAGCCCCAGAATACACTTTAAGCTTAACTTCTAAAAAATAAAATGTGTTCACGTTCCCCTGTTTACCCCGCCTCGTTTTTCCTCCCATTTTTTTTTTGGTTTTCAATCACCTTGTGTTTCCCTCTCCTGCTCCCCCTCACACCCCCCCCTTTTTTGTTTTCTTCTTATGCCCCGTACACACGGTCGGATTTTCCAACGGAAAATGTGTGATAGGACCTTGTTGTCGGAAATTCCGACCGTGTGTAGGCTCCATCACACATTTTCCATCGGATTTTCCGACACACAAAGTTTGAGAGCAGGCTATAAAATTTTCCGACAACAAAATCCGTTGTCGGAATTTCCGATTGTGTGTACACAAATCCAACGCACAAAGTGCCACGCATGCTCAGAATAAATAAAGATATGATAGCTATTGGCTACTGCCCCGTTTATAGTCCCGACGTATGTGTTTTACGTCACCGCGTTCAGAATGATCGGATTTTCAGACAACTTTGTGTGACCGTGTGTATGCAAGACAAGTTTGAGCCAACATCCGTCGGAAAAAATCCTAGGATTTTGTTGTCAGAATGTCCGATCAATGTCCGACCGTGTGTACGGGGCATAAGTGTTCACAATTGCTTATCACCACTTATCAGTTGTGGCACCCTACCATCCGGTCCTATGTCCTTTGATTTTTTTTACCGCTTTCTTTGTGAGATATTGATGGGCCTTAATCCAGTTCTGTTAGTTTGGTATAAGCCATTATTGTACCACATTGATACACCCTTGCTGCAAGTTTTACCGCTTCACTCTTCGGTGTATGTACAGTATATGGACCTACTGTAATTTTATGCTCACGTATACAATAAAAATTTGATATAAAAATAATTAAAATGTGGGTTCTTTGTACTGTATATATTGTGCATCATGTAGACAGTATACAGTCAGGTCCATAAATATTCTGACATCAACACAATTCTAATCTTTTTGGCTCTATACACCACCGTAATGCATTTTTAATGAAACAAACAAGATGTCCTTTAACTGCAGACTTCCAGCTTTAATTTGAGGGTATTTACATCCAAATCAGGTGAACGGTGTAGGAATTACAACAGTTTGTATATGTGCCTCCCACTTTTTAAGATACCAAGTAATGGGACAATTTGCTGCTCAGCTGTTCCATGGCCAGGTGTGTGTTATTCCCTCATTATCCCATTTACAAGGAGCAAATAAAAGGTCCAGAGTTCGTTTCAAGTGTGCTATTTGCATTTGGAATCTGTTGCTGTCAACTCTCAATATGAGATCCAAAGAGCTGTCACTATCAGTGAAGCAAGCCATCATTAGACCGAAAAAACAAAACAAACCCATCAGAGAGATAGCAAAAACATTAGGTGTGGCCAAATCAACTGTTTGGAACATCCTTAAAAAGAAAGAACGCACCGGTGAGCTCAGCAACACCAAAAAGACCCGGAAGGCCACGGAAAACAACTGTGGTGGATGACCGAATAATTTTTTTCCCTGGTGAAGAAAACACCCTTCACAACAGTTGGCCAGATCAAAAACTCTCTCTAGGAGGTAGGTGTATGTGTGTCAAAGTCAACAATCAAGAGAAGACTTCACCAGAGTGAATACAGAAGGTTCACCACAAGATGTAAACCATTGGTGAGCCTCAAAAACAGGAAGGCCAGATTAGAGTTTGCCAAACAACATCTAAAAAATCCTTCACAGTTCTGGAACAACATCCTATGGACAGATGAGACCAAGATCAACTTGAACCAGAGTGATGGGAAGAGAAGAGTATGGAGAAGGAAAGGAACTGCTCATGATCCAAAGCATACCACCTCATCAGTGAAGCATGGTGGTGGTAGTGTCATGGCAGGGGCATGTTTGACTGCCAATGGAACTGGTTCTGTTGTATTTATTGATGATGTGACTGCTGACAAAAGCAGCAGGATGAATTCTGAAGTGATTTGGGGAATATTATCTGCTCATATTCAGCAAAATGCTTCAGAACTCATTGGACGACGGTTCACAGTGCAGATGGACAATGACCCAAAGCATACTGCGAAAGCAACCAAAGAGTTTTTTAAGGGAAAGAAGTAGAATGTTATGCAATGGCCAAGTCAATCACCTGACCTGAATCCGATGGAGCATGCATTTCATCTGCTGAAGACAAAACTGAAGGGAAAATGCCCCAAGAACAAGCAGGAACTGAAGACAGTTGCAGTAGACGCCTGGCAGAGCATCACCAGGGATGAAACCCAGCGTCTGGTGATGTCTATGCGTTCCAGACTTCAGGCTGTAATTGACTGCAAAGGATTTGCAACCAACTATTAAAAAGTGAAAGTTTGATGGATGATTGTTAATCTGTCCCATTACTTTTGGTAGGAGGCACATATACAAACTGTTGTAATTCCTACACCATTCACCTGATTTGGATGTAAATACCCTCAAATTAAAGCTGAAAGTCTGCAGTTAAAGCACATCTTGTTTGTTTCATTTCAAATCCATTGTGGTGGTGTATAGAGCCAAAAAGATTAGAATTGTGTGGATGTCCCAATATTTATGGACCTGACTGTATGTGATACACTGTGGATACTGTGTACTGTATATTTTAGGGTTAAGGTTTGTTATGGGGGAAAAAATGAACAATTGCTTCCACAACCACTTTATATAGAACCCTCTCATGGATTATCATAAAAGTGTTAACATATACTTCATTAACTTTATCATTTTTCATCCAGGGAAGTTCTAGCTACATATATGTTTCATGAATGTAGAAGGAAGCTAGAAATTCATAAAGGAAATTGCTTAAGGACAGGGAGGATCTGGCAATGATTTAATTAAATATTATCTCCTCTTATCTTAATTTTTTGTGTGTTTATGCCAATAGGTTTACATTTTAACACCTAAGGGGACAAGCATTGCTGAACAAGAGGTAAATGGAGACTTATACATTACCTCCATATAAACCAAGCCAGATGTTCCACTCATATATTGCAGGTAAGGAAGATCACTGAGATGAATTCAGTCATTCAACAACTATTCCACTTATTCATCAAATATAAAATGTGTAATTACTTGCGGTATTTCCTTATATTAAACTGCCATTATTCCGTGCACAGAAATTGATAATTAAAATCAGTACCAGTACTGATGACAGAAGGGAGGATGAGTAGACACGTTGACTTTAAATATGGTCCATGGACAACTGGTGATCTACACGCAGGCTGGGTGGTCCAGTTCTAACTTATCTCTAAGTGATGGCAGATCTTGTACTCACAGATTTCTCACAGATTTCTCCATTTCTGCTAGTAGATAAGCCCAGGGTAAAAACCAAGGAGCCAGTTTAAAGTGGAGAGTAATCCTGACCATAAAATGCAGACCATAGTGTTGAGCCTGCGGGGTCCTACAATATTTTCTTTTTCTCACCGCTTACCAGTACAGAGAGAGCCAGTAGGGAAAGGGGTTAACTACAGGGGCGATCAAAGGGTTTCTAACTGTGTCACTAATCACTAGGAACAGCAGATCTCCATGTTGTCCCCTGTTAGAATGGGGATCTGCCTTGTTTACATAGGCAGATCCCTGTTCTGCCCCTCTGTACTGTGACATCGGGTCCACCGGGCACTCGAATGGGCTCCTCCTCCGTGCAGCGCCCATACTATTGCATGAAACGACGTACAGGTACGTCATTTCACGCAATAGAGCCGCCCTGCCACAGTATATATGCGGTGGACGAACTTTAATTGGCTAAATGGCCCTCTGTTCTCGAGTAACAAAACAACTAGAACACAATTTGCACAGTGCTGAGCTTTATAAATATTTGTTTTTACTAACTAGAGCCACACTTTAGCGGGTCCTGCGTGCCGCATTTGTGCAAGTATAGCAGTCTATTCATTTGACTGGCCTTCTGTACCTGCATTTCTGGCAAGGAAAAAGTCCCTGCCATTTTTTTTTAAACGTGGCCTCGTGGAACAGCATGGTGCTTTCGCACCATGTGGGTTCTGACTACATTCTCTGATGCATGGTGGTGCCATTTAGAATTAATGTTACCCCACACTTCTGCAAGAAAGCAGCGTGTTTTGCCTGTTGTGTTGCTATGGCTATTTTAGTGATTTTTATAGCATTAATGTAAGAATGATGCATTTTAGTTACATGTATTGTGTTTAGAAGCTAGGCTTCGCCTATTCATAACTATTAAACTCGTTCGACTGGTAGTGATGCTGCAGGAAGTATGCTAGGGGAAAAGAGAACTTAAACACAGCCGTGTCCAGAAGACACAAAGGAACTGATAGTTGTGGTGGACTTCAAGAAGCAAGGTGCAGATGCCTACCACATACATTGTACAGTACATGAGTATTTGCTTGGAAGGATAGATAGCATGTGCATGTTGTAGGAATACTTTGTAATACTTTGCGTATTGTGTATTGTTTGTCCCACAAGTGAGTATAGCATTTTTGTTTAGTAAAGCAAATTAATATATACTACAAATGTTTTTATGCTTCCTTACTTTTTCTGCAAAATACATTAACCACTAGTACAGGAAATTTGGCACTGTGCTAATTTAACTGGTAATTGTGCAGTTATGCAACACTATACCCAAACAAAATGTATGTCCTTTTTTTTCCCACATATTGAGCTTTCTTTTGGTGGTATTTCCTAATCACTGGATTTTTTATTTTTTGTGATATAAACGTAAAAAACAGAAAATATTTAAAAAAAAAGATATTTTCTACTTTTGTTATAAAAAATATCCAATAAACTCAATTTTTCTCATACATTTAGGCCAAAGTGTATTCAGCTACATGTCTGGTAAAAAAAAATCTCAATAAGCGTATATTTATTGGTTTGTGTAAAAGTTATAGCATCTACAAACTATGGTATATATAATAGATATAAAAAGTCTACACACCCCTGTTAAAATGTCAGGTTTCTGTGATGTAAAAAAATGACACAAAGATAAATCATTTCAGAACTTTTTCCACCTTTAATGTTACTTATAAACTGTACAACTTAATTGAAAAACAAACTGAAATCTTTAAGGGGGGGAAGTAAAAATAAAAAACTAAAATAATGTAGTTGCATAGTGTGCACACCCTCTTATAACTGGGGATGTAGCTGTGTTCCGAATTAAGCAATCACATTCAAACTCATGTTAAATAGGAGTCAGTACACACCTGCCATCATTTAAAGTGCCTCTGAATAACCCCAAATAAAGTTCAGCTGTTCTCGTAGGTCTTTCCTGACATTTTCTCAGTTGCATCCTACAGCAAAAGCCATGGTCCGCATACAAGTTTCCAAAGTATCAGTGGGATCTCATTGTTAAAAGGTATCAGTCAGGAGAAGGGTAAAAAAGAATTCCCAAAGCATTAGATATTCCATGGAACACAGTGAAAGACAATCCTCATCGAGTGGAGAAAATATGGCACAACAGTGCCATTACCAAGAACTGGACATCCCTTCAAAATTAATGAAAAGACAAGAAGAAAACTGGCCAGGGAGGCTGCCAAGAGGCCTTCAGCAACATTAAAGGAGCTTCAGGAATACCTGGCAAGTACTGGCTGTGTGGTACATGTGACAACAATCTCCCGTACTCTTCTGGGCTATGGGGTAGATTGGCAAGATAGAAGCCTTTTCTTACAAAGAAAACCATTCAAGTCTGGCTAAATTTTGCAAAAACACATCAGAAGTCTCCCAAAAGCATGTGGAAAAGGTGTTATGGTCTGATGAAGTCAAGGTTGAACTTTTTGGCCATAATTCCAAAAGATAGGTTTGGTGCAAAAAACAACATTGCACATCACCAAAGGAACACCATACCCATAGTGAAGCATAGTGGTGGCAGCATCATGCTTTGGGGCTGTTTTCTTCAGCTGGAACAGGGGCCTTAGTCAAGGTAGAGGGAATTATGAAAAGTTCCAATTACCAGTCAATATTGACGCAAAGGCTTCTGCTAGAAAGCTGAACATGAAGAGGAACTTCATATTTCAGCAAGACAATGACCCAAACCTTTTAAAGTTTTGGAATGGCCCAGCCAGAGCCCAGACCTGAATCCAATTGAAAATCTGTGGGGCGATCTGAAGAGGACAGTGCACAGGAGATGTTCTCGCAATCTGACAGATTTGGAGTGTTTTTGCAAAGAAGAGTGAGCAAATATTGCCAAGTCAAGATGTGTCATGCTGATAGACTCATACCCAAAAAGACTGAGTGCTGTAATAAAATCAAAAGGTGCCTCAACAAAGTATTAGTTTAAGGATGTGAACACTTATGCAACCATATTTAGTTTTTTAATTTACTTATCTCCATCTAAAAGATTTCAGTTTGTTGTTCAACTGAGTTGTACAGTTTATAGGTCACATTAAAGGTGGAAAAAGTTCTGAAATGATTTATCTTTGTCTCATTTTTTTACATCACAGAAACGTAACATTTTAACAGGGGTGTGTATACTTTTTATACCCATTATATATTGCTCACGAATGCCACGGCCATATGTGGAATTACACCCCAAAAAACTTTCTGCTGCCTCTCCTGAGTATGGGGATACCACATGTGAGACTTTTTGGTAGCCTAGACGCATACGGGTGCCTAAAACCAATCACCGCCTTCAAGATTTCAAAGAGCGTAAATTGCTCATTTCACTTCCTCACTACATATCACAGTTCCGGAGGCCCTGAAATGCCAAGATAACACAAACCCCCCCCCCCCCCCAGATTACCCCTTTTCGGAAAGTAGACACCCTAAGCTATTTGCTGAGAGGCATGTTGAGTCCATGGAATATTTTATGTTGTGCCACAAGTTTCTGAAAAATTACATATTTTTTATCTTATAATTTTTTTTTTACACAAAGTTGTCGCTTAAATGACATATTGCTCACACATGCCATGGGTATATGTGGAATTAAACCTCAAAATACATTCTGCTGTTTCTTCTGATTATGGGGATGCCACACGTGAGAGACTTTTTGGCAGTCTAGCCACGTACAGGACCTCAAAACCAATCACCGCCTTCAGGCTCTCTAATGCCGCGTACACACGATCGGAATTTTCGATGGGAAATGTTCGATGTGAGCTTGTTGTCGGAAAGTCCGACCGTGTGTATGCTTCATCGAACATTTGCTGTCAGAATTTCCACACACAAATGTTTGAGAGCAGGTTCTCAAATTTTCCGACAACAAAGGAAAGTCTGATCGTGTGTACACAAGTCCGACACAAAAAAGTCCACGCATGCTCAGAACTAAGTACAAGTCTTGTAAAACCAGCGTTCGTAATGGAGATGGCACATTCGTCACATAGCAAATTTTTAAATGTTTCAATGCAGCGCATTCTCTTCTTCTTTTTCTGACAAACGGATTTTTAAGTATTTTTCGTGATCTCATGAAAAATCTTTGTTTTTGTAATTTTTTTTATCAAGATCTCCAGAATAATCTTTTTTTATTTTCTATAGTGATCTCCTTTTTTTTGTTAAAATTTCTCCAGATCTCCAGAATAAAAATTTTATTTTTTTCTAGTGACCTCCATAATATTTTTTTGTCGTTTTGTGTGTCAAGTTACCACAACACCATTATTATCTTGTATTTTTTACCTCAAATAGGTTGGTTGGTGTCCCTTGTTAATTTGACATTGTATTTTTGAAATGTACCTGCCTACTCACAAACAAACTGTCCTTTTTGAAGTAAAACACATAGCCAAGTATTTGTCCATACCAAAAATTAAAATTTATTAGGGGTCCTAACCAAATAAAGAGGAAGGCAACGCTGGAGAAACAGTTGGAATTGGTGAAGCCTTTGTACCCCAGGGCAGACATCAATTATTTGACAGGCCAAATTGGTAAACTGAGGAGTCCATTTAATAGGAAGCACAATACGGTCCAGGACTCCAAGAGATCAGGAGCAGCAGCAGATGACATATATGACCCCAGGCTGTGGTCTTACCACAGCCTACGTCTTTTGCCAGACCACAGCAAACCCAGGCCATCGCTCTCAACACTTCCTTCCATGCTTCTGCCGTTGGTTGGGTGGCTGATGTCATGGGTTGGGTGGCTGTGTTGTTGGAGGTGTTGCTGGAGGTGGTGGAGTAATATGGTCCAACTCACACAGGTGGGTTTTAGTTGTGAGTTGGCCCCTCATCCCCTTGTTTAGGGCCTGAATTATTATCTCCTCACAGATGAAACATTGGCCCACCTCCATTTCTTCCAGTTTACTGGCTGTCAGACAGCCATACAACTCAGGGCCCCCAGGGATTGTTGTGAGGACCGCAGTAGCCTGCCAAATCAAAACAGTCGCTGACTCCTCCAGGTTCTTCACCTTCCTGGTCCTTTTTGTTGGAAGGTGGAGGGGAGGAACCTGGGATTCGGTTAGGCTGCTGGGCATGGCTGCCTCCTGGCTTCCACTTTCCACGGCCACCTCCTGGCTTCCACTTTCCACGGCCTCCTCCTGGCTGAGACTTTCCTGTGTATGAAAATGGTACATAGTTTTAGTTTCTTGGTCATCAATCACAAACAATGGCCTTCAAATAGGTGATGTGATGTCTGCCGTGGGAGTCACCGGCTTCACCAATTCCAACAGTTGCTCCAGCGCTGCCTTCCTCTTTAGCTTGTTGGAGTATTCTCGATGTTTGACTTGCCACAGACATGGCAGCTCCCTGTACATGTCTATGAAGTTTGGCAGGAAGTCTGGGTCAGTAAATTTATCCATTTTCTCTGCAAGACACAACACAAGACAAACCCTAATGTCAGGCTCAACTCTCCTAATCTTGTCCCAATATAGGTCTCAATCTATAAGCAGTATAGGCCATTAACCACTGATGCCCCAAGTTAAAATTGTACCTTCATTTGCACGATCGGCGCTTACGCTACTCCGTCCTCCGCTCACAGATCGTACATATGATGCACGCGTGTTATGCTTTATATACACTGCGCATGCATGAAACTCCGCCCTTGACCTTCTTTCTAGTGTATTACCCGCCCCTTCTCTTACGGCGCAGTGGGAGAGCACATGGCGGAGAGACAGCAGGTGCGTGATAATAGCAGCAAAGAGGAGGACGACGAAAGCCCGAAGCAAGGCAGTTCACCAGAATGTAGAGCGGCACTAGTACTAGCACTCTGCTGCATACAGGAATCATGCGATTGTAGCACCTCAGCAACCTGGGCACGGGTCGGGTACACCTGACCTTAGCAGGGACCTCTATTCTGTCATCAGAGCTATCTGTCAGGGTGCCGCTGCTCTCTACAGGTTCGTATTCTGAGCCTGATTCTGACAGTGAGGCTTCTCCATCGCTCTCATCTGTCATGCTCAGAATCCTGTAGGCTTCTTCACTAGTGTACCTTTTGCTTGACATTATGGCCGCTAAATGTATAGGTACCTAGTGCGACTCATGGGTAAACAAGTACCTGGCTGTCAGGGACTGCTTGAACCGCAAATTTTTTTTAACAGCTAGTGCTAGCAGAGATCAGGCCTGACTCTGCTAATGCTGCGGTTTTGTGTGCTGTGTATTGGAAGTGACAGTGATCTACTGACGCTAACGCTATCTGGCATCACCTATGACACTAATACAGTGATCAGAAAAAAGTGTACACTGTACTAATGACACTGTGATAGGGCAGTGAAAGGGTTAACTGGGGGGTGATCAGGGGGCTAAAACTTTATTATGAACTCTGAGGCGGGACCCTGACACTATATATCGCGTTTCCCCAAAAATAAGACCGGGTCTTATATTAATTTTGCCTACAAAATTAGCACGGCACTGCAGAGGGAGGGGCTGCTGACATCAGCTGGGAGGAAAGAAGAAAATCTTCGGTGGGTCACGTGAGTAGGGTAGTGGGTAGGGTTTATTTTCGGGGAAACAGGGTAGGACGGCCGCTAACGCTATCTAGCGTCACTAGTGAAACCAATGCAGTGATCAGTAAAATATCTGTACGCTGTACCTAGTGACACTGTGACAGGGAGTGAAAGGGTTAACGGGGGTGGGCGATCAGAGGGTTTAATGTGCCTAAACAATATGTTTTACTGTGTCATTGTGCTGATTTTACTCAGGGTGTGTTGTCTCCTCTCTCTCTGGAACCAAAAAGGGCTCCACGAGAGAAGATCTCGTCACATCCTGTGCCTGTATTTTGTAAACACAGGCACGTGACGATCCCTCATTGGCCAGCACCAATCATCAGCCCTGCTCCAAGCACTGCAGAGGGAGGGGCCGCTGATGTAAGCTGGGAGGAGAGAAGAAGATCTCCGGCGGGTCACGCGAGTAGGGTAGTGGGTATGGCATATTTTCGGGGAAACAGGGTAGGACGGCCGCTAACGCTATCTAGCGTCACTAGTGAAACCAATACAGTGATCAGTAAAATATCTGTACACAGTACCTAGTGACACTGTGACAGGGAGTGAAAGGGTTAACTGGGGAGGGGGATCAGAGGGTTTAATGTGCCTAAACTATGTGTTTTACTGTGTCTTTGTGCTGATTTTACTGATGGTGTGTTGTCACTTCTCTCTCTGGAACCGAAAAGAGCTCCATGAGAGAAGATCTCGTCACATCCTGTGCCTGTATTTTGTAAACACAGGCACGTGTTGATCTCTCATTGGCCAGCACCAATCAGCAGGTCCAGACCAAATATCATTGGCCTGGACCTGCAGACGAATCGGTGCTGAAGCAAATCGTGACACTTCAGGGTGGGCAGGCGTTCGCGCCCCCTACCCAGAAGCACCGATCACGTACTAGGTACATGATCTGGCGCAGAGCATCCACCCTGCCGCAGTAAACCTACAGTGGGTGGTTTGCAACCAGTTAAAAGACACAAAGCAAAACACCTGTGGGTCAGGGAACACACTCCCGGATCCATCACAGTGTGAACCTAGTATAAAGCGGCAGTATGGCTGCTATTTATATATGGAGCCCCAACTGTTTATAGCAGTGGGATTCGGGTGTCATGTCCCCAGCAGCTGATTTTGAACAGGGAATAGAGAGCAATAAAGATGGCACAGAGAATGTGTCAAGCTGTTTAGGAAGAAGGCCATAACCAAAAATACAGCCTTGTTTTGGGGCCTCATTATCCAGAATATTCAACCACATAATGAGAGATTTTCTAACCTAAGCCCATTTGCTTTGAAAGTGTAATTCTTGAAAACACAAGTGGAATTGCATGAATGTCATAGGTACATTACAGGTGATTAAAACAATTATAAAAATCCCTGAGAATATAGCTTGCATTACCTAATGAAAAAAAAAACAAAAAAAACAAGTATGCACATTCAAAAATAAATCCAAAATATGTAAGACTGGTTTAAGTCTTTTTATTTACTGTAAATATATTGCTTTGTAGTTTACAGCTTACTTGGTTTACATATAATGACCATAATTACTCTCAGACATTTTGTCTAAGTTCAGTAGTTCGTTAAAAAAAAGGCAGTTGTGAATTAAATGCAATTTTCTGTTGTATGACATTTCATTATCAAAGGAATACAGTAGTTTATACAACACAATATTCAACACAAAGGACAAAGTTTAGCTAAGTGGTATTTCAGACTGTCATTAGTTTTAATGAAGTTTTAAAGACAAGGTAATTAAGCTAAACATATTTAATAAGTTCATCTTATAAAATAGCAATGCCACCATCCAATCCCCTGGCCTCAGCTGTATGACTCGGGTCATGATAATATCCTGTTTCTCTAATGCCCTGTACACACGGTTGGATTTTCCGACGGAAAATGTGTGATAGGACCTTGTTGTTGGAAATTCCGACCATGTGTGGGCTCCATCACACATTTTCCATCGGAATTTCCGACACACAAAGTTTGAGAGCAGGCTATAAAATTTTCCGACAACAAAATCCGTTGTCGGAAATTCTGATCGTGTGTACACAAATCCGACACACAAAGTGCCACGCATGCTCAGAATAAATGAAGAGATGAAAGCTATTGGCTACTGCCCCGTTTATAGTCCCGACGTACGTGTTTTACATCACCGTGTTTAGAACGATCGGAATTTCCGACAACTTTGTGTGACCATGTGTATGCAGGACAAGTTTGAGCCAACATCCGTCGGAAAAAATCCATGGATTTTGTTGTCGGAATGTCTGATCAATGTCCGATCGTGTGTACAGGGCATAAGAGTTCATTGGCGGACAGAGCAGACCTCTGAAAAATGGGCCCTGCCCTTAGAGGTTGGTTTCTAAGCTAAAAAAGAAGGGCATTGCCCCTCTCCTTGTGAGTATTACCTTATTATCAGTGTATCTTGAAAAATAGCAATGCCTCGCCCCTTTTGAATTCACTTGGTCTTTCTATCCATAATTACTGTAAAACTGCATATCTTAGTTCATGCTAAAACCCTGTTTTCCTCCTAACGGTTGAAGTTAGAGGAAGGCCATTGCTCAATATATAATATTTTGTATATATGTTCTTTATGTATTGTGCTCAGGACTGATTTAGGATATATTGTTTTAATTTCTTTATACTCAGTGTGACAAAGAGTCCCAGGGGACCTGGAGTGGGGTCTGGGATGGTGTGTGCCTGCCCCCAGACTGTGGGGGTTTGTCATTAACCACTTCAATACCACGTCATAGCTAGAAGACTGCTACAGTGCAGCTTTGTTGTTCTGGAAGGGTATCCATGGACATCCTCCTAGAACACGACACCCGTGCACCCCCTGGGGAGTGCATCAGGCATGCTCTGTGTTTCCTGTGTCCTTCAGACACAGCTGATCACAGACCTAGAACACGGCACCTGTGCACACCCTGGGGAGCGCATCAGGCATTACACAAGTAAAGGCGCAAAAAACTGGAAAGCTATATCATCGTTATGACTGGCAGGCAAACACTATAAATATAAATTATATATTTAGTCCATAACAGTCTATGTAGGGGTCAGGAAAAAACACAAGGGGGGGAGGCGCCTCTGGGTTTAGTATGTAAACCAATTTATTAAAAAAAACAATGTGCAAACAACTCACATTTGGATGAATAAAAGACAGCATGTGGTAAAAGTATGATCCATCATAAGAGGGGTCCGTCAGATCGGTCACAAACGTCTCTGATGGCTGCCGTGCGTGTGGCTTGCTGTACACCGCTAAAGCCAGCCGCGGTGGTGATGGAATTCAAAGCGAGGCCTGGAACACTGGTGGAAGGCAGGCGCGGAGCTGTGACGTCACTGGTAAGCGACGCGTTTCCTGAGCGTACAGGCTACAATGTCACGGTAGCCGCGCTCCTTCATCAAGCTACAGAAGAATTGTGGTATTGACTTAAGAAGGACAGGGGGGGAGGGGACAGGGACGGGGGGAGGGAGGAGGGGTTGTGGCCAAAGTAAAAACACTATATCAAATCTAATTCTATATATACACATCTGGGGATATTTGTATCTGTGAAAATTATTACAACTAATATGAACATGCGAATAGTAGAGAATGTATATGTAAATTATACCTCTATATAATTCAGAAAGTCATTAACAATAAAAATGATTTAAAAACATGATTAAAAAACAGCAGTGTAAAAACAATAAAATATATATATTAAATAATGATAATGATAAAACCTCAACAGTACGGTTAAGATCAACAATATACATATGTACATACTTGATGAGTTGCCTCCATTTATAACCCATGCATAAATACAAGCAGGGAACATGGAAGCGCTCATAAAAAAAATCCAGCATGTACATATAGGTCATGTATGACTTGTAGCTTATGTGGGCAATATAGTAAAGGGAAAAAGAAGGATAAGGAGAACACAAGATCAATTTTACCTCTAGAGGGCAATATATAATCAATACTTACACCACCCACATGTAAAAGGAAAATCAAAGAGGGGAGACCGACCTGTAATATAGATTAGGTATTTAACATATATAGGAGCAAGGCTAGAGAACAAAAAAATAGCACCAGATAGTATATTTAAAGGATAGTGGCAATCTCAATACTTTCGTTTATTTCCCCTGGCGAGAGTACGTCCAAAGTGTAGATCCAGTAGGTAAATAAGAATTGCCTGCTGTAGGCTTAGTATAGTTTTTTGAGGTGATAGTAGAGCCATCGTGTCCCAATTCTAGATCTAGGAAGGCAATAGTGGCTGGGTCAGTGGCTGACATGAATGACAGCCCATAGGGGTTGGTATTGCAATGTTGGACAAAAGCAGTTATCAGATCGAAATCACCATCCCAAATGATGATCAAATCATCAATATATCTCCCAAAGAATATAATATTGGCCCCGAAGGGGTTATTTTGATAGATGAAGTTGTTTTCTCATAGGCCCATAGCCAGGTTAGCATATGAAGGTGCAAAATTGGCCCCCATTGCTGTACCTTGTATCTGTTGGTAGTATTCTTCATTGAAGGAGAAATAATTATGCGTCAGGCAAAAGCTTGTGGCTTCCACAAAAAACTTTGCCTGGCGCATATTGATCAAGGGATCTGTAGACAAAAATTGTTCTAATGCCATAAGTCCAAAGTCATGTGGGATGGAAGTGTATAGTGAACACACATCAAGTGAGAGCCAAACATAAGTGGGCTCCCAATTGTATGGTGACAACAGTTCCAAAAGGTGAGTGCCATCGCGAATGTATGATTGTATTTGGGCAACTATGGGTTGTAAAAATTGGTCTATATACAAACTAAAGCTAGTAACGCTATCCATAGCTGCCACAATGGGTCTGCCCGGAGGATCCTGTAGACTTTTATGGATCTTCGGCAGATGGTAAAAAATAAGGTATTTGGTAGAAAGTCTTTCGCAAAAAAGAACTCTCTGTTTTGGTAATAATACCTTCTTGAAGGGCAGTGGAAATCAATTGGTCAGCTTAAATAGCGTAATCAGCTGTAGGCTCGTGAGACCTACTGGATCTACACTTTGGACATACTCTCGCCAGGGGAATAAACGAGAGTATTGAGATTGCCACTATCCTATAAATATACTATCTGGTGCTATAGTTTTGTTCTCTAGCCTTGCTCCTATATATGTTAACTACCTAATCTATATTACAGATCGGTCTCCCCTCTTTGATTTTCCTTTTACATGTGGGTGGTGTAAGTATTGATTATCTATTGCCCTCTACAGGTAAAATTGATCTTGTGTTCTCCTTATCCTTCTTTTTCCCTTTACTATATTGCCCACATAAGCTACAAGTCATACATGACCCATATGTACATGCTGGATTTTTATCATGAGCGCTTCCATGTTCCCTGCTTGTATCTATGCATGGGTTATACATGGAGGCACCTCATCAAGTATGTACATATATATATATTGTTGATATTAACCGTACTGTTGGGGTTTTATCATTATCATTATTTAATATATATTTTTTATTGTTTTTACACTGCTGTTTTTTAATCATGTTTTTTAATCATTTTTATTGTTAATGACTTTCTGAATTATATAGAGGTATAATTTACATATACAATCTCTACTATTTGCATGTTCATATTAGTTGTAATAATTTTCACAGATACAAATATCCCCAGATGTGTTTATATAGAATTAGATTTAATATAGTGTTTTTACTTTGGCCACAACCCCTCCGCCCCCCTGTCCCCCCCCTCTCTCCCCTTGTCCTTCTTAAGCCAATACCACGATCCTTCTGTAGCTTGATGAAGAAGCGTGGCTACTGTGACATCGTAGCCTGTACGCTCAGGAAACGCGTCGCTTACCAGTGACGTCACAGCTCCGCGCCTGCCTTCCACCAGCGTTCCAGGCCTCGCTTTGAACTCCATCACCACCGCGGCCGGCTTTAGCGGTGTACAGCAAGCCACACGCATGGCAGCCATCAGAGACGTCTGTGACCGATCTGACGGGCCCCTCTTATGATGGATCATACTTTTACCACATGCTGTCTTTTATTCATCCAAATGTGAGTTGTTTGCACGTTGGTTTTTTTAATAAATTGGTTTACATACTACACCCAGAAGCGCATCAGGCATGCTCTGTGTTCCCTGTGTCCTTCAGACACAGCTGATCACAGATCGGGGTAAAGGGCTAATCACAGCCACCCTTTACCATGTGATTAGCTGTGTCCAATCACAGCTGATCACATGTAAACAAACTTGCAGTTTTTCGGAATTCCTTTACTCTGTCATAGCACGAGGACTGAACAGCCAGTAACCAGCAAGTCTAAAAGGGCATATTTACAGTGATAATCAGGGCACTGATCATCGATGTCATGATTATCAGTGCAGTCCCGTAGTTATTGCCTATCAGTGCCCATCAGTGCAGCTTACCAGTGCCCATAAGTGTTGCCACATCAGTGCAGCCTCACCAGTGTCCATCAGTGCAGCTTCATCAGTGTCCATCAGTGCAGCTTCATCAGTGCACATAAGTGAAGAAGAAAAACTACTTATTTGCAACATTTTTTAGGAGAAACGAATGCCGCGTACACACGATCGAACTTTACGGAATACTTTGTCCTGTGGACTTTTCGACGGACTTTACGAATGAACGGACTTGCCTACACACGATCAACCAAAGTCCGACGGATTTGTACGTGATGACGTACGACCTGACTAAAACAAGGAAGTTCATAGTCAGTAGGCAATAGCTGCCCTAGCGTCGGTTTTTGTCCGTCGGACTAGCATACAATTGAGCAGACTTTTCGACCAGTCTCGAGTCTGTCAAAAAGATTTGAAACATGTTTCATTTCTAGGTCCGTCAAACTTTTGGGGAAAAAAGTCCGCTGGAGCCCACACACGATCAAATTGTCCGACGGACTCCGGTTCGCTGGACCAAGTATGCCGTAAAGTCCGGTCGTGTGTACGCGGCATTAGAAAAACATTTTTTTTTCAAAATGTTTGGACTTTTTTCGTTTAGCAAAAAACAAAAAACACAGTGGTGATTAAATAACATCAAAAGAAAGCTCAATTTCTCTCAGAAACATGATAACAATTTCATATGGGTACAGTGTTGCATGACCACGCAATTGTCATTCAAAGTGTGACAGCACTGAAAATTGGCCTGGGCAGGAAGGGTGAGAAAGTGCCCAGTATTGAAGTGGTTAAAGGCTCCAGAGTAGGGATGAGCCGAACACCCCCCTGTTCGGTTCGCACCAGAACATGCGAACAGGAAAAAAGTTTGTTCGAACACGCGAACACCGTTAAAGTCTATGGGACACGAACATGAATAATCAAAAGTGCTAATTTTAAAGGCTTATATGCAAGTTATTGTCATAAAAAGTGTTTGGGGACCTGGGTCCTGCCCCAAGGGAGATGGATCAATGCAAAAAAAAGTTTTAAAAACGGCCATTTTTTTCAGGAGCAGTGATTTTAATAATGCTTAAAGTCAAACAATAAAAGTGTAATATCCCTTTAAATTTCGTAGCTGGGGGGTGTCTATAGTATGCCTGTAAAGGGGTGCATGTTTCCTGTGTTTAGAACAGTCTGACAGCAAAATGACATTTCAAAGGAAAAAACCCATTTAAAACTACTCGCGGCTATTGCATTGCCGACAATACACATAGAAGTTAATTGATAAAAACGGCATGGGAAATCCCCACAGGGGAACCCCGAACCAAAATTAAAAAAAAAATGACCTGGGAGTCCCCCTAAATTCCATACCAGGCCCTTCAGGTCTGGTATGGATATTAAGGTGAACCCCGTCCAAAATTTAAAAAAAAAATGACGTGGGGTTCCCCCTAAATTCCATACCAGACCCTTCAGGTCTGGTATGGATTTTAAGGGGAACCCCGCGCCAAAAAAAAAACGGCGTGGGGTCCCCCCAAAAATCCATACCAGACCCTTATCCGAGCACGCAACCTGGCAGGCCGCAGGAAAAGAGGGGGGGATGAGAGTGCGCCCCCCCCTCCTGAACCATACCAGGCCACATGCCCTCAACATTGGGAGGGTGCTTTGGGGTAGCCCCCCAAAACACCTTGTCCCCATGTTGATGAGGACTAGGGCCTCATCCCCACAACCCTGACCGGTGGTTGTGGGGGTCTGTTGGCGGGGGGGCTTATCGAAATCTGGAAGACTCCTTTAACAAGGGGACCCCCAGATCCCGCCCCCCCGTGTGAAATGGTAAGGGGGTACTTACCCCTACCATTTCACTAAAAAACTGTCAAAAATTTTAAAAATGACAAGAGACAGTTTTTGACAATTCCTTTATTTAAATGCTTCTTCTTTCTTCTATCTTCCTTCATCTTCTTCTTCTGGTTCTTCTGGCTCTTCTGGTTCTTCCTCCGGCGTTCTCGTCCAGCATCTCCTCCGCGGCGTCTTCTATCTTCTTCTCCTCGGGCCCCCTCCGCACCCATGGCATGGGGGGAGGCTCCCGCTCTTCCCTTCATCTTCTTCATCTTCTTTTCTTCTCTTCTTCTCTTCTTCTCTACTTCATTTTCTTCTCCGGGCCGCTCCGCACCCATGCTGGCATGGAGGGAGGCTCCTGCTGTGTGACGGCGTCTCCTCGTCTGACGGTTCTTAAATAACGGGGGGCGGGGCCACCCGGTGACCCCGCCCCCCTCTGACGCACGGTGACTTGACGGGACTTCCCTGTGACGTCACAGGGAAGTCCCGTCATGTCCCGTGCGTCAGAGGGGGGCGAGGTCACGGGGTGGCCCCCCCCCCCGTTATTTAAGAACCGTCAGATGAGGAGAAGCCGTCACACAGCGGGAGCCTCCCTCCATGCCAGCATGGATGCGGAGCGGCCCGGAGAAGAAAATGAAGAAGAGAAGAAGGAAGAATAGAAGAAGATGAAGATGAAGAGAAGAGCGGGAGCCTCCCCCCATGCCATGGGTGCGGAGTGGCCCGAGGAGAAGAAGATAGAAGACGCCGCGGAGGAGATGCTGGACGAGATTGCCGGAGGAAGAGCCAGAAGAACCAGAAGAAGAAGATGAAGGAAGATAGAAGAAAGAAGAAGCATTTAAATAAAGGAATTGTCAAAAACTGTCTCTTGTATTTTTTAACATTTTTGACAGTTTTTTAGTGAAATGGTAGGGGTAAGTACCCCCTTACCATTTCACACAGGGGGGGGGCGGGATCTGGGGGTCCCCTTGTTAAAGGGGGCTTCCAGATTCCGATAAGCCCCCCGCCCGTATGGGGATGTGGGGATAAGGCCCTTGTCCTCATCAACATGGGGACAAGGTGTTTTGGGGGGCTACCCCAAAGCACCCTCCCAATGTTGAGGGCATGTGGCCTGGTACGGTTCAGGAGGGGGGGGGCGCACTCTCGCCCCCCCCCCTCTTTTCCTGCGGCCTGCCAGGTTGCATGCTCGGATAAGGGTCTGGTATGGATTTTTGGGGGGAACCCACGCCGTTTTTTTTTTTTTTTTGGCGTGGGGTTTCCCTTAAAATCCATACCAGACCTGAAGGGTCTGGTATGGAATTTAGGGGGAACCCCACATCATTTTTTTTTTTAATTTTGGCCGGGGTTCCCCTTAATATCCATACCAGACCTGAAGGGCCTGGTATGGAATTTAGGGGGACTCCCACGTCATTTTTTTTTTAAATTTTGGTTCGGGGTTCCCCTGTAGGGAATTCCCATGCCATTTTTATCAATGAACTTCTATGTGTATTGTCGGCAATGCAATAGCCGCGAGTAGTTTTATATGGGTTTTTTCCTTCAAAATGTCATTTTGCTGTCAGACTGTTCTAAACACAGGAAACATGCGCCCCTTTACAGGCATACTATAGACACCCCCCAGCTACGAAATTTAAAGGGATATTACACTTTTATTGTTTGACTTTAAGCATTATTAAAATCACTGCTCCTGAAAAAACGGCCGTTTTTAAAACTTTTTTTTGCATTGATCCATGTCCCCTGGGGCAGGACCCGGGTCCCCAAACACTTTTTATGACAATAACTTGCATATAAGCCTTTAAAATTAGCACTTTTGATTTCTCCCATAGACTTTTAAAGGGTGTTTCGCGGCATTCGAATTTGCCGCGAACACCCCAAATTGTTCGCTGTTCGGCGAACTTGCGAACAGCCAATGTTCGAGTCGAACATGAGTTCGACTCGAACTCGAAGCTCATGCCTACTCCAGAGCATGACTGTTTTGCACAGATAAAAATTGTAGAGTTGCCTGTTTTGGGCTCTAGGGCCTGCAGAGTAGGCGTGAGGGTGGGCTCTCTGGCACTAGTTCATGTTGGAGTTTTCCCCTGTCTAGTAAAAGCCCTTTGTAATTTTTGTTTAACAGGGAGTTCTTCTTTTAGGAGGGTTTATGCGTTGTGCATGTGTCTCTGTCCATAATACTAAATGGAGGGAATGCAGGGACAGCCAGTAGGCTGGATTTGAGTTTGGGTATGCTAAAATGTCCCCATGTGAGGGAAAAACTTTTTGTGAAAGCTGTAAAAAAAATTAAAGTCTTTTGTGTGTCTGTGGACTGAACTTTTGTGTGTGTCCCACCGTTTGCTGCTAAACCCTAACTGTATATTTTCATATTTAACCACTTCCCGACCAGCCTCCGCAGATATACTGTGGCAGGTTGACTCCCCTGCGCGCATCGACGTACCGGTAAGTCGATCCGTGCAGTAGCTTTTGTGGCGCATGTGCCGCAGGAGCTTGTCCATGGGTCTGGCGGACTCTTTGTCCGCCGGCCACCCGCGATCGTGGGAAAGACAGACAGAACGGGATCTGTCAATGTAAACAAACAGATCCCCATTCTGACAGAGGAGGAGAGAGAGATGTGCTGTTCCTAGTGATCAGGAACAGCGATCTCTCTCTTCTCCCAGGCAGCCCATCCCACATACAGTTAGAAACACCTCCCAGGGAGCACAGTTAACCCCTTGATCGCCCTCTAGTGTTAAGCCCTTCCCTGCCAGTGCTATTTATACTGTAATCAGTGCAGTTTTATAGCACTGATCGCTGTATAAATGTCACTGGTCCCAAAAAAGTGCCAAAAGTGTCCGATCTGTCTGCCGCAATGTTGCAGTCCTGCTAAAAATCGCTGATCACCACCATTTCTAGTAAAAGAAAAATAATAATAATAATGCCATAAAAATATCCCCTATTTTGTAGATGCAATAAATTATTCTCAAACCAATCTATATACGCTTATTGTGATTTTTTTACCAATAATATGTAGCAGTATACATATTGGCCTCTAAACTGATTTTTTTTTTTTTGGATATGTATTATTGCAGAAAGTCTCACATCAACTTCCATCAGACTTTAATGAATGGGATACGATTTTGATCTGACTTGTCCTTTGGCCAATTAAAACAATGCCAGTGTGACATAAATTCCTTTTGCTGCTGCTGTAATACATGTCGGTTGTCACAAGTCAGATAGTTACGACTTAATTTATATTTATTGGGCTGAAATCGGACCAAAGTCGGACCAAAGTAGTGAGGGAACATTTTCCAAAGTCGGACTAGATAAGACGACATTCATAGGTAATCATTGATTTATACATATCATATGACATGTGCTCTGAAAGTCAGGGCGTATGTCATACCAGTGTGAACTGGGCCTCAATGCTCACATTGTGAAGCCTATCATTTACAGAAGATGGAAATGTGCTCTTTAATGGTTATGTTTCTATTGTAAATAAAGGTAACTAACCTCTTCACATAATTGCTCACTTTAGCATTTCTCTCCCAGCTGGGGCTAGAGTTTGTCTTTACCTGCATAGAATTTATTTTTGAAAAACATCCAAATATCGCCCATGGCAGAATATCAAGTCTTAATTCACGCTCCTCTTCCATGGTGTTGGCCAAGAATCTATAGAACAAGGAGCAGTCAGAATGCCTGTGTTAATTTACAAGATTGTCTCATAAAACATGACATTAATAGATAATTATAACTATAACTAATAATAATTAAATCCAAAGGCGTCAAAGGATGTATCTTGAAGGTGAAATGTGATGGAATTTGTATAGTGTTGTAAGTCTAAATTATTATTATTATAAGTAGTAGTAGTAAATAAAAGTGCAAATAACACTCAACATTCAAGGTAAAATGCACTCTTCTGTACTTTTCACTGAAAAGGTCCCACCTAACCCACTCAGTCCAACCCCAGGTACCAATGTTGTTGCCTATGCTAAGCCAGGTTTGGCTCATCTTTTAAAAAGTCCCTATAAATGATGATATAACATGACTTTTATTGTTTTACAGTCACTAATATTACAATAACTTATGTCAACAAAGTAAGCCAGAACTGCTTCAAGACCGTCCCAGGTACATTTACTGCAGTGGGGTGGCCTCTTTGGGTGAAATCACGTACCCGTACCTAATTCTGCTTTTCCCGATCTGGGGCGCCGCCGGCGACCAGCTCCCGCTATGATTTGACACAGCGGAAGCCAATTAGCGGGTCCGGCGGACCCGCCGATTGTTACCGAGGCAGACAGAAGGACGGTCTGTCTATGTAAACAAGGCTGAGCGCCATTCTGTGACAGGACAAGACAGATATCTTGTCTTTCTGCTAAGCTAGGAAACAGATCTCTGCCTTCTTAAAGTACAAGCACCCCCCACACAGTTAGAAAGCACCCCCTACAAACACATTTAACCCTTTGATTGCCCCTGATGTTAACCCCTTCCCTGCCAGTGTCATTAGTACAGTTACCGTGCATATTTTTTAGCACTGATCACTGTATTGGTGTCACTGGTCCCCAAAAAAGTGTGAATAGACGCAAAAGCAGGACACGGGAGCGCACCCGCATGGGTGTCCACGAAGGAGAGCGCTTCCCTGACGGGACACTCGAGAAGAGGAGGAGCCAGGAGCGCCGCTGAGGGACCCCAGAAGAGGAGGATCGGGGCACAGCGGAGGTATGTATGACATGTTTGTTTTTTTGTTTTTTTCAAAACCCTAAACCTTTACAACCCCTTTAAACTTCTGACAATGTTTTTAACTGCACTCTTTTTGTTTAGTTTTGTTAAGTTGCTCTCATCCATTAGTTAGTGTGAAAATTATTTTCAGTTTAGGTTACAGTGCAGAGCATTGCTATCAGCATCCGGAGCTCTGAGCTGAAGTCTACAAGTGTCATGCTCCCAACCATTTAAAGCTAATGTATCTTTTATAGATTACAGTAGATCCACTCCGCAAATATAAATATATGTAACCTAAATCCACAAAATGTCACATAGAAAACAACTTCTTTCTATATGAAGACAGGAATCAATCTCACCTGGAAATAAATATTAACCATATGCCGATATCCGTTTACAATTTTACATTCTATGGAATTTACCTTTAGAATTTGTAGACAACCAATATAATAACAATGTATAAAAATGTATAAAAATGTCATGCATTTAGTGTGTTATACTAATACTTTTTTACTAATACTCTTTTTTTCACAATTTTCTACTTACCCCCTTCCTGCCCAGGCCAATTTTTAGCTTTCAGCGCTCTAATGCCCTGTACACACGACGCTCCTTCATCAGCAGACGTGGTCTGATACCAATGAGCACACATAGATAAGGGAAGAGCAGAGGGCGGGACTGGGTAACTATTTTTCAGTTCTATTTTTATTTTTATTTTTATTTTTATTTATATTTATATTTTTTGTTTATAACCATATTTACATTCCTTGCCCCCATATTGTCACTCAGTTTCGTTTCACTACCCACTTTATTATTGCCTTTAAACCTTCCCTCCGTTCTAGTTACCCAGTCCCACCCCTCTGCTCTTCCCTTATCTACCTGTGCTCATTGGTATCAGACCACGTCTGCTGATGAAGGAGCGCGACTTGCAGAGTATCCAAGTGCGCACGCTCTAGAAAAGTATCCACCTCGGATTATGTCATCCCCTGCAGCCAGATGTTCGCTGTGTTCCAAACCTCATTCTGAGGCCGCTCTTCCGGAGCCGGCATTATCATCACCCGGAGGATCTCTGACCACCACACACAGCACAGACATGCTCCAGGACCCAGGAATGTCATCCCAGACCTACTGATACTTTGCTTGATATTCATTAACTACATGTGAGTTGATCCTATGATGTTTTAATAAATTGTTTTTAAAAAAAAAAACAACTGCACCCAGAGGCGCTTCTCCACTTGTGTTTTTTTGCAGCTTCCAGGATTATGGTTTCTTCCTTATACTGATGGCAGCCTTGTGTGTTTCCTTTTTTGGACGTTTTTTCTCCCCTCTTTTATATCAACATCTCCATTGCTCATGTTATATGGACTTTATTGTCACTTGATTCTCATCTAACTAACATCATTAGCAGATTTGTATTGGGAATTATATGAATTTTGGCTGTTGCGCTTATACTTGTATGAGACTCCACACAGGGACATGTGCCCGTAATTCTCAGAAGCCAGCTTATAAATGATGCTTGGTGGTTACTCTGACTACACGTTTCAGTGGATGTGGCCTCCTTCTTCAGGTCTACCATGTGGTCTCATTTATAAGCTGGCTTCTGAGGATTATGGGCACTGATAGGCAGCGCAGAGAGGTGGCACTGATAGGCAGCACTGATGGGCACTGATAGGTGGCATTTATGGGCACTGATAGGTGGCACTGGTGGGCACTGATTAGCGCCACTGGAGGGCACTGATTGGCAGCACTGGTGATTGTGAAGGGGACCGAGGTCTCTCTAACAGAAGCCGGTTAATGACTTTCTTCTTTTCTTCACGTTGACAGCTTGAAGGAAAAAAAAAGCCAAAAACCGACTTCTGTTTACTTCCGTGATCAGTTGTCATTGGCTGACAGCTGATCACGTGGTAAAGGGCCCGCTGTGATTGGCCCTTTACCCCGCTCTGTGATCAACCGAGTCCCAAGGACTGGGCAGCGCGAGAACTCCTGGCATTTTAAGCCCGTACTGTAGACGTCTTTCGGCTATAGCAAGGTCGCAAAGCGGTTAAATTTTTAAGCTTTTGCAGTACGGTGGCACACAAGACAGCCAGCCTAGGGGAGCAGGAAGCTTTGATCCAACCCTGGCTGTGAAAAAACAACTGTCTGTCCCTTGTGTCTCTAAATTTAGACCTGTTGGTGTTGCCATCAAACTCTGGTGACACTGGCCAATCACCACAAGGTTGCAGCTTTACCTTTTTAGAACAATTTCAGATAGAGAGAACAGGGAATGTGAGGTGGTGCTGTGAAGTGTGCTTTGGTGCACACCATTTTTCTACTTGTAAAGTGATGCAGTGCTGTGTTATAAAAAAAAGGAGCTCAAAATGTCTGCCAATAAACCATAGTGCCACTATCCAATTTTACCCACATATTCCTGAGGACTGTAACTCTAATTTTAGATAAGTGACTCTGGGCACCAGTAGTAAACTAAACTAAAGCTGCAATAATGAAAGTGAAAAGCCACTCAGCAAGTGTGCATTTAAAAAAGCTTCACTGATTCATATACCCCAAAACATTAACATAGAATACCAAATTAACATAAAGAGGAACTGCGATCTGCTCACATAATTTGTAATAACATCTTTGCCATTCTGAAGCTTCTCTCCAGGCACGGAGTCGTGTTTAGTTTATTACCCTCACGCTGCTAGTCAAGAGCGATAGCTGCAATACTTATATTGTATTAGGAATGTTGGTTCACATAGATCTCTTAGTTGATATACATTTCATTGTAGGTGGTTGCATACACACTACCTGAAGATCCTGCAGCATAGAATCAAAGTTGTTTATGGATTTTTCTTTTTTTTCTTTTGTCTATAACGGTAACAGTCCAGTATTGCTCATCATGCCGGTTCTCTCCTGACGACACGTCTCCCGTTGTGTCGCAGAGTCTAGTCTTCCACACCCACTAATAGGAAGCGCATATTTGCGCAAGGCTTAGTATAGCAACAGTTGGAAAATTAATTTATCCTTCCTAGTATTTTCCTTCATCTTTTTTCAACTCCATTTCCTCCCTTTTTCCTACTCTCCGTCCTTCCCTTTATATCTAGTCCTCCTTTTCTTTCCCACCCCACCTTTCCACCCCTTCTTTTTCTCTTCATTACCCCTCCCCCCTTTATCCCTTCCCTATACCTCTCTGATTTATTTTTATCCTCCCCCGACTTGATATTGGTGCGCGACATGGACCCCCGGGAGGGCCTCCGGGTTCACACTCTAGAGGGGAGATAAAATTTACCTCCCTCAATGTCAGGGGCCTAGCTACACCGGAAAAGTGCTCCAGACTGCTTTCAGATCTCAAAAAAACACGCACACAGGTGGCGCTCATTCAGGAAACGCATTTCAAGCAGTTGGCAGTCCCCAGACTCCGTAACAGGGACTTTCCCAATGTATACCATGCTCCCTCTCCTCTATCGAAATCAAAGGGGGTCAGCATATTGATAGCCAGATCACTGCCGTGGACGCTATTAGAAGAAAGAGCTGACCCACTTGGTCGATACTTGCTCTTAAAAGGCAAAATCAGAGATAACACAGTGACCCTAGCAAACGTCTATTTCCTTAATTCTGACCACCTGTCTTTTCTGCGATATCTCATTCCCTTAATCTTGGATTTCCGAGAGGGTTTGTTCCTGATGGGCGGAGATTTCAATTTTGCTCCAGAACCATTATTAGACGTATCGAGAGGGGCATCTCATTTGTCTTTTGCATACCTTAAAAAACTCAAGGTGGAATTGACCAACCTACAGCTGGTTGACCCCTGGGGGATCATGCACCTTGGGAGAGGGATTTTACCTACTTTTCTGCGGTGCATGGTACATACTCCAGGATAGATTTCTTCCAGATCCAACATAAAGATCTACCGTATGTCACCGCATCCCAGATTGACTACATTTCCCTCCCTGACCATGCCCCCACTCATGTAACCCTATGCTGGGATACAGAACTCAGGTCCCCCCCAACCTGGAAACTGAACGAGTCACTACTACAGATCCCCGAGGTACGTGAAGAGATAAGCAGGACACTGACCAACTACTTCTCAGAAAACATAGATCCCTCGCTGTCCCCAATGACAGTTTGGGAGGCCCATAAATGTGTAATAAGAGGGGAATTAATTAGAATTGGGGCAGCAAAAAAAAGAGAAAGGACTAAACAGATTGATCTTTTGATCTCCCAGGTGCAGTCTCTCGAGCTGCTTCACAAGAAGTCTTTAGCGGAAACACACCTCAAGGCTTTATTAAAGGCCAGGGGTGAATTGAAAGACCTTTTGTACCATAAAACGGTACAAAATCTGGCCTGGGCCAGAAGGTCCATGTTTGAATTCTCTAACAAGCCAGGTACCATGCTGGCCAGACTCCTCCGTGGCCCGAGACAACGCACCTACATTCCCTCTATAGTGACCTCACAGGGATCTACAGTCCATACCACCAGGGATATAGCTAATGAATTTGCTGCATACTATCAACAATTATATAACTTACACAGGGGGGAACCTGCTGGGCTTCTGACAGAGAGGGAGGTGGCAGCGGGTGAATACATCAGGTCTTCGGGTATGCCTACTTTGCCAGCTGATGTAGGAGACTCCTTTGAGGCGGACATCACCCCTGAAGAACTCTCACTAGCCTTGGCTCAAACGAAGCCTAGGAAGGCACCCGGGCCAGATGACTTCACCCTGACTTACTACCAGACCTTTGGGTCTAACTTATCGACACACTTTCTGAAAGCCTACAACACATTAAAAGAGGGTAGCACCAACATGGTAGACTCCCTACGGGCATTTATTTCTTTGATCCCAAAAGAGGGGAAAGATTCTAGCCACTGCAGTAATTACCGCCCGATTGCCCTATTAAACATTGATCTTAAATTGTTCTCCAAAATTCTGGCTAACAGAATATTGCCACATATCCCACATTTGATCCACTTTGACCAGGCAGGGTTCGTGCCGCTGAGGGAGACGAGGGACAATACCATAAGAGTCCTCAACCTTATACACGAAGCACGATCCGTCAAGAAGCCTTTTCTGCTACTTTCTACAGATGCAGAAAAGGCTTTTGACAGAGTGGCCTGGCATTTTATGCGGGCCACTCTGGAACATATTGGGGTTGGCCCAAACATGAGAGGCTGGATATCGTCTCTCTACTCGGCTCCCTCGGCGGCGGTACGGGTCAATGAGTGGCGGTCTGACTTTTTTGACATTTCTAACGGGACGAGACAAGGGTGCCCCCTGTCTCCACTGGTTTTTATTTTGACCCTTGAGCCGTTCCTGTGTAGCGTTCGTAGGAATCCCAATATAACTGGGATCACAAAGTCCTCTGGACATCACAAAATCGCGGCTTTCGCAGACGATCTGATTTTCTTCGTCTCCAATCCACGGATCTCTCTGCCTAACATCTTGTCAGCTCTAAGGTTGTATGGTGAAGTATCAAATTTCAAGGTCAACTGTGCCAAGTCCGCAGTGTTGAATATTACAATACCAGCCACGGAAGCAGTAAATATGAGCAAATCCTTCCCGTTTCGATGGACGGAGAAATCTATCCGCTACCTGGGGGTGGACATCACTCCGGACTTGGCACACCTGTACACAAGTAACTTCCAACCCTTACACCAGAGACTTAAAATAGACCTTCAGACTTAGCACAAACTCACTTTGACCTGGTTTGGGCGTTGCAATGCCCTGAAAATGACGGCCCTACCCCGGGTTTTATATATACTTCAAACATTACTGATAAAGTTACCAATGACCTTCTTTAAGCAAATACAGTCTATCGTGAGGGAGTTTATCTGGTCTCATAAATCCCCCAGAATAAACATGCAAACACTGTCCAGACCCAAGGAGAGGGGGGGCATCGGTCTCCCAGACATCTCCCGGTACTACTGAGCTGTACACCTTGCAAGGATTGTTGATTGGCATTGCAACAAGGATTCAAAACAATGGGTGGGAATGGAAATTGAGGACTCCTCTATCCCCTTGCTCTCGTCCCCGTGGCTCTTGTCCCCACTCCCAGAGGACCAGAAAACCCACCTGCTAATAGGAGCTACCCTCCAGGTAGCGAGGAAAATATTCCGTACTACGGACATATCACCGTTACCTTCCCCCCTGACACCTATCATAGGTAACAAAGATTTTACTCCCGGACTTACAAGTCGTAGATTGAGACAATTAATTACTTATGAGAAACAGTCTCTGGGTGAGATTTGGCCCCAGGGGGAGCTTCCATTATCTTCCACCATCTCTAGACTCACTGAACCTCAGTTAGACAGTCTCAGTATCATCCAGCTTAGACACTTTCTGCAGACTCTTCAGAAGGCACCCTATGTCCCTCGTAGTCACACTCCTCTGGAATCCCTTTGTAAATCTGGGGAACCGATAAGACACGCACTCTCATTTTTATACAGCCTCCTCACTATTCAGGGGGAGGACACGACTCCAGAGTTCCTATTGAAGTGGGAAAAAGACCTGGAGACCCAGTTTACCACACAAAAAAGGGAGAAGGTCTTGGCTTTGGCACACAAGTCCTCGATTGCGAGCCATTATCAAGGATCGGGATACAAAATCCTGACCAGGTGGTATAGAGTCCCATATATGTTGCACAAAATGAATCCTACGCTGTCGGATAGATGTTGGAGGTGTGACACAGAGGTGGGAAATATGCTACATGTCTTTTGGTCGTGTCCGGTCCTGAGACCCTTTTGGGAGGAGGTGACTTCGACTACAAAGTTTGACCTCGGTCAAACTTAAAGATAACCCAGCTGCATGCCTTCTACACCTAGCCACCAGGCCTACTCATAAATACAAGAAAACTTTGACAATGCAACTCCTGAACGCAGCGAGAGCCTGTATTCCCGTGTTATGGCGGGATTCTGTGGTATTTGAAAGTAAACTGTATCCTACGTATTGAGGAACTGACTGCAACTCTACAAAACAAGAAGGAACAATTTATTGACAAGTGGAGACCCTGGAGATATTTTGTTGGTACTAACACATATCTACAGGAGTTGACACAAGCACAAACCCAGCCTACCTGAGATGGCAACCCCGTAGATATTAATAAAACTGGCACCTGTACTCGCCCCTTTGGGGCCTGGCAAGTGGGTTCGATGGGGGGGCGGTGTCGCAACCATACCCTTCCAACCCCCTTCTTCTTTGATCTCTTCTCCCCCTCCTCCCTAAGCCCTACTTGTCTTTCCTTCACCCCGCCATCCTTCTTATCCTTTAATCTATCCTCCTTTTTTCTGTTCTTTTGTACTGATAAACTCACCAGGTAGCTTTGGTGACGGCGTTTACGAATTAATAAGAATATGTTATTCACGGTGAACAGGAAATACATACTCGTACAGCATTAGACACATTTGTCTTAAAATGTTTTAAGTATTACATTATATATCAATACTGTTTAAGATCTGTTCAAGGTTTATGCAAGGAGGCCTATGTGTAGGCTACCTTGCTTTATTATGTTTAGGAATGATGTATAGTTGGCTGGAACACACATGTATTACCCCACTTGTTTGGTGGATAACTCGATCTTGGTCTACGGTCTCAATCTACCGGATCCAAAACGTGTTAATGTATGAAAATGTATGACCTGCTTTATACTGGACTATGTATCTATGCCTTATTTATAATAAAATAAAGGAATTTAAAAAAGAATATGATTTACCGTTGCTCTTGTTTTGTTCTGTCCACCATACAGAACAATTTTAACATTTCTTCTAAAGCTGTTATGTGCGCATGTTATATGTGTTTCCTCTAGCACACAAAGGAGTATGAAAAAAATTGTTAAAACAAATATTTCAAAAATGACTCAGTTTCTATATAACGTATTCTGTTTATAATGTCAATACGGTGTGTCATTCACAGCATGTTGTTAAGTCACTGGAAAACAGGATCCCCCAATGTCCTATCTCTAATTTGTGAGTTGTGTGAGTGTAGCTGTATCGTACAGATCATACGGTCTGCCTTCATATGAAAACAACACCAGCATGATAGCAATGAGCAGAATGAATCAACTAATGGAAAAATAATAATAAAGAACATTTTTACTGTATGACTACACATAGGAAAACATTTTAAGCCTGACAACAGAATTTTTGATACCGTATGTTGTTTATGTACTACTTAACTTAAGGGCAACTCTACTTTTCTCATAAATTTTATATTGTAAGGTAGAGTATCAAAACTATTGCAATTGAGGTGCTTTTGTACCTCATGTAGTATATTATATTATTTATTATAATGTTCTCTTATCTCAAGCTCTTGGAAAGCATCCATTGCTCTCAAATGGGGATATACCAGTATGATGCCTTCAGGAGGGGGACAGAAGAAACACCTTACACAACCTCTAGGTCCCTGGTGCCCAACTTGCGGCACTGCCCTCTGGCGCCTTTTGTGTGGCCCTCTGGGTTTCTGCAGACACTAATTTGTGTTTCCTTGTTACCCTGTATAGAAGTGATATCTAGCAGTCTCGTGTAATATGTCTCAAGTCTATGAATCTCTTGAAGCATGTTTCCAGTCTCCAATAACTCCTATATCAGGTTCTCAGTCTCTTGCATCATGCCCATAGTCTCTGACAATTTCTTGTATCTATAGTTTTGACCCTGTCAATAGTCTAGATCACTTCTTGTATCATATACTGGTAAGTGGTAGGGTGGTCCTCTATGTTATACGGCACCTCATCCCAAGATTGTAAAATCTTCAAAAGAGGGAGGGAGGTATATAGGGATTATAGCAGTGCCAAAGACAACAACCTCATTAAAGTAAAAACATATATTTTTATTAACACAAAATCCTAAAAAAGATTACAAAGAATACGTGTGCATCAAAAAATAGACCATTTAAAATCCTTAGTAGCAATTTTCAACGAGATTCGGCCTGGGAGTGTGGTGGCCCGTCCCGTGAATAGGTATTGATGGAGTCCTACATGTTTCGCCGGAAACGGCTTCCTCAGGGACAGATGGTTTTACCTAATGTGCTACTCTATAATCTTAAGCACCGGGCACGAGCACGGACAAACGCGGAACTGCTCCCAAAAGCGCCGAGTACAATAGGTGGCTGCAGGGGGCAGAAAGGAACGAACAATATTTATCTTTAAAGTTTGTGTACAGGACAACGGATGCACGTATGTCAAATGTATGAAATCATATGTAGGGAATAGAATCAGAGAGTATATTCGATCAAACAATGGTATAGTGGATTGCTTCAGTAGCTGATGTGTGAAGACGCATGGGTCAAATGTATGATCCAATGCACTTGGCCAGATACGGATGAATCGTCCGTGTCATGTGAGTCCCCGGCGGTATCATGTTTGCAATCTCTAATATCTTGTATGATGTCCATAGTCTCTTACCATCTCTCACATCATTTATTTATTCTTTATGAATCTCTTGCACCATGCCCATAGTCTGTGACCATCTTTTGTATCGTTCCCACAGTCTATAAACATCTCTTGTATCGTGCCCATAGTCTCTGATATGATATATTCTGTTATGTGCCTGCCATCTCTGAGACTGAATATTCACTTAAGTGTGTGGGTCGCCTTTTGGTGATGTGGGGGGCCAAACTTGAGGCCCCTATATCAAGAAAGTTGAACACCACTGTTCTAGGTCTTCTCATCCAGAGGTCTGCCATGACTGGTGAAATCTATTATTATGACTATAGATTACAATGATTTTATATGGGAAATACTGTTTTTACGAGTTAAACTCTGGTTTGGCAACTTGATTGCAAAGTGGATGTGGGAGGTAGGAACTAGCACATGTTAGTACATAGAGAAGCAACAGTCAAATAATGATTTTGCATTTATCGTAGAGCTATAGATAGGTCAGGAGAGAATACGATAAACTGCTTCATGCAGTACAAATTGTTTTATTCCTGAAGATGAACTGGAAACTAAATGCACTGTGCCAAATGAAAAACACTTGGTATATGTATAAACATGCCCCTATATAATGCTTGTAAAAAAGATGTTGATAATAAAGAGACAATCTGTGTCCACCTTAAACTTTACATCTCTAATAAATTGTAGCTATCATACATAAGTTCTCTCAGGCAGTCAGGTCACTTCATACTTGCTCACTGCCTACCATGACCTGGCCAGGGCTGATACAAGAGAAGAAAAGAGAGGAAACGGCAATCTGAAAAAAATATGCATAACAACTTTGTTCTATCGACTCTGGAATTGTCAGTCACAGCTTTAAAAAAAATAATAACATGCAACAAATACACTATGTTAAAAACAATCTATAACATTGAGAACCTTTTTAGTAACCTCGGTTGTGACAGTATCCCTTTTACCATCCATTGATAAACTATACAGCCATCAATTAGCAAGCTCAGTAGGTTCTGTACATGTGAAAAATCTGGCACAACCTACTGTGACCACACTTTGGGACTTAGCCCTTTTTTAACCAAACATTCACTTATGACTTAATTGTGTATAATGAATTTTCTCCTTTTGGCAGGTTGGCACCAAGAAGCTTTCAGTGGCTGTGACACTAAGAAATGCATTGGGAACTCCACATTAACCATGTATGGTTACAACTGTTCAAAATCAAACTGTACCCCTTCAACTAAACTGTGCCCTGAGCATGAAACAATTCAAAAGAAGAAAGGGACTACTTTGCTATCCCACTCCTTGAATTTTTGTAACTGTAACTATTTCTGGTCCTGCAAGTGTCCAAATAAAAGTGATTGTAAAGTCTCGTTTTCTTTTAGGTAAAAATAACAGACGTATTATACTTACCTACTCAGTGCAGTGGATTTACACAGAGCAGCCTGGATGCCCCTCTTCTCGGGTCCCTCCTCGGTGCTCCTGGCCCCTGCCTCCTGTTGAGTGCCCCCACAGCAAGCAGCTTGCTATGGGGGCACCCACGCCACAGTTCCCTGTGTCCATTCAGACACAGAGCCATGGCCTGGCACCACCCCCTTTCTCTCCTCATTGGCTGACTGACTTTAACAGCAGCGGGAGCCAATGGCACCACGCTGCTGTCTCAGCCAATGAGGAGGGAGAATCCCGGCCAGCCCAGTGCCTCGTGCAACATCGCTGGATCTAGATGTGGCTCAGATAAGTATGAGGGGGGATGCTGCACACAGAAGGCTTTTTATCTTAATGCATAGAATGCATTAAGTACAACCACTTTAAAGCCACTTCCTCTAATAACCTATACTACCCTACTTCACTATACCCCAATCCTCTTTCAAACTACTCCACTCATGTCCCCTGTCTCCTATCTTTGTCACATCAGGGTATCTACAATGGTTGTAATTAGTGCCCCCTTGGTCCTTTAAAAAATTTCCCATCCCCTACAATGTAGCTGGCATAGTTAAACACCTTATTACCGAATCCTTCACTGTGCAGCCCTGCCAGGTGCTGCACAGCCTTTTTTTTTTTTCAAAAAGATCCTGGCCAGGTTCTGTGTCTAGTGTACATGAATGCCACAGACCCATTCATTCCTATAGATGGTCAGAACTCTCCTGGATTACTGGGGGCTGCTGTAATTGTGGACCATTAATAGGAAAGGTTGGCGCTGTGGCCTATATGTGCATTAGGCAGAGAACCAGGCAGGATTATTTGGGTGCAAAGATTGTGTGATGTCAGGCAGGGTCGCACAATAAAATCTCAGTAGCAAGGTTGGTATTCAAAGGATTTATTTTAATGATGTTACAGCGCTACCCAATGTTTGTAGGTTTTCTGCTTAAGTTGTAGCTACAGCAGAACTTCCCCAACTTTTACATACACTGCAAAGGAATACAAAATGGACAGGGCTAACCCTTTGAGGGCTCGAACAGCACAATTACTCCAGTCAGTACTTAACATTCACTCTGATGTGTGAGAATTCGTCCCATCTTTGGTGGATGTAAAAGGAAAAAGAGGTTCCAGCCTTCAGGGTGCTACATGTGACTACTCTAGGTAAGTATACACATTCCAGTACATACGGAATCATACAAGATACATTAAGATGACAACATAATGCTACACAATTTTCTGGTATAAGCTTATACTGTACATTTACAGGACTTTACAGTATGCTGGATTCAGTAAAACAAAAGCTAATGCAGATTTGTAGCTTTTTACTTTTTATAGTTATTGCAAAATTTTGTGTTTACTTGTAGATGTCCATTAAATTTAGCTGCTTGGCATTGTGGAATGCCCTGAACCAAGTATAGCCAAGCCAATTAAAAATATTGGTAGCATTAGGAGGTGTCAGAGTGGGATGTGTAGGTGTATTTGTACTTTTATATTTGATTCTATGATGTCACCCATATCACGTGACTCATATTTATAATGTTACTTGATGGAATGCCTAGATATTCAGGGAGGCAAAAACACACCCAAATAAAAGTACAGACAGAATTGGCTGGATTTTCCCATATGTGAAATGTGCACATGTATATGCTTGTCTACGTAGAGTCACACATTCCTGCTGAGGACATGGATCTACTATCCAGTTAAATGACATTTGGTGAATATTTGTTTATTTCTATATGTAAATATGTCTTTATGTCTTTTAACCTCTTTGTGATCAGGGTTAGTTTGTGCGTTCATGACCAGAGACCGGTTAGATAGTCTTGATTTTTTTATTTAATTTTTTTCCTCTTTCCAAGTGCTTGTGCACAATATAGCCATCAATTTTTTAGGAGGTTAAAGTTCGCCTCAGATTTTCTTTGAATCTTAAGCTAAAGACAGCAATTAGGAATAACCCACAATTATTATTATTATTATACAGGATTTATATAGTGCCGACAGTTTACGTAGTGCTTAACAACTCCACTGCTTTGTCTTTGCTCCTGGTCAGCTGAGTCACAAAAACCAATAATCTGAAGGAAAGGATAACCCAGCCACTCTCACTATAAAAGGGTGAGCTCACCGTAGCCATATTGTAAGTGTGTTTTGGAGCTTTTAGGGAAAGCTATCAATTTTGTTTAGGGAGAAATATTGTGCTATATAGCAGTTTGCAGTGGTGGGCTATAGTATATCCTTTTGATATCCTGTTCTCTCACACTATGTACTCTTTTAATTTTTTTTATAATTTTTTTTTTATTTTTAAAGTTGCACTCAAAGCCATATGTACTGAATATTGCTTTTTTTTTTGGAATTGGTACATTTCCTCTATAGCAGTGCCCAGCTTCCAACGCCTTTTGTTTCAGAGGAGCTTTCTTATTAGCCTAAACCTAATAAAAATATTTGACCCCCATTGACTTCAATAGGGTTAGCCGCAAAGATCTGGTTTACAGAATTTTTCGCAAGATTCGCAAAACAGCTCAAGAATTGTTCTCAGGCCTGTTTGATCATCACCACTGGTAATGGGCCACATGTTTGTAGGCATGTTACACCTGATTGGATAAGTCCACTTTTTAAAAGCTATCCCGTGATCCTTTGCGCCAATATAGATCAGAACTGAAAAACCTTCTTGATTCAGCCAAGTGTAACCAGGTTATAAACAAAAAATAATATGAATTTCTCTTCAAAGATGTTCCCAAAACACCTTATTTTTATATACTCCCGAAAATTTATAAAAATTCCATCAATCCACCGGGTAGACCTAATATAGCATCCATGGAAAGCCTCACCAACAGACTTTCCCTGTACATAGACAGCTTTCTTCAACCTTTGGTCCAAACTTTATCGTCATACATCATACGTCATACTCCTCCCACCTTTTAGATACCTTAAAATCATACACATGGGAAAATTCCTACATCTGGTATTCTTGGGCGTAGAGTCTCTGTACACCTCCATCACCCACGATGTGGGTTTGGATGCCCTCTCCCATTTTCTCAGTACCGACTCCCAATTACACCATAAGCAGGCCCAATTCATCCACGACAGTGCCCAATTCTGTTTGGAGCACAATTACTTCACTTTCCAAGGACAGTATTTCCTCCAGATACAGGGCACTGCCATTGGTGCTTTTTTTGCACCCAGTTATGCCAACCTCACCATAGGTTGGTGGGAGGAGTCTTGTATCCGGAGGAACAATTCCTTTGCTGCCCACTTAGTGGTCTTCGGCAGATATATATTTCATTTTTTTAAGCGCTGCGCAAACTGTTGGCGCTATATAAATTCTACATAATAATAATAATAATATAGACAATCTCCTAGTCATCTGGGACAGTCCACCAGTAGAAATTGAATCCTTCGTCCATCACTGTAATAACAACTTTTTAGACTTGTCATTTTCTCATATATGTGACAAAACTTCTTTGGTGTTCCTAGATCTGGAACTCAGTCATCACAGCAGCAGCATTATAACCAAAACCCATTTCAAACCAGCTTCTGGAAATTCATATTTACATTCACGCAGTTGCCACCACCCCAGATGGATCCATAACATTCCCAAGGGCCAATTCACCAAATTCCATAGGAATTGCACTCTGGACTCAGATTATCACGCTCAAAGCTCCACACTCACAAAGGAAGTTCTAAAAAAGGCTACAACGCAGATCATATCAGCAAAATTCAATCCTAATGTGCTACCATCACTACCCCCCCGAACAAATTACAAACTACTTCATCTGATGTCAGATTCATTACCAACAATCTTCACTGCAAAACTAAACGAATGGAACATATAACCTTCCAACATTGGAACATACTTCTCCATCACCCCAAACTCTCCTCAGTCATTCCTCAGTTTGTATACAAAACAAAATTGCACCCAGTAAACTTTCCATTGACCCAAGCCCACTTCTCAGCCTATGACCTTCTTCTGCAATATGACAGGAATACGCCAGTTTAAAAAAAGTATGACATGAATACGTCCGTTTAAAAAAAGTATTTGCAAAATGTGTCCATTTGTACAACACCACCAAAAATCCTTCTTTGACTCATGTGGCAAGAATTACATCATTGAAAAAAATTTTACCCGTTCCACCACTTTTGTAATCTACTGTTTATCTTTCCCCTGTAGCCTTCTCTATGTGGGCCGCACTATCCGTACAGCTCGTGCTAGATTTGGCGAGCATAGAAGATTCATTGAACAGGGTGACATGGAGTACAGTGTACCCAGACACTTCACTCTCAAACACAATAAATCTACCAAAGATCTCAAGATATGGGTTATAGAGTTCATCCCTCCTTTTCCTTCTTTTGGCGAAAGATTCCAACAGCTATGCAAACGCAAGACTTTTTGGATTTTTACTCTCAACACTCTCACTCCAAAAGGTTTGAATGAGGAATTGGAGGTTCATACGATCATATAGTGTGACTGATTATCCCTTCATGATTTTTACCATTAGTGTCATGTGGCAATATACCCAACTGGCCTGTATATTCATTACATATCTCCTTGAATCAATGGTCCAGCATCAGCACACTTATATGTGTACACACAGTGTGTACATGTATGTATTCATATAACTGTGTGGGGGTCCTGGTTTTATAGGTAAGGCATTAAGAGTCATCTTTTCTTGCCTTCCTTTTAATTTGTGAATATTCATACACAATTTCTCTGGTTCTGTGCATATATAATTCAGATTTCTTAAAAGTGTAAATTTTATTCATTTCTTTTCGAATTTCTTTTATTATTTGTCTTATTTATTATTATTTTTGGTCTATTCACTGACACCTGGTTAGGATTCACTCCAGTATGCATTGGTAGTACTGTTTTGTCTCCCATTTGTTCTCTGCCCTTGTGCTCCCTTTCTAAGCATCCCTCATGGGAGCCACAATGATCTGAGATCCATGGGAATATTTTATTGTGTTCTCTCCTGGTATTTGCTTTTAGCTCTCCCATGAGCTTATCCAAGCAGGTGTAACAATATCTACAAACATCTTCCTCACTGTTTACAATTATCTTCCCCTATTTCATTGTTTCAGGTTCTCTCAGATATGCTGAGTTTTACTTGTGTTTTTGTACTCTGTTTTTGTGTGTTTTTTAATTGTGCCCTTTTTAACTGCCATGCACTGATCCCCCTCCCCTGCCAGTTGATTGGCCCATTTTAATTTGTCATAATCGATTCACTCTCCCACCTGCATTACCAGCTTCCAGCTACTAAGACATCCCCGTCTCATGATCGGGTATACTTAAAAAAGGAGGCAGGTCCCCTGAAACATGTTGTACACGCCCCCTTTTCAACCTCGATGGTTGCTGCTTTGATCCAGTTAGCCTGCAGATGTTGCCTGCCCTTTCTGGAGATTGTGCATGACAGCTATTTGTGCTGGCTGACTCTGCTGCTCACCATCTTCACAGTTTTGCAGCCCTTCACTTACCCATATGTAAGTGTGCTTTTATGATTTTATTAAATAATATATGCTCATATTGATGTTTGTGCTGTGGCCACTTTTGTTTTCTACATGTTATTAAGGATTACCAGACCCGATGAGCCCTGCTGCACCACAATCTGAGCCATCATCCATCCATTACCACTCACATCCTCTCCTGTGATATATCCCACATTGATTTTAACTAAGGCTGCTGATTGATGTATTCCAACCTGATCCATCCCACTGGAACCAAGACTCCATGGAGTACTGGACTCTGAGTCTCTCTCTTATACTTTAAAGTTCCCTTCTGACTGTGGATCCTCATTCCCAGATTTAAGGTTTGATGAGCCTGAACTTAAAGCGCATTGAGACTCTTTCTTTCTTGTTAGCGAACAGGGTGGATTTGATTTAAATCAAGTCAATTTAAATCACGATTTAAATCATGCTTTAAATCACTAGTAAAATAGCTTGATTTAAATCAACTTTATTTAAATCATAATTTTTAAAAAACAACTGTCATCTCTGTCCCGCAGCGGCTCCTTCTCTGACCAGCTGTTGACTCACCCACAATCCGAATCACTTTAATGGGAGGGCTGGTGATGTGGTAGTGACACGACAAGGTGAGGGACGTGGCGGTAGCAGGTGAGTGGATGCCCACTAACAGGCGCTGTCATGGTGGATCTGAAATGACAGGTGCTCTTTAAAAAAATTTATTTGGGTACAGTGCCACATGACTGCACAATTGTCAGTTAAGTAATGCAGTGCAATATCGCAGAAAATGGACTGGTCAGGAAGGGTGTAAAACCTTCTGGAGCTGAAGTGGTTAATGAAGGGAGCAGCCCCCCCTTAAGATCTAGATAAAAACAAATCTTTTATGATGCCTAAATTCAATTTTTTAACTAAATATAATTTTATGGCCATTGACTAGATCAGTGGTCTCCAAACTGTTGCCTGGGGGCCAGATGTGGTCCTTTGTTTTGTTTTTACCCGGCCCTTGGGGCAATGTTCCATCCACTGACACCAATAATGTGACACCATTCTATCCACTGACACCAACAATGGGGCACTATTCTTCCTAATGACACCAACGATAGGATACTATTTCACCCACTGACACCAACGATGTGGCCCCTTTCCATTCACTGACACGAATGATGGGGCACTATTCTTTCCACTGACACCAATGATGGGGCACTATTGCTTCCACTGATACCAAAGATGGAGCGCTATATCTTCCATTGACACCAAAGATGGAGTGCTATTCCTTCCACTGACACCAAAGACAGGGCATTGTTTGCTCCCACTTATGCCGGGACATTTTCTACATTTCCCACTGACCACAGTCCTGCCCCCCTAACTTCTGAAGGAGAGTAAAGTGGCCCTTTGTTTAGAAAGTTTGGAGACCCCTGGACTGGATTAAAGAACCATTTTTGTAGCTCTTTGTTATCCAAAAGTAAAAATGTTATGGAGATTTGCATTATTGAAAAATACAGAAGGTTAGCAGAAAACTGCAACAAATTGTTTATTTACCTTGTAAGTGTTGTTCCTAAAATCACCAGCAAACAAGGTAATTCTTTACATCAGTCTAGTTTAAGCTAGCACCTAGAGAGAATGGACTTAGACAGGAGAATGGATTTTTTTAGTTAACATAACAAATGAAAGCAAAATAAAATGGTACATTTTCACCACAAAGATCATCTGCTGTAAAATAAAAATCTATTTTTGGACCACCATGCAGCTGAACCAAAGTTGACGAGAGAAGTGCAACTGAAAGTAAGGAAAAGACTCATTCAAATAGCCTGATTGTGAATTTCAATTAAAATCATATAAACGCACCGATAAAAGTCCTTTCATGTAATCAATGCTTTCTATCTTCTTATGTAACTCGTCACATATTATAATTAGCTAGGGCGTCTTCCAGCGTATTACCCCAAGCTGATATGCGGTGTGGATGGGATCTTGGCTCAGGGATAGAGCTTAATCATGAGCTTCATTTAGTCATTTGAAAGAAATAAAGTAACGGGCCAAAAATTCCATTTTCCGGTGTGAACAAGAAGGAAAGCGATTTTGCATGTTTACTAGCAAACCCCACACAGCGCCTATTATGAAGTAGTTTGTGGTTAAAGTTCTTGATTTAATACCTTTTTATTAAACAAATCTGTTTTTTTTTTGTTTCATCTACTTTAAAAAGAACTATAGAGAGAATTAGGAGTTGAGATTACATTAATCAATTCACCCCTTGAGGAGATAAATTCCTTATAAAAAATATATTTTAAGAGATGACGTAATTTATTCTCTGTATTTAAAGTTTTTCCATGCATAGCAATATGCTTGTCATGTCAGCAGTCCATGAGTTCAGGTTCACTTTCATCATTGTCACTCTAGGTATGTGGATATCCTCCTCCTCCTCTAGCACTACCTGGACAAAGTCTGTTCCTCTTGGTAGAATATGTGTGCTTCTGATAGAATAGTGTCCCGGTAAATTCTTCCTGGGGCAGTTACCTATTGTGACTCTGAATTCTGCTGTATTAAAGCATTCTTTAGTCCACCCATTACAGTTGCACCCTTAATGCATCATTGGCTTTATTTCTTTTTGTAGGGGGCCATCGTTCACCCACTGTCTTCTATTGCACCAGTGACATTGACAACATCCTTGGTACATTCCTGCAGTAGGGATACATGTAACCAAGCATTGGTAAGCTTGTAAATATATTTATTATTCCTGCGCTATGGTGAAAAGGCTTATTGCCCTCAGTGAAAAAATGGTTTAAGTGTCCACAGTGCTGTCCCAATCTATGGGATAATACCATAGAACAGGGTTTCTTAACCAGGGCTGTATGAAGCCTTAGAGTTCCTCCAGAAGTTGCTAGGGGTTCCTTGAGCAATGAGCAATTTCAGCCTCTCAGACAAGTTCCCACTGACACCATTGATTTTTTTAGATATCTGTTCTTCCCAATGACCAAAAATATAAGTAGCATTCTTGCCACTGACCATCACACTAATGCATCATGGCTTGAAGACATAATAATTTTTAGCAGGGGTTCCCTGAAACCAGAAAATTATTTCAAGGGTTCCTTTGTGTAGAAAAGGTTGAGAAAGGCTGCCATAGACTGTCTCAAACCAGGTGCAATAACAAATATTATAAACTAGAAATACATATAAAAAAACCGAGTGCAACATAAACTTCGTATGGTTCAACTCAAGTCTATATACAAATAAAGTGCCAATAATCTTTATAAAGTGCAATCCGTGGTTAATATGAATTGGTGGCAATGGTGAAAAATAGAAAACTGTGCTGTTCCGTGCTCCTCTCCTCATGCGAAGCCACTCACCAACTCCCAATGGTTAAATTGCTTATTTGGTATATGGGGAAATCTTCTGGATGTATTGTAGGTAATTCACTTCCTTGTGTTTACAAGCAGGGCAAAGTATGTCTTAAGTGGGTTTATGCAAAAAAGATCAAATAGCTTCCATAGTGGAATCCCACTATTTTATTTTAAAACATACTAAAATGCATAGGTATTTCACTCACATGTAAAGATATTAAAACAGGCAACACACACTGATTCGAAAAACCTATAATCGCGGTTTGCGTTCCAATAGTGTTCCAAAGACCAGATGTGATGTTTTCTGGTAGTTCCGCCTAATGCATTTTGCTCCTCCTCGAAAGTGGCAGATGTCCTCCTCCTTCTCTAGCACTACCTGGACAAAGTCTGCTTCTCTTGGTAGAACATGTCTGCTTCTGATAGAATAGTGTCTCTATAAATTCCTCCTGGGGCAGTTACCTATTGTGACTCTGAATTTTGCTGTATGATCGCAATCTTTAGTCCACCCATTACAGTTGCACCCTTAATGCATCATTGGCTTTTGTTTTTTTTTGTAGGGGGCCATCGTTCACCCACTGTCTTCTAATGCACCAGTGACATTGACAACATCCTTGGTGCATTCCTGCAGTAGGGATACAGGTAGCCAGGTATTGGTAAGTTTGTCATTTTCTACATTTTGCACTTCTGAAAGACTAGGAGGCAGTGTGGCAGTGGCAATATCAGATTTTGCCACTGCCACCAGAATTTGACAATGGCAGTTACAGATCCTGTGGATGCCACCAGAATGTGGCAATGGCAGTTACAAATCCTGTGGATGCCACCAGAATGTGACAATTGAACACTCAGCTTCATCCTGCACAGAGGTTTTCTAGCTTGAGGGACAACAACCTGAGTGCTAGTAGACTGAGAGTGATAGTCACTGGGGTCAGTTAAACGCTTACAGCACAACCAGTAGCTGCCACCATATGTTGTAATGAAAACATGTATCATTCACAGCATCTGCTGTAGAAATTCTGGCCTTCAAGAATTGCTACAGCAGATACTTTGAGACAACCCTTGCAAGGGTTGTCTGCTCCCAGCAGGGGGGGGAGCCATCCCCGCTGGGAGAAGACAGTTATAAGATGGCTATAGCCGCTAGCGATAATCGTAAGAGAATTCGGCAGGCTGGTTGTACCCAACTTGATCAATCGATTAATGCCCATTAATGTTTTTTGAATCTCGGCTGGTTCCTGCTGAACCGGCCGAGATTCGAACCTTAGACTAGGAGATTTAAATGGATTTGATTAACAAGTTGAAGTCAAACTCCAGCTAACACTTTATACACAGTTATAGCAAACTTAGATAAATATTTTACATAAATGGATTAAAGCTGACCATTATAAGCACCCTATCAGTGTGCTACTTTATTTGGACAGCTTGGTCTGTTAAAGCAAGTTAAAAAATAACAGACTTACTGACTGGATTAGTGAAAATAGAGGAAAAAAGAAAACGAAAACAAATGAAGTAACTGCATCTAAAAATCGGTAACCTGCAATTTGATACATTTTTGTTTTTGGGTTTAAGGTGTAAGTTCACCTTTACAGAAAATCTGGTCCCCTTCCCCATTCCCCCTGGTCCCACTGTACTGTAGTCCCGCGATCCCGCTCTGTCAGGAACTGGAACACTGATTTACCGGTCCAGGGTTTTGAAATTATCCTGGCTTTCTCTCCTCTCCTTGCAGTGCTGACAGGACGTGTTAGATAGATTCTGATTGGCCCGCACCATCTAGATGGTACTGCCCAATTAGAGTGCCTCTTGTCTGTATACGCTGAGAGGTACTGAAAGGGATTAAGCCACTGGGATTTCAAATCGTTCAGAGCAGGATCGCGGGACTACAGTACAACGGGATCGGGGGAGGGGGGACCAGTGTAAGGTCATATTACAGATTTTCTGTAAAGGTGAGCTTACACTTTAAACCCAAAAACTAAAATGTACTTACTACTTCCCGCCCGCTCACCATCAGGGCCATCTTAAGAGCATTATAGGCCCCCGGCAATACAGTGCACGGGGGCCCTGTCTAGAGAATCATGCACGAGAATAAAAGTGCAAATTAATAAGGCTATATAAATTGGTACCTGATTCCTATACTGACCCCTACACTGACCTACATGATTCCTACACTGTCCACTACACTGACCCCTACACTGACCTACATGATTCCTAGATTGATCACTACACTTACCTACCTGTCCACTACACTGATTAACCTGATTCGTATACTGACCTGTACATTTACCTTCCTGTCCACTACATTGACCATTACACTACATTGTCCACTACAATACCCACTACACTACACTGACCACTACAACACACACTACACTGACCACTACAACACACACTACACTGACCACTGCAACACACACATTACACTGACCACTGCAACACACACATTACACTGACCACTGCAACACACACATTACACTGACCACTGCAACACACACATTACACTGACCACTGCAATACACACATTACACTGCCATGTCTCTTGAAAGACCAGGGGAGCCGAGCTGAGCCGAAGGTGTCTGGTGTGCAACAATGACGTCAGCGCCGAGCGGTAGGTTGAAGAGGAAAGCCGCACAAGATCCCATTCGCCCAATCACAGGGGCAGCTGGAAACTAAAGATGGTGCCTGGAGCGCAGGCCGCGGGGACATAGTAAATAGAAAGTTTGGGGGACAGAGCCGGGATTTTGACGCCACTGGTCGCTGCCCAGTCGAAAAAACGACCCTGCTCACCACCAAATGACAGCGGAGACGTGTGGCTCTCGTTCTGGGACGACGTCTAATGATGGCGCCCAGTTTAGCCGCAATCGCGCAATGTTTCTGGGGCACGAAGTGACCCCAACCTTAGCACTATTACAGTGTACAGATGTCACAATATAAAAATATTGTGACATCTGTACACTGTAAGGCTACATGCCCGGGGATGTTTTAAAAAACGAGCTGCAAAGCTAGTCCCGACGCCAGGAAAAAAGCATTTTTTCATTTTTGCATTGGCGTCAATACCCGTTTAGCCACGCTAGCTTTCAGCCGCGTTTCTCTGTCTTTATTCAAAATCAGTGGTTTCCTATGGGAGCCCATTGATTTGAATAGTAGTCTCACCAGAAGTCGGATCAGGATGATCCGACTTGCGGTGCGACTTGTGTGCTGAGAATCTTGAAGGGGAACCCTGACAAAATTTTGCGTGAGGTTCCCCCCAAGATCCATACCAGACCCTTATCAGAGCATGCACCACGGCAGGTCAGGAAAGGCCACATGCCCTCAACATGGGGGGTGGGAGCTTTGGGGCAGAGGGGGGCCCCTGTGCCCCCACACTCCAAAGCTCCTTGTCCCCATGTTGATGTGGACAAGGGCCTCTTCCCGACAACCCTTGCCGGTGGTTGTCGGGGTCTGCTGGCGGGGACTTATCGTAATCTGGAAGCCCCCTTTAACAAGGGGCCACCCATTCACCTAAATAAAAAAAGTGTCAAAAATAAACCCACTACACAGGTTTTTAAAGTATTTTATTAAAGCAGCTCCGGCTCTTCTCCTCTCTCTCCGCTATCTTCTGCTCTTTTGCTGGGTCTTCTCCCCTCTCTGGTCCTTCTCTGCTATCTTCTGCTCTTTTGTTGGGTCTTCTCCCTCTGTTCTTCTTCCGATGTTGACTCGACGCGATCTCCCGGTTTAATGCTGGATCTGCCATGTGCAATGGCTTATGGCATGAGGCGGAGCCACCCAATGACGTAGTTAGAGGACACGCCCCTTGTGATGTCATTATGGGGTGATGACATCACAAGGGGCATGTCCTCTAACTACCCTGTTTCCCCAAAAATAAGACCTAGCGTGATTGTCGGTGATGGCTGCAATATAAGCCCTACCCACCAAATAAGCCCTAGTTAAAGTCCTTGTAGGTCTGTTTTTCAGGGTAGGGCTTATTTTCGGGGAAACAGGGTAGGGCTTATTTGGGGGGTAGGGCTTATATTGCAGCCATCACCGACAATCACGCTAGGTCTTATTTTCGGGGAAACAGGGTATGTCATCGGGTGGCCCTCCCCATGCCAATATAAGTCATTGCACACAGTGGACACAGCATTACGAGTCAACATCGGAAGAAAACAGAGGGAGAAGACCCAACAAAAGAGCAGAAGACCCAGCAAAAGAGCAGAAGATAGCAGAGAAGGACCGGAGAGGGGAGAAGACCCAACAAGGTGCTTTGAGGTGGGGGGGCGCAGGGGCCCCACTCTGTCCCAAAGCACCCACCCCCCATGATGAGGGCATGTGGCCTGGTATGGTTCAGGGGAGGGGGGCGCTTGCTCATCCCCCCTGTCCTGACCTGCCGGGCTGCGTGCTCGGATAAGGGTCTGGTATAGATCTTGGGGGGGGAACCTCACGCAAAATTTTGTCGAGGTTCCCCTTCAAGATTCTCAGCACACAAGTCGCACTGCAAGTCGGATCATCTTGATCCGACTTCTGATGAGACTTCTATTCAAATCAATGGGCTCCCATAGGGAACCATTGATTCTGAATAGAGACAGAGAAACGTGGGACGGTGCATAACGCTGTGTATACAGCGCTAAGCCCCGTTAAAGTGCGTTTAACACCTTTTACCGGCGTCTGACATTTTTACAGCTCTAGCGCTGGAGCCTCAGAACGCACTGGTCCTGGGTTTTTTTTTTGGAGCTTAAAAATGCCTATACCACTTACAGCTCAAAAACGCCATGGTGGGCATGAGGCCATAGGCTAACATGAAGAGGAGTTTTTAAGCTGCAAAAAACATTCAAAAAAGTGGCTGTAAAAAACATAGGTAGGCATGAGGCCTAATAGTAGTTTTAGTTGAATGCACGTTTACCTGATATTTTCTATGTTTTCTTTTCAGTATTAATGCACAGTAATTAATGGATTCATTTTTTATATATACAGTATCTCACAAAAGTGAGTACACCCCTCACCTTTTTGCAAATATTTTATTATATCTTTTCATGTGACAACACTGAAGAAATTACACTTTGCTACAATGTAAATTAGTGAGTGTACAGCTTGTACACAGTAAATTTGCTGTCCCCTCAAAATACCTCAACACACAGCCATTAATGTCTAAACCGCTGGTAACAAAAGTGAGTACACCCCTAAGTGAAAATGTCCAAATTGGACCCAATCAATATTTTGTATGGCCACCATTATTTTCCAGCACTGCCTTAACCTTCTTGAGCATGGAGTTCACCAGAGCTTCACAGGTTGCCACTGGAGTCCTCTTCCACTCCTCCATGATGACATCACGGAGCTGGTGGAAGTTAGAGACCTTGCGCTAGGGTTTAGGTCTGGAGACATGCTTGGGCAGTCCATCACCTTTACCCTCAGCTTCTTCAGCAAGGCAGTGGACGTCTTGGAGGTGTGTTTGGGGTCGTTATCATGTTGGAATACTGCCCTGCGGCCCAGTCTCTGAAGGGAGTGGATCATGCTCTGCTTCAGTATGTCACAGTACATGTTAGCATTCATGGTTCCCTCAATGAACTGTAGCTCCCCAGTGCACTCATGCAGCCCCCGACCATGACACTCCCACCACCATCCTTGACTGTAGACAAGACACACTTGTCTTTGTACTCCTCACCTGGTTGCCGCCACACAGGCTTGACACCATATGAACCAAATAGGATTATCTTGGTCTCATCAGACCATAGGTCATGGTTCCAGTAATCTATGTCCTTAGTCTACTTGTCTTCAGCAAACTGTTTGCAGGCTTTCATCTGCATCATCTGTAGAAGAGGCTTCCTTCTGGGCTGACAGCCATGCAGACCAATTTGATGCAGTGTGCGGCGTATAGTCTGAGCACTAACAGGATGACCTCTTCAACCTCTGCAGCAATCCTGGCAGCACTCATATGTCTGTTTCCCATAGACAACAATTCTATTTTTTTAGATCCTCAGAGAGTTCTTTGCCATGAGATGCCACATTGAACTTCCAGTGACCAGTATGAGAGAGTGAGAGTGATAACACCAAATTTAACACACCTGCTTCCCATTCACACCTGAGATTTTGTAACACTAACGAGTCACATGACACTGGGGAGGGAAAATAACTAATTGGGCCCGATTTGGACATTTTCACTTAAGGGTGTACTCACTTTTGTTGCCAGCGGTTTAGACATTAATGGCTGTGTGTTGAGTTATTTTGAGAGGACAGCAAATTTACACTGTTATACAAGCTATACACTCACTACTTTACATTGTAGCAAAGTGTAATTTCTTCAGTGTTGTCACATGAAAAGATAGAATAAAATATTTACATAAATGTGAGGGGTGTACACACTTTTGTGAGATACTGTATATATATATATGCACCATGACGATGCTGCATGTAATAAAACCGAATCAGCAGCACAAACACACAGAGTGTCCCCACCAACAGACTGTCCTGCATGGTTGGCCTTTCTTGCTTGTGGGCTTAATTGCAGACATCTACTCAATCTACCAATAAGTACATAAGGATGAAATGCATTACAGTGGGTAGGCCTCCTGTTGGTAGGGACACGCTGTGTGTTTGTACTGGCTCTGGCTAAATCATTTTAATTATGTGTGCCATCATCAGGGTCCAATATAGACAGAATTATGGAAATTGTATGAAACATAACTCTGTGTAGTTGAAAAACTAGATTTACAGATGTGCATTGTTTCAAAATGGTTTTATAATAGTCAGTTACAACCAGGATACATTAGAGCGTGTTCTGGACACTGATAGTGGTTTTATAAATCATATTTTTAATCATTGGGGTTAAAGTGATTGTAAATGATCACCTTGTAAAACAACCCATTCAGTTTAAAATATAAATGAAAAGCAAAACATTTGTGTATAGATATAAAAAATCATTCTAAATACCTTTTTTTCCTATTTTTATAAGTGATCGCATTCCCTCTGTTCCTTCTGTTCTCAGCTGCATAAGAGCTGGGGGGAGGAGAAGCAACAGCCCACTGATCCTCCCAGTGAAAGGCTGTGCGGGGGGTGTCAGGAGAAGTCTGATCATTGGAGGAGAGCACACTGTGTTCCCAGCACAGCAAGAAAACTGACCACACTGTGCTCTCACGCTTAGTGTGGTCAGTTTTTAATAGGAAAGCAATGGAACTGGCAGTGACACCAGGGATTTCACACAAAGGAAAATATACAAAGAGAACCGGATACTTTCTCATACAAGTACATGGTACAGCAGGCACATATCAGGAATATGAAATGTTGGGGTAACAAACACTTTCGTTAGAAGTCGTTAGATTCAGCTAAGTTTATGACACCACTAAAAGTTGTACAACGCCGTGCCTGGCATCTAACTTTTCTGTTTTTCATCTTCTTTGGGCTGGCTATTGTCAAACTGGAATTCATTATTTTGTCAAATGTATTAAATCTCATGAAAACATGGCACAGACCTGAGATTTAAATCTGACCATTTTCATCGCTGACATATGAAGTTTGGAGAAATGAGGGTGGCACGGCATGGCTTTCATATTCTCCCCACTTATTTTGGGGATTATAAGACCTCGTTAGTGTCCCAACGATGTCATGCATCCTGCACAACAGTGGGACAAGGAAATTACATCATCTGAAGTGACTATCCATTGCTAGTTTTCACAAGCCACAGCCCTTGCCCAAACTTGAAAAAAAAAAAAAAAAAAACTTCTGTAGCAATAAGCTGTTTCCCATCAGGTGCCTGGATGGATTAGGGCATTGCACCATGTTAGGGGTTGATTTACTAAAGCTGGAGAGTGCAAACTTTGGTGCAGCTGTGCATGGAAACCAATCAGCTTCCAGGATTTTTTGTCAAAGCTTGGTTTTAACAAGCTGATTGGGTACCATGCACAGCTGCACCAGATTTTGCACTCTCTGGTTTTAGTAAATCAACCCCACAGTGTGGTTTGCAGTCCACCTGTGCATTTATCCTAGTCTTGATGGCCAGCAGTGAAATTAAGGGTCTTCTCCCTTTGCTACCTGAAATGTTTTTGATGAATACTCTGCTGATATGCCCCATTGGTCTTTTGGACTGCTGAACAGCGGTGTTGGATGAACATGCATTATGTCTACCCTTGTGTACATTGTACAGAACAAAAGAAGTGCAACCACACCTTGGCTTTGAGCAGTATGGGTCACAAAATACTACCTATGAGCATTAAAAACTTGGAGGCCTTTGTATGTAGTTGTTGTTGGGGCTATTATTTTCAATGACTCTCACCACTTCCACTATAAACTGAGGTCACTGGAAGTTTTTATCAGGTAGTCACAAGTAGTGTCCACTAGAAATTTCAATAGCAATAAAAGGGCTGCTTGAAAGATGTTAATAGAAACTGAAGTTTACATCTACCTCATTATACTATGATGTTGATGTATGATGTAAGTACAATCATTATTACACCTATGCTTTCTGTTACAGCTGTCAAAGTAAGTATGAAGGTAACTTGCAGCTTGAAACAGCCATATGAAAAATGTCATGGTTGTCACAAGCCATGCATTACATCATGCTGACAGCATAGCTTACCTGTGCAAACTGGATACTACTTTACAGGAAAGCTGAGCTTTGATATTTTTTTTTCTTTTTTAAAATCATTTTAAGATTTCAAGCGATTATTTTAAATGGAAATAGTTTTTTGAACTATAGTTTAAATCCCATTACTTTTTCTTGCATGCATATCAGTAATTTCAGTCTTTACATACTGTCATAGCTATGCAGGTTTAATGGTTAATTATACCCAGTCAGCCACAGACCTTGTGTCACTGGCATTCTCAATGCATACATTATATTGAGCATTAATATGTGCACTCTGTACTTTAATCATCCAGCCATCTTTCTAATAAATACAGTGGGGAAAATAATTATTTGATCCCTTGAAATTTTTATTAGTCTGCTCACTTACAAAGAAATTAAGTGTCAACCAATATCAACCAAAAATCCTGAAAAAAACACATAATACAAATGTTATAAATTGAGTTGCAGTGAGTAAAATAAGTATTTGATCCCCAAGCAAAACATGACTTAGTACTTGGTGGAGAAACCCTTGTTGGCAAGCACAGGGGTAAGACGTTTCTTGTAGTTGGTTATCAGGTTTGCACACATCTCAAAAGGGATTTTGGTAGACTCTTCTTTACAGATCTTCTTTAAATCCTTGGCTGTCGCTTGGAAACTTGAAGTTTCAGCTCCCTGGCCATAAATGTTCCTATAGGATTAAGGTCTGGAGACTGGCTAGGCCACTCCATGACCTTAATGTGCTTCTTCTTGTGCCACTCCTTGGTTGCCTTGGTGGTATGTTTTGGGTCATTGTCATTCCGGAAGACCCATCCACGACCCATCTTCAGTGTTCTAGCTGAGTGAAGAAGGTTCTCATCCAAGATTTTACAATATATGGCCCCGTCCATTGGCCCCTCAATACAGCAAAGTCGGTCTGTACCTTTAGCAGAGAAACAGCCCCAAAGCATAATATTTCCACCTCCGTGCTTGACTGTAGGGATGTTGTTCTTAGGGTCATAGTCAGTATTTTTCTTCCTCCAAGCACAGCGAGTCCCCCTCCTCAAGAAGGCACTTGCACAGTCATGCCAATGAACATCTAAATGATTCAGAGAAGGAAGTGCTGTCATCAGATGAGACCAAAATTAAGCTCTTTGGCATTAACTCGGTTTACCCTAAGAACACCATCCTTGCAGTCAAGCACGGTGGTGAAAACATGATGCTTTGGGGCTGTTTCTCTGGTAAAGGTACAGGCTGACATCGCCTCATTGAGGGGCCATGTATTGTAAAATCTTGGATGAGAACCTTCTTCCCTCAGCCAGAACACTGAAGATGGGTTGTGGATGGGTCTTCCAGCATAACAATGACCCAAAACAAACCGCCAAGGAAAAAAAGGAGTGACTCAAAAAAAAGCAAATGAAGGTCATGGAGTGGCCTAGTCAGTCTCTAGATCTTAATTCTATAGAACATTTATGGAGGGAGCTGAAACTTCACATTGCCAAGAGACAGTCAAGGAACTTTAAGGATTTAGAGAAGATCTGTAAAGAAGAGTCGACCAAAATCCCTTCTGAGATGTGTGCAAACCTTGTCACCAACTTCAATAAAAGTCTGACCTCTGTGCTTGCCAACAAGGGTTTCTCCACCAAGTCATGTTTTGCTTGGGATCAAATACTTATTTTACTCACTGAACTGCAACTTCATTTATAGCATTTGTTTTATGTGTTCTTTTCTGGATTTTTGGTTGATATTCTGTCTCTATCATTTAAAATACACCTATGATAAAAATTATAGACCCTCCATTTCTTTGTAAGTGGGCAAAGTTACAAAATCTGCAGGGGATCAAATAATTATTTCCCCCACTGTAAGTGTTTTGATGTTCAGTTAACATGGCTATTACAGTGACATTTACAACTATTCAACTGAACGTGATCTTGGTTTAATTTGTAACCTAAGACCTAAAATTGGCTTCTTAACTCGTGGTCACAATTTGACGGATGAGTTAATGCATTTGAATACAAAGCCAAGATAGAACATTCACATCTAAAACCTTGAGCAGGTTAATTGCTGTTTGAGTGATCTGATACATGTCTTGACCCTGCGTGGTCCTGTTGGGTTTACAGCTTCATGTCAGTTAAAAAGCAGCTGTTCACCTGAATTCTTTTTTTGATACCCCTGCCCCAATGGTTATATTACACATGCATATTCTAAGTGTGTCCTGCAATCCTGCCCATTCCTAAAGGAGGGAAAAGACACAGTTTTGATAGGAACAATCACACAAGTATCATTTAACAATTCTGTGTCACATTTTATTTCGTAAAATAGCAGAAACAACAAAGGCCCCTAGTAATAACAGAATGCCTCTTGCCTCTCAGGGAACGGTAAAGAATGCTATCTTGCCACATGATCTCTTTTCTTTTAAGCATTGCACTAACCGCTGACATATCACATAAATGCCTCTTTTATAAGCTGCCAGAGATTGTCTGCTGTATTGGGAATAACCTACAGAACCCATGTCCACCTCCCAGCAAAGTGCTTCACTTATTCCATGTGAATTTTCTCTCTGTCTGTCGTTCCAGAAGACCCTATTATACACCTGAATGTTCCAACTAAATCAGGTAGCCTCAATTACACCGTCTATAAAAGGTCTTTGTTCAGCTGACTTAGTGGAAAACAGTATGTAGATCTGGCACAAGACCGGCTATGTTATTATATTTGCCAAATCAGTATTTCACTGTCACTCTCAGGTAGGTGGTACTCTGCAGGCCCTATAACTTTCCACCTCGTCTCTTGTGTCTCTTCTGCGTTCTTCTTTATCCTGAATCTGAGTGATATTAAAGACAAAAAGAACTCTTCAAGCTTGAATGTCTCCTAATAAAAGCCTGGCAGTTTTCCACTGCTATTCTTAAATTGTTCTAGTTGTCTTCCTGTCTGATTTCAAATTAATTAAAAAAACAAAATTAACTGGATGTTATGGAAGTTTGGGTTTTTCATTTGAATCTTTAAGACCTTTGTGAATTGAGTATATACTGTATATGTAAACTCCAAGACAGCATGCATGTTATTCCTTTTTCTTCTTTTATGAGCTATAGACATATATACAGTATACTTAAAGGTAAAGCCCATCCTCGGCCAAAACGTTTTATTTTTTGATTACAATTAAAGCCTCTGCCATGTTTTCTGTAGTCACATACCATAGAAGCAGTACTCTAGTATTTCCTGCTGTCTTCTTTACAAAGACAGCAGGAAATACTATAAACAACCAATGCTTCAGGACTTGGCTGAGCACCTTTTTGAAGAGGTAGAAAGAAATCCTGGATAGCCGCACTCTGGGATAAGAACATCTTTATTTCAATAAAATCCAACAATACAGTCAATTGCAGAGACGTACAGGGTGGTAGACTGCTAGCAGTCTATCACCCTGTACATCTCTGCAATTGACTGTATTGTTGGATTTTATTGATGTACAGGGTGGTAGACTGCTAGTTGGATTTTATTGAAATAAAGATGTCCTTATCCCAGAGTGCGGCTATCCAGGATTTCTTTCTACCTCACTGCAAACCAGCAAAACCAGCACCTGGAACCAGTTCTTACTAGGGCGGTGTCATTCCAGAGCAAGAGTGTCATCCCACCACAGGGGGAGCTCACACATCCTTTTGCCCTCTGTTGCCAGAGAAAAAGAGATAGCTTCCATATTGTCACTGGACTGGCAGGAAGTCTGCAGAAAAAAAAGTTTACATAGGTTTTTTTGTAATAAATAAAACATAAAGCTGGGGGGGCTTCAGGTGAGGTGCTGGTGTGGGTCTTACTTTTTAGAGTTCTATTTTAGGGTAGGCATTGCAATAAAAACTCAAATGACATGCTTGCTGAAAATACATTATTCTTTCTCTTTAATAGTTTTGCTTTTTCAAATTAGCTCAAAATCAGCTGTTACTTCATTCTAGGATTTGTAGCACAATGTACTGTATATATGTGGCCAAGCAAGAAAGCTGTCTTCTGTGTTCCTGCGTCATAAAGCAGAGCCCTCGGATTGGATAAAGAATAATGACTGCACCTGGGACAAAAACAAATGAATGAGAAAACCGGTATTGTATTTTTTTTTTAAGGATTACTTTTCTGTATTTTCTATTCAAAACTTTTTTTTTTACAACATTATTGTCATCTTTTTTTCTGAAGTTTGAACAGCTTGAGCACATATCTATGCAAACAAAAAACCTATTAAAAAAAAAATTACCTTTTTTTCTCTTTTACAATTGTTAGGTAAAGCTTTGCTGAAGCACAGACATACAAAGAATTAAGATAAAGATTATTTTTTTCCCAAGGATAATTAAAACTGGCCTTTTGAATCCTTCCAAGAAAGGAGCCATTTTTTACGATCCTTCCAATATTAGAAACACACATAGAGTTCTGCAAGGTGTCTGTAGATCAGACCTAAATTGATGAATATAAACAGTGCTAGCAGGGTAAGTTGAACCACACAACTTATATAATTGATATTATTATTATATTTTTATAATAATAATATTTTTATATTTATTCATATATTTTAATATTATTAGTATAATTAATATTCATCAATTTATTCTCAGAGGTTGTAGCACCTTTCCAACAGCTGCTGTAGGTTTGTTTGTTTTTTGTTCATTAATTCATTATATACAGTGGGGACGGAAAATATTCAGACCCCTTAAATTTTTCACTCTTTATAATATTGCAGCCATTTGCTAAAATCATTCAAATTCATTTTTTTCCTCATTAATGTACACACAGCACCTCATATTGACAGAAAAACACAGAATTGTTGACATTTTTGCAGATTTATTAAAAATGAAAAAATGAAATATCACATGGTCCTAAGTGTTCAGACCCTTTGCTCAGTATTTAGTAGAAGCACCCTTTGGGAAAGATGCAGCAAGATGCAGCAAGTTTTTCACACCTGGATTTGGGGATCCTCTGCCATTCCTCCTTGCAGATCCTCTCCAGTTCTGTCTGTTTGGATGGTAAACGTTGGTGGACAGCCATTTTCAGGTCTCTCCAGAGATGCTCAATTGGGTTTAAAGCGGGGTTCCACTCAAATTTTTAACTTAATCATACCCCCTTCAGTTAATTGCATAGATGTTCAAATGCCGCACAAAATTTTTTTTTATCGCTGTAATTACCTTTATATTGTACTTTATTGTGGCACTTCCTGTCTCTCCTCCCATGAGAGTAGGCGTGTTTATTGCCTTTCCCCGGCGCCGCACTGTCTCCTGGGAGCTTAGTGTCAGGCATCCCAAGCTTCAGTGTGAGACAATGATCATGCGTGTAAACAAGCTGTGAATGAACAGCATTCACCGCATCCAGGAAATCAATGCTTGTGGGCTTCACATGCCCACAAGCAAGATGGAAACAGCCAGCATCACATTTTTTAAGTTATTCTTCAGTACGAAAACAGACAGAGGCAGAAATATTACACCCAAACTGTGAGTATTATTTTGGGGTTGGCAAAGTGTCTCAATGACCTAAAAAAAAATAAAAGATTGGTCGCCGGACTCCCACTTTAAGTCAGGGCTCTGGCTGGGCCATTCAAGAACAGTCACGGAGTTGTTGTGAAGCCACTCCTTCGTTATTTTAGCTGTGTTCTTAGGGTCATTGTGTTGTTGGAAAATAAACCTTCGGCCTAGTCTGAGGTCCTGAGCACTCTGGAGAAGGTTTTCGTCCAGGATTTCCCTGTACTTGGCCGCATTCATCTTTCCCTCGATTGCAACCAGTCGTCCTGTCCCTGCAGCTGAAAAACACCCCCATAGCATAATACTGCCACCACCATGCTTCACTGTTGGGACTGTATTGGACAAGTGATGAGCAGTGCCTGGTTTTCTCCACACATACCGCTTAGAATTAAGGCCAAAAAGTTCTATCTTGGTCTCATCAGACCAGAGAATCTTATTTCTTACCATCTTGGAGTCCTTCAGGTGTTTTTTAGCAAACTCCATGCGGGCTTTCATGTGTCTTGCACTGAGGAGAGGCTTCCGTCGGGCCACTCTGCCATAAAGCCCCGACTGGTGGAGGGCTGCAGTGATGGTTGACTTTCTACAACTTTCTCCCATCTCCCAACTGCATCTCTGGAGCTCAGCCACAGTGATCTTTGGGTTCTTCTTTACCTCTCTCTCCAAGGCTCTTCTCCCCCGATAGCTCAGTTTGGCCGGACGGCCAGCTCTAGGAAGGGTTCTGGTCGTCCCAAACGTCTTCCATTTAAGGATTATGGAGGCCACTGTGCTCTTAGGAACCTTAAGTGCAGCAGAAATTTTTTGTGTAACCTTGGCCAGATCGGTGCCTTGCCACAATTCTGTCTCTGAGCTCTTCAGGCAGTTCCCTTGACCTCATGATTCTCATTTGCTCTGACATGCACTGTGAGCTGTAATGTCTTATATATACAGGTGTGTGGCTTTCCTAAACAAGTCCAATCAGTATAATCAAACACAGCTGGACTCAAATGAAGGTGTAGAACCATCTCAAGGATGATCAGAAGAAATGGACAGCACCTAAGTTAAATATATGAGTGTCACAGCAAAGGGTCTGAATACTTAGGACCATGTGATATTTCAGTTTTTCTTTTTTAATAAATCTGCAAAAATGTCAACAATTCTGTGTTTTTCTGTCAATATGGGGTGCTGTGTGGACATTAATGAGGAAAAAAATGAACTTAAATGACTTTAGCAAATGGCTGCAATATAACAAAGAGTGAAAAATTTAAGGGGGTCTGAATACTTTCCGTCCCTACTGTATTTCACATCACCCTTATCACATAAAATTATTTTTCTGTGGTTTGCACTTTATCCCGCAAGCGCTGTTTATTGTTTATATTAATTAATTTGTAGTTCAGACTTGTCCTTTGGATGTAGACACATCTTTGTTGACCTGTTTTTGCCTGTGCAGTGCCAAGCAGCATTTTGTTTAGAAATGGGACCATGTGCCGTGCTGCACTGTGCATGTCCCCCCCACCCCAGAGGAATAGTAATGAATTAAAAGACCATGAATACATGTTTAAGACCCTTGTACAGTGTAGCAGAGGGTGTGGCATTTCTTATTGTCATCTCATACCACAACGTGCCCCAACAAGGGCCTTTTATATCAGTTTCATCAGCTGTTAACACTTATATAATATTTTAGTGGTTGAGTTTACATCTACTTTAACAAATTATGCTCGGTTCTTTGAATTGCAGTCATGGGGTAAGTTTTCTTAGATCCCCTATTTATGTGCACAGATTTGTACACCTAAAACCCTTTTTAACTGTCTGCATCAAAATCAAATCAATGCTGCATCCACCTAGGTGAGTATACATGTTTGTTTTTTTTTGTTTTTTTTAAAGTCCATTCTTCTATTTTTATTCCTACGACAGTGCTGTTTGTTTATATGGGCAAATGGTATCCTGCAAAGGTAAAGATCACTTTCAAACACTTTTTTTGGTTTTGGATGTGTTGGGCAGGATAGAGCCTTTTTCTACTGTTTTGCTGTGATTGATGACATTTCCTCTCATTTCCTGTCCAAGTGACACCTGTCAGGAGAAAGGGAAAAGTCTCCACCGGGGACACACACTGCAGTAATACCTTGTCTGAGGTTCTAAACTTTCCCAGCTCGTTCCATAAATGAAAAAAAAAAAATGGTTAGAGGTGGATTTCTAATGCAAACTTAAATGGCTGTTGGTCAATTTGGTCATCAGTGATCAGTCCATTCAGAACTACGTGCCGTAAGCCGCAATGGCTGACAGTGGTTGAAATTCGTAAATTCATAGGAAACTGTGAATGAATAACATGGCTCTGTAGGCCATAATATGTCATCATTAGCCTAAAACACCAATTCCTGCACAAGAAAACTAGGAACTGTCTATGTGCATATTTGTAGAACAGGGTAAAATATAAAATAGGTCTCTGTTATTTCATTTTCAACATGTTATAATTAAAGTTGTCAGACTCCTGCCAATGCACATTTCTCAAATGTAACATTTTTTTGTTCAATGAATCTTTAGCAGACCGGAGATTTGTGTTACTGCACTGAAGAGATGTTTAGATTACACATAACAAGTATATTCTACCTTTTTTAACCACCTCAATACCAGACACTTTCACCCCCTTCCTACCCAGGCAGTTTTTACGTTTTCATCACTGTCACACTTTCAATGACAATCACTGTACCCAAATGAAATTTTATCAGTCTTTTTAGACAGCTAAATAGAGGTTTCTTTTGGTTGTATTTAATCATCGCAGTTTTTTTTTTGTGCTATATAAATAAATAAATATTTATCATTTATATAATCTATGGTATTTAAATTTGAAAATTAACCTGATCAACTGAATGCGTATTTCATTTCTTGAGGTCCTAAAATGTCAGAGCAGTACAAATACCCCCCCCCCCTCCCCCACCCAGTGACCTATTTTTGGAAAGTAGACAGTGCAAGGTTTTTAATGGCATGGTGAGTTTTTTGAAGTTGTAATTTTTTCAGCTTTTTTTAAAAAAATGAAGAGATTTGATAAAAAAATGTTTCCTCTTTCCACAAAGTTGTCATTATAACAAGTCATGTCTCACACACAGCATAGGCGTACCTACAGGTATAATTACACCCCAAGACACATTCTGCTATGCCACCCAAGTATGAGGATAACACATGTGAGACTTTTTCACAGCTTAGATGCATATGGGGGCCTAAAATCCAAGGAGCACCTTTGAACTTTCAAGGAACATAAATTATTAATCGAATTTTTTGACTACCTGTCACATTTTCTGAGGCTCTGGAGCACCATGACAGTGGAAACACCCACAAAATGACACCATTGTGGAACGCAAACACTCCAAGGTATTTTCTAAGAGGCATAATGAGTCTTGTGAAAATGTAATTTTTTTTGCCACATAGTTTTGGAAAATACTAGAAATAAATTGAAAATATATTTTAACTTAATAGGATACTTGACAGATTCAGCAAGGGCATACTTAGAATTACAACCCAAAACACATTCTGCTATTCCTTCTGAGTATGGCTATACCATATGTATGAGCCCTTCTCAATGTTTTGACTGATCGTGTTTCGGACATTGTATCTTGTGCATCACACAAATTAACCAATCATATCAAAACCAATGTACTGAAATGGTCACCTCTATACAAATGGTTAAGGGGATGTAGCTTAGTATAGCATCACCTATAATGGTTCCAGTTCCTTTAAGCAAGGCAAGCCTAACTGATTGCTGTGTGGTTGCAACCAGGAATGCCATGTTCACTGGTCAGGTAGTACAATAAAGGCAGAACAAAAGAGTTCCTGTAGTTCCAGTTGTATGCAGGAGATGGCTGGGACTGGTGACTCACAGGAACATTGTCATTCGGATATGCAGATGGATCAGTTGAGCCGCAGGCAGAGACATGGTCAGCAAACAGGCAAAAGACTGGTCCAGGCAACAAGCAGTGGTTAAAAAACAGGCCAGGGTCAGTATAGGTGGTAAGCAAGTACAACACTGCACTTATGTGGTGATGATCAGGAACACTTTTGCTGGCTTACTTTGGTCTGGGAACACTGGGGACTAGTTTGGTGATGATCAGAGACACTATTGCTGGCTTACACTGGTGGTGGTGACAATTGTGACTGGTGTGGCAGTGATAAGTAACACTGTTGCAGACATACACTGGTCTGGTGACACTGGGACTGGTGTGGCGGTGGTCAAGGAAACTTTTGCTAGCTGCACTGGTCTGGTGACAGTGTGGCTGGTTATCTGAGAACTGTGACTGGCTACACTATTTGGGCTTGTTCACATGTGAGGTTTGGAGCAGTATGGGTATAGCACATTAAAAAAGAGTTAACTTATCCTTTAAATTGGGAATATGTTCCTAATTCCAATAAAGTGGTTGTTGGAGCGATTCAAACCCTTGTAAGGATTTTATAGGGTCTAATCACCCATAAAAGCATCAACATCCTGGACATGGGTAAGCCAAATAGCCAGGTATCAGTCAGAATCGAACAAATGGGCTTTATTAGTAAACTCATCTTAAAGTATCCCGCATTTTATCAACTGTAGAAAATAAAATCAACAATGAGTTTTTACAGTGCCAATCCAGTGACACCAGATGATCAGCACTATGGACAACACATAACCCCCCAGAGTTTGAAAAACGCATATAGGTGGAAAAACCTTTTAAAGCGTATTTCCACTTTTGCAGTCAAATTTGGGAAAACAACATTATATGTTTGTTGTATGTTCCCATTTACAAAGTATTCCTAAAAAAATATTTTTTCAAATATTTCTTACCTTTTAAATTTTTCTCAGAAGAAGGTGTCATGACTGACTCCAAGGTTTTTTTTAACAATGCTAGAGTAAGCCTGTCCCAAGTCTGTCTTCGATAATACACTATGCAAAAAGCCGATCCTCTACATATTTAACCTTTTGTTTGGACAGTGTCCAAATCTAGTTACAATTGATAATGCAGATCTGCCTGCACAGTTGGTTTATTAAGGCAAACACAGCTGCATAGCCCCCTCAAAGACAATGAAAAGTGGCTAGGACTTTTTAATGCTGGAGGGTCTAGAAAAGAGCATCTAAAAAAGGTAGGCTGCAATGTTTGCATTTTCTTTTAATTATGCTATGTGAACAGACACATATAGCGAATATAATGTAGGTGTTATTCCAATTTGGCTGCAAAAGTGTAAATACACTTTAAGCAAAGGTTGTCTTATGTAAAAACATAATTTGAACCAGAACTAAAGGTTGTTAAACCTAAAGTCAAGCTTGGTCATTCCTCCATCTCAGAGGCTTCTATATTTGACCTTTAATGTAATGGGCAGCCTCTATGTAGAGGCTCTATGTAGAGGCTAAGAACATGACAGGAAAAGACATAAAAAGTCGCGGTTTGCATATATTTGAAGTAAATTTAAAGCCCAGTTCCCATTCCACAGAACCATCACAAAGAAGCAATCCATGCCGCATGCCCCCAGGATTTGTGACTGTACAGTGCTGTCGATATTGCCTGGGGATAAGATGTAACTAATGTAATGAGCAGCCTCCTTGACCAAAAGGAAAGCTTGGGAAATTGTAAAAGGTATGATTAAGCTTATGGGATTTGTATAAACAGTGTATTAAGCTTCTGTAATGCTGGTTTTCCTGTTTTGTATAAAGTAGGGAATAGTTAGGACTCCTGTAAGATTTCTTTTAAATTTCTCCCACAGACAAAACAGGAAGTGAGAGCAAATCTCTATATAGCCAAGGCAAATTGCCTCTAAGTCAGTCGTCACCAAAACAGATGTCCCCATTGGCAGAATTCTTCTCAAGTCCAGATTTTAGATTTACCATCTCTTTCTGTACTGGGAGAAAATGATCACCAAAACAAATAGGGTGAATCTTACCAGTAGGGATACAAACAGCAATGAACCCTAATAGTGGTTTTATCCCTTAATGGAAATATAAACCTTCCTGCCTGCACCTTGGGTTTTTCATTTGCATAAGATGTGCATTAATCATGTAGTTTCATGGTGCCATTTGTTGCCTTGTAAACATAGCCTATAGTGGAATAAATCTTCACATGTTTTAGAAGTTTCTGTTTGTGTTCAAACAAGAGGCATACAGCATGGCAGTGAACAGGTTAATGCATGACCTCTGTCTGTAGTCTAAGAACTAACACTTCCTGTCACAAAACTATATATCCCACAATCCCTGGGTATATTAATCTAGGGGTTTGCAGGTGAAAACTGCATAGTTATTAGATCTGAAACAGGCCAAAAAAAAGCCAGAAAAATTAAGGGAAGAGATGTGTTTCAACACTCTTACATTTGTGACGGAACACAGAGAAATGGCAAGGCATTGACCGGACGTTGCGTGCCCTGTGAGCGCATCATTACAAGCTAGGGCAAACAAATAACACAACGAATATAACTACACAACAACAAAACATTTGCAAGTGTACAATGCCTTTTAAGCATTCTATCCAAAACAAAAAAAATGTTGGCTTCACATGCACTTTAAGCTAAAAATGCAATTCCTTTGCACTCTCTAACCACCCACAATCATTTAAAGACCTTTTAATGAATACAGGACCCTTTTACTGATATTGGTTACAGTTGTTAGAGCAATAAATCAGTCCATTCAATTATAATTAATTAATAATTATAATCATATTATTATCAGTATGCAAAATTAGTCTAAATCTGCACTCCCCCCTCCTGCTCTCCAGTGCTCCCCCTGCCCCTCAATGGAGTCCTCTTCGGATCTTCTCCGCTGATAGGCAGTGCTGCAGAGGATGGTGTTGACATGATAAAATCAATACGACTTTCTGCATCATTACAAGGTGAGTGCAGGGTGTAATGGTGACATTCCCCTCAGGAGCCAGGTCCTTGACACCCTGCATTCATTGGATGTCCTCGGTCTTCCAGTTTGAAAGATGCTGGGTGTCAGTCATCTCGAAAGACTTAGGACATCTAGTTACAGAATGGATTTGCTCACGGGGCTGCACTGGAGAGAATGTGAGTATTGCTGCCATAGCTGCTTTTTGTTTAAAACCCGGGGAGGGGACTATATCCATCAAGGAAGCTTTAGATACTTAAGCTAGAACAGTGAAAGATCCCTTATTATTCATTAAGGGGTTTTTGTGCCTAGTACATCATCACTGCTCTTCTTTCTACCTTATCAAATAAGCTCTATAAATCTATTTATCACTTCAGTTTGTAAGCATATGACTGTCATCATATTTTTTCCTCGAATAAATTTGGAAAGGTACTCCATTGTTTGTGCAATACAAATTTAATCTCAGTGCCAGCCTGTTTTAGAAACTACTGTAAAAATATTAATATTGATTAAAGATAAATGGACGCATATTTTTCTGAACACTAAAGCTCGTTATCATGTCGTTGTGATCACAATTTGTCTTTTTTCCACGTGCTCTGCTCTGTAGGAGACAGACATGTGTCGTGCTATTGGAAGTGCCCATTGTGGAAAAAGCTGACTGCCCTTCCTGTTGTAGCACGGGACTTTAATGAGTCATTGTCTCCATATGTAATACAAACTGCATGAAGCAGATAATTCAGCTATGGAAACATACATGTTGTACTATCAATTTGCATAATCTAACTGAAGAGTTTCCCATTTTAGGTACATCACATATTATTAACTGGTATTTACCAGATATGCAGGAAAATCCATTGATAGGTTTTATTTTATTATAGACATATTCATTTTTTTAATACAATATTTCAAGTGTATTTAAAGTACGCAAAATTTTGAAACTATATTGTATATTTTAAAATATATGTAAACCCCAACACTAAAATCTCATATAAGCTTTACCATGTTAGTGTTATTTCAAATGTAATTTTCAAAGTTTGTAAATGTGTATTTTATTAAAATCATTTCAAGTATGGTCACACCTAATGGATTGAAATCTTTTTCGGCCTTACAGGATCATTATAAGCTCCAGAGCTCAGACATCTTAGATAAAATATTTTTATACCTCCAGATTGTCATTGGATGCTGACTTTAGCACTATGTCCATGTGCAAACGATTATGCGTGGTGGATCTTTGAAGTGATAGCTGAAGATTGGCAGGACATTTGGCAGATGACTCACAAGGTCTCCCAAAACATTGCGGTGCTGGAAACATCTTATAAAGTACTCTAGGTCATACTTGGTGCCCCATAGGATAGCAAAGTGTGTCCAGGGCTACCCATCAGCCTGTTTTCGAGACTGTGGAAAGCTTGGCACATGCATACATATTCGGTGGACCTGCCCCCTAATACGGTCCTCTCGGGATGAAATTATCTGTTTTACCATACCTATTTGATAGATCCACTCAACCCAATCCATAGATTGCTCTGCTGAATGTTGCACCTTCGAAACTGACCAGGAACCAATCTTGTCTCCTCATTTACGCCACAACAACCGCGAAACAGACAATTGCTAGGTTTTGGAAGACACCAGTTCTTTGTACACTTGCTACTAAAAATAGAGTCACTCAGGAAATGCTACATACAAAAATTGAAACTATGCTCCAGGACAGGACTAGTGTGCCGCTAGTACTGAGCCCAAAATCAACCCCCCTCCTTCCCTCTCCTTTCTTATTTCCTTCTTCTCTCTTATATTTTCCCTTTGAAAACTCCCTACCATTTTCTGTAAACCTCACAGACATTGTTTTATCCTTTATTAATCTCGAGCTATGGCTGGGGTAGACCACGCTATTTTATACCCTTTTTCTTCAGTGTTGCTGCCACTGCTCTTTGGTCCATTTTTTGGATTCTAAATGCTGATCCCTCATTGAGGGACCCATATCCAGTTACGCTTTGCTCTTGTGCACCGTTCTGTTTATTGCCCTGCGTGGAGACCTCTGTGAACCTTCTTGACAACTATTTCGTATGCAATGGCACATTCAGCAATAAATAAAAATTGTTAACTGAAAATTTCAGGTGATTCTGTTGTAATGGTCCTTCTTTATGCACTTCCCTGTATATGGTAATAAAGCTCTCCCTTATTTCCCAGTTGTGCTCCTTTTTTAACAATCTTTAATGGAGACTACAACATACATTATGCAGGCATGATCCACTGTTGTCAGCGTCAGGGAACCTGGAAAATGACATTGCAGTTCATGTATGCATGTACTGAAGATCAGGGCCAGACTTGCCATTGGGCTTGACGGGGCTCAAGCCCATGGGCCCCGGCCAATAGCCCGGCCAATAGTCCATTCCCAAAGCCGCCAAGAGCGGCCGAGAGCGTCCGAAAGCCGCCAAGAGCCGCTGAGTGCAGCCGAAAGCCGGCTCTGTATCTTGGCGGCACCATTTTTAAACTGAAAGGCTGCAATGACAAGGCAGCAATGACACTGGAGCAAGGCTACACTGACAAGCCTGCAAATGACACTGGGGCAAGGCTACACTGACACTGACAAGGCTGCAATGACACTGACAAGGCTGCAGATGGACACTGATAAGGCTGCATTGATGGGCATTTAAATGTAAGCTTTTTTCCTTAAACTTCCCTCCTAAAAGTTTTTTCCTTAAAATTCCCTCCTAAACTTGGGGTGCGTGTTATACGGCGCTAAATACGGTAATTATCATTTTATCCATTTTTATTGCTCTTATTAATCGTGGACCCAGGAAGAATACCAGTACAGTATCCCTCACTTATACGCTTATATATTATCTACTTTGGTGAGTAGCCATTTGGCTGTTTTGTCTTGTCCAATTAAACAGAAGTTCTTTAATACTGCACTGAGCCTGGCACACCTTGTCCTTTTCTATTTCTGTTTTATAGAGCTGTGCATATGTATAGAAGGTAGGGCCTGAAAGTGACTCAAGCCTATGGGCCCCCACCACCCTAAGTCCTGCCCTGCTGAAGATGGCTGCAAAGAAGCTGCTGGAGATTGGTAGCACTGTGAAACTACAAAAGATAAAAAATGAAAAGAAAAGTTTTATTTAAAAAATATATGGTAATTGCTATTGATACACAGTGCTTTAGCAAACTAAATGTGATTAAGTAAGGGTTTGCATGTTTTTAAATAAATTTGTTACAGACCTGGGCAATTCTTACTGAGGATTTGATAAACAAATCCAAAAGCATAGGTTACCTTTAGAGAATGCAACAACAATTGGAAAATATAGGCAGTAGAGGTTGTATGCAAATGTAGATCAAGCTTTGCCCCTCTCACCTGTTGAGCCCTCCCTTTGGTCATTAAGGCAGCCCATTAAATTAACGAGGCCAAGCTGGAGTTTTTATAGAAAAAGATATTATTTTCATGTAAACTTAGCTTCCTATACTTCTAGATCTGCTAATCATTTTACATGCAGTTTTCAGCAAAGGTAAGCTTTGCTCATGCTCTTTTTTTAATTGTACACTTAGTTTGAATTGCATAGGCTGTCACTGCTGACTAGGGATGAGGTTGAGGTTTGCTGCTGCTATGAATTCACAGCGATTCCCCGGATTTGTGACATTCAGAGATTGTGAACTTGTATCCAAAAACTTTGCAGGTTTGCCATCAGAACTATAGAACAACCTATAACAAAATGCATAACCTTTCCCCCTGGTCATTTGGGTCATAAGAGCCAATTGTTTGAAATAATTCATAACCCAGCCCTACTATTATAAAAGGATGGTCTTTCTTATCAGCCATATTGTCAGTGTGTGTTGGACCTGTTAGGGATGTCTGTCTTTAATTTTGACATTGGTATTTGTCTCCTATAGCAGTTTCCAGCCTTGCACAGACTTCAATAGTATTTGCTGCAAAGTTTGTGCAAGTTTCGCTGAACTGTTCATGAACCGAACCCAGGTAGATTCACCCTTCCCTAAATATCAGCTGCCTGGCTACAGTGCCTTCTGAGTCATTGACCTAAAACAAGTAAGTTGCTGTTCTCTGCATGTGTTTTTTAGGTCAGTCACTCACAAATTATTAAAGTCTGAGATAGCGAAGCAAGAACTCAACAATGGCAACCTACACATTTCTTACAGTTTCTTGCCCTAAGGAGGGGTGGTAGTGGGCTTTCTTTTATTTGTTGATTTTATTATATTTCTGCTTTCTATAAGAAAAAAAAGTAATTATGTATCAAGTACAATCAAGTACACTGATTTACAGCATATAAAACTCAGTAAACTGTGTGGTCATAAGAATTTGTGGCCAACGGATGTCACAGTAAAATGTGGCCATTGAGGTCACATCTTTGGAATCAAATCTTTCCTTAATATTAAATAACATTAACGTATACAGCAGTGGCCATAGGATTTGAAAATTCCACAAATATTAATTTTCACATCTCTATTCCATGAAAATAAACCTCTATGCCATGAAAATAAACTTAATCACATAAAAACATTTCCACTGCATTTGTGAAGAAGGCTTCAGAGCGCCCAAGAAAGTCCAGCAAGTGTCAGGACCATCTCCTACAGTTGATTTAGCTGTGGGATTGGGGCACCACCAGTGCAGAGCTTGCTCAGGAATGGGAGCAGGCAGGTGTGAGTACATCTGCATGCACAGTGAGGAGAAGACTTTTGGAGGATGGCCTGGTGTCGAGAAGGGCAGCAAAGAAGCCAGTCTCAGTCTCCAGGAAAAACATCAGGGACAGACTGATATTCTGCAAAAGGTACAGGGATTGGACTGCTGAGGACTGGGGTAAAGTAATTTTCTCTGATGAATCCCCTTTCCGATTATTTTGGGCATCCAGAAAAAAACCTTGTCTGGAGAAGAAAAAGTGAAAGCTACCATTACTACCCTGTGTCATGCCAAAAGTAAAGTATACTGAGACCATTCATGTGTGGGACTGCTTCTCAGCCAAGGGAGTGGGCTCACTCACAATTTTCACTTGGAACACAGCCATGAATAAAGTATGGTACAAAAACATCTTCCGAGAGCAACTTCTCCCAACCATTCAAGAACAGTTTGGTGACCAACAATGCCTTTTTCAGCACGATGGAGCACCTTGCCATAAGGCAAAAATGATAACTAAGTGGCTTGGGGAACAAAACATTGACATTTTGGGTCCATGGCCAGGAAATGCCAAAGACCTTAATCCCATTGAGAACTTGTGGTCAATCCTCAAGAGGCAGGTGAACAATAAAACCCCCACAAATTCTCACAAACTCCAAGCATTGATTATGCAAAAATGGGCTGCCATCAGTCAGGATGTGGCCCAAAAGTTGATTGATGACATGCCAGGGCGAATTGCAGAGGTCTTGGAAAAAAAAGGGTCAACGCTGCAAATATTGACTCTTTGCATAAACTTAATGTAATTGTCAATAAAAGCCTTTGACACTTATGAAATGCTTGTAATACTTCAGCATACCATAGTAACATCTGACAAAAAAATCTAAAAACTCACAGACTTTGTGAGAATTAATATTTGTGTCATTCTGAAAACTTTTGGCCAGGGCTGTAGAATTTGAAATACAGCATCAACTATTAGTAGCAACTATATCCTACAGGTATGAGCCAACAATACAATGTGGGCTCGTTCACAAATCCAGCTATTGTTGCGCCCCTCTGAATGATGTGTCGCCTCCTTAACGCCTGGTTTAACTCCTTTAAAAGCCGACCCACCCCACCACAATGTATGTGGTTGGAGGGAAGTTGCAGCATGCCCCCATTCACTTGAGCCCTTGCAATTTCTCTAAATTAGAAGGGTGAAGAGCATACAGGCTGCCAGTGGATGACATTTAGTCCTTGCAACACTGCCTATGAAACCATCTGAATAAAAAGTGATCTTCCATAGTAACAAACACCAAACCAGCTAATAGGCCTTTGTGATCACAAGCATTTTTTCATGGGATTAAATCTGAGGAAGTGCAAGTTCTCCACTACATCATAAAACAGAACGAGTGGACTTGATCAAGGTAAAACTTGGGGAGGGATTTTTGAGTAGGTAAGGTACATTTGTTGATAGCCTATTCTGTCATCTACACATCATCAGGATGCTTTAAATGCTACTACTTTTAATTTTCAGTTTACTCACACTTTAAGGTTAAACTCTAGACAAAATTACAGATGCAATATAGTGTAGTTTTTAAATGCAAAGATATAACCATCTGAATTTGACCTGATATTAACCACTTCCAGTCACAGATCAGACTGGAAGAGGAAGAAGCAGCACAAGGAGCCAATCATTTCATGTGCCAATGAGGAACTTGCTTATAGGATTTGTAAGTGAAGTGACAAAAAGATTAGCCCATCGCTGTGCTGTTTCTCCTTCACTGCACAGTCACAGACTTAGGGAGGGTCCACGACAGCCTAGACTCAGAAGAAGTTGGTTGGATGATGCTGGCTGTCATATTGAGGATATCTGATGGCAGTAACAGCTGTTTTTTTTTTTATCTTTTTGGATATTATTTGATCTTTTTAATTTTTTTACTGCAGTTATGTTTTAAATTACCTATGGAAGTAGGAGAGGGTTGGACAAGGTAGCAGAACCAAAAACACCTCAATCATTTCTGAAAGCAACTCTGTCATACAGCCATGTTTACACTTATAACGGGTGCAAAGCAGACACAAGCAACCTTTAGTGCCAGGTTATCCCGAGAACATTTTGGTGTTTTTGCATTTTTACATGTCATGTCATGTCATGATGTGATTCTGGCAAAATGGCTAGCCTAGGGCAACTGTTAACTCATGTCTTTGGTTGCCTATATTTTATTTCTTCGCTGTAAACTGTATTATATATTACACAAAAAACAAACCACCAAAATAAGTACTACCTGTTTCTGCCTGCAGTTTAAAATGACTTACAAGGAAAATTGTATTAACCAAAAAAGACTACATCAAACAGGCTAGTCTTGGCATATAGAGTACCTCCGGGGAGAAAGACAAGAAAAATTGTTTGGTTTTTCAGTTGTGGTTTGATAAAAAAGCTGAAAAATGACTGAGTCTCTATGCTATAATTATACCTGCCACAGAATATGTCTCATGGAACAGGCATAATCTGCCTTTATAAGAACATCCAATTATGATCTATTGACTTGATGAACGGCGGCGTTTGTTGAATGTGCAACTGATACAAGCAGGATCCTTGGAGAAGAAAAAAAAATCAAATAAAAAGTGGATTTTCATAATCTCCCAGTGGAATAAATGTGACTACTGTAAATGATACATGATGGTGAGAATTTCATTAAACTGAGAGCTGGCAACAAAACAACAAACATCTTATAATAGAAGAAGAAAGTGAAGTTTACTGACTAGCCTGAAAATCACAGATGGATGTTAAGATTATTAAATGCAGTCTTTTTTAGAAACTCCCCAAGCTTTAAAGATTAGGGTTTTTTCCCTTATTTATACATTTTTCATTTCAAATTAAACACATATAAAACATGGCTTTATAAGCATATGTGTGGTACTGCACTGGAGTTGTATGAGCACATGTTTTATTGTCCAGAGATTAAAATAGTCTCTTCTGGCCACTCAGATAGGGAGGAGGAGAGTAGCTAGTGTTCCATCAGCACAAGCAGATGAGGCTGAGCCATACTTTGGACTCTGCCCACAACAAAAATGCTGGTAGAGTTTCATTAGAATCATTGTTAAGAGACCTTTCTTAGCAACAAATAGTCTTGGTAACAGCCACTGAGTTGGGCCTGGACCTTACATAACTATCAACTTTTAGCAAATGAATTGGCTGATGGCTGTATATCATGGCCTCTCTATAGGGGCAGACTTTGAGAAGTTTTATTTTCTTTGAAATTACTTTAAAAGATAGCTATTGGTTGCGTGTTAAAGCCCAATTCCTTTTTTCTTTTAAATTAATTTCCCAGCCGTACTTAAAAAATACAATACGTTGCTCCGTCAATTGGCCCCTCAATATTGCAAAGTCCACCTGTACCTTTAGCAGAAAAACACCCCCAAAGCATTGTTTCCACTTCCATGCTTGACTGTAGGGGTGGTGTTCTTAGGGCCATAGTCAGCATTTTTCCTCCCCCAAACACAGAGAGTTGAGTTAATGCCAAGAAGCTCAGTTTTGGTCTCATCTTACCACAGCACTTTCTCCCAATCCTTTTCTGAATTATTTAGCTGTTCATTAGCAAACTTCAGATGGGCCTGTACATGTGCCTTCTTGAGGAGGGGGACCTTGCGGGCGCAGCAGGATTTCAATCCATGGCAGCATATTGTGTTACCAATGGTTTGTTTGGTGACCGTGTTCCCAACTGCCTTAAGATCATTCACAAGCTCCTCCCATGTAGTTCTGGGCTGATCCCTCACTTTTCTCAAGATCATCCTTACCCCATGAGGCAAAATCTTGCATGGAGCTCCAGAACAAGAGTGATTTAAGGTTATTTTGTATTTCTTCCATTTGCGAATAATTGCTCCAAAAGTTATCTCCTCCTCACCAACCTTCTTGCTGATGGTCTTGTAGCCCATTCCAGCCTTGTGCAGGCCTACAATCTTGTCCCTGTCGTCCTTTGACAGCTTTATGGTCTTGCCCATGATGGTTGGATTGAATTGAAGGAAGAGATTCTGTGGACTGCTGTCTTTTTTACACATAACGAGTTGTCGTTATGAGCACCTTCTTAAATTGACAGGACTAATCTGTGTACCACATGAGCACATACTGTAGCAAGTCTGTTGGAGCCAGAATTATTGTTGGTTGGTAGGGAATCAAATACCGTACTTATTTTACTCACTGAACTGCAACTCAATTTATAACATTTGCATCGTGTTTCTTCTGGATATTTGGCCGATATTCTGTCTCTATCATTTAAAATACACCTGTGATAAAAATAGACTCTTCATTTCTTTGCAAGTGGGCAAAGTTAAAAAATCTGCATGGGATTAAATAATTATTTTCCCCACTGTATATATTTGTGCTTGAATTCCTGGATCTACATACATGTTGGGGCCATCATTCTCTGTTTTATATTTATTATATATTATGGATGCAACTAAAGAAGTAAAACACAAACAAATCCCACTTGTACAGAACTTGAGAATGTCAGGAAGGTCTTTGTGATGATGCTGAGATCTGATGAACGCCAAACTATGTGAAGAAATGAGGTAAGTATTAACGAACACTGTGCCAACCTAATTTTCTCCAAAAAACGCAAGTCAGTTTAAATCCAATGTCTTTGTCAGGCAGGCACAGAAGGTTTTAGACTTCCTAAGAGAATACACATCAGATACATATCATATTTGGCATCTTGCAAATCATAATTTCATTCTGCCTAAAATAGGTTAGTTCTTAGATTGTAAAACCTTGTCATTTGTTGAAAATATAGATGTGTTCAGGATAGTTCTTATTAAGCGTGTATCCCCTGGGCATAATAAAATACTCCATTACACATTCAACATACTTTTATTTTAAAGATGTTTAAGTCTGATTTGTAAAATATTTTAAATTTTTTGTTTTATTGTAATTAAAATGATATATAAACATTGTTTAGCTGAATCTCTGAATTCTATAATTAGAATTTAGATATATTGCCTCTTTAAAGAAGCTACTGTAGTGTCAATTATGTTAAATTCTTGTTTTGGCATGGCAACGAGTGATACAGACATTTTTAAAAGGTCATAATTGCAACAGGAGATGTTGTGAACAGTGTGTGTTCATTTAAACACATGGTGGCAGCTGCCTTGTGTGTGTGTAAAGGATTACCTGTTCAGTTAACTTGACCCACTGATAAACACTCTCAGTATGCAGGTGCTTAGGTTGTTGTCCCATAAGCTGGAAAATCTCTGTGCAGGGTGAGACTGAGTGTGTAATTGTCACAGTATTGCTGTAGGAATATTAACCAGTTCAGATCCGCGCTATAACTGAATAATGGCTACAGTGCGGACCTGCTTTGCCGGGTCTACGTCTATTGACATAGTCCTGCGCACAAGCGGCCTGCCCGCCCCCTGCAGGGCGTGCGCGGCTCGCTCTGTGATCAGCAAGTCTATGAGACTCGCTGGATCACAGATCGGAGTAAGGTGTCGATCCCGACCCCTTACCACGTGATCAGCTGTCAGTCAATGACAGCTGATCATGTGATGTCAACAGAGCAGGTAATCGGCAATTTTTTCTCCTCGCGCTGACAGCGTGAGGAGAAAAAAGACAGCCGATCACCGGCGGCTGTGAGAGGGACATCAGTCCCGATCACGGCAAGCTGCCGCAAGATCATCAGTGCCCACCTGTGCCCCCTGCCAGGTGCCACCCATGGGTGTCCACAGTGCCACCCATCAGTGCCACCCATCAGTGCCCACAATCAGTGCCTCAACAACAGTACTGCACATCAGTGCCACGTATCAGTGCCCATCAGTATCACCTACCAGTCACCTACCAGTGCCCATCAGTGCCGCCCATCATTGCCCATCAGTGCCACCTATCAGTGCCACCTATCAGTGCCCATCAGTGCCATCTATCAGTGGTACCTATCAGTGCCCGTCCATGCCACCCATCCGTGCCACCTATCAGTGCCACCCATCCGTGCCACCCATCAGGGCCCATCAGTGCCATCTTATCAGTGGCCATCAGTGCCGCCTTATATGTGCCCATCAGTACCGCTTAACTGTCCCAATCAGTGCCACCTTATCTGTGCCTATCAGTTACGCCTTAACTGTGCCTATCAGTGCCCATCAGTGCAGCCTATCCGTGCCCACCAGTGCAGCCTATCAGTATCCACCAGTGCCGCATCATCAGCGCATATCAATTAAGGAGAAAAATTACCTGTTTGCAAAATTTTATAACAAACTATTAAACATGATTTTTTTTTTCAAAATTTTCCATCTTTTTTTGTTTGTTAAGCAAAAAATAAAAATCCCAGCTGTGATTAAATACCACTAAAAGAAAGCTCTATTTGTGGGAAAAAAATGATAAAAATTTCATTTGGGTACAGTTTATATGACGGCGCAATTGTCATTCAAAGTGCGTCATCGCTGAAAGCTGAAAATTGGTCTGGGCAGGAGGGGGATTTAAGTGCCCAGTAAGCAAGTGGTTAAAGATACATAAGAAATCAGGAGCTAACTTTAAGTTCTTATTGCCAAAGTATAATTTTGGGTGGGCTGACCTTGTAAAGCTGCATGCATAAACTTGTAATAGCCTGCTACAGCATCAATTTTTCTGTTTGCTTGTAGCGTGACCTTTACAGATTTGATTTCAGAAGCAATCCCATGTATGGAAAGATTTAAAGAGAAGGTCCACCTTAAAAAAAAATATTAAAAGCCAGCAGCTACAAATACTGCAGCTGCTGACTTTTAATAAATGGACACTTACCTGTCCCGGGGTCCAGGGATGTCGGCAGCCGAAGCCGATCAATCGTTGCGGCTTCACTGCCCGGTTCCCTACTGCGCATGCGCAAGTCGCACTGTGTCTCTGCACTGTGTGTTTCCCAGAACACAACGGGGTGGCGGGCATCTGCGGATATTCTGTGACTATCTGACCCCGGACGTGGCTGCAGATACCTATATTAGACAGGTATCTGCACCCCCCTCCCCCCTGAAAGGTGTCAATTGTGGCCCTGGAGGGGAGGGAGGAATCCGATGAGCGGAAGTTCCACTTTAGGGTGGAACTCCGCTTTAAGCACACACAGGCCTACAACCAATCATTGTTTCTAAATAGTGTAAAAATAAATGTTTTTTTTATAAACATGAGAATAAGAATTGGTATGATGGATGAATGTGCAGATTGCTGAGGCTACGGTTACCTATAACAGTCACAATTGACCACTCCCTTCCCCTCCCATATTAACCAGACAACACAATAAATTTTGGAGTCAAAATGGCCATAACAGCCTTTGTTTTATTATTTCAAACAATTGAAATACAAAAAATCCATAAACAGGGAATGCATAACACATACCATACATAACCCATTAACAAAATACTTCAGTCTAATCTTACCCAGTCCAAAATTCTTTGAAGGCCTATTTTCTTTTTACCAACCGGTTGTATCTGTCACCCATGAAAGGCCCCCAGCCTCAACTTACACAGACTCTGGGACAAGTACCACTTACTTACTACCAGATGCAACCAACTTAAAAAACCCAGATGTTACCATTGTAATATTATGAGGGGAAGGGACACCCATACCTCCAGATGGGCTCAACCCCCCTAATTCTCCAGTATTTTTTCCATCACCGCTTTCAAAGACCCAATAGACCACCCGCTGCTGCAATGACAAGTAACAAAAGAACCCATGAATTGAACAGTAAGGAAAATCCAAAAACCCCCTACAGATCCCATCGTAGAATCAACCACACCCTTATTTATAATAGACACATATCTCAAACCCATCAACTAGGGAGGGTGGGTGTGAGACACCTTCCTTGTCCTGTGAGAAGCTCCGACTACTCTCCAGCTGAACACCTCCTCCCTCCACACTCTGCGGGACATCCCCCCATCCCTTCAGGACCCTATCAGGTAAGTGAATACCCCCCTATTTCAAATAATACCCCTTAATTACTCTGCCTCACTGCCCACCCCCATCATGCTGGCCCTCTTCCCAGTTTCACGTCTGCTCCGGGCCATATACTATAATCTCACCTGTATACATTCTGCAATAGGTATAGCAATACAAATAATTCCTTTATGGTTCAACAGCAAATGCACACCCATAACTGCTGGTGTATATTGCAAATATAGCCTATTACTAAAATGGAAGTCCAGGTTTCCTGTCACTTAAAATAGTTCATTTGTGCCCACCTGGGCATTTGGCATGCTGGGCAGTTACTAACAATACATGCTGGGCTGGTGGCCCTCAGTTGAGATGATTCAACATTCATACATAAATCAGAGTGGGACCTGCAATCAGTGACACATGTTGGGCATTATATAGCTACCTGCTCTCTGTTCAAACCTGCAATTACAGAATCTTCCCAGAGTGAATTTTTCTAGCTCAGATATCCTTTCCCTCTCTGAGATGTTGTGGCCCAATGCTGAGAGACACAAAGGAAGCTGATACTGGAAGATGAGAAAAGCTGTGCCCTAATAAAATGTGTTTTTTAGCAACAACTACCTTTCATGCCCTTCAGTTACTATGGCACACTTTGCATGGTACGCTTTCTGTAGCCTACAGAAATCTGCATCTACCTTAAAAGGGTTACTTGGTTTTATTTGCCCTCCAGGCCAAAGGTTCCCAATTAGTGGCGGAATTATAGGGGTCCCTGAGATCGCCATGTCGACCGGGCCCCTTGAGGGCCCCCTGTACTCTTCGATAGGAGGAACTGCAGGGGCGGCTGAGACCGAGCTCCCCGATCATCAACCGAACTGTTTTCCACACTGACTGTGCAGGAAGCTTGTCAAAGTGAAAGCACAGTGTGTGCTGTGCTCTTTGTCTCCCCCTACAGTGCAGTACCCGGCAGGAAGAGCTAAGGTAAAGAAGGTCTGCTGTTTTTTCTAAGACTATCTACTGTATGTGTGTTTATGTGTGTGCATGTATGTGTGTGTGTGTATGCATGTGTGTGTGTGCATGTATGTATGTATGTGAGTGTGCATGTATGTATGTGAGTGTGCATGTATGTATGTATGTATGTGAGTGTGCATGTATGTATGTATGTATGTGAGTGTGCCTGTATGTATGTGTGTGTGTGTGTGTGCATGTATGTATGTGAGTGTGCATGTATGTGTGTGTGTGTGCATGTATGTATGTGAGTGTGCATGTGAGTGTGCATGTATGTGCATGTGTTTATCAATGGCGGTGCGTCCATAAGGGCGCACAGGCACCGCCCCCTCTCTCCAGCCACCCCCTCCCTCTATGACCAATGAATAGATTCATGCATAGCATGAATCTATCCATGGGCACTGCTGCCACCCCCATATCAAGGTGTCCCGCCCCTTTTCGGGCGCCGAGCGCCTGAATTACAGCGGTGGTGGTGTTTTTGAAGCACCTGATTAGAGCCATAGGCTCTAATAGGCTTCAAAATAGGTGAACTGAGAGTACCATGCTTGGCGCTCACAGTCCACCCAGGTATGTTAGAAAAGCGAATTAATATTCACTTTCCTAACACTTAACTGCCTTTCCGCCAATCAAGTGTGTGGGTCTGTTACCCGTCACCTGACTGGCTGAAACGACAGGAGCAGCTATTGGACGCCTATCAGGAGGAGAGGACGGGAGATGAGGATGGCAGGAGACGCATGGAGGGCCCCACTCGTGGCCGTCATCTGCTGCTCCACCGAGACAGAGTAAGTGCTGGGCAGACAGCGACCGGGTGGGGATTCACAGTGGCAGCATTCGATGGCACAGTTGCAGCATTTGATGGCACACTGGCAGCATGTAATGGGCACACTGGCAGCATTTAATGGGCACAGTGGCAGCATTCAATGGCACAGTTGCAGCATTTGATGGCACACTGGCAGCATTTGATGGGCACACTGGCAGCATTTAATAGGCACAGTGGCGGCATTTGATAGGCACAGTGGCAGCATTTGATGGCAAATTGGCGGCATTTGATGGCAAATTGGTGGCATCTGATGGCACAGTGGCAGACTTCGATGGGCACAGTGGCAGACTTCGATGGGAAAAGTGGCAGCATTTGATGGGCACACTGGCAGCATTTCACGGCATGGCGGCAAAGTTTGATAGGCACAGTGGCAGCATTTGATGGGCACAGTGGCGACATTTGATAGCACAGTGGCAGCAATTGATGGGCACAGTGGCTGTAATTGATGGGCACAGTGGCTGCAATTGATGTTTTTTTTCTACATTTCTCAGTTTGCTTGTGCCTCCCTAAAAATTTTAAGGACCAGCCACCACTGGTTTATATGTGCGTGCATATGTGCATTTATGTATATATGTGTGTGTTTTTATATATGTGTGTGTGTGTTTATAGATGTGGGTGTGTATTTACATGTATGTATGCACATTTTAGGTATATGCTTTTAATCCTGTCCGCCTATATGTGTACAATCAGAACCGATTTTTCTATTTTTTTTTGCTTGTTCATAGTACCAGCAAAAAAAATGCTGTTCCTTCGAAAAGCGATCCATGCTTAGTTTGCTTTTCAGAGGCATTTGACAGCCGGTAAAGAGGCAATGTTGCCTACTGACCGCCTGTTTTAACCCCTTAAATGCATCATCACTATCCCGCAACTGCATGCAATGCACACAGTTGCGGAGTGGTTGCAGTGCAGCCCCATTCACCTAGGGGTGTACTTCAAGGGTGCCCTGACTGGAAAAAGATTGAGAAACACCGACATAGAGGAACCCATCTCTCCATTTTCCTCCTGCAGCCGCTAAATGTCTGTGGGAGGGAGAGGAGGTGAAGCGTGGGGAAATGGAGAAATCGATTCCTTTATATGCAGCCACCCACTTGTGACCGGGGGTCAGGGGAGCCCTCCATGGTTTCTTGCATCGGGGCCCTGAAGGTTCTAGTTACGCCACTGTTCCCAATACTTCCATAATGGGCATGCACATCACAAAGTCAGAGTGAAATCAAACTAATAAACTGCATATTCTTTGAGTCACTGACTTAGTACTGAATCCAATAATCCTGTATGACAAACAGACAACTAGCATTTATAGAAGGAGATTTCAGTAATATATTTCTGTATATTTCTCTCAGTAAATGTTACCTTAAATTTGAACTCCAGGTATGTATTTTATTACATAGTTTTATTGGTCCAACTTGGACCGATCTAAGTATGTGTAGCAAGATCCCAGGCCTAGTCTAATGAGAACCAGGGCCAGGAGCTGCTGACATTCTTCTCGTTAGAGTGGGTTACAAGGCATAGTGGGTGTAATACAAGATGGATTCAAGGACGCCAGACACTTTTTGAACGCAAATAGATTTTATTTCTCTTGAATAGAACTTCAGGAGAGAGGGTTTATGGTTAGGACACCCCTAGCTAGTTGCAATGTTAATTGGCAGCCTGAGACTTCTACAGGTAGACAGCCATGCAGGGAAAGGCATCCAGCAAAACACCACATCTGCATGTGTAGGAATGCTGTCTCCTATGGCAACAGTCTTAGAACAGTTCCTAATATAAGTTGTAACAAATTCCTTTACTTTTCTACAATTACTTCTTGCAACCCACTGAGCTCCTAGTCTTTCTCTCTCTCTCTCTTGACTTGCTGATTCACTGCCACTGAAACCCATGAGCACTTCCAATCTTCACATTAGTATCTTCCTCAAGTTTCACTCCACTGGCCTGCTCAGTCCCTGGCTTGGCACACAAGGCAAAACCTCCGACCATGACAGGTTCTTCTTTTCGACCGGACTGGTCCGACGGACCGAGTCCGGTGGACAATTCAACCGTGTGTGGGCTTCATCGGACCTGCAGCGGACATTTTCGGTTGAAAACCTGATGGACATTAGATTTGGAACATGTTTCAAATCTTTCCGACGGACTCCGGTCGAAAAGTCCGCTCACCTGTATGCTAAAAACTGACGCTAGGGCAGCTATTGGCTACTGGCTATCAACTTCCTTATTTTAGTCCGGTCGTACGTCATCACGTACGAATCCGTCGGACTTTGGTGAGATCGTGCGTAGGCAAGTCCGTTCGTTGGGAAAATTTGTCGGAAGTCCGCCGAAAGTAGGTCGAATAGACCGGTGGAACCAGTCCGGTCAAAAAGTCTGCTCGTGTGTACGCGGCATAAGGGAAACGAACATGAAAAATCAAAGGTTCTCATTTTAAGACTTATATGCAAGTTATTGCCATAAAAAGTGTATGGGGACCCGGGTACTGGGTGCCTGGGGGGTCCCCTTAGTCTGCCTGTAAAGTGGCGCATTTGTGTAGAACATGCCGCAGCAATAATGACATTTCTAAAGGAAAAAATGGCAATTAAACACTTGCCGACCGCCCGCCGTCATTATATGTCAGCTGTTTGAAGAGGATTAGCTAACTGTCATAACCCCAGTATCCTCTTCTTCAGCGGGCGGTTGGCTTTCAGATAAAAGTGGTCTCTGCAGCAGATTCGCTGCAAGATCACTTTTATCGGTGGCGGGAGAGGGCCCCCCTCCTGCCACGCTCCGGTGCCCTCAGCCACTTACCGGAGCCGTCGGTAGTGACGGAGGCAATTGGATCCTTCTCGGTCTGTGGTATGGAGCTGACTGAAGGGAAGATGACCCCCACTCGGCCATACCATTGCAGGGCGGAAGCAACGTCAAAACATCACTTCCACCCATAGCTTTTAAAGCGACTTTTTTTTTTTTTCAAAAAATTTTTGTTTTTTTGTTTTTTTTTGCATTTTTGTGTAAATATGAGATCTGAGGTCTTTTTGACCCCAGATCTCATATTTAAGAGGTCCTGTCATGCTTTTTTTCTATTACAAGGGATGTTTACATTCCTTGTAATAGGAATAAAAGTGACACAATTTTTTTTTTAAAGAACAGTGTAAAAAAAAAAAAAAAAAAGGAAAACAAATAAGAAAAATAGTAAGTTTTAATAAAATAGATAAGTTTTAATGCACCCCGTCCCGCCGAGCTTGCGTGCAGAAGCGAACACATACGTGAGTAGCACCTGCATATGAAAATGGTGTTCAAACCACACATGTGAGGTATTGCTGCGATCATTAGAGCGAGACAATAATTAGCCCTAGACCACCTCTGTAACTCAAAACATGCAACCTGTAGAATTTTTTAAACAAGTTTGTCGCCATTCCACGAGCGGGTGCAATTTTGAATCATGACATATTGGGTATCAATTTACTCGGCGTAACATTATCTTTCACAATATAAAAAGAATCAGTCTAAGTTTACTGTTGTCTTATTTTTTAATTCAAAAAATGTATTTTTTCCCAAAAAAGTGCGCTTGTAAGACAGCTGCGCAGATATGGTGTGACAGAAAGTATTGCAAGGACCGCCATTTTATTCTCTAGGGTGTTATATATAATGTTTGGGGGTTCTAAGTAATTTTCTAGCAAAAAAAAATGATTTTTACTTGTAAACACCAAATCTCAAAACGAGGCTCTGTGCAGGCGGGAAGACCCCGCCTGCACACCCCAACAACACCTACAACCACATGGCCAGGGTTGTTGGGAAGAGGCCCCTGTCCCTATCAACATGGGGACAAGGTGCTTTGGGGGGCACCCCAAAGCACCCTCCCCATGTTGAGGGCAAGCGGCCTGGTATGGTTCAGTAGGGGTGTGCTCGCATGTCCCCTCCTTTTCCTGGCATGCCAGGCTGCATGCTTGGATAAGGATCTGGTATGGATTTTGGGGGGGACCCCACTGCAATTTGTTTTTTCAATTTTGGCTGGTAGTTCCCCAAAAAATCTATGCTAGACCCAAAGGGGGGGGGACCCCACACTGTTTAGTTTTTTATTATTATTTTGGTGTAGAGTTCCACTTAAAACTTATGCCAGACCCAAAGAGCCTGGTATGGGTTTTGGAGGGGACCCCATACCATTTTCTTTCTTAATTCCGGTGCCCTCAGCCACTTACGGGAGCCATCGGTAGCGACAGAGGCAATTGGATCCTTCTCGGTCTGTGGTATGGAGTTAACTGAAGGGAAGATGACCCCCGCTCGGCCATACCATTGCAAGGCGGAAGCAACGTCAAAACATCACTTCCACCCATAGCTTTTAAAGGGACATTTTTTTTTCAAAAAATGTTTTTTTTTGTTTTTTTTTGCATTCTTGTGTAAATATGAGATCTGAGGTCTTTTTGACCCCAGATCTCATATTTAAGAGGTCCTGTCATGCTTTTTTTCTATTACAAGGGATGTTTACATTCCTTGTAATAGGAATAAAAGTGACACAATTTTTTTTTTAAAGAACAGTGTAAAAAAAAAAAAAAAAAGGAAAACAAATAAGAAAAATAGTAAGTTTTAATAAAATAGATAAGTTTTAATGCACCCCGTCCCGCCGAGCTTGCGTGCAGAAGCGAACACATACGTGAGTAGCACCTGCATATTAAAATGGTGTTCAAACCACACATGTGAGGTATTGCTGCGATCATTAGAGCGAGACAATAATTAGCCCTAGACCACCTCTGTAACTCAAAACATGCAACCTGTAGAATTTTTTAAACAAGTTTGTCGCCATTCCACGAGCGGGTGCAATTTTGAATCATGACATATTGGGTATCAATTTACTCGGCGTAACATTATCTTTCACAATATAAAAAGAATCAGTCTAAGTTTACTGTTGTCTTATTTTTTAATTCAAAAAATGTATTTTTTCCCAAAAAAGTGCGCTTGTAAGACAGCTGCGCAGATATGGTGTGACAGAAAGTATTGCAAGGACCGCCATTTTATTCTCTAGGGTGTTATATATAATGTTTGGGGGTTCTAAGTAATTTTCTAGCAAAAAAAAATGATTTTTACTTGTAAACACCAAATCTCAAAACGAGGCTCTGTGCAGGCGGGAAGACCCCGCCTGCACACCCCAACAACACCTACAACCACATGGCCAGGGTTGTTGGGAAGAGGCCCCTGTCCCTATCAACATGGGGACAAGGTGCTTTGGGGGGCACCCCAAAGCACCCTCCACATGTTGAGGGCAAGCGGCCTGGTATGGTTCAGTAGGGGTGTGCTCGCATGTCCCCTCCTTTTCCTGGCATGCCAGGCTGCATGCTTGGATAAGGATCTGGTATGGATTTTGGGGGGGACCCCAGTGCAATTTGTTTTTTCAATTTTGGCTGGTAGTTCCCCAAAAAAATCTATGCTAGACCCAAAGGGGGCGGACCCCACACTGTTTAGTTTTTTATTATTATTTTGGTGTAGAGTTCCCCTTAAAACTTATGCCAGACCCAAAGAGCCTGGTATGGATTTTGGAGGGGATCCCATACCATTTTCTTTCTTAATTCTGTCATAGGGTTCCCCTTAACCACTTCAATACAGGGCACGTTCACCCCTTCCTCAGACCAATTTTCATCTTTCAGTGCTCTCACATTTTAAATGACAATTACTCAGTCATGCAACACTGTACCCAAACAAAATTGTTATGATTTTTTTTACACAAATAGAGCTTTCTTTTGGTGGCATTTAATCACCACCGGCCTTTTTCTTTTCTGTGATAGAAGTTAAAAAAAGAGCAAAAATTTGGAAAAAAAAAACACTTTTTTATTTTCTATTATAAAATTTTGCAAAAAGGTAATTTTTGTTCATAAATTTAGGCCAAAGTTTAAACTGCTACATATCTTTGATAAAAAATAACCCAAATTAGTGGATATTATTTAGTCTGTGTGAAAATTATAGAGTCTACAAGCTATGGTGCAAATCATAAAAATTTTATCACACCTGATATGACGGCCTATCTCATTTCTTGAGGCCCTGAAATGTCAGGACAGTACAAATACCCCCAAATGACCCCTTTTTGGAAAGTAGACAGTCCAAGGTATTTAGTAAGAGGCATAGTGAGTTTTTTGAGGTTGTAATTTTTTCCCCCAATTCTTGGGAAAATGAAGAAATTAATGTTTTTATTTTTCACATACAGCATATGCATACTTCCAATTAAACCCCAAAATGGGTATTGCGATACCACATGTGTGAGACTTTTTCACAGCCTGGCCACATAGAGAGGCCCAACATACAGGGAGCACCATCAGGAGCATAAATTATACATCTAATTTCATTCCTACTTATTACACTTTTGAAGGCCCTGGAGCACCAGGACAGTGGAATTACCCACAAAATTACCCCATTTTGAAAAGAAAACACCCCACTGTATATTCTATGGTGCCTGAACACTGTAACCCCTCACAGTTACTCTTGTTTGGAGCAGGAACGAACCCTGTTGTTGGTGCCCTAAACCAAAAATATTGTTGGAAGCTAGCATAATCAAGATTCAGGAATAGGAAAGGCAGTCTTCAAGGGATCCCAAATCCCTAGCAAATTCAATCAGTTACATCAGCTTTAGGGGCTTGATAGCTACTGATCCAGGACCCTTTCATTTCGATAAATGTCAGCCTATCAATAGAGTCTGTGGACAGGCACACTCTTTGATCCGTCACAAACCCTCCAGCAACACTGAATGTCCATTCAGAAAGCACACTGGATGCAGGACAGGCCAGTAGCTCAATTGCATATTGAGCAAGTTCTGGCCAGTGGTCCATCCTGAAGACTCAGTAATCCAGTGGATGCTTAGTTGGAAAGGTCTCCAAGTCCCTTGCTCCTAGATATTCCTGCACCACATAATGCAGACGCTGCCGATGGTTGCTTAAACCTAACAGCCCTGGGGGCTGAGGACTAAAGAATTGTTTAAAAGCATCGGTCAGTCAGCCACCTTCTCCACCGCTCTTCCTCTAACCGAACAAAGCCTCAAAAACACGTTGTCCAGGAAATGGTAACCTCTCAGGGTCTGGAAAGGCAATACACAAATTTTTCTTCAAGGCGTCCTGAAGATGTTATATCCTCTGCTCCCTCTGCGAAGGCAGGATGAGCTCTGCAACTTTACCCTTGTAAAGTGGATCAAGAAGGGTTGCAGGCTAGTAATGATCCCTCTCCTTGATACCACAAATTCTCAGGTCCTTTCGCAGGCTTTGCAGATTCAGGGAGCCCATGCAGCGTGAGTTTGAAGAGGCATAAGATTCTGAGTCCTCTGGGTCACTAAGGATGACATTGTTAGGAACTACCTCCTCCCAGCCATGTAAAACTCTTTGGGTTTCTGGGGACTGACAACCAACCCTTGAAGACTGCTGTATGTTATCCTCCACATCCATGCTGACACAATCCTGCTCCTCTTCCTCCTGTGTGTTTTGTGACCCCGCAGGAATGGTATCTGCATAACTGGGACCTTGAGAGGAAAGGAAATCCTCCTGTTCTGTCTCAAGTGCCCTGTCCATGATGCCACGAAGCATGTGCACCAGCAGGAAGACTACAGGGACAGTGTCACTGATGCATGCATTGTTGCTGCTCACCATCCTTGTGGCCTCCTCAGATAGTGACAGGACAGTGCATGTATCTTTTATCAGTAGCCACTGGCATGGCAAAAAGAAGCCAAGCTCCCCTGAGCCTGTCCTTGTGCCATACTCACACAGGTACTTATAGATGGCCTTCTATTGTGTGTGCAGCTGCTGCAGCATTGCCACTGTTGAGTTACACCTGGTGGGCATGTCACAAATAAGGCGGTTTATGGGCAGGTTGAATTTCTGTTGAATGTCAGCTAGTCGAGCACTGGCATTGTATGACCGTCGGAACTGGCCACAGACTTTTCTGGCCTGCCTCAGAAGATCTTGTAAGCCTGAGTAGCTGTTCAAGAAACACTGCACCACCAAATTCAGGATGTGTGCCAAGCATGGAAAATGTGTCAAGTATCCCTGTCGGAGGGCGGAGAGAAGGTTGGTGCCATTGTCGCATACAACTATTCCTGGCTCAAGCTGCCGTGGCGGCAACTACCTCTGAGCCTACCCCTGCAGAGTTGACATAATCTCTGCCCCGGTGTGGCTCCTGTCCCCTAGACAGACCAACTGAAGCACCAGATGGCATCTTTTATCCTGACTGCTTGCATGGCTCCTTGAATGCTTAGGGAGCACTGCTGGCTCAGAGAACAATTCAGCAGAAGAGGCCATAAAGGAAGAAGAAGAGGAGTGGGTGGAGAAGACAGATGTGGCAGAATCACCACCAGCTTTTTGGAGGCATGGTGGCGGAACAAGCTCCAGCATTGAACCCTGTCGTGCATCCTTCCCAGCTGCCAGCAGAGGTACCCAGTGCGCCGTGCAGGAAATGTAACGTCCTTGACCATGCCTGCTGGACCATGAGTCAGCAGTAATGTGAACCTTGCTGCTGACCGCCCTGTCCAAAGAGGCCAAAATGGCCTTCCACATGATGGTAGAGAGCTGGAATGGCCTTATGTGAAAATACATTTCTATTCAGAACCTACCACTGTGGTATAGCACATTCCACAAATTCACGAAAGGGATCAGAGTCTACCAGATGAAAAGGCAGCAGTTGTAATGCTAGCAATTTGGCCAAGCTAGCATTTAGATGCTGAGCATGCGGATGGCTGGGACAGTATTTTTTTTTATGGTTCAGCAACTCAGGTAGCGAAATTTGCCTGCTCAAATCAACAGGTGGTGTACTGCTAGCAGATTGGATGCAAGTACTTGTGGCACCCATTGCTATACCATCATTCCTCTCAGTGCAGGTTTTTGAGAAGCCTTGAGGTATAGTAGGGGTAAAGATCCCAGATGAGGAGCAAAGAGAAGTCTGAGCTTTTTTATAATGTGGGTTTTTCAGGTGTTGGTGCCAACGAACTGCATGGTAGGTCGTCATTTGTCTTGTCACGCATGTGGTGCCCAAGCGGGTGGTGTTCTGGCCATGCTTGATCCGATTCAGACAGAGATTGCAACCAGCAACGCTGTGATCTACTGCACATTTGTTGAAAAAAGCCCACACCAATAAACTTTTGGAAGTCAGTAGTGCGCTGCACCTGTGGAGCTCTGTGTTGTGATGCAATAGGGTGGCTGCCCTTAAGCTGGCCCCTGGAGGACATCCTGCCTCGTTGGAGTTGTGCCTCCTCCTCCTTCTCACCTTCCTCCTCTGTTCTCTCAGGCACCCAAGTACAGTCAGTGACCTCATCATCCCCTTCTTCCGCGTCACTGGAGCAAACATGGAAGTATGCTGCAGCAGGGGGAACATGACTGCTAGTTTCTTGTATTTCTGTGGAACCCCGTCTTTCTAGGCTCACGTTACTCCCTTCCTCAACCTGGGAACCAACATCAGAGCATTAAAATTGCTTGTTAGAACTTTTTATTACAGAGTGTGGGAAGAAAATATGGTGCTTGGGTGCAATACTTTTGTGCTTGGTGCACTATAAACCATTTTATTATAAAGAAAATAACGATGCAGCAACTGTGGAGAATTTTTTTTCGCTGCTGCTGCTGCTGCAAAAACACTAAACTAAAATAAATGTAAAAAATATATAAGAAAGGCCAAAAAAAGAAAATGGGAACCACTAATGACGCAGAAAGAGAAACACCTGCGACGCAGAAGGGGGAACAGCAATAAATATTCTTAATGCTGCTGCACCACAGAAAAAAAATCAAAGGTGTACCATTGCTGTGCCAACGCAGAAGGAATAACACCTGCCACACTGCAGGTGTGGCAGGTGTACAAAAAAAAAGATTAATGAAAAAAAAATGGTGGCGGTGACACACCGACACTTCAGTAGCACCACAACACTGTTATTCACACTAAACTGCACTGTATTATATACATTGCACTATAATGTGTTATATACTCTGCACTGCACTATATACTGTGCATTGCACTGTCATATATACACTGCACTGTAGTATATACTCTGCACTGCACTATATACTATGCACTGCAGTACATACACTCTGCACTGCACTGTAGTATATACTATGAAATGCACTAGATACTTTGTACTGCACTGTAGTATATACTAGGCACTGCACTATATACTGTACTCTGCACTTTAGTATATACACTCTGCACTGCAGTATATACAATCTGCACTGCACTGTAGTATATATTATACACTGCACTATATACTCTGCACTGCACTGTAGTATATACTATGCATTGTGTTATATACACTACACTGGCTGCACTGTATTGTGTATTATACACTGCCTGCATTGTAATATATATACTACACTGACTGCACTCTATTGTGTATTATTACACTGCCTGCACTGTAATATATATTCACACTGACTGCACTGTAATATATATATACTACACTGACTGCACTGTAATATATACTACACTGACTGCACTGTAGTATATATTCTACACTGCCTGCACTCTATATATAACACTGACTACTTGCTCTATCCGCTAACTAACATGCCTATGCTATCTCCACTCCAACACACTAAATACTTTCGCCATGTAAACAACCTTATATAGTGTGGGGCATGGACTTGGATGACCTGCCTTTGGTCAAAGCATGGAGTGCAGGTGCATGCTTTGGCCAATCAAAAGCCATAAATGCACTGCGATCTCGCAGTGCATTATAGGGGGGTGCCGCGGCAGGCAAACATGCCGCAAGCACCCCATATGTTCTTTTGTTCTATGAACAAACGAACAGCTGATGTTCGAGTCGAACATCCCTAACTAGAAGTGAATCAATCGCTGTCATTTAAAACAGATGCACCTGGCAGATTTATTTATAGTGAAAGTTTGGTGAATGTCAGAGTTAATATTTTATAAATATGCCCTTAAAATGTAGCAGACCTCCTGGTAAATATATTAAACCAAATTTTAAAAAATGTAGTAATTTGATGCAGTTTTCTAAAAGTCAGGGGTGAAAAGGATTTTTTTCTACTTTTAGAAACGTATAATAAAGGAGGGATTTCTAACAAAGATGGGATAAAGGCAAGGAATCCATGGTATAAGATTGTAAAAGAATGAGTCAAATTTAAATAACCTTTTCCAGAATACTGCAACATTCCGACCTTCACCCTGTGACCACTTCACCTCCAATGTATTCAGAGGCACAATGTAGTGACTTCACACAAAACCATAGGGGGATTTTTTATTTGTCCTCCTTCTTATGAAATGCAGATTGTGGTCTGACTACCCTGTTAATTTCTGTTTCAGAACACTACCAGGCTGATTTAAGTTGACATGAGAATTTGCTTACATGGTTCTGAAGAAAATCCTTTGGAAGTATGTGGATTTTCAAGGTCACAGGCCCACAACCTAGTTTAGGCAGTAATTTTAAATTAGGATCAACCAAAAATATTTACAAATACAAAAATACCTAGCTAATTCTAATGTACTTTATATGTTTTCTTTTCTTTTTTTAAACGTACTGTTCAGGTGTTCCACATCAATTGTTGGCAAATTCAGCGCAAAGAAAAAGGTTTGCTTTAACCACTTCAGCGCCGGAAGGTTTTACCCCCTTCCTGACCAGGCCACTTTTTGCGATACTGCACTGCGTTGCTTTAACTGACAATTGTGCGGTCGTGCAACGCTGTACCCAAATAAAATGAATGTCCTTTTTTTCCCACAAATAGAGCTTTCTTTTGGTGGTACTTGATCACCTCTGCGGTTTTTTTTTTGTTTGTTTTTTTTTGCTCTATAAACAAAAAAAAAGCAACAATTTTGAAAAAAAAAATCAATTTTTTACATTCTGCTATAAAACATTCTCAATAAAAAAAATGAAAAAATCGAATTTCTTCATCAATTTAGGCCAAATTGTATTCTGCTACACATTTTTGTTAAAAAAACAAAAACAAAGAGCATATATTGATTGGTTTGCGCAAAAGTTATCGCTTCTACAAACTATGGGATAAATTTATGAAATTTTTTTTTATTATTGTTTTTACTAATAATGGCGCCGATCAGAGATTTTTAGTAGGACTGCGACATTGTGGTGGACAAATCTGACACTAAGTGACACTTTTTGGGGACCAGTGACACCAATTCAATGATCAATGCTAAGAAAAATGCACTGACGCTGTATAAATGACACTGGCAGGGAAGGGGTTAAGATAAGGGTCAATCAAAGGGTTAACTGTGTTCCCAAGGAGTGTTTTCTTACTGTGTTGGGGACGGATGCACTTGAGGAAGAGAGACATCTGTGTTCCTGATTAGCAGGAATCACAGATGTCTCTCTTCCTGTCTGACAAAACGACGCTCTGTCTTGTTTACATAGGCAGACCATCTATCTCTCCAGCGAGCGATCGCGGGTGGCTGGCAGCCATCATGGCCGTTGGACCCGCTGATTGGCTCCCGCTGTGTCCAATCACAGAGGAAGCGCGGCTCCGGCGGCGCGCGCGCCCCAGAGCCGTGCACAAGAATCGTGTACAGGTACATGATTTTGCGCTTAAGGGCTGCCCTGCTGCAGTAAATGTACGTAGGGCGGTCCTTAAGTGGTTAAAGGATACGTTCACCTTTTAGTAGCATGTCACATGTTACACCCATGTGTTCGCGGGTGCAATGCTTTGCAGGCTCCATTCTAATAAAACAATAAATGCACATTTTTTTTCCAATCTGCAAAATCACATGCATTTATTATTTTTTTACAAAAGGTGAACTTAGCCTTTAATATGACATCTATCCTTATCGTATACTTTACTTCACTCCCCCAATTCTTTCTTTAGCAGCAGAAGTCAAAGGAAAAACCCAGTACTTTAGGTTATGGAGGAGCATGTGACTCACTCCATGTGGCAACACTGGGCCACCCAGCAGTGGTACCTCTCTAGCTTCTCAAAAGTTACAAAAGGCATTATTTTACTTCCAGTATATATTCTTGGGGAATGGCATGGGTCATAGACATTAGAAAACCATCAGATTTGTACACATGATCCAACCATTTCACAATGTTCTCTCAAAGTCTCTCTACCAAACATGTGCACTGTAGTCAATTGCATCTTTTTAGAACAATGAAGGAGGCCACACATACTGTAGATACTCTTGCCAAAAAAGAAAACTATATACACTAGGCAAGATATATTAACAAATGTGCAAGTAAACTGCGCCTAGTACTAAAAGAAATATATATATATATATATATATATATATATATATACACAGTATAATCCAAAATAATCAATACAAAAATCTGTTAAAAACAGCACCTATCTCACAGATATCAGAACACCACAATATCTAGAATAAATATATCCAAAAAGTGAGTTGCACTGTTTGTGAATAAATTCAAAATGACATACTGAATTTAAATCTCAATGACCAACAATGTAATTGAATTCTTACAACTCACATTTTGATTGTTAGTCATTGAGATTTAAATGCAGTATGTCATTTTGAATTTATTTATGAACACATTTTTTTTGTATATATAAGATAGATTAACCACACCCAATCATTTTGTACATTTTGGCTAACAGGGGTCAGTTCATCTAATGTTTGTAAGTACCTTTAAGGGACCCTGTACTCTGGGGGTCCAAACTAAAGAGATGGAGGAATATGGCACAGCTGGGGAGAAGGTAAAAGTTAAATACCCTCAACAGATGGGGATCTGCTACAAATTGGAGTTTGAGCACATGGGCTACTGAGAGGTGAGTATATGGCATTCCTTTTTAAAGTGGTACTAAACCCACAACCGTAAACTCAGTCTGTATATGCAGTAAAGCGTGCTTGTTATACTCACTGTGGAACCTAAGGGGGTTAATTCTCTGCATTTTGTGAAAAGACTGTTTAATCCTGTCTTCTCTGATCCTCCCCTTCTTCCACAGTCCCCAATCCATCTCCTGATCATACTGAGCCTTGGGGGTACTCCGCACATGCTCTGTTTGGTATGTATTACCAGAGATGTTTTTTTTTTTGGTTGGGTGCATGTGATCGGCACAGGGCCAATCAGCACTGTCCAGAAATAGGGTCAGAGGTTATGCAGCCTCATAGGACAGTCAGAGGAGAATGAAAATAATGAAACTCCTCCTACAAGCTTTAACCAGTGCTTGGCCAGACACTGATATAAGTCACAAGACTATTCTAAATGCTGATGAGAAAAGGTATTTGCCAGTTTATATTTACTAAAATAATTGCATTTCCAAGTTCTGTGTACTGTGGAAGACCAGATATAGTGAATGCAGGGTTCTGGGTTAAGTAACACTTTAAAGAAGGAGTTTTCCGTCTAGTCATAAAATCGACTTAAAGCGGTGTTCCGGCCAAAAAAAATAAGAAATTAATAGCCAGCAGCTACACATTCTGCAGCTGCTGTTTTTTAACAATAGGACACTTACCTGTCCTGGAGTCCAGCGATGTCGGCACTGCAGCTGATGTTTCCTTAAGCTGTTGGGTGCTTCCTTCGACATTGCGGGTAAGGGTACCTGGCAGTGTAGCCTTATGGCTTCACGCTGGGAACCCCACTGCGCATGCGCGAGGCCCCGTTTCTCTCTCCTCCTGGGAGAGGAGGAGGAGGAGCCCCTCGTCATGTCACGGGCCGCGGCCCAGACTCAAAGACAGGTATCCTGTCCCCTCTCCCCCCGAAAAGTGCCAATTGTGGCACCGGAGGGGGAGAGGAAATGAAGGAAGGTGACGTGGCAAGTGACAAGCTGCATCTGAAGTCAGGCTGTGTGGCAATTGACAAACTGCATCGGGTGGCAGGCGACTGTGGCAAGTGACACGCTCAGGGCTCCTACCGATTCTGCATTATGGTGAGTTGAACTATTTAGCGTGGGTCCTAATGGACTGCCACTGCTGCCAAAGAGACAGAAACCAGATCAGCGCTGTCAATAGCAGGGACAGGACAGCAAGAGGCTGGGGACCCTCGCGGTGGCGGAACACCAGGTCCTGGTCGCAAGTGCGACCTAATGCGCTTCAATCATCTTAACACCATATCAACCATTGTGCTGTGATGATTGAAGCGCTAACACCAGCCATTGGCTGTGAAAAAACATATCCCCCCTACCCCGTGTGTCAATGCAGTGGCAAAACTACCAGGGGTGCAAAGGTCACACTTGCGACCAGGCCCTGGCGTTCCGCCACTGCGAGGGTCCCCAGCCTCTTGCTGTCCTGCCCCTGCTATTGACAGCGCTGGTCTGGTTTCTGTCTCTATGGCAGCAGTGGCAGTCTATTAGGACCCAGTGCCGTTTACATTATGGGGGTGGGATGAGGTGGACCCCGTCCAGCAGATCTGCCTGGTCAGTGGGGAATCCCTCCGCTGATCCCCGCTGAGCAGGCGGATGACAGGTCTCCTGTCTGGTCCGACAGGGCCGCCTGTCCGTTTCCATCTGACTGTTATCCGATCCGCTGGACGGGTGGGGAATGGATCCCCATCCATCTGTTTTTAGCGGACCAGATCGGATGCCAGTGGGTGTCAGCAGACATCCGCCGCTCCATAGAGAATAAATGGGTGGTGTGATCGGGTCCGCCAGAAAAACTGACAGGCAGACCGAATCCATCCACAATGTATGGGCTGCTAGGAAGTGAAGCTCTTGGAAGAACTGAGAGGGGAAGGGAGACAGATAGGGGAGAAAAGGGAGAGAGATAGGGACAGTTCAGTGATCATAGAGCAGAGCTCACTCACCCAGGGGGCCGAGGCTGGTAGATGGTGGCTCATCATTGATACAGATAGCAATGTGTAGCAGGCTGCTGTTTTTCCTATTTCCCGCCCACACGTCCTCCCTCTCTCAGGCACAGCTGCACGCCTGGGATAGGAGAGTGGGCGGGCCAAGCAGACACAGGAGGAACAGGGGCGGGAGGAGGAGGTTGCATTTTTCTCTGCTCACCGTTCGTGCAAAAAGGAGGGGGAGTGTGCTAGCTGGGCTGTCATAGACACTCGACTAAGCTGCACCCACCCTCTCTAAGGCTGATTCTCCTGTCCTAGGGATGGGAGAAATAAGGCTGTTTTATCAAACTGATGTGAGGTTGACAACACTGCTTGCCCCCCCACAGTGGTCGAACTGCAGGGCACGGTCGCAAGTGCAACGTCTGTAACCCTGGTAGTTCCGCCACTAATACAAATGTTATAAATTGAGTTGCAGTTCAGTGAGTAAAATAAATATTTGATCCCCAAGTAAAACATGACTTAGTACTTGGTGAAGAAACCCTTTCCATCCAAAATGAAGGAAAAGTAAAGTGCTTCAGAAAAATTCAGGTGTGCAACACCCCCTCATGTATCCCCACTCACCAGATCAGAACGACCCCCAGCTTTTCAGTCTGGTGGGTCATTTAAAGCTTGGTAAAAAAATCCTGGGATTTCTGGCTGAGAAACTCTATAAAGGAATTCTGGACCTGAAGACTTATCACCATATCCGCCATCCCAGGATTTCTTTACCAAACTTTAAATGACCCACTAGACTGAAAAGCTGGGGGTCGTTCTGATCTGGTGAGTGGGGATACATGAGGGGGTGTTTTCTTTTTGGTCAACATATTTTCACTTATTGTGTTTGCGAGTGCTATATTTATTTTATTTATATGTTTTGGGTCATTGTTATGCTCAAAGACCCATCTATGACCCATCTTAAGTGTTCTGGGTGAGGGAAGAAGGTTCTCATCCAAGATTTTACCATATATGGCAACATCCATTGACCCCTCAATGCATCAAAAAGTTGGCCTCTACCTTTAGCAGAGAAACAGCCCCAAAGCATAATGTTACCACCTCCGTGCTTGACTGTGGGAATGGTGTTCTTAGGGTCATAGTCAGCATTTTTCTTCATCCAAGCACACCAAGTCGAGTTAATGCCAAAGAGCTCAATTTTGGTCTCATCTGACCACAGCACTTTCTCACAATCCTTCTCTGAATCATTTAGATGTGCATTGGCAAACTTAAGATGGGCCTGTAACTGTGCCTTCTTGAGGAGGGGGACCTTGCGGGCGCTGCAGGATTTCAATCCATGGCAGCGTATTGTCTTACTAATGGTTTGTTTGGTGACTATGGTTCCAACTGCCTTGAGATCATTCACAAGCTCCTCCGATACAGTACTGGGCTGATCCCTCAGTTTTCTCATGATCATCCTTAACCCTTGAAGCGAAATCTTGCATGAAGCTCCAGACCAAGGGCAATTGATGGTTATTTTGTATTTCTTCCATTTGCAAATAATCGCTCCAACAGTTGTCTCCTTCTCACCAAGAAGGATGGTCTTGTAGCCCATTCCAGCCTTGTAGAGGTCTACAATCTTGTCTGTGATGTCCTTTGACAGCTCTTTGGTCTTGCCCATGATGATGGTTTTGAATGGAAGAAAGAGATTCTGTGGACAGGTGTCTTTTATACACATAACCAGTTGTCGTTAGGAGCACCTTCTTAAATTGACAGGACTAAGCTGTGTACCACATTAGCATATACAATAGCCAGTCTGTGGGAGCCAGAACTATTGTTGGTTGGTAGGGGATCAAATGATTATTTTACCCACTGAACTGCAACTCAATTTATAACATTTGTATCATGTTTTTTTCTGCATTTTTGGTTAAAATACACCTATAATAAAAATTATAGACCCTTCATTTTTTTGTAAGTGGGCAAACTTACAAAATCTGCGGGGATCAAATAATTATTTTCCCCACTGTTTTTACAAGCCAAATGTGACTTAGGGTTTGACTGTATTGTACTTTTAAATATGTTCAGTCCACTAAAGAGATGAAAAAAAGCAAATGTTAAACATCTGTAAAAAGGGAAATTCAGTATTTTGGAAGAAAGTCCCATTTCAATTATCGTTACTCTGATAAAATAGGTAACAAATGCTATGCAAAGCAAGCCTTGGGGAGTCTGATTCATGGTTTAAAAGTAGACTTGTATCAGTAACCCAGTTAATCCCATTCTTGGCCTTTTCCTAATAGCAGCTGATTGCCATAGAAACTGACATTGCATTGTATCTTTTTAGAGATGTAAATTCTCATCAAATATTCCCAAACAGTGGTATTGACACAGGAGGCATGATTATTGTGTGGCTGGCTTTATCTAGAGCTATTTCCACAAATGGGTTTTAGACCAGACTATGAGAAAAATCTGTCACACAATACCAGCGTTTTTAACTATTTCCGGCTATAAATCTTCTACAGCTTTACTTTTAAGTCATGCTATGTTTTAAAAAATACTCTATTTGCCTGTTACAAATAAAGCAAAGTATCATCATAATTAAAATCTATGAACAAAAAAATTCTTGGACAACATACAGTATAGCATACTTGTACTGATAGATAAAACGCATTTATTGGAAATTTTAAATACTTCTCTAAATTCTTGTACCAAAAAAAAAAAGACTTTTCGCAATCCTAATATTTGGTAATTATATACTTAGTCATATTGTATATTTCCCAATCATAGAATGTTTCTATTTAAGCACTTGTCAAAAATGTATCTAAAAGCAAAAGGTAAGTATAATGTTTTAATTTCACTTAGAACTGCACTGCATCTGAACACCACAAACCAAAAATGCTATTTGATTTATTTGTAATATTCAAAGCAAACTCCCCCATCCATCCATGTCTCCATGCTTTATTTTGCTGAGAAATCACTTTGAAAAGCATCCTCCTAGCATATCTGATTGTGGCCATCTTGAGTAAGGGCAGATAGTTCATATAGCATTTACTTCCTGGAATCCATCTGCCCTTAGCTCAGGAATGCAGGAATGCATCCCTCCAGATGACTCCTGGGATTTATGACATAATTTGCCTAGGCCTGGGAACCAGGAAGTAAGTGAAGAAATGTAACATATTTTAAAACAAGTAAATAAAATATACTTTCCTATCAATGTATTAATGCTAGCAGCATAGGAATTAAAGTTGTCAGTGTTGATTGAGAGAGTGAATTTCTGCTTTAACGCATATTTAAAGCCAAAACCTTTGTTTTGTCTTTTTTATTTTGGATAAAGTAGGAGATGATTTAACTCTTGTCAACTATTTCCCTCTGTGTTACATTCAAGATATCTTTCTTTGCTTCCTATCTTGCGGATGCAACAGGAAGTAAGAGGCTTTGGGCCATGGAATCTCCCAGCTGACAGCTAAATAGGGCCATGGATCAGGGTTGCCAACCATCCATAAGTTTACAGGCAGTCCATACATTTTAACCATTTGTGGCCTGTCCATAAATGTCAGTTCACGGACGGTGGCTGTCCGTGAATAAAAAAGGCCTTGGGCCAACTTTCCCACTGCAGATTGGGCAAGCTCGGCTGATTTTGGCTGGACTCGAGCGGGGGGGCAGATGCATGGTGACATCATAGCACCTTTTTATGAATAGCAACAGTCATCAGCCGGGAGCAGCAGACTGGATGGGGGAGGCTACAGGAGAGCCGTCTGCCGGTGTTGGCCCAGGCGCCAGGAGGTAAGTAAAAAATGTGGCTCTGTCAGTAAATTTCATGAATTTTGTCACTAAAAAATTGATGCGGTTTGTAAATTTTGAGCGTCCTGTTGTTCATTTATGTACATCGTTGTATGACCGCACAATTGTCAGTTAAAGTAGCTCAGTGCCGTATAGCTAAAAATGGACTGATCATGAAGGGGGTAGATCTTTCCGAAGGTCAAGTAGTTAAAAATAAATAAAATCGTGTTTTTTTGTTGGTGGTGCTCAGATACAGTTCTGTTCCCGATCTAGGTGTCACGTACCTTACAGCGGAGTCTGAAATGACGAGGGCGGCCTCTTGCACGGTCCCGGTCCTAGCGTCCCTGGAGGTTGAGACAGGGTCGCTAGGGCAGCGGAAGGGTGCAGGTGCCTGCTGGCAGGATCAGAAGTCTTCGGTAGGAAGCTGAGGTGCTGATCCCTGAATGGATGTAGGAGAGGTCCAGCAGAGGAACTTGCAGGGTCACGGCAGGCAGGAGTTGGCAACGTGCTGGCAACGAGGTACACAATCGGTAGGCAGAGACGTGGTCAGGGACTGGCGGAGGTTGGCAACAAACTGGCAGCGGGGTACCGAATCAGGAGACAGAGCCGTAGTCAGGAGTCTAAGCCGGGTTCAATACAGGAAGCAAGGCAGGCAGAGATGTAGGGGTGATCCGAGAGGGTAGTCAAGGCAAGCAGAGGTTCAAGATCAGGGTCAAGTAAACAAGGCAACAGCAAGGGTTCAGGAACGAGCTGAGACAATCCAGCATTGATGCTAGTCTGCTGATTGTTTAAATAGGGCGCCTTGCGCCGTGATTCGTTGGAGTGCGAGCGTGCACGCGCTGACGTGCCCTCGTTCGTACGATCGAATCGCATGTGTACCTAGTCCGGGGTTCGCTCGTTCTTCCCGTACGTCCGGCTGGCACCCGGGAACGAGCGTTTGTGATGGTTCTCTGACACTAGGTTTGGAATTGAGGAGATGAACTTTGGTCATTGTGTCCTTGATCTGTTATAAAATTTTGCAAAATTATTAACTGAAAAACGTGCTCGATTTGTAAAGGTAAGTATCTCTTAAATTAGCCTTTATTTTGTCTTAGACATTTTTTTTTAAATCAAGCCAATAACAGTTGACTGCAATTCTGCAAAGATAGAAAATAGCTTATCCATTTTATCTGGCATAAATCTTTGACCTGGAATCATGAGCCCTAATGATTGGTGTGATCCTATTAAAAAAAACATAAAAAACAAAAACATAATATAAATTGTTGCTCTCCATCCTGTTAGCTTTGTCCCCTCAGGTGCCCTGTCCAACTGCATGGGCATGGACATGCATCTGCAGGTGTTGGGGTACTTCCTGACTGGTAAGGCTTAATTTAAAGACAGCTAACTTCACTTTCAAGTTGCTTGTTTTAGAGATTGTTTGGCTCCTGGGTACAAGCCTTCCTAACCATTGTTACATATAGTTACATAGTAGGTAAGGTTGAAAAAAGGTCCATCAAGTCCAACCTATGTGTGTGAATATATGTCAGTATTACATTGTATATCCCTGCATGTTGCGGTCATTCAGGTTTTTTGAAACTATTGATGCCCCCCGCTGAAACCACCGCTTGTGGAAGGGAATTCCACGTCTTTGCTGCTCTTACAGTAAAGAACCTTCTACGCAGTATAAGGTTAAACCTCTATTCTTTTAATTTTAGTGAGAGGCCATGTGTCTTATTAAACTCCCTTCCCCAAAAAAGTTTTATCCCTATTGTGGGGTCACCAGTACGGTATTTGTAAATTGAAATCATATCCCCTCTTAAGCGTCTTTTCTCCAGAGAGAATAAGTTAAGTGCTCACAACCTTTCTTCATAACTAATATCCTCCAGACCCTTTTTTAGCTTTGTTGCCCTTCTTTGTACTCGCTCTATTTCCAGTACATCTTTCCTGAGGATTGATGCCCAGAACTGGACAGCATACTCCAGGTGAGGCGGGACCAAAGTCATGCAGAGTGGGAGAATTATCGCTTTATCCCTGGAGTTAATCCCCTTTTTAATGCATGTACATTTTTAATGCATGTGCATATTCTGTTTGCTTTGTTAGCAGCAGCTTGGCATTGCATGCCATTGCTGAGCCTATCATCTACTAGGTCCCCCAGGTTCTTTTCCATCCTAGATTCCCCCCAGAGGTTCACCCCCTAGTGAGTAGATTGCATTCATATTTTTGTCACCCAAATGCATTATTTTACATTTTTCTACATTAAACCTCATTTGCCATGTAGTTGCCCACCCCCATTAATTTGTTCAGATCTTCTTGCAAGGTTTCCACATCCTGCAGAAAAGTAATTGCCCTGCTTAGCTTAGTGTCGTCCGCAAATACAGAGATTAAGCTGTTTACCCCATCTTCCAGGTCGTTTATGAATAAATTAAACAGGATTGGTCCCAGCACAGAATCCTGGGGGACCCCACTTCCCACCCCTGACCATTCCAAGTATTACCCATTTATCACCACCCTCTGAACTCGCCCTTGTAGCCAGTTTTCAATCCATGTACTTACCCTATGGTCCATGCCAACGGACCTTACTTTGTACAGTAAACATTTATGGTGAACTGTGTCCAATGCTTTTGCAAAATCCAGATACACCACGTCTCCTCATAGAAGGTTAATAGATTGGTTTGGAAAGAACAATTCTTCATGAATCCATGCTGATTACTGCTAATGATACCATTTTCATTACTAAAATCTTGTATATAGTCCCTTATCATCCCCTCCAAGAGCTTGCATACTATTAATGTTAGGCTAACTGGTCTGTGATTCCCAGGGATGTATTTTTGCCCTTTTTTAAATATTGGTGCTACATTGGCTTTTCTCCAATCAGCTGGTACCACTCCAGTCAGTAGACTGTCAGTAAAAATGAGGAACAATTGTCTGGCAATTACTTGACAAGTACAGAGTTCCCTAAGTACCCTTGGGTGCAAGCCATCTGGTCCCGGTGATTTATTAATGTTAAGTTTCCCATGTCTATTTCTAATTCTGTCCTCTGTTAGCCATGAGGGTGCTTCCTGTGATGTGTTACGAGGACAAACTGCAGTTTTGGTTACTGAAGCACTCTGATTCCCTTGTGAAGACTAAGGAGAAGAATAAATTCAATACCTTCGCCATCTCCCCATCCTTTGTAACTAGATGTCCTTCCTCATTCTTTATGGGGGCAATATGGTCTGTCCTCCCTTTTTTTACTGTTTATATACTTAAAGAATTTCTTGGGATTTTTTTTGCTCTCCTTCGCTATGTCTCTTTCGTGTTCTATCTTAGCCGCCCTAATTGCATCCTTACAAATCTTGTTGCATTCTTTGTAAAGTCTGAATGCTGATGATGATCCCTCAGCCTTGTAATTTTTGAATGCCTTCTCCTTTGTTTTTATATGCATTTTTACATTAGAGTTAAGCCATCTAGGACTTTTGTTCGCTCTTTTACATTTTTTTCCACTGTTATTTACTGGCTAATGCCCTTATTTAATATGTTCTTAAAGCAAACCCATCTCTCCTCTATGTTCTTTGTTTCTAAGATTTTATCCCAATTTATATCTTCTAGCAAGGTTCATAATTTAGGGAAGTTGGCTCTTTTGAAATTCAGTGTCTTTGTGTTCCCCTTGTGTTTCCTATTTGTGTGATTTGTGTGATGTCTACGATTTGTGTGATCGCTGTTTCCTAAATTGCCCCAAATTTCCACATCCGTGATCAGGTTGTTGGTAATCAGTAGATCTAGTAACACCTTGTTTCTAGTTGGTGCGTCTACCATCTGACCCATGAAATTGTCCTGCAAGACATTTAGGAACCAGCGAGCCTTAGACGAATGTGTGGTTCCCTCTGCCCAGTCTATGTCTGGATAAACAAAATCCCCCATTATAACACTTCCCATCCTAGCTGCTAATCCAAATTGTGATAGGAGGTCCGTCTCCCCCTCCTCCCTCAGGTTAGGGGGCCTATAGCATACTCCCAGTATTATTTTCCCCTTAGCTTCATCCCTTTGGAGTTCTACCCAAAAGGATTCCACCTCCTCCCTAGCTCCCTTATTTATGTCATCTCTCAAATTCACTTGTACATTACTCTTGATATATAGGCATACCCCTGCCCCTTTTTTACCCTCTCTATCCCTGCGATAAAGGGAATACCCTTGAATGGTTGCCAGCCAATCATGAGAGCTGGTGAACCAGGTCTCTGAAATTCCCACAAAATCAAAATCTGCCTCGTTCAACAGTATCTCTAGTTCACCCATCTTGTCCGCCAGGCTCCTGGCATTAGTGAACATGCCACGTAGTTTAGACCGGTTGCATACTGTCCTCTTATTGGGTATTCAGAGATTGCAAATAGGGCTTGTTACTATACTTACCTTGGGTTTATGTGCTTTAGTCAACCTACCACTAATGCCCGCAATACTGCCCTCTGGAATATGTTCATTGCTGACTAACTCTACCTCTGGACCCTCCCCACATCGCTTAGTTTAAAAACCCCTCTAACTTTTCGTCAATCTTCACTCCCAGCAGATCTGCACCCTCCTCATTTAGGTGCAGACTGAGAAGTCAGCCCAGTTCTCCAGGAACCCAAAACCCTCCTTACTACACCAGCTCCTCAGCCACTTGTTCACTTCTCCAATCTCTCTCTGCCTTTCTGGTGTGGTTCAGGGTACCGGTAGTATTCCTGAGAATACTACATTTGAGATCCTTTTCCTCAATTTAGCTCCTAAGTCCAAAAAAAATTCTTTAGGACACGCCATCTGCCTCTGACTTTGTCATTGGTGTCAACGTGCACAATGACAGTCGGGGCTTCCCAGCCCCTCCAAGTAATCTGTCCACCAGATCCGTGATGTGCCGAACCTGAGCGCCTGGTAGACAGTATACAGTTTGGCGCTTCAGGTCTTTGTCACTGATTGCCCTCTCTGTCCTTCTAATCATTCTGTCATTGTTATTGACTTTACATATACTGACCTCACTTAACCCACACTCTCTGTGATCTTTCTTTGATCCTGGGCCATAAGTTAGCTGTTAGATCTGGTTCTAATACATGGAACTAGTTACCCCCTGGTATAAACCTAGGATCTGCTTGCTTGCTAAGCATCCAACCTGTTCTTTGGCACTATCTTTGCCCAACTTGTCATGACCCCTGCTAATTTATTACTTTGTGCCTTCCTTGGACTGCTAAACCATCTGACACATGAGGGCATTAGCCTCAGTGGTTCCAGAAATCCAATTATGTTTACTCCCACTCACAAATCCTACATGTAACATCTCCCATTATTTTATCTATGGTACGGTTAACCAGTGCCCATCATTTTAAGGTATGGCGCCTGTTCTGGTTAGTGTCCCTGGTACTCTCTTGGCAGTTCTTTACCCTGTTTACCATTCCACTAAATCCAGAACAGAAATTTAGGTGACCTCTATTCTATTAATCCTGGTGGCTACCTGGGACTTCTCCTCAATTTCTGTGTTGGTGGCTAATTGTCTATGGAACTGACAATGAAGGGAAATCTCTCCAGCAGGACGCATGTAAAAAAACGACTGCATTATATTAACCTGACCTTCGTGGAAATGGAAAAATATGCTTTTTGACTTTTCTTATAACTTAAACACATTGCTAATAGCAGTAGCTATATGTTTATAGTTTATCTATTAATATTTGCACTGTTTTGAACTTAAAATGGCCATTGTATGTACTTTTTTGAAGTAAGTAAAAAATGTGGCTCTGTTAGTAAATTTCATGATTTTTGTCACAAAAAAATTGGTGCTGTTTGTAAATTCTGGGTGTCATGTCATTCATTTATGTACAGTGTTGCATGACCATGCAATTGTCAGTTAAAGTAACGCAGTGCCGTATAGCTAAAAATGGACTGGTCATGAAGGGGTAAATCTTCCAGAGGTCAAGTAGTTAAAAATAAATTAAATTGCATTCTTTGTTTGTGGTGCTCAGATACAGTTTTGTTCCTGTTTTAGGTTTTGGAATTGAGGGGCTGCACTTTGGTTGTTGTGTCCTGGATCTGTTATAAAATTTAGCAAAATTATTAACAGAAAAAAGTGCTCAATTTATAAAGGTAAGTATCTCCTAAATTCGCCTTTACAGCGTTGTCTGAAAATCCGATCGTTCTAAACGCGGTGATGTAAAACGCGTACGTCGTGACTATAAACGGGGCAGTAACCAATAGCTTTCGTCTCTTAATTTATTCTGAGTAGGGATGAGCTTCGTGTTCGAGTGGAACGCATGTTCGGCTCGAACATCGGATGTTCGATCGTTCGTCGAATTGCGAACGATATGGGCTGTTCGCGCCAAATTCGTGTGGCGCGTCACGGCCCATAATTCACTGCGGCATCGCAGTGCATTGCTGGCTGATGATTGGCCAAGCATGCACTCTGATCCGCATGCTTGGCCAATCACAGCGCCGTCGGTAGAGAGAGCTGTAATTGGCCAAAGCCAGGGTGGCTTTGGCCAATTATGGCTCAGGGGGTTTAGAACACGCCCCACACTATATAAGGCCGCCTGCACGGTGGCCCTGTGTAGTGTGTTCCGGCGTGCTTAGAGAGAAAGAGACACAGTGTCATTTCATTTGAGTTAGCTAGATTAGGCAGGACAGTCAGTGAGTTAGCTGCGCTTACAGTGTATTGTGTATATATGCATCCCAGGTGTTGCATATATATATATATATATATATATATATATATATATATATATATATATATATATACACTGTATTCAGTTTAGCTAGATCCGTTCCTGTTATCTTCCTACTGACAGGCAGGCTTGTCTTGTTACAGTATTTACAGCTACCTGAAGAAAATTGCTGGTGTTCTTTTGATCCTATTAGTACCACAGTCAGGCAGCTAGACTATTTACAGTTAGTGTAGTGCATTCTCCTCACAGTGTTCAGTTAAAGCTACAAGTTAGTTTAGTGTGACCTCTGCACAGTGTTCAGCTAAAACTACAAGATAGTGTAGTGCACAGTGTTCAGCTAAAGCTACAAGTTAGTGTAGTGCGTCCTCCTCACAGTGTTCAGCTAAAGCTACAAGTTAGTTTAGTGTGACCTCTGCACAGTGTTCAGCTAAAGCTACAAGTTAGGGTAGTGCGTCCTCCTCACAGTGTTCAGCTAAAGCTACATGTTGGTGTAGTGTGTCCTCCTCACAGTGTTCAGCGAAAACTACAAGTTAGTGTAGTGCGTCTCTGCACAGTGTTCAGCTAAAGCTACAAGTTAGTGTAGTGCGTCCTCCTCACAGTGTTCAGCTAAAACTACAAGTTAGTGTAGTGAGACCTCTGCACAGTGTTCAGCTAAAGCTACCAGTTAGTGTAGTGCGTCCTCCTCACAGTGTTCAACTAAAGCTACAAGTTAGTTTAGTGTGACCTCTGCACAGTGTTCAGCTAAAGCTACAAGTTAGGGTAGTGCGTCCTCCTCACAGTGTTCAGCTAAAGCTACAAGTTGGTGTAGTGTGTCCTCCTCACAGTGTTCAGCGAAAACTACAAGTTAGTGTAGTGAGACCTCTGCACAGTGTTCAGCTAAAGCTACAAGTTAGTGTAGTGCGTCCTCCTCACAGTGTTCAGCTAAAGCTACAAGTTAGTTTAGTGTGACCTCTGCACAGTGTTCAGCTAAAGCTACAAGTTAGGGTAGTGCGTCCTCCTCACAGTGTTCAGCTAAAGCTACAAGTTGGTGTAGTGTGTCCTCCTCACAGTGTTCAGCGAAAACTACAAGTTAGTGTAGTGCGACCTCTGCACAGTGTTCAGCTAAAGCTACAAGTTAGTGTAGTGCGTCCTCCTCACAGTGTTCAGCTAAAACTACAAGTTAGTGTAGTGCGACCTCTGCACAGTGTTCAGCTAAAGCTACAAGTTAGTGTAGTGTGTCCTCCTCACAGTGTTCAGCTAAAACTACAAGTTAGTGTAGTGCGACCTCTGCACAGTGTTCAGCTTAAGCTACAAGTTAGTGTAGTGCTTCCTCTTTACAGTGTTCAGCTAAACCTACAAGTTATTTTTTTGCGAGCTCTGCGCAGTATTCAGCTAAAGCTACCTGTAGAAGGTTGGTGGTGTTTTCCTGATCCTATCACTACCGCAGGCAGCTAAATAAACTACAAGTTATTTTTTGGCGAGCTCTGCACAGTGTTCACCTAAAGCTACCTGTAGAAGGTTGGTGGTGTTTTCCTGATCCTATCACTACCGCAGGCAGCTAAATAAGCTACAAGTTATTTTTTGGCGAGCTCTGCACAGTGTTCACCTAAAGCTACCTGTAGAAGGTTGGTGGTGTTTTCCTGATCCTATCACTACCGCAGGCAGCTAAATAAGCTACAAGTTAGTGTATTGTGAGCTCTACACAGTGTTCCCCTAAAGCTACCTGTAGAAGGTTGGTGGTGTTTTCCTGATCCTATCACTACCGCAGGCAGCTAAATAAGCTACAAGTTAGTGTAGTGCGAGCTCTGCATAGTGTTCACCTAAAGCTACCTGTAGAAGGTTGGTGATGTTTTCCTGATCCTATCACTACCACAGGCAGCTAAATAAGCTACAAGTTATTTTTTTGCGAGCTCTGCACAGTGTTCAGCTAAAGCTACCTGTAGAAGGTTGGTGGTGTTCTCATACTACAGGGAGGCAGTTGATTTTGCTAGCTGCAGTATCAGTACATATATATATATATATATATATATATATATATATATATATCCCAGCTTAGTGCAGCTACAGGCCATTAGTATGTCTGGAAGGCCAACAAGGAGAGGCAGACAGTCACAAGCCAATAAAAGAGGGCAAGCAGGCTCTGTGTCTAGAGGCAACAGTGCTGGTCGTGGAGACGGCGCATCCTCATCAGCGCTTGGCCTCTTTTTCGGCAGCTGGCCGTGTTGGGCCGCAACATGCGGAAGACTTGGTCGAGTGGATGACCAAGCCGTCCTCATCCTCCTCATCCTCTCTCACCCATGCTAAGGGTACTTCGGCAAAGCAGCGGCCTCTTCCCTCGGCTCAATGTCATCAGTGACTCCTTCCCTAGCCCCACCATGTCCTCCTGCTGAGTCCCTCCAACTGTTTGACCACAGTGTTGGGTACATGCTCCAGGAGGATGCCCAGCGTTTGGAAGGCTCTGATGATGATACTGAGCTCGATGAAGGCAGTAACATGAGGGGGTGCCCAAGAAGGACAGCAATCTGGCAGTCATGCTCCCCCTGCTGTAGCATACTGCCAGGTTTGCTCCAGTGATGAGGAGGGAGGGGATGATGAGTTTACTGACTCAACGTGGGTGCCTGATAGGAGAGAGGAGGAGGAGGCACATCACCAACGAGGCAGGATGCCCTCCAGGGGCCAGCCTAAGGGCAGCACATTGACTGCATCACACCCCAAAGCTCCGCATATGCAGGGCGCTGCAGTCTCTGCGCATTATTCAAAAAGTTCTTTGGTGTGGGCCTTTTTTGAGACGAGTGCATCAGATCGCACTGCTGCTATTTGCAACATATGTCTCAAGCGTATCTCGCGTGGCCAAAACATCTCCCGCTTGGGCACCACATGCTTGACCAGACATATGTTGACCTACCATGCAGTTCATTGGCAAGCGTATCTAAAAGACCCACACTAAAGAACAAAGAGGACCTCTCCTTGCTCCTCATCAGCTGAGATCTCTAACCCCACTATACCTTCAGTCCTCTCTGAGACCTGCACTGAGAGGAATGAAGGTGTAGAATTAGGTGTGTCACAGCCAAGTACTTGTGGGCAATCTGCTTTTGGTACACCGACGTCAGATTGTACCAGGCAAATTTCCCTGCCCCAGCTGCTGCACCGCCGAAAGAAGTTCGCTCCCAGCCATCCACATGCCCAGCGGTTGAATGCTAGCTTGGCAAAATTGCTAGCACTTCAACTGCTGCCTTTTCAGTTGGTAGACTCTGCCTCCTTCCGTGAGTTTGTGAAATGTGCGGTTCCTCAGTGGCAGGTACCCAAACGCCACTTTTTCTCACGGAAGGCGATTCCGGCTCTCTACCGGCATGTGGAAGGCAATGTCCATGCCTCGATGGACAGGGCGGTCAGCGGTAAGGTGCATATTACCGCTGACTCATGGTCCAGCAGGCATGGACAGGGACGTTACCTAAGTTTCACGGCGCATTGGGTGACTCTGCTGGCAGCTGGGAAGGATGCAGGACAAGGTGCAGTAGTGTTGGAGGTTGTTCAGCCACCACGCCTCCAAAATGCCACTACTAATGATTGTGACACACCTCTCTCCTCCACCCCCTCCTCTTCTTCTTCCTCCATGGCCTCTTCCTGTGATTTGTCCTCGGAACCAGTGGTGCTCCGTAGGCGTTCAAGGGGCTACGCAAGTACGCAGGCCAAAAGATGCCATGCAGTGCTTGAGCTGGTGTGCTTGGGGGACAGGAGCCACACTGGGGCAGAGGTTCTGTCAGCTCTGCAGGGGCAGGTTCAGAGGTGGTTGACGCCACGCCAACTTAAGGCAGGAATGGTGGTTTGCGACAATGGCACCAACCTCCTCTCTGCCCTCCGACAGGGACAAATGACCCATGTGCCCTGTTTGGCTCACGTCCTTAACTTGGTGGTGCAGCGGTTCTTGGGCAGGTACCTGGGCTTACAGGATGTCCTGGGGCAGGTACCTGGGCTTACAGGATGTCCTGAGGCAGGCCAGGAAAGTCTGTGTGCATTTCCGCCAGTCATATAATGCCAGTGCTCGGCTATCGGACCTCCAAAAGGAGTTTAACCTGCCCAAGAACCGCCTAATCTGTGACATGCCCACCAGGTGGAACTCAATGTTGGCCATGCTGCAGTGGCTGCAAACGCAGCAGAGGGCCATCAATGAGTACCTGTGCGACTATGGCACCAGGACAGGGTCAGGGGAGCTTGTTTTTTTTCCCCACGCCAGTGGGCCATGATCAGGGATGCATGCACTGTCCTGTCACCATTTGAGGAGGCCACGAGGATGGTGAGCAGTGACAGTGCATGCATCAGTGACACTGTCCCCCTTGTCCACCTGTTGGAGCACACGCTGCGTGGAATAATGGACAGGGCACTTGAGGTAGAACAGAGGCAGGTAGAGGAGGACTTCCTTAGCACTCAAGGCCCCCTTTATCCAGACAGTGTTCCTGCGTGCCCGCCGATCACACAGGAAGATGACGAGGAGGAGGAGGATTGTGTCAGTATGGAGGTGGAGCCTGGCACTCAGCATCAGCAGCAGTCTTTAAGGGATCAGTTCCAAGAAACACATGGACTTGTACGTGGCTGGGAGGAGGTGGCTGCGGACCATGTCGTCCTTAGTGACCCAGAGGACTCCGGACCGAATGCCTCAGCAAACCTACACTGCATGGCCTCCCTGATCCTGCAAAGCCTGCGTAAGGATCCTCGTATTCGTGGTATCAAGGAGAAGGACCAATACTGGCTGGCAACCCTCCTTAATCCACGTTACAAGGGTAAGGTTGCGGACCTTATCTTGCCATCGCAGAGGGAGCAGAGGATGAAACATCTTCAAGAATACCAGGGGCAAGATCTGACTTGGACACCTTTCCCACCGAAAATCCTCTGGGTTACTGGGTCTTGAGGATGGATCACTGGCCAGAGCTTGCACAGTATGCAATTAAGCTCCTGGCCTGTCCTGCATCCAGCGTTCTTTCGGAACGCACATTCAGTGCTGCTGGAGGCTTTGTAACCGATCACAGGTTGCGTCTGTCCACCGACTCGGTCGATCGACTGACCTTCATAAAGATGATCAGTCTTGGATCACCACCAGCTACCAAGCACCTGATGCTGATGTAACCGAATCATTTTTTTTGAAATCTCAGATCCCTTCAAAGACTGCCTATGCTGATGCTGAGTGACTATCCTGAGTAATTATCCTCTTCCTCCTCAATGATCACGCTGATAGCTTGTAAGAACATTTTTGGTTCTGGGCGCCGCCATCAGTGCCTAAGGCCCAATTTTTCAGCCCCTGTTTAACAGGGGCGTGTAATTACAATTTTTGATACAATACTTTGCAGCAGGGCTCTTTCCTGCGTTCCAACTAGAGTTTCTGTGAGGGGTTGCAGCGTTGTGGCACCAGCACCAGTGCTTAAGGCCAAACTTTTCAGCCCCTGTTTAACAGGGGCGTGTAATTACAATTTTTGATGCAATACCTTGCAGCAGGGCTCGTTCCTGCCTTCCAACTAGAGTTTCTGTGAGAAGTTGCAGTGTTGTGGCACCAGCACCAGTGCCTAAGGCCCAATTTTTCAGCCCCTGTTCGACAGGGGCGTGTAATTACAATTTTTGATGCAATACTTTGCAGCAGGGCTCGTTCCTGCGTTCCAACTAGAGTATCTGTGAGGGGTTGCAGTGTTGTGGCACCAGCACCGGTGCCTAAGGCCCAATTTTTCAGCCCCTGTTCAACAGGGGCATGTAATTACAATTCTTGATCTAATATTTCACAGCAGGGCCCGTTTCTGCGCCCACCAAGAGCGGGTGAGGACTTACAGTGTTGTGGCACCAGCACCACCACCACCGCCAAAGGCCCAATTTTTCTGCCCCTGTTCAACAGGGGCAGGTACCGTATTTATCGGCGTATAACACGCACCCCAAGTTTAGGAGAGAATTTTAAGGAAAAAAAATTTTTAGGAGGGAAGTTTAAGGAAAAAAAACTTACATTAAAATGCCCATCAATGCAGCCTTATCTGTCTATCTGCAGCCTTTTCAGTGTCAGTGCAGCCTTGCCCCAGTGCAGTCTTGTCAGTGCAGCTTTGCCCCAGTGCAGACTTGTCAGTGCAGCTTTGCCCCAGTGCAGCCTTGCCTCAGTGCAGCTTTGCCCCAGTGTAGCCTTGCCTCAGTGTTTCGAAAATCCAAAGATCTTAGAAGCCTAATAGCTCCGAGTAGAGTACGAAAACCTCAGAACCAAACCAAGACCCCCACTGGCAACTGGGCATCCATCTTCGACCAGAAAGGCAACTACAAGTGTGGAACCAAAAACTGTGGAGCCTGTGCCTTCATGGCACATCGCAAAAAAGAAATCATGGGGTCCGACGGCCAGTACCACAAAATCAAACAGTTCATCAATTGCGGCACCTCCTATGTAGTCTATGGCCTTATCTGTCCATGCGGTCTTCTGTATGTTGGGCGCACAATACGTCCACTCAGGACAAGATTTAGCGAACACAAATGCAGCATAATCAATAGTAACACGTACCATCAGAGTAAAAATAAAAAATGCCACAGCTATTCAGTACCTAGGCATTTCAGAGAATGTCATAACAGCAATCCAACAGGCATCAAAGTGTTTGGCATTGAAGCTATCAAAAAAGACGCTGACAATGGGAGGAGATTCAGAAGACTCTGTAAACAAGAATCATTCTGGATTTTCACTCTTGGGTCATTGGTTCCCGATGGAATGAATGAAGATCTAGATATCCACGGGGCCATCTAGATACAGAATATCACCATCATGTTCTGCCCCCCCCCCCTCCTTTATTACCTGTGATCCCCTTCATATCATCACCATCATTCCACCATACGGTAAACCCTGTATACCCACTCCTGTCCCCGCAGTTTCATGTACACCATTTCTCTTTATATTATTCACTTCTGCAGTTATACACATACACACACAGGTTTATATGGGTTGTATGTGCATGCGTATATGTGTGTATATGCATGTTTATGTATATGTGTGTATATGTGTATATATGTATATATGTATATATGTGTATGTGTGTGTATATGTGTATATGTTCTGCACAAAATACTTCCGGTTCACTATTCAAATCATAGTCGCACTTTCCATACCACATTACTTTATATGGCTTAATTGGATTCAATAATAGCCTTTTCATTCATGCCCTCGGACCCGCCCCCCAGAGTCTTTTAAACCCCCAGCAAAACCTCATCACAAAACCTTTCCTATCCCTAGGCAGCAAGACGCTTTCTATCTAGGCATCAGCTGCCTCAAGGACACCTCCTCCCTCCTCCTCCCCCCCCCTTCTGCTGCCAGGATCACACGGCTCTCCACTCCACAGGATCTCTACAGTCTGCAGCTGTGTTTACACACTTCTCCTGAGACAGGCACATCTGACAGCCTAACAGCACCGCAAAAAGAAAAGAAAATACAATCTATTTACACCCATAGAACACCTGGGTATGGATCTTGGAATAATCAATTGTCCATCACAGGACACATCCTCCTACTAGCAACACCACCTCTCCCCATGTACACATGTCGGCCTACCGGCCCATACAGACTGTGCTCCAGTTCTTCTGGCTCTGATGAAGAGGTTTTCCTCGAAACGCGTCAGCCTTTCTTAAATACCTGCCTCAATATGGGCACACCCCAATTTTAACTTACTAGTACTTATTTTGTTACCTGTTTTTCCTTTTATTTTATAATATTATGTAGTATTTGTATGATTTTATATCTATATGACTATATGTCTGTATTCTTTTACATAAATAAACCATACATTTCTTGATGTAAGCGTCTGATCACGCGCCTTCCACCCATTCCTACTAAACAGTCCTTTACAGACCACCCCTGGTCAGCTAAGGCAGCGGGACACGCTCCATCATCTCCCCCAGTCCTCTCTCTGACTACAATACTACCTTTGTTTTACAGCAAACGATCTCACAAGCGCAGGAGTATTTTTCACTATATCTTGTTCACACTTTTGCCTTGCCTCAGTGCAGCTTTGCCCCAGTGTAGCCTTGCCTCAGTGCAGCTTTGCCCCAGTGTAGCCTTGCCTCAGTGCAGCTTTGCCCCAGTGTAGCCTTGCCTCAGTGCAGCCTTGCCCCAGTGCAGCTTCGTTAGTGCAGGTCTGCCCCAGTCCAGCCATGTCAGTGCAGCTTTGTGCACTCAGTGTAGATTCAAAAAATGGCGCCGAGACTGCAGGGAGCCGAGATACACATACACGAGTGTTCTCGGCTTTTTCTGGCGCCGTCGTCACACCCAGTCCCGCCCCTGGACCTGTGTTATGTCCATCATAGGGCGGGACTGGGCGTGACTGTGAGCGGCGCCGAAAAAAGCCGAGAACACTCGGGTATGTGTATCTCGGATCCGACAAGAGCAGAGATACACATACCCGAGTGTTCTCGGCTTTTTTCGGCGCCGCTCACAGTCACGCCCAGTCCCGCCCTATGATGGACATAACACAGGTCCAGGGGCGGGACTGGGCGTGACGGCGGCGCCAGAAAAAGCCGAGAACACTTGAGTATGTGTATCTCGGCTCCCTGCAGTCTCGGCGCCATTTTTGAATCTACCCACGGCTGTGTATGTCGGCGGCGACCGCGGCAATTGCCGCGATCGCTCCGATGACACAGAAATCAGCGGGGATCGGCCTATAACACGCACCCACGATTTTCCCCTGATTTTCAGGGGAAAAAAGTGCGTGTTATATGCCGATAAATACGGTAATTACAATTCTTGATCTAATATTTCACAGCAGGGCCCTGTGAGGGCCTACAGTGTTGTGGCCACAACAACACCTAAGGCCCAAATTTCTGCTGAGTATATAGGGCAGGCCCCTGCTTTCAAACATCCAACTTACAAACGACTCCTTTTTGAAAACGGAAGGAGACAACAGGAAGTGAGATGAAATCCACCCCTAGGAAGGGAAATTCTCTCCTGTAAAAGTTAATATGGGAAAAACATTTCTCATTTCCACTGATGCTTTATCACCAATCCTTGTATCACAAAAAAACCCAAATTTAAAAAAAACATTTGTCATTGGGACAAAAAGTGAGGTGAAATCTTCTGAAGAGGAGCACAGACAGCAAAACAAATGTCCCTATGTTTTCCAAAAAGCTTAAAAAAGATTTTTTGGCTGGAGCTTAACGCGTTAAAAATGTACGCGTTCAAAATTACAAACAGATTCTACTTAACAACAAACCTACAGTCCCTGTCTTGTTTGCACCGCCTGTATACTGCTGTTTAGAGTATATAGGGCCTGGGGGCCCCACACCTTTCCTTTTTTTAATTTGGGTGCGGTGTTCCCCTTAAAATCCATACAAGACACAAAGGGCCTGGTAATGGACTGGGGGGTACCCATGCCATTTGTCTCACTGATTTTCATCCATATTGCCAGGACCCGACATTACATTAAACCGGCAAGCAGTTTTAAATGACTTTTTTTCCTTTAAAAAAGACATTTTGTGCAGGGACTGTTCTAAGCACGGGAAACACGCGCCACTTTACAGGCATACCATAGACACCCCCCAGGTACGATATTTAAAGGAATATTTCACTTTTTTTTTACTTTAAGCATCATTAAAATCACTGCTCCCGAAAAAACGGCCATTTTTACAACTTTTTTTTTTGCATTGATACATGTCCCCTGGGGCAGGACCCGGGTCCCCAAACCCTTTTTAGGACAATACCATGAAAATTAGCCTTTAAAATGAGCACTTTTGATTTCGAACGTTCGAGTCTCATAGACGTCAATGGGGTTCTAACGTTCGTGCGAATTTTCGGTCCGTTCGCAGGTTGTGGTGCAAACCGAACCGGGGGGTGTTCGGCTCATCCATAATTCTGAGCATGGGTGGCACTTTGTGTTGGATTTGTGTACACACGATCAGAATTTCCGACGGATTTTGTTGTCGGAAAATTTTATAGCAAGCTCTCAAACTTTGTGTGTCGGAAATTCCGATGGAAAATGTGTGATGGAGCCCACACACAGTCGGAATTTCCGACAACAAGGTCCTATCACACATTTTCCGTTGGAAAATCCGGCCGTGTGTACAGGGCATTAGAGTGGATGCAAACGTAATTCATGAGATTTGACCTAAGCGCATATATCTATAGTGTTTTCTTATCTCTCTCCAAAGCGCTAAGTCCCGTGTCTTTCTGGTGTTTCGTCACTCCGGTATTAGCATGATAACTTCTGACAAGTTCTCAGACAAACAAGACAAAACCAGCCTGAAATTTGTGTCGTGGGAGGTTGCTATAAATAGATTAACAGAGAGCTGGTCAATTCACAGCACAGTTCTGCACATTTCTTCTTTCCTTTGCCTATGTGGAGTGGGGGTGTGTGTCTTTCCTCCAATCAGCTGTCTTGGCTGTATGTCAATAATCCACTCCCAATGCTGAACAGAAAGAGAAGATCTCTAACATGATATGCACTTTCTAAAGAATACAGCAAGAATATAGCAAGCTGAAGACAGCAGATATACAACTAAAATGTATTTAGGGAGATTTGTTTAATCTCTGTGTATCATCTGGGGCTCTTCACTTCACTGGGTATATGTGAGGGTTTACATCAACTTTAACCGCTTGCCCACCAGCCGCCGTCATTATACTGTGGAAAGGTGGCACGATCCTGCGAATCGCCGATGCTGTATGTCGGCAATGGAACTCGCTTTTGCGCGTGCTCCTTTTGGCCAACGGGGGAACCAATTAGTGGGTCCGATGGACTTGATATCTGCTGGACACACGCGAACGTTCCCCGCAGTGACAGAACGGGGATCTGCCTGAGTAAACAAGGCAGATCTCCGTTCTGACAGGGGAGATCACACAGATCCTGTCTTTCTGCTAAGCAGGAAGATGGATTTGTGTGTTGTACCAGTGAGCCCATCCCCCATACAGTTAAAACACACAGTCAGGGAGCACAGTTAACCCCTTGATCACCCCTGATGTTATCCCCTTCCCTGCCAGTGTCATTAGTACAAGAACAGTGCATATTTTTAGCACTGATTACTGTAATAATGTCACTGGTTCCCAAAAAAGTGTCAAAAATGTCAGTTAGGTGTCCAATCTGTCCACCACAATGTCGCAGTCCCGCTAAAAAATCACTGATCGCCGCCATTACTTGTAAAAAAAATAATAATAATAAAAATGCCATAAATATACCCCCAATTTTGTAGACGCAATAACCAAACAATCTACGGTTATTGCGATTTTTTTTACCCAAAATATGTAGCAGAATACATATCGGCCTAAACGAATGAATACATTTTTTTTTACATTTTTTTTGGAAATGTTTTATAGCAGAAAGTAAACAATTTTGGGTGTTTTTCAAAATTTTGGCTCTTGTTTTGTTTATAGCGCAACAACACAAAAACGCAGAGGTGATCAAACACCACCAAAAGAAAGCTCTATTTGTGGGGAAAAAAAGAACATTAATTTGGGTACGACTGCGCAATTCTCAGTTAAAGTGACGCAGTGCCTTATCGCAAAAAAAGGTCTGGTCAGGAAGTGGGTAAATCCTTCCGGGGCTGAAGTGGTTAATTTAAGGAGAGCTAACTTCACTTTGCTTGCAAGTTGCTTGTTTTAGAGATTGTTTGGCTCCTGAGTACATGTCTTGCTGTTTTCCTAACCAATGTTATTGACTTTGCATATACTTAGTTACAAAGTTAGGTTGAATAAAGACACTAGTCCATCCAGTTCAACCTGAGTGAGTACACCCTCACATCAGTCCCTACCCTCAAGGAGCCCACAATCCAAGGTCCCAAACTCACATTCATATACTAGGGACAGTTTTTTTTTTGGACAGAAGCCAATTAACCTACCAGCATGTCTTTGGAGTGTAGGAGGAAACCGGAGTACCCGGAGGAAACCCACGCAGGCACAGGGAGAACATGCAAACTCCAGACAGGTAGTGTCATGGTTGGGATTCAAACCAGCAACCCTTTTTACTGCTAGGTGAGAGTGCTACCCACTACACCACTGTACCTCGCTTAAATATCACTCGCTGTGATCTTTATTTGATCCTGGACCATAAGTTAGCTTTTAGATCTGGTTCTAATAAATTGAACTAGTAACCCCTGGCATAAACCTAGGATCTGCTTGTTTGCTAAGCATCCAACCTGTTCTCTGGCACTTTCTATGCCCAACTTGTTATGTACCCCTGCCAATTTTTTTACTTTGTGCCTTCCTTGGACTGTCAAACCATCTGAAACAGGAGGGCATTAGCCTCAATGGTTCCAGAAATCCAAATATGTTTACTCCCACTTACAAATGTTACATATAACATCTCCAATTTTTTTATCCTTGGTATGGATACCCAGTGCCCATCATTTTAAGGTATAGCGCCTGTTCTGGTTAGTGTCTCTGGTACACTCTGACAGTTTGCTACCCTATTTTGCAATTTTTAGGTTACGACCATGATTTTCATGCTCTATGCTAGTGGCACCTGTGTACAGTGTAAGCATTTGGAAAAGGAGGGGCAAAGGGCCCTCACATTCTTAAGGGCCCCAAGAAGTTTCCCACTGAACTCAAAGCACCATTATTCATAGTGTTGTCAAAGGAAAGGTATAAAGATGTATGGGAGCAAAACATTCCTTGCCTTAACTGCATAACTGGACTGTGCTGGAGGTCTTCCGTTATTATAGCCAAAGCTTAGTTCAATTAAACATTCGGTGTGATTTACCTTGTCATGCGTTTCTGTGTCAAGTTGCATCAGAAGTCACACTAATGTGAAGGGGGCTAATTAGTGACATGTGTTTTCCTGTGCATTTTTGATGCATTTAGGTACAGTCTGGTGCATTTTATAAATTTTTTGCTGTGTTCAAATGCAGTTTCATGAAAAAAAATGCAGTATTTTCTACATTTGTTGACTGTACTGGAATGGACAGCAATGGTGAGAACTTTGCCATCGGAATCCATGTAACCTACTGTCCATGTGTTTTTGCTGCAGAAAAAAACGCACTAGACTGCATGTGGTGTGAACCGGCCCTAAATCAACAAAATACATTTCAGGAGCATCAAAACAAAAAGTGAAGCAGGGTCTTAAAATATGTTTTCTTTCTAAAGCAGGTACAACCTATTCCCTGCCAGCATGCTCCAGAATGGGACACTTGCGATCTGTTTGAAAGCCATGGTCTTTCTGCAGAGGTCGGACACTGGTAGGGGACAGGCTTTTTTACATAGCTCCTTTAGAAGGAAAGAGAACTGTTAGGGCCTATTCACAATTGTGTATGGCGCTGTGTACAATAATATGCAAGAGGATTCCTGGTGATTAGCTGTGGAAGGCAGCCCCATTGAAAGCAATGGGAAGTTGACAGCTCCCATAGCTAATCACCGGCCCCTCACATATAATTGTTCAAAGAGCAATTACGTGTGAGTGATTGGCCCTGGACACAGACAGACTGCGTCCAGAGTCAATAAATTGGTAATCGCTCCATGGTTTCAATGTGCTGCCTTTTGCAGCTAATCGTCAGGAACCCCCGCTGGGACTGCCACATATGATTACACACAGCCTAATTCACAAGTGCGAATGGGGCCTAGGACGTTAAAGAGATAATAAAGGTAGAATTTTAAAACAAAAAAAATAAAATGACAAACGTATACTTACCTGCCCTGTGCAATGGTTTTGCACAGAGCAGCCCCGATCCGTGCTCTTGGTTCCTCCTATTCTCCAAGTGCCCCCACTGCAATCCCCTTGCCCTGCTTTGTGTGTCCATAAGACACACAGAATAGGGCTTGGCCCTGGCCCCTGCTCCCTCCTCACTAGCTGTGATAGACAGCCATGGGAGCCAATGAGGAGGCAGAGATCCAGGAGAGCAGCCGCTCTTGTGCAAAAAAAAAAACCTTCAGCTTTTAGAACCATTTTAAACACCTTTACATTTGATACACCTGGGATGTATGTAAATAATTTCAACTGAAGGTTCAATTTGGCTTTAATTCTTGCCCAGGGCTCCAATTTGCCTAAAACTGGCCCTATCCGAGTATCCATTAATGCATATTTAACACACTCGAAAAAGTGTCTGAGATGGTTACTACACCTTACAGCAGCCTTGTAGAACTGGACTGAAGGGGTGACAGAGGCAGTGGAAAAAGTCAAGACCCCCAAATAACATAAGTTACCTCCTCTTTCTGTACGGGCTAATCATCAGTGGATTGTATTGTCTGATAGCATTTCTAAAAATAAAGCAGGTGACAAACTCCTTATTGACACAACTACTGTTAATTTTTCTGTTAATCAATTAGTATTGGCTGATGAGAAAATATCTGTACAAAGGTGCATCATCAACAGTTGACCTTGGCAGCACAAGTTTTAATTTCTTTAATTTTTCCCATGTAGGCTCCTACATTAATACTTTGACACCAATATAACATTTGGCAGACCAGCTTAAAAACAATCCACCACTTAATCTTAACTGACTTTACTAGTTCACATCCACAAATCCCATCCCGCCTCTTCTTTCCTCAACACGCTACAATATTTCAAAAAGTTTTATTGCTCCAGAAACAGCATTAATGACCTCCATATCAAAAGCAAGATTGCAGCACTAAATAACTGTGAGCTGTTGAAATGAATTTGCTTCTTCTTGTTGGCCATACATCAAATTCATTTCTTCTTTTTCAATTGACAGTGTCTCTGTGTAATTGTAACATCATGCACTAAACATTTCTCTTTTTCAATGTAAATTCCTTTCAACCATGTCTCCACATTGCCTAAATTTGACTTTATTTTCCTTTCTACACTGAAGAAAATCCTAAATGTTGTTTGGTTTTGCATAGCTAACATTGTGTTTTAGATAGACAGGATCCTCTCAGCAGCATTTTCTTCAGAACACTCGCCGTTGTTGTAGCAACACATCACTAATTTGTGAATAAAGGGAATGTCGGGGTGGCAAGGCAAAGAATGAGCCATCTATCACTATTCTCCTACTGCTCTCCTTGCCCAAGCAAGACACCGAGGTGACTGTTTGGCTCTGGCCCTCATTAAGTACAAGTAGAAAATGCATTTTTCATGTCCACAGTAAAGGAACAGATATGCTTATACATGCTTTGCATAGTTCTGAATTTGCCAAAAAAAGTGAATGGACAAAATATAGATGTGTGAACAGCTCAAATAGGAAGCATAATGCTTTTTTTAAATAGTTTTTTTTCCTCTAAGCTTTAGTTCAACAAGATTAGATAAGTATATTTTGGTACATATGTGAAAAGCAAAACCAACATGTCACAACAAAGTTTTTAAGCAATTGAGCCAAGCAATAAAACTGTTATGCCGCGTACACACGATCGACAACAAAATCCGTTCTCGTAAATTCTGATCCTGTGTACACCATTCTGACGCACAAAGTTTCACGCATGCTCTGAATCAATTACGACACGGAAGCGCTCAGTCTGGTAGAACAAGACCTTCGTAATGGGAATAGCACATTCGTCACGCTGTAAATTTTGAAATCTTTTAATGCAGCGCATTCTCTTCTTCTTTATAATGCTAGAATAATGAAGTTGTTTTGCTGCTCATATTCACACAGAGTTCTGAAAAAATGATTTCTTTATTTTTTCTTGTGATCTCCTGAATATTTTTTTTTTGTCAGATCTCCATAATAATGTGTTTAATTTTTGTTTATAGTTTTTTTTTTTTATCAAGATCTCCTGCTTTTTTTTTTTTCTAGTTGTCTTGCATGTGTGTCAAGCTACCACAACACTATTATTATCTTGTATTTTTTGAACCTCAAGGAGGTTGGTTTGTGTTGGTGTCCCTTGTTAATTCGGCATTGTATTTAGGAAATTTACCTGACTACTCACAAACAAACTGTCCTTTTTTAAGTAAAACACATAGGCAAGTATTTGTGAATACAAAATAGCCATTTATTATGGGTCATAATAACGCTGGCAACGTTGGAGAAACTGGTGAATTGGCGAAGCCCTTGTACCCCAGGGCACACATCAACTATTTTACAGCCAAAATTGGTAGCATGAGGAGTCCATATAATAGGGAGCACAATCCAGTCCAGGACTCCAAGAGATCAGGAACAGCAGCAGATGACATATATGTCCCCAGGCTGTGGTCATACACAGCCTGCATTTTTTGTCAGACCATACTGAACCCAGGCCATCACACTCTTGTCTTGCTTCCACTCTTCCTTCCAGGCTTGCTTACAGGCTGTGTTTTTGGAGTTGTGGCAGGAGGTGGAGGAGGAGGAGGAGGAGAATGATGGTCGAACTCGCACAGGTGGGTTTTGGTTGTGCCCCTCAACCCCTTATTTAAGGACAGATACATAATTTCCTCACAGATGAGGTGTTGGCCCTCCTCCATTTCCTGCATTTTGCATGCAGCCATGGAGGCAAAGGCCTCTTGAAGAGTGGGGGTGGTTCTGAGGGCAGCATTAGCCTCCTGAATCAGCCCAAGCGCTGCCTCCTCCACGTTACTCCCCTTCCTGGGCCTTTTGGTTGGAAGGCAGAGAGGAGGGACCTGGGATTCGGTCAGGCTACTGGGCCGGGCCACCTTCTGGCTGCCACTTACCTCCGCCATCTCCTGGCTGCCACTTTCCCCCGCCACCTCCTGGCTGCCACATTCCACAGCCTCCTCCTGGTTGCCACATTCCATGCCCTCCTCCTGGCTGAGGCTTTCCTGTGTATGAAAAAGGGACATAGTTTTAGTTTTTTATTCATCAATCACACACAATTTTGAGCTCATGACTGTTGCAAATTGAATGTTAACAAATAGAAAAGACTATCATTCTAACCCCAGCATTTTTCATTCTTGTCCCAAACATTTTTGGCCACTACTGTCTATTGATATGTAAAGCACTTTGTTAAATCAGCAATTAGTGATCAATAATAAAATTTAGTTATCATCATTATTTTACGACAATAAATATGTAGAATAATGCTATACCTGGATAAAGCTGGGCTCCTCTACTTCTTCCTAGCTGGAAGGCCCAGGTTGTACATCTGAAGCCTTAGCTGGGGTGGAACGAAGCCTGGAAGGAAGAGTGGAAAGAAGGGTTGAGAGTGATTGCCTGACTTCAGTCTGGCAGACAGAAAACGCAGTCTGTCATAGTACCACAGCCTGGGGAGATAAATGGCATCTGCTGCAGCTCCTGATCTCATGGAATCCTGGACCTTATTGGGCTCCCTATTATAAGTGCTCCTCAGCCCACCAATTTTTGCCTTCAAAAAGGGGATGGTTGTCGTGGGGATCTGCGGCTTCACCAACTCCAGCAGTTTCTCCAGCGCTGCCTGCCTCTTTTGTTTATTATTATAATGCGGATGTTTCACCTGCCACAGAGCAGGGCAGCTCCCTGTACTTGTCTATGAATAGGGGGAGGAAGTTGTGATTATTGAAGCCATCCATTTTCTCTGCAAGACACAACACAAGACAAACCCTAATGTCAGGCTAAACTCTCCTAATTTTGTCCCAATATAGGCCTCAATCTAGAAGCAGTATAGGCCACTGATGCAACAAGTTAAACTTGTACCTTCATTAGAACGATCGGCGTTCCGCTACTCCCTCCTCCACTCACAGATTGTACGTACGACGCACGCATGTTACGCTTTATGTACACTGTGCATGCGTGAAACTCCGCCCGCCCCTGACTTTCTTTCTAGTCTATTCCCCTTCCCTTGTCTTTCGGCGCAGTGGGAGAGCACATGGCAGAGAAAGAGCAAGTGCATGCAGACAGCAGCAGCAACGACGAAAGACCGGAGCCAGGAAATAGTGACCACAACAGGCCACAAAAGTCCACAGCTTCAGGTAATAGATGGATGCCTGCATATTTATAATACATGTTTTTTTTTATTTTAGGTGATGTGGATGTTGTGGAAGAAGTGGAAGAAGAATCTCATTTCACAAGTGCAAGTGCACACATCCTCATCGGGGAGATCAGGGCGTGCAATCGTGATTTACAGAAGATCAAGGAAGACATCAATGATGTGGAAAAAAGACTCAAAAACATCATTGATGTTTTAGGCAGAATATAAAACACCCCAAAATTCTTCTAGTTTGTTTTCACACATTTTAAATATTTTTTAGAAAGCCAAATTTTGAAGATGCACACAGTGTGTCAACTTGTGCTATCTGCCTTCATGGGATATCAAGGTACGCGTTTTGGGGGTGCAACCCCTTCCTTGCAACTAAGGTAGATGAGAGGAAGGGGTTGCACCTCCGAAACGCGTCCATTGATCACCCATGATGAGAGCTAGCACATGTTGACATTAGGCATGGGATCAGGAGGAAAATCCCCATTTTGACTTTCAATGTGTGTGCATCTTCAAAATTTGTCTTTCACAGGGTTGACATCACCCCATCTGAAGGCAAGATCAACACAGTTTGGACATACTAATGTCTGATATTGCCTGCACTTTGTCAAAGTTGAACTTTGTAAGTTCCTGAGTTGTGTATTGTTTTATGGCTTTAAACATGCCTGTTTTAACACAAAAAAGGCTATTTGTACTGTCAAAAACAAAAATGTTATTACTAAAATATGCTGATTTGTTCAAAAACCCTTTTCTAATGCACATGTGAATGTGCACAGAGTAAAAAAGTTTTCTACTCAACAATGTGTGGCTTCTTCTTTCAATGCTCAATATAATTTTTTGGACTAAGTTGGTGTTTACACTGAAATGGGGGTTATTTACTACAGGCAAATCCACTGGGCAGGTAAGAAGTGTCAAAATAAAAAAATACAAATACACACTGTACAAATTGAAGCACTTTTTTACATTCTGCAACTACTGATCAAGATAATAGGAGAACAAAACTTTAAACAGTACCATTTGAAAGTATTCTGGCAGGCCCTTTCACTACATGCTTTGGTGAATTCATCCACAAATCTGACCATAAAAGAGGTAGGTATAGTGTGTATGGGTTTGGCAAAGTCAACAGATAGAGGATTGGTATCGGTTGACTTAGCGGTTGGGGGGGAGGGAGAGTTCCAAATGATTTTGGGACCCAAAAAATAGCCTCTGGCACTCTGCATGTATTTAAGGACACAAATAACATTTGTACACATTTTAGGGGGTGTGTGTAGGTTAAAGCACTACTATGGAGTTGACAAAATACATTGTTAAGTGACTAGGCTAGGTGTGTATGGGCCCAGGATAGCATGCTGGGGAGGTTAGTGAAAGCAAATATGCATGAAGGACAAAAAAGGAAGTTTAAAAAATTCAAACATACATGAGAACAAAGGGGACATTCACTGCATATTACAATCATGGTAATTAGGGAATGATGAAAGAAATACAATACATTAGCAAACATTAAATACATAGAATGTGATGTTAAAGGAGAAAAGTTACCCTAATATAGTCCTTCTGCAGGACCTGAATGATGGCAGTACAGGTCTGTGGAATAATGGTCCCCAGAGCCTGGGGGGAGATGCCTGTCGAGAACTTGATGCCCTGCAGACTTCTCCCTGTCGCCAAGTACCGCAACGTGGTGACTAGCCTCTGCTTGGGAGTGATGGCTTGCCGCATGCAGGTGTCCTGCTTGGTAATATAAGGGGACAGCAAAGCCAACAGACGGTGAAAAAGGGGGTCCGTCATCCAGAGATAATTCCTAAAATCATCAGGATTATTCTCAGGGATCTCCCGCAACAAAGGCATATTAGAGAATTGGTCACGCTGGAGTAACCAATTCTTGGTCAATGAACTCCTCCCTGCCCTGTTCATGGACTGGATTTGGATCAAAGTAAGAACCCCAACACCAAGCTCCTGTACAGCACGAACTCTACGATGAGTACGTACCCACAACATGGCTTCAAAACAGTCGGATGGTCAGAACGAACTAACAGGACGAACTGAAAATCAGAAAGGCCTGAGAAGAGTGAGCTGAAAATCAGAAACTAGCGGACAAGAACGCACTGAAAATCAGATACGTACTATAATAATACGCACTGAAAATCAAATGTGAACTGAATACACGCACTGAAAAACAGATATGAAACCACAAGCACAAACCGAAGAGCAGTAACGATCAGAAAAGCACGAGGCTGAAAAGCGCGAATCGTCTCTCACCAAACTTCTACTAACACGAGATTAGCAGAAGGAGCCCAAAGGTTGGCGCACTGGCTATTGAACTTCCCTTTTCTAGTGCCGTCGTACGTGTTGAACGTCACCGCGTTCTTGGCGTTCGGAATTTCCGACAAGATTTGGGTGACGGTGTGTATGCAAGAGAAGTTTGAGCCAACATTCGTCGGAAAAATCATGGATTTTGTTGTAGGAATGTGCGATCGTGTGTACGTGGCATTACAGTTGCATAAAGATTTACATAGTGATTTCCTGTGCAAGTCTCTAATAAAGTAGTAGATAGCAGATAAAGTAGATAGTAAAAACAAATGAAGCAAAGGTATTGTAAAAGGACAATTATATATAACCACACCGTGATGGGGTTGATTTCGGGTTTTTCTAGGGAAATATAAACTTTTAATCACCATACGGTAGAAAACAACATATCACAACAAATGAAGGGCGTCAAAGAGGAATTGTCTTTGGTACGGCATGATCTTCAAAAAACTGCCGAGAGAATAACTGTTGTAGAAGGGAGAATAAGCCAAATAGAGGATGACCTATATCCAGTAAAGCAAGAAGTAAAAAATTTGAAAGATCAAATGGGCAAGTTTGTTGGAAAATTGGATGAGATGGAAAACAGGCTTTGCAGGGACAATGTGAGGTTGGTGGGACTTCCGGAAAAGAGTGAGGGGCCTAGTCCAATAGAATTCCTGGAAAAATGGTTCATTGAGTTATTTGGAAGAGAAACATTTTCGCAACAGTTTTCGATCGAAAGAGCGCATAGAGTCCACTTTAAACCCCCACCATCAGGAGGATATCCTAGACCAATGTTAATGAAATTTTTAAATTATAAGGATAAAGTAACTCTGCTGTGTAAGGGGAGGGAGATGGGGAATATCTTCTATGAAGGAGTCAAGATCTCGATGTATCCCGACTTCTCACCTGACCTGCAGAAGCGCAGAGTGGGGTTCACAGAAATTAAGCGCAGTCTTCAAAAATTTGATGTTACCTACGCATTATTATATTCAGCTCGGCTATGAGTGGTAGCTTTGGGAGGGACTCAGTTTTTTGACTCCCCTGAGGGAGTAATAACATGGCTGGAGGACAAAAAGGACCAATTAACAAGACGTGGAAATACATAGCTTGAAGATGGGTCATATTGAGGTTCAGTGGGAAAAGTAAAATGCATATTGTTTGGAGGGTGAAGGGAGACACACAGTATATGAGAAGTCTAATGAATGTATGGGAAATGTACCAAAATACAGGAGGGAAGGGAAGGGAAGGAGGGAGGGAGGTAGGGGGGAGGAAAGAGAGTCATAAGAGTTGGTGAAGAGGTGAGTGGGGCTGTGTTTGTGCCGATCACAAAAAAAGCCCAAAGGGATTACCTAGAAAGGTGTAAGGAGAGGGGGAGGAGGGAGGAGGGAGGGGGGAGGGAGAATAGGGGTAGGGGGGGCAGTAAGATATCACAATGGGTACATATTGAGGTTATGGAGGGGTCAGAAGGAAGATATAATTTTTATAGTTAAGTTAACAAGAGGAAATGAATAGGAAAGCACTAAAGTATTGATAAAATATGCACATAGGTATTTCCAGGAGAATATAATTCTTAAAATAGTTGGAGGAAAGCACAGAAATAAATATAAACACAATATTAATGGTAAATTATGCACATAAAGCACTTTCAAGAGGAAAATGGATGAGTAAGCTTGTATATAAAGCACATACAGGGGTAATAACACAAACTGGTATACAAAATGGAATGCAGGTACACTGGGTTATGTTAAGGCATAAGGGGATGTTTATTGACAAGAGAAATTTGTTTTTGTGCGCACAGGGTTTTTCTTTTTGTCTTTTGTCTTCTGTTTTTTTTTCTTTTGTTTGACTCATAATGCAATCTAGAGTATTAAAAATTGGCTCTTGGAATGTCCGTGGGATGGGTAACCCAGCAAAGAGAGCCGCAATCTTTGATGCTTTAGAGACACACGAGATAGGGCTGGTCTGCATGCAGGAGACACATTTAACCAAAGAAACTAAGCTGAAGGTTGGAAATACAAGGTTTCAATTTTAATATCATTCAGTGCACTAGAGGAGTAACAGTGCTGATTAAGAGAGGTGTTGTGTTCAGTTGTGTTCACCTGCAGGCAGATCAGCGTAGACGAGTTGGGACGCTATATCTTTCTCCATTGTACTATTGAAAATAGGGAATATGTTCTTGCATTTATTTACATTCCTCCACCCTTTAAATTAGAAGTCCTGTATAGATTAATGGAATTTATGATGGATAAAACGAGGATACCTGTTATAGCATTAGGGGACTTTAATGAGGTCATAGATAAAAAACTGGATAGGTTCCCATTAGTAAAACAGGGGCAGTACAGCTCGGAGAGCAGGTTGTATCAGTTTTTACAGGAAGCAGGATTATTTGACATGTGGAGAATGAGGAACCTAAATACGCTACAATATTCATGCCTTTCAAGCACTTACTCTACACTCTCCAGGATAGACCTGACTCTAGGTAATGAGGAAGCATCCCAGGTAATAAAAGATATAGCATACTATCCCAGGGTGGTGTCTGACCATTCACTAATGACGGTTTCGGTGAACTTATAAGGGAACAAAACACTAGGGGTATGGAAAATGAACCCTCTCTGGTTCGAGTTAATGGGGAATACAGAAGAGATACTATTGAAAATAAAAAAGTTTATAGAATTTAATGAGGGCACAGTGACGAGGGGAGTGATGAAGGCATTTATCAGGGGTATATGTGTACAGCAGATGGCAAGAACTAAAAATACATCTAGGGAATGGGAGAATAAGATCAGGAAGGAATTGGTGAACGCAGAAAAGGATTATGTGGAAGCCCCCTCCCCAGAGAAACAAAGAATTTGGTTAAATAAGCAAGAGGAATATATAGTGGTTGTGACCAGGAAATCTGAGAATAAATGATTATTCCAGAAGCAAGTCGCTTTTGGAGAGGGAGAAAACATGGGACGGATGTTAGCTCACTTGGTGAGAACAAATTCCTCCCCCTCTGCAGTCCCGGCGATCAGGACGGGGAGGGGAGAAATTACCTCCCGGGTATCAGAGATCACAGACACGTTTAGACAATATTATGAAAATTTGTATAGGTCGCAGGGGACTGCGGGAGGAGAGAAATTGGATAATTTTTTGGGGAAAATAGAGATACCTTCCCTTATAGAAGTGGATAAAGAAGGAATGGAAGCCCCCATAACCCTTGAAGAAATACAGATAGCTGTGACAGAGATGGCCAATCAGAGATCCCCTGGACCAGATGGTCTCCCAGTAGAAACATATAAATATTATGGGGAAGTACTGCTCCCAGAGCTTCTTAAAGTGCTGAACGGGGCAGAGGTGGAGGGGAAATTGCCCACATCTATGACTGAAGCAACGATAATAGTTTTGCATAAAGAGGGGAAGGACCCGTTGGAAACTACTTCCTATAGACCTATTTCCCTACTCTGTTCGGATGTTAAGATACTGGCTAAAATAATGGCAGCTAGGTTAAATAAGGTAATATCCAAACTTATACATCCAGATCAAACAGGGTTTATCCCTAGTAGATCAACTTGCATGAATATTAGGAGGGTATTCCTTAATCTACAGATACCAACAGATAACACTGGAGAAAGAGCAGTAATGTCACTAGATGTGGTTAAAGCTTTTGATAGCCTAGAATGGGAATATATATGGCGAGTACTGGAAGAATTTGGTTTCGGCCCCTCGTTTATTAGGTGGATAAAAATATTATATAATGCACCTAGCGCCAAAATTAGAGTTAACAATGATTACTCAGGTAAGATCCAATTGGAGAGGGAGACAAGACAGGGGTGCCCACTGTCACCGCTGCTTTTCGCTCTGGCAATGGAGCCATTGGCTATTGCAATAAGATCAAATACAAACATGGCTGGGTTCAGGAGAACAATAGGGGAGGAGAGAATCGAATTATATGCAGACGATGTTCTCCTCTTCCTAGGAGACACAGAGCAATCAATAAAGCAGGAGATGTGTATTTTCAGAGACTTTGGAAGACTCTCTGGTTTAGTCATAAACTGGGAAAAATCAGCACTTATGGCAGTGGACCCCATTGGGAACCAAATATCTCCCGGAAATCCCCAAGTGGAAGTAGTTGAGACAATGAAATATCTGGGAATACATATATCTAGAGACCCAAATAAATTTATAGATAACAACATAGTCCCCCTTTTGACTAAATTTAAAAGTAGAATAGAAATCTGGTGGCGACTTCCTCTATCGGTCGCAGGGAGATGCAATTTGATTAAAATGTTGTGGATGCCACAATTATTATATGTATTGCATAATTTCCCGACCTGGATACATAAGAAATGGCTTAAAAAATTGATTCTCTATTTAGTGGTTTAGTATGGAAAGGTGGACAAGCCAGGATAAGTCTACAAACCCTACAGCTATCAACAAGGGAGGGGGCATGGCGGTACCGCACCCACAAAGTTACTTTTTGGCAGCCCAACTGCAACATCTAAAAGGGAATAGAGAACCAGAAGGAGGTATAAATAGGGAATTATTGATATTAGGGACTCCGCATAAATCAGTAGTGGAGGTATTGGAGGCTAATTCCTTTCTTAGTAAAACCCCCACAGTAGAACTAGCCATAAAAGTATGGAAAGCAGTTAAATCACTTAGGGGACAAGGTGAGGTGACAGAACAAACTCCCCTCTGGGAGAATAAAAACCTGCGGGAACTGGAGATGATAAGTAGGATTAAAGAATGGGAAAGGAAAGGAATAGATAGGTTGGTCCAGCTGTACGAGGGAAGAGCGTTAAAAACATTCACTGCATTGAGAGAGGAATATGATATACCTAAACATACATTGTATAAGTACTGACAAATTAGACATTCTTTAAATGCTCAGTTTGAGGAACAAGGCCCGGTCTGGTGGAATACCCCTTTGTATCAAAAAATTGCTGGCCCTGGAAAGAGTAAGGGATTTATATCTGACATATATTTGGATTTATGTGGAGGAAGTATTGAGAGCATGAATCCCTTAAGAGTAGGGGGAAATGGGAGGAGGATCTAGGGGCAATATCGGACGGCCAATGGAGGAAGGTATTAGAGAGAGGACACTTAGTGTCGGTCTCGCCTGCACAGAAGGTTTCATTTTTGATGCTGGTTCACAGGACATACTATACACCTAAGAGAATGTTTGAGTTTGGATGGAGAGTAGATTTGGGGTGCCCTAGATGTCAGGGCACAGGGGACTTACTGCATATGATATGGAGGTGCCCTAAGTTGTTTCGTTATTGGTCAGAGATCCTTGAAACAATAAACACGATATATAGGTCTAGACTGGAGATGGATCCCAGACTCTGCATCCTGGGGTTGGGGGAGGGAATAGATGGAATAGCTGGTGTAACTAAAGCAGTGCTGAGGTGTCTTTTTCAAGCAAGAAAATTAATAGCACAAAGATGGCAAGCAAAAAAAACCCCAACGGTAATAGAATGGGTCAGCATAGTAACAGAGATGATATGGAGAGAGAAAACAGTGTATACAAGGAGAAGAAATATTAAAGAATTTAAAAAAATTTAGAAACCCTGGTTGGAGAAGATGGGATACCCTATGTAAAGCATTAAAAGAAAGGCTATGGAAGGTTCTGTGGAAATAAATATACAAGAGTAGGAGAAACTAAGACCCAGAATATATGTAAGGAGGGGGGGGAAGGGATAAAAGGGGTAGCAAATAAAATAGAGGGATAAAGGCATTAAATACTGTGAAATATAATAAAAAATACCGCGCTGGAGCAATATAATAAAGCAGCAGTGAACAGTGTGACAACACAAAATAACAATAATAAAAATAAACTGCGCTAAGTGTCCTTTAGTGAATATTGACATAAGTATGAAGTATAAATGGTATAGTCCAAATATCGCTTAGAGTAAGAAAAAGGCACCCCAGATCTTCCAAATGGTACAACATGCATAGGAATGATTAATAATCCAAAAGATCACGACCATGAATTGCCCTTACCAGAGCGCAAAATGTATTAAGCAGACGGCTTAAACCCAGCCGGGGCCTTTAGGGATAAGGACCGATCAGATCTGTCAGAGTTCAGGCGTAGTTCCCTCAGTTCATCACCGAAAGAAAAACAAAAATGCTTGCCATAGTATAATATTGTTTTGCAACCAAGTTAAGCATGCACCTGAAACCAACACCCTATTGTGCATATGGGATAAGGTGATAACCCAACACCACAGCTGTAGATTGTGCTTACCAACTCTCAGGCTTTAGTATTCATTGAGCTCTATATCACTGGGAGATTGGTGGCTGTGTTAGGAAATCTAGAAATGGTGGACCTCCTTTTTACAGAAGGTCAGGAGCTCTAGAGATGAACACATGGAGACAGACCTCACTGCTGGACAGGAGCTCCATGTGCCTGGATTGAGGATCGCTCAAGCCCTTCTGGAGGTTAACATCATCCCTGTGGGGTTAAACGTGCTCCTGACCTTCTGTAAAAAGGAGGTCCACCATTTCTGGATTTCCTAACACAGCCACCAATCTCCCAGTGATCTAGAGCTCAATGAATACTAAAGCCTGAGAGTTGGTAAGCACAATCTACAGCTGTGGTGGTGGGTTATCACCTTATCCCATATGCACAATAGGGTGTTGGTTTCAGGTGCATGCTTAACTTGGTTGCAAAACAATATTATACTATGGCAAGCATTTTTGTTTTTCTTTCGGTGATGAACTGAGGGAACTACGCCTGAACTCTGACAGACCTGATCGGTCCTTATCCCTAAAGGCCCCGGCTGGGTTTAAGCCGTCTGCTTAATACATTTTGCGCTCTGGTAAGGGCAATTCATGGTCGTGATCTTTTGGATTATTAATCATTCCTATGCATGTTGTACCATTTGGAAGATCTGGGGTGCCTTTTTCTTACTCTAAGCGATATTTGGACTATACCATTTATTCTTCATACTTATGTCAATATTCACTAAAGGACACTTAGCGCAGTTTATTTTTATTATAAATACTGTGAAATACTTTCAATTGTATCCTGTATTGCTTGTAATGTGGTTATTTTTGATATTTTTATATATCACAATTTGTAACGGTGAAGAAAATGAATAAAGACAATTAAAAAAAAAAGAAAACAACATATCACAAACAAAATCATACACAGATACAAGAAAAAAAGCATAGGCATAAAACACTTCATAAAATGGAAAATTGACAAAGTACAACTTCTTTTTAGTTTGAACAGGGGTTCCCATTTCGAAGATTGCTATTAACCACTCAAGCCCCTGAAGGTTTTACCCCCTTCCTGACCAGAGCACTTTTTACAATTTGGCACTGCGCGGTTTAACTGGTAATTGTGCGGTCATGCAATGCTGTACCCAAACAAAATTTGTGTCCTTTTTTTCCCACAAATAGAGCTTTCTTTTGGTGGTATTTGATCACCTCTGCGGTTTTTATTTTTTGCGATATAAACTAAAAAAGACCTAAAATTTTGAAAAAAAATTATGATCATACATTTAGGCCAAAAGGCATTCAGCCACATGTCTTGAGTAAAAAAAAAATTCAATAAGCATATATTTATTGGTCTGTGCAAAAGTTATAGCATCTACAAACTAGGGTACATTTTCTGGAATTTACGCAGCTTTTAGTTTATGACTGCCTATCTCATTTCTTGAGGTGCTAAAATGGCAGGGCAGAACAACCCCCCCCCCAAATGACCCCATTTTGGAAAGTAGACACCCCAAGGAATTTGCTGAGAGGCTTGTTGGGCACATTTTTGTCATAAGTGATTAAATAATGACAAAAAAAAATTTACACAAAGTTGTAATTGAAATGATGTATTGCTCAAATATGCCATGGGCATATGTGAAATTACACCCCAAAATACATTCTGCTGCCTCTCCTAAGTACAGAGATACCACATGTGTGGGACTTTTTGGCAGTCAGGCGCTTACAGGACCCCGGAAACCAAGCACTGCCTTCAGGCTTTCTAAGGGCGTAAATTTTTTATTTCACTCACTACCAATCACAGTTTTGGAGGCCATGAAATGCCCAGATAGCACAAAACCCCCCAAAATGACCCCATTTTGGAAAGTAGACATGCCAAGCTATTTGCTGAGAGGCATGTTGAGTCCATGGAATATTTTATATTTTGCCACAAGTTTCGGGAAAATTACAATTTTTTTTTTCACAAAGTTGTCACTAAATGATATATTGCTCAAACATGCCATGGGCATATGTGAAATTACACCCCAAAATACATTCTGCTGCTTCTTCTCCTGAGTATGGGGATACCACATGTGTGGGACTTTTTGGCAGTCTAGCCGCGTATAGGACCCCGAAAACTAAGCACGCCTTCAGGCTTTCTAAGGACGTAAATTTTTTATTTCACTCCTCGCTACCTATCACAGTTTCGGAGGCCATGAAATGTCCAGATAGCAAAAAAAATCCCAAATGACCCCATTTTGGAAAGTAGACACCCCAAGCTGTTTGCTGAGAGGCATGTTGAGTATTTTGCAGATCTTGCTAATTATCACAAAGTTTTGAAAATTGAAAAAAGAAAATAAATTTTCCTTTTCTTTCTTCATTTTCAAAAACAAATGAGAGCTGCAAAATACTCACCATGGCTCTTAGCAAATACCTTGGGGTGTCTAATTTCCAAAAGGGGATCATTTGGGGAGGGGGATATGTGCTGTCATGACATTTCAGGGCCTTCAAAGCTGTGATAGGTAGTAAAGAGTGAAATCACCATTTTACGCCCTTAGAAAGCCTGAAGGCGGTGCTTGGTTTTCAGGGTCCTGTACACGGCTAGACTGCCAAAAAGTCCCACATATGTGGTATCCCTGTACTCAGGAGAAGCAGCAAAATGTATTTTGGGGTGTCATTTTACATATGTCAATGGCATGTTTGAGCAATATATCATTTAGTCAGCTGATACATCATTTAGCTTCCAATACCAATATATCCAATATATCATTTGGGTCAGCTGATAGCCTCCCATGGCTTCCAATACCACCTCTACGCTGACGACGCCCAAATCTATTTCTCTACCCCTCAGCTCACTCCCTCTGTCTCCTCACATATCACTAATTTACTTTCAGATATATCAGTCTGGATGTCACACCACTTCCTCAAACTCAATCTATCCAAAACCAAACTCATAATTTTTCCTCCCCCATATGCCCCTTCCCCTGATCTCTCTGTCAAAATTTATGGCACAACTATAAGCTCATCCCCACTTGCCAAGGTTCGAGGTGTAGTCCTGGACTCTAAACTCTCCTGTAAGCACCACGTCCAATCACTGTCCAAAACCTGTCGTCTCAACCTCCGCAACATTTCCAAATTACCCCCCTTTCTAACCAATGACACAACAAATCTCTTAATTCACTCACTGGTCATCTCTCGCCTTGACTACTGCAACTCCCTTCTCATTGGCTTACCTCTACATAGTCTATCACCTCTTTAATCCATCATGAATGCTGCTGCCAGACTCATCCACCTTACCAATCGCTCTGTCTCTGCTACCTCTCTCTGTCAATCCCTCCACTGGCTTCTGCTCAGCCAAAGAATTAATTTCAAAATACTAACAACTAAGTACAAAGCCATACACAATTTAGCCCCCAGCTACATCACTAGCCTAGTCTCTAAATACCAACCTACTCATTCTCTTCGTTCCTCTCAAGACTTTCTGCTCTCTAGCTCCCTTGTCACCTTCTCCCATGCTTGCCTCCAGGACTTTTTCAAAGCCTCTCCAATCCAAATGGAATGCCCTACCACAATCTGTCCGCTTATCTCCCACTCTATTAGCTTTTAGACAATCCCTGAAAACCCTTGTCTTCAGAGAAGCCTACCCTACCCACACCTAACAACTGTTTTTTCATTTTCTCCATCAGCTCACCCCCCACAGTTATTACCTTTTGTTTCCACTTGACCCTCCCTTCTAGATTGTAAGCTCTAACGAGCAGGGCCCTCTGATCCCTCCTGTATTGATTTGTATTGTAAGTGTACTGTCTGCCCTCATGTTGTAAAGTGCTGCACAAACTGTTGGCGCTATAGATCCTCTATAATAATAATAATTTAGTGACAACTTTGTGAAAAAAAAATATATATTGTCATTTTCCCAAAACTTGTGGCAAAATATAAAATATTCCATGGACTCAACATGCCTCTCAGCAAATAGCTTGGGGTGTCTACTTTCCAGAATTGGGCCATTTGGGGGGATTTTGTGCTATCTGGGCATTTCATGGCCTCCGAAAACTGTGATAGGTAGTGAGGATTGAAATCAAAAAATGTACGCCCTTAGAAAGCGTGAAGGCGGTGCTTGGTTTTCGGGGTCCTGTATGCGGCTAGACTGCCAAAAAGTCCCACACATGTGGTATCCGCTGTGGAGATGCAACCCTGTGTCACAGGTGCATATGAGCAGTGTATGTCTGATTTTGGTAGGCTTGCTAATTGCACACCTGTGCGCTGGCTTCATAATCATCCCAGGAATAGAGGTCAGTGCTCATCCTTGGAGACAACTCCGCCCGGCAGACAAGAGGTCTGTCCTAGGAGTCAGGAGGGAGCCAGTGCAGCACAAAGCTGCAAGCACAGAGTTGCTGAACGTCAGGTCTGGGGAAGACAGACCAAGGCTTAAGATATAAGGCCTGAGCAGGAGTGCTGTGTTTTAGCCAGGAAGGCTGAATGCTGATTCTGAAGCAGGACTGTAATGCTGAATACCCCTGCGAGGGAATCTGATGTTTATTTTTGAACTTTGTTTCATTTGAATAAAAATGGGCTGCCATGCCCTTGAAAATGCTGTCGGGACTAAGAAGATTTCTTCAACTTGGATGCACCACTAGAGCTTAATCACCCCATACTTGAAGAAGCAGCAGAATGTATTTTGGGGTGTAATTTCACATATGCCTATGGCATGTTTGAGCAATATATCATTTAGTGACAACTCTATAAAAAAATAAAACTTATTGTAATTTTCACAAAATTTGTGGCAAAATATAAAATATTCCATGGACTCAACATGCCTCTCAGCAAATAGCTTGGGGTGTCTACTTTCCAAAATGGGGTCATTTGGGGGTAGACATGTGCAGGATGAAAACATTCGTTTAGTTTAGTTTCGTTTCGATTAGTTATTTAACTTAATTCGTTTAGTTAAATTCGTTGCATTCATTACATTCGTTTTCGGAATTCGTTTCGTTTCGTATTCGAATTCGAAAAAATTCGACCGCATTCGAAAAAATTCAACCGCATTCAAAAAAAACTATCAAATTCGAAAAAATTCTAACACATTCGAAAAAAACTGTCAAATTCGAAAAAATTCTACCACATTCGAAAAAAACTATCAAATTCGAAAAAGTTCTACCACATTCGAAAAAAACTATCAAATTCGAAAAAATTCTACCACATTCGAAAAAAACTGTCAAATTCGAAAAAATTCTACCACATTCGAAAAAAACTATCAAATTCGAAAAAATTCTACCACATTCGAAAAAAACTATCAAATTCGAAAAAATTCTACCACATTCGAAAAAAACTATCAAATTCAAAAAAAATGTTACTACATTTGAAAAAAATATTAAATTCGAAAAAATTCTACCACATTCGAAAAAAACTGTCAAATTCGAAAAAAATTCTACCACATTCGAAAAAAACTATCAAATTCAAAAAAATGTTACTACATTTGAAAAAAATATTAAATTCGAAAAAAATTCTACCACATTCGAAAAAAACTGTCAAATTCGAAAAATTTCTACCACATTCGAAAAAAACTATAAAATTCGAAAAAAACAATAACTGAATTTGAAAAAGTAAACTATATATAACCATTTTGTGAAATTTGAAATTCGTATAGAATGAAATCGAATTCCAATAGAAAAGATTAGGATAGAATAGAAAGTATAAAAGAATAGCATAGAAAAACAATAGATCAGAATAGAAAAAAATATAATATATTGTATTCTAAGCTTTTCTATTTGAATTCGAATTCATTCTGTACCAAATTCCAATTTTGGAAGATGGTTAAATATATATATTATATTTTTTTTCTATTCTGTTCCATTGTTTTTCTATGCTATTCTTTTCTATTCTATTCTAAACTTTTCTATTCGAATTTGAATTAATTCTATGCGAAATTCGAATTTCGGAAGAATGGCTTCTAAAATTAGAATTTCGTATAGAATGAATTCGAATTTGAATAGAAAAGATTAGAATAGAAATAGAATAGACTAGAAAAACAATAGAACAGAAGAGAATAAAATATAATATATATATTTTTTTCTATTCTGTTTCATTGTTTTTCTATGCTATTCTTTTTTATTCTATTCTAAACATTTCTATTCGAATTTGAATTCATTCTATACGAAATTCGAATTTCGGAAGATGGCTTCTGAAATTCGAATTTCGTATAGAATGAATTTGAATTTGAATAAAAAAGAATAGACTAGAAAAACAATAGAACAGAACAGAATAAAATATAATATATATATTATATCTTATTCTATTCTATTGTTTTTCTAGTCTATTCTTTCTACTCTATTTTAATCTTTTCTATTCAAATTAATTTTATACGAAATTCGAATTTTGGAAGATGGTTTTTATATATATATATATATATATATATATATATATATATATATATATATATAAAAATATTTTTTCTGTTCTATTGTTTTTCTATTATTTTCTATTATATTCTGATCTTTTCTATTTGAATTCAAATTCATTCTATACAAAATTCGAATTTCAGAAAATAGTTATATAGAAATAGAATGAAATCAAATTCTAATAGAAAAGAATAGAATAGAAAAACAATAGAACAGAATAGAAAGAAATATTTTATATATATATAAAAATAAATAAAACCATCTTCCGAAATTGGAATTTGGTACAGAATAAATTCGAATAGAAAAGATTAGAATAGAATATTTTATACTTTTTTCTATTCTGTTCTATTGTTTTTCTATGCTATTCTTTTATATTATTTTCTGTTCTATTCTAATCTTTTCTATTTGAATTCATTCTGTACCAAATTCCAATTTCGGAAGATGTGTGTGTGTATATATATATATATATATATATATATATATATATATATATATATATATATATATATATATATTTTTTTTTTTTTTTTCTATTCTGTTCTATTGTTTTTCTGTTCTAGTCTTTTCTATTAGAATTCGATTTCATTCTATTTCATTCTGTTTCTGTATAACCATTTTCGGAAATTCAAATTTCGTATAGAATGATTTCGCATTCAAATAGAAAAGATTAGAATAAAATAGAAAGAATAGAAAAACAATAGACCAGCATAGAAAAAAAATAAAAATAAAAAAAATATAAATATATATACCGTATTTATCGGCATATAACACGCACTTTTTTCCCCTTAAAATCAGGGGAAAATCATGGGTGCGTGTTATACGCCGATCCCTTGCGATCCTGAGCTGACAGATCTTTAAAATCGCCGACCGCGATTTGAAAATGGCGCCGAAATACACAGAGCCGGTCCTCGGCTCTTCTCGGCCACTTTTGGCTTCACTCGAGTGCCGCCTGAACCTAGCCGAGTGTACTCGGCTAGGTTCGGATAGCTCCGCTCACAGTCACGCCCATCCCGGGCGGGACTACGAGTGGAGCCGAAAGTGAACGAGAGCCGCCGAGAAGAGCCGAGGACCGGCTCTGTGTATTTTGGCGCCGGCGGCACCATTTTCAAATCGCAGTCTGCGATTTTGAAGCTCAGGACCGCAGGGGATCACAGGATTTTCAAACTGCGAGCTGCAAGGCTGCACTGGGGCAAGGCTGCACTGGGATAAGGCTGCAATGGACACTGGGGAAGGCTGCACTGACAAGGCTGCACTGACATGGCTGCACTGGGGCAAGGCTGCACTGAGAAGGCTGCAATGATGGGCATTTAAATGTAAGTTTTTTTCCCTTAAACTTCCCTCCTAAAAGTTTTTTTTTCCTTAAAATTCCCTCCTAAACTTGGGGTGCGTGTTATACGCCAGTGCGTGTTATACGCCGATAAATACGGTAATCTTTTTGTATTATTCTCTTCTATTGTTTTTTTATGCTTTTCTTTTCTATTATTTTATATTCTATAATAATCTTTTCAATTCAAATTCATTCTATACGAAATTCGAATTTCGGAACATGGCTTCTGAAGTTTGAATTTCTTATAGAATGAATTCGAATTAGAACAGAAAATAATAGAAAAGAATAGACTAGAAAAACAATAGAACAGAATAGAAGAAAATATAATCTATATATAGATTATATTTTCTTCTATTCTGTTCTATTGTTTTTCTAGTCTATTCTTTTCTATTATTTTCTATTCTATTCTAATCTTTTATATTCAAATTTGATTTCGGTCTATATGAAATTCGAATTTTGGAAGATGTTTTTTATATATATATATATATATATATATGTATAAAATTTTCTATTCTGTTTCATTGTTTTTCTATGCTATTCTTTTCTATTCTATTCCAAACTTTTCTATTCGAATTTGAATTCATTCTATACGAAATTCGAATTTCGAAAGATGGCTTCTGAAAGTGGAATTTCATATAGAATGAATTTGAATTTGAATAGAAAAGATTAGAATAGAAAATAATAGACTAGACAAACAATAGAACAGAATAAAATATAATATATATAATTTTTTGTATTCTGTTCTATTGTTTTTCTAGTCTTTTCTCTTCTACTCTGTTCTAATCTTTTCTATTCAAATTCGAATTCATTTTATAAGAAATTCAAATTTCGGAAGATGGATATATATATATATATATATATATATATATATATATATATGTATATATTTATTATACATATACACACACACACACACACATATACACACACACACACACACATACATACATACATACATACATACATACATACATACATATATATATATATATATATATATATATATATATATATATATATATATATATGTGTGTATATGTATAATTATATATATATATATATTAATTATACATATATATATATTATACATATACACACACACACACACATATATATACATATATATATATATATATATGTGTGTGTGTATATGTATAATATATATGTATATGTGTGTATATATATATATATATATATATATATATATATATAAAACCATCTTCCGAAATTTGAATTTCTTATAATATGAATTCGAATTTGAATAGAAAAGATTAGAATAGAGTAGAAGAGAAAAGACTAGAAAAACAATAGAACAGAATAGAATAAATTATATATATTATATTTTATTCTGTTCTGTTCTATTGTTTTTCTAGTCTATACTTTTCTATTATTTTCTGTTCTAATCTTTTCTATTCAAATTCGAATTCATTCTATACGAAATTCAAACTTCAGAAGCCATGTTCCGAAATTCGAATTTCGTATAGAATGAATTTGAATTGAAAATACTATTATAGAATAGAAAATAATAGAAAAGAAAAGCATAAAAAAACATATATATATATATATATATATATATATATACATATTATATTGCTTTATTATTTTATATTCTACCTTATTGTTTTTTTTAGAAAAACGTTTTCTATTTTTTTTTTATTTGATTATGTTTTCGAATTCGATTCGAATATGTTTTCGAATATGTTTTCGAATTCGATTCAAATATGTTTTCGAATTCGATTCGAATATGTTTTCGAATCGATTCGAATATGTTTTCGAATTCGATTCGAATATGTTTTCGAATTCGGTTCGAATTCGTTCGGTTTTTTTTTCGGATTCGTTTAAATTCTTTACTTTTGTTATTCGGAAATTCGGATGCATCCGAATTTCCGAATAATGAAAAATTCGTCCCAATTTCGATTCGGAACGAAACGTAATGCACATGCCTATTTGGGGGGTTTGAACTGTCCTGGTACTTTATGCACAACATTAGAAGCTTATGCCACATATCACCCACTCTTCTAACCATTTCAAGACAAACCCATTCTGACACTTTTTGTTTACATGAAAATATTTTTTTATTTTCTAGAAAATTAATTTGAACCCCAAACATTATATTTTTTTAAAGCAAAGGCGCTACAGATTAAAATGGTGGGTGTTGCAATTTTTTTCACACAGTATTTGCGCAGCGATTTTTCAAACACAATTTTTTTGGTAAAAAAACACTTTTTTGAATTTTAATGCATTCTCAGGTTCCCCGGTGGGACAGGAGAGCCCCAATAAACAATTCAAGATGGCGGGAAGGGGGGGCGTTCTCTCCCACTGCTTGTCTGCTTGTAAAAGCAGTCTAGCGGCTATTTAGCCACTAGGATTTCTTTTACATGAACGCTGACAGCTGGCTGAAAAGAAAGATACCAAGATGATACCTAAATCTGTAGGCATCATTCTGGTATAACCACTCAAAGTCTAGCAACATACCAGTATGTTGCTGGTCCTTGTTGGGCATATATTGTAATGTTCTTTTTTTTTCATGCAGCCTGTAGGCTGAACGAAAAAAAAATGATCGGTGGGTATGCCCACCATTGGAATATCGCTCTGCATCCACCCACTTCTAATAATATGCATACATGCACCGTTTTTTTTTAACTGTGGTGGTAAAATCACCTCCTACAGTGCTGGAGTCTCTGATTTACGTATCGTGAGAGCAAACGCTGTTGCTGTCAAGATGAATAACTCAGTGCTGCAGCTGAATGGTGTACCTGAAAAGCAAACAATGGTAACAATAAAACATTAACTCAAAAAAACAACAATCTGTGCCAAAAAAAGAGTAAAAAATATATGCTGAAGCATGGGGGCAATACGCCCCTAACATTAGGGGCAAATCGCCCCCTCCACCCATGCCCCGATGCTTCTGCATATATGCTCTTTTTTTAACTGTGGTGGTGAAATCACCTTCTACAGCGCTGAAGTCGCTGATTTAAGTATCATGAGAGCAAACGCTGTTGCTGTCAAGAAAAATGAATCAGTGCTGCAGCTGAATGGCATAACTGAAAAGAAAATAATGGTTAACAATAAAACACGGTAAACAGTAAAGTATAAAAGAATTACATACCTGAAAAGCAAATATGATAAAACATAGTAACAATAAAACATTGCAGTTAAAAAATACAGCAAGAGCAGAATAATTAGCACAACATCTTCTTTGGGGTGATCGTTGGGGTACCAGGGAGGACATACAGAAAATGCCTCTCATGCAGCCGGCTCACTGCATTTGGATTGGGAAGTTGGGCCACAGCACCATCTGGAAACAGAAGGGATGTGATGATATCTTCCTGGAATTTAAGGAAGGATCCAGTTCGTCCTTACACTTTGTATAGCACATAAGCGTTCAGCAGAGCCAATTGAAATAAGTATACAAACACTTTTTTGTATCAGTGTCTGGCCTTACAGGCAATTAAGTACGGTGCCATCAACTGGTCGTTGAGGTCCACCCCTCCCATATTAAGGTTGTATTCGTGGACACAGAGGAGTTTCTACACAACACCAGTCGCTGTTGGAATTTGGACTGTCGTATCTGCGTGAAGAGAGGACAGAAAGAAAACATTCCGATTATCCCTCCACTTCACTGCAAGCAAATTGTTGCTTCTCAAGCAGGCTCTCTCCCCCAGTCAAAGTCGGGACTCTACAAGCTGCTGGGGTAAGCCCCGGCGATTAGATCACACAGTGCCACATGCGCCTATTCTATGATCAAACAAGTGACTAAAAAGTGGCACGCTTGTGTAATAATTGTCCACATACAAGTGGTACCCCTTTCTAAATAAGGGTGACACAAACAATCTTACCAATGCTCCCTATGTAGTCTGAGCAATTCTCAGGCTCCACGTGACTATCTTTTCCCTCGTAAACCATAAAAGTATATGTATAGCCTGTTGCCCTGTCACAGCTTATACATCTTGACCCTATATCTGGCATGCTTGCTGTGAAGATACTGTTTGAAAGACAAGCCGCCAGAAAATTTAATCAGGGACTCATCAATGCAGACAACTTGATCGGGAGTAAACAAGGCTGCAAACTGTTGGTTGAGAACTAACAGGTAGTCATGCAACAGATCTGCTTGCATGACTACCTGTTAGTTCAGGAGTCCATGCTTTGAGGTGAGAGTAGATAATAATAAACATCACTGGTAAAGGCTTTCTGGGACTTGTTGTCCTCCAATTATCTGGACTTTTTCTCCACACTTTTTGAAAATTAGATTCTGGGACTTGTTGTTCACCAACATTTTGGAATTTTTGTGATTGTGCTGCACTTTTACCCTGTTTAATGTTTACCGCTTTTTTTTTTGGATTTTTGTGAAAATTCTTTCAGTGTTCAGCTTGCATACAAAAGGGGGGGTCTGTTATTGTTATTTTTTTATTCAGTTAAAAGTAGTAAAAAATGAGCAATCATCAAGGGGGACACAGGGGACTCTGGGAATGTGGGGGGGGGACTCTGGTGACCAGAGACCACCTTCCGCAGAAAGAATACACTAGGGTAAGGGGGGGCGTAGGTTAATGATATAGGGGGGGAAACCTTTATATCAGTACCCCCTAACATTATTGTATTTACTCCCCCTTACATCAGTGACCTCCCCCTCACACTGGCCTGGCGGCGCTGTCACTGACCTTCTCTCAGGTGCACCTTGCAGGGATCAGTCAGTTGGCTCCAGCTTGGGGGCTCTGGTTTTCCTATAGTCTCCTCTCCTCAGTCCACACACGTCTGACTTCTCCTATGATCCCTATCCCAGCGGTGCTCCCATTCTTGACTCGTCTCCAGACTCCCTCAGAGACTGCAGACATGATATAAGACAAGAGATGGTCGGAGGTTGCGGACATGATACAAGAAATGGTTAGATGCTGCGGGAATAGTACAGGAGATGTCAAGATGTCAGAGGCTGCGGGAATGGTACAGGATGGTCAGAGACTTAGCACATGATGCTAAAGATGTTAAGAGAATGTAGACATGATACAGGAGATGGTCAGAGAGTGCAGACATAGTACAAGAGATGGTCAGAGACTGCGGACATGATACAAGAGATGGTTAGAGACTGCTGACATGATACAAGAGATCAATGCAGCCTCACCAGTGCCATCAAATGCAGCCTCACTGTGCCCATCAATGCAGCCTCACTGTGCCCATCAATGCAACCACACTGTGCCCATCATTGCAGCCTCACTGTGCCCATCATTGCAGCCTCACTGTGTCCATCATTGCAGCCTCAATTTGCCCATCATTGCTGCCTCCCCATGCCCATCATTGCCGCCTCACCGTGCCCATCATTCCTGCCTTACCGTGCCCTCATTGCAGCCTCAACGTGCTCTCATTGCAGCCTCACCATCATTGCAGTCTTACTGTGCCCATCATTGCCGCCTTACTGTGCCCATCATTGCCGCCTCACCATGCCCATCATTGCAGCCTCACCGTGCCCATCATTGTAGCCTCACCGTGCCCATCATTGCAGCCTCACTGTGACCATCACTGCTGCCTTACCGTGCCCTCATTGCAGCCTCACCATTATTGCCGCCTTACTGTACCCTCATTGAAGCCACCCTTACCATCACTGCAGCCTTACCGTGCCCTCATTGCAGCCCCCGTCACCATCATTGCAGCCTTACTGTGCCCTCATTGCAGCCTCCCTCACCATCATTGCAGCCTTACTGTGCCCTCATTGCAGCCTCACCAGTCAGTGCGTGCATTACGCACAGCGGGCATCTTTCGCTGTGTCACGGAGCTGAAAAGTTTGGCCGCGCTGTGAGTCCCACCCTCCTCCTAGACCAGCTTGTGTGATAGACAGAACACTACCTCTATCACACGAGCTGGTCTAGGAGGAGGGTGGGACTTTTATCACAGCGCGGCCAAACTTTTCACACTCAGTTTGACACAGCGGTCTCCCACTGTGTGACAAGTAGGCAGGAGGAGGGGAGGCCCTGGTTCCTGCCTGTAATGGATTTTTGCCTTTAATCTAACTGAGTAACTGTCAGATCTTCACAGTGATCCAGCTGGGTTCTGCAAGCAAGTGAATGCATGTGAGTGCTGGAGGAAGAGGTGGAGGTGTATAGAGAGGCTGTATATAGGAAGAGTTGTCCTTGAAGTTGTTGTTGAAGTCAAGTGGGCATCCCTTAAGCTCCCATCCCTATCCAAGTTATTATTCCTCAATAAATAACAAAAACATAGTCACGGACTGTTCTCTGACTCAAGAGTGCAATTTGGTGTGCCTGGCTGTGCATGGTTGGGATCCCAGTTCATCTGCGGCCCACAGCAACCTGCACAGCTGTTGCTCCTAGCAACTGGAGTTCATTGAGCCAGAGGACTGTGCTTTGCTTCAGGACCACTGTGAGGGTTTAAACCGGGGAGACGGAATTATGTGCTCTGCTTATTTGTGACTGCGTGCTTAAGGCATGTGCCGTTGTCCATGGGTAATCTCCTATCCCTATACAAGTTATTATCCCTCAATATATAACAAAAAGAAAGTCACAGACTTTGAAAATGCTGTGTGCCTGGCTGTGCAGAGTAGGGGATCCCAGATCATCTGTGGCCCTTAAGGGGTGTGCTACATGGGAATTGCAATGTGGTGGGCTACTTATTAGTCTGCCCCCCTCCCACAGTCTTCATAGTGCTGTATTGTGTTACATTACTGTTAATCAAAGTGTAGGGAGTCTACATATTATGTGGCCTAATTCAGCTGTGTACAAAGTGTGCATCCACTGTGCAAGATTTTAGGCTACTGTCTGTGAAATAATATACTAATTTTTATTTCATGATAAAACCTGCCTCGCTTTTCCACTTAAATTGCAGCCAAATAAAGCTGCTTACATACTGTGCAGCAACTGTATAATATTTCTGGCTATTATCTCTAAATTAGTAAACTCAAATTTTTATTTCATGAAAAAACTGCCTTGTCTTTCCCTCTTATTGCAGCCCAATCAAGCTGCTTACGCACTCCTCAGCCCCTGTAATATAAGTTTGGATACTGTCTATGAAATAATACACTTTAATTTTTATTTCATGATAAAAACTGCCTCTTGCCACAGATTCTCAATTGGATTTAGGTCTGGCCTTTGACTGGGCCATTCTAACACATGAATATGCTTTGATCTAAACCATTCCATTGTAGCTCTGGCTGTGTGTTTAGGGTAATTTTCCGGTTGGATAGTGAACCTCCGCCCCATTCTCAAGTCTTTTGCAGACTCTAATGCCGCGTACACACGAGCGGACTTTCTATCCTACTTGGTCCGGCACACTTTCCGACGGACTTTGTCCGCCAGGTGCGCCGGACTTTAAAACGAACGGACTTGCCCACACACGCCGGGATTTTCCGGCGGGCTAAGTCCGCCCGTCTTTCCGACGGACTTTCGCCGGAGTTCCGGCGGACTTTCAGAATGCACGGACTTGCCCACACACGGACAAGTCCGTTCATTTTGAACGTGACTTAGGTGCGACGGGACTAGAAAAGGATGTCAATCTTGCCGCTTTTATCGGCTAGATTGACACCTTGCGAGCCCCGTCGCGGGGCATACCAGGCCCTTAGGTCTGGTATGGATTATAAAGGGGAACCCCGCTACGCCGAAAAAACGGCGTGGGGTCCCCCCTAAAATCCATACCAGACCCCGATCCGAGCACGCAGCCTGGCCGGTCAGGAAAGGGGGTGGGGACGAGCGAGCGCCCCCCCCCCTCCTGAACCGTACCAGTACGCATGCCATCAACATGGGGGGTGGGTGCTTTGGGGGAGGGGGGCGCCTTGTCCCCATGTTGATGAGGACAAGGGCCTCTTTCCGACAACCCTGGCCGTTGGTTGTCGGGGTCTGCGGGCGGGGGCTTATCGGAATCGCAGGGCGCCCCCCTCCCCCAAAGCACCCACCCCCCATGTTGAGGGCATGCGGCCTGGTACGGTTCAGGAGGGGGGGGGGGCGCTCGCTCGTCCCCACCCCCTTTCCTGACCGGCCAGGCTGCGTGCTCGGATCGGGGTCTGGTATGGATTTTAGGGGGGACCCCACGCCGTTTTTTCGGCGTAGCGGGGTTCCCCTTTATAATCCATACCAGACCTAAGGGCCTGGTATGCCCCGCGCTCGCCGCAATAGGAAGATTTGTTTTTCCTATTGCAGCGAGCGCGAGATGCAATACTTTCCTCGTGTCGGACCAGCCTACACACGAGCGGGCTTTCCGTCGGACCAGCACACACACGGGCGGACTTTCCGCCCGAAACTGAGTCCGACGGAAAGATTTGAAACTTTCTTTAAATCTAGGTCCGGCGGGCTTCTGGGAAGAAGTCCGCCGGAAAAGTCCGCCGCCGCCCACACACGGGCGGATTGTCCGGCACACTCTGGTCCGCCGGACCAAGTATGCCGGGAAGTCCGACCATGTGTACGCGGCATAACAGGTTTTCTTATAAAATTACCCTGTATTTGGCTAAATCTATCTTCCCATTAACTCTGACCAGCTTCCCTGTCCCTGCTGAAGAAAAGCATCCCCACAGCATCCCCACACACACCATGTTTCACTGGGGGGGATGGTGTGTTCAGGGTGATTTGCAGTCAGTTTTCCACCACACATAGCGTTTTGTTTTTAAGCCAAAAAGTTCAATTTTGGTCTCATCTGACCAGAGCACCTTCTTCCACATGTTTTCTGTATCCCCCACATGGCTTTTTGCAAACAGCAAACAGGACTTCTTATGGCTTTCTTTCAACAATGGCTTTCTTCTTACCACTCTTCCATGAAGGTCAGATTTGTGGAGTGCACGACTAATAGTTGTCCTGTGGACAGATTCTCCCACCTGAGCTGTGGACCTCTGCAGCTCCTCCAGAGTTACCATGGGCCTCTTTGCAGGTTCTCTGATTAATGCTCTCCTTGCCTGGCCTTTTAGTTTAGATGGACGGCTATGTCTTAGTAGGTTTGCAGTTGTGCCATACGCTTTCTATTTTCGTATGATGGATTGAACAGGGCTCCATGAGATGTTCAAAGCTTGGGATATTTTTGTATAACATAACCCTGCTTTAAACTTCTCCACAACTTTATCCCTGACCTGTCTGGTGTGTTCCTTGGCCTTCATGATGCTGTTTGTTCACTAAGGTTCTTTAACAAACTTCTGAGAACAGCTGTTTTAATACTGAGATTAAATTACGCACAGGTGGACTCTATTTACTAATTAGGTGACTTTTGAAGGCAATTGGCTCCACTAGATTTTAGTTAGAGGTTTCAGAGTAAAGGGGGCTAATTACAAATGCACGCCACACTTTTCAGATTTTTCTTTGTAAAAAATGTTGAAAACCATTTATCATTTTCCTTCCACTTCACAATATTGTGCCACTTTGTGTTGGTCTATCACATAAAATTCCAATAAAATACATTTACGTTTTTGGCTGTAGCCAAATACCCTTTCTCATTATCCGTATATAACAGTTTTATGACTTCTATCAGTGTCCAGCCGAGCACTGGTTAAAGCTTGTAGAAGGACTTTTCATTCTCCCCGCCTTGCAGCTTGCAAATGTGTGCTAGCTAAACCCCTGCTTTAACAGATGGTTAGACAGGTTAATTTGGTTGGTCAGCAGACTGGATGGTGAGTTGAGCTATGGAATTGTTTTTGTCTTACATGTATATGGCCCTCCATGTGCTCCTTGCTGTGAAGGCCAGTTATAGATGGGGGCAGTGGCCAGCTTTTTGTTACTGTTTGTATATGAGGGTCGGGGACACACTGGGCACCTTCGCTGCCATTGCGCTCTTGCTGGGTGTCCAGTGTGCTCCTGTTCCTTTAAGGGGGCCTGGGCTGCCTCCAGGCTCACCTGCCCCATATCTATCCATTCCATGCATGTGCTTCCACTGTGGAGACACTTATAAATTTGTAGTGTTAGGACTGCAAGCAACACAGGATGCCGTGACGAGGTCTTGCAGCTTTCACATGCGTTTGCAAATGTGTGCTAACCAAACCCCTGCTTTTAACAGACGGTTAATTTGGTTGGTCAGCAGACTGGTTGGTGAGTTGACCTATGGAATTGTTTTTGACTTACATAGAAGGACTTTTCATTCTCCTCTGACTGTCCTGTGAGGATGCATGACCCCTTACTCTTTGTCTGGACAGTGCTGATTGGCCCTGTGCTGATCACATGCACACCGTAAAAAAAAATCTAGCAATACACACCAAACTTAGCATATGCAGAGTGCCGCCAAGGCTCTGTACTGTACTATGAACAGATGGACTGGGAACAGTAAAAGAAGGGGAGGATAAGAGAAGACAGGATCAAACAGGTTTTTTGCACAGTGCGGAGGATTAACCCCTTATGTTCCACAGTAGAGTATAACGAGCATGCTTTACTGCATATACAGACAGATTTTACTGTTGTGGGTTTAGTAACACTTTAACCTCAGAAGTTCAGGTTCCAGCTGATTACCCACAGGTGGTTTGCTAAAGCCAAAACATTATCCCCTTTCCCTGCCAGCAAATATTAACCAACAAATTGCACATAACATTTTTGAAAGTTTACTAAAGACCTCCACATCTAAACTTGATTTTAAAATAGAGGAACCATAGTATGACATTTACTATTGTTAATTTTGTACAACTCAAGACAATTATAAAAATGTAAAACATGTAGATAAAATATACACTAAAATCCTAAGTCCACACAAAATAACAGATTAATCAAAATGAACGCGAAAAAGACAGATAAGGCGGTGTTAATTCAAAGTAGAACTTTATGGCAAATATTAAAGCTGTTGTACAGGCAGTCAAAATATACCGCTTGTGCCTAATGGGTCTCACGGGTAAAGGTGCCAATCCCTAGTCATAAATTATGAGTAAATGCAACCATGGAGGGGACTTTGGGGCACTAATAACCATCAACAAATATATAAAATTACAAAGATTTTATTATAACATGATTTTAAACATCAAAAAGAATAAGACACAATCTATCCAATGTGAAAAAAGATATACCATGCGTTACTCTAATGCCCCGTACACACGGTCGGACATTGATCGGACATTCCGACAACAAAATCCTAGGATTTTGCATGTGTATTTGTGTGTAGGATTTTGTGTATGCAAGACAAACTTGTCTTGCATACACACGGTCACACAAAGTTGTCGGAAAATCCGATCATTCTGAATGCGGTGACGTAAAACACGTACGTCGGGACTATAAACGAGGAAGTGGCCAATAGCTTTCATCTCTTTATTTATTCTGAGCATGCGTGGCACTTTGTGCTTCGGATTTGTGTACACACAATCGGAATTTTCGACAACGGATTTTGTTGTCGGAAAATTTTTTTATCCTGCTCTCAAACTTTGTGTGTCCGAAAATCTGATGGAAAATGTGTGATGGAGCCTACACACGGTCAGAATTTCCGACAACAAGGTCCTATCACACATTTTCTGTTGAAAAATCCGACCGTGTGTACGGGGCATAAGAGAATAGAAGGCAAAGAGAGCTGTGCTAACCTTATTGGATTATAATAATATTAAATGTGCATAAATATATAATGTGAATTGATAGTCCATATAGATCATCGAATCCATCGACCAAAAAATATAAAGATAAGTGTCCCTTTAAATGTTCATCGTGACAATTCAGTGAATTTTGTCACACCACGACAAGAAAAGTGCACCTCCACCACATAGGAGACACGCTTACCAGGTGGCAAGCTTAGAAAAGCTTGCGGATATTGACCACCCAAGGCCTTTATCCTGAGGGAAAATCTGATGTCAGCTCATGAACAGATCACACTCCGTGCGGGATGAAGCCAAGCAGACGTCATTATACTCTCACAGGGACCAAGGAGTCAACTCCGCACTCAATAGACAAATAGGCTTCAACATTTGTTTAGATAGCTAATGCTTGTAGTGTAATAGGGAGCTTGTGTATGTCAGTAAATCTTAATTGTGTGCGTGTATATATTTTGTGTGTGCAGGTGTCTTACTTATTTTCCCTCATTGACATTTATTTTTATTTAAAAACTGTTGGTGAACAGGTATAACCGCCTAAGCCCGTGCTACCACCACTGCGCTCTAGATAGTAAAAAATGACCCAATTACAGCTGCCACTTTAAAAAATATATATACATAAAATCTGAATCCACCCTTGAATGGTAAAGATGAATAGTGGCGCTAATTCCACTGACTGTGGGAGTGAGACAGGCTAGCGCACACACTGATGACGATAAACTATACAATATCACACATCTGTCACGAGGTGTCATTATTATTGTATAGTTTATATATTGTGTATTTCAGTTATACCAATTTTTATATTGTTTGTGTTTATTAAGTCACTGGGTTTAGTGATATACTTCACCAGGCTTTCTATGCATTTTTTATTTGTATACATTTTTCATTATTTTGCACTATAGATGTTGAGAAGTTCATTTATACTGCAACACTAGTTTAAGGTGTTTCATACTTGTTTGGTCACTTCACCATATCCCATACGAATTTTTATTGAATTTGTGTAGTGATTCAGTGCACTTTTAGTACACTTCACGTCATCAGTGTGTGCGCTAGCCTGTCTCACTCCCACAGTCAGTGGAATTAGCGCCACTATTCATCTTTACCATTCAGGGGTGGATTCAGATTTTATTTATTTTTATTTAACTTTAAGGCTAGGTTTACACTAGGCCATTCTCTGAAAAATGATCCACAGTGGATCTTTCAGGAACTGCCTTTTGAAGGCCTGTTTTTCTTTTTTGCCAAATGCCAGTAGTCTCTCAGTTGCTGTGCAGACCCATTGACTTGAATGGCTGACTTTGAGAGGCGTTGATATGATGAGTTAAATTTGCTGGGAACAGCCTCCCTCAGATGTATGTTAGCTGCCTGTTTTTACCGCCACCCATGGGAAAGCAGCCTCTTAGGGGTGTGATGGATCCCTAATGTTTCCTCTGTGCTTCAGAAAGAGCTGCGGTAAAGAGAACCACCCGATACCCAGCACCACACTGGGCATTAATTTGGAAAGTTCTCAGCACTGAAAATTTTGAGTTCAAAATATGCAAAATACAGATCTGTTCAAGTGCCAACAAGAGATATACTAATGGAAAAAGAATGAAGAGTGATAGAGAAATGAGCTCATTACTGGCTGCTCCTCCTTTCACTGTCCAGTCTGCTGGGGCAGGGCCGGAATCAACTGACCTCAGAAGAGGTTTGTATTATGCTGTCCAGATTAAGGACATCTAGTGGCAGGAAAAATACTGCAGGGGAAAATTCTGGGTTAACAGTGAATATTTCAGCAAAACTGGTTTTGCTATCTTATCTTTTGATGAGCTATTCATTTTATATTGGTATATTTGGCTGAAAGTCTGCTTTAATATGAGCTCTCTATTGTACCCAGATCCAGAGTGCACCCACAAGGGTCATGAACATGTTGTCATGTTCAACAATCTTGTCTCATCTTCCTGTATCACCAGTCACATGCCAAAAGTGCCAAGGCAAGGCTGAATTTTTTGGTAGCTGGGAGAAACATCCTAATACAGACATCTTCTTACACCAGGATTGCTATAAGTGTGTTATCCTGCATTTCAACAGGGGTTCTCATGTCACTAGATTACCGGCAAAAGGGAGTACCTATACATGCGACACTGCCACGCTTATTCAGAGTTGGAACCTTTAGCTGTACAGCTTGAAATTGTGAGTTTTTATTGCGCTTAACCTTTTTATAATGTGAGTAGAATGTGTATCACGTGTTTCCATTAAAGTTTTTAGCCAATTTACACTATGCGGCTTTCCTTTCTTTGATTCCATGTGGATATATGGTCACCACTATCCATACTAATCTTGGAGAGAAAGCCAGCCTGACTTATTGGAACCAATGGGTGTGAACTGAATGCTGCCAGTTCAAGTATTTATAACAGCCGAATCAGACTCTGTGGTGGGGTAATTTCAGTCTGGTAAGACTGCATTTCTTACAATAGTAATGGATCACGTGGTGACTACATTAATGGAGTTGCACGATCTATTCACAATATTAGTGATATTTTCCTCAAGACACACATTGGATTTGGACTATTTCATACACTCTACCTTTGCTAGATTCCACTTTGATGTTGACTTTTGTTTTTAAAAATTTATTTTCACTATGTTAGCGCGGCAACACATATGATACATGTGTCCTGAAGACTGTCTAGACTTTGCCTTCAAGCATCTGGTGGGCCCTTCTCTTCAAACTCAGACACCAGTATTGGTAAATAAAATATTTTAACCCCATGCCAAACATACTACCCTTCCTTCTATTCCCATCCCAACTCTATCAACCACCTGGCCTCCTTCCCCTCAAAATTGCTCCTTCTGAGAACACAAACTCAGCCTACAAAGAATGGCATGCTGAAAACTACTTTAGTTATCAGCATTCCACCTACCAGAATAGTGTTACTAAACCCACAACAGTAAAATCTTTCTTTATATGCAGAAAAGCATGCTTGATATACTCACTGTTGGGCCTAAGGGGTTAATCCTCTGTATCGTGTAAAAAGGCTCTTTGATCCTGTATGGACAAATCCTCCCCCTCCTGCAGGGTCTCTCTTGGCAAGGCCGGATAAGACACAGTGAGGGTAGTACTGCTGCACATGCTCAGTTGGTCTCTATTGCTGGAGAGAATATTTCCTGTTTGAGCGGAGCTTTTCAGGTCACATGATATTGACATCACACATGTGGGCGTGTATACAAATCCTAAATGACAGCCCAGTCCCTCCCTCCTCCTCCATGCCCAGTAAATAAAAAAGAACACAGTGGGTGGGATGTCACATCTTGATTAATGGATGATCCACCTCCCATAACAGCAGGAGGACACAGGCTATAGTGGAAATCTCCTGCTACATGAACACTCAGAACTCAGGAAGACGCTGCAGTTTATTACATGACTGTGGCATACAGATCAGCCAAAAAGGCATATAGTGGCAGAATTTTATTGTAAAAAGAAAATGAACTATTTTCATATTACTGGGTTTAGTAACACTTTAAGCCTCTGGATGTTTCATGTTATGATTGCCCATGCTAAATTGTTGGGTGTTACTTTTAGAACAGTTATTTTGGGTTGATGTTTGTTACTAAAGAAAATTCCATTTACAAAATTACTTTATGAATATGGTTTTAAGTAGGGATGCACCGAATGGGTTTTTTGGTGCTGAAACCGATACAGAAAATAAATCTTCCATGATCCCGAAAACCGATACCGAAACAGCACCGATACCGAAAGTGACTGTTTTTAAAAAATATTTTTATACAGAAGATGGTCAGAGACTGCAGACATAGTACAGGAGATGGTCAGAGACTGCAGACATAGTACAAGAGATGATCAGAGAATGCAAACATGATACAGGAGATGATCAGAGACTGCAGACATGGTACAGGAGATGATCAGAGACTGCAGACATAGTACAAGAGATGATCAGAGAATGCAGACATGGTACAGGAGATGGTCAGAGACTGCAGACATGGTACAGTAGATGATCAGAGACTGCAGGCATGGTACAAGAGATGGTCAGAGACTGCAGACATAGTACAGGAGATGGTCAGAGACTGCAGACATAGTACAGGAGATGGTCAGAGACTGCAGACATAGTACAGGAGATGATCAGAGACTGCAGACATAGTACAGGAGATGGTCAGAGACTGAGGACATGGTACAGGAGATGGTCAGAGACTGCAGACATGGTACAGGAGATGTTCAGAGACTGCAGACATGGTACAGGAGATGATCAGAGACTGCAGACATGGTACAGGAGATGGTCAGAGACTGAAGACATAGTACAGGACATGGTCAGAGACTGCAGACATAGTACAGTAGATGGTCAGAGATTGCAGACATAGTACAGGAGGTGATCAGAGACTGCAGACATTGTACAGGAGATGATCAGAGACTGTAGGCATGGTACAGGAGATGGTCAGAGACTGCAGACATAGTACAGGAGATGGTCAGAGACTGCAGACATAGTACAGGAGATGGTCAGAGACTGCAGACATAGTACAGGAGATCGTCAGAGACTGAGGACATGGTACAGGAGATGGTCGGAGACTGCAGACATGGTACAGGAGATGATCAGAGACTGCAGACATGGTACAGGAGATGATCAGAGACTGCAGACATGGTACAGGAGATGGTCAGAGACTGCAGACATAGTACAGGAGATGGTCAGAGACTACAGACATAGTACAGGAGATGGTCAGAGATTGTAGACATAGTACAGGAGGTGATCAGAGACTGCAGACATTGTACAGGAGATGGTCAGAGACTGCAGACATAGTACAGGAGATGGTCAGAGATTGCAGACATAGTACAGGAGATAGTCAGAGATTGCAGACATTCTACAGGAGATGGTCAGAGACTGCAGACATAGTACAGGAGATGGTCTGAGATTGCAGACATAGTACAGGAGATGGTCAGAGATTGCAGACATAGTACAGGAGGTGATCAGAGACTGCAGACATTGTACAGGAGATGGTCAGAGACTGCAGATATTGTACAGGAGGTGGTCAGAGACTGTGGATATAGTACAAGAGATGGTCAGAGATTGCAGACATAGTACAGGAGATGGTCAGAGACTGCAGACATTGTACAGAAGATGGTCAGAGAGTGCAGACATAGTACAGGAGATGGTCAGAGACTGCAGACATGGTACAGGAGATCAATGCAGCCTCACAAATGCCCATCATATGCAGCCTGCCAGTGCCCAGCAGCCTATCAGTGTCCATCATTTGTAGCCTGCCTGTGCCTCACCAGTGCCCAGCAGCCTACCAGTGCCCGTCATGCAGCCTGCCTGTCTCACCAGTGCATATAAACATACACATATAAAACACACACATGCACACACACACACATATAAACATACACACATATAAAACACACATGCATACAAACATATGTAGACAGCCTTTTCAAAAATTGTCAGCTGCAGCTCTGTACCTTCAATCTACAAGCCGGGTACTGCACTGTAGGGGGAAGCAGAGAGCACAGCACACACTGCTAGACACCTCTCCCTTACTTTCACTTTCAGAGTAAACAGCGTGACCGAGCTCCTGCACAGCCGATTTACACATCGGCTGAGGATCCATATGCAGCCACCGCTCGGAGAAAGGGGTACATTACACAGAGACGCCACAGGCCTCCTGCAGGATGGGCGAGGAGGGTATGGAGGGGAGAAGGAGAGAGTAAGGACAGGCGCTCCAGAATGACACCCCCGTGATGGGCAGCACCAGGGGCGGAGCCCCGCCCAGCAGGCCCCGCCCCATTTTCGGCACCATTATCGGCAAGAATTCTCTTTTGGCATTTTGCCGAAAAGGCCATTTTCGGCCGATATGTTTCGGCAGCCGAAATTTCGGTGCATCCCTAATTTAAAGTCCGGTCACTGCTGAGGGGGCTGACATGTTCCCACTGCGTTTCTTCCGGGTTCGTGAGCTCCGGCACTGCATGTGGTCGGAGCCACAACGTCACTCATGCGCGCAGGAGCCCTCCGTTCTGGCAAGAAGCTCTGAAGTCCCGGTAGGATATGCTAGACCTTCAGAGCGCATACGCCACTGATGTCAGCGGCTGCATGCGGGGTGAATATCTACTAAACGGTGCACATTTAGGAGATATTCATGTTACCTACAGGTAAGCCTTATTATAGGCTTACCTGTAGGTAAAAATAACAAAGCGGAGTATACAACCGCTTTAGTATACATTCTAAGTAACCCTGCAGCACTATAGGAAAGAAGTAAAAATAATAATAGTAATAATAACTTAGTTATCATACCAAAGTATCACATTACCCTCCTGAAATATATATTTGGTTTCTCTAGGTAAGGAGTCATAAGGGACAGAAGCTCATCAAAACTGCAAAATTTACATTGCAAAACACAAGTTTAAACATGCAACACAATAGACAGGGCTAACTAAATGAAGTTAAGGTTATCAAAAAAAAAAACAGCATCAGAGGAGAACAAACGCTATCTAACAAACAGAGCAAACTGAGGGGGCCTGCTGACAATAATTTACCAGTACCTGCTCATGAACATGTTGGCATAATTGACAATTCTGTCCTTTGTGGACAGCTCAGTATAGAGGGCCCAAAACTGGTCACTCTGTTCTAGGTTTGCAATAACTGAATGCACCCATTATCTTCACCAGCAAAACCAGCTGCTACCAACACCAAGGGCAAATCACACATGGCAAAAAACAGTAGGAATTACAATACACTCTTTCCTTGAATCTATTTATTGGGTCTCAATAGTTACAATTTGGGCTATATTGATTAAATTAGGCTAATAACAAGCTCCACCCAAGCTGCACAATTTACTTGAAAATTATTCAAAATGCATGACAACCCATCATGGTGCACATCAATAACACACCTCAAACATGCACTACAATTGAAGGGAATACATGTGAATAGGCTCAGGCTGAATTTAACATTTGGGCTGGATTGCATTCTTAAGTATATATGTAGCACCCTCCGAGTTTAGGAGTAGGTTGCTAGGCAAATTTAGTTTATCTCCTCTGTAATCACTGAAGCAGGGGTTGATTGCTTAGAGCTGCTCAGTGTTTCACAGGCTGCTGCTCTCTTACTTCCCTCTGTATTCTAGAGATTTCTAGAACATATGAGATGGAGGGCAGAGACCGCAGCCTGAGTATTTGTGGCACTTTAGCAAATCCCTGGAGGGGATATCCTCAGAAGGTGGGGAAGAAACAATAAATAGTCTGAGGCTTGAGCAGCATGGGCAGTGTGTGTATGTGTGTGTGTAGGGCATTGAGTGCAGATCTGCAGGAGGAGACCCTTGCTGAGGGGCCTTCCCCCCTTTGGGTAGAAGCCTGGAGAGGAAGCCAGCCTGAAGACACCTAGGTCCCAACTAAGCTTAGCTGGAGGGCCTGTTCACAGAGCCAGCCCAAGGATCCAGTGGGGTCAGGAGAGAGCTCACGGGTGAAAGCCTGGAGGTAGCGATGGGAGAGAGCCCAAGTTGTCCAGAGGTGGAGTCTATATATCCATCACTAGGAACAGCCGTGAGGATATCATCAGGAGGCAATAGATAATCCTGTGGCTGAGTGAGTACAAGACTCCAGTCATGCAAGGGTGACAGTGTAGAGCTTTGGGATTCTGAGAGGAGCACAGATGACAGGCAGCTGGAGATCCTGTGGGACATTGTTGTGCAGTGCAGCCAAAGCTGTACAAGACTGTAAAGAGTTGTGCAGAGCAGCCAGAAATTAAGAATTTCTCAAAGTTGTTCAAGTTTTACAGTCCCTGGGTATCCCATGTTCCTTATCCTTACCAAAATCCATTGTTCCTTATTAAAAACACAAAATTAAACCCCTAGACTGATTCTTAAGCCAGCGGGAGAGTGTTGTAAATGTTGTGGGCCTGGCTGTGTGCGCTCTAAGAGGGGAAAATAGGACTCATCAGCTGATCTTTAGGTGGGTTGCACAAAATATATAAAGCCAAAACTTGACAGGTTTTTATTGCTGTTTTCCTGCTGAGGAGATTCAACCTTTCATATTGTCCTGGTGATCACTGTCGCTCTAACAGGAAGTGATAGGAAATCCAAACTGGTACAGTTGCCACTGGAACAGAAAGTAGGGGAGAAATCTTGCCTGCTGCCAGCTGTAAGAGAGGATTTCCTCTTACATTGGAGAGATGTCCTCCTACTTTGGGTTGTGTCTTCTGGATGAGACCTGAATGGAAATCTCCCCAATGGGACAAAGACAGGATACTGAAGGACGGGTTTAACCACTCCCTATTCCCTATCTAACATACAAAAGTTGACTTTAGATATATTATTATCTATTGCCAGTTGTCTTCTCTTACTTCATTGGTACTGTATAAGTAAATTCCACACTTTTAATTTCAGTTTTGCATAAAACTCCCTTTAGATCAGTGGTTCTCAACTCCGGTCCTCAGGACCCACTAACAGGCCAGAATTTAAGTATTACCTTGGGGGAGATACAGACTAGAATCCTGCAATCACTGAGTAGCAAATGAGATCACCTGTCATGTATTTCAGCTATCTTGCAAACCTGGCCTGTTGGTGGGTCCTGAGGACTGGAGTTGAGAACCACTGCTTTAGATAGTTATCACCAAGGCAATGGGTCCTTATTGGAAGATTTCTCTTTACCTCTTTTTCTGGTTACAGCTGAAAAATTTAGGATTTTCCATCCTTTTCTGTCTCTGTGATAATGGTTAAAGGGGGGGGGGGGCAGAAAGGGGTTCTGATCCATCTCTACTAAACAAGTTTTGACTTTGCATACAGTTTAAAGCAGAACATTAAAAAAAAAAAAAAATTCTTGCAAATATTTTATTATATATTAAAAATGTCACTTTGCTACAATGTAAAGTAGTGAGTGTACAGCTTGTATAACAGTGTAAATTTGCTGTCCCCTCAAAATAACTCAACACACAGCCACTAATGTCTAAACCGCTGGCAACAAAAGTGAGTACACCCCTAAGTGAAAATGTCCAAATTGGGCCCAATTAGCCATTTTTCCTCCCCGGTGTCATGTGACTCGTTAGTGTTACAAGGTCTTAGGTGTGAATGGGGAGCAGGTGTGTTAAATTTGGTGTTATCGGTTTCAATCTCTTATACTGGTCACTGGAAGTTCAAAGTGACACCTCATAGCAAAGAACTCCCTCAGAATTGTTGCTCTACATAAAGATGGCTTAGACTATAAGAAGATTGCCAAGACCCTGAATCTGAGCTGCAGCACGGTGGCCAAGACCATACAGCGGTTTAACAGGAAAAATTCCACTGAGAACAGGCCTCGGCAAGGTCAACCAAAGAGGTTGAGTGCACGTGGTCAGCGTCATATCCAGAGGTTGTCTTTGGGAAATAGACGTATGAGTGCTGCCAGTATTGCTGCAGAGGTTGAGGGGCCAACCTGTCAGTGCTCAGACCATACGCCGCACACTGCATCAAATTGGTCTGCATGGCTGTCGTCCCAGAAGGAAGCCTCTTCTAAAGATGATGCATAAGAAAGCCTGCAAACAGTTTGCTGAAGACAAGCAGACTAAGGACATGGATTACTGGAACAGTGTCTTGTGGTCTGATGAGAGCAAGATAAACTTATTTGGTTCAGATGGTGTCAAGCACGTGTGGCGGCAACCAGGTGAGGAGTACAAAGACAAGTGTGTCTTGCCTACAGTCAAGCATGGTGGTGGGAATATCATTGTCTGGGGCTGCATGAGTGCTACCGGCACTGGGGAGCTACAGTTCATTGAAGGAGCCATGAATGCCAACATGTACTGTGACATACTGAAGCAGAGCATAATCTCCTCCCTTAGGAGACTGGGCCACAGGGCAGCATTCCAACATCACAACGACCCCAAACACACCTCCAAGACCACTGTCTTGCTAAAGAAGCTGAGGGTAAAGGTGATGGACTGGCCAAGTATGTCTCCAGACCTAAACCCTATTGAGCATCTGTGAGGCATTCTCAAACAGAAGGTGGAGGAGCACAAGGTCTCTAACATCCACCAGCTCCGTGATGTCATCATGGAGGTGTGGAAGAGGACTCCAATGGCAACCTGTGAAGCTCTGGTGAACTCCATGCCCAAGAGGGTTAAGGCAGTGCTGGAAAATAATAGTGGCTACACAAAATATTAACACTTTGGGCCCAATTTGAACATTTTCACTTAGGGGTTTACTCACTTTTGTTGCCAGCAGTTTAGACATTAATGTCTGTGTGTTGAGTTATTTTGAGGGGACAGCAAATTTATACTGTTCTACAAGCTGTACATTCAGTACTTTACATTGTAGCAAAGTGTCATTTCTTCAGTGTAGTCACATGAAAAGATATAATAAAATAATTACAAAAATGTGAGGGGTATACTCACTTTTGTGAGATACTGTATATATACCCCCAGTATAATGTATCTATCTTTAAATGATCGCAGTGACAGAAATGTTGTACTGCTAAGCAATGAGTTATAGCTATATAAAGTAGTGACAGATGAATGGCAAGACTTGTAGTTCTACAGAGCCTGGCAGCTACAGGTTATCAAGCTCTGTGAACAAAGGAAATAGTATGTCCTGAAGCTTCCAGCACTGAAACTCATGTCCTGTGAGCAGCTGGTTTGCTAAAATTTGAGGTTTCACACTTTAATATATCAGGCTTTTAGTATGCGAGATAGCAGGAAGACCACAGTATTTGAGAATAACTCAAGTTTAATTGCAGAATTTGTATTTTTATTAGATACCCCACCATGCCTGTTGTAAAAACAAAAAGCAGCTCTAGTGGCAATGCTCACCTCCTCTTCTATGGTCCTCTTCTGCGTAGAATGATGCTCAGTGTCATTTAACCCACCTACTGTGAGTGCAGGCAGTCATCCCCTTGGGTGGAGCATCACCACAGTGCCCCAGATTTACAATAAAAAGATGCAGAGAATGGAGCTGACATCACCTAAGCTTTCTTCATATTTGAGGCCCACCCAGGGCCAGAAAAAAAATGAAGAGGAAGAGGACCCTGCAAGTCATGTGACTAGTCTGAAGACATCTGAAAAAGGTAAATATAAAAAATAATAATAATAATAAAATACATGTTGGTGTGACCTCTGGGGAGGAGGCTGGAAATTGGCTTTTAGCTGAACTATTTTGTGATCATCGTACAATCGACAAAAGGCAGAGGATGGACTGGTGTACTACAGCAATGCTTCCATGAAAAACCGAAGTCCTGACCAGATGGACTGTGTTCTCTGTATGCATCTCAAAGCTTTACTTTCAATATTGTCTGTCTTGCATATACCCTAAAAATATGTTTTTGAAGCTGTGAAACACTTCTGAAGAAAACAATTCTACTTCTACCTTCTAGTGGATGGCAAAGTATACAGTGAATTTGTTTTCTGCTTTCAGCAACTCCCACCTACATCAGCCTAAAGAAAGGGAAGTAATTCTTTATATGGGATATTTCCCTTTTTTTGCATAAGGAGGTGTGAGAGGTAGCAGATTCACTAGAGAGTGCCAAGAAATATTAGCAGCCAGTAGTTAAATTAACTCAACAAGTCTGAGAGACTGACCCGTTAAAAAGTAAATCAACCATCAATAAACAACACAAAAAAACGAAGCTTGAGATCCAAGTTTTTATTGTAACTAAAATGGATTGATGAACTGATATGAGCCCACACTGTAAATTAATGGTTGAATGAAAAGAAAACCCAACAAATTCTAGAAGAAGCCGTCTTACACAAGTCATTTATGATTAAACCAATATTTTTTTTTTTAAAATCCCAAAACTATTTCTGACTTCCAAAGAGCTATTGGTGCTTTTCTTCCAGAAAGAGAATGAAATCCACAGTGAATTATAGAGAAGCCATTTTGTCCAAACAAACACCCATTCTATACCCTCTTACCAGAACTATCAGCAATGTGCATTATATTTCAGTAGTTAATAAAACAAAAAAAAAGTTATAAAAATATTTGCATTATATTTCTTTTACCAGCTCAGTAGTCCGACAATAAATTAATCTAATCTAAAATCTATCCTGACATCTTATATATTGATGTACACTGGTCTAACACTGTTTGTGAAATCAAAAATATAATGGACCTAAGGATTAAAAAAATACTGTTCTAATTGTTAATTGAGTGTAAGGAGGGGAGTTTTCCTTTTTTTTTTGTATGGTATTGTTATTAGGATGAAATTATTTAACATTGCATATTATTTTTTTAAGGCACAAAGTGGGCAAACGCTCAAAGCAGTTGGCTGAAAAACCTGTAAGCTTTGTGTGCTATCTGTGAGAATCAGACAGAGTATGTCAAGTTAGTTTGTACAGTCATAGTCTATAGTCTGTCACTGATAAAATCAAATTTGACAGTAACACAATATAGAGATTTAATAGGCAGCATACGCAGCACATTTGCTAATAGAAAACCTAGAGTTTAATGACTGATGCATGTGGGAAGCAAATTCGGATTTTTCTTTTTCCTCTTCCGAATTGGATCAGCGAGCAAAAATTTAATGCTAATCACAAATTTAAGCCATGTGATCATATGAATGTTAAATGACCTTTGTCTATTGTGTGTATTCTGCCAAAGTGCCTAACAAGAAACACACACGCCATCTATTAATTGTTAATCCGAAGTTAAAGGGGGAATTAAAGATATAGCTTGAGTGAAGGTTTTGATGTACAAAAAATATTTTAAAAGAAATCAGCAAATATTTTGTGAAGTTGTATATTACGGACTAAATTTGAACTGATTTTTTTAAAACACCGGAAATTAGATATAAGGTGTTTTTTATTTAGAAACTGATGATTATGGAATTATACAAGCAGACATATTATAAATAAAATATTCATATAAAAATAGTCTCTTACAAAATATATTCTTTTTTTGTTCCATATGGTCCTTTTTTCCTTTTTTTGTCTGGAACATTCCAACAAATGGAATCCAAATTACTTACTTTAAAAAAAAGAAAAGAAACATAACCAAACAATTAAATATTGATAAATGAGTTTCCAGACAGCTAGCAGCAAACAGCATTAAAGTATTAATGTAAAGATGTCTGCTTTCACCACGAAAAAGTAAAAGTAACAAGATTATCCCTTGTGCACAGCTATAAGTGGGATTTGAGTTATGTATACTATTTACATCTCTACTTTCCCAAGACAGCATTTTAATTCCCTAATTAATTATATATACTTTTTTCGCACAGAACTGTTGCACATGGCAGTAGGTTTATTTATTAAATAAATTAATATTAGTTTATTCTAAAATATATTGTTAAATATTCAATGCTAATATTTATAGTCCATGTGCCAACAAAAATAATTAATATATATTTATGTATATATATATATATATATATATATATATATATATATATATATATATATATATATATATAACAGCGCCTTATAAAAAAAGAAAAAGAAAAGGAAAATAATTGGTCGGGAAAAAAAAACACTACAGCCAATCTGAAATGGTGGTAACAAAGTTCTGAGCATTTACAACCTTAATCTGTATAATTGCACACTCGAAGCAGAAATTCACACATGTTCATTGTTAGCTCATCCTAATTTCTTTCAAAATGGCAGCTGTTTTTTTCATATTCATCTTTTTCCAGGATATATCCTATATTCCAGTATGTCTAACCACTAACTCTTAGGTGCGAACCATCAATGAATATCTGATCCATTTGACTATTCATGTGTACCCAGATAAAGAAAATAAAACAGAACACGCGCCTCGCCTACTTGTACAACATCACTCAGTTTGAAGTGGGTTCCATTATGGAATGCATAACTGAATGAATTAAGGTTATGGAGAGCCCTTCCTATCCTCAACTTTATGCCCTTATGTGCTAGTAATTCTCTCTATCAGAAGACAGTAAGTAAGAATCTACTAGATTGTTAGGCTGTCTCTGGATGAGCGATCTCAATAGTTTTCAAATGAAAGACAACAGGGGTCTGGTCGCTTAAAGACATAAGAGCAAAAGACCTCCAATTTGTGGTTTTTGAATTTGAGATTCTGTGCAAATGTACGGCAAAAGTTCCCAAAGCTGAAAAGCATTCTGTTTCAGGATATTTTCTCATTTACAGGTAAACACCTCTGTTCGTTCACTGCATGTGTTACATTTTACATAACAGCACCAGTGGAATTTACAGTTACATTGCCACACCCGGGAGTACTGGTGTGTATTGTACCCTCTCCCACAGCACATTAAGTCACAACCACTGACGTGTTGAGCGGTTTTGTTGCACATGCGGCCTTGCGTCCCAACGCTACCACTCACTGGGTCTTCATCACAATAATTTGGGGATTTTTCAATATACACCAAGTCTGTGTCCATGGGTTTGCGGTAGGACAAAGGCTTTTTAATCTTGAGAAACATTGGCCGCTTATTTCGGCTGGCACGCACTGGCTCCACTTGAACAGCTTCACTGTATTTGTCCTTCAGGAGAAATCCCACCTCTCTAAATTTTGGCAGTGTTGTCCAGCATGTTTTTGTGGTGCAGGATCCAGATACGCCATGACATTTACACTCCAGTTTCATGCTTTCTTCCAGGACCTGCAGTAAAATAGAAGATATAAGGAAAAAATATATATTACTGTTGGTATCAACTAAATCATTTGTAAAATTCCCAGACGTGCAATACAGGTAACTTATTAAAACAATATATGGTGATATGGAGGTGTTTTTATTCCCTTTAAGCTTTCTTGGACCTGGCTACAAAATTGACCAATTTACAGTATATTGCTGAAACTTCTATTAAAATAAATATTTTTTAAAAAGCCAGAAAAGTGCATTGTTTTCTCATTCCTCTTTATTTTTGTGCTGTTGACTTACAACATACTGATTTATCCACCTTTTTTTTTTTATTGATGACATTTTTGATCCCCCTTTCTCCTTTCTAGGTCAAGCCCAAATACAAGAAGTATAAATTAATAACCAATTTCTGTCTTTGGGCAGAGAACTACAGAGTTCATCATACAGGATACATTGAAATTAAGTTACACATGGATATAGACATTTACAAATGTTATTATGCATTAGGGAGTACTCTTAAGTACTCATAAGACAATCTTATGGCAGCCTAAATTTCTGTACTGGTTTTGCATCTTATGTATAAAAATGTATTCTATATGCCTCCACCATTTGAATTCCCCCTTGAGCCACAGCCTCACAAATTAACCATGCTGAGCTTGGACAGCTTGGACAGAGGGCCTTATCATTAATGATTTGTAACTTACTGCTTCAAAGGACTGTCAGCCTCCAATCTACCTTTGGTTCCTATGACAAAGGGTGACTCAGATGTATAAGTGAGCAAAATGCATTGTGCCAAACAAAAACCCTTGTTAAAAAAAAGACCTTCATATAATGTATACAAAATGTGTAGCACTCTTATTTCTCCCCCTAACTGTAGTGAAGGTAGGAAATGAAACACTACACTTTAATATACTGTATCGTAGAGATAGGGAGGGTAGGAAAGGGGGAGGGGTATGCCTGTATATCAAGAAGGATGTACAAGGGAACGTGCGTGACATCACTAGTGAAGCTAGGGAGGAGATGGAATCCTTGTGGGTAGAGCTCCAAAGGGAGGAAACTAATGGGAAAGTAATAGTGGGCATATGCTATAGGCCTCTGAGGGAGGAGGGGGAGGCAGACCTCCTATCACAGCTTGGCGTGGCGGCAAGGCTGGTAAATTTTATTATAATGGGGGATTTTAATTATCCAGATAGACTGAGCAGAAGAAACTGCGCTCGCAATTTCCTAAATGTCTTGCAGGATAATTTAATGGGTCAGTTGGTGAATGCACCAACAAGAGATAATGCATTACTAGACTTACTGATAACAAACAATACAGACCTGACTGCAGATGTGGAAATACGGGGCAACTTAGGAAACAACGACCACAGGTTAAATTGTTTCAGTATAAAGCACAGAAATAATAAGCCCAAGGGTAATACAAGGACACTGAACTTCAAAAGAGCCAACTTCCGTAAACGGAGTTCTTTGATAAGATGCTATTAAATGGGCTAAAATCCCAGAAACAAAGAACATGGAGGAAAATGGGAGTGTTTTAAAGGCATACTAAATAAAGGTATTGACCAATGCATTCCAACAGGGAATAAGTTTAAAAGAGCTAAAATAAATTCCAGGTGGCTAAACTCGAACATAAAAATGCATATGAAAGCAAAAGAAAAGGCCTTTAAAAATTCAAGGCTGAGGGGTCATTGTCAGCATTCCAACAATACATACAAAGAATGGAATAATAAATGTAAGAGCGCAATCAGGGCAGCTAAAATAGACTACGAAAGGCACATAGTGGAGGAGAGTACAAAAAACAAGAAATTCTTTAAATATATAAACAGTAAGAAAGTGAGGCCAGAACATATTGGCCCATAAAGGGTGATGATGGGAAATTGGTTACAAAAGATAAAAATAAGACAAAGGTCCTAAATGCATTCTTCTCCTAGGTTTTCACAAAGGAAACAGTTGGATATAGTAACCAAGACTGTAATGTTAATAACACATCACAGAATGTACCCTCATGGCTATCAGAAATAGACTTGAAAAACTTAACATGAATAAGTCACCAGGACCAGACGGCTTACAGTCAAGGGTCCTTAAGGAACTCAGTGAGATGATAGCTAGACCATTGCTCCTAATTTTAATGGACTGGAATGGTAGCGGCTGATTGAATAAAGGCCAACGTGGTACAAATATTTACAAAAGGGCAGAGATTTATCCATGTAAACTACAGGCCAGTCAGCCTAACATCGATAGTATGTAAGCTAATGGAAGGGATGATAAGGGATTATATCCAAGATTTTAGTAATGAAAACAATATCATTAGTGGTATTCAGCATGGATTCATGAAGAATCGTTCCTGCCAGACCAATCTATTAACGTTCTATGAAGAATAGAGCTGCCATCTAGACAGAAGTAGGATGTGGATGTGGTGTATCTTTTTGATTTTGAAAAGGCATTTGATACAGTTCCCCACAAACGTTTACTTTACAAACTGAGGTCTGTCGGGATGGACCATAGGGTGAGTACCTGGATTGAAATCTGGCTACAGGGGCGGCTCCAAAGGGTGGTGATAAATAGTGAGTACTCGGAATGGTCTGGTGTGGTAAGTGGCGTTCCTCCAAGGATCTGTTCTGGGACCAAATCTGTTTAATGTATTCATAAACGATATAGAGGATGGGATAAAAAGCTTAATCTCAATATTTGCGGATGATACAAAGTTAAGCAGGGCAATAACTTCAACGCAGGATGTGGAAACCTTACAAAGAGATCTAAAAATAATAATGGGGTTGGCAACTACATGGAAAATGAGGTTTGATGTTGAAAAATGTAAAGTAATGCATTTGGGTACAAAAATAAGAGTGCAAGTTACTCACTAGGGGGAGAACCTCTGGGGGAATCTATGATGGAAAAGGACCTGGGAGTCCTAGTAGATGAGCATTGAATGCCAAACGGTTGCAAGCAAAGCCAACAGAATATTGGCATGCATTAAAAAGGGGATTCACTCTAGAGTTAAAACGATTATTCTCCCACTGTACAATACTCTGGTCCAGCCGTATCTTGAGTATGCCGTCCAGTTCTGGGCACCAGTCCTCAAGAAGGATGTGTTGGACCTGGAGAGAGTCCAGAGAAGAGCAACAAAGCTAATTAATTAAGGGACTGGAGGATCTCAGCTATGAGGAACGGCTACAAGCGTTGAACTTATTCTCTCTGGAGAGGAGACGCTCAAGAGGGGATATGATAGCGATGTACAAACACCGTACTGGTGACCCTAGCATAGGGGAAAAAAAACTTTTTTGTGATAGGGAATTTAATAAGACACGCGGCCATTCACTGAAATTGGAAGAGCAGCGGTTTAACCTCAAACTGCGTAGAGGGTACTTTACTGTCAGAGCGGTAAGGATGTGAAATTCTCTTCCACAAGCAGTGTTATCAGCAGGGAGAGTCAATAGCTTCAAAAAATTATTAGATGGGCACCTTAACAATCACAACATACATGGGTATACAATGTACTGTTGACAAACACACGCACACTCACACACCACAGGATGGACTGGTGTCTTTTTTCAACCTTACCAACTATGTAACTATGTACATATACATTATATTGAAAATTGTATTTTATCTGAACTACTATTTTTAACTAGGGGCAATTCTTCTGTTTCAAGGTCAGGACACTGACCCAAGATAGGAAGATGTGCACCCAACATATGTCCTTTATAAAACATGGCTTTTTTTTGGCACAACCAATAAATTGACAACAAAAAACAGCCTTATTCATAGCATCTTAAGGTCAGGACACCAGAAAGAATCACTAGAGTCCCATTCAAACCAGTCTGGTCCATTATGTTGTGGTAACTAACACACATTAACATTAGTTGTGCTGCTCTTTAAAGTGTGTGCTGTTAATGCTCCACAATCAGGTCTGCAAAATTTTGTCAGATGTAGCACTGGATTATTGTACTAAGGATACTATTCAAAACGAATGCCACTGTAACGCATAGGACCATGGCAAATGCACTGTGGTAACATGTTAAAAATTAAGTTTTAACAAGTTTTATTGCAGTGCATTAGTCTGAATGGGCCTAAATTCTCCTATGGTGTCAATCTAGGGGTAAATCTAGCTCCATCATTACTCTCCCACTAGTGCTGGAGCTTATGCAGACTTTCATTTGGCAAGGAAGTTATTTCCATTATATAAAGTCTCAGTTGCTGGCTAGATATCACTATTGGCAAACCGGGTGATATCTAGCCAGGTATCACGCACATATGCCGGCATATAATTTGGTGTGTGCAAGCAAATCATATGCTCCCAATAATAATGTTTACTAAGCATCCACATTGTGCGTAAGTCCTCTATAGTGGCATGCCTACAATAAAAATTAGATTTTCCCCAAAAACTTTGGTATTCAATGATCATAGCAAACTAAGACATATGCACTGAACAGAATTTTCTACATAGGTTCAGAGATCTGAATGCACATTCACACACTCATGCTAGCTTGCCATGCAAGTGTGATATAGTATTTTTCCCTGCTCTTGTTCATTTACTTTATTTGATAAGCCCCACTGTTTTACAACTCCTGAGTGTGCATAACAGTGTAAAATACCAGAGCTTCACTCCTTGTTTTCACCCCTCCTAAACTAATTGACTAATTAAAAAATGACATATATATTGCAGTCTGTCACTAACAACGCAGCAGTTTTTATTTTTCCCCCATGTAACCATTGTTTTTTTATGTGCTGATCCTCCCAGCAGATCCGTTGATTTTTTTACTTTCTTAAACAGGGTAACAAAGCTGTTAATTACCAGCATTGTCACCAGATGGACAGGGTGACCTAAAGCTAGCCATACACTGGTAGATATTGGCACAAATTTTTGTGCAAAAAAATCTTGTCAGTACATTCAATAATGCCATTCAAAACCTCAAAATTTCATTTAGTTCGATTTTGGAATTAATGGAGCTTCCCAAACAAAAACCATAGTAATGGTTAGAATTTAGTTTGTAAATTGTTTCATCCTGCTCCTTCAGTTTATTTTGTCATTACAGTCAAAAACGTTTGCTGATTTGACCACATTACCCATTCGAAGATCAAACTAATGCTTTAATTCTTTCAAACTTGGCCAACTTTTGATAATTTTAGCTAGACATCAATTGAACGACAAATAAATTAAAGGCTAACTCCCGTTAACACTTTTTAAGCAGTTGTAGCAACATTTTTTTGAAAAAAGAAAAGCTTTAGGAATAAAGATTGAACTTCGTAAAGCATTCTTAGCCGTGTTATTTGGTTTGTCTCAAACCCCAAACTTCAGCTTTTGCTGGAAAATTTGGTCTGCATGTAAAATATAAATAAAGGAATCATCATTATTATATTAAATAAAAAGGAATTCATAGAGTGTCAAAAATTATCACAAGTATTAACCTCACACGGTTAGCAGAATACAATGTTTTTCACTTCAGTGGCCCCTTAAATGTGGAAATCCCTTATCTGAGAGTGTTATGCAGTTTCAGGATTTAGGAGATGGTATGTGACAGGCAATTGACAAGACAGCAAATGTAAAGCTTAGTACACACTATTAGTGTACTACCCAGTATCCACTGGGTTGAATGAACTGACTGCTCAGCTTAGAGCCACTGTATTAACAATCCGATGTTAGTACAGCAATCTCCAATGCTGAGCTATTGTGTTCTGACAGGGGGATGGCACCGGCCAGAACACTCTGGTCAGCATTCTCAGCTATTTTTCTGCTCTGAAGAAATAGCTGTCTATTTCACCATGTCCTTGCAGACTAATTCTGAACGGGAGGGTCTGGTTTATTATAATCAGCTGGTGCACTATCAGTGTTCTGCCAGACCCCTTTCACTCAGAGGCGATTTTCAGGTGTTTTAGCACTATATTTAGCGCCTGTAAAGCACCAGAAAACCGCCTCCCATTCATTTCAGTGTGACTTTTCACACTAAAGCGGTGCACTGGCGGGTCATTAGGAAAAGTCCTGCAAGCAGCATATTTGGCGCACACCCTGCCCATTAAAAATGAATGGCCAGCACTTCCAAAGCACCTGAAAAGAGCTTTGGAAGTGCTGCAACACGGACACTTTTAACGGGGGGTTAAAAGTGCCTCGCTAGAGGAAAAAAAGCGCCGCTTAAACAATGATAAAGCGTCCGCTAAAACGAGCAACGCTTTATCGCTAACCCTCCGTCGGCCCCAGTGTGAAAGGGGTCATAAAGAAAGTGGAAGTGTCTGCCTCCCTTTAGAAGTAGTTAACCCTTGCAGAGTATCTCAATAAAACTGAAATTCCTATTGCAGGGGATGCCTAAAATTTCACTTGCAACTTTTGGGAAAATCAGGGAGCCTATCAATCAAGCATGAAATTACATTTCTGGGGAAGTTCTGTACACAAACTGTGTACAGAACCTCTCCAAGTTACAATATTGGATGGAACTTGATAGAAAATGACAGTGGCTGCAGATTGAAAAGGAAAGGTAATTTTTAATAAATTAAATTACGATATAGCTTGTGCATAAATGGTTTATGCTGTTTTTTCTTTTTTATTATTATTTGCCATATTTTTCCATAGTTATACTTTAAAGTAATCCTGACACTCAATCATTCTTGATAGGAAAACTCCTCCTAATATTTACTGTTCCATTGCTGGGGCATTTGGGAATGCCTAGTATATCTGGGTATATGGGAACATATGACCTTCTCTCCTTCCTCCGGTGATGCTGGACTTAGCACCTGGGTAGCCAATTACCTGGTCTGAGCACTATAATGTGGGCAGAGGGAAAAGATCTGTTTCAATCCATTAATGAGTTTACATAGGCCCTTCTACTAAAAAGCCCTGGCAAGCAAACAGGCCTGCAAGGGAGCATGGGGAAGGTAAGAACCAGCGGTGTAGGCTGTCAAAAGAACACATCATTAAATGGGCAAACTGACCGATTTACTTTAAAGGAACCACAGACACTATACATTGATATAGTAACTGTCAACTGTGTGCATGCACAGTGATAGGAGACAAGCCATTCTAAAGGCGTGAGTGGAAGTATGGTCACATGTTTTACAGATCAGAGAAAAAAAGAACAAGTTTCACTTACCTATAAATTCCATATCTTGGAGTACAGTACAGGACACAGGCAACTTGATCATACACAATGGGTAATAGGCTCGTAGGTGTAAGTCTATAACTCATGGTATACTCATGAATAAGTTGCCTATGTCGTGTGCTGTATGATTAAGATAGAATGCTTGTGAAATACAGACCAAATTGTTGGAAATTCTTATTAGGTTCTAATTATATTTTTTACTAACAAAAGGGAAAATGGGGAGTAGAAAGAACAGGAAGTCCACATAAAAAGAAAAAAACCCCCAAAAAACTCAAGGTACACTTATGCCCTGTACACACGGGCAGACTTTTCGGCAACAAAGGTCCGACAGTCTTTCTGACGGACTTTTGACGGACTTCCGATGGACTTTCGAATGAACGGACTTGCCTACACACGATCACGCCAAAGTTCCACGGATTCCTACGTGATGACGCACGATCGGACTAAAATAAGGAAGTTCATAGCCAGTAGCCAATAGCTGCCCTAGCGTCGGTTTTCGTCCGTCGGACTAGCATACAGACGAGCGGATTTTTCGATAGGAACTGGGTCCGGCGGAGTTCCGACGTAAAGATTTGAAACATGCTCCAAATCTAAAGTCCATCAGATTTTCAACAGAAACAGTTAGCTGAAGGTCCAATGAAGCGCACACACATGATCGGATTGTCCGCCGGGTTCGGTACGTCGGACCAGTCCGGTCGAAAAGTCCACTCGTGTGTACAGGGCATAACACTTTAAAATGTGCAATGTCTATTCAGTCAAACAAACATGCAGCCCTTGCAAACTCTGTTCTTCTTTTATTCTACTTAGCTTGGTTTTAATTTTTTTTTTTAAGCTCAATGTAACTGTATAAAATAATAGAGAACAAAGGGGAAGCAAATCTTAGTGCTGTTCAGCCAAAATTTAGCTAAGTACCCAGATGAGCTGCGAATTTAAACTGTCAATATATTGTCTATCCATCCATGTGTTCCTAATACGCCTCTTCCAAAAAGCATCAATTTCCTAGCCATGTATTTCATTAGCAGCCAAGCTACAGACAATGGCTATGCTCTGAGGGAATAAACAGTTTGATTGGAAAAAGCTGAGTGTGCTGCTAAAGTGGATCAGCAAGCGAAAGAGGCCACTGTTCATGGAGCCCCTATGCGGTATCACACAATATGCCAGCTGAGTCAGGAGCTTGGTGAGCTCAGAGCGTTCTGGGTCTCACATACCTGGCATGGTACCACTGTACAGATTCGGTATCCCTCCTAAACCGATAACTAAGGAAATGTACTCAGTACAGCCTTACTTACTGTATCTATTTACAGAAGCAGCACAGTTAAAAAAAATTGCTGTAGTATTGTTTGCCATTCTTCATCAGAAACCTTTTCTGCTAGAAACATGACAGCTACCATTGCTAATTTTTCATTCTGCAAATGTTAGTTGCCTGTCTTCAAAGAAGAATTCCAGACATGGTATATTTTTATACAATATATATATATATATATATTTATATAATATATGTATTTTTTTTTTATAAAGTTACATTGGTCCAGCATGGTCCAGTGTAGCTATGTATCCCTTTCATAACTAAGCCTACTTCTGACATTTGGTGTTTACAAGTTAAAATCTGTATTTTTTTGCTAGAAAATTACTTAAAACCCCCAAACATTATTTATATTTTTTAGTAGAGAATCTAGAGAATAAAATGGAGATTGTTGCAATATTTTATGTCACACGGTATTTGTTCAGCTGTCTTTTAAACGCAACTTTTTGGGGAAAAAAGACACTTTCATGAATTTAAAAAAAACGAAACAGTAAAGTTAGCCCAATTTTTTTGTATAATGTGAAAGATGATGTTATGCCGAGTAAACAGATACCAAACATGTCACGCTTTAAAATTGCGCACACTCGTGGAATGGCGACAAACTACGGTACCTAAAAATCTCCAATAGGGCCATTTAAAAAAAAAATAACGGTTTCCAGGTTAGAGTTACAGAGGAGGTCTAGTGCTAGAATTATTGCTATCGCTTTGACAATCGCGGCGATACCTCACATGTGTGATTTAAACACCGTTTACATATGTGGGCACGACTTCCGTATGCATTTTCTTTGCTGCACGAGCTCGCAGGCACTATAAAAAAATGTTTTTTTCATTTATTTTTATTTTTTTACATTGTGTTTTTAAAAAAAAAAAAATTTGATCACTTTTATTGCTGTCACAAGGAATGTAAACATCCCTTGTGACAGTAATAGTTGGTGACAGATACTCTTTATGGAGGGATCGGGGGTCTAAAAGACCCCAAATCTCTCCTTTGCACTTCAAAGTATACAGATCGCTGGAAACGGCAATTCTGAATACTGTATATTTTTTTAAAACCGGCGCCATTGGCAGCCGAGTAAACAGGAAGTGACGTTGTGACTTTGACGTTGTGTCCCTGGATAGCCGATCGCCGGCTCTAAAAAAACGGTACCGGGATGACGCCTGCAGCTGCGGGCATCATCCCGGTATAACCCCCTAAAGCCGAGGCCACATATCTGCGTACGCTCGGCGGCAAGGAGGTATATACTAAACCTGGATGATGTCCCTGAAAGCTGGAAATCAATGAAGTAGACACTGCTACTCCTGTGATCTCCAATAGCTTCTGGGTCCCGTGTGTCTACTTCAGTGGTTTCCAGCTTCCAGGGGTATCCATCATGTATGGTATATCTAAAGTTACATTGGTTCAAGCTGGAATGTAAAAATATACCATGCCTAGAATTTATCTTTAATGCTGACCTTACTATTATAGAGCCATTTATTCCAAACTGCCTACAGGTGTTTCTGGCTATTTGGCCATCATCACAGCATGTATGTATGGAAACCATGGCTTCTATGGAGTAGGGCTTGGGACCCAAGGAGCAGCATAACCCTACAGATTATGGTGAGAAGGGATTAAAGCAGCTACATTTTGGAATGACGCATGTGAAAACCTATTGTTTTTAAGAAGGCCTTACTGTACTACAAGTTTACCTGATGAAGCCTGATGTATTAGATTGAAGAATGCATCTATCATATATCATTCAGTCTATTCTTTGGATGTACTGAAGACTATGTTTTGCAAAGCATCCTCAATTCCACAAACAGTAAATATGGTAGCTAAAGTTTCTGATTTCTAAAGGTCAAAAAAGAATAGCTCTTATTTCTTATCTTCCAGTAAATAACTTTCTTATCTTTCAATCAGTAGATTCCCATCAATTACACATGGAGAGCGTTGTGTTCAGTGAGTTTTATTAAGGTGAATTTAGATATTCTGAGTCATAACATAATAATTTCTCTAAATTACTCATTATAGTAAAATGTTCCAGACTTCTAAATAGCCTTATAACAAAATAAATTAATTTATCACCTTTATCAAATCCTATTACTCCATTTTTAAAAGATGCACACTAAAAAACAAAAAAAACCCACAAAACATGTATAGAATACAAGTTGGTATTTATAAGCACTATAAGATCCACTAACACTTTTTTCACGTACAGTATAATGTCATGCCTTGCACTTACAAGAAATACAGGTATCACAGAGTTTCTGGACATCTAACACTATCCAGAAAACACTAGTATGTGGCCACTTTAAAACTAACGCCAACTAAAACTTTTTCATTTAGTAGGGAAAAGTTATAATTTCTGCCAGGTCTTTTTTTTTTGTAACCCCACTGGGGACATCCTATCCATTTGACACCAGGGCAAGAAATGACATGACAGGAGTGGTTGTGAGCAGGACAGGAAGGCAAAAACCCCTTTTAAAGCACTGTCGGCAGTTCAAACATTTTTCTTACTCTTTGTCCCCATTGGGGAGATCCTATTTCCTGTGCTGACAGAAATCAAAAGGACATTTCCTCAATACTGACATATGCTCTAACCCTTTCCTGCTCTATCTACAAAAAAATTAAAGTTTGGCTGGTGTTATACTTTAACTTATTGCCAAGCTATATGTCAACTGCAGTAAGATAGGTGACTGTGTAATTAAACCTTAGAAGAAAGTGGCATTTTATGTATTGAGACGGATTCTCTTGACTACACCTTTTAGTCTATGCAGAATATACAGGGTGTTCCACAAGTTTGGATCCACGTGCATTGAATTATGAGAAAACATCATTTTGAGCCCTATGAATTGCAGCTGATCCAGGACACAGACAGGTATATGGAATATTGTGAGTGGTTCTTACAACAGCAGGAATTAAAGTGACACTAAACGATATTCTAATTCTTCCGAAATAATTCATACATGGTTGCTAATTTGGTATCCAGTTGGCTACTGTCTACACAAATATTGTTTCTTTCTTTTCCTTTTTTTTTTACCATATCACTGACTTTACACTAAAGGCTTTGTATTTGTTAATACTGTTAGTCATGTACAACTCTATGGCTGGATTTAATAAAAACGTAAAATGACAAAAAAAATCCATACGTATCCACTATATCTCTGTAATCTATTTTTCGTGATTTTTTTTTTATTTTCTGTGTTTTTCTGCCTCCTTGTAATGTTCTCGGTGAGCCTCGCGGTTTCCTTTTCACTATCCCTCATTTGTGTGGAATTGGCAGTGCACATTTGTTGAAGTTATGTGCACTCCTCTTTGCATATTATAAATCCCATAGTCTATAATCCATAGTATTTAGTCGATCTTGGGAATGAGCAAAAGAGACTAGGTTCCTACATAGAGTGGAAATATGGAGAACAATCGTAGCCACCCTCTAACAGGAAGTTGTGTCACAGCAGTAAAATGGAAACAAAAATGAATTTGGCTGAAAACAATAGAAAGTACTTTTCTGAGTTAAGAATACATAATTTAATAGAATTTTATTTTTTTACACCAGAATTTTTGGTCACTTTAATGGTGTTTTACACTAATGACGTCTCATTTCATCTTATTGGCAGTGTTGACCAGCACAATGAATGTTACTGGTCTGAAAACAACCCAAACTGGATGGCTGAAGGCCATTTTCAAACTGATCCATGAGTTATAATGTGGGTAGGGATATTTGGTGACAGAATAATCGGCCATATTTTTATAATAACTTGGGAAAATAACTTTTGTGCTACAATCTTTTCTTGTCTCTTAATTTGTAGGAATGACAAAAAATATGCTTTTATCAAGACAAAGGCCTCCTAGATCTCCAGAACTAGCACCACTCAACTTTTTCTTTGGTGTCTTCTAAAATAGGTAGTCTATAGGTGTCTGCCCAGAAGAATTGGAATAAAGGAGAATTATCTATATAACAACATCAGTTCTGCTACACAAAGCCATGTTCATTGTTCTTGTATTCAGCGTAAAGTGTTGTGAAGTCCAAGACCATCAATTTAGGCATTAACTAATAAAACCTTTAAAATACTTTTTTGCCTATCAATCCAGACTTTTGGGACAGCCTGCCTATGATAAATATATCCTCCAGATATAAACAGGGAATTTTTGGAGTAACTTAAACAGTCTGATGAACTATCCTCTTTAGTCTTTTCAACTATGCAACAAACAACTCAGCCTAGAGCACCGAGCAGGATCATACTTGCTTACATTCATATCATAGTATTTTGTGCTTGTCATAGATGTCTCAAGAGTCACAAATCTTTCAGAATGACAAGCACTTCAGTGTGTCGATTCCTAACAGAAAGTCAGGCGTGAACAAAGGCTGTTAAGAATTCAATGAAGTTGTAAAATGAAATTGTCACATTTTTTTTTCTCTTTTAAGTAGAATTATCATCTTTTAAATTGCCGATTACAGAAAAAAAATTAAACACCCTATGAAAGGAGACTATTTATACTTACCTGTCTCTACGGCTGTATTGTCAATCCTTGCTCTTTTAAAGAGCAAATGCAAAAAAGAATCTTTAGCATCTGACACACTTCCATATATGTGGCAAGCCTGGTTCCTGACTGCAACTCTATGGTTCCACCTGCCAGCTGCCATGTCACTAGTGTCCCCTGGCTGGTGGAATCGCAGTGCACGGCTGGGGCTCAGGTGTCTGATATACCCGAATATGTTACATGCTAAAAATTATGCAAGTAGCTTTGTTCTGCAAGGGTGGGAAGATTCATAGGACATGTGTCAGGGCAGGAAGGTCTAAATCTTCTTTTGAAGGGTTCTTTATATCTTAAATTGATAGCAGGGTCACAATAACCACTTGCTGACCGCTGAACATACATAAGCTTCCAGCCTGCAAATGAGTATAACAAGCTCATGGCTGCTGCTTATGGCAGACGCACGCAATGTTTAAGTCTTGACATGTATGCTATCTGTTTACTCAATGCAACATTATGTTTTATTTTTTTTACCAAAAATTGGTTATTATTTTGTGTTTGTGTGCACTAAAATTCATTTTAGTGTATTTTTTCCTGAAAAATTGTATTTGGTAAGCGGTTTGCAGAAAATATATAATGATTGTGGATTCTGAGTCATTTTCTAGAAAAAAATGCTGTTGTGTAAAAAATGTATAAATTGACCTGGATAGCAAGTGGTTAAAGACAGTCGAGAGATGAGTGAACATCTACTGTGCCTGCATGGGTAGTAACAGTAACAGCAGCTTATACTTGCTTTCCCTTTGATTCTTCATTTGCACAATTGCTTTGCTCACATGGGCAAAGCACAGGTGCACTTTAAAGTTTAAAAGTCATGTAAAACTGATATTTAAGTTCTGGCAGGGGGCCGATGAGCCTAATCAGATATGGTCTTTCTGACTGTCAGAAATTCTGTCGGTGAGATCTGTGTATCTGAGTTCTCATGGCCACCCATCAGTTCTGACCTTAGTAGGGCCCTCATTTTACTTTCTAAATTGTTTCTTAAAGAAAAACAAAATTTTTATTTAAAAAAAAAAAAACTATATATATATATATATATATATATATATATATATATATATATATATATATATATATATATATATATATATATATATATCATATAAACTTGTTACAAAAGGCAGTTTCTAATTTAATGTAAATTTGATTTAAAATGCAGTCACTGTCATTTTCTAAAACAGTAAAAAATTCAATGCAAAATAGTCAAACTGATACCTAAACATCTTTTACCTTAAGCCCTGGTTCACACTGCAGCGATTTAGCATGCGATTTGGCATGTCAAATCGGTGGCTATTGTCACCAATGGCACCGTCCGAATCGGTACCGACTTTGCGGCGCCGCAACGATTCCCAAAAGTACCAAAATCAAAAGATGATAGGGGTATATGGCGCTACCTATACACTAAGGGCACTAGAAGTATGAAAAGGGGTGAGGGGCTGTGCCGGGGTGTACTAAGGACTGTACCCTACGTCTACAATCAACACCAAGCCTCAACTCCTATATCACAACCTGATAACCTCTACCTCTATCTTTACATATTTACACACATATACAGTAATATTTCCACATTAAGCACTGGGTGTGGGTTATCAGGTTGTGATATAGGAGCTGAGGCTTGGTGTTGATTGTACACGTAGGGTACAGTCCTTAGCACACCCCTGGCACAGCCCCTCACCCCTTTTCATACTTCTAGTGCCCTTAGTGTATAGGTAGCGCCATATACCCCTATCATCTTTTGATTTTGGCATTTTCCAGAGCTCCCCTAGGGGAGCCCTATCAGGGGAGGCAGCAACCTTTACTTTTTAACCTCACTTTCCCCTAAGCGCAGCTTCCTTCTTTATTTTAAAGATTCCCAAAAGTAGTTTCTGTAATACTTGTGATGACTTCGGGGTGCGATTTTAATAGACATCTGTGCAGAAACCCGCACAGATGTCTCTTAAATTGCCCCTGAAGTCGGGGCTGACATGCGGGAATGAAATTGTGCGAGTTCAGATGAACTCGCACTGTTTCATTCCCGCTGTCAGTGTGATTCTAGGCTTATGCAAGGATTGCATTAAAATAAAAAATGTTTAGGCTTTACAACCATTTTAAAGCTTGTCTACTAAAGAGATGCATGCACTGCAGCTTTCCTCGTTTAGCACACTACATTTTGCTCAGGTTGTTTTAATGAAGGCTAACCCTCCTATACAAGAATTAGAAAGAATATGGTCAAACTATCAGTTATTTCTTTAGAACAGAAAAAGGTAGAAATCTGTTACAAAGTTTGTTAAAATCTTCGCAATGTACAAACAACATCCTAAGGGGATTTATTTTTTCAATAAAAGTGGAGTTGCAGTTAAAGTTTCTGTCATGGTGTATTTATAAATATAGGGCTTCATTAAATTGCGTCTTTTATATCTGCCTGAAGCTCAGTTTTAAGATATTTGAGCCGTTTTTCACAGCACAACCTCTCCAGCAGAATGTATCAGTTTACAGGGATGAGACAAACCACTTAACACTGGCAGGGGTGATTCAAATGATCAGCTTTTATTTATTCATGTGAAAACTTTATCCCTAAAGGTAAAAAAAAACCTGTGGGCTGTAACTACTTATTAAAGTGTGAGCTGGAGTTTGGCTTCAATGTGTTAGTGGTTCTAAATCAGCTAATACACTTAACGCTCTCCTCTCCCCCAGATTGGCAATGCTGCTGTCTGCTGTGCCTCCTGTGCTCATTCCTGCAGAGCTGTGTCTCACTAATACTGGAGTATGTGTTACTGGGCTTTTATTTCCTTCCCTTCCATCACTTCCTGGCCCGCCTCCTAGTTTGCTTGTCCATATAAGACATGCTTAGTGTAACCCACATTGCCTGAGCAACTTCACAGTTCTCTGAGCTCCCATTGCGTGTCAATTGTTTATACTGTGTCTGACTACCTGTGTACTGACCCCGGCTTTGTTTACAGTCTGTGCTTGTTGCTACCTGCCCTGAACTCAGCTAATCCCCTGGATTTCCTTTTGTCTGCTGCTTGTACACTACACACACTAGTGGTCTCAGCATCCTCAGCTGGGCCTACCTGGGGGCCGTGACCTGGTCCTAGCTTGCTGCAAGTCCATTCCCACCATCAGGGGCTCTGCTGAAGAAGCAGGCTGGGGCTTAGACTCCGCGCCCTGGGGAACCCTGTGTTCGCGATCTAAAAGGGCTCACTACCACAGACGTTTGACAATAGCACTTAAGTTATGAAAGAATAAATTTGGAAAATGAAATAGTGGTCATGCTTGCACCCCTAACCTTATGAGCCCAGGTGCAGTTACTGCATTAGCACCCCCTGCAGTTATACCCTAGATATAAAACATTAGAGTCTCAGATAAAAGAAGGCAGTGGGAATGGTCATGTTTCGACTGAAAAGTAGTAGAAAGACCTTTTTTAGAAGTAAATGGGTACAGATGAGGCCTCTAAGGCTTTTAAGCTTTCCCAGAACTGTTCAACAAGTAATCCTAGCACCCAACGTCATAGGAAAGAACAGAATGTGTAGAACTGGAATTCCATATTTGCCTTTCACCAAAGTGTTCACTGATAGAGAAATGCTACAGGTCTTTGCTCCAAAATCCACCCTCAACACGCAAAAAAACAAAAAATTTTTATTAAGCCCAATAAAAATAGCTTTTTCTTTCAGGAAACTATAAGTCTAGTCTTGTTCTTTAGTTCTACGATTTAGCACCTGTAGGGAGCAAAACACTTGCACAATAAAATTTTGAATGTATAGGAAGAAGCAGTGCGTGGAACTACATTTGTTCCTACTGTAACGGGGAGGTGATGACAACATCCGGTAGCTGGAGAATGGCTCAGAACAGCATTGGGGGACACGTCAGTAAAATACTTTTCTGCTCATCCCTATTGCTGGTCACACCCTCTGAACCTTCTGGTCCCCTGTCTGTCATGCTGATCCTTGCCTTTAGTACATTCTGGGTCACTGAACAGGAACAAGTATGTAAATCAGGAGTACTGACTTCACTCTCTGCATACGGTCCAGAGCAAAGAAGCAGAAAGTATGTATACGTTTTTATTTTTTTAAACCGGGTTGTATTTTAAATTTACTGGCCTTCCAATCCACCTGCTGATAAACTAACTCCCTATCTTTACCTTTCATGTAAAACAGATGACAGTGTTGCCCCCAGTGCACAAAGCAAGCATTCAGCTTTTTAATCCCAGTAAGTGAAGGAATGAAATAAAATTAGGTCAATCACTAAGATCTTCTAAATAAACTGGACAAGATAAAATAGCCTTAATGTAAAATTTATCTTCCGGATTTCAACTTTTGTTCTCTATGGTTCCCATTCATAATTTAGGACATTAATGTCTCGTTATCTCTTGCATTTGAAAAGATACAGAACTTGTGTGTCAAGTTTGACTTTCCTATATAATACAGCGTAAGTGTTCCACGATAGTCGTAATCTCTCCTAGTGATCTCTTAAAACAGAAACAACATATTGTGTAAGCTTAGGAGTGTCAGTAATTTGTCAGATGCAGGGCATGTTCATCCACATTACATTTGTGGGGGAGTGTAGGGAAATGTGTGAACAAGATAGTGTTTTCGGATTGCTTTGCTAGGTAACCTTAACTGTTTACAATTTGCTGTCTAACCGAGTAGGATCACTGTATATGCAAAATAAATATTCATTTCAGGATCAGGAAACAAAGTTAAAATATAACTCCGGCAAGGATTAAAGTGTATGTCAAGCTAAAAATAAGATTTTTTGTACTTACAAAAGTCAAGTCCATTGAGAGACAAAAGAGTGTTAACAATTCCTGAACAGTCGGAACATCCAGAAGCAGTCCAACTGAGGGGAATGGAAGAGCCTACGTTTAGAACCATCAATGTGGAAATTATACTTCAAAGAGTATTGGAAGGAATCAGTACCTGAACAAAAACTAGATGAAGAAAGGCCCACCAACTTTCTGTAACAGAAAGAGGGCACCAAAGATCAATCTGGTATTGAAGACCAGGACAGCTAAAGACCAGGACAACACTACTAAGGGAAAAACAGGCTACCTGAATGAGCAATGAATAGCAACTGGCCAATAGAGGACCAACCAGCCACGAACCCTAAAACTGATGGAATGCACACCACCTGAATGTGAGAAAACTAGACCATGTGGCCAACAGAAAATATATAGTTACTGGGCCAAGTCCCAGAGAAAAAAAGACAGTGCACATCCAATAGTAGGAGAGAATAGAAGAAACTATTTGGATAATTGCAGGAAGGCTAAAGGCTAGCAAACCTAACCCTTGAGCTCGGGGAAAGGAAGCTTGGACAGACAAAACAGTTCAAGGGAACAGACTAACTGATCAACAACTGTAGGTTCTTCTTTTATTAAAAAAATGAAAAAGTTAACTAACACCCTATACCCTCCCCACCCCCACTAGTCCCTGCTGCACTCACCTTTGTGGTTGTCAGTGCCCACGCAGCCGGTGTAGCTGTCTGGGGATTTGAAACCCCCGCTTTTCTTCTATATCTTTCTGTAAGGCTTCCATGATAGATCAAAGCTATTCTGATTTGTCAAAACATTTACATGCTAGTGCTGACCAATCAGACAGATAATCATCCATGAAGGTAAGTGAAAAGGTGAACTAAGCATTTAAGTTGAATGTTTTTAACCTTTAACTTCAGGGAGAAGGAGGTTCAACATAGCAAAGGATGTTACTTGATAGACAGCTAATTTCCTAATGTGTGAGCTTTCTCAGCATCAAGGTGTCCGTTTATGAAACTGTAAACAGTGATGATCCCGAAGATCGCCACTGATCACAATCCATAAACGGTTTATGAAACGCCGATAATCAGGGGAGAGCATGTTTGATCTCCGCACACTGAGACTCTGTCATTGACTGACACAGAAACGGCCAGTTTATGAAGCTGCGATCTCAGCGCTTCACTGGTCATCTGTGTCAGAATTCACACTCCCCGATTTACCAGCTCAGAGGTGGAGAATCGAGAGTGAAGAAAGAATCTAGGAGGAACTGAGGGGGAAGAAGAAAGATTATTAACTTCCTTCTACCTCGATCAGACCACCCAAGACAGTAACCATGCCCCCCCCCCGTCATATTTATATATATATATATATATATATATATATATATATATATATATATACCTATCCAAAACCGAGCTCATGATATTTCCTCCCTCTGGTGCTGCTTCCCCTGATTTCTCTGTAAATATAAATGGCTCAACTATCAACTTGTCCCCCCACGCCAAGATCTTAGGTGTAATCCTGGACTCTGAACTAACCTCCCCACATCCTATCGCTATCCAAAATTTGCTGCCTCAACCTCCGCAACATCTCCAAGATACGCCCCTTCCTAACCAATGTCACCACAAAGCTTCTAATCCACTCCCTGGTCATCTCTCTCCTCTTTCTCGTCGACTACTGCAACTCCCTCCTCACTGGCTTACATCTAAATAGGCTATCCAAACTTCAGTCCATCATGAACGCTGCTGCCAGGCTCATCCACCTCAAAAACCGCTCAGCGTCTGCTATACCCTTCTGCCAATCCCTCCATTGGCTGCCACTCAGTCACCAAATTAAATTCAAGATACTAACTATAACTTACAAAGCCACCCACAACCTGGCCCCCAGCTACATCTCTAACCTAGTCTCAAAATACCAACCTAATCGTTCTCTTCACTCCTCCCAAGATCTCCTGCTCTCAAACTCCCTTGTAACCTCATCCCATGATTGCCTTCAGGACTTCTCCCTAGCCTCTCCCATTCTCTGGAATGCTCTACCCCAATCCGTCCGATTTTCTCCTACTTTATCCACTTTCAGACGATCCAGGGAAAACTCATCCTTTCAGAGAAGCCTATCTGGCCCCCACCTAACATCTGTAGATTTATCTTCTCAATCAGCACATCACCCACAGTTATGACCTCTTGTATCTCTTGACCTTCCCTCTTAGATTGTAAGCTCTAATGAGCAGGGCCCTCTGATTCCTACTGTAATAAAGTGTATTGTATTTGTACTGTCTACCCTCAAGTTGTAAAGCGCTACGTAAACGGTTGGGGCTATATAAATCCTGTATTATAATAATAATAATAATAATAATAATAATATAACGTGTGTGTGTGTATATATATATATATATATATATATATATATATATATATATATATTATGTTGAGGAACTCTTTATTTTATTAGCATTAACCACACAGTCTGTTCGTGTATCAAGCAGTGAGCAGTGATAATTTATCACTGCTTAATAAACGGACACCTTGGTGTTTCAGTGAATTTCTGGTACTGTAATCTCGTAAAGTCTCACGAGATTCCAGTATCAGAGGGCGTTCTCCACTGTTTGAAGCATTTGTAGATCGCTTCACTCCTCCAAAGGAGAAGTGATCTACAAAGCTTCAAAAACTGGCATCCAGAGGAGAACGATCTCCTCTGTGAATGCCAGAGAATGAAGCCGTGAAATCTTTTCACTGCTATATAAACTGACACCGAAATGCAAATAGAAAAAGGGGAAAGAACCCCTAATCTGAAAAAAATTAAAGGATACTAACCTTAAATCCTTCTTAACCGCCTCAAAACCAGCATGTGACACCCCCTTCCTTTCTATGCCATTTTTCCGTGCTGTGATAGTTTGACTTATGCCCTGTACACACAGTCGGATTTTCCAATGGAAAATGTTTGATAGGACCTTGTTGTCAGAAATTCTGACTGTGTGTGGGCTCCATCACACATTTTCCATCCGAATTTCCGACACACAAAGTTTGAGAGCTTGCTATAAAATTTTCCGACAACAAAATCCGTTGTCAGAAATTCCGATTGTGTGTACACAAATCCGACGCACAAAGTGCCATGCATGCTCAGAATAAATTAAGAGACGAAAGCTATTGGCTACTGCCCCGTTTATAGTCCCGTTGTACCTGTTTTACGTCACCGCGTTCACAACGATCGGATTTTCCGACAACTTTGTGTGACCGTATGGATGCAAGACAAGTTTGAGCCAACATCCGTCGGAAAAAATCCATGGATTTTGTTGTCGGGAATGTTCGATCAATGTCCGACCATGTGTACAGGGCATTACAATTACTTGATTGTGCAATGTGGTACCCAAATTAATTGCATATAATTTTTGGTGGTATTTAATAACTACAGTTTTTTTTATTCCATAAAGAAATATTTTTAAAAAGCTCCATGATACCCCAAAGTGTTCTTATTTTTATCCCAACTTTTTTGGATATCAAGAATCCCGGCTGTTATTGAGGTAGTTAGGGTGCACTTAAGCTGTAAAAGTAGACCACTGAAGCAAGTCTCTTCCTTTATTAGTGCAGGAAAGCTCCCTAAAGGATGAAATTTCAGTACACTAAAACTGAATTGTTTAAAATGTCAGGGTAACACCAAAACAATTTAAACCCCATAAAACAATGTAACAATCATTGGTGATTCACAAATCTTCTGCATTGAGGCAGATGCACATTGTCACCAGTATCTTTTGAAATGACATTATCAAGGGCAAGTCCAAAGAGACACCATCCCTTAAAGCAGTGGTCATCAACCCTGTCCTCAGGGCCCACTAACAGGCCAGGTTTTATGTATTACCTTGGGGAGATGCAGACTAGAATACTGTAATCACTGAGCAGCAAATTATATCACCTGTGATGTATTTCAGTTATCCTGCAAACCTGGCCTGTTAGTGGGCCCTGAGGACAGGGTTGATGACCACTGCCTTAAAGGGCAGGTGAACCAGATATTCCTTAGGAAAATCCCCAGGTACGTAAACCTAAATTGTTCCCATATGAAACACAAGCTTAGTGGCTTATAAAGGGCCACCACAGCTGAAGAACAGGCATTTGTTTCAAAGTTCCAGGACACAGGGCTGACGTACATAGTATTAGGGGCCTCAGGCACACTTGGCATGGAGGCAAAGTAGGGTCAGAATAAAACTCTGCTGTGAATGATGCAAGAGTGCAATTACAGCCTCTGCAAGTAGATTCAAATTCAAAGTGGATATAAGGGGTCTTATGGATACAGGGAAGGTCTCAGCCTCATGCAGCAGAGCTATAGAGGTCTTCAATGAGGAAGACCTTATAACAATTGGATTTGGTTACAGATATTGGTTCCTTCTGGAGATACCGAGAAACTGCCTCTAAATGCAGTAGAGGGGTATGAGGTCACCCTTTACAACAGATCTGTCTTCTGTGTGTCCTTGAAAAGACATGTTGCACTGTATAGTGGAAAACAACTAGGGCCAAAGAGAGGTAAGCCCTCCCATAATCACAAACCCAACCAGCTGATAAGGGTTGCAAGGTGCTGATAAGGGTCACAGGTGGCCAGAAGTGATCAAATCACTGTAGGTGAATAGTGGGACAAGACCGGAGACTGGATGATCCACGAGGTACTTCAGAAGAAAGAGTAACAGAAGGAAAGTACTTTCTCTAGGCAGAATGGCAGGAAAAAAAGCCTTAAGCATGCATATGTCCATAACACTCCACTTAGCTGATGATATCAGTGCTAGTTCTCTCGTCGTCAACCATAACTACCCAACCTTACCAACTGTGAAGAAGCTACTAGTGTTTCAGACTGATCAGGATTACTCGTTATGTGAGTCCTTAGAGGCTGGGTCACACCAGAGGCTGTGCCATGGCTCTTGAACCTGGGGAGCACTCCTGTGTGTCCTTGAAAAGACATGTTGCACTGCATAGTGGAAAACAACTAAGGCCAAAGTGAGGTAAGCCCTCCCATAATCACAAACCCAAGCAGCTGATAAGGGTTGCAAGGTGTTGATAAGGGTCACAGGTGGCCAGAAGTGATGAAATCACTGTAGGTGAACAGCAGAACAAGACCGGAGACTGGATGATCCACGAAGTACATCAGTGCTAGCACTATCAGTGCTAGTTCTCTCGGCGTCAACCATAACAACCCAAAGGTACCAACTGTGAGGAACTGACCAGCATTATTCGTTATGTGAGTCCTTAGAGGTTGGGTCACACCAGAGGCTGTGCCATGGTTCTTGACTTGAGGAGCACTCTGTGACTCACTAAAACACAAATGTCTAGAAAGCGCCACAATAAAGACCCCGGTACTTAAAGGTAATATTTCAGGCTGCACCCACTATCTTCCAGTCCAACGGGATACAGGTATGGCTTGCAAAGCTGTTGCAAGGGATACATTGATCCTGATAGTTGCTGCAAAGAAAATGGCTCAAGCAGCACTTTTGACTAAAGTCAAAAAATCGCTAAGAAAGCATGGCAGTCGTTAAACAGAAGCTGGCTTAACATTTTTTTTTGTTTGCCAGTGTACCAAACTTATGTAAGTGGCAGTTCAAGGATTTCCATCACTCCATAAGACGATAACGTTTAATGATTTTGGACAGAGAGGGGAAGCATTAGAACTCCTGTCTGTTTTTCACTCCTATCTGCAGCTCAATTAGAGATATTTACGTTCACTTCCTATCCTGCTGACATTTTACCTGACAAGTAAGGGGAACTCTGTAATGTAACACAAAAAGAAATAAAAATCCTTTGTTTTGGTAGAATACAGAAAGTTAGAATCTGTCAGATTTATATTGTTCTAGGGTGGTAGGGGTGAGGAGACCTAGGTTTTTTAGTTTTACAGAACATGTGGCAGTAAGTAGACTGTTTTCTAATTGATTTTTCAGGGGTCCTTCTTGTAAAAGCACCACTCCAATATAAGATGCCCAGAATAAGTGTTTTTGTGATCAAAAAGATATGCCAACGTGTTTTCAGGGATTGAAATGGTACCCCTTTTTTTAGGGATTTAAAAAAATCCTGAAGTTCGAGATTTGGACTGGGCTGGAAGATCAAAGAAATAAATAGGCTTTAATTGTGTTTTTCTCAGGTCAATAGAGGCGCTGTCTATGCAATGTCAATAGAATATATTTACTTACTATGATTGTAAGTTCCATCTAGTGGTCATAGTGCAGTATTTTCCTCATTCAGGTTTTTGTGGAAAATAGCGCATTATGACCACTAGATGGAGAAGGTAATTGTAGGAAATATACATATTACACAACTTACAGGCATTATTTGCAATGGCTGTGCAAGTGCTTGAGAGATTTGCACAGCTTTTTAAAATAAATACATCCCTATTTGTTCTTGTTGCAGATTTTTTCTCACTTATCTGGTAAAACTATTGTCAAAAGGACAGTAAGGGAGGGAAAATCTATCAGTAAGAACTAGAAAGGGCTTCTAATCCCTCCCCAGTCTATGAAAATCAAATAAAAAATAATCAGCTTGACATAAGCTTTACAGTGGAAGTCCAGCCAAATCCTAACTATACCTAAACCTACTCTCTCCCCCATTCTGAGCTTATTATAACTACCCTGTAAAGGAAAGATGTCTATGCTTACCTATGCTGAGAGTGCTGCGGTTTGGTCATATGATCAGCTCCCAGTACTGGCTTCACTGTAGAGGAGGGACAGCCGACATCAGATGCCCCATAGTAAGTCTAGTGGTGATCTATTTACCCAGGCTCTGCATCTGTTGTTGGCAAACCCTCCTCTTCTCTTCACTGAAATGATGTGACCGGACCGGGGTGCTCTCAGCATAGGTAAGTATAGACATCTTTTATTTACAGGGTAGTTAGAATAAGCTTGGAATGGGGGTGGGGCAGGTTTCAGTAGAGTTGTGTAAGAGTCCAGGGCTTACTACCAATGCACCAATGTCGCGTTGCCGCGAGAGGAAATCCGTGCCAACTGAGCATGCGCCAAAGACGCCTTAGTGCGCTAACCCGCACCTGTTTAGAAGACTTGATGGAAAAAGGTGGGAAAATGCCCAGGAAGCGCACAGGAAGTGACCTAACACTTCCCTATATGAGTCCAGCCCAGACACTGCCAAATTGCTGGATTATCTTCAATCCCCCCTTGTTCTTGTGCTAGTGTGTGATCTGTCTGAACTTGTTGTGACCTGGAAACCTATTTGACTGCTCTTGATTGTTGCTTACCTTTGACCTCGGATTTGTACCTTAACCATTCTACTTCTTTGCCCCTTTTGTACTCAGCTGCCAGATTGGAACCGACCACGGCTTGGATCTCGACCATTCTTCTTCTGATTAACCCTTTTATACTTCGTTGCTCAACTGCACTTGACCTCGGCTCGGATCTCGGACTAAGGCTTGCACAGTGCTCCACACCCCTGGCACCCATGCCACTTGGTATCCCACCAAGTCTCTGTCTCCATCTCCAGAGGCTTCAAGGACCCGAGGTGCAAGGGAGGCCTCCCCACTACTTTGGCCTCACATCAGGTACATGGCTCTCATGACAAGTTCCTTACTGTACCTCTTTTAAACCTAAATTACTTTGTTTCCTTTTCCTTATACATATTCATCTTAGGCGTCTTGTATATATCTGTATAGATGTACTAATTATCTATCTATCTATCTATCTATCTATCTATCTATCTATCTATCTATCTATCTATCTATCTATCTATCTATCTATCTATCGCTTCACCATAGATAGAGTGGATGTAAACCCTTACTAGATGACATTTCGTTTGCTAAAGCCCTATGTACTCTTTCATAAAAATTGCCATGGTTTATTATTTTTGAAAGTTTTTTCACCTTTTTTTTATCCATTCTTTGCTTCTCAATGCTGCTCATCCCTTCACGCCTCTTTTAGCCATTTCCTTTCTACATGTGTGCACTCCAATGTTGGCTGCACCTCATTACTCTGAAATAGACCACAATTGTGTGATTTGTGTGTAGGCACAGCTGTCCATAGTCTCAATCAGGGGAACAGGGGACAGAGTGACATTGCAGTGGAGACACTTGTCAGCCCATAATAATAGGAGGTTCCTGTTTGGGTCTTCTTTACACAAAAACATGGTGGGGCCTAAAAGGTTAAAGTAAAACTCCAGTCCAAAAAATTATTTCGTTTTATATAGTGTGGAAGGGTTACAACCCTAAGTTAGTCTAAAAAAGAATACACCATGCCATAGCTGCCCAGATACTGTATTACCCTTTATTTGTCACAATGAAAGGTTCTTTAGTATAATTAACAGCCCCTCCAATAGGGCTAAGATTGATTGTGCCGGTAGGATCTGAATGAGATATTATTGGTTAGAGGCTTTAATTGGAGAACACAATTTTGGCTCACTCTGTTTGCTAGTCTAGCCTAGGTTATAATTGTGTGCCTCAAATAATATATCATCCAGATATCCAATTTAACAGAGATTAATGCTGTTTTAATACTGCTCCTTTTCCTGCTGCTGAACTTCTGGTGCTGAGTGGGTTGGCAGCTTCAGGATCCCGGGGGTCAGCTGCACCAAAGATGATCCGACAGGGTGTCACTCATTGAGAAATGTTCTTTCACTGAATACACTGCCTGTAACTTGATTTCTAAATGAAGGAGAGTCTAATCAATCACCGGATTCTTTCCGCCATTAACAGATCATCTTACAAGCAATGTTACTAGTGAAAAAAAACTGTTCCCAACGGAGGAAAGGGCAGGAGGGAAGGTATCCCCATCAGATCCTTTTTAGAGCAGCTGAGCCCAGAGACCTAAAGCTGTTAACCCCTTGATGTTCAGCAGCAAGAAGAGGACAGGGCAGCCCTGCAGTGAAGATTTCTATTAAAAAAAAAAAAAAACAAGACTTTACAATTACTTCAAACCTCAGTGACCCCACAAAATCACATTAGAAATCAAATCTTTTTTTTAAGTCTAAATGCTAACTGTGCTAAGAGTGCTAACTCCTGCTTACTAAGGTGTCCTTTGTTGATCTTTATGAGTCCACAACCTTCCAATGGGCTGACTTCATTGTGACAGGCTGCTAAGTGCAATAAATAGAGAAGCACAATAAGATTGGGATTCTCTTCCTGCCTTGCTAGTGAAGGCAGCCCTTCTTGGCCAAACAACTCTGCAATAGAAGATGAAATATTAGCCTCTTTCTGCTGCCATTGTTAAAACCTTGACTGCATTCTTCAGGAAATGCTACGTCTGACCCACAGATAAAGACAACTCCCAAATTCTGAATCATATGTGCAGTAAGAGAAAAAAAAAAACTTGAATCTAATTTACAACACTGATGATCCTATCTATTATACATTTTTAATTATCACAGTTATCATATCCAAAATGTACAAAACAATGCATGTGTGTCTGTGTGTGTATATATATACATATGTATATAGTATATAAATATTTTATATACTATATACATATATATATATATATATATATATATATATATATATATATATATATATATAAACCCTAACAAAGAACTTCTTTTTTGGTCCCTTTATATTTGTCAAATATACCAGTGAAAGCATTTTGTTATATCTGTTTGATAAGCTTTAAGCTTGAGGTGATCGTAGCCTTATTAGTGGCTTTGCGACAGAAACAATTGAGTACTGTCCGTGATACTTTTTTTATATGTACTAACATACATTTTTTCTGGACAAGCTTTTGGCGTATGTTCCCATCTTCAAGGTCCCAGCAGTACTCCGGCTGGGATCTTGCTGGGACCTTGAAGAAGGGGACATACCCCGAAAGCTTGTCCTGAAAAATTGTGTTAGACCCCTTTCACACTGAGGCGTTTTTCATGCGCTTTTGGGCTAAAAATAGCGCCTAAAAAAACGGCTCCCCTGCAGTCCCAGTGTGAAAGCCCGAGTGCTTTTACACTGAGGCGATGCGCTGGCAGGACGTTAAAAAAAAACTCCTGCAAGCAGCATCTTTGGAGCGGTGAAGGAGTGGTGTATACGCCGCTCCTGCCCATTGAAATGAATGGGCAGCCCCGCTAAACCGCTGGCAAAGCGCCGCTGCAGTGGCGCTTTGCGGGTCATTTTAACCCTTTTTTGGCTGCTGGCAGGGGTTAAAAGCGCTCAGCTAGCGGCCGAAAACCTCTGCAAAAATGACGGTAAAGCGTGCTAAAATTAGCAGCGCTTTTCCGCCAACGGCGCTGACGCCCCAGTATGAAAACAGTCTTAGTGCAAATAAAAAAAGTATCATGGACAGTACTTAATAAGCTTTAAGAAAATCCCTGTTGATCTAGCCAGCAATCTTGTGTGCTAAAAACTCCCTGCGCTTGCTGCCTGTACTAACTGTTATTATTACATTGTTCTTAACTATCTCTGAAGACTACTGATCCATGTTCCTTTGTGTTATGTGCTGGGATTTTATATTCCTATCTTGTTTCTGTAGTTCTAATACAGAATGGTGAGTTAGTGTACTAATCCTAGGACCAGAAGTGTGTAACTGGCAGACTCACCAGATGAAAAAAAAAAACATGAAAATAAAACAAATGCAGTCACCACATCTAGGGACTAGTACACTGCAGTATATGACATATTTGTGTTTAGCTATATATTATTATTCACATTTAATAATACCATAGATTGTTTATCCGGGGGGGGTATCCTATTGCCTTAAGAAATCTTTTTTTTTCCTTTTGCAGAAAATTGGACCATGCTTTATGAGGTTTTTTTTTTTGTTTTTTTTGTTGGTTTCCCCTTGATCAACTTACAGGTTTACAGTTGTAAAGACAAAGCTTTGTAATTGATATATTTGTGTCTTTTGATTAAACAAACTGGATATTTGTCATTTTTCAGCGTGTGCCTTGTATGTCCTTGCATTGCTTTACTGTATAACCCTGGAAGTATCTATGCAATCTGCTTCTCCCAAAAATGTGCTATATACTGCCCATAAGGCCTACTGAGACTTAGCACACAACCACACTTTCCCTTACTATATGCATTAATTGCATGCTTAAAGAACGAATTACACCATAAAATAAGTCCTTTCCTTCTCTATTTGTCAGTTGCATTAGATACATACACTGGCCCAGGGGCAAATTTCCTTTTGGGTTTTTGGCTTTTCAGCCATCCACTGCCTGTTAAACTTACCTCCTGAAGGCATCAATTGCTGCCAACATTTTAATTAAATTTCCATGGAAACTTAAGCTGGATGGCACACTTATCTACATATCATGCAGGAAACTGAATGCATAGAAGAGACAATGCAGCTATAGTAATAGCATAACAGTTGAACAAAGGAATACTCTTAAAAGATCAAGCCCAGCTAATTTTTATAAGGTTCAAAATTCAATGAAAAATCTTTACCATAATGGCTATAAGTGAAAAAATTATTGTGACACGGTTGGCCTCATTTTATTCAAGTTGCATGAGTTTGGCGTAACTGGATATTATTTTTTGGATGGTCTGTGCTGTGAACAATTTCAGATATCTGTTATTGCATTAGCGCTGCAATCTAAACAATTGTCTGTTCAACATTTTTTAATACCAAATATCAGCTTAGAACGATTTTCTATAAGCTGGGAAATCATTTCCTACCTGCAATGTATGTAATTTGTAACCCTTTGTCTCACATATGGAGGGCGACATTACACCAGACTAGACAACTTACATGTCAAAAAGGTAAAAATACTGCGCTTATCCTATCCTCCTGGTTGAGGTAAATAATAAAAACTGATGATTATTTAAAGTAAAACTGAATAAATAAATAACGAAAAGCTGCAACCAAAAAGGCCTGAACCCCTGATACAAACGTATGATATAGTAAGAGCTCAGTCACTGAGTTTCTGGTTTTGACATGCTCACTTATGGCTTGTTGAGGAGGGAAAGTGCTTATACACTGGGGCAAAGCACATGTTTCTCTAAATGGGCCCTAGCAATTACAATGCTGAGGACACAGAATGGGTTCAAATTTAAATAGCAAAATTAGGCCCAAGCCATGTGGCCATGTTACATACAGGCAATACTTAGTTGTTTTCCGTTATTAGGAAGTTTTCCGTTATTAGGAAGTCTGACCTCAGTCTTTATGACCATCACATGCCAAATGATGCCAATGTCTGGATGTAATTAAGAGCCTAAGGTCAGATTCTTACCTTGCGCCCAGCCTCATTGTTGTGCAGGTTCATGAGCGTCCTTGCATTCTGCTTGATTTCCCTTGAGTCCACAAAGTCCTTGGAAAATACTAATCCATATCTGATATCGGCAGAACAGCCTCCCCATTTCCAGCCTTCTTCCCTGTGAAATTGTCCTTGTTTCTCCTTATCACACCCACAGTCACTCATGTTTCCTTGAGTACAAGCAGACGTAATGGCGTGGGCCACACTAGCCGCAATGATGGCGTAAGTGAATGCAGCTTCCCTGCTGCCTGTAGAGCAAGATAAGAAATGTTACACAAATTGTACACAACGGCCATTTCAAACAACTAGTGCTTAATAGTGCTTACATTTAACATATAGCTATATAACATATAATTCATAATAATAATTTACAAGTATTAATAATACAACCCTTTCTAGAACTGGTTATAAGATTTATATTGGGTCCACCTTGACCCCATGCTGCCTAGCTTCACTTAAGTAATAAATGGAACCCAAATATTTACTTGGGACTCAGGGCAGTTCTCCAATGGGCCCTCTACATCCCCAATATTTTCTGCCTACCAGCCGAGGAGCTGGGGATATTAGAGGCAAAGGCATTAATTGGCTGTTCAAGCAGGGGGCAGTCAACAAGTGCGATTGTCACACACATTTCTAGTTTTAGAGTTACACAGGAAGAAACAGGGATACAGAATACCTGAAGAAGGAGCATGCGGGTAAATATATTGATGCTATGTTTTTGTGGATGTAACTCAGTTTCCAACTTTGGAACCAGAACCTGTAGGTAAAAAGGATAACAAAAAGTGTACCTAGCTTCTTTTACTTCCTACTGCTGGATCCACTGACAAAAGTCCTTCATGTATTTGTACTTCTGGGTATGGGGCACTAATGCATGGACTCACTGGCTTCTAAAATGCAGTGCTTGGTACATGAAGAGCTAACTGCAAGGCTTAGGCACTATTGCATGGGGACCAAGGAATTTGATTATGTCTGTGCAAGGTTCAACTGTGTAAGTCTATATCTGCATGGGAATTTCAGGGGTTCTAGCTGCAAGGAATAGCTTACAGTACCTGATAATCAGCAATGGACCTATATGTTTTTGATTCCCTACAGGGCTACGTAGAATATATACGTGAGGAAAGTCAAATGTATAGCAAGTAAAATATATAGCATATTTTTGTATGTGTTTTTTTGATAGTAAACCAAGTTACTTGCATGAGGTTATTTTTTATTTGCGTCCAATAACCAGGTTATTTATTTATTTATTTATTCACATTTCTCATTACTACAACCATACTTTCAATAGAACATAGGTCTGATGCTCTGGAAACCCTTAGTAAATCACTCCTTAGACTTTAAAACAATCCAGATTCCTTCTATATTGTAAGGTGTCTAATGGAAATTCCATTCCATTCTATTATCACCAGACATTTTCCAAATATATTAGAATGGATCTTATCTAATTTTCCAAAGCAAGTTCTTCAAGCTTTTCCAAAAAAAAAAAAAAGTTTGCAAAGCATTACTCATTAGAATTTAAGTCCTTAAAACAAAAAAGTGTAACCTATTTTCTAATGTGCCAAATCCCAACTAATGTCTTACCTGCTAAAGTGTAATTATATAAAGCAAGAAAATGTCAAAGTAACTAAGTATATTAAAAATATATCCAAACTATAGGAGCACTAAAAACTGCCATATTTATATGCATTTGAAGTTTCCACACTCCCTGTTAACAATGGCCAGTTATGTCCATATCATTAGATAAGGGGCCATTAATCAAGGCTGACATGAAGTTAAAAATATTGCTAATTTGCTCTTTGGAAAAAAATGCAATGATCATATAAACAAAAAGGAACTTTTTGTGTCATTTAGGAAAAAGGGTTAAAAAAAGAAGTAAATACTTTCCACAAGTCATTTTATAATCTTAACACTGATACATTTTTAAAGTATTATTGTAAAAATATTTTAAGCCGTTATTAACTACTGTGAAATGCAGATCACACAGGGTTTAAGGTTTATTATGTCTTCATTAGTAATAGTACTGCACTGTACCCTTTATATTAACATTTCAATTTTTGCTACAGTTACCTAGAACATTTCTAAAAATCTGTTATTTTTTTTTCTTTATTTAAAAGTTTCTGCAAGTTAGGTCCCTAAATGACCAAGCTGATCTGCTAATTTCCAAGCCAGAATCCTACTACTTTGGAAGCGGTTTGAGTAATTCTTCTATACATGCAAAGAAAAATAAAGAATATCGAGTATACAGAGAAATATGGTGGAAAGTAACGTGTTACCAGTTTTAATTTCATTGATAAATATAGACACATACAAACTTAAACACACATTTTATATACTGTAGTTGTAAAAATTCATAAATTAATTTTTTAATTCCATTGTCTTTGTCCTAGCCTCCTGTAATCCCCTTCACATTATCATTAGATTGGGAGGGGCAGGAACAGTGCAGTAAGCCAATAAAGGTTAGCAGCATTGCACAGTATTGTGACTACACAGAATGAAGCTTTCCGTATCAGTGACCTACTGTTCCTTCACTACCTATTCACAAGTTTGGGATAAATTGTATTCCTTTGATTGCAATGAAGAAAAGCATAGTCAAGACCTTGGAAAGCGGGTTGTCTGGATTTTAAAGCATTTTAGCTTAAACATTTTTGAACATCCTGAGGGATACTACTTTTAGTGGGACTAGCCGAGTCAAAATAAAATGAAAATACAGTTTGGAGCTTGATTGCCATCTTTGCCTTGAGTCCACAGATCCCTCAATGAACCTACAGGTGACTAAAGTTTTGACCTGGAAACATTTTATCCTAATCTTGCAAGATTTTTCAGTATGGCCTCAAAATCTCTCAATTAGAGGGATGGTACATTTAAAGAAATTGTGTTTTAAGCTGCTCATAAGAGGATCCCTTTACTGGCCCTTAACAGTCCCTGGGAGACTTGTCAGGTCTATCTGGTAAACAAACGGGCCCTCGTTTAGGACCTATTTCTGAAATAAATATGTAGCACATACGGAGGTGATTCTTGATGAAGCATTGAATAATGAATTAATGGAAAATATGATTGTCCCTAAACCTGAGGAGAGGCACAAATGCATTCATGCATAGATGAATGACAATTGTGTGAGATTAGCATTTATGAAGGGGTAATAAATAAAACATACATTTTTTAACATACAGCTCTGGTTTTACATATCTGACATCCCTTTCTTTTCTGTACGTGACAATAATTTAGAACATATGAAACAAAAGAAATATGAATTGAACATGAGGGTTTTTTCATAAAGTTCACTTGAGCACATCAGCCATTTTGTGTAGTTTTTTTTATACTAAGTATGTGTAACTTTTTAAAGATCAATTGTTTAATATAATCATTATTTATTTGTGATTCTGCTTGTAACACTGACCCAAATTATATTGCTTAAATACAGAATATGTATTGCTTTACTTATTATAACAATGAATATAAATGATATATTGTTTTAGATGTCTTTCTTACATAAGGCACTCAAGTGCAAGCTAATTCAAAGCAAGCTGCCACAAACTCTGGCAAGTCAAGCAGAGAATATTATGAAACAATGTACAAACTGAGGCTATGAACAGGGAAAACTGAACATTAAAGTGATCAGTTGACCTAAAGATACAGTTGTGCTTATAAGTTCACATACGCTGGCAGAATTTATGATTTCTTGGCCATTTTTCAGAGAATATGAATAACACAAAAACTTTTCTTTCACTCATGGTTAGTGTTTGGCTGAAGCCATTTATTATTAATCAACTGTGTTTACTCTTTTTAAATCATAATGGCAACAGAAACTACCCAAATGACCCTGATCAAAAGTTTGCATACCCCAGTTAATACCATATATTGCCCCCTTTAACATCAATGATAGCTTGAATTCTTTTGTGGTATTTGTGGATAGGACTCTTTATCTTCTCAGATGGTAAAGCTGCCCATTCCTATTGGCAAAAAGCCTCCAGTTCGTGTAAATTCTTGGGCTGTCTTGCATGAACTGCACGTTTGAGATCTCCCCAGAGTGGCTCAATGATATTGAGGTCAGGAGACTGAGATGGCCACTCCAGAACCTTCACTTTTTTCTGCTGTAGCCAGTGACAGGTCAACTTGGCCTTGTATTTTGGATCATTGTCATGTTGGAATGTCCAAGTACGTCCCATGCACAGCTTCCTGACTGATGAATGTAAATTTTCCTCCAGTATTTTTTGAGAACATACTGCATTCATCTTGCTATCAATTTTGACCAAATTTGCTGTGCCTTTGTAGCTCACACATCCCCAAAACATCAGCGATCCACCTCCGTGTTTCACAGTAGGAATGGTGTACCTTTCATCATAGGCCCTGTTGACTCCTCTCCAAATGTAGGGTTTATGGTTGTGGCTAAAAAGCTTTAGGTCTCATCACTCCAAATTACTTTGTGCCAGAAGGTTTGAGGCTTGTCTCTGTGCTGTTTGGCGTATTGTAAGCGGGATACTTTGTGGCATTTGCATAGTAATGGCTTTCTTCTGGCGACTCGACCATGCAGCCCATCTTTCAAGTGCCTCCTTATCGTGCATCTTAAAACAGCCACACCATATGTTTTCAGAGAGTCTTGTATTTCATCTGAAGTTATTTGTGTGTTTTTCTTTGCATCCTGAACAATTTTCCTGGCAGTTGTGGCTGAAATTTTAGTTGGTCTACCTGACTGTGGTTTGGTTTCAACAGAACCCCTCATTTTCCACTTCTTGATTAGAGTTTGAACACTGCTGATTGGCATTCTCAATTCCTTGGATATCTTTTTAGATCCATTTCCTGTGTTATACAGTTCAACTACTTTTTCCCACAGATCTTTTGACAATTATTTTGCTTTACCCATGACTCAGAATCCAGAAACGTCAGTGCAGCACTGGATGAAAGATGCAAGGGTCTATCAGGAGTCCAGAAACTCACTGACCTTTTATACACACACTAATTACAAACAAACAGATCACAGGTGAGGATGGTTACCTTTAATAGCCATTCAAACCCCTTTGTGTCAACTTGTGTGCAGGCCAAAACCACCTGGATATGTAAACTTTTGATCAGAGTCAATTTGGTAGTTTCTGTTGTCATTATGATTTAAAAAGAGTAAACACAGTTGATTGATAATAAATGGCTTCAGCCAAACACTAACCATGAGTGAAAGAAAAGTTTTTGTGTTATCATTCATATTCTCTGAAAAATGGCCAATAAATCATAAATTTTGCCAGGGTATGTAAACTTATTAACACAACTGTATAGGCAGTAAAATTGTAATCAAAATCTCACATTTTGCTTTTGAGTTGGCTCCAACTCCACTGCCTTTCTAAGCATTCTGATTGGTTAATGAAGATACCCATCACATTAAAGCAGTGGTCTCCAAATTACAAGCCGCAAGCCAAAATCGGCCATTTGATATCCCTCCTCTGGCCCTTGGGGCACTATTCCTCCTATTGATATGAGGTAATATCCCTCCCAATGATGAAGAACGATGTTTCTCCCACTGACAAAGAGGTGCCATTCGTTCCACTGACACAAACAATGGGCAGTAGTCCTTCTACCCTACCAATGACTACAGGCGTATTCATTTTTATACCCCCACTGACTACCAAGTCTGAGGCATTACTTAGCCCCACTAATGGTGGGGTATTTTTCTACTCCCTTGGGTGAGTCTGGTTCCTCTAATGTTATAGGGTCACTAAACTGGGTCCTTTGTTTCGAAAATTTGTAGACCCCTACATTACAAAATCAAAAGGTAGTCCGGTACTTACAAATTACAACATAAGTCTCTTTACGCCAGAGAGTTTAACCCTGTTAACCTTTCACTTACAGGGCTGCTACCACACAGCCTGTTCTTCCCCAAGGATTGAAAGATCCCCTCTAAAAGCAGTCACCTCCTCAATAAACGCAAACTATACAAGCAGTTGAATTAGGCTTGATTAGGCCAGGATACCCAACATTATAAACAGCACTCTTAATAGCAGGATAACCAACTTCTTTTTTTAGTTCATAGGCCACTTAAAGTATTAATGAAGCCCAAACCTTTTTTCTTATTTGGAATTAAACCCATCTCCTTTTTGCCATCTGTGTCCAACTGGAGAAGTTTCCATTCACTTTCTGTACAGTAGACAAAAAAAGGAAGCGGGAGGAAATTTCCAAAGTAAGGGATATCCCCTTTTAGTTGTCCCCAGAACAATTGTCCCCACTGGAAGATCTCCCTTCCTTTGTTGGTTCTGGTGACAACACACAATTTTGGATTCTCCTTAACTTTCAGTCTCAGTGGCAATGATCATCAGGGTAAATAGAGAAAGTGTATCTCCTTAACAAGGACACCTGACAGGGGGTTCTTTTACCATTGCTTTTCACATTTCATTTCAAGAAATCAGTTGCGTTCAAAGGATTCCTGCAGCTGGGATGTACCTCAGTGTCTCAGCCTGAACTATGTTTCTGAAGGTGAACTGAATTCTACTAGAGAAAGACAAATAACTTTATTTGCAGTGCAGTTAATCTAACCGAAGGGTGGGAAGTTCGAGTGGAGACTCCAGCCATTCATGACTCCAGCCCCTAGTGTGGCTTTTAACATTATCTTTTGGGTACATAAGGCACTACAGTTGAAAGGAAGCAGGAGAAATCTAGCAGTGTGTTGAGATAACTTATCAAGTGTTCCTAATGTCTGAATCAACCAGGTCGATTGTTTTTTAATGAATATTATTTTTTATTTGTTTATTCATTTAAAGTGCTATTCAATATATTTTAATTTATATATAAAACTTTTTTGCAGGTAAACATCTAAAACACAACAAGGATCCCCAGAGTCGTGTGGATTAGCTAAAGCCACAACTCATTAACCACTAATTACTATGTGGCTCATTGACTGAAACTTTAGAGAGATGTCTGATAAGGGAGTCAACCCTTTGTTTCACTCTGCTTGAGCTACTTACCTCTGTAAGAAGCATGCTTTCTTTAGCACAGAAATCTAAATCAGCCCAACAGGTAAAAAGCAGAATACAACTTAATCAACTGACTCAAAAGGAGAATAGATAATAGTAACATGCAGAGTTTTTTTATTTTCCTGTCATAAGGGACGAGGAAGAGGGATTCTGATTGGTCAGGGCAGAGTGTCAGAACAGATGATCTGAAATAAGAGGGAGAAGAGCAGAGTTTTCAAATTCTAGCTAGCTACACTGGCAGTGTGGGCACTGAAAACTCACTCATGGAGGTAAGTCTATGAGTGAGTTGACAGAAGACGGTCGTGAGAGCCATACACACACAAGCCAAAACTCGTCCGGTTCCAGCCTGTGTGTACCCAGATTAACTTTATAATTTCTATCTTCAGTCCCTAATTCTTGTTCTGTGTTGTTAACACACCCTCATTTGGGCAATCTTCTGTACAAAAAGCAACTCCTTCCTGCAAGGGGTCACTTACCTAGGAGCTAATTGGACAGGCTTGGGAAAGGTCATGCATGGTCTACAGCAGGGATATGCAATTAGCGGACCTCCAGCTGTTGCAAAACTACAAGTCCCATCATGCCTCTGCCTCTGGGTGTCATGCTTGTGGCTGTCAGAGTCTTGCTATGCCTCATGGGACTTGTAGTTCTGCAACAGCTGAAGGTCCGCCAATTGCATATCCCAAGTAGTAGTGATTTTAATGTACTGGGAATGCTGGAATGCATTGGCATTTTATATTTTTAACAGGTAGCATGGGCAATTTTTTTGTACAGTCGAACTAACCAATTGAAGCTGAACTCTAGGCCATAATAGACAGGTGTGAATGCAGCTCTGTAAACATTAACACATTTTTTAAATGCAAGCACCAATTTGGTCTGGTATCATAATTGTGGCCCCTGTTCAGCTTAAGTGCGTAAGTACTTAAGGCTTAAGTGTGGGAAGAAAAAGCAGCAGAAGAAGGCAATCAGTTGTAATCATGTACTGACAAGTAGCATGCTGATAGGATGAGTGGGGAGAGTGGCAGAGAGATGAGCTCATGACTATGCTGCCTCTGCTTTCACTGTCTACTCACAAACTGGGGCAGGTCGAGGACAGTTTGGGCTCAGAGGAAGCAGACTGAATGATACTGGCCATCAGACTGAGGACATCTTGTGGCAGAAAAAGAAGTAATGCAGGGGGAGCTCCTGGTATAAAGTCAATATTTCAACAACAGCTGCTTTTTTATTTTATCTTTTAATGGGCTATTGGTATTTCTGGCTGGGGTTCTGCTTTAATCATGTTGTGTACATGTCACAGTAAGCTTTTGTGAAAAAACAGTATTTATTCAATACAATATTTTTAATGTCTGTATTCTACTGTTTAGTGAATGGCACACTTTTACTACTAAAGAAAAGTTGACAACAAAAGAAACCCTCTTAGGAAAAAAAGGAGGGACGAGGTTAGTGCACTGTGTCTCTAGTGACCCATGCGTAGCCAATCTTCCATATATATTTCAAAAGAGAAGATGGGAAAGTGGCATGGCATTTAAAAATTTGGCAAATTTAATGACAACATCTTTGCACAAATCACGATGGTCTATCTCAATCTATTTCATTGATTGACTGTGGCTCATTATGCCATACAGAAACACTCTCTTAAAAGAAGTGTTTGGCTTCTTTATTTAAAAGAAAATGAAGCATTTCATCCTGAAGAAGACAACATCAAAGCTTAAAGGGAAGAGGCCCAGGTGTCATTTTCTCAGAAGATGCAATGAGGCAGAACAAACGGTGGTGTCAAAGTCTTGGGAATTTTCTAAAGGCTTGCAAGGCACCCCCACTCCCTCCCCCCCAAGAATCCCTTGTACTCCTTTTATGTAAAAGTAATGGACTTTAAAAAGAAAAAATTCAGAAATATAGGTGTTAATGTTAAAAAGATAGAACGATGTGCAGTGTGGGTACAAGTCTTACCCTAGGTTTACATATCTGTGCGTGAGAAATGCAGGCAAAATTGCATGTGTTCCCACACCACAGTGAAACATGCTGCATTTTTAGCAGACACACAGGGTTGTCAAGCATTGGCAACCGTGGAGCGTCTTCACGTAGACCAAACCAAATGGTGCTGCAGGGATTTTAAAAAAAAGGGCACAGGACTATTTTCCCTATGTTTCTGCAGAAATTCAAGAAGTGTGTTAAAACTACAGAACACTTCCCCCTACGTTATGGAGAAGAGAGTGATGGGGAAACCCCAAAACTTATGCTTTTCAGTAACATTTTTACTGCTGAAGCCAGATTGAAAAGTAGATGTCTTTATTATACAAGAATGTAGTTAGATGCAACCAGTGTGTCAAATTTTTATGATGCGATTATTGCCAGCGGCTATAGCTGCTAGCAATAATCCCTGTGTTCTCCTAGCAAGGAAGGCTTCCCATGCCCCATGCTGGGAGAACACAATAGCTCCACTGGAGGGATTCCCCCATCAACACTGACCTGTGGTTGCAGGAAAGAAAACCGTATCATCTGTGGCCTGCCTACCTCTTGGGTATTGCCAGCTTTAGTTCATTCTCAAACCCAAGAATATTTGTTTGCTCAACAATCATCCTGCATCTTCTGCCTCAGTAGGTACTTTAGTAGGGCTTGGTCTTTACAGACAGCCCTCCCATTACTGACGTGACCAGGTTTGGGTAGGAATTCCAAGTGTAGCAAACAATTTGCCACAGCATGTCCAAGACAAAAAATTAATTATCTCTAAGTGAGGCTTTGAAGGTATGAAGAGGGGCCCCTTGATAGAACACAGTCTGGGGCATATGAATGTACTAGGACCTCAGAGTAGTGGAGAGAGAGAGTTTTTCTGGAGAGAGAGAGTGCCATCTCATGCAGGCTTTTATCGTAACACAGTAAAAGGATATTTCCTTGAAAATCCCATGTTGTAACTCAGAGAACTCTGACACTTCACTAGTAAATGTCCTATTTTAGAACAGAACACTGCAGCTGAACATTTCACTTTTAACATCACTTCTGGTAAATTCTAGTTTTGGAGAACAACCAAAACTTATCACTGCTTACCAAAGGTGCATGTATGTACCTAAAGCATTTTTCAAAACCCTGCTGTTACAGCAACCACTTCTGATAATGACAATGCTTGCACCCCGCCACATTAATGTCAGTCACGGGGGTGCCTACAAACATTTCATGAACATTCCCTGATGGGTCTGCAATTGGCCACATTGAGTGTATGTTTTCTAATGAATGTGAATATTTTTAAAGGATATGGAAAAAACTAGCAAATAATAATAATAATAATAATATAGCATATTCAATTGCTAGACAAGGCATATTGTAATTTAATGTTCTTAAAAATTACCTTTCCTTTTCAATCAGTCCGTTGTAGTTTGTTTGTAAAATTCAATGCAATATGGTAACTAAGAGGCTGTAAAGCGTTAATGTATGCAACACCCCCAGAAATATAATTTCCTGCTAGTGTGATTGGCTCAACAAGTTTCCCAGAAGTCTACACTAAGACACAACTCACATTTTAGGCATCCTCTGCAACAGTTTTCATGAGAAATTATCCAAGGGTTAAAGACTTCTAAAGGGATTCAGACACTGCAGCTTTTCCTATCAGAACACTAATGCCCTGTACACACGATAGGATTTTCCGATGGAAAATGTGTGATAGGACCTTGTTGTTGGAAATTTCGACCGTGTGTAGGCTCCATCACACATTTTCCATAGGAATTTCCGACACACAAAGTTTGAGAGCTTGCTATAAAATTTTCCGACAACAAAATCCGTTATCGGAAATTCCGATCGTGTGTACACAAATTCGACACACAAAGTGCCACGCATGCTCAGAATAAATTAGGAAACGAAAGCTATTGGCTACTGCCCCGTTTATAGTCCCGATGTACGTGTTTTACGTCACCACGTTCAGAACGATCGGATTTTCCGACAACTTTGTGCGACCGTGTGTGTATGCAAGACAAGTTTGAGCCAACATCCGTCGGAAAAAATCCATGGATTTTGTTGTCAGAATGTCTAATCAATGTCCGATCGTGTGTACGGGGCATTAGAGTGCACCAGCTGACTATACTCAACCAGACCCACCAATTGAGATTCAGCCTGCAAAGGAGGACATGTCAACACAAACAGCTTTTTCTTCAGAGCAGAAAATGGTAGGAGTAAATAAATTTGTTAAAATCCTCATGACTGGCATAACAAAAATTCAACAAAAGTGGACCTATACTTTAAGTGTGCCAGCCTAAAGTAGCAAATAGCATACAGCATAATAACTGGCACAATGTAAATATCTTTTCAACTTTTGCCAACCAGGGTTGCTCCACAGGTTGCTAGGTGTCCCTTAATTAATGAGCAATTTTTGCATCTCACATTAGTAATCACTGATCTTTTTAGAAATCTGTAAAGAGTCTATTCTTCTCCCAACCACAAATGGAAGAAACATTCTTCCCACTGACCATCTTGCTGATGTACTGTGAGCTGTAGATATAGTCCCTATTATCAAGGGTTCCCTGAGACCTGAAAATTATTTCAAGGGTTCCTACATGTTAAAAATAGTTAGAAAGGCTGTCTTAGATTATTTATATGGATAAATTTGTGGATATTACAATAAATTTTCCAGTATAGGTTTACTGGTATTTCAGCTTAGATATATCATAGGCCAACTTGCACTTACTTAAACATGCAAATTCTTGTCAGATACTAATTAACCAACTAGCATGGTTTTTGGACCGTGGGAGAAACCTGGGTCCCCCCCGACAAAAAAGCCCACACTTGTGAAAACATAGTTAAGAGCAAGGCTAACTGTATTTTCTAAAGTCACTTAAACAACATCGTATTGTGGTGTCTTTAACATGTATGGATATTATGCTTAACTGAACACCCTTTGTAAAACCTTTAGAGCTGTCACAGAGTGAAAAGTGGGTGATAATAAGACCTTTTAAGCGTTTTTAGAGGTTTTCAATGGAGATGAGTCAATTGAGAAACTCAAAGACTTATTAACACGCGAAAAATGCGTGAAAAATTGCAGGACAAAGAAAGTTAAAATATGCCATCCTGATGCATTGAGATTGAATGGATTGGATAGATTCTTTAGTACAGAAAGTGATCAAATACAATAAGAAGAATGGAAAATAATGAGAGATCTGCAGTAAATTAATAAAGATGAATATCACATAAATAACCCAATTTAAAAGACGTCTCTGCCAGTCCTCTATATCTAATCGTTAATTCAAAGAGATTTGTTTATACCGAATACCTTTTCCCACAATAATCATAAAAAGTTACACGTTTATTTTATCCAAATATTAACTAATGTTGGCCGTACACGTATAGATTTTAATTTGAAAATGTTATTTTAAGAACATTTGTTTGACTTTCTAATGGTTAGTTAGGTAAGATCAATGTTTGTTTTCTACCACAGTCATAGGACAATTCAAAGGAACAGGATTGAGAATTTTTCTAAAAATAAGCATGTATTCAGATAGTGTATGTGGTTTTCATTTGGGAATTACATTCACTGCAAAATCAAGCAAGTGACATTTTTTAAAAACATTTATCCATTCTTTAAATGTGCAAACAATTTTCTGACAAATGTTCCTACGAACATTCTCCTTCGAAAATCTATTCTATGGCCAGTGTAAGGCTGGCCATACATTTTACAATTTTCTTGTACAATTTTCCTTTAGATTTACCAAAACCATATAATATGAGGTCAAACCTAAACCCTTTTAATTTGTATGCAATCAGGCAGGTCCTTGTACTACATAGTTTAAGGTAAATCTAAAGGAAATTGAACAAGAAAATTGTATAATGGCCAGCTTAAGTCCAGACCTCATACCAGGACTTAGATGTGCACAGCCTATTGCGTTAGGGTGTGCACCCCAAAGCCCAAACACATTATAAAACTGTAGATAAAGTTAAAAATGTATTGAGAATTATATAAATCTGTGTCTGTGAATGAGGTCTTGCGGCTCATTCACATAGGTGCTGTGGCCTGTACAGTGTAAATCAGGGTTTTTTTTTTTTAATGTGGCTGAAGCTGTGTGCAGGCAGCCTATGTTATACTATGGGGATGCAGCAACTGTACAAACACAGCTACAGGTCCTAATTTGCAGGCGTGTGGATGCAGGTGTACGGCTCTGAATATAGACAGTGTGTATTTGGGACCCCTCACCCACACCTGCACACCTGTCAAATTAGGACCTGCGGCTGTGTTCGTACCGCTGCTGCATCCTCATAGAGTAACAGGCGGCCCCAGCCGCACAAACAAACCACTCATTCACACTATATGGGCTAGAACCCATGTTTTTTTCTTTTAATTATTTTTTTACAATTTACATTTTTGGTTAAATGTCTGTATTGATAGTTATTTATTTTACAATGCTGTTGGGGGTGGGGGGCTTTGGTGAAATATCAGGGATCTAAACAGATCCCTGATGTCTCACTTTTGAGACAGATAAAAGGGGCTGAGAATATAAATTCCCTTAGTACATTTCTCTGCAGCCTCAGCTGCACTGGACAGTGAATGAACAGAAGTCTCTGTACAGAGTCTCCTGTTCACAAACTGAAGCATAGTAAACACTGTTTACTATGCTTCAGTTATGAATGAGCACAATGAGTTATGGGTACTCATCACTCACTGTAGTAATTCAGAAAAGGAAGGGGCCGGTAAATGACATATTTACCAACCCCTTCCTCCACTCTCCGTCCTGATGATCCCCCGCCTTTTGTGCCTGCAGCAGCTAGTGGGAGAGGAGTGGAGGGAATCTGGCAATGCTGCAGCCCTGCACTGGGAGCACACAGGAGGACCCAGTCAGCAGGGGGATCAAATCCCAGACAGCCAGACAGGGAGGATGATTGGTGCAGCGGAGGCAATTACAAGAGCCAAACCTGTTGTGTGTCTCTCCCTGCAACAGCTGAACGCTGGAGGGGGTGAGGGAGAAGAGGAGAAGCTGGCTTTCAGCTGCTGCAGGGAGAGACACAATAGGATCGGTTCTTAAACAGGTCTCCACTGCTGCACCAATCTTTCCTGTCCAAATACAATTCCTATGCTGTTTGGGCCCCTTGGAGCCAGTGGCGCATGAGGTGATTAGCGTGTGCCCAGACACATCTGACACACCCCATGCGCACGCCTATGTACCAGGAGTTGTTTCATGTGTTACACAATGCATACTGAAACATCATTAATGATACTCTATGGAGTTGATTTACTAAAGGCAAATAAACCGTGCAATTTGCAAGTGCAGTTGCTCCAAAGCTTAGTAAATACGATAAAGCTCTAGAGACTTCCATCAATCCAATCATGTGCAAGCAAAAATTTTTTTTTTTATATTTGGCTATTCTTTGCAAAGTGAAGCTTTGCCTCATTTACTAAGCTCTGAAGCAACTATACTTGCACAGTCTATTTGCCTTTAGTAAATCAACCCCTATGCTTATGCCAGCCTCCTCAACAGACAAATGGCAGCATATAGGATGCTGATAATAGCATTCTAAAGCAATATATATAAAAAAATACATAGTCTGCTATAAATTAATGGGTTTCAATACTTTAAAGCAGCGGTCTCCAAACGGCAGCATAGCGGCCCTTTGCTTGCCTTTATCTGGCCCTTCTGGCACTATTCCATCCACTGACACCAACTATGGGGCATAATTCCTCTCTCACTGGCACCAACAATGGGGGACAATTGTTTCCATTGACACCAATGATGGGGCACAATTCTCTCCATTGTCACCAATGATGGGACACAATTCCTTCCATTGACACCAATGCTGGGGCACAATTCCCTCCATTGACACCAATGCTGGGGCACAATTCCCTCCATTGACACCAATGATGGGGCCCAATTCTTTCCATTGTCACCAATGATGGGCACAATTTCTTCCATTGACACCAATGCTGGGGCACAATTCCCTCCCTTGACACCAATGATGGGGCCCAATTCTTTCCATTGTCACCAATGATGGGGCACAATTTCTTCCACTGACACCAATGATGGGGCACAATTCCTACCATTATCACCAATCATGGGGCACAATTCCTTCCATTGACACCAATGATGAGGCACAATTCCTTCCATTGACACCAATGATGGGGCACAATTCCTTCCATTGACACCAATGATGGGGCATAATTCCTTCCTTTGATACCAATGATTTTCTACCCCCAATGGTCACAGTCCAGCCCCCCTAATGTCTTAAGGACAGTAACGTGGCCCTTTGTTTAGAAAGTTTGGAGACCCCTGCTTTAAAGCATACCTAAACACCGTCCCCCGCACCCCAAATGATAGTGTTGCAGCTTACCGTTCCTTTGATGCATTCGTTTTGCTTTTTTGCTAATGGCTTAAATGGCTAATCCTGCCATTAACTCCTTCCCTAGAGTAACAAGACAGTCATACTTAGTAGCATTGTCACCCTAGTACAGGAGTGTTTTAGGACTACATAACACTATATCGAGACTACATAAAATGTCCCTCTCTTCTGCATAACAGGGTGAGGCGTTTTGTAGCCCATGGAGATAGCAGGGAACAACGCTGATTGCAGTCCAGAGGAAGAAAGCACAAGAAATGATCATTTCACAAGATTTCAGGCTGGATGATTAGCTACCTTTTTTCGCACTTGTCGAACAAATGTAATAAAACGCTTTTCATGGTATATATAACAGTTTAAAAGAGAGCACATAAGAGAATTACACTGTAAGACCTCATGCCCACAGACACTCTGGGCCATATGACATAAAATATGTCCATATTTCCCCACCCATAAGTCAGAGGTGCTGCGTACAGCCCCTAAATCAATGGCTATATACAGGTATAGGCCAGTACTTGTGTAAACATGTGCATGCATATGGATATACACTAGTGGACATTGACTGTCTGCATCCAGGGACATACGTCAGTATACATGCACATGATCATGTAAGCACCGTTGTATGCCCACGTACAGGTAATGATTTCTATGGCTGTATGCAACACCTGTGGCTCCCAGGCAGGGAAATACACCCAAACTTTACTCTATATGGCCCCAGGTGCCCATGTGTATGAGACCTAAAAGGCAAGTCAATTCAAAAGTGATATTTTACATATAAGTAGAATGAGATCTCCTTACCAAAATTTCAGACTCTGTTTCTTGTCTACCTGGAATTTTTTGTAGGTCCTGCCCAGCTTTGGTTATTTCAGCTCCTTCACTTGCATTCACAATAATACAAAATTCACATGGTTTCAACCGGGAGTAAGATCTTATGTACATCTTATGTATTGGCCATAACAGGTATGCAGACCAAAGAACTCTACCAACACTAAAGTCCCCAAGAGGCAGAAGAAACTGTCATGCCCTTTTAATTTCTAATTTAGGGTAAAATATCAATGTAGGATGGACTGACCCTTTAAAATCACAAAAATGTACACAAACTGGAACAAAAGATAAGTGTTGCTGCTCTGTTTGTGCCTTTAAAGTGATTGTAAAGTCTGTTTTAAAAAACAAAAATACATGTAATACTTACCTCCTCTGTGCAGTTGGTTTTGCACAGGGTAGCCTGGATCCTCCTCTTCTCGGGTCCCTCCTCGCTGCTCCTGGCCCCTCCCTCCTGTCGAGTGCCCCCACAGCAAGCAGCTTGCTATGGGGGCACCCAAGCCGAGCTGCAGCTCTGTGTGTCTATTCAGACATGGAGCTGGCATTTGGCCCCACCCCTCTCTCTACTGATTGGCTAACTGACTTTGACTGACAGCCACAGGAGCCAATGGCGCCGCTGTTGTGTCGCAGCCAATCAGGAGGGAGAGCCAGGGACGGCCGAGGGACTCGTGGACAGAGATGGCTAGCAGACCCTGATTAGCCGGGAGGAGAAGCAGGAAGACAACAGTGAATATTAATTTGCTATTGTCACATAACAGGGTGGGCTCGGGGGACAGTGCCCCGCGTCCCTGAGCCAACCCCTTTTTGAAGCCAATTAGAGCCTCAGGCTCTAATCACGTGCTTAAAAAAAAAAACACATTGAAATTCATGCGTCCGGTGCCCTGCATGTAGATTAGGGTCCAGCGCATGGATTAGGGGGGCAGCCCTCTGTATGGAGCGGCCGCCACTGGTATTAAGGGGTGCTGGGGAGGCTGCTACACACAGAAGGCTTTTTATCTTAATGCATACAATGCATTAAGATAAAAACCTTATGTCTGTACAACTCCTTTAATTTCTTCCATGGGTGTTAAAGGTACAGAAAGTTAATGGAAATCTCCCCAAAGATGTCACAGACATGAATAAAAACTGTCCAAAATGTTAACTCTTCCCCAGTCTTGGCTGGAGTTGAGCTTTAAATCCTGACTTACATCAAACCTTTGTTTCCAATTTTGGAATGAACGGGGAGTGCTACAACTAGGACTAAAATACAAACCCTCTCAAAAGCTCTTTCCTATGCTCTCCAGAACCAATATCAGTGTTATGAATAGAGCTGAGCCTCATTTTCCACTTGGAAAGCCTATGTATAATACTTACAAAACAAATTTAGGCAGGGTTCTTTAGTAAGAATGCTACAATCTGTGTAGTACATTTGGCTGACCTTTTTTCTTATCAAAAATTACATTTAAGTTCTCAATATTGCAAAGAAGACCTCTGTTTTGCCCATGCAGGGGAGTAACAGTTTCAATTAATTAGCTGCCCCTCACTACCCCCACCACCACCCCTTATATATGTACTTCTTGCATTGGTGAAATATATGATATCTCCCATGGTTGGTAATGGTTGGCCATGGCAGCATTGCAGTGAGAATGGGGAGGAGGCCCTCAAACTTGTCATGTGATGTTGAGTCCTTAGCTCTGTTTAAGCTCCAACCTGTCTGCCTTGGGCTCCAACAAGAAAATGGGGTGGTGGGGAAGTGAATGGAAGGGGAACAGAGTAGTGTGGCAGTGATGCAAACCGTTTTCTGTCCAGCATGGGCAAAACACAAGCTCACAGCCTGTGAACTTGTGTTATACAGCCATAGGAATTTTTTTTTGTTATATAATTGTGAAATTTATTGCAAGCTTTTTATATTAGATCATTTTTATTTTAGGATTACAAATGAACCACAGACAAAAAAGAGTTATGATCAAATACCTCTAAATGTGTAATTTTCCACACTAAATAGAAAGAAGACTTTCATGAATGACTCCTTGAAGATTCTACGATGAGTGACTCCCCAGTACGTGACCCAGTTTTGCAGATGGCTGACTTGGGACAGATAACTTTGCTATTGTTCAGAGGTAAGAAAATGACTGAGATGTCAGCTGTACAGTATCAAATCATTAGTAACATACCCACTTTCAGCTCTTTCCCAAACACTGTCCTTTCTCCCAGGGCAGAACAGTTCCAGCGTCCATTTCTGAACTGAAACTGACACTCATTGATCCCCATCTGAGCTCCTTCTCCGATCACGATGATAGCATCAGGTCTGTTGAGACAGATAGTCCTCTGTCTGGGTGCCAAGCCTGGAATCTTACTGCAGATTACACTGGCCCCCAGTGCCACCACGGAAGAGAAGCCTCTATTATAGGAGACAGGAGAAAGAGAAACATTAGTACCACTCATTGCCTGACCTAATAAGTCAATCACAGGTCCTTCTACAACGTAGAACTATTATAGGAATTGTCTGTCGCTAGCAATGTTGTTAATTAGAAATAACATCTGTGTTCATTGCTTGTGCATATCACATTTCGTTTGGCTCTTATTCATTACCAAGAGGGTCATCCCATGCGCGACTGATACAAAAACTCAGTTTTTGGTATATACTTGTTAAGTCAATAACCCACCAGCTTCTCTTACCTTAAGGACAAGGTTGTCCTTGGGATCCTACATGCTGAGGTCAGTACAAGCTGATCTCATACTCCCTTTTGTATTAGTAATATACTTTATACTAGGGCTGTACTGAAAGTAATGCAAAACTGGACACAACTTTTTTAGTAACTTACTTAGGTCATTCAAATTTCACATGTTGGTACAGTAACTCTTCCTTCTTTTTCATTGCAGGTAAATTACAGATTCCAAGCAGAAGCACCGTGTTGTCATTGAGTTCTTGACGAAGGAGGTGTACAGGCTGTCTGTCATCCACAGAAGGTTACGGAATGTTTACAGAGATGACACCATTGACAAAAGCAATGTTCACAGATGGATGAAGAAGTTTACATAAGGGAAAACCAGCATTTAAGACACACCACACATTGGGAGACTATCAATGTTGGACAGTCTGTACCCCTTCTTCGTCAAGAACTCAATGGCAGCACATTGTTTCTGCTTGGAATCCTTTATTTACCTGAAATGAAAAAGAAGAAGAGTTACCATAGAGGAAGGATTACTCTACTAACATGTGAAATTTGAACGACCTGTGTAAGTTAATAAAAAAGTTGTGCATACTTTTGCATTTGTTTCGGTACAACCCTCGTATTATATGGGTTGCAGAAATGAAATCTCCATTATACAGCAAAAGTCTAGAAGGATTCCAAGGCAGTATAAGGAATGGTGGAGAACTATGCTAAGGAAATTTGAGATGCCCATGAAATAAAAGAAGCCTGTGAGTGGTTCAACTTAAAATATCAGTTCTGGATGAACTTGTCCTTTAATTGTCATGAGGAAGTATATAGTCTGCTATTGCTGTCCATCTTATAAAAATCCTAGTTGCCTGGCTATCATGCTAAGTCATTGGCTTCATTGCTTTCTTAGTGACTGGCCTAAAAACAAGAGAGGAAATAAGGAATGTTGACACTTTTCTGACACTCACACAGCATGCACATTCCAGGTCAGTGATTTTAAGTATTGTTGCCAAGAATAGGCAGGCAATTAGCATTTTTAGAGGAAGGCCAGCAATGGCAGCCTCCATACTTATCACAAGACAGAGGGGTTGATTTACTAAAGGCAACTAGACTGTGCAGTTTGCAAAGTGCAGTTGCACTCTGCAAGTGCAATTGCTCCAGGGCTTAGTAAATGAGATGAAGCTTCACTTTGCAAAGGATACCCAATCACGTCCAAGGAAATTAAAAAAACAGCATTTTTGCTTGCACATGATTTGATGATGAAAGTCAGTAGAGATTTTACTCATTTAATAATCTCTGGAGCAACTGCTCTTGCAGAGTGCAACTGCAATTTGCAAAGTGCAGTCAATTTCTCTTTAGTAAATCAGCCCCAGAGGGTTCAACCCTGTAAATGATGTACCACCACCTGTGCATAACTTGTGTTTGCAGGGTGGTTGCAATGAAACCCCATTCACTTAAATGGGTTGGGTTCAGCACCTGCACTGCCTACGGAATGCAACAGGGGGCATAATTTTCCCATTATACGTGTATATCCTCATCCAGCTGCCTTTGCAGTTTAAAGTATAAACATAGGCAAAACGTTTTTTTCTTTTTTTCGAGTGGACGTCATATGACGGCTTTCTAGAATGACCAGTGTTGCTAGGACACGGCGCGACCCTGATCTCTGTAAAGTTCCGCAGCCACAGCTCTTTAAGCATGTGATCGGCTGTGTCCAATCACAGCTGGTCACATGTAAACACAGAGATGCCAGTAATCGGCGCTCCTTGCCTTACACTGACAGTGTGAGGAGAGGAAAGCCGATCAGCGGCATCTCCTCACAGAGGACAGCTAGGGATGTAATCAGGGCACGGATCATCTGTGCCCTGATTACAATTAAGTGTCCACCAGTGCCAGAAATGTGTGCCCAACACTGCCAGCAATCAGTGCCCACCTTTGCCCACAAGTGCCAGCAATCAGTGCCCACAAGTGCCAGAAATCAGTGCCCACAAGTGCCAGCAATCAGTGCCCACAAGTGATGCCAGTCAGTGCTACCCATCAATGCCCAACACTGCTGTCCATTAATGTCTATCACTGCTGTCCATCAATGCCCATCAGTGCCACCCATCTGTGCCCACCAGTGCCACCTATCAGTGCCCACCAGTGCCACCCATCAGTACTGCCTATCAGTGCTCATCAGTGCCACATATCAGTGTCACCTATCAGTGCAGCATATTAGTGCCTCCTCATCAGTGCCCATAAGTGCCACCTCATCAGTGTCCATCAGAGCAGCCTATCAGTGCTGCCTCATCAGCGACCATCAGTGAAGGAGAAAAATTACTTATTTACAAAATTTACTGACAGAAACTAAGAAAAACTTTTCTTTTAAATTTTTGTTCTTTTTTTTGGCAAAAATAAAAAACCCAGAAGTGATTAAATACCACCAAAATGTAAATTATGTTATTCAGGTGGTAGTCAGCCTGACTGCAGGTTAACCTAAGGGGCATGGAGGAAGGAGATTGAGACACTGAAGCAGAGCAGGGCTCGTGTGTTGGCATACTTTTAAGACACTTTAAATGAAGGGAAAGAGAATAAAAAGTGTGTGATGTACAGATTTGGAGGAGCAACTAAGCGTAATTGATTGTCCATTTCAATGTTTCTATGTCTGAATACAATGTTCTATGTATCATTCTTGGCATAATATGTTTGTTTTCTATGAACAATAAAAACTTCTTTGATTCAAAAAAAAAAAAATACCACCAAAATAAAGCTCTATTTGTGTGAAAAAAATGATAACAATTTAACATGGTTACAGTGTAGCATGACCGCGCAATTGTCATTCAAAGTGTGACAGTGCTGAAAGCTGAAAAATGGCTTGGGCAGGAAGGAGGTGTAAGTGCTGGTATTGAGGTGGTTAAAGACTAGATTTGAAGAGCTTTTGTTCACTTTAAAAACTGCTTCTCTCCCCATACAAGTCAATGGGACGTCAAAGTATAATAATCTCTGAAGCATATCAAACTGATGTCAAAACCACACTGTTTGCATATCAACACGGGCTCTTAAATGAGTATGATTGTCATAAACATTCCTTAGCCCCCTTTCACACTGAAGCAGTTTTCAGGCATTTTAGCGCTGGAAAAAGCGTCTGAAAACCGCCTCCCAGTCATTTCAGTGTGACTTTTCACACCTGGGTGCTGCGCTTGCGGGACGTTACAAAAATTCCTGCAAGCAGCATCTTTGGGGCAGTTTGGGAGTGGTGTATACAGCGCTCCAAAAATGCCCTGCCCATTGAAATGAATGAGCAGCGCTTCCAAAGCGCCTGAAAAGCGATTTGGAAGCTTCGCAACACGGGCGCATTTAACCCCTTCTTCGGCCGCTAGCGGGGGTTAAAAGCGCCCCGCAAGCAGCCGAAAAAAACGCTGCTTAAACAGCGCTATAGCGCTGCTAAAATTGGTGGCGCTTTGGCGCTAACGCTCGGGCGACCCCAGTGTGAAAGGGGTCTTGAACAGGATCTATCTGTTTCTACATTTAGGGCAAAGTATAAGGTTCCCTTGCAAACCCCCCTTCCCCCCGCCACCATTAGCACTTAATGCCCTCGCAGCCAATCACTAGGCCCCTGCACTGCCATGTAGAGTTGAGGGTGTGTGGCATTGCCTATGTGATAAGATTTAGCAAATTCAAATACAAGTAAAACCTTGGATTGAGAGTAATGCCCCGTACACACGGTCGGATTTTCCGATGGAAAATGTGTGATAGGACCTTGTTGTCGGAAATTCCGACCGTGTGTAGGCTCCATCACACATTTTCCATCGGATTTTCCGACACACAAAGTTTGAGAGCTTGCTATAAAATTTTCCGACAACAAAATCCGTTGTCGGAAATTCCGATCGTGTGTACACAAATCCGACGCACAAAGTGCCACGCATGCTCAGAATAAATAAAGAGATGAAAGCTATTGGCTACTGCCCCGTTTATAGTCCTGACGTACGTGTTTTACGTCACCGCGTTTAGAATGATCGCATTTTCCGACAACTTTGTGTGACCGTGTGTATGCAAGACAAGTTTGAGCCAACATCCGTCAGAAAAAATCCATGGATTTTGTTGTCAGAATGTCCGATCAATGTCCGATCAATGTCCGACCGTGTGTACGGGGCATTACAGTATAGCATCAATAGCTGCCTAAATTCCAGTATATATACCATAGTTTTTTTTTTTGTTTTTTTTTTTTGCCACATCAGTGTCCATTTTCAGGGGTGAAAGTTTCAGCTCTGCTGTTCAATACTTTCCCGACTCGTTACTCACATCATGGTGACTTTTGTTGCACATTTTTATTTATTTATTTATTTATTTATTTATTTATTTATTTATTACGAGTGTCTTTTATTTAATCTGCATGCTTACAACATCGCACCTTCCCTCCGCGAATTTATCAGTAGAGTCGAAACTTAACCCCCCCTTCCCTTCCCCACCCCCCCTCCCCCCAAACCACCCCACCTCCTCGAAGTCCTATTCTTCCTACATCCGTGTTCCTCCAATCTGACTATATCAATCCCTCCCGGTGGACACCACTCCTGTTGCTCAATACCCATCTCTGACTACTCCCCGAAACTTCATTAGCTGGGTCTATTGATTTCCCAAGACCTCTACAGCCCTTATTGAACTTTTAAATTTTTGCCTCCCCTTCCATTTTTCCTCATACTCCTCCACTTCCGCTTCATCAGTGTATCTCAGGTATTCTAAATTCTGGGTTTCATTTGTTTTATCATACCATTCTTGTATAGTTGGGCCATTTTTCTCCTGTCAGTGTCTTACAAAAAGACTTTTTGCTGCATTCAACATTTGTGGTACAAGTGTTCCCATATATGATTCGGTTGGCATTCTAAATCCGTGAAATAAACATGCCCATGGGTCATCCGGGATAGCTATTTGGGTTATCTCGTCTATAATTTCCCTTATCTCGTCCCAGAATTCCCTTATTTTTCTACGCTGCCACCAAATGTGTGCCATTGTACCCAGCTCTTTGCACCCCGTCCAGCAGAATTGTAAAGTTTAATTCTGGTATTTGGAAGCTCTGTCTGGGGTGATGTACCATCTTGACAAACATTTATAGTTTAACTCAGACTCTTTATAGTTTACGGAGGTATTGTGAAGTCGCTTTAATAGAATTATAGCCTCATCATTTCTGAGTTTTGAGTTTAATTCTGACTCCCATTTTTTAATATATACTGGAATATCTGTTCTGTTGTAGACGCTATACGATTCATACAAACTAAAATACATACACCTATTGGGATTTTTTTTTTTTACCAAAGACATGTAGCAGAATACATTTTGACCTAAATTTATGAAGATTTTTTTTTTATTATTGGATATGTTTTATAACGGAAAGTAGAATTTTTTTTCAATTTTTTTTGGTTTTTTTTGTTTATATAATAAAGAACCCAGTCGTGATCTAGTACCACCGAAAGAAATCTCTATTTGTGTAAAAAAAAATTATATAAATGGGCGCAAAAATGCGCGTTTGCATGTTGCTCCCCTAACTACACTTCTTAATGAAGCCTTAAAGCCTTGTTGATGAAACCTGCAGGATTGGATATCCCAGCTGTAATAATAAGTAGGGATCTCCTTTCTTCTCGTCCAGTTCCTCCCTGTTTTATGTATTGCTTGGTTAACCTATTGTCTCTTGCTTTGAGAGACTAAACAATGACAAGTTCATTCAGCTGCACATGTAGATCTGAAGACATTCCCGTCTAAAAGACACCGCTGGTTTTGTGTGCGTTAACGTCTGTTATTAAACATCTTCTCCTTCTCCAAAAGTAGCTCTTGTAATCACAAATGACGCTGGGAGGACGGATTGTGTAAATTTCACGGACAGCTCAACCTCGCCTTTTCCCTATCAGTTTGTGTGTGTTTTTGTGATTTTTTTTTTCTTGCTATAATTATAACACCGATAAAAAGCCGGTGTCTTGTGCCAAATCCTGACATTACTTCCTGACTCATAAATCAGAGTGCTCAGTACAAGTGTACAATTACACACACAGGGCTATAGTGGAAGCGGTGCAGGGCGATCAAGCTGCCGCGCTGATTCTCAAGTGTGGAAGGAAAAAGTTATTCCTAGTTATCTATAGTGCTACTGTCTTGCAGCTCTAGATCCAGAGTTCAAGCTGGAATACCAAGAGCCGGTTCACACCGTACCAGCACATTACAAAATGTGTGCACATAGTCCCAATGTTATAAATAAGGTTTGCTCGGTTTACAGCAGTTTTCGAAAATATGACCTGCCCATTCTATAGCGTTGTAAGGTGTATGGAATAACATAACAACGCGTCATAACGCGTTACAATGCGTATTGAAAATCGCTAATATAATGCATACGGGCCAGAATGGGCCCTAAGGGCTTGTTTACATAGGCGGCCGGAAGGCGGGGTGAAAGCAGGTGGCTGAGCCACGTTATATTCCCTTCTCACCGCCTGTCAAACACCTCTGAAATGAGATCCACTGCACATCAATTAAGGATCGAGGATCACTAAGACTAAGCTAGTACTCTTGCCTTGCATTACTGAAGGCTGGGGTGCAATGCCTGTCACAGATACTATGTACATACCTCTAAACTTTTTGAGAATGGAACGAGGGACACCTATTAGCAAAAATATGTAGGCATAGGACACACCCCCTGCCACACCCCCTTAAAAGAGAATTATCCAAAAAAAAATATTAGTTAAGCCCACAAGTGTTTTTTACTACATATATTCCTTTATATTGGCTTTTGAAATTTACAAATGCAGCAATTTAGAAATTGGATGAGAGGTTTAGCGCTGGGAAAGGTAAAAAGTGCATTTTATATACAGCTATATAGATCAGACCAAAATGAGGGACAAATGAGGAGGACAGAGGGACTTTGTTCTAAATCAGAGACAGTCCCTCAAAATCAGGGACAGTTGGGAGCTATGTATGTACTATGTTCCCCATGACTAAGCTCCGGAGGGGGCGGAGTAAAATGTGTTGGGGATGTGGCCTGGTCGGATTCCAGGCTAACGTTGCCACTCCATTCATTGCAGCAGGACACCATAGATGTGCGACTTCCAGGGGTCACCCTTCCTTCCTTGAACCTTTGCAGGAGCCAGGACGGGCTCCATACCCTGTCAGCACTCTAGCAGCAGCTGCGGACGCACTGTCTACATACCCTCCCTATCAAGCCTGAGTGGCCCACACACTTTTCCCAGGTCACAGATACTATGTACTTGGAGTTTGTATTTTTGTTCTCATGCTTTCATGGGTTACATGTTGGTTCCCTAGTCTCCAGTCAAAATTCCAAAAAACATTAAAGCGGAACTTCACTCAAAAGGGGAAATTCCGCTTGCTTGCACCCCCCCCCCCCCCCCCCCCCCATCACTGCCACATTTGACACTTTTTTTTTTGGCAGGGGGAGAGGGTACTTGGTTTTGATCTGTGTGGAAGACTCCCTCCCCCACAGTCTTCTTGGACACATCACAGGTCCCAGAGGACTGCGGGACCATTCACAACGTGCAGTGGCAGTTATTTAAGATGCCAACACCTGCACCGATTAAAAAGGACATCGCAGGCTCCCTGGACAGGTAAGTGTCCTAATATTAAAAGTCAACAGCTACAGTATTTGTAGTGGCTGACTTTTTTTTTTTGGGGGGGGGGGGACTGTAGCTTTTCTTTAAGGATATCTAAACCCAAAACTTTTCTTTTGGGGGAGGAGGGTGACTGGAGTTAAACAGGAGCTCTAGGCCCCCCCTCAACTCCAAAAAAAATAAAATAAATAAAAGTCAGCAGCTACAAATATTGTAGGGACTTTTAATATTAGAGAACTTACCTGTCCAGTCATCCAGCAGTGTCCTCACCCGAGCCAATTGTCCCTGACTTCACAGCCGGATTCCTACTGCACTTTGGGAATGGACTGTAGTCTTCTGGGACCTGTGAAGTGTCCCAGAAGGCTGTGGGGGAAGGAGGGGGGTGGGCCGAACCTCCAGGTCAGTTCGCTATGGCAAACTGAGCCAGAAGTGGGAGCGGGCACCTGTCAGAACTAGGTAACCGCTCCCCCAAAAGGTGGCAAATGTGGCAGCAAAGGGGGAGGGCAGACAAGCGGAGCTTCCCCTTTTGGGTGGAGCTCCACTTTATATTAGCACTTGAAATGCTGGGGTTCCTAGAGGCTACCTATCTGCATTGACTTTGTATGTTCTCAACTTGCACAAGTTAGTTTCCTCCCATAATCTAGTACTGATCTATTAGAACCTTGTCAAAACCTTGTTTTGGTAACCATTGCCACCAGGACAGAAATTACACATTACAAAAGCAAGAGCAAAAGCCAAAGGTCCTGGGAGGACATTGGGAACCCAGCATACAGTACTCTGGGAGTCATACTCTGCCACATAGCATGACAGCCATAGTGAGCCTCTATTTGTCTGTAGGCCTCAGTCTGCGTATATATGATGTCACAAACTATACTGCTTTACATTGACCCAAACAAAAATGCTTGATCTTGCAAAAACACTTGCATAACTTCCATGCAAACTCCCTTGCATGACTCCCTTGCAAAAACTCCCATTAATGACTTTTACCTATAGGTAAACCTATAGTAAGGGTTACCTATAGGTACTGTAACTATCATCCAAACATGCACCGTTTAGGAGATATTTACTTTTCATGCAGCCGGTGATGTCACCGGCACATGCGCTCTGAGGGATACCGTGCCGTTCCCTCGGAGTCCTGTGCCATGGACGGAGGCTCCCATGTCCACTCACACAACCGGAGTCCGCGAACCCAGAAGGAAGACCGGGTTAAGATGGAAGCGGTCTCCAGCAGTGACAGCGCATCGCTGGAGGGCTTTGTCTTCAGGTAAGTTTCACATAATGTGCTAGCCTGCGATGCATACTAGCACATTATGGCATTGCCTTGCAGTATCTTAAAAAAGAATCTATGCCCTCAAAAGAAACGCTTGAAAAAACGCCTGATAAAAGCTCAGCTCAGGTGTGCATGGAGACTAAGAGGAGTTTTCCGCATTTTGAAGAGATTTTCTCTCACTTCATGTAGTGCCTTTTGGTTGACGCAGACACACACACACACAAAAACTGACGGAGGTTAGGAGATTTGTAGTGGTGGTGGTCCTCAAGTGAAGGACACACACACACACAAAAACTGATGTATGTTTTAGTATTCAGGTGATGGCGGTCCTCAAAGGTCTAAGGACTCAGACCAAAAAAGCAGATTGGAGACCCATAGAGAGGCCTGAGGTATCCACTGGAAAAAAGAGGCAAGAGCCTATAGTTTAGTAGGTATCTAAGGTTAAGTTATTACATCAAATAATTTTTATGATTAGTGAAAAAATTTCATATGGAGGTTGTGGTTGAAAAGATTAACCTTAAATGCAGATGGAGAACGAGCCCCGTCTCCGAGTGGGGTGAGATCGGTCGTTCCCAATGCTGTGACAGTCCCAATCCTGGATCCTCTTATGGGTTCTCAGGTGGGTTTTGTACTGGTAGGATTAGAGGAGGTCAAAAACTTGTTGGGTTTTTTACCTCCTCTCATTCTGGCAGAGGTTTTAATTGTTCCTTATTTCATCCAAAGCTAAACAACAAATACTGTACCTCAATCGGTGTCAGATGAAATGAACTCCAGTGTGACTGTGTAGCCAGGACATTAGATTGCAAGCTCTTCTGGGTAAAGGGACTGATTAACGTAACAAATGTATTATCTATCTATCTATCTATCTATCTATCTATCTATCTATCTATCTATCTATCTATCTATCTATCTATCTATCTATCTATCTATCTATCTATCTATCTATCTATCTATCATCAGAATTGCTTGTCTCAGTCACCAAGCCCCACACAGACTACTTTGCCTTCCAGACAGGTATGGTATATTATTTACCTTCAGACAGACAAATGCCAGGACAGTGAAATTACTGTCTCAAGTCTGTTGAGAGCCTCAGAAGTGCCTCAAAGTGACTCTTATATGAGGACTTGTTCACAAAAGCATTTTCCTTCATTTTGATGCATTCTCCAGCACAGCCAGCATGCTTCTACTTACCCAAATCCATTATTTTAAACTAGCAAAGCTCCCAGTTGTCCCTCCTTTGAAGACACTGTCCCTCTTCTGGAACCAAATCCCTCTAACCCTTTTTCATCCTTGAATGTCCCTCTGTTAGGCCTGGGGTAGAGATCTGAATAGATAAAATATGCTATTTTAAGGTTACGTTTATTCTGCTTATATTCTGCCTTCTATGGTACTTCCTTTCCCCCTCTTTAACATGTTAATTAAAATTTTAAATGAAACCTTTTTGATTCAGTTAGATACTTTATGTTAGGCCCAGTGATGTCATCTGTGCTTTTCTATGCAATGCACCCAGATTGTGGCTGGTGGGAAAGGCTGGGGGGTGCAGAACTCCTCTCAGGAGCAAGCAGTGGTCTGGCTCTTGGGAGGAGTTTTGCAAATCTCAAAATGCCTCAATGGGTGGATGTCAGCCTGGAGGAGTAGGTATCGCAAGGTAGGAAGACTGCCCTAGGTAAGGCCCACATGTCATGCTGAGCCTCCATGATTAAAACTAAAATCCAATTAACGACAGGGGCAGGCCAGGGACAGTAAGGCTGGGAAGGAAAAAGCGAGGTGGTGCTAGACGTCCACCAGCCAGGAAATGAGGTCGACTTTATAAGCTTCTAATGCACACTGCAAGAAGCTTACAGTGTTCAGTGAAATCAGAGACAAGCCTGTACAATTGTGCGAGACTGAAAGGAAGGTTGGAGTTCACTTTTGCGCCAAATGTTGTTCCTTCCGTTAGATTACTGCACTGCTTCCTATTTAATGTTAAATGCTTTACGCCCACATGCTGCACATACGCATCACTGGGCGGCAAGTGTTTCTGTGTTGAGAAAGCCCTCAATGGTCACAAAGTCCCCTATGTGATTTTTTTTGGTGGCAGGTTCTCTTTATTGAGATATACAGGGTCTAAAAGACCCCACATGTCTCCCCTGTGCTCCACTAAATGTTTTGCAATGCAGATCGCATTGCAAAACATTATTTCCCAGCTGAGCTAGCTGGGGACACCGAGAGCTTGACCCGGAAGCGATGTCAGAGACGTTGCTTTCCGGGTCACAACAAGAAGGGGAGGAGAGCGGACGTGTGTCCGCTCTTCTCGTTCCCCTTGAGCTGCTGGCACCCACCATGGAGCTCTCAGGCCCGCCGATGGGCAAGCGGAGCCCGGTAAGCATGGCGTAGCGGCGGCATCGGTACAGGGGGTGTGTGCGAGTGATCGGGCGTCAGCAGAGCCGCACGAATGCTCTCACCTGACAGGTAGGAGTCTGCCTGTCAGTTTCACACACAATCCCAGGGCTGCAGCCACCGGATTGTGTGTAATACCCCCCCCCCCCCCGCTCTCAGGTCTACACGACGTACTTGGCAGCGAAAGGGTTAAAGGCAGATATAAAAGACACAGATTATTGCAGCTCTGCAATCAATACATCAATAAGTGTATGTTTTAAATGCAAGCAGTATCTGAAGTTGACCTGATATCAGCCACTTTCAGTCCTTGTACAGCAGAGCTGGAGTGTAAGAGGAAGTTCCTGTGCTGACAAGTAGCATGCTGATAAGAGCAGGGAGCAGAGTGTGCTGCTTCTCCTTTCACCATCCAGTCACAGGCTGGGGCACATTTCAGACAGCTTGGCTCAGGAGAGGTGGGTCGAATGATGCGTCTCTTAACCACTTGCTGTCCGCCATATAGCAAAATGACGGTGGCAAAGTGGTTGAGATATCTTGACCGGACGTCATATGACGTGGTCAGGATAACAAGCACGCCGTACGTCAGAGTCTCTGACGTAGACTCTTTACCACATGATCAGCCATGTCCAATCACGGCTGATCGCGATATAAACAGGAAGAGCCGTTTATCGGCTTTTCCTCACTCGCGTCTGACAGCCGATCGGCTGCTCCTCTGACAGGGGCAACGCTGTATCCTGGCCTAGGCCGACAAGGCCCAGGCCTAGGGCAGCACTTTGCAGGGGGGCAGCACGGAAAGAGTCCCTGCCAGCTTGCGTTACACTGTTATGCCCTGTACACACTGTCGGATTATGCCCCATTGTTGGTGTCAGTGGAAGGAATTATGCCCCATTGGTGGTGTCAGTGGAAGGAATTATGCCCCATTGTTGGTGTCAGTGTGAAGACTAGTGTCTCATACCAGTGGGATGAATAGTGCTCCAAGGGCCAGATAAAGGCTCGGTCGCTGCTGATCTCTCTCCTTGTGCAGGGTGACTGGTCTTGTCTCCACCCCCTCCTGTAGTTGTCTACAGCCAGCCTGTAGCAGGTGGAGCTACTGGGCCCCTCCCACAGTTCTGCCCTGCACAGATTATGTCCAGCACAGTGATGATGGCACTGCTAAATACAAGGTAATATCTGGGTTTGCAAAGGCATTTAATGCACCAATTTACTGGGTGGCAAAAAATATTGGCCAATAATAGGCTTATCAGAGTTTTGCCAATAGAATAAAAAGAAGTGCCGATAATGGCATACTGCGTCCCACTGACTTCGCGTCCCGTTGCCTTTAATGCAAAATTGCGTCCTATTGACTACAATACAAAAACGCCCCCTGTTGACTGCAATTCAAAATCACATCCCATTGACTACAATATAAAATCACATCCTATTGACTGCAATGCAAAAATACCCCCTACTGACATCAATGCAAAGTCACATCCCTTTGGCTTCAATGCAAAAATGCCCCCTATTGACTGCAATGCAAAGATGTTTCCTATTAAGTTCAATGCAAATTTTAGTCCCATTGACTGCAATGCAAGGAACCCTGCAAGGATCACAATACATTGCATTGATTTTGTGACTTCAACCATGCACAAATAAGGGATTGCCATTCTTCAAGGAAATACACGTGTTGTTGATAGTTTAAAATAGTGGTGTCTATTAGTCGCTACAGCACCCTATACACAAAATCAAATACTGCTATAGAGTGCAGTGGAGATATCTTGATGACGTGACCCTGTCTCATGAACCCCTTATGGAGACTACATGCTGACAGGCAATGCTTCACCATGGTCCACCATTGTCAATAGTGGGAGTAACGATGTCCAGCTGAAGATGGAGTGAGTACATGTAGATAGGAAGTAAATGGAATAAACGAAAGCTCAGCAGAAAGATGAAAAAAAAGATTAAAAAAAAAAAATGAAAGATCAATGACTGTACAGGTAGGCACATGGGACATGTAGTTCCATAAAAGTTCCACTTGTAGTTACCCAAGTTAATGGATCAACTTGGGTACAATCAGCCTGTCCACAGATGGTTTGAATCTCGGCCGGTCCGTGCTGAACCAGCCAACATTTGAATCATCTATGGACAGCTTAAAGGGGTTGTAAACCCTTGAGGTTTTTCTTTGTATTAAGATGAAAGACCTTCTGTAGTGCAGCAGCCCCCCAGAGCCCCCCTTTTACTTAGATGAACCCGATCGTTCCAGCGACAAGGACAAGCACCGCAGCTCCAGCCGCTGTCTCGGGTCCTCATTGGATAGATTGATAGCAGCAGGAGCCATTGGCTCCCGCTGCTGTCAATCAAATTGAATGACGCGGGAGCCAGGGGCGGGGCCGAGTCCTGCTGTCTGTGTCGATGGATGCAGCAGAAGCACTCGAGAGCGTGGCCGCATGAGTGCCCCTAATGGAATTCGGCTCTCCGTGGGGGCACTCGAGAAGAGGAGGAGACAGGAGCGCCGCCCGGGCACCCCAGAAGAGGAGGATCGGGGCCACTCTGTACAAAACTCTTGCACAGAGGGGGTAATAGCATGTTTGTTATTTAAAAAAACAAAAAAAACAAACCTTTACAACCCCTTTAAGACATCTTATCTCATCTTCAATAATGAAATGAAATCAAAACTTCTCCTGGTTACAGTAGACACTGGATACCCTTTGGGGGCCCATTCCCATTGTTGTGTTTTAATGCACACGTTTCGATGTAAAACACGTGTGTTCTGGTTCCCCATGATTAATGGTGTCTGTTGCCATCACATTTTTAGAAATACATGTGCCTTTTCTCTGTATTTTAGTACATAGAAGGGCCCATAGAAGTCCATGAAAACACATCACAATACATATAACATGGGTTTTGGTGCGTTGGCTACAGGTTATAATAAGCCTTGGTCAATGGTTATTAACTCTATACACTCCAGATTCTAAACTCAAAAACGCACTGAAAAGGTGTGTCAAAATGTATATCAGCGTACAAAGGGTAAAGCATATTGATGAATGTCTAACACTACAAAGAACGCACCTCTATGCACATGCATAGATATAAATGGGCACAGGTATGTCACCGACTAAAGCCGGCCATAGACGGAACAAATCTTGGCTGGTTCAACAGGAACCATGTATAGGCAGGCTAAATGTACCCATGTTAATCGATCGATCAACTTGGGTACAACCAGCCTGTCAGATTTTGCATGCGATTATTGCCAGCGGCTGTTATAGCTGCTAGCAATAATCATTGTGTTTTCTCAGAACTCTGAGAACACAATGGTTCTGCCGAAGGGATTCCCCTGTCAACACTGTCTGTGGTTGCAGAAAAGAAAATCGCTCCGTCTATGGCTGGCCTTGGTGCTGACAGCAGAGCCAGCAAGTGAAAGCTCAGACACCTCCAGAATATCTGAACAAAGGTCTGGAAACGTTCAAATGTGACCTGTGACTAATTTTCTTTATTGATCCAGGAGGTTGATTGATCAATGCCATGACAATAATCAGTGCCATGTCAATAATCAGTGCCATGTCAATAATCAATGCCATGTCAATAATCAGTGCCATGTCAATAATCAGTGCCATGTCAGTAATCAGTGCCATGTCAATAATCAGTGCCATGTCAGTAGTCAGTGTCATGTCAGTAATCAGTGCCATGTCAATAATCAGTGCCATGTCAGTAGTCAGTGTCATGTCAGTAATCAGTGCCATGTCAGTAAGCAGTGGCATATCAGTAATCAGTGCCATGTCAGTAGTCAGTGTCATGTCAGTAATCAGTGCCATGTCAATAATCAGTGCCATGTCAGTAGTCAGTATCATTTCAATAATCAGTGCCATGTCAGTAGTCAGTGTCATGTCAATAATTAGTGGCATGTCAGTAATCAGTGCCATGTCAGTAATCAGTGCCATGTCAGTAGTCAGAGCCATGTCAGTAATCAGTGCCATGTCAGTAATCAGTGCCATGTCAGTAGTCAGAGCCATCTCAGTAATCAGTGCCATGTCAATAATCAGTGCTATGTCAGTAATCAGTGCTATGTCAGTAATCAGTGCTATGTCAGTAGTCAGTGCCATGTCAGTAATCGGTGCCATGTCAGTAATCGGTGCCATGTCAGTAAGCAGTGGCATGTCTGTAATCAGTACCATGTCAGTAGTCAGTAGCATTTCAATAACCAATGGCATGTCAGTGTCATGTCAGCAATCAGTGGCATGTCAGTAGTCAGGGCCATGTCAATAATTAGTGGAATGTCAATATTCATTGCAATGTCCATAATCGGTGCCATGTCAATAATCAGTGGCATGTCCATAATCAGTGCCATGTCAGTAATCAGTGTCATGTCAGTAATCAGTGTCATGCCATTATTTGTGAAAGTAAATACTGGATATTACTTTCAGAAACTGCTCTCTCTAAACAGTGACACGGGACAGGACTTCTGTTTACCACTGTGCACAGTGAGTTTTCATTCATTTATATTGTTTTCATCAGTTAGATGTCTAAAAAGTGGAAAACGTAAAGATAAATCTGAAGCTATTAAAATGGTGGTGAAAAAGTATCAATAACTAAGTTTCAGAACTTGGATTGGTCAGTGTATGGCCAGCAGTAAGCTCAGCACACGTTACAATATGACTGTACAATCTACTATAGACCCACCAACAACTATGTAGTGTAAAATCTTGCCTGATTGGATACAGATTCATTGGATAGTTTAGGCAGTTCCCCCATATTACATAGTTTTGGTAAATCTAACACACGCATCAGTCATCTATTTCTTTTCTGATCGATGTATCCCAATAAGAACAGTCAATCTATAGTGGTCAACCTATTTGATCGTTATAACACATATAAGAAGGCGTGTTTCGATCATTTGTAGGAAGATATAATCTTGGTGCATCTGCAATTTCATGAAGTTTTGGCAAATCTAGCACGTGGGTGTCGATCAGATTAATTGGATAGTATAGGCAGGTCCTCGTATTACATAGGCTTGGTAAGTCTAACTAATGAATAAAAACAATTGATCTATAGCCATCAATCCATTCAAACGTTATAAAACGTTTGTTGTAAGACACGATCTTAAGTAATTGGTTGCATCTGCTCTTTCACATAGCTTTGGCAAATCTAGCACATACTTTGATAAATCATCAATTTATTTTCCTATTAATCCCAATATGTGCAATCGATCTATAGTCATCAAGCCATTTGACCGTTATAACACAAACGAGAAGGCAGGTTACGATCATTTGCTAAAAGATGCAATCTTAAGTAGTTCATTGCATCTGCAATTTCATGTACAATCTCCTAAATAGATGTGGTGCAGCTGATAGGTGCGGAATCAATCAATAATGTTTGCACACGATTGTTTAAATCTGATCTATATTAAGTCTTGCTTGATTGCAAGGGAAGTTATAGTTATTTCATTGTTTATTGATTTAATTGGATAATAAAATCGGTCATTATTATCTTTATTATTGGATAATAAAATCAATCTATAGATGTCCACCACACATAAAAGGAGGATTACGATCATTTGTTGGAAGATACGATCTTAAATATTTAATTGCATCTGCAATTTCATGTACAATATCCTAATTAGATGTAGTGCAGCTGATAGATGCGCAATCAACCCATTTGACCATGATAAGACAGACAGGCAGGTTACGATCATTTTTGGGAAGATCTCTTAAGTAATTGATCATATCTGCAATTTCATGTGCAATCTCCTAATTAGATAGTGCAGCTGATAGATGTGGAATCAATCAATAACTTTTGCACCCTGGCTGACTGACTCACTTTGATCAAATATGATCTATAGCAGGTATTGCTTGATTGCATAGGAAGTTATGGTTATGTGATCATTTATTGTTACGACTGCATAATAAAATCGGTAATTATTATAATTTATATCATTATCATTGGATAATAAGATTGATCTGTAGATGTCAATCCATTTGACCATTATAGCACATACAAGAAGGCGGGTTACGATCATTTGTTGGAAGATGCTATCGTGAGTAATTTAATCGCATCTGCAATTTCAATGTACAATATTGGAATTAGATGTAGTGCAGCTGATAGATGCAGAATCAATCAATAACTTTCCACCCTGGTTGATCAACTCACTTCCATCGAATCTGACTATTTCAGGGCTTGCTCGATTGCAGGGGAAGTTACGGTTGTTTCATTATTTCGATTTGATAATAAAATCGATCATTAGTATCATTATTATCACTGGATAATAAAATCGGTCATTAGTATCATTATTATCACTGGATAATAAAATCGGTCATTAGTATCATTATTATCACTGGATAATGAAATCGGTCATTATTATCTTTATTATCACTGGATAATAAAATCAATCTATAGATGTCAACCCATTTGACCATTATAACACATAAAAGAAGACAGGCTACGATCATTTGGTGGAAGATACGATCTTAAGGAATTTGATCGCATCTGCAATTTTATGTACAATATTTTAATCAGATGTAGTGCAGCTGATAGATGCAGAATCAATCATTACCTTTCCACCCTGGTTGATCGACTCACTTGGATTGAATCTGATCTATATCAAGGCTTGCTCGATTGTAGGGGAAGTTATTGTTATTTCATTATTTCAATTGGAAAAAAATTGGTCATTATTATCATTATTATCACTGGATAAAAAAATTGGTCATTATTATCATATCATCACTGGATAATAAAATCAGTTATTATTATCATATTATCACTGGATAATAAAATCGGTCGTTATTATCATATTATCACTGGATAATAAAATCAATCTATAGATGTCAACCCATTTGACCATTATAACACATAAAAGAAGACAGGCTACGATCATTTGGTCGAAGATACAATAATTGATCTTATCTACAATTTCATGTACAATCAGATGTAGTGCAAATGATAGATGTGGAATCAATCAATAACTTTCTACCCTGGCTGATCGGCTCACTTTGATCGAATCTGATCTATATCAAATTCTTGCTCAATCGCAAGGCACGTTATTCGATTGTTTATCGATTTGATCTGAGAATAACATTGGTGCACATGTATCTGCCATAAAGATCGATTTTATGGTCAGATTGTAACATGTATGGTGAGCTTTAGGCTGCTCGCTGATCCTATACTATAGGTATACTTCTTTGTGCATGGAATTCCAGGTACACACTATACACGGTCTATGATGTATGAGCATCAATGGACTTGTCATGTGTGTAATACACCTCCTCACACCCTGCACCTCCCAAACTAACTTCAATCCAGTCCCAAAACGTCTCCCCTGCTACAGCCAGGATGAATGAATGAAGTTGGGCACCAGCACTGCGTACTGACCACAGCTCCTGGTCAGCGATCCCTGCCTGGTGGTCATCCTCGCTTGTCATCCTACTTACCCAATCTTAATATAGACAATCCCCAGACTGAGAAAGATATGAAAAATCCAACGTCTCGTCTTCTTGTTCATATTCCTGGATTAGGATGGGGGGGATCCAAAGCGGTGAGAGCCGACAGTCTTGGGGGGGGGGAGGGGGGTGGGGGGGGACAGGAGATCCAGGTCAAAGCATCAAAAAAAGCAAAAGCACACCAAAAAATAAAAGCCAAAAGCCCTTTTGGTGACGAGATGAGACAGCGAGTGTTTGTAAATCCCAAGGGACTAGAGCCAGGTCCGGTCAGTGTGGGCAGCCTCTTTCCCCCCCCCTCCCCCCCCACCCACCCCCCCCAAAAAACGTCTCCTCCTTTACTCGGGGCTAGCTGAGGATTTTGTATGCCAGTCACACGTGGAGTTGGGTGATGCAGCCAGCGTGCAAAAGCTCACCCTTTAGTGATCGCTCTTTCGCTCTTCACCATCATCCAGTGCATGTCTCCTTTTTTTGAAGCGTTGGGGGTGTAAATTTTGCAGGCAAGGGGGGGGGGGAACAAAAAAAAAAAATCAAAAAACTATAAAAAAGGCAAAAAAAAAAAAAAAATCCGCAGGACGTTCACCTGTTTCCTGAAACTGGAGGTTTGCAGCCGATGTTGGCGGAGAGAGTGGATTTCATGGTGAAGAGCCAGCAGTCTCTTCATGTGATAATCAACAGGTAGACAGCTTGGCCAGTGTCTGGTGAATACCTGAAGTTGGAACACTGGGATCCTGTTTCACGGCGTGCATTCCTCTTGTGTTGTGAATCTTCCAGCTCAGGCTGTCTGTCAGGCGATCCTTTAGCAGGGTGTGTAGTATTCCTCTACTGTAGTATGGACAATGCTGCAGGGGGCTGGTTATATCTGTTTACCACTCATATCACAGCCCCTCCTTCTCCACTTAGGCTTCTGATCTTTTCTTTTTTCTTTTTTTTTTTTTTTACGGCGGATTCTTCCTAAAGTTATGCCAGGCGTATGTAACATATTGTTCCCTGCCGGGTTCTGACAGCTCCCTCCTCCTTTTTTTGAAAGTCAGTGACAAGCCAGCAGATGAAGACGTCTCCTCTGTCCTGTACCCTCCACTGGACGGAAACCGAGACAGAGCATCCACCATTCTCTCACTTTTCTGATCACTTGGCTTAAAGTGGAACTCTAGACGAAAACTTTTTTGAAGAATAAAACAGGTTGCAAGCAACATAAAATGACGATTTACTAAAGGCACCCTGACTGATCTGCTCACTTCGATTGAATCTAATGAGATGTAGTGCGGCTGATAGATGCAGAATCGATTATTACCTTTCCACTCTTGTTGATCGACTCACTTTGATTGAATCTGATCTATATCAAGTCTTGCTCAGTTACATAGTTACATAGTAGGTGAGGTTGAAAAAAGACACAAGTCCATCAAGTCCAACCTATGTGTGATATTATGTGCCAGTTGCCAGGGAAGTTATGGTTATTTGATTGTTCATTGTTACAACTAGATAATAAAATCAGTCATTAGGCTCCATTCACACTAATGCGTTTTTTTTATGCATTTTGCATTTTGCAGGAATGCATGGGAATTTTTTAACATGGGTTCCTATGGAACATGTTCACATCAATGCATTTTTGTGCCTCTGCATTTTTGGAAAGGGTCATGGACTTTTTTTCATGCAAAATGCATGTAAGGCTCGATTCACACCTATGCATGTTGCTTTTGAGCGTTTTTGGAGGGTTTTTTTTCATGCTTGCCACGTTTTTGAGCAGCGTTTTTGCGGCGTTTTTGCTGAGTTTTTGCCGCGATTTGCGTTTTGCGTTTTTTTTTACAGTCTTAAAAAAAATTAAAAAAAAAAAAAAAAACAAAAAAAAACGGCAAAAACGCATCAAAAACGCACCAAAAACGCATCAAAAACGCTGCAAAAACGGTGCACTTGCGTTTTTGATGCTTGTCCATTGAATTCTATTACATGCAAAACGCTGCATTTTGCATGAAAAAAAGTCCCTGACCCTTTCCAAAAATGCAGAGAGACAAAAAGGCATTGATGTGAACATGTTCCATAGGAACCCATGTTAAAAAATTCCCGTGCATTTCTGCAAAATGCAAAATGCATCAAAAAACGCGCTAGTGTGAATGGAGCCTAATAGAATGGACCTGCATCCAAAAATGCAAAGACCGCCTTATTACCGCTTTTTTGCCACGTTTTGCGTTTTTTTTTTTTCTTTCTTTTTTCGTACACTGTATACAGTATAAAAAAAACACTGTTAAAAAAAAAAACGCGAAACACGGCAAATATGCGGCAAAAAAACCCTCAAAAACGCATGTTCAAAAACGCTGCAAACACCACAAAAAGCACTGCAGAAACGCTCAAAAGCAACATGCATAGGTGTGAATCGAGCCTTATGCCCCGTACACACGGTCGGATTTTCCAACGGAAAATGTGTGATAGGACCTTGTTGTCGGAAATTCCAACCGTGTGTGGGCTCCATCACACATTTTCCACTGGATTTTCCGACACACAAAGTTTGAGAGCAGGCTATAAAATTTTCCGATAACAAAATCTGTTGTCGGAATTTCCGCTCGTGTGTACACAAATCCGATGCACAAAGTGCCACGCATGCTCAGAATAAATAAAGAGATGAAAGCTATTGGCTACTGCCCCGTTTATAGTCCCGACGTACGTGTTTTACGTCACCGCGTTCAGAATGATCGGATTTTCCGACAACTTTGTGTGACCGTGTGTATGCAAGACAAGTTTGAGCCAACATCCGTCGGAAAAAATCCTAGGATTTTGTTGTCGGAATGTCCGATCAATGTCCGACCGTGTGTACGGGGCATTATGATCATTTATATCATTATCAATTGATAATAAAATTGATCTATAGATGTCAATCCATTTGACCATTATAATACATACAAGAAGGCGGGTTATGATCCTTTGTTGGAAGATATTATCATAAGGAATTTGATCCATTTGCAATTTTCATGTACAATATTCTAATTAGATGTAGTGCGGCTGATAGATGCAGAATCAATCAATAACTTTCCACCCTTGTTGACTTGACTCACTTTGATTGAATCTGATCGATATCACGTCTTGCTCAGTTGCCAGGGAAGTTATGGTTATTTTATTGTTTATTATTACAAATGGATAATAAAATCTGTCATTATGATCATTTATATCATTATCAAAGGATAATAAAATTGATCTATAGATGTCAATCCATTTGACCATTATAATACATACAAGAAGGCTGGTTACGATCATTTGTTGGAAAATACGATCTTAAAGAGGAGTCGTCCCCCCCACCCACGAAAAAATTAAAAGTCAGCAGCTACAAATACTGTAGCTGCTGACTTTTACTACTAGGACACTTACCTGTCCAGTGAGCCCGCAATGACGGCGCCCCAGCCGATTTTCAGATCGGCTGTCGGGTGCTGCCGCCGCCATTCGTAGTAAGGGAACCCGGCAGTGAAACCTTTCGGCTTCACGGCCGGTTCCCTACTGCGCATGTGCGAAGTGCGCTGCGCTTTCCTATTGGCGGAGGAAGGAGGAGGAGGGCTGAACTTCCAAGGGACAGCTCTGTGGCCCCGCCCCCCCCAAAGTGTGGACGGGTATCTGTCAAAAACAGGTACCTGCTCCCCCCTGAAAGGTGCCAAATGTGGAACTGGAGGTTGAGAGGAGTCAGTTAAGTGGAGGTTCCACTTTTGGGTGGAACTCCACTTTAAGTACTTGATCGTATCTGCAATATCATGTAAATCTCCTAATCAGATGTAGTGCAACTGATAGATATGGAATCAATAACTTTCCACCATGGCTGACCGGCTCACTCTGATCAAAGCCACCCTATTAGATCGTAAGCTCTTATGACCAGGGCCCTCTTAACCCTCACGTATTTTATCGTATTGTAGCTGTACTGTCGCCCTTTAGCTTGCAAAGTGCTGCGCAAACCTGAATAATAATATTCTGATCTATATCAAGTGTTGCTCGATCGCAAGGGAAGTTATGGCTATTTGCTTATCAATGTGATCAAATAATAAAATCAGTACGTGTGTATCCAGAGGGAGGGAAGGGAGCTGCCAGAATCCGTCAGGGAACAATATGTTACATACGCCTGGCATAACTTTAGGAAGAATCTGCCTCAAAAAAAAAGTGAAAGTAAAGTTTAGAAGCCTAAGTGGAGAAAAACAGGTTGCAAGAGACATAAGACTTATTTACTGAAGGCAAATAGACTGATCACTTTGAAAGGGTAGTTGCACTTTGCAAGGGAATTTTTCCGAAGCTTAAAGCGGAGTTCCACCCAAAAGTGGAACTTCTGCTTAATCGTCTCCTCCCCCCCTCTCCAGTGCCACATTTGGCTCCTTTCAGGAGGGAGGGGAGAACAGGGACCTGCTGCGGTGAAGCTCGGCCCCCCACTCCTTCCTCCGCCGCCGGGCCAATTAGAAATCGCAGGAGGGAACCGGCTGTGAAGTCTAAAAAGGCTTTGCTGCCGGGTTCCCTTACCAGCAATGACAGCCGATCCGAAGATCGGCTGGGTTTCCGGCATTGCGGGCTCCCTGGACAGGTAAGTGTCCATATATTAAAAGTCAGCAGCTACAGTATTTGTAGCTGCTAACTTTTCATTTGTGGTTGGGTGGGCGGACCTCTGCTTTAAGACCTCTTTCACATGAACGTTGCCTGTCTGTTTTTCAGGCAGACCCGATCACAACCTCCATTCTCCTCTCAGATGTAAACTGACCTCTTGGCCATTTACATCCAATCCATTCTGCTAAAAACAGACGGATGGTGATCCGTCCTGCTTCCGTCTAGCGCACAGGTGTCAAACACAAGGCCTGCGGGCCGAATCCGGCCCTCCAGGCCATTTCATGTGGCCCTCACACCCCTCCTTCAGCTGCAGGAGAGCTCCAGCCCTCCTCTGGTATTCCTCCAGACCCCTACTTTCTGCTTTCAAGCAATGCATCCAGCTTATTCCCAGCAGCAGCATAAGGAAAGAGGGTGCACTGTGATGTTAAGGAGAGTAGGGGACTCAACTTCTGATGGTGGGGTGGCTCTTGACATCTAATGTAAGGGGAGGGGATGCGCTGGACATCTAATCTTACGGATACAACCGGCCCTTTTGAGGACAATCATAATGCTGATGCGGCACACGATGAAATTGAGTTTGACACCCCTGGTCTAGCGGATCAGATGGCCCATAGAGGAGAGTGGGCTGTGTCCGTGCCCGCTCTGCATAGGTGGAAAGGACACGGACCTGTACATCCACCTGCTCAGCAGAGAAAAGCGCATAGATCCTCTTCTCAGTGGCGTCTCCAGCTTTCATATTTAGGGGGGGCACATGGGGAAAAAGTAGAGGGGCAACTATAAAATGCAATTATATATATATATATATCTCCTGGGGCCCTTTACTACGACCCCGCAATGGCCCTTTCACATGTTCTGCAGTGTGCTCCCTTCCTACTGTATTGGGGTCCCCCAGGGTGGCAGAAAACAAGATATATATGTCACCAGCATACCAAGAGAATATAAGGATCCAAAGCAGTGGGAGAACTATCAGGGTTGCAAAGGTTGTCTTGCCACCGGGCCCCGGTGTTCTGCCACTGTGGGGTTCCTCAGCCTCCTCTTGCTGTCCTGCCCCTGCTATTGACAGCGCTGGTCTGGCATCTCTTGGAATTTACAGGCTGGTTCTCCTGTCCTAAGAACGGGAGAAATCAGTCTGTTTTTTCAGTAACTGAGAGTCCTGGTGGAGTCCTTCCTGCAACTCGCTCTTCTCTCTGCCAATGAGGATACAGGGGAAGGAGCAGATCGGGCGGCCGTGGTTGTGTGAGCGCTCGCATTATGCAGTGTCAGCGAGCAGAGGGAGGGTGGAGGAATCACCCGCAGGAGGTGACTGGGGACTCTCTCTCTCTTAGACATTGATTTTTTGTAAAAAAAAAAAAATAATAAAATTATTGGGGGGGGGGGGGCACATGGTGGGGCACAGCATAATGTTGGGGGGGTCAGGGCCCCCCTGGCCCCCCCTAGGGACGCCATTGCCTCTTCTGAGCAAGGAGTCTTCCCTGTGTGAAAGGACCCTAAAGTGGCAATAAACCTATGAATCCAGCAATCATTAGATGTGGTGGTTGCATTTGTTTCCTTTTTTCAGGCTTTGTTCCCTCTGTTTTCACCTGGTGATCCTTGTATGGGCAGGCTGGTTGTACAAACATTGATCTACCGATCGAGTTCTGTTCTATCTCCTGTCAGATTTCCCCACTCAGTGAGCGCCGCCAGCTACAGCCAGCAGTGCTGATGATCAGTGTATTCTAGCTCCAGGGAAGTCGCCCCGCTGTCAGAATACAATAGCTCAGCGGGGAGGATTCCTCCATCCACTTTCAGTGTGTTGGCGGAATCAAGTCATTTTTTTTTTACTCAACTTGCTGGTTAAATGAGGAAAAAAAAAGACTCATCTATGGGCTGTTTTAGATGTACTAGAAGATTGACATTATAAATACACTAAACAAGTCAAAGCTGAACTCCAGCTAACACTTTTTAAGTAATTGAAGCAAACAGTTTTTTTCCTTTTGGGATAAAGATTTTACATGAATAAATAAAAGCTGATCCTTGTAAGTATGTCAGCGGTAAATGGTTTGTTCCAACCCTCTAACTACTACATTTGCAGGAAAGCTTGTTCTGGTCAAAAACTGGCAGGATCACTAGGTGAAAATAAAAGAAAGAAAGCTTCAAAAAGAAAACGAATGCAGTCACCAAATCTAAAGCCAGCCATAGACAGTTCAAATCTCCATTTGTTTATCAGATTTTTCTTCATTACTTTCCCTGTACACACAATGGGAAGGGAGGGGAAATCTCTGCAAAGTGAGGAAAATCCTGTCTTTAGCCTGCCACAGACAGGCCGAATCCATCGATTGACTTGGATACAACCAACATGTCAGTTTTTTAGGATGCGATTACTGCCAGCAGCTATAGTCGCTAGCAATAATCACTGTGTTCTTCCAGCAGGGATGGCACCCTGCCCCCCCCCCCCCCCACCGAGAGAACATAATGGCTTCATGGGAGGGATTCCCCCATCAACAATGCCTGACGATTTTCTTTTCTGCAACTCGTGGTTCGTCTATGGCCGGCTAAAGAGTTGGTAAACTGCAATATAATAAATGTTTGCTTTTGGGTTAAATACCACTTTAAAGTGATTGTAAAGGGAAAAGTTTTTTTTTTTTTTTAATAACAAGCATGGTTTTGCACAGAGCAGCCCCAATTCTCCTCTCCTGGGGTCCCCTTTGCTCCTCCCCCCTGCTGAATGCCCACATAGCATTGGCACACACAGTGCAGCTTCACCCCACCCCCCTGCTCCCTCCTCACTGGCTGTGATTGACAGCAGTAGAAGCAAATGGCTCCCTCTACTATGTCTGAGCCAATAAGGAGAGAGAGAGAGAGAGAGCAGTGATCCTGCTCTTGTGCACAGCGCTAGATCGACATCGGGCTCAGCTAAGTATATGGGGAGGCTGGGGGGTGAACAAAAAAAGTAAGATTTCTCCATTCACGCTATACAGCGCAGATGTGCAATGGCACCTATTAAATTCTGACAGCATGCACTGGCTGTCAGAATACCCAAACAGTGTCTGCATCTGATTTAATGCAGCTGCTGTTCACCTGACAATTTTCTGGCTGGCTTCTTCGATTTTTCCACCAAAGGATGCTGGGCTGCAAAGGGCCAACAGGGCCACCCACAAAGCAAATTTCAGTCGGTCTATTGGGAAGTGGACAAAATTTGCTCTGTGTATTGCCAACTTTATTTTCCTACTTGCAAAATGATGGCGTTTGAAAAATACAGTCATACAGCTACAATATCCTTATCCTCCTGTTTGAGTTTTATGAACTGAGCCTATATTTGTCAGATTGCATAGAACAAAGCTAAACCGACCATAATCACCTGCAAACTAAAAATGATGGCTATTAACCAATTCAGCCCCAGAAGGATTTACTCCCTTAGAGCCAGTTCACATGGGGGGCGACTTGTCAGGCGACCTAGCCGCCTGACAAGTCGCCTCCCGTTCTGTACAATGGAACCGTTCTAATCGGAGCGACGCAAGTCGCTCCGACTTAGAAGAAAGGTTCCTGTACTACTTTGGGGGCGACTTGCATAGACTTCTATACAGAAGTCGTCTTGCAAGTTGCCCCGGCAGTCGTGTGCAGGTCGCCTCGGTGAGGCGACCTGCAAGTCGTGCCGCCTCTGGTGCGAACCGAGGCTTAATGACCAGGTCATTTTTTGCGATACGGTGCTGCGTCGCTTTAACTGACAATTGCGCGGTCATGCAATGCTGTACCCAAAGAAAATTGATGTCCTTTTTTTTCCCCACAAATAGAGCTTTCTTTTGGTGGTATTTAATCACCTCTGCGGTTTTTATTTTTTGCGCGATAAACAAAAAAAGAGCGACAATTTTGAGAAAAAAAAACAGTATTTTTTATTTTCCGCTATAATACATATCCAAAAAACAAAAATTAAAAAAAACAAATGTATTTATCAGTATAGGGCAATATTTATTCTGCTACATATTTTTGGTTAAAAAAATCGCAATAAGCGTATATTGATTGGTTTGCGCAAAAGTTATAGCGTACAAAATAGGGGATAGATTTATGGACTTTTAATTTTTTTTCTATGTTTTTACTGGTAATGGTGGCGATCTGCGATTTTTAGCGGGACTATGACATTGCGGCAGACAAATCTGACCCCAAGTGACACATTTTGGGGACCAGTGACATTATTATAGTGATCAGTGCGAAAAAAAAATGCACTGATCACTGTATAAATGACACTGGCAGGGAAGGGGTAAACACTAGGGGGTAATCAAGGGGTTAACTGTGTTCCCTGAGTGTGTTCTAACTGTGTGGGGGCTGGGCTGCCTGGGACAACAAAGAGATCGCTGTTCCTGATTACTAGGAACAGCAGATCTCCATGTTGTCCCGTGTCAGAACGGGGATCTGCCTTACATAGGCAGATCCCCGTTCTACCTCTCTGTGCAGCGATCGTGGGTGGCCCGCGGCGTGCAGCGGACATGCGCGCACGCCCCCACTATCTAATGCATGGATAAACGTACAGGTACATCTCTTTCCGCAGCCGAGCCGCCTTGCCACAGTAATCTGCAGAAAGCAGTCAGCAAGTGGTTAAATACACTAATGCCCCGTACACACAGTCGGACTTTCCTACGGAAAATGTGCAATGGGAGCTTGTTGTCGGAAATTCCGACCGTGTGTAGGCTCCATCAGACTTTTTCCATCGGAATTTCCGTCACACAAAGTTTGAGAGCTGGATCTAAAATTTTCCGACAAAATACGTTCACGTAAATTCCGGTCGTGTGTAGACAATTCCGACGCACAAAGTGCCACGCATGCTCGGAATCAAGCAGAAGAGCCGCACTGGCTATTGAACTTCATTTTTCTCGGCTCATCGCACATGTTTTACGTCACCGCGTTCTTGACGTTCGCAATTTCCGACCAACTTTGTGTGACCGTGTGTATGCAAGACAAGTTTGAGCCAACATCCGTCGGAAAAAATCCAATAGATTTTGTTGTCGGAATGTCCGATCGTGTGTACAGGGCATTACACTTTATAAGCGGTTACAGCAAACAGTTTTTATTGGGATAAAGATTTTACATACATAAATAAAAGCTCATCATTGTAAGCACACCTGTCAGTGTTACATGGTTTGTCTCATCCCTGTAAACTGATACATCTGGAAGAGAGTTTGTTCTTTTGAAAAACAACAGACTTACTCGCTGGATCACCGGAAGAAAATATAAGGGAAAAAAGCTTAAAAAAGAAAACGAATGTAGCCGTCACATCTAAGAATTGGTAAACTACAGTATAATAAATGTTTGCTTTTGGGTTCCATACTGCTTTAACATGTTACAGCTCATCTCCAGGCAAATATTAACCCCCACCCCTCTCTCTCATCCTCCCAGCCCATCTGTTCTTGTTTTACCACTAACCTTGTGAAGAGATGTCCCCCTATGTCTGCTCTCTTGGTCCCTCAGGGGGACAGCTTCAGCACTGTGGATCCAGACAGTCTACTTGCTCTTGTACTGACGTTATCACTGCAGATTCCTCTTCTGGATCCTGAGAGTACCCCACTGCTGGACAGCCAATAGGAAGTGTCTACACAACAAGGATACCTGAAGGCTCCTGAAAACAGAAGAATAGAGAGGAGTTGGGACTGAAGTGTCACATGACTGGGGCTATAGGTGAGTAGAAGGGGCATTCAGGTAGTATTTTTTTTTCTTCAGTGAACAGCTGGAAGGGGAAAGGTGATGGGGATATGGGGAGCCCTGAGATCATCTTCAATGTCATTTCCAAAGTCATTTTCAATATTTCTTCTAATCTGCAGCTTTTAGTATAATAAAAATTTCTGGTGATTTTGCGGTGCAGGTTGGTGTTTGGGCACCTTCTATAATAGAATGACCACTCTCTGCTTCAATGATGCTCTGATCAAGACCGGTCATTTCAACACACATTATGCAGGCATGGACTATTGTCGTCACCATCAGGAAACTCTCCCGGAGAAATGCTCTGCAGCCATCGCTGGATTCTGTGCATGTTAAAAGGAAGTGACTGCAAAGAGGATGCATGAGATAAGCTGCTGTTCTGCTGGGAGTTTTTGTATCAGCTCCTTCGACAAAAGTCGATTTAAAAATCGGATTCTGGCAATTGGATGTTGTCTGACCAAATTTGAGCAGTGTATGGCTAGCTTAAATACTTAGGACTAAGCATTACTTTAAAGTCAACCTGTCAGGTTCTACACATGATCTTCACTAACAATATTGGTCAAGTATGGGTTATTCTTCAGATCAGTTTCTATGTCACTGGCTTTCCATGTCGGCATTAAGCTCACCCCTTCAGGCACTAAGCCCAACCACTACCATTCAACATCCAATATCAAGACTTCTGCTGGTCACTGAGCTTCGGCAATTGATTTTTGAATGGCAGGAGCAAAGCTTAATTCCAGGTTGGATTGTGGTTTAGTATAGACTTGAGAAGTAGATACAGTATATAGCCTTTTCTCTGGAACCCAGAAGATGAATCACAGCACCAAAACTGATTTTAAGTTTGCAAGACAGTATTACAAATGTATACCTGAATTACAAAGGTGTTTCCCTCCCTGGTTTCTATATAGAAGCCCGAAGTAGGAAAAAATTAAACCTTTTTTTGTTAAGTTTATATTTATCCACTTTGACCATATTGGGCTGGGCTTAGGTATATAGTAAAGATAATGTTATTGACCATTAGGACCATCTTTGTTGTCCCTGTGACTCTGTAACAGAGAAATATAAAGACACATCTTGCATTTGTGGGACATGAGTGTGAAAAGTACTATTCACAACTGTAACACAATAATCCCCACCAATGTGATGAGTGTTGTTCTGAATGTAACAACATTTCAGTGTCTGCCATGGCTTGTTGGTTGTCATACAGGTAGTCTCCCCATAGCTTGTAGTCTCCCCATAGCTTCCCTAAGACAGGAAGTGTATTATTGCCAGGTAAAAATACCACCTGCATGCTGTCTGCGTTCAGGGACACGCACCCACACGGCTATCAAAAAGGGACCAGCGGCTGTGATCATGCAGCCATTACGTCCCAATAGATATGAATGGGAGTGCATGCATGCTGATGCATTGAACACTTCTACATCCCGTGTGGGCAAAGCCAGCCCCTCGCACAGATGTACATGTACACCCATGTGAATGAGGAACTATGAAAAAAAGTATAAAAATAAAACTAAAGTAACCACAATGTCTAAGGTATGGCAAGCTGAAATGTATTACATTTTTATTGTTTGTTGGGTTTTATGTGTGTTTTACCTTCTTTTGAGTCCCTGATTATTTATTCTGTTGGCAGAATGGGCACCCAGGTCTACAGCTCCTATCAAGAAGAATAGTCGCTAGTGTTCCAGGTGTTATTCAAGAGATGCTGAGAAGGCTCTCTCCATTTGCAAGTTATTCCGGCAATGTAAGACTCACGCCATGATTGCTTTCTAAAGCAAACACTAGAAGTGAGGTATGAATTTGTGCAATTCAAGGTGCTGTAAAGTGGCAAGTAAGCTTAAAGAATTTCTCAGGACTCAAGGAAGAACAGGATACTGTTGATAGATGCTGAAATGACTAAATATAACTAGTTCTTACTATTACCTATCTTACTTGTAAAGGTAGAGAAAAAAAAAATATCGTCTAATGTTTGACTTCTATAAAAATCCTGTGCTTGTACCATCCCCTACTTTACATTAGGCCGATTGACAGTACAACTTACAAAAGCAGATTCAAGCTGATTCATGCAATGTGTTGCATAAACGCAGCCTATTTATTTCGAATGGGCTGATGGTTCACATCAATGCACAAAAAAAAAACTTGTATCATTTTTTTGCACTACAACACATATATGGCTCACATCTGCACATTTTGATGCACTACAGAACACATAGGTTTTGCTGTACTGTATAAGCCCATTGGGGTCATTTATTTATTATTTATTTATTACAGGTACTTATATAGCTGCATCATTTTACGCAGCGCTTTACATATACAGTACAGTATATTATTCATTCACATCAGTCCCTACTCTCAAGGAGTTTGCAGTCTAAGGTCCCTAATTCACCCTCATACATACACATACTAGGGCCAATTTAGACAGGAGCTAATTAATTTACCAGCATGTCCTTGGAGTTTAGGAGGAAACCCACGCCGGCATTTACTTATTTCCTAAGGCCCCTTTCACACTTGTGAGACTTGTCCTGTGACTTGGGACTGCAAAGTCGCATTACAAGTCGTACCCCATGATTTCCAATGAGTAACATTCATATCTGTGCGACTTCAAGTCGCACCAACTTCAAAGTAGTCCCTGCACTACTTTGGTCTGACTGATGCAAGTTGAGGTCCATAGACCTCGAGATTACACAGGCATTCCCTGAAACCGTGGCAAAACCGTGTCAAAATCTCAGCAGTGTGAAAGGAGCCTAAACAAAGCTTTTTTGCATGTAAGCAGAGATTTCTCTCCTGATGCACATCAGGGATTAGACCTTCACTGATAGAATCTAACAAAGCATACCCGTGTTCAGGACCCTTTAAAGTTGTGCTGCCCCTCCCCTACATCTATAATATTCCCAAAAAACTTCCTCATTCAGGCCAGCTGACCCTAATCCGATAAATAATGCAATGATGCTGGAGCACTGTATCAAACCTGTATAGAAGTGCAAAAAGTAGCCGAAGTACCAAAAGAGGAAAAAACTTATCATATACCTCTTCCCAGAATGTGCAATTTCCACAGTAATGCTTAAGCCTCCATTCACATCCGCAAAATTTGTCAAATCGTATGCCAAATTGCAGCCTATTCCCGGCAATGGCACTGTCCCAATCGGTGCGATTCAGACTTTGCAGCGCAGCACCGATTTCCAAAAGTAGTTTCTGCACTACTTTTGGCGATTTCAGGGGCGATTTGAATAGATATCTGTGTATGAACCTGCACAGATGTCTTTCAAATCGCCCCCGAACTCGTACTGAAATGCAGGTTTGAAATCGCGCAAGTTCATCTGAACTCGCACGATTTCAAACCCACATCACCCTAACATTGTACATTTTTGTCTTAATTTTCCCCTGAAAAATAGCACTCTCACTTCTTGTGCCTAAAGTATCATAGCTGTATATCTTCAATGTGAGATCATCTAAGGCACTGTTCCTGGGTCTGCTAGTCTTAGGACATTTAGAGTGGGATTCGTTGATATCACTACTGTGCTGATCACTGTTCTCCCTGCTGGAGAGGAAGCTGTACCTGATGACCTGCAGTGCAAGGATCTCCCTGCTTCTGTTATATTCATTCCATGAAATAATCACTTCTAGCACATGTGTGTTGTCATATGTATGGTAACCCAATTCTTTCTTTAAACGTTTAGATGTATCATTGAGGTAAACTAGCATATACAGTAGTGGCCAGTCATTGGTCAGTGATTCAATATACTGTATTTATCACATATATCTAATTATCACTTAATTATCTGCACTATTCAGATGTACAGCTCTTTGCAGCTCTTTACAGCTTTATGATGCAGTGAGGGAGAGTACAACAGAAGAAAGAAAACTGATCAATTTCCACTGCTGATTGCACACACGGGGTCATATAGCTGAATTGTATTCCTCCAGGCATTTTAGTGTGTCCAGGAGGGACGGGTGCAGCATCCGGCCCCATTGCCTGCCCAGCGCCCGGGTGCACCACCCTCTCGGGTGAGGGTGAAATGTGATTTCTGAGTCTATTTCGCAGCACACTGATGACCGATTTGCTTTAGGATATGTCAATAAAGGAATGCTGATGATGAAAGCATGGCCTAATTTTTTTTTGTTCCACTAGTTACAATAAGCACGACAAAAGACTCCAATGCATTTTGATGGCCACACAATCCCCCTTCATTAGGACCTTGCCACTTTTACTGTGAACCAGCACTGACTGTTGATTATAACATACTTTGCATACAGATCAGTCTTCTTAGGAGTAATTTTGAGTCCATTTACCAATCACCCCATTTGGAGTCCATTTACCATACCATTTCACTCAGCCCTGATGACGGGAGATTCTGTGGCCCCTGAAATGCGTTGAATGTCCTTTATCCTGATTGTTGTAACCAGTTGAACAATAAAGAATTTGGACTCCTAAGGTATTTTTATTTGGCACTCTTACTTGGATTTTTCAAATGTGGTGAATGTCCTCTCCTGGGGAGGGTGGGGTGTCCTGTCTCAGTGGTGAGCTGCCAAGAAGTAAAAGTCTATTGGGTTCAAGTAAGGACTTCATCCATGATTTGATAACCTGTAAAATTCGGTGCCCAACACCCCCCCACCATTACCTCCTAGGATTCACTCCCTTGTCCTGATCACCAATTTCACCAGGAACCAATTGTGAGCTGCCACAGAATAGAGGGGAAATTCTCCAATGACAGCACTTGTTCCTGTTACAGTTATCTAATACAGGAATTCCCTCACGTTGGAAAGATATCCTCCCACTTCCTGTTTAAGTCTACAAGACAGGAAGTAAAATCTTCCTAACGAAAGACAGATGGCAAAAAAAAAAAAAAACGATAGTCTATATGCTGAATGCTGAAAGCCAACGCTACATAGTCATAATCTTTTGGGTCTTCCTTGAGCAGCTTTGCCTCTGCATACTGAACACAGGAGGTCGCTCGCTCAGCCCCTCTGCCATTCATATTTTCAGTATATACAAAGCATCCTCTGATTGGACGTAGGTAGACTGTGATATCTTGCCATTCCTATCTACCTTGTCCAATCAGAGAACGACTTATATTCAATACAGGCATACCCCACTTTTAAGTACACAGTGGGGTTTATTTACTAAAGCTGGAAAGTGCAAAATCAGGCTCACTTCTGCATAGAAACCAATCAGCTTCTAACCCCAACTTGTTCAATTAAGCTTTGGTAATAAAACCTGGAAGCTCATTGGTTTCTATGCAGAAGTGAGCCTGATTTTGCACTTTCCAGCTTTAGTAAATAAACCCCACTGTGTACTTAAAAGTGGGGTATGCCTGTAGAAAAATACAAGGCGTTATTTGATTGGTGTTGGAGCCAAACAAGTTGTGTTTAGTATGCGGCAGAAAAGCTGCTGGAGTGGCACCTGAAGATTACAGCTATCACTGTATGTAGCCTGGACTTCTACTGTGGCTTACAGTATCTCCTACGGCCCCCCAAAAGTTGCCAATTAAAGATGACTTCTGGAGTTCTGGAGTGTTACTAAACCCAGGACCCTGCATTCACTATATCTGGTCTCCCACAGTACACAGAACATGGAAATTCAATCATTTTAGTCAGTATAGACTGCTAAATATCTTTTCTCATCAGCAGTTTATAGCAGTCTTGTGACTTCTTTCAGTGCCTGGGTAAAGCTTGTACTGGCTGCCCTATCAGGATGCAGGACTCTTGACCCTTTGTCTGGACAGTGCTGATTGGCCCTGTGCTGATCACAGAGCACTCTCCAAAAAAAAAAAAAACTTTAGTAATACAAAACAAAACTGAGCATGTGCAGAGTGACTCCAGTAACTCTGTCTTATCCAGACATGTTATGGAGACAATGCAATAGGGGGAAGATCAGAGAAGACAGGATCAAACAGCCTTTTTACACAATGCAGATGATTAACCCCTTAGGTTCCACAGTATAAATTGCAGTACAGAAGTTGGACTGGAAAAGTATGAAGAGTTTTTTCACTCATCATCATAGAAAGCCAGCAAAATATCAGTTGGCAAACTGTGTTCACTGAATGCACATTTCCAGGAGAATAATGAAAAAGACTGGAAGAGATCATCCATAAACACCCTTCTCTGTATGTGCGTGACTGCCAATAAAAATGGGCCATGGTTGGTCTTCCTTATATGAGGATATCGCTCAATGAAGAACTCTATGGGTGTTTGACCATCACATAAAAAATGAACATCTTTGTATGGGTAAAATGAGCGCTAGTTTTAAAATTGTCTACTTTCCACTAGCCAGTACATTTTATTGATTATTTTAAGAAAACACTTTCTTGATATATTCCATGAGATAATGTATGAAATACAAATAGAAAAAAATTACATTAACATATTTTTTTTTTTTTGAACGGAATGTAAAAAATGCATTTCATCTAAATAACTATGTGAGTTTTTTGTCAGCTCAGTGCCTGCTAAAACTTGTAACAGTTGCAGTGCAACGTAATTTGTACGTTATAACTTTATCAGTGTGCCCTCTTCTGGACAAAACCAGGTAGTGCTAGTTCCATAACCATCAACATTGCAATGGAGAGATATAAAGTATAGTACTATTTGCCTTTTCCAAAAACAAAGGAACATGCCTGTCATCAATTCAACGCAGACCCAAGAGAGCTCACAAAATAATAATAAAAAAAAAATATTCTTTAAAATGTTATGTCCTGACCATAAAAAGGAAAAAAAAACTTGTACACAACCACTGTAGGTTTCCTTTATGCTGAAAGTATACCTTTCCATAGGTTTTCATGCAATTTTACATGTGTTATCAGCGTGGGTTGACACATGCTTTAACGGGCTGTCATTACTAGGCCCATTAATGTGTGTCAATACGTTGTAGAACAAACAGGGACTTATTCAGCTACCGCATATCACACATTTATAAAATTATGTAAAAAAAAAAAAAAAAAAGAAAATTAACAAGCCTGTGAACGTGCATTGATGTGTTAAAAAAAAATGAGTGTTAAAACACATAGGCTTCAATGGGCCCATACCGGCTTCACACCTTAGCAGTGCATGAAGACAAACTCATTACCAGACATTACGTTGCATTAACCACTTCAGCCCCGGAAGATTTGGCTTCTCAATGACCAGGCCATTTTTTGCAATACGGCACTGCGTCGCTTTAACTGACAATTGCGCGGTCGTGCGACGCTGTACCCAAACAAAATTGACGTCCTTTTTTTTCTCACAAATAGAGCTTTTTTTTGGTGGTATTTGATCATCTCTGCGGTTTTTATTTTTTGCGCTATAAAAAAAAAGAAGAGCGACAATTCTGAAAAAAAAACACAATATCTTTTAGTTTTCACTATAATAAATATCCCAATTTTTTTTTTTTTAAATACATTTTTTCCTCAGTTTAGGCCGATATGTATTCTTCTACATATTTTTGGTAAAAAAAAAAAAAAAAAAAAAATCACAATAAGCGTGTATTGATTGGTTTGCATAAAAGTTATAGCGTCTACAAAATAGGGGATAGATTTATGGCATTTTTATTATTTATTTTTTTTACTAGTAATGGTGGCGATCAGCGATTTATATCTGGACTGCGATATTGCGGTGGACAAATCAGACACTTTGGACACATTTTTGGGACCAGTGACATTTATACAGCGATTAGTGCTATAATTACTGTATAAATGACACTGGCAGGGAAGGGGTTAACACTAGGGGGCGATCAAGGGGTTAACTGTGTTCCCTAGGTGTGTTCTAACTGTTGGGGGGGATGGGAGTGACTAGGGGAGGAGAGAGATCGGTGTTCATACTTAGTATGAACACACAATATGCCTCCACTCCCCTGAGCTTTTTTTTTTTTTTTTTTTGTCAAAGTTTAATTAAACAAGCTGAATTTAGAAGCCGATTGGTTACCATGCACAGCTGTAGCAGCTTTTGCATTCTCCAGTTTTAGTAAATCAACCCCACTGCTTGGCAAATTATTAAGGCATTACCATGCATTGCGCAATATAATGAAGGCAGGTTGCTTTAGTGCACAGGGGCATCGTTCAGAATGACCAGGAGTTGCAGTAAGGCACATGTTACTCCAACGCAATGGTGTAAAGCCGGCCTACAACACACCCTCGCTGATCTCTAGCTGCAGGCACCATAGAACTATTCATCTACGTTCATAGGTGAAGTACTGCACACTTTAGGATGGATTTACTAAAGGCAGACTGTGCACTGCGCAAGTGCAGTTGTCCCAGAGCTTAGTAAATGAGGGGAAGCTCTGCTGACTTCCATCATCCAATCATGCAAGAAAAACAAGCTTTTTTCTTTTTTCCCTTGCATGTGATTGGGTATTCTTTGCAAAGTGAAGCTTCATCTCATTTACCATTCTCTGGAGCATCTGTACTCGCACAGTGCACAGTCTATTTACCATTAGCAAATCCACCTCTTTGTCTATGCAGACTTAGCTCACCCGACTCCCCCTCCCAGCAGTGACTCTGCAGCTTTCCTTTCTAATGTAAACAATGAACAGAAACTCTGGGAGGAGAAGCGGAGCTGCTGAGAGAATTACTTATGCCGCGTACACACGAGCGGACTTTACGGCAGACTTTTCTCGGCGGACTTTACGCCGGACTTTATGACGGACTTTTCGAATGAATGGACTTCCCTACAAACAATCCACCAAAGTTCGTCGAATTCGTACGTGACGACGTACGACCGGACTAAAACAAGGAAGTTCATAGCCAGTAGCCAATAGCTGCCCTAGCGTGGCTTTTTGTCCATCGAACTAGCATACAGAGGAGCGGACTTTTCGACCGGACTCGAGTTCGACGGATTGATTTAAAACATGTTTCAAATCTAAGTCTGTCAAACTTTTGAGAAAACAAAGTCCGCTGGAGCCCACACACGATCGAATTGTCCGACGAAATCCCGTCCGCCGGGCAAAGTCTGCCGTAAAGTCCGCTCGTGTGTACCCGGCATTAGGCTCCATGCACACTGGGCTTAAAAAAAAAATGTCTGTTCTCTTGGTTCTCTTACTCATATAGAGCATTTTTCGTACAAAGTCTAGACAGGTTTATAAGAGTATTTCCTTTTTCTGCCAGTAAGCTCCAATCAGAAACGTGAACCAGAAGGTTTTTTTTTTCCTTAATATTTTTGGGGGATATTTATTATAGCAAAAAGTAAAAAATATTGCTTTCTTTTTTTCAAAATTGTCTCTTATTTTGTTTATAGCGCAAAAAATAAAAACCGCAGAGGTGATCAAATACCACCAAAAAAAAGCTCTATTTGTGGGAAAAAAAGGACGTAAATTTTGTTTAGGTACAACGTCGCACGACAGCGCAATTGTCAGATAAAATGATGCAGTGTCGAATCGCAAAAAAGTACTCTGGTCAGGAAGGGGGTAAAATCTTCCGGGGCTGAAGCAGTTAAAGTGGTTCTAAAGCCTTTGTGTTTTTTTCACATTAATGCATTCCTTGAATTAAGGTAAAAAACACCCCACTAACTATTTCCCTCCCACTCCCTCTCTCAACACTTACCTGAGCCTTGTCACCGATCCAGCGCTGTGTCCAGCTTCAGTCTTCTTTCCCTTGTCTTTCTCTTCTCACAGGGACTTGGGCAGAGGCGGGAGCCATTGACTCCTGTTGCTGTTAGTCAAATCCTGTGAGCAGAGAGCAGGGGGTTGGGCTGAGCCATACAGTGTGTGTCTATAGACGCATACATCGCGGCGCAGGAGCGAGCCCACAGGTGTACCCCCAAAGGCAAATGGCTTGCTATGTGACCGCACCAAGAAGAAGAAGAGCTGGGAGCGCTGGCAGGGAATCCGAGAAGAGGTGGCTTGGGGCAGCTCTGTGCAAAACCATTGCACAGAGCAGGTAAGTATAACATGTTAAATATTTTAAGAGAAAAAAATTTGAGCTTTTAGAAAGACTTTAAATTATTTCAGCTCTTTTTTGAACTTTGAGTATGAATCACTCCACAGGGTCTGCAATGACAACTTGTTAAGAGTATATAAATACTTGAATGTCTCTAACCTGGGCAGAATCTGGCCTTTGTTCAACTTAGAAGACTGGGAATATGTGAAGGCAGAAAAGTAGTACTGCTGGGGACAGTGCCACATTAAAGCGGGCCATATATTATACCAGTGGCATCTCTAGGGTCGCTGTCACCCGGTGCAGAAAAAATTGGTGTCACCCCCCCTCCCCACCGACTATAGTGCCCCCTCAGTACAGACCCCCCTCCACTAACTACAGACCCCCCTCTCTCAGTATAGACCCCTCTCCCTTAGTACAGACCCCCTTTCATCAATATAGACACCCCTCAGTGCAGACCCCCTCTATCAGTATAGACACCCCTCAGTGCAGACACCCCTCCATCAGTATAGACACCCCTCACTGCAGACCCCCCTCTATCAGTATAGACACCACTCAGTGCAGACCCCCCTCCATCAATATAGACACCACTCAGTGCAGACCCCCCTCCATCAGTATAGACATCCCTCAGTGCAGACCTCTCTCTATCAGTATAGATACCCCTCAGTGCAGACCCCAGTCCATCAGTATAGACACCCCTCAGTGCAGACCCCCCTCCATCAGTATAGACACCCCTCAGTGCAGACGTCCCTCCATCAGTATAGACACCCCTCAGTGCAGACCCCCCTCCACCAGTATAGACACCCCTCAGTGCAGACCCCCCTCCACCAGTATAGACACCCCTCAGTTCAGACCCCCCTTCATCAGTATAGACACCCCTCAGTGCAGACGTCCCTCCATCAGTATAGACACACCACAGTGCAGACCCCCCTCCATCAGTATAGACACCCCTCAGTGCAGACGTCCCTCCATCAGTATAGACACCCCTCAGTGCAGACCTCCCTCCATCAGTATAGACACCCCTCAGTGCAGACCCCCCTCCTGCTGTATAGACACCCCCTCAGTACGTGTGCTAGTAGTCCCTCCCATAGCTCCCCTCCAGCACATGTCCATCTACATTACAATATACTGTACAGACCTCAGAACAGTGCGGAATATGCACAGCGGTGTGTCCCTCTGACTCTCTCCTCCTGTGTATATTTAAACAGAGAGGAGGAGGAGGCCGCTTTGGTCCGCTCTGCTGAGGGACACAGCTGGCTAGACGCAGATCAGTGTAGGGGTGTGCGGACCGCGCAGGGTTAGCAGTGCCGCTGGCCACAATTGTCACCCTTCTGGCGGGTGTCACCCGGGTGCGGCACGCACCCCCCCCCCCCCCCCCAGCGACGCCACTGGAATATACAATTTTCTTACTCAATTTCCTTTAGATTTATCTCCAACTCTGTAGTACAAGGACCTGCCTGATTGCATGCAAATTAAAAGTGTTCAGGTTTGACCTCATATTATATGGTTTTGGTTAATCTAAAGAAAATTGTACAAGGAAATTGTAAATTGGTGTTAGTAGTATGGATCACCACTTTATCAATTTGTAATAATACAGTGCCTTCAAAAAGTATTCATACCCCTTGAAATTTCCCACATTTTGTCATCTTACAACCAAAAACGTAGATTTATTTTATTGGGATTTTATGTGATAGACCAACACAAAGTGGCACATAAATGTGAAGTGGAAGGAAAATTATAAATAGTTTTCAATTTTTTTTTCAAATATTTGAAAAGTGTGGCATGCATTTGTATTCAGCCCCCTTTACTCTGATACCCCTAACTAAAATCTAGTGAAACCAATTGCCTTCAGAAGTCACCTAATTAGTAAATATAGTCCACCAGCGTGTAATTTAATCTCAGTATAAATATAGCTGTTCTGTGAAGCCTTCAGAGGTTTGCTAGAGAACCTTAGAGTCAGTTCACACTGAGGCAGCACGACTTGCAGCGCGACTGCCTCAGGCGACTTGAACACGACAGCAGCGGCGACTTGCAAAACGACTTCTATATAGAAGTCAATGCAAGTCGCCTGAAGTTGCCCCCAAAGTAGTACAGAAACCTTTTTCTAGGTTGGAGCGACTTGCGTCGCTCCGATTAGAACGGTTCCATTGTACAGAACGGGACGCGACTTGTCAGGTGGCTAAGTCGCCTGATAAGTCGTCCCAGTGTGAACCGGCTCTTAGTGAACAAACAGAATCATAAAGTCCATGGAACACACCAGACAGATTAGGGATAAAGTTGTGGAGAAGTTTAAAGCAGGGTTACGTTATAATAAAAATATCCCAAGCTTTGAACATCTCACGGAGCACTGTTCAATCCATTATCCGAAAATGGAAAGAGTATGTCACAACTGCATACCTACCAAGACATGGCCGTCCACCTAAACTGACAGTCTGGGCAAGGAGAGCATTAATCAGAGAAGCAGCCAAGAGGCCCATGGTAACTCTGGAGGAGCTGCAGAGATCCACAGCTCAGATGGGAGAATCTGTCCAAAGGACAACTATTAGTCATGCACTCCACAAATCTGGCCTTTATGGAACAGTGGCAAGAAGAAAGCCATTGTTGAAAGAAAGCCATAAAAAAATCCCATTTGCAGTTTGCGAGAAGCCATGTGGGGGACACAGCAAACATGTGGAAGAAGGTGCTCTTGTTAGACGAGACCAAAATGTTACTTTTTGGCCTAAAGCAAAATGCTATGTGTGGTGGAAAATGACATCACCCTAAACACATCACCCCACCGTGAAAAATGGTGGTGGCAGCATCATGTTGTGGGGATGCTTTTCTTCAGCAGGGACAGGGAAGCTGATCAGAGTTGATGGGAAGATTGATGGAGCCAAATACAGGGCAATCTTAAAAGAAAACCTGTTATGCCGCGTACAGACGACCGGTTATGCCATCGGAATAAACTCCAAAGGTTTCTCCAAGGGAACTTCGACGGAATTCCATTCAAGAGGTCTTGCCTACACATGGTCAAACTAAAGTCCGACCAAAGTCCGACCGTCTAGAATGCGGTGACATACAGCACGTACGACAGGACTAGAAAAAGGAAGTTCAATAGCCAGTAGCCAATAGCTTCCATCTCGAACTTGCTTCAATAGCTTCCGTCTCGTACATGCGTCGTTTTTGGTCCGTCGGAACAGCATACAGGCGAGCGGTTTTCCCAATAGGAATTGGTACCGTCAGAAATATTTAGAACACGTTCTATTTCTAGGTCTGTCAGAATTTTAAAAAAAAAAAGTCCAATGGGGCATACACACGATCGGAATATACGATGAAAAGCTTCTGTCAGACTTTTTCTGTTGGACATTCCGCTCGTGTGTATGCGGTTTTAGAGTCTACAAAAGATTGGAGACTGATGCGGAGGTTCACCTTTCCGCAGGACAACGACCCTAAACATACAGCCATACAGCCAGAGCTACAATGGAATGGTTTAGATCAAAGTATATTCATGTGTTAGAATGGCCCAGTCAAAGTCCAGATCTAAATCCAATAGAGAATCTGTAGAAAGACTTGAAAATTGCAGTTCAAAGACACTCTCCATCCAACCTGACAGAGCTTGAGCTATTTTGCAAAGAAGAATGGGCAAAAATGTCACTCTTTGGATGTGCAAAGCTGGTAGAGACATCCCCAAAAAGACTTGCAGTTGTAATTGCAGTGAAAGGTGGTTCTACAAAGTATTGACTACGGGGGCTGAATACAAATGCACGCCACACTTTTCACATATTTATTTGTAAAATAAAATGTGAAAACCATTTATCATTTTCCTTCCGCTTCACAATTATGTGTTGGTCTGTCACATAAAATCCCAATAAAATACATTTACGTTTTGGGTTGTAACATGACAAAATTTGGAAAATTGCAAGGGGTGTGAATACTTTTTCAAGCCACTGTATATTTAATAGCAGAAATGGGGTACACTATACCTCCATCCGTTTAAAATAGGTGTCACCAAGCAGTTCCCTGGCAATATATGGAAGAATTGACAACTTTTTGCCAATGGGTCAAACAGAAATAAGTGGCCTGTAAAGAAAACACTACAGCAAATGTGTATAATTACAGGTTATCGCTAGAGGAATGCAGCAGAAAGGCTGTACCATGGGCCTCCACAATTGTTCTTGTACAAGTTAAGTATGTCAATGCCTATTTCCTCTGCAGCCTTTAGGGGATATCTGCTATGTGACAGCTGGTTTTAGCCAGACACAGGTGCTATCTAACTGCCAAGCAGGTAAAAATCATTTATCCTTAGACAATTTTCCTACAAGCCAGGCTTTGCATACACATCAGACATTGCCCAGGTCAGGCATGCATTTCTAGCTACACATATTAGTTGAAGTAACACAAGTTTGAACAGCACAATAACATACTTCCCAACTTTTTGAAATGGGAACGAGGGACACCTATTAGCAAAAGTATGCAGGCATAGGACACACCCCCTGCCGCGCCCCCTTAAAGGAGAATCATACAAAAAAAAATGATTGGTTAAACCAACAAGTGCTTTTTTTACCACTACTATTCCTTTAAGGCCTCTTTCACACGGACGATCCGTATGTCCGTTTTTCATCCTTCCGTTTTCGGATGAAAAATGGACATACAGTCATCCCTATGGAGCGTCGGATGTCAGCGGTGACATGTCCGCTGACATCCGACCCGCTCCGATCCGAAAAGTGTAACGGAGGAAAAACCTACTTTTCCATCCGTTTTCGGATCGGATCGGATGACGACGGACACTACGGTCCGTCATCATCCGATCCCCCCATAGGGGAGAGCGGCGCTCTGACAGGTCCGTCGCTGCACAGTGTGCAGCGATGCACCTGTCATCTTCCTGCTCAGCGGGGATCGGCGGAGCTATCCCCGCTGAGCAAGCGGATGTTCACGGGGCGGATCATGACTGATCTGCCCCGTGTGAAAGAGGCCTTATACTTGATTTTAAAGTTTACAAATACAACAGTATAGAAATTGGATGAAAAGGTTTAGCACTGGAAAACACTTTTTGAAAGATAATTAGTACAGTTTATATACAACTATATAAATCAGACCAAAATGAGGGACAAATGAGGAGGAGTGAGGAACTTTGTTCCAAATAAGGGACAGTCCCTCCAAATCAGAGACAGTTGGGAGCTATGCAATAATAGTTGTACCCATAGAAAAAGCACCGTCACAGTGACCGGGGGGGGGGGCACATATATGAAATCCAGCCCTGAAATACTACTACACTATGGATACATAGCTCCGAACTGTCCCTGATTTCGAGGGACTGTCCCTGATTTGGAGCAATGTTCCTCTGTCCCTCATTCCTCCTCATTTGTCCCTCATTTTGGTCTGACCTATATAGATGTATATAATATTTACTTCTTATCTATCAAAAAGTGTTTTCCAGTGCAAAACCTTTCATCTGATTTCTAAATTGCTGCATTTGTAATTTCCAAAAGCCATTATAAAGGAATAGTAGTGGTAAAAAAAGTACTTGTGGGTTTAACCAATCTTGCTTTTTTTGTACAGTTCTCCTTTAAGGGGGCGTGGCAAGGGGTGTGTCTTATGCCTGCATGCTTTTGCTGATAGGTGTCCCTCATTCCCATCTCAAAAAGTTTGGGGGTATGTGAATACTACTATTGCTACTACTACCTGCAGCTTGTACATGAAATGACAGCTGGTACTATTGTTAATGCTGCTACTACTATTACAGGCAATGTTACTAATACTGTTACTGCTGCAATATAATGGCTCCTCACAGCCTGTCAAATATGGATCGCTCTTCAGATGGCACTGCACTCCACTGCGAGAGTGAAAAAGCCCTTATACACCTGTTCCTGATTCAGCAAGATATTATCCATGGAGCTACAGAGCTGCTTGTCAAAATCTTCTGAGCTGTATCCCCACATGGGCTGTGCATCTTCCATTCAACCCTATAGCTAATTTACACTCCACTGGATCTCCCTGGATTAGGGACAAGTATGTATAAAGCCTTATACACACGATCAGACTTCAAACAAACTTTTCTGTGGATTTCTGTCCAAAGGGCGTTGGCCGTGAACTTGGTATGCATACACACGGCAGGACTTTTTCAGCCAACTTTCACCAAATCACGTGGTTTTTCAGCTCATTACCGCTACCCTTTGGACAACTTCTGTATTGTTGTCTGATCTTTTGCATTGGTTCTGAGCATGCGTGTTTGTACTTTGGACTAAAGTCCGATGGATTTGTGTACACACGATTGGACTAGCCGATGTAGGACTTTTGTTGCAGGAAAGTTTGTCTTTTCGCACAGCCAACATTTGTCTGATGAAAACCGAAAAAGTTTGTTCGATGGAGCATACACACGGTTGGATGTTGCCTTAAAACAGGTAATTTGCATGTTTGTTGTCAAAAAGTCCAATCGTGTGTATGGGCCTTAAGACTGGGGGAACAGAAAGCTACAAAAAAGTGTAGAAGGCTTGGTTCACACTGCCTCGACTTGGGATCTGACTTGAGGGACCCCAAGTCACGTGACATGTGAAATCCAATTTTATTCAATGAGAGCTGTCTAAGGCTTGGTTTACACTGCCGCAACTTACAGTGTGACTTTGCCAGCCGACTTCAGCGTGACTTGGTGCGACTTTGAAGAAACTTCAGGGAATGCCTGTGAGATGTTCCTTTAATATTAGATCCAAATCACATTAATATAGATGAGGATCCCACTTGGAGGCGACTTCCAAAGTGTATAGGCACAAGTTGTGTAGAAATCGCCTTGAAGTAGTACAGGACCCTTTTCTAAAGTCGGAGCGACTTCAGTAGTGCTAATTAAGACCGCTGTCATTGACTAACATGGGATTTCACATGTCACGTGACTCAAGGTCTCACAAGTCGGATCCCAAGTCGCGGGAGTGTTAATTAGCACTACTGAAGTCGCTCCGACTTTAGAAAAGGTTCCTGTACCACTTCAAGGTGACTTCTATCAAACTTGTGCACATAGACTTTAATGGAAGTCGCCTCCAAGTCAGATCCTCATCTTAATGGATGTGATTTGGATCTGACATTACAGGAAGATTACACAGGCATTCCCTGAAGTTGCTTCAAAGTCGCGTCAAGTACAGATTGGGGTGACACCATCACAGTCGGATATCACTTCCTACTTGATGGTGTCACCCCTCTGGTGGGTGTCATCCAGGTGTGGTCCGCACCCCCATAGCAACGCCATAACTGCTAGGAATTAGCATTATGGTCAGATATGTGAGTTTCTTTTAGCAATGCCTAGTTTTATACTATTTACACATAATCATCAACCCTACATTAGGTTTTAGTTGCTGCATGCAATGATACATTAGAGCAGATCCAGGAGGAGAGGAGTAGAGCTTATAAGAGACATTGGGGTTGATTTACTAAAGGCAAATATACTATGCACTGTAAGTGCACTTTGCTCCAGAGCTTAGTAAGCCCAGGTTCACACTGAGCTGCGGAAATGAAGCACGATTTCACTCCCGCGTGTCAGTCCTGATTTCGGCCGCGATTTCAGAGACATCTGTGCGGTTTCTGCACAGATGTCAATATAAATCGCAGGCCTAAATCGCAAAAAGTAGTACAGAAACAACTTATTGAAATTCGTGCAGCGCCACAGATGTGGCATCGCACCAATTAGGACAGTGCCATTGACAGCAACTGCCGCCGGTTTGACATGTCAAATCGCATGTCAGAACGCTCCAGTGTGAACCAGGGCTAAATGAGGTAAAGTTTCACTTTGCAAAGAATACTAAATCCCATGCAAGGAACATAAAAACAGCATTTTTGCTTGTACATGATTGGATGATAGAAATCAGCAGTGCTTCCCCTCAGATCTAGAGCAAATGCACTTGCAGTGCTCAGTACATTTGCCTTTAGTAAATCAACCTCCCCGTAACATAAGGAGAAAACGGGATCGCACACCAACTCCGTAGTGAATTTCTGTAGGATCAGATTACATGCAGCCTGTTCATTCTGGGGTTTTGTCTTTTTCTTAGGGAAATGATACAAGCTTAGAAAAGAGAGAATGTAGAATCTCATGCTTACACAACTAAAGTTCATAATTGGTAGACATCTGAGCGGAAACTTTGGTTTAAAGCAAATATATACGCTGTGCTTCCAAAAACTATATAAGTTATATACAAAGTGCAAATGCTACACAAAGTGAATCAATATACTGAAAGAACATATTGAAAAAACATACAGTGGTATACTCAATAACTACCCACTGTAAAAAGTGACAATAGTGCAATACAGGCATACCCCACTTTTAAGTACACAATGGGGTTTATTTACTAAAGCTGGAAAGTGCAAAATCAGGCTCACTTCTGCATAGAAACCAACGAGCTTCCAGGTTTTATTACCAAAACTTAATTGAACAAGCTGGGGTTAGAAGCTCATTGGTTTCTATCAGGGGCGGACTGACAACTCATGGGGCCCTCGGGCAATAGGAGATTATGGGGCCCTCGGGCAATAGGAGAAGATTATGGGGTCCCCAGGCAATAGGAGATTATGGGACTCCCAGGCAATAGGAGATTATGGGGCCCCCAGGCAATAGCTTATGGGTAGGGATGAGCCGAACACCCCCCTGTTCGGTTCGCACCAGAACATGCGAACAGGAAAAAAATTAGTTCGAACACGCGAACACCGTTAAAGTCTATGGGACACGAACATGAATAATCAAAAGTGCTAATTTTAAAGGCTAATATGCAAGTTATTGTCAATAAAAGTGTTTGGGGACCTGGGTCCTGCCCCAGGGGACATGAATCAATGCAAAAAAAAGTTTTAAAAATGGCCGTTTTTTCAGGAGCAGTGATTTTAATAATGCTTAAAGTCAAACAATAAAAGTGTAATATCCCTTTAAATTTCGTACCTGGGGGGTGTCTATAGTATGCCTGTAAAGGGGCGCATGTTTCCTGTGTTTAGAACAGTCTGACAGCAAAATGACATTTGGAAGGAAAAAACACATTTAAAACTACCGCGGCTATTGCATTGCCGACAATACACATAGAAGTTCATTGATAAAAACGGCATGGGAATTCCCCACAGGGAAACCCCGAACCAAAATTTAAAAAAAAAAATGATGTGGGAGTCCCCCTAAATTCCATACAAGGCCCTTCAGGTCTGGTATGGATATTAAGGGGAACCCCAGCCAAAATTAAAAAAAAAAATTGACGTGGGGTTCCCCCTAAATTCCATACCAGACCCTTCAGGTCTGGTATGGATTTTAAGGGGAACCCTGCGCCAAAAAAAAAAAAAAAAACGGCGTGGGGTCCCCCTAAAAATCCATACCAGACCCTTATCCGAGCACGCAACCTGGCAGGCCGCAGGAAAAGAGGGGGGGACGAGAGTGCGGCCCCCCCCCCTCCTGAACCGTACCAGGCCACATGCCCTCAACATTGGGAGGGTGCTTTGGGGTAGCCCCCCAAAACACCTTGTCCCCATGTTGATGAAGACAAGGGCCTCATCCCCACAACCCTGGCCGGTGGTTGTGGGGGTCTGCGGGCGGGGGGCTTATCGGAATCTGGAAGCCCCCTTTAACAAGGGGACCCCCAGATCCCGGCCCCCCCCCTGTGTGAAATGGTAAGGGGGTACTTACCCCTACCATTTCACTAAAAAACTGTCAAAAATGTTAAAAATGACAAGAGACAGTTTTTGACAATTCCTTTATTTAAATGCTTCTTCTTTCTTCCTTCATCTTCTTCTTCTTCTGGTTCTTCTGGCTCTTCTGGTTCTTCCTCCGGCGTTCTCGTCCAGCATCTCCTCCGCGGCGTCTTCTATCTTCTTCTCCTCGGGCCGCTCCGCACCCATGGCATGGGGGGGGAGGCTCCCGCTCTTCTCTTCATCTTCTTCTCTTCTTCATCTTCTTCTTCTTCTTCTCTTCTTCCTTCTTCTCTTCTTCATTTCTTCTGCGGGCCGCTCCGCAGCCATGCTGGCATGGTGGGAGGCTCCCGCTGTGTGACGGCGTCTCTTCGTCTGACGGTTCTTAAATAACGGGGGGCGGGGCCATCCGGTGACCCCGCCCCCCTCTGACGCACGGGACATGGCGGGACTTCCCTGTGGCATTCCCCGTGACGTCACAGGGAAGTCCCGTCAAGTCACCGTGCGTCAGAGGGGGGCGGGGTCACCGGATGGCCCCGCCCCCCGTTATTTAAGAACCGTCAGACGAAGAGACGCCGTCACACAGCGGGAGCCTCCCACCATGCCAGCATGGCTGCGGAGCGGCCCGGAGAAGAAATGAAGAAGGAAGAAGAGAAGAAGAAGAAGAAGATGAAGAAGAAGATGAAGAAGAGAAGATGAAGAGAAGAGCGGGAGCCTCCCCCCCATGCCATGGGTGCGGAGCGGCCCGAGGAGAAGAAGATAGAAGACGCCGCGGAGGAGATGCTGGACGAGAACGCCGGAGGAAGAACCAGAAGAGCCAGAAGAACCAGAAGAAGAAGATGAAGGAAGAAAGAAGAAGCATTTAAATAAAGGAATTGTCAAAAACTGTCTCTTGTCATTTTTAACATTTTTGACAGTTTTTTAGTGAAATGGTAGGGGTAAGTACCCCCTTACCATTTCACACAGGGGGGGGGCCGGGATCTGGGGGTCCCCTTGTTAAAGGGGGCTTCCAGATTCCGATAAGCCCCCCGCCCGCAGACCCCCACAACCACCGGCCAGGGTTGTGGGGATGAGGCCCTTGTCTTCATCAACATGGGGACAAGGTGTTTTGGGGGGCTACCCCAAAGCACCCTCCCAATGTTGAGGGCATGTGGCCTGGTACGGTTCAGGAGGGGGGGGGCCGCACTCTCGTCCCCCCCTCTTTTCCTGCGGCCTGCCAGGTTGCGTGCTCGGATAAGGGTCTGGTATGGATTTTTGGGGGGACCCCACGCCGTTTTTTTTTTTTTTTTTGGCGCGGGGTTCCCCTTAAAATCCATACCAGACCTGAAGGGTCTGGTATGGAATTTAGGGGGAACCCCACGTCAATTTTTTTTTAAAATTTTGGCTGGGGTTCCCCTTAATATCCATACCAGACCTGAAGGGCCTTGTATGGAATTTAGGGGGACCCCCACATCATTTTTTTTTTTTTATTTTGGTTCGGGGTTGCCCTGTGGGGAATTCCCATGCTGTTTTTATCAATGAACTTCTATGTGTATTGTCGGCAATGCAATAGCCGCGGGTAGTTTTAAATGAGTTTTTTCCTTCCAAATGTCATTTTGCTGTCAGACTGTTCTAAACACAGGAAACATGCGCCCCTTTACAGGCATACTATAGACACCCCCCAGGTACGAAATTTAAAGGGATATTACACTTTTATTGTTTGACTTTAAGCATTAATAAAATCACTGCTCCTGAAAAAACGTCCGTTTTTAAAACTTTTTTTTGCATTGATCCATGTCCCCTGGGGCAGGACCCGGGTCCCCAAACACTTTTTATGACAATAACTTGCATATAAGCCTTTAAAATTAGCACTTTTGATTTCTCCCATAGACTTTTAAAGGGTGTTCCGCGGCATTCGAATTTGCCACGAACACCCCAAATTGTTCGCTGTTCGGCGAACTTGCGAACAGCCAATGTTCGAGTAGAACATGAGTTCGACTCGAACTCGAAGCTCATCCCTACTTATGGGGCCACACAGTATACACACACACACACACATACAGTATACACACACAGACACACAATATACACACACAGTATACTGAAAAGGTACTGGAGAGGCGGGGCAGCTATAATCTTGGGATTTTTAAAAAAAACACAGATTTGTACATACTGTCCCTGGTTTTATTGAGGCTGGCAACCCTGATGGGGGCCCTTAGTGGCATGGGGCCCTCGGGCAGTGCCCGAGTGCCCGAATGGTCAGTCCGCCCCTGGTTTCTATGCAGAAGTGAGCCTGATTTTGCACTTTCCAGCTTTAGTAAATAAACCCCATTGTGTACTTAAAAGTGGGGTATGCATGTATATAACAAATAAAACAATATAAAATAAATCATATGTATATTGCTTGTGATAAATATATGTGCATAAAATGAGTGAAAGAATGAGTTGCTTGATTAAAGGCTGATATACCAGCTGGTCTCCCCTGAAACAATAAAAATCAATATACTGTGTTTCCGATTGACTTACTATAATATTTTCAAGGTAATTCATAAAATAGTCTCTGTGCTATTTTTAGTATGTAGTGAACTCTACTCTAAATGTTTATCCATATATCGATTGAATGGTGGCCTTTCAAGAATTTTAGCTATTTAAATAATTAGATAGATATGTCACATGGTAGTGTTTAATACAATATTATTAATGTCGATACAGGTCTTTAACTGACCAAGTAAACCCGTTTTTGTACACAATAGTGTCACAAGGCTATGTCAGCATGGGTTCACGCCTTGTATTAGAATGATGAAAATGTTTAGGTCTCCATAATGCTTAAAGAGAGAGAGAAAAGTCAGAGAAGGAAGTATTAAAACCAAAGTTAGCTAATATATATATATATATATATATATATATATATATATATATATATATATATATATATATAGGCCAGTATGGTAGACTAAATTTATGGGAGGAGTCTGGGGGGGTATTTAACCACTTCCATACCAGACACTTTTCCCCCTTACCGCCCAGGACAATTTTTAGCTTTCAGCGCTGTTGCACTTTGAATGACAATTGCGTGGTCATGCAACACTGTATCCAAACTACATTTTTATAATTTTCTTCCCACACATAGAGCTTTCCTTTGGTGGTATTTGATCACCTCTGCGGTTTTTAATTTTTGCGCTATAAACGAAAAAAAAAAAAAAAAACTGATGGGCACTGATAGGTGCCACTGGATAGGCAGCGCTGATGAGGAGTTACTGACAGGCATTACTGAGTGGCACTGATTGGCACTCTGATGGGGCACTGGCAAGCATTACTGATGGGGCACTGATTGGCACTTTTTTGGGCACTGATCGGCACTGTTGTGGGCACTGACAGGTGTTTATTATAGGGACAGGCTGGCAGGTGTTGACACTGATTGGCAGCTGATGGGCACCTTTTGATGGGGGCTGTGCTGATAATCAATGTGCTGATTATCAGCATCAGCACACCCCCCCCCCCCTGACAGGGAAAGCCTCGCTGATCACCTCTGATCGCCACGCTGCGCGCCGGATGTGTTATCCTAATCACGTCATATGATTTCCAGTCAGGATATCACAACCACTTTGCTGCCGTCATTCTGCTATCTATATGGTGGGTGGCAAGTGGTTAAGCAGCCCACTCATCTGTGGTCTTTGTCGGTTCCTGTGCGCGATACTAAACGTCACTAGGCCGACTCTTCCCAGCTCACCTCATGTTCCTGAGTCTGTGCGTTCGATCACAAGTGTGTTGCGGCTTCTCCGTTCGTGGTTTTCATCGGCGGTTCTCGCTTACTGTTGCAGGTAGGGTTCAAACCTTTTCGTTCATACACGATGTTACGATTCGTCATATTTCCAATACTGCAAACTTGATTTGCAGGTTCCCTCTGCATGGTTTGTCATCCCATCCTCAAACATACAATTAGTTAGTTGATCCAAGCCTCCGAGCCACTGTCGGTCATTGTCCGATATCACTCGATACAGGCTTCATCGCTCATAGGATTCACTAAGGATGAGCTCAGGCGTGTTCGCACACTCCACGTGCAGAGCCTGCCAGGAAGTCGGCCCAGCGCTGCGCTAATCACAGGCAGTGAGACATTTCCCGAACTCTGCAGCTGCACATCGGGAAAATGTCTCACTGCCTGTGATTAGCGCAGCGCTCTGCCGACTTCCTGGCAGGTTCTGCGCGTAGAGTGTGTGAACACGCCGGAGCTCATCCTTAGGATTCAGGGTCGGTTCACACTAGGGCAACACACCTTACAGTGCGACTTAGCAAGGCGACTTGGAGGCAACTTCAACGCAACTTCAACGCGACTTTGAGCGACTTACAACACGATTTCAAGTCGCCCCCAGGACGGGGGGTAGGTGCTTTGGAGTAGGGGGGCCCCCTGCGGCCCCCATCCCAAAGCACCTTGTCCCTATGTTGATGAGGACAAGGGCCTCTTCCCGACAACCCTGGCCGTTGGTTGTCGGGGTCTGCGGGCGGGGGGCTTATCGGAATCCAGGAGCCCCCAGATCCCGGCCCCCCCACCCTATGTGAATGAGTATGGGGTACATCGTACCCCTACCCATTAACCTGGGGGAAAAAAACACACTATACAGGTTTTTAAAGTAATTTATTAGGCAGCTCCGGGGGTCTTCTTCCGACTTCGGGGATCTCTTCCGACTTCTCCGCTCTCCCCGGCCTCTTCTCCGCTCTCTTGCCTCTTTTCCCGCTCTCCGGTTCTTCTCCCGCTCTCCAGTTCTTCTCCCGCAGTCCGGTTCTTCTGCCGGGCCCTTCCGCTATCTTCTGCTCTTTTGCCGCTCTCTTGCTAGCATTGGCCCGGTCTTCTTTGTTATCTTCCTCCCTCTTCTCTACTTCCAATGTTGACACAATGCTCTCTCCCGCTGTAATGTCATGGAGGCGCCCCCCTTCTCCAAAGCACCTACCCGCCCATGTTGAGGGCATGCGGCCTGGTATGGTTCAGGAGGAGGGGGGTGCTCGCTCATCCCCACCCCCTTTTCTGACCGGATAAGGGTCTGGTATGGATTTTGGGGGAACCCCCACGCCATTTTTTCGGCATAGGAGGTTCCCCTTAAAATCCATACCAGACCTAAGGGCCTGGTATGCCCTTGGAGGGGTACCCATGCCGGTTTTTTATTTAAAATTTGGCGTGGAGTTCCCCCTTGTGATCTTTTCTTTTTCCTGTAAAGTCGCTTCACTATAGATGAGGATCCGACTTGGAGGCGACTTCCATTTAATTTTATGGGTACAGGTCGCCTAGAAGTCGCCTTGAAGTAGTACAGGAACCGTTTCTGAAGTCAGAGCGACTTCAGTAGTGTACATTAAGACGGCTCTCATTGACTATAATGTAATTCCCAATGTCAAACGCCGTGGGGCGACTAGAGGGCTGACAAGCCGGATCCCAAGTCGCGGCAGTGTGAACCAACACTTACTGTCTATGGGGTTGCTGTCTCATCCATTTGGAGATGAGCATGTATTGTTTGCACGGGTTCTGTGTCTGATCGAGGTGGACCCAACTGGTGCCTTGTCTGCACTTTGATTTGCCTCGGGGGCTGGGTGGTTGGTATGTGTTCGGTTTTTAGAGTAAGGGGTGGCATACACTCTACAACCGTTTCGTATTGGATTCATTTTATACATCTTACTACCGATTCGTATCGGTTTTACATCATACATTTTTCAACCAATTTGTACTGGAGTCATCTCCCTTTGCAATCATATCCGTACTTCCAGGTTTGGATTTTTTCATTTGTAGTTTTCATAGATCGAGTCTTGTTCAACTGTCGGAGGTAGAATTCCTATGTCATTTCTTCTTTTATCGTGCAGTCGTTGTTAGGTACCCCGTATCATCGAGGCACTGCAACGGAACTTGCGAGACATTCGTTAAGTGCACCTCGTACAAACTACGAACTCGTGGCTCAGTTTGTTGCGCACAAACCCCGAGCTGGTTCATATCGGTTACATTCGTACATTCTTTGTTCTTCGTCGTTACACGCTACAAAGTCGGTCCATTTAATTTAAACACTGTCTATCATTTCAGTCAATTTATTTTGTTATTTTAGTTCGTATATCCCCTAGTCCATTCTGAGTCCAATCGTATCAGCCACTCACCAATTCACGTCGACTTATTTTCAGTCATTTTATCTCATTTCATTCCATGCTCCACAGTCCGGTTTGCTGTCAGCCGCAATTTCGGCACACCGATTCATGCCTATGTCATAGCAATCATTCTATTCCGCAAACCCTTCACTCCGCTTCGAATCCAGTCACATCAGCGACGCCCCATTTTATGTCGGCTCATTTTAGTCATCTCGTTTCACACCATTCCATGCTTCACAGTCCGATTAGGCATCAGTCACAATAGCGGCACACCGATTCGTGTCTCTGTTATGGCAAATCATTTCATTCGTTACATTTCCCATACCCTTCACTCCGATTCGAATCCAGTCGCATCAGCGACTCACCGATTTATGTCGGCTCGATTTAGACATTTTTCGTGTCATTCCATTCCATGCTCCATAGTCCGGTTCGCTGTCAGTCGAAATTGCGGCACACCAATTCATGCCTCTGTCATGTCAATCATTTCATTCACTTGATACCCTACACTCCGATTCGAATCCAGTCGCATCAGCGACACACCGGTTCGTGTTGGCTCATTTTAGTCATTCCATCTCATTTTCATTCCGTGCTCCATCATGTGTGGTTCGCTGTAAGTCGCAATTGAAGCACACTGATTTCCTGTCTCTGTCATGGCAATCATTTTCATTCATTTCATATACCCCACACTCTGATTCAAATCCAGTCGCAGCAGCGACATACCCATTCATGTCGGCTCGATTTAGTAATTTCGTCTCATTCCATTCCATGCTCCACAGTTTGGTTCGTTGTCAGTTGCAATTGTGGCACACTGATTCGTGGCTCTGTCACAGCAATCATTCCATTAATTTCATATACCCTACACTCTGATCCGAATTAGTCGATCTGCAGCACTTTGATTCCTGTCGGCTTCATTCGGTTATTCCATACTTCACAGTCCGGTTCCTTGCCAGTCGTAATTGCGGCACACCGATTTGCACCACTGTCACTTCAATCATTTCAGATTGTCCTATTTGCATATTATCTGCCAATTTCACCTCTAGATGCGGCACTCGATTCATGTCGGTTGATGTCGGTCATTTTGGTTCTTCTCAGCTCATGTTATACGCTCTACAGTTTGGTTCGTTGCCAGTCGCTTCAGCGATACCATGATTCACTTTAGTTTCAGATAATTGCATGTTATTTCACGTCATTTTTGGACACTCTACAGTACGGCCCACTCTTTGGTCCATTTCAAATCCAGTCGCAACCATGGCACATCGACTCACATTGCTTTCAGGTCGACTGTTTCAATTAATTTCATTCAATTTTGTATTTGCGATTATCTGGTTCGAAGCCAGTCGCTGCAGCAGTACACCGGTACTCATCGGTTATGGTATAACATTCCAAACTTCCTTCATACACAGTCGCAAATAGCGACACTAGGACTTCAACTAGGTCCATGCCATTCGCATCCGCCTCTCGTTGTTTCATTTCGGTTTCTACACTTACAGTCCGATTGGAGTCTAGTCGCACGTTGCGGCTCGGATTCACATCAGTCTTCACCTCATACGTTCGTTCATTTCATTTCATACACTCTTCAGCCCGATTCGAGTCCTAGTCGAATCACCGCTTTCACATACTTTTGTTTGGTCATGTCAGAAACTCTCAGTCACAGTCGCTATCATACATGATCACAGCCTGTTCCTAAATACTCCAGTTTCTGCAACCCTCGTGGTTCACCTTCTGATAAGGTTTTTCTTGCAGTCATCACAAACATATTTCAAATGGCACGATCCGGCCACTCATCATCTCCAGTGGCATATAATCGAGCCACTCACCATTGTCTGTCTGTCACTTCTCCTTTTAGGTCAGTCGAGTTCAGGTAGTTCCATTCTGTACCAGGTTGGATACGGTGGTGGACCTAGGCTATAAATACGGGGGGATTTAATTTATAACTATCACTGTTCATTTTCGGACAAAGCGTCAGCCAGGCTCGCGCAGTTCCAAGCTGGCGCGAACTGGAGTATCATCCACACACAGTTTTTCTGCCGCCACTTTGCTGGCCTATGCTTCCCACTCAGTGCTATCTGCCAGTCCTCCATCCAAACTGCGAACTGGTGCTCCAAAACAGCAGTTAGACGCCCTCTCAATTTCCCCTCCACCACCGGTACCAGTCAGGGCTTGCCGGCCACCGCTTAGTCGATCCAGGTGGACAAGTTGGGACGCCCTATTCTGTCAGTTGGCAGAGCATCGATCTGCAACAACTTTAATTTTGGCTTGAGGATTATTCCCCAGGGGTGATCTTTCATCTCGCGCCTCTCGGTCTTCCTCTCTCAGGTACAGGGCCCCGATAAAATTCTTAGACTAGATATAGCAGCAGTAGCAGATCTGCCTACGTTGGACAAGTTCCTTACTAGTTGGAACGGCATGTCCATGTTCACCCATCAGTATCAGCTCTATCACCTCAAGTAGTAAATGGATGCCGCAACCTCCACAGGTTTCGCTGCAATTTTCGCCCAACATCGGTTGCAGGGCCATGGCCTCCAGAGATCTTCTTAATCCCCAGCTTTATCTAGTCTTCCTCACTTTCGAACTGTACCCAGTCGGGGCAGCCGCTCAGGTCTGGGGCCATACCTGGACCGGACAAACGTTGGTCCTTGCCACAGATAACCAGGCCACGGCCAATATCATTACCAAGAGCAGGTCCAAGTCACTTTCATCATATATTCTTCCTACGCAGGCTGGGGGCAGTTGTCTCTGCAGCATCAGTTCAAGGTTCACTGCATGTACATTCTGGGCAAGTGCAACGTCGCAGCAGACGCACTGTCTGGTTTTAACTTAATTTCATTCTTCCAGCAGGAACCAGAGCCAACCTAACGTCATCTCCTATCCCACCTTGATCTCAGATGACATTGGATTAAGCCACACCTTTCACAGGGCGACCCAGCTTATCATATCAGTCTTTATCCCGCAATACACTGAAGGCCTACCACATGGCTTGGAACGCCTTCGGCAAGTTCCTGGCATCCTGCCTGGGACAACATCAGCAGACATTAAGCACGTACTAGCCTTCATATCATTTTTGGCACATACAGCTAGCTCTATCACATAACACCATCGGGCTATACTTAGCAGGCATCCAACACTTTCTGGCCTTACAGGATCGCACAAAGCCGTCCTTGTTCGAAGCCCAAATGGTTAGAGCCATCCTGCGTGGCATTCAGAAACAGCAGCCAGTAACTAACTCACAAACGCTTGTCCATCGTGAGTACCATCTTCAGAGACACGTCGACTATCCTCTCTCGTTCCCCGTTTGGGTTTCTTCCCAGCTTGGTCATTCAAGGGGTCATCTACCTGGCCTACTATGTTTTTTTGCGGCCTAGCGAGTTTATCTGTAATGGCCCTGCCGGCCAGGTACTGTGTAGGCATCACCTGGCTCGCTTCGAAGATCATTTCAATCTCCACCTCGCAGTATCCAAAACCCAGAAATCTGGCCCCAGAGTCGACATCCAACTTTTCAAAAAAACATCATCTAGTGCCCAGTAGAGATACTCGACCGCCTACTGTCACTCCTACCTACCTACTTTTTGGTATAACGGCCAGCAGACCAGGGCACACTTCAGGTCTATTTCATGTTGTAAGTCTTGTGGCGTGTTTATGTGGTTCACATCCATCCCAATTGAAGGGCTTTGACAATATATATATATATATATATATATATATATATATATATATATATATATATATATATATATATATATACACATATACACACACACACATGCACATGAACGTTAATGGCATCCCAGACTTAGTCTGTAGGGTTCAATATTGAGTTGGCCAACCCTTTGCAGCTATAACAGCTTCAACTCTTCTGGGAAGGCTGTCCACAAGGTTTAGGAGTGTGTCTATGGAAATGTTGGATCATTCTTCCAGAAGCGCATTTGTGATGTCAGGCACTGATGTGTACGAAAAGGCCTGGTTCGCAGTCTTCAAAACAAAGATGTTCTATGAGGTTAAGGTCAGGACTCTGTACAGGCCAGTCAAGTTCCTCCACCCCAAACTGGCTCATCCATGTCTTTATGGACCTTGCTTTGTGCACTGGTGTGCAGTCATGTTGGACAGGAAGGGGCCATCCCCAAACTGTTCCCCCAAAGTTGGGAGCATGAAATTGTCCAAAATTACTTGGTATGCTGACGCCTTAAGAGTTCCCTTCACTGAAACTAAGGTGCCAAGCCCAACCCCTGAAATACAACTCCACACCATAATCCCCCCTCCACCAAATGATTTGGACCAGTGCACAAAGCAAGGTCCATAAAGACATGGATGAGCGAGTTTGGGGTGGGGGAACTTGACTGGCCTGCGCAGAGTCCTGACCTCAACACGACAGAACACCTTTGGGATGAATTAGAGTGTAGACTGCGAGCCAGACCTTAACGTCCAACATCAGTGCTTGACATCACAAATGCGCTTTCTGGAAGAATGGTCCAGCATTCCCATAGACACACTCCTAAACCTAAAAATGCTTGGTTTTGTTTATTACTCAAAGTGGAGCTCCACTCAAAAGAAAAACACTGCTTGTCTGCCTCATCCTCCCCCCTCCTTTTGGGGGGTGTGGGTACCTGGTTTTTGCATGTATGCGCTCCCACTTCCGTGGAGAACTGAGCCAGAAGTTCGGTCCCCCCTCCTTCCCCCGAAACTGGCCCATTCACAAGCGCACTGTGCTTTTCGCATGTGCAGTAGAAAACTGGCTGTGAGACCGCAAGGCTTCACTGCCAGTTTCCCTTAGTCAACATGGCAGCACCCGATAACAGATTGAAAAATCGGCTTGGGTGAGGACACCGCTGGATTCCTGGACAGGTAAGTGCCCTAATATTAAAAGTCAAAAACAAGGAAAAGTATTTGTAGCTGTTGACTTTTATTTTTTTCTGAAGGAGCCTGGAGCTCCCTTATAAGTACAGATAGTCTGACAGGAACACAGCCCTCCTTCCTCCTCCTCTTTCTGAAGACTCGAAACTGAGGCAGCGCCGGAAGTTCAAAAACAGGAAGAGGACAGGCATCCCTGCAGTGAAGATTTCTCCAGGATCCAGGTGTCTGCACAACATGGGACCTACTTCATTACAGGTAAGTAATGTAACTAGAGCTGTAAGTATACCCCCAGAATCAATGGTTTATAGTACAGATAAAACTTTGAACTTGTTAGGTCTTGTCAGCCCCGAATGCATGAGCGACACAAATATCCATGTGGGCAAACTGATGAAAATGATTCCAGCTGTGCCCATGGCCCTAATTGCCTACTGGTCATCTATCCTCATAGAAGACACCACTGGATATTAGCCAAAATATTCCCCTAGTCTGGCTGAGTTTCTTGCTGAATGGCTTGGCAGTAATGAAACCCAAAACCTTCCAGTCCAATGCTTGTAGAGACAATGGGAATATCTGAAACAGTTTATTCAGCTTTCTGTTTTCATCCAGCATCCATCCATTGTGCACTGCATAGCAGGAGAATTGAAAAAGAGATAAACGAAATCCTGAATAAAAGGTCAATGCTTTATATGTCAGAACGGTAGCGGATGTGTAGAATTAATACCAAAAAAAAAAAACACGAGTTAATAGCTGGGTTCATTACTTTAGTGAATGAGAGATGTTGATAAATAACCTTCTCTGATGTATTCTGGGTATGAAAGCTTCAAAGCCAGAGAGATCTTTCACTTGTTTAGTCTGAAATTAACTTTTGAAAAAAAAGACTTTTAATATCCAAACTGCTGTTTTAGCGAAAAAGTGACCAATGGATAACAAACAATGTGCTTAGTACGCTTAAAAATGCAGAAGCTGTCTGTCCCTGCTGCCCAGCATTATGAGGGTGGCTCCCTACAACAGACCATACACCCCCAGGCCTTTGAGCCTCATAACGCTACATGGGTAACTAGAGCAGTAGTACATCCAATTACTATGCTCCCGCTGTGCATTAGGACCTGCTGAAAGAGAAACTATCCACTTGCCGATCGCTGCACGCCGATATACGTCGGCACAATGGCAGCGGTGGGCGAATGGGTGTACCTGTACGTCCCCTATAATTGGCGGGGCTAGTGGGCACGCACGTGCGTCCTCTGCGTACAGCGCGACTGTGCCCGTGGGTCCCGTGGACTTGATGTCTGCCGGTGTCCCGCGATCGTGTCACAGAGCCACAGAACGGTGAGATGCCTATGTAAATAAGGTATTTTCCCATTCTGCCTAGTGACATGACAGGGATCTACTGCTCCCTGTCATCGAGAGCAGTGATCGCTGGCATGTCAGTGGTAGCCCACCCCCCCCCCCCACACACAGTTAGAATCACTCCCTAGGACACACTTAACCCCTTTATCACCCCCTAGTGTTTAACCCCTTCCCTGCCAGTGTCCTTTACACAGTAATAAGTGCATTTTTATAGCACTGTTCAATGTATAAATGACAATGGTCCAAAATTAGTGTCAAAAGTGTCCGATGTGTCCGACATAATGTTGCAGTCACTATAAAAATCGCAGATCGCCGCCATTACTAATAAAATAAAAATTAATAATAAACATGCCATAAAACTATCCCCTATTTTGTAGACGCTATACCTTTTGCACAAACCAATCACCGATCTCTCTCCTCCCCTAGTCACTCCCATCCCCCCAACAGTTAGAACACACCTAGGGAACACAGTTAACCCCTTGATCGCCCCCTAGTGTTAACCCCTTCCCTGCCAGTGTCATTAATACAGTAATCAGTGCATTTTTATAGCACTAATCGCTATATAAATGTCACTGGTCCCAAAAATGTGTCCAAAGTGTCTGATTTGTCCACAGCAATATCACAGTCCAGATAAAAATCGCTGATCGTCGCCATTACTAGTAAAAAAAATAAATAATAAAAATGCCATAAATCTATCCCCTATTTTGTATACACTATAACTTTTACGCAAACCAATCAATATACGCTTATTGCGTTTTTTTTTTTTTTTTTTACCAAAAATATGTAGAAGAATACATATCGGCCTAAACTGAGGAAAAAAATTGTTTTTTTATATATTTTTGGGGGGATATTTTTTATAGCAAAAAGTAAAAAATATTGCTTTTTTTCAAAATTGTCGCTTTTTTTGTTTATAAAACCCGCAGAGGTGGCCTAATACCACCAAAAGAAAGCTCTATTTGTGGGGAAAAAAAGGACGTCAATTTTGTTTTGGTGTAATGGTGTCCCATGAAGATTTCCCTTTACTTCCTGTTCAGGAGAGGTAACAGAATGCAAGAAAAAATCCCTACAAAGTGAGATAAATTCCCCTCTTAGACAGGTGTCACAGGAACAGTCCTTCCCATTGGTAGATTTATCTTCCTCTTGTATTGGGGATATATACATTTTTGTATCTCCCTCCACTGTTTGGCTATACATACACTTTAGTCCAAACCTTTTTACCTAGAGGAACACTTGCAATAATCCTTAGGTCTCAGGCAACCCGGTTAAAATTATACAGTTGTTGCTACATTAGATCATGGCATACCCAAAATATTTGGCACGCGATGTGGATTATTTTTTTAAATCTCCCTGCTCTTGCACACTGTCTGCTTTCGGGGGCACGCAGGGGGGTCAAATTGGGACCAGCAGCTATGTGCATCCCAACAGACATTAATAGGACTGCCTGCATGTGGATGCATGAAACATCTGTGCATCCCGTTCAGGAAAAGATGGCCCTTCGCACAGGTGTACAGATAGGTACACCAGTACGAATGAGGCCATAGCGTGAACGGCCTTGAAAGGTGAAGTGATGAGCTCTTCTCTCTTGTCACTCTGCTTCTTCCTGCTATCAGCATGCTTCTTGTCTGCACAGATTGGCTCCTCATGCTGCTTTTACCTCCCACATTCCAGCCCTCCACAGATGTATGGTGTGAAAGAAGCACAGAGAAAATGATTATACAGGATTTCACGAGGACCCAGTTGTTTTTGTTGCGGACCGGAAGTTTCGTATTAGGTGACGGCGCCACGCCGTCTTGTACTGTGCTATGCTCCTTGCAATGCCCTGTACAGCACTTTTTACTTAATAAATTTGGATTTTACTACTACACGATTGGAGGCCCCCCTTTTTTTTCTTCTTTCCCTGTTTATATGGATATCCGGATCTTGATGCAAGCCTGACTCGGCCCTACAACCGAAATCCACCTACCGGAGGCAATCAATGGTCCTTACTGCCATCTAGCAACATTGACTACTAAGGCATTTATCTATGCCTTTTGAGGTAAGGGCTCTGTGAGCACATCCTTATACAGATGCCATCCACTTTTGTCCACATCACTTATTTCACCTATTGAGAAGACCCATGAACATTATTCATCATTTTTGTGGACTCATTGATTTATTGATTGATTTACCCCATCACGTTTCTTCTCATTATTTTTCACTTTTTAATGTTTGTCCATTTCACGATTTTTTCATTTTATACTCACCATTTTTTACGCGCCGTTATTATCATTATTGACACGGTTTTTTATTATCAGTATCCCCATGGGATCACTTTGATTCTCAGCTTAGAATTTCCCATGTAGCAACCAAGCACTATAGTTTCATTGTTTCACATGTTATTTATTTTTTCTATTTTTCATTGTGACGTGTTGCTGTCAGCAGTGTTCTGTGCGAAATCACTTTGTTGTTTGATCATAGGATTTATGTAGTGCCAACAGTTTATGTAGTGCTTTACAACTTGAGGGTAGACAGTACAAATACAATACACTTTAATACAGTAGGAATCAGAGGGCCCTGCTCCTTAGAGCTTACAATCTAAGAGGGAAGGTCAAGAGATACAAGAGGTATTAACTGTGGGTGATGTGCTGATTGAGAAGATAAATGTACAGTTGTTAGGTGGGGGCCAGATATTCTTCTCTGAAGAGATGAGTTTTCAGGGATCGTCTGAAAGTGGATAAAGTGGGAGAAAATCGGACAGATTGCAGTAGAGCATTCCAGAGGATGGGAGAGGCTCTGGAGAAGTCCTAAAGGCGAGCATGGGATGAGGTGACAAGGGAGTTTGAGAGCGGGAGGTCTTGGGAGGAGCGAAGAGAACGATTAGGTTGGTAAATAGCTGTTTTCTATACGCCCTGCCGCCGAGCCTGTGTTGGTCTATGCAGACCTTAGGAGAAGACAGGAGGGTGTTGGCTTGGGGTCTTTTGAATTATGAAGGGACATATTTTAGAGATATTTCTTGTGTCCTGTGGTTTGGGAGGCAAAGTAGTTATATTATGATTTACTAAAGTGGAAGAAAATCCTAAGCCTCACTATTCTTAAACATTCCCCTCCACTAACTCTTACCTAACCTGTATATAAAAAGGATCTGTATACTTACCCATTTTTATCCACTCAATTCTGGTCATGTGATCCTACAAGGAGTGCGTGAAAGCGAATGGGACGTCTGGGAGCCGTGATGTCACCTGTAAAAATCCTGTATAACAGTGGTCATCAACCCTGACCTCAGGGCCCACTAACAGGCCAGGTTTTATGTATTACCTTGGGGGAGATGCAGACTAGAATACTGCAATCACTGAGCAGCAAATGATATCACCTGTGATGGATTTCAGTTATCTTGCAAACCTGGCCTGTTAGTGGGCCCTGAGGACAGGGTTGATAAACACTGCTGTATAATAATAATAATAGGCTTACATAGCCCATCCATTGATCGGCCCTCTCTCCTCTCCTCTGGAGCAGCTGCCACAGGGGAGCCGAAACTGCAGGATCATGGAGTGGACTGAAAATAGGTAAGTACACCGATCCGATTTTTTTATAAAAGTTAGGCAGCATAGGTGCGAGGAGGGAACATTTTTAAGAAAAATGTTAGGGATTGCTTCCACTTTAACAAGTTCAGACATCCATGAGTATATCATAACAGGAAGAGGAACTTGAAGAGAGTATAGAAAATATAATCCATGTATGTAGTAAGTAAGGCATTGCAGGCTTACCAGAGAGTGAAATGAGCAGCTATAGAGATAGCCAAGACAGCTTCTCTACCAATCTTGTTGGGTCCTGTAGTCTGGGAGGCAGAGTAGTCATAGAGTACCTTATTAACAAGTTCAAGGCATCCATAAGTATATCATTACAGAAAGAGGAACTGGAACAAACATGAGTATAGAATGTATTCTTTGTGTAACAATTGTAAATAGTGACATCTACAGGCCAGAGGACTGAACAGCACAAAATTACACAAGTGGAAGAGAGATAAGCTATCCCAGATATAGAGAGTAGGTGCACTGTGACAGCAAAGCAGCAAATTTGTGAGGTAGGTAGAATGACAACATTATTTGCAATTATTTATTTATTTTTTATGACTAGTGTAGCCCTCTTTTTTGGGGGGGAGGGGTTTTATGAGAAATGGCCCTCTCCAAACAGGTTATTCCGCTAATCCTGTAGGTAAATAAGAGACCCGAAACCTAAGTGGAAGAATGTGTTTAATAATAAAGTTGGCAGTTACTCCACCCAGGTCAGGGCCTTTGTGAATAAAGGGGATTTCCTTCCTGGGAGATTAACCAATAATCGAATCAAAGTGATTGCGAGTAAAGGAACTACCGCAACCAGCATATAACATTAACCATAAGTAAACTGATGCATGCCAGTACGGAAATAATGCAAGCTTTATATACAGAAAATATTAAAAGTACAAACATCCAGTGTACAAACAGGTATTATCAGGAGTCCTGGTGGAATTGCGCACATATATCCAGGTATATATAAGTATTAATAGAGATACTGACAGATAAATGTTGCAGCAAAGTCTAGTTGCAGAGGTCCCTGGGGATGATGTCTGTCTTGATGTCTGAGACATTAAAGAGGAAGTAAATGCTGGTGTATATATATATATATATATATATATATATATATATATATATTTTTTTTTTTTTTTTTTTACTTTACTTCCCTACAAGTTAAGGACATTATGTGACACCTACCTGCAAACGAAGCCTGCGTTGTCCCCACTGGAGGCCGCATCCGTCTTGGCTCATCTTTCTTCCAGGGGCCACGGACTCCGGCTGTCACTCCCATGCATACGCACGGGAGCCGTAGATCCCAGCACTGACTTCTGGATGGCCGTGCCTTCAGAGCGCATGCACCGATGACGTCATCAGCGCCGTATACAGTAAATAACTCCTGAACGGCACACGTTTAGGGGATATTTACAGTACCTATAGGTAAGCCTTATTCTAAGCTTACCTATAGGTATAATGACTACAGGAAGGTTTACAACCTCTTATCAGCAGTCACGGGGGGTTCCTCCAAACTCCAACCAACCTGGAAAGTGACTTCTCACCGGCAGGAACTGTGGTGCAACAATAGAACTCAGAGTCAGCCTGTCTGCACTTTAGTCCCTCCCTAGTAGTTCATTCACCTCTGAAGAGAACTTTGAAGCAACATTCTAAATACATGAAAGACGATGGGAATGCATTGCACCTAATGCCACAAGAGTTCAGGGTTTCCAACACTGGAGGATGCATGAAGGTGTCACAAACAGAGGACAGGTCAAAGAGAAAAAAGAATGACAAAATGATCTGCTTTAGTGAGCACAATTTCAGTTGAATGTGAAGGAAAGAACAAAATTTCAATCAGTGTGCCTGGAGCCGAACTCTGAATGACGTTGGGCAAATTTAAGTTCCTGTCACAACTGGGAGCCTGCTTTTATGGTAAAGATGAACTTTAGGTAGGATGTTTATTGAATAGCTACAGCTTAGTCTAATTTACCTATGCATATATCATACCTTTTGAGCCTCTGGATAAGCTGACAATTACTGTAGTAGTCGGTGCTACTACAGTGATGGCCGCAATCTTCTGGGCCCTGTGCCACTCCATACTGACCGCATGGGGTTGGTCGCTCACTCCACCTTGCCCATTCAAAAAATGCCTCGTATTTCTTTTCAATGAATTTAAGGTGTTCTCTGATTGGACAAGGTGGAGGGGCAGTGACTTGCAGTGCTGTGCAAGCAACCCTCTATGGTCAGTATGTAGTGGGGTAGTCACTCGGTCCAGGACCTGGAAGATCCTAGGAAGATCACTGTAATGGCAGTGATTGTCAGCTTCCATGCTGGACCCTTTGGTATGAGATATGCATTCTTGCATTGGTCCATGTGTAATTATGCAATTAAATGTGAATATGGGCGTGACTGCTCTAACTTCAAGTGGGATAAGAAAAAGCAGCTACAAAAATGTGACAAACATATAAAGCATAAATGGTGAATGGTGTAGCGCTAATACATGTACACATCAATATTCAAATGAAACCGTGCAAAAGGTCAAGCATATGCCCCAGTTGAAGGCCTTTTTGGTCGAAACGCATCAGCCACGCTTATCGCTCCTCACGTTGCCCAAAAACTTTTAACTTGTTATCACAGTTTTTTATTATTGTATGCTGGTTTTTATAAATAAAAAAACATACTTTTTTGATCTTCACTATTGAAAGTATTCCCTTTTTTCATACTACCCGGATGAGAGATTGCCCTGCTGTCCAGTCGGGTTCTGACCTTTTGGATCCAGTCCTGGTGTCTTTTCCATCTGAGGTCAGTTTGGTGGCCATCCCTAACGTTGGTGGATGCTGTGGATCATTTGGAGTTTTGTATGTCCGCCGATTCCGGCACCCATGTCTATATGACTCTTTGTCGCTGACACTTGAGTCCACCAGTTCTGGTAAGAAGCATAAATACCTCTTCCTTCTATTGACCAAGCACCATCTTGATCTTTTCCTAGTTGGACAGTGTCAACACAATACGTCCTTGTTCTTACCATGCTTTTGTGGATGACATATGGGCCATCTATAGCAGATTCAGTTTATTCATTGGACTTTTTTACATTGTCCTTATATATTTGTCACTTGAACACTTGACCTTTTGCACGGCTTCCTTTGGCCCTGCTTGCCTTTTTTCTTTGGCAGAGCTTTCACAGTTCAGGTCCTCTTGAAAGCAGAACTACACTGCATCTGAGCACCAAAAATGCTATTTAATTATTTTTTTATGTTTAAAGCAAAATCCCCCATCCTTCCATCTCTATGCTTTATATTGTTGAGAAATCACTTTGAAAAACATCCACTAGCATTTCTGCTTATGGCCATCTTGAGTAAGGGCAGATGATTCATGTAGCAGATAGGTGTCAAACACAAGGCCCGCGGGCCGAATCCGGCCCTCCAGGCCATTTCATGTGGCCCTTGCATCTCTCCTGCAGCTGCAGGAGAGCTCCAGCCCTCCTCTGTTCCTCCTCCAGGCCCCTACTTTCTGCTTTCAGGCAATGCATCCAGCTTCTTCCCAGTAGTAGCATAAGGTAGGAGGGTGCACTGTGATGTTAGGGAGAGTAGGGGAATCAACTTTTGATGGTGGGGTGGCTCTTGACATCTAATGTAAGGGGAGGGGATGCGCTGGACATCTAATCTTACAGATACAAACGGCCCTTTTGAGGACAATCATAATGCTGATGCAGCCCATGATGAAATTGAGTTTGACACCCCTGATGTAGCATTTACTTCCTAAATCCATCTGCCCTTAGTTGGACATGCAAGCAGAAGGGTGTGCTTAGCTGAGAAAACCTCTCCTCCTCTCTTGAAAACTACTAGGATAGATGGTATCACTTACCTAGGCTTGGAAACCAGGAAGTAACTGAAGAACTGTAAAAAAAAGTTTAAAACAAGTAAATATACTTTCATATCTATTTACTAATGTTAGCAGCATGAGGATTACAAATAGTCAATGTTGACTAAAAGAATGAAGTTCCGTTTTAAGTGCAAGTCTTCTATACTGTATACTGATGAATGTCTTCAATGTTCTATTCAAAGTTAGTATCAGGCAACAGAGGTGCAAGAACACAAAACCTCATTAGATTGTTTGCAGAGCTGAATACCTGGAGAGTAACAAAGCATTTCATTTTAACCATTCCACCTTGACATTGTGTTTTAGTCAATTTGATTCCATCAAGCAAGACAACAATGCTTTGACTTCCTATAAACCTGACCTGGAATTGACATGACCGCAGACAGGAAGAAAGAGCTGTCCCTATATAGATTATTGCAGATAACGCTGTAGACTTTACAAAAATGTCAAATGCAGGAGAGGTTTGGAAAAACCTGCCAATGAATTCATATGTCTCATTGTCTGAATATTTTGTTTAATTAAAGGCACAGTAGATGGAACATAAAATTTAATTTGGAAATAGGGGGAAATCCAAGAACACATTTATTTAAAGTGTATGGAAACCCTAAATCTATATTTCAGAACAGCTTTCTGAAAGCTGAAATCCAAGCAGCTAAGTACACAGATAATACAGTATATATTGTGTGTGTGTGTGTATGTATTTGTGTATATATATATATATATATATATATATATATATATATATATATATATATATACTGTGTGTGTGTGTATTGCCCCGTACACACGATCGGACATTCCGACAACAAAATCCATGTATTTTTTCCAACGGATGTTGGCTCAAACTTGTCATGCATACACACGGTCACACAAATCTTGTCGGAAATTCCGAAGGTCAAGAACGCGGTGACGTACAACACGTGTGACGAGCCGAGAAAAATGAAGTTCAATAGCCAGTGCGACTCTTCTACTTGATTCTGAGCATGCATGGAACTTGCATCGGAATTGTCTACACACGATCGGAATTTACTACAACGGATTTTGTTGTCGGAAAATTTGAGATCCAGATCTAAAATTTTGTGTGATGGCAATTCCGATGGAAAATGTCCGATGGAGCCTACACACGGGTGGAATTTCCGACAACAAGCTCCCATCGAACATTTTCCGTGGGAAAATCCGACCGTGTGTATGGGGCATAAGTGTGTGTGTGTGTGTGTATGTATATGTACAGTATATGTAGAGATATATACATGTGTGTGTGTATGTGTGTATATATGTATATGTATGTATATATGTATATATGTGCATGTGTGTATATAGATATATAGATGTCATAGGTGTTAATAACAGGAGGTTGCAAATTAGGATTACTCTCCTGGGAGAATGTTCTGGTATAGCCTCCTGCTGTGGTTTATAGTTAGTAGAAGCACCCCCAGACCCCCTGTGGAGATGAAGATAAGAATACCCTATGAGCTGCCACTGAGAAATCAAATGGCAAGCTGTGGTCTAAATGTTGACTCAAAGGAATTTGCCTGCAGTGTGATGAAGCCATCTGCTGGAGGATATGAATAAATGGGTCAGAATCCATGAAAATGATGGGTTGGATAGAAGACTTTCAAGGGATGAGTGAGGGATGGAGATATGGCTGGTGTTCGATATGCATGTGTGTTATAAACGGCGAATCAAGCCATTTTGTCTTTCTGTTGTTTTTGGTGCCCAGCCACGATACCAAACTTGAGGATGGACCTACATAAAGTATTAACTTTGCTCTTTACTATTAATTACCTATTTTCTGAAAGGGTTCATTTATTTCTTCTAAATTGGGCCACTCCCTGTCAGGAAGTGAATGCTCTGCCCCTTCTAGCAAATTCCGTTATATAGGGTAGATAGAGTTTAGGGTGGTGGTGAAGTCGATTTCCAGAAAAGCATAATGGAGGGAAGAGTTAGTGGAACCATGTTTGCTGACCTATTGGCTGGCCTGAAGGCAACAACAACCTGAAGATTATACCAGAAGATATGGGTGTAAGGTCTTAAATGGAAAACATTAAATACTAATAAAGTGCTTCAAGTAAAGAAGAAGAACTTGGCTTCTGGCTGGAGTTGCTGTCCTTCATAGAGGATGCCCAAGTATTTAAGTGTCAATGAAGTGAGTCTGGACACAGTTGAGCCACAGGTAGCCATGGTATGGAGAACATTCTCGTAATATGTTGGAATGGAAATAGTGTCAGGATTCTGAAAAATAAGATACATGGTGTAAACCTGATCAGGTGAAAAGATGATGGTAGTTAAGAGAAGAGGTCACCTGCCTGTTGGTGAAAAGAGGACCCTTCTAAGAAACATACATCAGGTGACATGAGCCCCCATGTTTCATGGGTACTCAGATGCATTGTTGGACGTTTTGGAGTTAGCCTGAAACCAAGGAATGCAGGGCCCTGCAATATAGGTAGCTGACGGCTGAACAGGGGGGTCGGTATTGCAATGGACCAGGGGGATGATGTAGTGGGGCTTTGAAGCCACCATCCATACACACTGGAGCAGATAGAGTGGGTCTGCTTTGGTCTTTTATGGCTGTGAACAAACTAAACAGTCCAGCCCCTGAATAGCCCTGTCTATATGTTACAAATGTTCTTACATTGAAACATGCCAGTAACAGCACATCCATATAATGGGGGATTAGCTAGAGGAGACAGGGAAAATTTGATAAGCTTTAAGCGACCCATTAGCTCATATTATACACAAAAAAGAAATGTTGTTTTCCTTTAAAGGTCAAACTGCTTCTTTAAGGCCAATGTGAACATTTTAAGGGAACTCAATGTCAATAGCTACATAAACTAATGTGCCCAATCTATTTTTGTTTGCAGAAACTAAAAATAGTTGATAGAAGATTGCAGACTATAAAGGCAGTGAGTATGAGATATACAATCAGCAGAAATTTAAGTCTATATTTACAAGTGAACCAAACCCAGTAAACTCAGATGTACAAATTGTTTGGAGGGTATCCACTTGTCTAATTTCAGGATGAGATGCCACATTTTATGTGCTGGTGGAACATAGCAGCTTTTGCCATGTTGTATGGCCTTTGGTTGTCTGGGCGCAATCCGAACATACCAAAACAAGAGATAATTCCTATTTATGATAACTACAGTGTCAGTAAACATATTTGCTTGCTTGCACTATTGCAGTAATCCTTTTGATGACCTCCTCCGTCTGTTGATTTCAAAGTCATAATTTTGGGTTAAGCAGTTGGCAGGCAGCCTGGCTGTTTTACACATAATCTCATAAGTATAGCACAGAAAGAGTTTGTGTTAGTCTTAACACGTACAGTGGGGACGGAAAGTATTCAGACCCCCTTACATTTTTCACTCTTTGTTATATTGCAGCCATTTGCTAAAATCATTTAAGGTAATTTTTTTCCTCATTAATGTACACACAGCATCTCATATTGACAGAAAAACACAGAATTGTTGACATTTTTGCAGATTTATTAAAAAAGAAAAACTGAAATATCACATGGTCCTAAGTATTCAAACCCTTTGCTGTGACACTCATATATTTAACTCAGGTGCTGTCCATTTCTTCTGATCATCCTTGAGATGGTTCTACACCTTCATTTGAGTCCAGCTGTGTTTGATTATACTGATTGGACTTGATTAGGAAAGCCACACACCTGTCTATATAAGACCTTACAGTTCACAGTGCATGTCAGAGCAAATGAGAATTATGAGGTCAAAGGAACTGCCTGAAGAGCTCAGAGACAGAATTGTGGCAAGGCACAGATCTGGCCAAGGTTACAAAAAACATTCTGCTGCACTTAAGGTTCCTAAGAGCACAGTGGCCTCCATAATCCTTAAATGGAAGACGTTTGGGACAACCAGAACCTTTCCTACAGCTGGCTGTCCAGCCAAACTAAGCTATCGGGGGAGAAGAGCCTTGGTGAGAGAGGTAAAGAAGAACCCAAAGATCACTGTGGCTGAGCTCCAGAGATGCAGTCGGGAGATGGGAGAAAGTTGTAGAAAGTCAACCATCACTTCAGCCCTCCACCAGTCAGGGCTTTATGGCAGAGTGGCCCGACGGAAGCCTCTCTTCAGTGCAAGACTCATGAAAGCCTGCATGGAGTTTGCTAAAAAACACCTGAAGGACTCCAAGATGGTGAGAAATAAGATTCTTTGGTCTGATGAGACCAAAAAAGAACTTTTGGGTCTTAATTCTAAGCGGTATATGTGGAGAAAACCAGGCACTGCTCATCACCTGTCCAATACAGTCCCAACAGTGAAGCATGGTGGTGGCAGCATCATGCTGTGGGGGTGTTTTTCAGCTGCAGGGACAGGACGACTGGTTGCAATTGAGGGAAAGATGAATGCGGCCAAGTACAGGGATATCCTGGACGAAAACCTTCTCCAGAGTGCTCAGGACCTCAGACTGGGCCGAAGGTTTATCTTCCAACAAGACAATGACCCTAAGTACACAGCTAAAATAATGAAGGAGTGGCTTCACAACAACTCAGTGACTGTTATTGAATGGCCCAGCCAGAGCCCTGACTTAAACCCAATTGAGCATCTCTAGAGAGACCTAAAAATGGCTGTCCACCATCCAACCTGACAGAACTGGAGAGGATCTGCAAGGAGGAATGGCAAAGGATCCCCAAATCCAGGTGTGAAAAACTTGTTGCATCTTTCCCAAAAAGACTCATGGCTGTATTAGATCAAAAGAGTGCTTCTACTAAATACTGAGCAAAGGGTCTGAATACTTAGGACCATGTGATATTTTAGTTTTTCTTTTTTAATAAATCTGCAAAAATGTCAACAATTCTGTGGGGTTTTTTTTTGTCAATATGGGGTGCTGTGTGTACAATAATGAGGAAAAAAAATGAACTTAAATGATTTTAGCAAATGGCTGGAATATAACAAAAAGTGAAAAATTTAAGGGGGTCTGAATACTTTCCGTCCCCACTGTATATGACAGGGCTGATGCTAAAATGGCATCTGAGCAAACGCTACAAAGGGCTCTTAAATGAATAACTCTACAAGACTGCGATCTGCAGGAGAAGATGCTGAGATCAACTGTAAGTGGTATTTCATCACAGCTGGCAAATCAGATTGTTCCTTTTCATGAGTGGTTGTCATTGAGCACTGAAGGCCCCTATTAGTGGGTGCATTAAAAGTCTATTCTGCCCTTTGCACCCAAGCATGATTATGTCTCTTGGACACTTGTCCACAGCCATGGCAGACAGTTATTTGTACTGTGGAGGCACAATGAAAAAATGTTTCTGACATTACAGGTGTCATGTAAAAATCAACCCAAATAAGTGAGATGACAGCCTAATCAGCCATTGATCTTAAAGTGACCATGTCGTCTGTTTTACCCCATAGGTCACCTGTAAAAGAAGCAATAATATGCTTACTTTTTTGAGGCATTGAAAAGCTACCACATCTCTGCTCCTTGTTGATGCAAGTATTCTAGACTTCCAGGTATGTAGAATACTTTCTCAGGCGTCAGCCACTATGGTCCCTCCCATTGACTAGTACAGTGATGGTGAACTTGGCACCCCAGATGTTTTGGAACTACATTTCTCATGATGCTCAACTACACTGCAGAGCTCATGAGCATCATTGGAAAAATGTAGTTCCAAAACATCTGGGATGCCAAAGTTTGCCATCACTCGACTAGTACATCACTACAAGGATAAATGAGCCAATAAGGGGAACCACAGTGGCCGATGGGCGAAGAACCTATTTGACTCTTGACAGTTGAATAGATTCTGCAGCTTTTCAATACATGGGCCACCAAAAATGTAAATATAATTTACGCTTCATTTACAGGTAATCTACTGTATGAATGTGGCCCTGTGGTGACAGAGTCATTTTAAAACAAACCTTTTCTTTGGCTATGCAGAGTAAAACACCAAGAGTGCCCTGGCCTATGCAGAACCACCTACTCAGCTGTCCTTTAGTTCTGCAACATCAAGCCATTGTGGGCAAGGAAAGTAGCTCTGTGTAAGCTCCACGCTGCTCTGGTTACATAGTTGCATAGTTAGGCAGGCTGAAAAGACACAGATCTTAATAGAAAAAATTAGGGAAACATTAATAAATGTGTGAAAAAAGATTAATGAAAACAAAATTTGATAGATATGTGCACCCAAACGCCTAGGACAGTTGCCTCTGAACAGTAAAAAAAAAAAAAAAAACTACATTATATTAGTTTTCTTCTTGGTTTCTATGGTGGAGTGGAGGAGTTTAACTGGACACAGTTATGTAGCATGAGGCTGTATATTTTGCAATATTTACATTTTTGGTAAACTCATTCAATGAATCCAAGCTTTACAAACTGAGATAACATGCACTGCATTGATGCATTCACACAATTTCACAGTAACCATGGGATGAAACAAAGTTCGGGAATATTCCTTTATCCCATTAAGGCAGTGAAACTGCCAAACGGGGGGGGCGTGGCCAAGATGGCGCTGTGAGCGGCGGCTTTTTTAGAGAGCTCCGCTCATCCGATCTCTAAATCCGGATCCATCGACCCTAATCTCCCTCAAACTTCACCCCAGCTGATCAGGGGGGACCCAGGCAAGCCCTATCCAGTGAGGAGAGAGGAGGATTTTTGTTCCCGGGCCGTGATCGGCGCCGCTGTGCGCTCCCGCTCGACTAGGCCGAAGCCGCGGCCTTTCCTGACGGCCCGTGCGGCGGGCCGGGAGTCCCCTGGCGCGATCGCCCTTCCTGCTGCAAACAACCGGCGGCTGTGGATTGCGGATGGGGGCGGGTGAGCTGACCCCGGACTCCAGATAGGCTGTGTTCTGGGCCTGGTCTCTCCTTTCCCCCCACGTGTAACTAGGCCGCAATCGCGGCCTTCTCATAAGGCCTGGATTTGTCAGATTGACTGGGGGAGTTCCTGATCCTGGTGGCCTGGAGGCAGAGGCCTTGAGAAGAGTGGGGACATCTGCCTGTGCAGGGGAACTATTTCTGGAGCACCTTCACCCCTTGTCCTCCTGAGTGTGGGGGTAGCCAGCCAGCCTGAATGCTCTAATAAGCCTCCGGAGGCCTGAAAGTGGACTACTTCTACATAATATCACTGCAGGTGAGAGGAGAGTCTGTTAAAGGGACACGCACTGCCCCATATCTACTGCTTGACTACCCCTGACCCTGCAGACAGGCTGCCGCAGTCAGTTACTGACTACTGCCCGGTTTGGGCCCCCCCAACACCTGAATGAGACGCAGGAACTCCAGCGCCAAATATAGTAAAGGGGGTAAGAGGTTGACTTTTCCGCCACAGTTGGACTCCCCTCAGACGCCTGCCTGCCTCTCTCCGGAGGACCTTACTACACGCAGTGCCCACAGAGCCTCGCAGACGACCACTATGGAGTCGGACGACTCTCGACCCCCCTGGCTGGCGGAGGTCATGGCGGCCATAGCCACTTGCCAATCCACGTTAACAACAAAAATTGAAGCTGTCCAGCTGGATATGGGTTTAATCCGCCAGGATATAGATAAAATCAGATCACGAGTCACCGAGACGGAACAAAGACTGAGTACCACCGAAGACGCCATTGCGGAACATGGGGTATCACTCCGTACGCTTCAAACCAAAGTAAAGGCCCTTGAATACAGAGCCGAGGATGCGGAGAACAGGAACCGGCGTAATAATCTTCGCATTGTTGGTCTACCCGAGGGGGCGGAGGGGAATAATCCTACTTCCTTCATAGAGGGTCTGTTGCGTGACCTGCTACCTGAGGCCTGCTGGTCTCCCTATTATACGGTGGAGAGGGCGCACCGCATCCCGCCTAAGCCGGGGCCTCCTGGATCCCCTCCCCGCACCTTCATTCTCCGTCTCCTCAACTTCAGAGATAGGGACGAAGTTCTCCGCGCTTCTAGAAATGTCGGGGACCTCAGATTCCAGAACACTAAGCTAATGATCTTCCCGGACTACTCGGTAGAGACTCAGAAACTCAGGAAATCTTTCGACCAAGTTAAGGCGGCTTTGCGATCACGCAGCATTCGCTACAGTGTACTCTTCCCTGCTTGCCTCAGAGTCCAGGACGGCGAGACAACTCGTTTCTTCACTACACCGAGAGAGGCCTCTGCCTGGCTGGACTCCCTACCACAGATTCGATGAGGGTCTACCTGGTATGTGTTGTTTAACCCCTTTTATCGTTTACCCACCATAACCTGGGCCTAGGTCTGGGTTGCCGCACGAACTTCCACATTGAGGATTTCGTTATGTTGCACAGGTTGTGCCCAGTTCAATCCATGCTGTGTGCGGATTTGGGGGGGATGCTCACTATCCCTACCAGGGAAACTTTAAGTTAATGCCCCTGCCAAAGAACTTGGTCAGGAGACCGTTAAGATACGCAGTTCCTGTACACTTGCTGGTTCCATTGAGGACTGTTGGAGTTTTTCCTTCTTTTTTTGTTTTGTATATCCTCTTAAAGATGGATCGACTTTACTGTGAGGCCGCATTATGGGCTAATCCCCTTCGTCTAACATTCTAGGTCCTCACAGCCTGCTGTATCACAAGTGGAGATCTCGCGTGTGGAAAGCTGCTTGAACTGCTGCTTCCTCCCCCCGCGTGAAGCCTCGGGGGGGTGGGCTCGCCTCTTCCACGGACCCCCTGTTGCAGCCGGCGAGCTGACTAAGTTAGGGACTGAAACCCGCCCCAGTTCTGGGGGGTTGGGTGGGGTGGGGGGTGGGGAAAGTTCCCCTAATGGGGCAAGTTTTATCTACCCTAGATATTGGTATCCTCTTCTTGTATTTTTTAGTTGGGTTTTGTTCTTGTTTTATAATTGTACTAAAATACATGACTTATCAGCATTGCACTGTTTCCAGATGTGTCCGTTTTGGGTCCCGGGGTCCGGTTCAGGAGCCATGACCAGCATTACTCCTATCACTCTTATTATTCTTGGTAGACATGTCCTCCCTTAACATCATCTCCTGGAACACCAGGGGACTGAACTCCCCAGTTAAGCGTTCCCTGGTGTTCCAATTCATTAAAACTTATAACCCACATATATGTGTGCTCCAAGAGACACACCTAACAGGATGTAGGGTTCTGGCCCTAAAAAAACCATGGGTGGGTCACCATTACCACTCTACGCACTCCACTTTCTCTAGGGGTGTTACTATTCTGGTACTGAAATCACTTCCTTTTCGGCTTCTGGACTTGGCCCTGGACCCTGACGGTCGGTATGTTATTGTTCATGCTAAAATATATTCTCTAACATGGACTATTGTGGGCTTGTATTTGCCTCCTCCGGCCTCTTTGCTGGTGCTCAATCAGATCACCCGCAGGATGGCCGAATTTGCATCTGACAATAATGTTATATTGGGCGATTTTAATCTAGTCCCTGACCCGGACTTTGACAGACTAACTCCTGCGGGACATCACTGTCCTGGGTTGGCTGAGTGGGCGGATACCTATGGCCTGACGGATGTCTGGAGGTGGCGTCACCCCCAGACCAGGGCATACACATGCCACTCGGCCTCCCACAAAACGTTTTCCCGTATAGACTTGGTCTTTGCAGGGAGCCCGGTCCTCCCACGGGTCACGGACATACAAATACTCCCCAGGGGAATCTCCGACCATGCACCCTTGTTGCTGTCCTTGGACCTTACCCTGGGCACAGTGGAAAGGATGTGGAGGCTCTCCAGATTTTGGATTTCTGACACTGCAGTAGACTCCCAATTTAGAACGGAACTGCTTGACTTCTGGGCTGTAAATGTGGGCTCAGCTGATCCCACGGTTGTGTGGGATGCCTTCAAGGCCACGACGAGGGGACATTACCAGACCATCATTGCCAGAGTCCGTCGGGAGCGTAGGGCGGACTTGGTTGAGGCGGAGAGGGAGGCTGGTAGTGCAGAGGCTCTCTTCTTTCGCACTCGAGACCCTGTGCACTATTCGCATCTACAACTTCTGACGAAGGAGGTGGTTCGTCTCCGTACCGCTCTTACCCAGAAGAAAATGTTGGCTCAATCCCAACGGATTTTTGAGCAGGGAGAGAGGTCAGGCCGGTTGTTGGCCTGGCTTTCCAGGGAACAGGCGGGTGGGATGAGCATCCCACATATTAGGGACTCCTCGGGACAGCTAATCCATACACCGGAAGGGATCAATGCCTGCTTTGCGCAATTCTATGAGTCTCTCTACAGGTCCAGGGTAGACTACACAAGGGAGGATCTTGTAGCGTACTTAGATGACATTGACATTCCAACCCTTACAGTAACATATCGGAACAAGCTTGATGCCCCAATTACGACCTTGGAGATTCTCCGGGCACTTAAATCGATGCAGGCAGGGAAAACACCGGGACCTGATGGCATCCCTGTTGAGTTCTATAAACAATATGCTACGGAACAAGTTGACAAACTTCAGGGCCTTTTCTCTGCGTCGACGCTTCTAGGAAAACTCCCGGACACAATGAGCGAAGCGATTATAGTAGTGATCCCTAAGCCAGGAAAAGATCCCACGTTATGCTCCTCATATCGCCCTATATCCCTTCTGAACGTGGATGCAAAGGTACTGGCAAAGGTGCTGGCCAATAGGCTCAACTTGGTCATTACTGCCCTCATCCACAGGGATCAAACGGGCTTCATGCCCGGGAAGGGAACTGACATTAATATCAGACGCCTTCACACTCACATAGACAGGGCAGACGAGGTGACTAAGGGAACGGTGGCCTCACTCGATGCGGAGAAGGCTTTTGACTCCGTCGAGTGGGGCTACCTATGGGAAGTGCTGTCGCGATTCGGGTTTGGCCCGGGGTTCACGGGATGGCTCCGCTTGTTATACCAGTGCCCCTCAGCTAGAATACGTACCAATGGATGCCTATCGGGGAAGTTCCGACTGTTTCGTGGCACGCGACAGGGATGCCCCCTCTCCCCGGGCCTATTTGCTTTGGCGATGGAGCCCCTGGCTGTTTTGCTGAGGGCTGACCCTGGGGTGAGGGGACTTCAAGTGGGTCCAATTGAGGAGAAGATATCGCTGTATGCGGACGATGCTCTGCTCTATTTAGCGGATGCCTCGTCCTCTTTGCAGACCGCACTGGATCTGATTAACCGATTCGGTGGCTATTCGGGGATTCGCATTAACTGGGACAAATCTGTTCTTTTCCCGCTCCATCCCTCGACCCCTAGGGTGCCACACCCGCAGCTCAAATGGGTAGATGATTTTAAATACTTGGGGATTAAAATTAGCGCTAAAGTCCAGGACTACATAGACAACAATTTGCGACCACTCATGACACAGCTTACGGCTAGGTGTGCTGCATGGCGTTCCCTTCCACTGACCCCTGTTGGCAGAGTCAATTTACTAAAGATGATTTATCTTCCCAAGTATCTTTACTTCTTCCGTAACACACCCATACCCATCCCTAAGGCTTTCTTCCGGAGGCTGGAGAGTCTGCTGATACAGTTTGTCTGGGCTGGGAGGCCACCTAGGGTGGCCAAGCAGATCTTATATCTCCCGCTTTCGGGGGGGGGTCTGGCACTGCCGAATTTCCAAATTTACTATTGGGCAGCTGTTCTGGTCACGATTCGGTGGTGGTTCTCCCAACCCACACAAAATCCGGCGGTCAATCTAGAGGCGGCCATTCTGGGCTCCTTTGCTGCCCTTAGCAATCTCCCGTTTCGTGGACTCAGGGCCAGCTCGTCTATGACGACTCTGATGCGAACCACCGTGAGGGTCTGGCAGGAGGCTAGGAAAATATATCGGAAGCCCAATCATTTTTCACCTCACATGCCCCTATGGGGTAACCCTATGATCCCCCACTTCCACAGCTTACCGGACCCCTCTCTATGGGCGAAAAAGGGAATCCTTACATTAAAACATGTGGTTAAAGATGGTAGGCTTATGACTTTTCAAGCCCTGAAGCAATCCTTCGGTATCCCGTCCTCCTTCCAATTTAGGTACTGGCAGCTGAAACACGCCTTCGAAGCGCAGTTCCCAGCCCCCATCATTCTGGAACCAGATTCCATTGAACGGCTCTTGACTTCCAGTGTGATGGGGAAGCCTCTCTCAACATTATATCTGTATCTTACAGTGGAGTATGATGCCAAATTAACTAAAACCTGGGAAAAGTGGAGGGTTGATATTCCCTCTCTAGATGAGGAGGAATGGAAGGAGTGTTTGATCTCCTACATTCCCTCCATGATCGCTGCAAAAGACAGGTTCGTACAATTTAAGTTCCTACACAGAGCGTATTTCACCCCACAGAGACTGGCGCGCATTTACCATCAAAGAGATCCTAACTGTCAGAGATGCAGGCAGGATGTGGGCACGTTTTGGCACATGGTCTGGTCTTGTCCCAAAATCCGACCCTTTTGGTCAGCAGTTGCCTCCACACTGAGCAAAGTCATAAGCTCGGACTTACCGGTGGATCCCCAAATACTATTGCTCAGTCATCTGGAGGATGTTGAAGGAGATAGGTACAGCAGACTGTGTCTAACCTTCACATTGTACTATGCTAGGCGAGAAATTTTACTGCGATGGAAACTGGTAGAGCCTCCTACCCTGGCCTCATGGAAAAGATCGGTGAATATGGTGCTCCCCCTATATAGATTGACCTATGAAAGTAGGCAATGCCCGGGGAAGTTCGATAAAGTCTGGTCCTCCTGGGTGGACGCCTCCGGGGACCCTGAACCCCCTACCTCATAACTAGCACATGAAATAAAGTAGAGGACATCCTATTTTTCAGGTCTATTCTTTTTATGCCAGTTCCCCTTCCTTCCTGCCCCTTCTCCCCCCCCACCCCCCCCCTTTTTTTTTTTTTTTTCTTTCCCCCTTTCTCCCCCCCCCTCCCTCCCCCTCCCCGCTGTCCCCACCAGACCTGATTGATTATTGGTTATTTACTTTATACTTTCGAAGAATTCATAAGGATGTAATGCCATAGGAGTATTGTTAAGCGAAACTTCTGACTCTTAATTTTTAATAAAGGAATTGTTAAAAAACTGTCACTATTTGTTTTTATTACTTTTTGACACTTTTTTGGTGAATGGATAGGTGTACTATGTACCCGATACTCATTCACATAGGGGGGCTGGGATCTGGGAGCCCCTTGTTAAAGGCGGCTTCCAGATTCTGATAAGCCCCCTGCCTGCAGACCCCCACAACCACCGGCCAGGTTTGTGGGGAAGAGACCCTTGTCCCCATCAACATAAGGACAAGGTGCTTTGGGGTGAGGGGGCAGAGCCCTCCCTGCCCCAAAGCACCCACCCCCCCATGTTGAGGACATGTGGCCTGGTATCGTTCAGGAGGAGGGGTGGCGCTCACTCCCCCCCCCCCTTTTCTGGCCTGCCAGGCTGCATACTCGGTCTGGTATGGATTCTGGGGGAGCACCACGCCATTCTGGGGGGGACACCACGCCGTTTGCCCTTTGGGTCTGGTATGGATTTTAAGGGGAACCCCATGCAGAAATTTTTTTTACTATTTTTACCGACAAATGTTTATTTTTATTCAGCTGTCAGCGGGGAAACCCATTGACAGCTGATGACTCATCGGTTGTCAAGGATGCCGCAGCCCCCGCTCCTTAATAACCAGTTTTTACTGTGCCTGATTGAGCAAATCTTTGCCCAATCAGAGCGCAGAATGCACTGTGCAGCGTGCAGTGCATTGCAGGACTATCGGCAGGGCGAACACCTGTCAAACGTCCTGCAAATGCTGGTGTTCCCCGAACAGGGCGAAAAGCCAATGTGTAGCCAACACTAGTGTAGGTCGAAATGTGAGGTAAGGGGCCAGAGTATGAGGTGGTGGTACAGTATACTGTGGTGTTAGATATTATCATTTTTCTACACGCAAGATTGTTTTAAAGTATTTGGGGCACCATTTCATGCAAGATTTTTCTGTTTGCTTACATCTTTAAAAGATTCATATACATCAAAATTTTTGATCTTTGTTTTTTTCTTGCTTATTTTCATATATTTATATATTATGCTATAAGATATATACATTTTTGTGGGGATGGGGGGTACACTATTATTATTATCATTGTTTGCACAGATTGATTTATTTAAGTTATTGTGGGCCCATACAGTCAGGCCCAAAAATATTGGGACATCGACACAATTCTAATCTTTTTGGCTCTATACACCAATGCAATGGATTTGAAATGAAACAAACAAGATGTGCTTTAACTGCAGACTTTCAGCTTTAATTTGAGGGTATTTACATACAAATCAGGTGAACGGTGTAGGGATTAACACTCAATCGGATTCAGGTCAGGTAATTAACTTGGCCATTGCATAACATTACACTTCTTTCCCTTAAAAAACTCTTTTGCCGCGTACACACGGTCGGACTTTCTGTCCTACTTGGTCCGGCACACTTTCTGACGGACTTTGTCCGCCAGGTGCGCCGGACTTTAAAACGGACGGACTTGCCCACACACGACCGGACTTTGCGGCAGGCTAAGTCCGCCCGTTTTTCCGACGGACTTTCGCCGGAGTTACGGCGGACTTTTAGAATGAACGGACTTGCCCACACACGGACAAGTCCGTTCATTTTGAACGTGACTCAGGTGCGATGGGACTAGAAAAGGATGTCAATCTTGCCGCTTTTATCGGCGAGATTGACACCTTGCGAGCCCCATCGCGGGTCATACCAGGCCCTTAGGTCTGATATGGATAATAAAGGGGAACCCACCACGCCGAAAAAACGGCGTGGGGTCCCCCCTAAAATCCATACCAGACCCCGATCCGAGCACGCAGCCTGGCTGGTCAGGAAAGGGGGTGGGGACAAGCGAGCCCCCCCCTTCTGAACCGTACCAGGCCGCATGCCCTCAACATGGGGGGTGGGTGCTTTGGGGGAGGGGGGCGCCCTGTGGGGCCCCCCCAACCCCAAAGCACCTTGTCCCCATGTTGACGAGGACAAGGGCCTCTTCCCGACAACCCTGGCCATTGGTTGTCGGGGTCTGCGGGCGGGGGGCTTATCGGAATCCGGGAGCGCCCTATAATAAGAGGGCCCCCAGATCCCGGCCCCCCACCCTATGTGAATGAGTATGGGGTACATGGTACCCCTACCCATTCACCTAGGGAAAAAGTGTAAATAATAAAACACTACACAGGTTTTTAAAATATTTTATTAAACAGCTCCGGGGGGGGATCTTCCTCCGGCTTCGGGGGTCTTCTTCCGGCTTCGGGGGTCCCTCCGGTTCATCTTCTCCCGGCGTCCGGTTGGTTCTTCTCCGCTCTCTTCTCGCGGTGTTCCAGTTCTTCGGCCGGCTCCTCCACTGTCTTCAGGTAGCTCTCTTGCCAGCAGAGGTCCGGACTTCTGGGCTTCTTGTCTTCTCTTCTCCAGATGTTGACACAACGCTCAGTCACATGCCCAGGGACTGTGACATCATAAGGGGGCGGGGTCTCCGCCTATATAAGTCACAACGCAGCCCTCAGAGAACAGTCCAGCCGGAGAGAGCGTCGTGTCAACATCTGGAGAAGAGAAGAGAAGAGAGAGAAGAGAAGAGAAGAGAAGAGAAGAGAAGAGAAGAGAAGAAAGACAAGAAGCCCAGAAGTCCGGACCTCTGCTGGCAAGAGAGCTACCTGAAGACAGCGGAGGAGCCGGCTGAAGAACTGGAACACCGGGAGAAGAGAGTGGAGAAGAACCAACCGGACGCCGGGAGAAGATGAACCGGAGGGACCCCCGAAGCCAGGAGAAGACCCCCGAAGCCGGAAGAAGACCCCCGAAGCCGGAGGAAGATCCTCCCCCCGGAGCTGTTTAATAAAATATTTTAAAAACCTGTGTAGTGTTTTATTATTTACACTTTTTCCCTAGGTGAATGGGTAGGGGTACCATGTACCCCATACTCATTCACATAGGGTGGGGGGCCGGGATCTGGGGGCTTATTATAGGGGGCTCCCGTATTCCGATAAGCCCCCCGCCCGCAGACCCAGACAACCAACGGCCAGGGTTGTCGGGAAGAGGCCCTTGTCCTCATCAATATGGGGACAATGTGCTTTGGGGTGGGGGGGGCCCCCATAGAGCGCCCCCCTCCCCCAAAGCACCCACCCCCCATGTTGAGGGCATGCGGCCTGGTACAGTTCAGGAGGGGGGCGCTCGCTCGTCCCCACCCCCTTTCCTGACCGGCCAGGCTGCGTGCTCTGATTGGGGTCTGGTATGGATTTTAGGGGGACCCCACGCCTTTTTTATTCGGCGTAGGGGGGTTCCCCTTTATAATCCATATCAGACCTAAGGGCCTGGTATGCACCACGCTCGCCGCAATAGGAAAATTTGTATTTCCTATTGCAGCAAGCACGAAATGCAATACCCTGCTCTCGCGTCGTATCTGGTCCGTTGGACCAGCATACACACGAGCGGGCTTTCCGTCGGACTAGCACACAGACGAGCGGACTTTCCGCCCGAAACTGAGTCCGACGGAAAGATTTAAAACATGTTTCAAATCTAGGTCCGGCGGGCTTTTGGGAAAAAGTCCGCCGGAAAAGTCCGACGGCGCCTACACACGGGCGGAATGTCCGGCACACTCTGGTTCGCCGGACTAAGTATGCCGGAAAGTCCGACCGTGTGTACGCAGCATTTGGTTGCTTTCGCAGTATGCTTCGGGTCATTGTCCAACTGCACTGTGAAGCGCCGTCCAATGAGTTCTGAAGCATTTTGCTGAATATGAGCAGATAATATTGCCCGAAACACTTCAGAAATCATCTTGCTGCTTTTGTCAGCAGTCACATCATCAATAAATACAAGAGAACCAGTTCCATTGGCAGCCATACATGTCCACGCCTTGACACTACCACCACAATGCTTCACTGATGAGGTAGTATGCTTTGGATCATGAGCAGTTCCTTTCCTTCTCCATACTCTTCTCTTCCCATCACTCTGGTACAAGTGGATCTTGGTCTCATCTGTCCATAGGATGTTGTTCCAGAACTGTGAAGGCTTTTTTAAATGTTGTTTGGCAAACTCTAATCTGGCCTTCCTGTTTTTGAGGCTCACCAATGGTTTACATCTTGTGGTGAACCCTCTGTATTCACTCTGGTGAAGTCTTCTCTTGATTGTTGACTTTGACATACATACACCTACCTCCTGGAGAGTGTTCTTGATCTGGCCAACTGTTGTGAAGGGTGTTTTCTTCACCAGGGAAAGAATTCTTCAGTCATCCACCACAGTTATTTTCGGTGGTCTTCCGAGTCTTTTGGTGTTGCTGAGCTCACCGGTGCGTTCTTTCTTTTTAAGGATGTTCCAAACAGTTGATTTGGTCACACCTAATGTTTTTGCTATCTCTCGGATGGGTTTGTTTAGATTTTTCAGCCTAATGATGGCTTGCTTCACTGATCGTGACAGCTCTTTGGATCTCATATTGAGAGTTGACAGCAACAGATTCCAAATGCAAATAGCACACTTGAAATGAACTCTGGATCTTTTATCTGCTCCTTGTAAATGGGATAATTTCTACACCGTTCACCTGATTTGCATGTAAATACCCTCAAATTAAAGCTGAAAGTCTGCAGCTAAAGCACATCTTGTTTGTTTTATTTCAAATCCATTGTGGTGGTGTATAGAGCTAAAAAGATTAGAATTGTGTTGATGTCCCAAAGTTTATGGACCTGACTGTATGTGGTTGCTCTGCATTTGAGTTTGAGGAGCCACCTAATATTGAGTTGGTCCCCTTTTGCCACCAAAACAGCCCTGACCTGTTAAGACATGGCCACCACTAGACCTGTGAAATTATGCTGTGATAGATCCTTTAAGTCCTGTAAGTTGTAAGGTAGGGCCTCCATGGATAGGACTTGTTTTTCCAGCTAATCCCACAGATGCTCGATTGAATTGAGATTTGGAGGTAAAGTCAACACCTCAAACTCATTGTTGTGTTCCTCAAACCATTCTTGAACCATTTCAAGAATGGCAAAGTGCATATCCTGATGAAGGTATCCGCAGCCATCAGGGAATATCATTTCCATGAAGGGAGGTACTTGGTCAGCAATAATGTTTAGGTAGGTGATATGTGTCAAGTAACCTCCACATGAATGGCAGGACCCAAGGTTTCCCAGCAGAACATTGCCCAACGAATCACACTGCCTCCTCCGGCTTGTCTTCTTGCCATACTGCATCCTGGTGCCATCTCTTCCCCAGGTAAGCAATGCGCATGCACCCGACCATCCACATGATTTAAAAGAAAACATGATTCATCAGACCAGGCCACCTTCTTTCATTGCTCTGTGGTCCAGTTCCATCGTAGGAGTTTTTTGGCTGTGGACACAGGTCAGCATGGGCACTCTAATTAGTCTGCAGCTACGCAGCCCCATACACAACGAACTACAATGCCCATTTTTTCTGCTTTCAACACATTAACTTGACACTTTGACAGTTTGGTTGAAAGCACAAGCAAATATGACAGTTAGCTGTAACTGTTTTTTTTTTTAGGGTCAGTTCCGTGCAATGTTTTCCTGCACTAAAAATGCATGCACAGTGTTTTCCATGTATTCCAATGGCTCTAGTTCACACCATGTAGTCAGTTTCTGGTCATTTTCCGGTGCAGAAACTGAGCGGAAACTAGCTGGAACTGACTGCATTGGTGTGAACTAGAGCCATTGGAATACATGGAAAACACTGTGCATTCATTTTGTGCAGAAAAAAAAACGGTGGTCTGGTGTGAACTGACCCTTAAACTATTAAATTGATGTGTTTAGTTTCACTTTAACAGGAGCACAGGCAGGAAAACAAACATGACAGGTGTTCTAATCCCCCTCCACTCTATCCAAAAAAAAAATGCCTTTAGTGACACTTTCAATGGTTTGTCTCAACTCTCTAACTGCAATTATTGCTGGACAATTTGGTTTTTTAAAGGACGGCAAAAATAACAAACTTACTGGCCAGAGAAGGTAAAGACAAAGGAGCTTAAAGCAGAACCAAAAGTCCCGCCATGAATAACTGCAAGCATACAGGCTCTTTATTGCAGAAGAGACATGCAATGTCTCCTCTTCAGTAAAATGCAGCTACCTGCCTGCTCACTGTCTTCTCTGGCATCTAAACTGAGCTGCACAGCTCAGGTTACATTGCTGGCACTGTGCCTGTGTGCCAGAATGACTAACTCTTGCACATTTTGCAGGAGTGGCGTCATCCCGCCCCAGCCAATAAAGGTGGCTGAAGACACGCAGAAGATGCCAGTACGTGAAGAATGGGGACCTTTGAAGGAAAGGTAACTTTAGCTCCACTTCCAAAAAAACAAAAAACAAATGCAGCCACCACATTGACATATTGAAATATATTACATTTTGTTTTTGGGTTTGAAAAAGGCATTGCATCTTGGTCACCTCCCTGCTTCCTGTGTGTAAGCGGCTGTAAAAAACTTGCGGCTGAGCCATGTATTTACCTCCCATGTAGCTGCTCCCCTTAATGGGTTACTAAACCCTCGTTTTTTGTTTTTTTTTAAATAACAAACATATCATACTTACCTCTTCTCTTACCACTGTGCAGTTCGTTTTGCACAGAGTGGCCCCGATCCTCGTCTTCTGGAGTCCCCCGGCAGTGCTCATGGCTCCTCCTGGCATCTGGGAACCCCCTAGGAGAAGCGCTCTCCCTGGGGGCTTACCGTTCAGGCGCGCTCCCGAGTCCAGCATTTGTATCCATAGACACAGAATGCAGAACTTGGCCCCGCCCCCCTGGTGCCTGCTTCATTGGATTTGATTGACAACAGCAGGAGGCAATGGCTGCACTGCTATCAATCTATCTGATCAGGAGCCGAGAACGCCGGCATGAGAGGTAGAGCACATTTTTTTTACCAAAAATGTGTAGAAGAATATATAAACTGATGAATAAATTAGTTTTTTTATATTTTTTTTTGGATATGTATTATAGTAGAAAGTAAAAAAAATGTTTCTTTAAAAAAAAGATTGTCGGCCTTTTTTTGTTTATAGCGCAAAAAATAAAAAATGCAGAGGTGATCAAATACCACCAAAAGAAAGCTCTATTTGTGGGTAAAAAAGGACGTTAATTTTGTTTGGATACAGCGTTGCACGACCGCGCAATTGTCTGTTAAAGCGACACAGTGCCGTATCACAAAAAATGGCCTGGTCATTAAGGGGGCAAATCCTTCCGAGGCTGAAGTGGATAAACAGCTATGAAGAGAGTGAGGTAAGCGTGGGTAGAATAAATGGAAAGGGGTTTTTTTTTTGCAAACGAAGTACATTAATGCTATATTAGAGCTGGAATTTAGAAAAAAAAAAGGTGAACAAAGGTGGACTTAGCCTTTAAGCTGCACAGGACAGCATGATGGAGGCAGGGGTGGATCGGGGGGGTGCAACGGGGCAATTGCCCCCCTCTGAAAATATTACTGACAGTCTCTCTCTCTCACATCATTAGCAGCAGCGGCGCCAAGAGAGAGACCCTGTTGTGTGTCTTCAAACTTTCTAAACAAAGGGCCAGTTTATTGTCCTTCAGACTTTAGGAGGGCCGGACAGTGGCCAGCTGGAGTGGAAATTTTCCTGGCATCAGTGGGAGTAAACATCGCCACATTTGTTATAAGCTGGAGTAATAGTGCCCCTTAATTGGTATCACTGGGAGGACAATTGTGGGTGTCAGTGAGAGAAATGGTGCCCCATTGTTGATTTGATGTCAGTTGTCATATAAGTGTCTAGTATCAGTGGGAAAATAGTGCCTCAAGGGCCAGATAATGGCAAGCAATCTGGCCTCCGGGCCGCAGTTTGGAGACCACTGCTCTAGAAGATGGAGGGAGGAGGTGGGTGGAGCGGCTCCGCTGGCTTGGCCTCTGCTGTTCTCTGCACTGGTTACTAGCGCCTGTGCCGCCGTCTAGCAACCAGTGATGTCAGTCACGTTTGAGCCGCTGCTGAGAAGGAGGAGAGACCCAGCATTCAGAGCGGACCTTCTTCCTTCACGCCTTGTGAGAGTGTTGTCTCCACCTACCTCCTCCCTCCATCTTCTTCACACTCCAGCGCGACGTGAACACAGGATGAAGCAATGGCTGTGTGTCAGTGTCACGTGATGCCGCCTGCAGTGCAATCCCGGATCCCGCTCATCTCCATTGCTCCTCCATGGGAGCCCTTCCCCCCACCAGAGCACCAAACTTTTTAAATTAAAGTGAGTACAAAAACTAATGAATGTGTAAAATCGTTGAATATATGACATTATTTATGAAAAAAAATGCTGCCCTTTTAGTAGTGACATTTTAGTCTTGTTCAATATTAACCTCTTCAGCCCCGGAAAGTCGGAAAGTTCCCCCCCCCCTCATGACCAGGCCATTTTTTGCAATATGGCACTGCGTACTTTTAACTGACGAATGCACAGTCGTGCAACGCTGTACCCAAACAAAATTGACATCTTTTTTTCCCACAAAGACAGCTTTCTTTTGGTGGTATTTGATCACCTCTGCGTTTTTTAATTTTTGCGCTATAAACAAAAAAAAGCAACAATTTTGGGGATAAAAAGCAATATTTTTAACTTTCTGCTATAAAAAATGTTTTCTTAAATTTAGGCCAATATATATTCTGCTACATATTTTTGATAAAAAAAATCCCAATAAGTGTATAATGATTGTTTTTTACAACCAAAAACAAAGTTATCTCGTCTACAAAATAGGTGATAGATTTACGGCATTTTTATTTATTTATTTATTACTAGTAATGGCAGCGCCCTGTGATTTTTAGCGGGACTGCAACATTGCGGCGGACAGATCGGACACTTAATGCCGCATACACATGAGTGGACTTTTCGACCGGACTGGTCCGACGGACTACCCGACGGACTTTCGGCGGACTTCCAAAGGACTTTCCCAACGAACTGACTTGCCTACACACGATCACACCAAAGTCCAACGGATTCGTACGTGATGACATATTACCGGACTAAAATAAGGAAGTTCATAGCCAGTAGCCAATAGCTGCCCTGGCGTCGGTTTTCGTCCATTGGACTAGCATACAGACGAGCGGACTTTTCGATAGGAACTGGGTCCGGCGGAGTTCCGATGTAAAGATTTGAAACATGTTCCAAATCTAAAGTCCGTCAGATTTTCGACCGAAAAAAACGCTGCAGGTCCAATGAAGCCCACACACGGTCGAATTATCCGCCAGACTCGGTCCGTCGGACCAGTCCGAACGAAAAGTCTGCTCGTGTGCATAACTGACACTTTTGACACTTTTTTGGGGAACCAGTGACAATAATACAATGATCAGTGCTAAAAATATGCACTGTTAATGTACTAATGACACTGGCAGGGAAGGGGTTAACATCAGGGGCGATCAAAGGGTTAAGTGTGTCACTAGGGGGTGCTTGCTAAATGTGTGGGGGATAGATTCACTAGAAGAACAGAGTGATCCATGTTCCTGGTTAGCATGAACACAAGATCACTCTTTTCACCTGTGACAGAACAGCGGTCTGCCTTGTTTACATCAGCAGACCGCCGTTCTATCCCTGTGGGGAGCGATCGGGGGTGGCCTGGCGGACATCGCTTCTGCCGGACCCGCTGATTGGCTCCCCCTCTGGCCAATCAGGACTATATGATATGTTAAATACAGTTCTGTAAGCAACACCTTATTTTCTGGCAGTGCCCCTCCCAAGACTAGACTCTAGATCTGTCCCTGGATGGGGGTGTACACATGCCATGACCATGATGGTTTGTGAGGTGGGCAACGTAACACTTCTTCACCGCACCAAGTGCCCTTTGTAAAGCAGTCAACTTTGGATCTCTCTTCAAGGGTACACAAGCTCTAAAGGAGCAGCAGTCCAGCCCTCTGCTCCCACAACATTCCATACCTCCCAACTTTTTAAGATGAGAATGAGGACACGCCCCTGCCACGCCCCCTTCAAGGAGAATCAACCAAAACAAAGCTTAATTAACCACTAGGCGTCCGCGCTATAGCCGAAAGACGGCTACAGCGCGGACTCCAATTGCCGGGAGGGCGTCCCTGGACGTCCTCCCTTTTACTTCCACGTTGCGCGCTCCCGCGGGCGCGCATCGCGGAAGTTTTGTGCTGGCCGTGTCCCTCGGACACAGCCAGTGACAGATCGCCGTAAACGGCCAATGACAGCGGCCGTTTACAGTGCGATCGCTCTGCCAATGGGAGATGATCTCATATGTAAACATATGAGATCATCTCTCATCGCCGGCTCCCCTCCTCACACAGAGACAGCGTGTGAGCAGGGAGAGCGGAACCGCTGCGGCGGTGAGTAAACAGGGAAAAAAAAAACGAAAAAAAAAAAAGTGTCAGCACGGTTATCTGCTCCTACCCTGCCATCTGCCCCTGCCGCCATCTGCCCCTGCCATCTGCCCCTGCCATCTGCCCCAGCCATTTGCCCCAGCCATCTGCCCCAGCCATCTGCCCCTGCCATCTGCCCCTGCCATCTGCCCCTGCCATTTGCCCCAGCCATTTGCCCCAGCCATCTGCCCCAGCCATCTGCCCCAGCCATCTGCCCCAGTGCCATCTGCCCCAGCCATCTGCCCCAGCCATCTGCCATCTGCCCCTGCCATCTGCCCCAGTGCCATCTGCCCCAGTGCCATCTGCCCCAGCCATCTGCCCCAGCCATCTGCCCCAGTGCCATCTGCCCCAGTGCCATCTGCCCCAGCCATCTGCCCCAGTGCCATCTGCCCCAGCCATCTGCCCCAGTGACATCTGTCCCCAGTGCCATCTGTCCCTGCTGTCATGTCCCTGCCATCTGTCCCCACTGCCATCTGTCCCCAGTGCCACGTATAAGTGCCATCTGTCATCTGTGCCACATAGTGCCATCTGTCATCAGTGTCACGTGTCATCAGTGCCACGTATCAGTGCCATCTGTCATCAGTGTCATGAGTGCCACGTATCAGTGCCATCAGTCATCAGTGCCACGTATTAGTGCCATCTGTCATCAGTGCCATGTATTAGTGCCATCTGTCATCAGTGCCACGTATTAGTGCCACCTTTCATCAGTGCCACATATTAGTGCCATCTGTCATCAGTGCCATTTGTCATCATCGCCACGTGTCATCAGTGCCACATATTAGTGCCGTCTGTCATCAGTGTCACGTATTAGTGCCATCTGTCAGTGCCATGTATTAGTGCCATCTGTCATCAGTGCTATGTATTAGTGCCATCTGTCATAAGTGCCACGTATTAGTGCCATCTGTCATCAGTGCCATGTATTAGTGCCATCTGTCATCAGTGCCATGTATTAGTGCCATCTGTCATCAGTGCCACATCAGTGTCAGTGCCACATATCAGTGCCATCTGTCATCAGTGCCACATCAGTGCCACGTATCAGTGCCATTTGTCATCAGTGCCACGTCAGTGTCACATGTCATTGTCCTGGTGCTCCAGGGCCTTCAAAAGTGTAATAGGTAGTCAACAAATTAGATGTGTAATTTTTGCTCCTAGAACACGTGATGGTGCTCCATGCATGTTGGGCCTCTCTATGTGGCCAGGCTGTGAAAAAGTCCCACACATGTGGTATCGTAATACTCAGGAGGAGTAGCAGAATGTATTTTGGGGTGTCATTTGTGGTATATACATGCCATGTAAGAGAAATAACTATTACAATGACAATTTTGTGGGGGGGGGGGGGGAATCTTCATTTTGCAAAGAATTGTGGGAAAAAATGACAACATCAAAAACCTCACCATGCATCTTACTAGATACCTTGGAATGTCTACTTTCAAAAAAGGGGTCATTTGGGGGGTATTTGTACTTTCCTGACTTGTTCGGGTCACAAGAAATGAGATAGGCCACCAGTACTTCAGGTGCAATAAATTTTTTATGATTTGCACCATAACTTGTAGACTCTCTAACTTTCACAAAGACCAAATAATATCCACTAATTTGAGTTATTTTTACCAAAGATATGTAGCAGTATAAATTGTGGCCAAAATTTATGAAGAAAAATTACTAATTTGCAAAATTTTATCACAAAAACAAAGAAAAATGCGTTTTTTTTTTCAAAATTTTCGGTCTTTTTTCATTTATAGCGCAAAAAATAAAAAACCCAGAGGTGATCAAATACCACCAAAAGAAATCTCTATTTGTATGAAAAAAAGGACAAAAAATTCATTTGGGTACAGTATTACATGACTGAGTAATTGTCATTCAAAGTGTGAGAGCGCTGAAAGCTGAAAATTGGTCTGGTCACGAGGGGGGTTTAAGTGCCCAGTTGTCAAGTGGTTAAATCCACAAGGGGCTTTTTTCTACCACTACTATTCCTTATAATTGGCTTTTAAAATGTACAAATGCAGCAATTTATAATTTGGATAAAAGGTTTAGCACTGGGAAACACTGTTTGAAAGATAAAAAGTGCATTTTATATACAACTATATAGATCAGACCAAAATGAGGGACAAATGAGGGGGAAAGAGGGACAGAGGGACATTGGTCCAAATCAGGGATAGTTGGGAGTTATGACATTCTCCTGCTGTCAGTATGTTCCTTCTCAGCACATGTACACTGCAGCATGCCTGATTGACTCTCAGTGCTGCCCCTTTTCTTCATATCTGAGTGTTGCTGTACAGGGGATTACAAAAGGCTAATTACAAGTTAAATTCAAGCACATACACTAGCTGCATTTAAAAATTTAAAAGTCATCATTTTAAACAATTGCATAACTTTATTCCCTGGTGTTTTTATATCTGTCTGGACTTCAGCTTAAAAGGAAAGCCATAGAGAAAGAAATTCAGGGGAAGCCATTGTTGACCTCTGAAATTGCTATTTCCCAGCTTTCATGCTGATTTGATGGGTAATTCTTGACCTGGATCGAAGACACTTATAAGGAACTCTTGTTTGGCTTTCTGCCACCTAATGTTTGTGGGAACTTCAATCGTATCCACCAGTCACCACCAGATCCTGATAATTTCAACAGAACTGAAGGGTGACCATCTAGAACTAAGCTCTCTCAAAAGAATACTTAAAAGAGAAGTACGGAATATATATACATATAAACAATGGAAAAAACACATGGCATAGAGTCTGCCGCACATCCCGAGCAGTATTCTAAAAGAAAAATTGGAAAATCCCCCAAGCATGCGTCCTCAGGGGCGTGGCCACGCCTCATCGGGCTGTACGAGGGACGCATGATGTAGCATTGTGGACAGGGGAGTGGCCGCCATCTCATCGGTAGGAAGCGCTGGACGCTTTCCGATTGCCTGTACTATATTCACTACATGTGAGTTTTTTATCTACTGCTTCATGTTAATAAATTAAGTTTACTGCCAGATGTCTGCGCAATGAGAGTCTTCCTCTTTTTTTCTCATGTGGTTACCGGGCTGTACCTTTGGGAACATTCCGCTTGGTCAAATGTTTACCGAGCTGTATAACCTGGTTTGTCAGTGAAAGAGGGACCTCTCTAACGCAATGAATTATATGAAGCGGGGATCCAACCAACCATACATCTCCATACTGTGTATATCCAATGCACTAGTGGTAAGAGTCAGTAATATTGGGTGTTGATGACGGCTCTTCCTCTTTAGCTTTTTCTGATGGATCTCTGAATTATTTTTGATGGACTACATAACCTATCAATTTACTAGAATTATTATATGATGAACTCATTGTTTATTATTACCACTCACTAGCGTCACCTCTTACCCATTACACCCTAAACATACCCAGGCACAAGAAAAGGGGGGCACTAGTGCAACTGCCAAAAAAACAATAGGAATGGAATGATAAATGACATTAAAAATAGGGAGTCTTTTAGTCCTTGAGAAAGTCCATATAAAAATACTGTGGCATGAAGTTCACATTATGGCAGCGTCAGCAGTCTCTCTTCCAGTGGGATCTAGGGAGGCTCCCACCAGCAAACCATGTAAAAACAAAAAGGAGAGAAAAGCGCCACTACCTAAGTGTTGCATTTATTAAAACAGATTTGTGAAAAAATAATAAATATGAACTCACATTTACAAGATATTAAAAAGCATATTGATAAGTCTCCAGCAGGTGGCAGCCTTCCAGGACAGCAAGGAAGTGTTGTAGGCCCACGAGAAGAAGTCCATTTGTGACAAAACTGGTCGGGTGGAGATACACAGACCTGTCATCGCGCTATTCAAACTTATTACCGATTGCCGCTTTTTATGTTATTTAACTGTATTTCTTTGGAAACATGTAAGTGCAATATTTCAGTTCAATAAATTATTTGTGGGAGATTTTACAGAGCCCCTTCTCCCTTTATTTGGTGTACCGCTGGAAAAATTTGGATGACCAAAGATTAGCAGGAGCTGGGTGTGTGATGTATACCATCACCTTTTGTCTTCTTTGGAATATTATCAGTGGTGGATTCACTAAAGCCTCGTACACACGATCAGATTTTCGGACGACCGAACGTCCGTTTTTTGTTGCATGCTAGTCTCATGTCAAAAGTGAAGAGGTTACTCACCGTACGAAAATTCTTGTATGACAGAACATAACTTCAGGAGTGACGTCATGTGTTGACTAGTTTTGTATGTATTCTTTCGTTTCTGAGCATGCGTAGTCCGCTTATGATTTTTTTCGTACCAAAACCGCACTAATTACACGAAAATCGGAAGTTGTGTTCACGTACGACAAAAATGTTATAGTCTGCACATCCAGCTTTTGTCTGACGGAAAAAAAGTAGTCGAAAGCAGCGTACTAACGATGTGAAAGTCTGCAGATCGTTCGTCGGGCGAAATTTGTTGTTCGTTTTTGATATTGTATCTACGGGCCTTAAGGCTTATGTGACCTTCCATAACTAGAGGGTCCATACTCTGTGGTAAGAGTACATCTTGACCTCTGTATCGGTGGAGGATGATAGAGGATTTTTTTTCTGAATCTACATTCACAAGCACTCCTGTGTTGTTTTTTTTCTTTTATTTTGGCTATTTATTAAGCCATGTGTTTTTCTGAACTTTGAAGACTTTACAATTTTAGTTCTATTTGAAATTTCAGTTTATTCAGCGCAACATACTTATCTTTCTATAAAAATAGAGAGTCTTTTAGTTCTTGAGAAAGTCCACATAAAAATACTGTGGCATGAAGTTCACATTATGGTAACGTCAGTAGTCTCTCTTCCAAGCAGGATCTGGGGAGGCTTCCACCAGCAAACCATGTAAAAACAAAAAGGAGAGAAAAGCGCCACTACCTAAGTGAAGCATTTATTAAAACATATTTGTGAAATGAAAAACAATAAATGTGACCTCCCATTTACAAGATATTAAAAAGCATATTGATAAGTCTCCAGCAGGTGGCAGCCTTCCAGGACAACAAGGAAGTGTTGTAGGCCCACAAAATAGCTGTAGGGATGTCATGTGACATAATTGGGAATTATTACGCATTTCTGGGCATGGCCCCTTTGTCAAACGCTTAGTCTTGTAGCTGGGTAGATTCAGTCTTTTTACAGTTGCCAGTTAAACAGAAGACGAGTTTTCCAATGAGGATACTTCTTCCAGTGACAACTTGGATAGGACTTCCCCTGCCTTTGGAGAGACTTCCTTCTATATTTGTTGTCCCTCCATAACAGGAAATGAAGGGACAGCTTGTTCACAGGACTGAGACAGCAAACCCTTGTTTACTCTAAAATAATACAACTATTAAAACAGTTTTACAAAAATTATAGCAGAAAAA